>OX243929.1:10000000-11312500 GCA_945859725.1 Drepana falcataria
AGGTTTGTGGCATTTCGAAAGGGCGGACAACCAAAAATGGCGATGGTTGGTGGGATGATGAAGTGAAAGAAGAAGTTAAAAAGAAGAAGGATGCAAGGCAAGACGAAGAAAAAAGAAGAAGGCTATGTCCAGCTCAAGTGAAAGTATGAAAGAAAAGATGAAAGAAAAATATCACCTGCAAAAAAATCGTACGAAAGAGTCTGTAGACGAAAAACTGTCACATAATTCCAAGGACAATGCAAAACTTTTTTGGAGGGAAGTTAAGAAGTCCAGAAATTGTGTTACAGCTAGTAGTAGGATGAATGTGATTATTTCGAAGGACAATGAGATACTGACTGACAAGACAGACGTCCTCAGGCGATGGAGTGAATTCTACAAAGATATGTATGATGATGATGCCGCTGATCTACTCATAGAGCTGCCTCCAACAGAATCTGTCGAGGATCCTATAGCGGATAAAATAAGTATGGAAGAGATTGTAAGAGCTATAAGAAGTCTGAAATGTGGAAAAGCTGCGGGAATAGATGGGATTACGGCTGAGATGATCAAGTACGGTGGACCAGCGGTCTGGGACGTCATCTATTTGCTGTGCAATCTTTGCTGGGAAAAGGGTGATGTTCCGGACGACTGGAGGCGAGCAGTCATCGTGCCTTTCTATAAAGGAAAGGGATCACGATTGGGCTGCTCCAACTACAGAGCCATCAGCTTGGTCAGCTTAGCTAGTAAAGTGTACACGAAGATCCTGACGATAAGAATGCAAGAGCGATCCGAAAGGTTTCTCTGGGAATCCCAAGGTGGATTTAGACCAGGAAGAGGATGTATGGATCAAACCTTCTCGCTTCGCGGAATCGCGGAAAAGTTTTTGGATATTAACCAAAAGGTTTTCTGCGCTTTCGTCGACTTAGAGAAGGCATTTGATAGAGTCGTACGAAAGGAACTCTGGGACGTTTTGCCTGGATATGGAGTGAGCAGTTCCCTACTGCATGCCGTGCAATGACTCTATAGTGATAGCGAGGCGTGCGTTAGGGTTAACGGTGAGATGTCACCCTGGTTTGATGTGAAGTCGAGGTCAAACAAGGGTGTATCATGTCTGCCTGGCTGTTCATTATATATCTAGATAACTGTCTGAGAGCACTAAGAACGAACGGATGTGGAGTGAAAATGGGAAACTTAGTGGTCAACTGCCTACTTTACGCCGATGATGTGGTTTTACTGGCGTCATCAGAGGGCGAACTGCAGTCACTAGTTACCATAATGAAAGAAGAATGTGAAATGAAGGGGCTGCGCCTAAACGCTGGCAAGACTAAGGTTCTGGTATTCGAAAGAGATGAACAAGTGACCGAGTGTGCTATATCGGTAAATGAGCAAATTCTAGAGCAAGTGAATAAATTTGTATATCTTGGAAGCATGTTCACACGAGATGGAAAGTATGAAAAAGATATTGAAAGAAGGATAACTGCCGGAAATAAGGTGAATGGAGCCATGTCGGCGTTGATGGGCAGTAAAAGTCTGAGCAAGAATGCTCGAGTTGCTGTCCACAACGCGATATTGGTACCTACCTTATTGTATGGCAGCGAATCCTGGGTAAGTCAGAGGAAGTATGAAAATAGCTTGAATACAGTTGAGATGCGATCTCTTCGAAAAATGTGCGGAGTAACGATATTAGATCGAATCCGCAATGAAGAGATTCGCAAATCAACTGGCGTGAAAGAGGGCGTGATTGTAAAGAAGAAGAAAGGCATGTTACGTTGGTTTGGACACATAGAGAGGATGAGTGAAGAAAGATTGACGAAACAGATATACAAAGCAAAAGTGTGTGCAAGAAGAGGCAGAGGAAGGCCACGTTCCAACTACCTGGATCAAATCGATCGGACTCTCAAGGACGGGAACGTTAAGAGTATTCGAAACCGACGAGCATGTATGAAGAGACTGATGAATGTGGACGAAGCGAAAGAGGTATGTAAGTCTAGAGAGAACTGGCGCTCTATACTCTCTGCCTACCCCGTTAGGGACTTGGCGTGATGATATGTATGTATGTATGTAAAATGTCAGTTTGTTATGTAAGAATACCAGTGTTTTTAATGCATATAAAAATATATACGGCGCTGGTAGCCAAAATACAATTTTTGTCGGTATATCTATCTGATTATTTGTTATGGCAAATCTCTGAAACTACTGCGCCGATTTTGACGAGACTTTCATTGGCAGATAGCTCATGTGAGGAGTGAGGTTTATATTACTCTTTATGTATATATGTTAATTTAAATTGTCATATATTTCATATTAGAATATCAATCTCTCAGATCAATCAATATAACGCAACACTACAGGGCAATATTCTATTATATATCTCATGACTCGTTACTATTACATACATACATATATATCATCACACCGAGTTCCTAACGGGGTAGGCCGAGAGTACAGAGCGCCAGTTCTCTCTAGACTTATATACCTCTTTCGCTTCGTCCACATTCATCAGTCTCTTCAAACATACTCTTTCGTTACTTACAAGGAAGGTAAATATTCATTATTTCACAAAGAAAATATCTTAGCAAAATTGCTCTAAAATCGTAAACAAGGCTGGGCCCGTAATAAAGGTAGTACAGAGTTACATCAATGCGAATGCGAACAAACCTTAAATTCGATAAAGGGACAGCAAATTTCTCACGTTCCATTCGCGGTACAATTAATCACAATTGTGTAATAGCACCGAATTCCGACGGAAGCGAGCGGATGTTTGGGTTTTAAGAATGGCTCTCAATAATTTGGATATTCAATAGACATTCAAATGGCATTCAATGCATTCATTTCAGATATTCGTTATTAGGTTCTTTGTCGAAGGAAATTTCTGTAGATATATGTTGATTATAATATTATGAGTGTAATAGAGGATTATCTCGATATTATTTCTTATAATATATAATATATCCTCACGCCTTCCCACAAGGGTCCCCGATGGGGTAGGCAGAGGTGTATAGGTAATACCCATACACCCACTTTCCGCCAGAGGTATATTAGGTGCAAACGTGACAGATGGCGAGTCCATCGCCGTTACTCAAGCATGACTATACGCCTTTGAATTTCTTCTCAGACGTATGCAGGTTTTATTATTTCTTGTTAATAGGACGTTAAAGACTTTGAACATCAAAGATTCAACGTTGATGCTCAATACTGACTATGTGGCATTCTACATATCTTTTGACTTAAAACCCTTATTTTTCTTTACAGCCAATAATATGACTTTTTTTATACAACTAGAGTGGCAAACAAGCATACGGCCCACCTGATGGGAAACGGTTACCGCAGCCTATTTACCCTCACGATACCGAAGTATCACTTGCGCTTTGCCACTCTGTGTTCTGAGAGTTATAGTGTGTTGGCAGTATATTTGGCTTAATCCCTCTGCTGCCAATACAATATAACAATCCTCCCCACCCCTCCCCCCTCCCTAAGGAGCTCAATACTGGAAACCTTATTCACCGCGTAGGAATACAACACAAAAAATTGTGTTTTTTGGCTACGGACATCTATATAATAAGGTGGAGGTCCTGCCCCAGTCGGGCAGCTCCAAATTCGAACGGGAAACCCGTTATGCCCTACCTCTCTTTTATTCTTGTTAATAGGGCGTTAGACTCTTAGCATCAAAGCTTCAACGTTTATGCTCAATACTGAGCATGTGGCATGCTACATATCTTTTGACTTAAAACCCTTCTTCTTTCTTACAGCCAATAATATGAACTTACAGCTAAAACCAACACGTGCATACCTTTAAATTATAGGCTGAGAAAAAATTGAGACATAGATTACAAAGTTTAAAACGAATGAGATAAATATTGCCTTAAGCAGTGAATAAGATAAGACTCATAGACTCGGTAACATGGCTGTGTTTGCTACGGAAGCACTATAAGTTAGGGTTTAAAATAAATTGCCACGAACAAATGCTTGTGCGTGTGCAATGCCCAATTATTTGAGCGTAAACTAATCACATTATATCCGGTCATATTTCTGTTTCCTTAGAACACTTAATGACACATATTTAACGACTAACATTTTTACTACTAAGAGATAATTATATTAATAAAATCGTAATATACGAGGCATTTTTACTGAAATCGTTACTTCTGTTTTTGTAACCTACAATAAATTCCACAAAGTCGTATTTTCGTCAATTACCTCTCTGATATATTTAGTAATAAAGCGGGCATTCAAATAATTAATCCGATGTTCACCTTCCAATTTGTGGCCTCCAACTTTGGGACTCTGTGGGAGAAATGGTCAATGTAATTGCCATAATAACTGTACCATATAAATATATCAAAAGTCTGTTTCAACAAAATATATTGTACTAGCTGACCCGCCCAGCTTCGCATGGGTGAAAATTTACATACATACATACATACATATCATCACACCAAGTCCCTAAGGGGGTAGGCAGGGAGTATAGAGCGCCAGTTCTCTCTAGACTTTATACTTCTTTTGCTTCGTCCACATTCATCAGTCTCTTCATACATGATCGTCGGTTTCGAGTACTCTTTTCGTTCCCGTCCTTGAGCGTCCGATCGATTTGATCCAGGTAGTTGGAACGTAGCCTTCCTCTGCGTCTTCTTGCACACACTTTTGCTTTGTATATCTGTATCGTCAATCTTTCTTCACTCAACCTTACTATATGTCCAAGTCAGCGTAGCATGCCTTTCTTCATCTTTTCAATCTCGCCCTGATTCACGCCAGTTGATTTGCGAATCTCTTGATTCCGGACTCGAACTAAGATCGTTACTCCGCACGTTTTTCGCAGCTGATATCGCATCTCAGCTGCATTTAAGCTATCTTCATACTTCCTCTGACATACCCAGGGTTCGCTGCATACAATAAAGTAGGCACAAATATCACGCTGTGGACAGCAACCGTTGCTGGCCATCAACACCGACATGGCCCCATTCACCTTAATACCGGCAGTTAGCCTTCTTTCAATATCTTTTTCATACTTTCCATCTCGTGTGAACATGCTTCCTAGATATACAAATTCATTCACTTGCTCTAGAATTTGTGAAAAGAATTTAAAATTTGGGTTTTCAAAAGAAAGTTTGAAAGTGATAATAAAGTGAGATATAGGGCTCGTTTAGTCGCTAAGGGCTCTACCCAAGTAGAAGGTGTGGACTATAAAGAAACATACTCACCTGTATTAACACACTCAACTTTGAGAATAATATTTTCTTTAAGTGTAAAGTTAAATTTAGAATTTACTCATCTTGATGTTAACACTGCATTTTTAAATGGCTAGGTACCTTGATGAAACAGTATACATGCAAGTACCACCTAATTTAGAATGTCAGAGTAACAGTGTACTCAAACTAAAACGTACAATGTATGGACTTAAACAATCAGCAAGGCAGTGGAATAAGAGGTTAGATGATTGTTTGTTAAGCCAGGGTTATATTAAGTCTAAATTGGAACCATGTTTATAAAGTAAAAGGTAAATAAGGAACAAATTTTAAAAACTGTGTTTGTCAATGATTTTTTCATATTTTCCAGTAGCAAGGCATTGACAGATGAACTGAAACATAGTTTAATGTCAAATTTCAAAACTAAAGATTCAGGGCAAGTGAAAGAATGCTTAGGTATGAGAGTAAAAGTATATAAAAATGGTTGTATATCATTAGATCAGGAGCATTTTGTCGAACATATTTTGAATAAGTTTAAGACTTCCACCTTCTACCACCGCACCTCTCGCCATCGACGGGGAATTCATCCCCATACCTTGGAACCACAAAGGTCTCGCACTGTGCGCTTCCAAAGAAGTTTTCTTCCGCGAACGCTCAGGCTGTGGAATGAGCTCCCCGTTGAGGTTTTCCCTGGAGAGTACAGCATGGAGTTCTTCAGGGTGTGAAAAGATTCCTGCAGGGTCGGCAACGCGCGAGTGATACCCCTGGTGTTGCAAGCGTCCATAGGCGGCGGTAACCGCTTACCATCAGGCGGACCGCATGCTTGTTTGCCACCCAAGTGGTATAAAAAAAAAAAAAAAAAAAAAAAAAATGTCAAACTGTAATGTTGTTGATACTCCTATTGAATGTAATTTGAAGTTGGATAAGTCAGAAAATGTTTGTAAATAATATCCTTATCAGCAACTGATAGGAAGTCTTATGTATTTGTCTATACTTACACACCCAGATATCAGTTACAGTGTCAGCTATTTAAGCCAATTTAACAATTGTTTTACTGCAGTTCACTGGAAAAACGCAAAGAGAGTGTTAGAATATTTAAATAAAACAAAATCTTATGGTTTAATGTTTACAAATGATAATAAAAACTTAGAAGGATTTGTAGACTCAGATTGGACATCAAATACTATTGACAGGAGATCTTATACAGGTTTCTGTTTTAAATTGTCTGGTACTGTAATATCATATGAATGCAGAAAACAACCGACAGTGGCATTGTCCAGTACTGAGGCCGAGTACATGGCAATGCCAGTTTTTCAATGTCCAAATTTCAATGCCAAGGCAATTTGCCAACTACTGAAATGCCTGCTGACTTGTTAACGAAAGGGTTAAGTAGTTTGAAACATTACTATTATGTTAAAAAGTTAGGCATTAAAAGTATTGTTTAGGTGTAGTTTATATTCATTTATTGTTACATGGATATTAGATTATTTTGATAAGAGGTGAGAATTTGCCCTAATATGCTGAAGGATGATGGCATCATTTCTTGGTTATATTACAATATCGCAAGACTCCATATTCTTCCCAATCACGATTAAGGCAACATCATTTAACATTGGTGCATTGATGCCTCTCTCATGACATGTTGTCTCCTGCAGGTCGCTTGTCTGCTGTGATCACTATTTTCTGATTGTCCGATGGCATCACATTACTTGTAAGACAGTTTTGAACAATTGGATCAACTGATTATGTTCATGCAAAAGTTGTTGTAACTGCTAAATGATATCTGCGAACAGCGTTCATTTACTTCTTCTTCAGAATTCCCCAGGAAATAAATCTGGAGAAATTTGTATTTACCATTGCCTACGCTGTTCTTCAGTCTCATTGGCTCGAAGATTGAACTGGGCTTGCGTTACACTGCGATTGAATAGGACTTGCGTTACACTGCGATCGAACTGGTGTGCGCCAACGGATATTTTGACGCCTTACGGGTGGTATTACTAATAAAATACGACGATTAATTATGAAACTCACACTAAAACACAACAAACATCTTTTTGCTTTTGTTGTTATGAAAGAAACTGTAATTTGAGGTTTGATGAATGTGGACGAAGCGAAAGAGGTATGTAAGTCTAGAGAGAACTGACGCTCTATACTCTCTGCCTACCCCGTTAGGGACTCGGCGTGATGATATGTATGTATGTATGTCAAAACTACTACTTGAATGAAATGTCAGTCTAGCTATACATAGGGTGCGTTCCACTAAGCGTTCACAATGATCACGCTCACGACCACAGTTTGCTTGTAAGCGTTACTGTCGTAACCTCAAATGGAATGGATTACAGAGCGTTTTGAGCGTGCAGGTAAATAATACAAACGGCGAGTTAGTAAAAAGAAAGCAAAAGATTTAAGATGTTAGTTTATAATCTGTAAGCCTTGAAAATAAACTTGATTAATTTAAATAGATTTATATTGAAAAAAAATATAATGTTTTTTTTATATTTAATATTATTGGTGTTTTAAATTAATTTACGTTATCGTTACGTTAATAATAAAATATATTTACGTTCAAATGGAATTAAAATGTCTTGCGGCGTAACTTGGATATTTGGTAAGAGGTACAGTCGCCATTTTATATGCTTTGAGTTTTGAAAATGACGCAAATTTTCTTCGATTCAACGATCACTTCGACCCACCTTTTTAGATGGGTCGTCGTGAGCGTAAGTTATGACATTATAATTGACGTTTTCGCCGCGACCACAACGACCGCGGTCGTTATGTGGATCACTTAGGTATAGGAGAATTTTCATTGTTGTGGGCGCTTAGTGGAACGCACCTTTACCGTCAATATTTACACGTCACTCTGACAGAGTATTTGTCAATATATTGAAAACGTCTCAGAATCTTGTTGTCTGTCTCTTTCGCACACTCACTTTTCAGAGATTTTTTTAATATTAACTATTATTTATTTATATTTTATATAGCCTAAAGCCTTCCTAGAATCATGGACTATCCAACACAAAAATAATTTTTCAGTTCCAACCAGTAGTTCCTGAGATTAGCGCGTTCAAACAAACAAACAAACAAACAAACAAACTCTTCAGCTTTATAATATTAGTATAGATTAAATAAAAGAAAAGCCTTATAATAAAGATGCATATTATAAGTATAAAAAATAAATAGGTAACATAAAAACCAATACACATAGTTAAATTATTAGCAAAGCAAAAGCGATTAAACGACAAACAGTACGTTCACGTGTTACCTACGAACATTACAAAAGTATAAGAATATATATTGCTTGCAAACATTACTGACGGTATTGGATGAAATAAGGCACAGAGATAGATTATTAGCTGAATTAACACAGGATAGGACCGGTGTGTCACAGAGAATACAACAGTTGTCTTCTAGAAGTTATAGAATGTTGTGAATATCGTTACAACAGATTTCTTGCCTTATTGCCATAAGGGTAAAGAATTGAAAAATATACATATCATCACGCCAAGTCCCTAACGGGGTAGGCTGAGAGTATACAGCGCCAGTTCTCTCTAGACTTACATACCTCTTGCGCCTCGTACGCATTCATCAGTCTCTTCATACATGCTCGCCGGTTTCGAGTACTCTTGACGTTCCCGTCCTTGAGCGTCCGATCGATTTGATGTAGGTAGTTGGAACGTGGTCTTCCTCTGCCTCTTCTTGTACGCACTTTCACTTTGTATATCTGTTTCGTCAATCTTTGTATGTGTCCAAACCAACCTAACATGCCTTTCTTCATCTTTTCAATCACACCCCCGTTCACACCCGTTGATTTGAGAATCTCTTCATTGCGGATTCGATCTACGATTGTTACTCCGAACTAAAAAAAAAACACAAAAATTGCCCGACTTGTCCCGAGTCTACTAAACGTAAGTGAAGAACGACTCTCTCGCAATTGTTTTTTCCTGATGACATTTGTATTTCGCGCCATAATCAATCTATGGTAAGCGCCAGTTTTACTTGTTATCGTCTATGGTATCCCATAACAATATGCAATAAATACGATTCTTGTTTTCCGATTAATATTGTTTTATATTTGAGCATCATCTATGTTTATGCTTTGAAATACATTTATTAATAACTAATTTAAATTATTATAAAGGTCACAAATAACACTTGGTTAAATGTATAAATAATCGATTACAAAAAAATAAATAAAAAAAATGTTTAAAATCTTTAAATAATAATGAACATTGAATCGAATTCTAGTTTTAAAACGCAAGTGAAGAACGACTCTCTTGCAATTGTTTTTCCCAGATGACATACATTTGTACTTCGCGCAATAAAAAGCAATGGTTGAAAAACGTGTTTTTTTGTTATTTAACGCCTTTAGGGTGGAGTTTCATAAAATCCGTTCTTAGCTGACCTCTACATCGCGTAACGAATACTTCCACCAAATTTTAAGTCAATCGGCCTTATAGTTCCTGAGATTTCGTGATGAGTCAGTTCAAAAATGGGATCTCCTATATATATATAGATAACTGTCACGATGACACTTAAACGTCAGTCTCCGGTGAAAAAAAAAAAGTTTTTATACGTGTACATTTGATTTGATGTGTCCCGTGGTTTTACCTGCGCAATTTTTATGATTTTAATAAATCATATCCTATGTGTTAATCCAGCAAATTATTTATCTGGGTGTCAAATTTCATCTTTTCCCGTTCAGCCGTTCTGTTGTTATTGAATAACAAACATCCCCACAATTTTTAAATGTATAATATTAGTAGAATTTTGATTTCAAGGAGCCTTGTAAGAAGGCTTGTTTTTGACAGTTACAGTAGGCGTGAACGTGCCGATACTGGTAACACATGGTTGCCTTGAAGCATGAAAATAACAAGAATAAACTTTCTAGCGTAAAAAACAAATAACAAGGCAGGATACAAGGTATTTTTTGTGGTAGAAAAACATTTATCTTTTTTAATTCGTGATACTTATTAAGTTTTCTAAGCTTTGGCTTGTGGCTCGTAGTATAAATATAATGTGGACCTCTATGCCTACGTTCGTAGCTTGTAGCAGCTACGCGCGTAGCAACATGTAGATAGATACTGAATTCGTAGCAAAGACTTATATTCAAAATATTTTTTTGCAACGGATATGTATCATCATGCCGATCAAAAAGTAAGACTTGTTCGATTAGGAGAATAATATTAAACAAATAATAAAATGCTATTTATTACAAAGGTATCGTAGCAGGTTTTACTCTGAAACAGGATGTACCCACGAGCTACGAAACTATTTGGGTAAACAGATTATTTAATAACTTTCAGTATTTAATTGAGATCCAAAATAATAACGTTGTTGAACAAACGAGAAATTGTTTTGGAACATTGTGTAACGGTATACATTTCATACTTATTATGAAACCGGTTTGTGTAGAAAAATATACTTAGTTATGTGAATACTATTATAATGAATGTTAAATCTACATAAAATTTCGAAAGTCTACACTTGTTTTTGCGAAAAAAGTTATATTCACAGATTCACGTTCACAGTTCGAACTACCTGCAACGAATTTTGATTCGGCATCAGGCGCACAGCGAGAGGAGCCGCGGTACCGTTCAATTTCCTATGCTGTTCGTTCTGCCTCGGATATCCGCCCGCAGTGGCGTATTGCACTCTGTGTGTTTTACCCAATTTATTTAGAATATGCATTCGTTTTACCGCACACTCTACTTTCAATATTGACTGTGCTTATGTACCCGGCACACATTTATTGGAATGGAATGAAATTTCTTCCTCTAGATACGTTTGAAATGAACACTGATACAAACAAATATATAAATATGTGAACTTATGTGCATAAACTAGCAGCCAGCCCCAGCTTCGCTCGGCTTATCGAGCATATTATGCGACTAATTTCATCCAAATATAGACTTGAACCTTCCTCATGAATTACACGATGGCATTAAACAATGGCGAGAATAAAAGACCTACAGCCAGACACTACAGACATGGCAAACCTAGCTAATAGGCGTTGCTAATCCGCGAGCAAGGGACCTTTTTCATGGTATGGGCGTGAGTCACCGCCGATGTTTTTCTTGTGGAACGGTGGTAACTTTAGTCTTTATTAAGTATGTGACGTTCAATAAGTGTTCCCTGTGTCCCTTACGTTGAATAAAATATTTTGATTTTGATGGCTGAGAGCCACGTTTCAATACTATCATGTATTATGAATAACATCACGCCAAGAGTCGCGAGTCTTGAGCACCAGCCACCTCTAGACCGACATCTGGCGCACAGGACCCGCAGTGGCACACTGGCTACACTTAATATACACTTGCCTTTGGAACCTACCGACTTTGGAATGGCAAAAGCATGTCAGGATAAAGTTAGCTGATTTCGAATTATGTGTGGAGTTATCTTTAGTCTGTTTTATTTTTTAGATATTCTTATACAGTATGTTTCTCGCGCCGGTTACCGTCCAAAGAGCCGTGAAATAGGGAAGGGAGATAAACCGTTTACATACAGCAGCTGCTTAATGTACTAAATAATTTACCCATGAAAACTACGCCGTATCGATTGTGGTTTATATGAGTTGGCAGATATGGATTAACCTTCAGTTCATTGTTTGATAAATGTCTGACACTGCCGTGTGTCAAATCAAATCAGAATATTTTTATTTCACATAGGCCAAGGTGGGCACTAAAAAACGTCGAAAAATGTGCACGGTTCCGGTTGGTCCTTTCCATGGAGAAGAACCGGCAAGAAACTACATGGTTACTTATTTCAAATCATTAGGTATACAATAATAATATTTTTATGTAGCAATACCATAAGAATTAAAATTTCTTCTCGAACGTATGCAGGTTTTATCTCGATTTATTTCTTCACTGTAAAGTTAGTGGTGGGATTAATAGGCGGGTATAGGAAAATTATGGAAGCCAGTCTGGGTTCGAACACACGTAATATTTGAGTTGGAGACGAGACTCAAACCACTCAGCCTCCACGGCTTATGAGGATTTATTGCAGTAATTATCTGTCAAAAGCAGCCAAACTGATCGTATGAATGAACCATTATAAAAGTGAAAGTTTTAATGCGTCTGCGAAAACAAATATAAGCGAACGTAATTCCAACTTAAAAACTCAAGTTTTCTTCATTTCTTACAAAAAAAAGTAGGTATATTTTTCCATATTAGGCGTGAGTGAGGCATTATTTAACCCTTCATAGGCCTGTAGTGGCTTGATAAATGATAGCGCTACTAATGTTTTCCGTTTCATCGGAACCCATTAAATGGTTACTCAAAGGCCAGTCCTAACGTTTCAGGTATCATTTGCATTAACCAAATGCAAACACAGACAGGTACATTATCCATATACATTTATGTTTAACTGACTGCTTATTTCCTCACGCCTTCCCACAAGGGTCCCCGAAGGGGTAGGCAGAGGTGTATAGGTAGTACTCACACACCCACTTTCCGCCATAGATATATTTTAGGTGCCAACGTCCATTGTATTATTACAGCTTATTCTCGATTTTTTCCTTCACCGTAAAGCTCGTGGTATGACTAATCAATGTAGTTAAGTTCAGAAAAACTCATTGGTACAGTCGGGATTCGAAGAGAGTCGGAATTCGGGACTGGCGATCTTTGTGTCGCAGGCAACTGCTCGAACCACTCGGCCACCACGGCTTACTTTTTATTTACAATAATTTAATTACAATACAAGCATTATATTAAGAGCAATGCAAGCGTTAAGATCCAACATCGTAAACCTGCATAGGTTTGATAAATTTAAAGACGTAGTCGTGTTTAAGAGACGGCAATGGTCTCACTATCTGTCAAGTTGGCATCTTACTTCTTACTAATATTATAAATGTGAAAGTTTGTAAGTTCGGATGTTTGCGGTTCTTTCACGGCCAAACGGCTGAACCTATTTGGCTGAAAGTTGAAATGGTGATAGCTTATACCTAGGAATAGGACATAGGTTTCTTTTTTTTTATCCTGAAAAATTCAAAGATTTTATATTATAATGTATGATGCGATTTCACGGCATTGGGGCTGTATTGATTCTTTGAAAATTTTCAAAGCTACTTTTCGAACTCCACGCGGGCGAAGCCGCGAGCGAAGCTGCGGGCATAAGCTAGTCTTGATATATATCCGGCTTCAAATTGGGTGGTATTACAATTTTACCTAATCTTGTCGGGCTTGCGTGGAGATATATATGTAGCTATTTACATGGAAACTGCGTGCAGTACGCCATTTGTTTATTTTATTACAGTTTCCAAATTCAAGCCTGCAGGAGATCCTAGCGTATACTTATATGCAAGCAAATCACGCTGAATTCTTCACGGATTAGGTGGAGAGACTGGGAGCGGCTTATAGAGGGAATGTAGTCTTCCTCTGCCTCTTCTCAAGACAGATTCGCATTGTGTACAAATTTTGTTTATTTTTCGTCACTCACTCTTAGAATAGAGTTATCATAGAAACTTTAATATATAACTATTTACACCGAAAGGTCAAAGACGCGGGTGATGACTATTTACTACCAAGATTAGAATAAACTAATACTAGCTTCTAAACTGGAAAACAACATGGTAACATTACCCACACTATAGGACAAACCTACTTTCTATCGCAGCAATTATACTGACCCCAATGGTCACAGCTGGTGAGGAAAGTAACTGTACCTTTTCAAATTGCGTCTTTATATACTGTGTCATTAGTTTCAATTTCGATCAACTCTCATGTCTCTATTGCTATTGCGGTGTGGGTCGATCCGGCACCAGACATGACCTCCGGCTGCAATTAAACGGGTATTTACCGACCCGTTTGGGGGGTCTGTTTCATATAGGTACACATTTGTACATTCTAATGTTTGCTTAGTCATATTAAAATTAGACTAGGTTAAATATGACATCTTATAAGGAATTTTAGAAAGGTTTATACAAGAAACCTCTTTAATTTTTATAATATTTTATATTACTATGTTATATATGGTTGATCTATAAGGTTGTCTAGCTATAGCTGGCTTTCTATTCACTCAGAAGATGTTCATTCAGAAGAACTACCGAAATATATTTATAGTTATAGTTCTCTGCAGAAACCACCGCTGTTTTCAACCATATTGTTACCAGGGAAAGTTTTACAACTCTCATTGACCCAAATGTGAACTGCGTCGATTTCGGATAAAACTATCTAATGTTATATCCGTTCAGACACAGGAACTTCTAGTAGTAATCACTGATTGGTTGGTTGAGCTATGTTGGGATCACTTGCACAGATAAAAATGTTATTGACACGCCGTGCCGAAGTTTGCTGCGTCTATTATAGTTGAAATAAGTACCTCTCTTTTCGCTGGAGATTTAAGAACCAGCATAACAGATGGTACCCATCAGGCACTTTACGTATAATTGCTGCGATAATTATACTAGCTGTCTCACCCAGTTTCGTTTGGGCGAATAGCAATAGCAATAAAAGCTGAACACGATCACACGGCCATGAAAAAACAATCAATAAAAAAACATCAAAATCGGTCGTGCCTCTCGAGTTTTGGCGAAAGTAGCGAACCTTGATGGATTTCTATTTATAACTTGCATTATCAAGTAGACTATGAGTACTTTTATGATCAACCGAATCCTAAATGGATTGCGAAAAGTATTGTTAAACGTGTATATGATCTATCTTGATGGCCATCTTGTCTAGTGGTCAATGTCGGATAAGCTTGAGGTCGTTGGTTGGATTTCCGCTAACGGTGGATATTTTTGGCTTCCCATATTTTAACCTTTACTTAGTTTTATTATTTATCATATACACACACACACCATAAAGTCGTGATTTTTCAGAATTACAATTATTGTCGTAAAAATTTTAGTTGCATCGGGGTTCGAACCTTATCATATTATATATTATTATTTAGCTTTTGACGAGTTCTTCGATATGAGTGATCCTTGAGTCGTATAAGAGTACGTTTTAATTTGATTTAACTCACGTAACGTCGCCGTGGTTTTACGTAAGGAGTCGTAAAACTTTCGCAATCTCTCGGTGCTTCGCTTACAATTTGAGTAAAATGTAACAATTTGTATGAACAGCGAATCTCATTGCCTCTTATACATTTCACTGTTAATGAAGTTTTGGTGGCTGTCCATTTTCGGCTTAGCCTATAAAATAGCTACTTCTAGGATGCGTGTCAGTTACAAATTCAATTTGTTTAATATCTGGGGTACCTATCTAAATCGCTTCGAAAGACTTGGGAATACTAAGGACTCCGAATAATTTGATTTGCTATAGGTAGTTGGTATGTAACTTGTTTTTAAAGGTATGTAGTTAGTTCAATGCTGAAAAATGTGTGTAAAAAAATATAGGGTTTCGTCTTGGATGCCCTATATGCTATGTGCTATGTATTTATGTACATATCTATCAATATAACTATTATTATAATTGTCTAGTTACCATAATATACTATATACACAAGCTTTGCTTAATTGGAGACTAGGTCAATTTGTGTGAAGTTTGCTGCACTCGAATTTTATATTTCAAGACAAAAGAATAGCACGCTTAAAGTTTTCGGTCAATTAACCTTATATTATGGGGATCGTTTGTTTTTGTGGGCGAATTTGTTCTACTATTTGGAAAAACGCGCTTTCAGATTAACCTAATATTTCCAAGAAATACTGTGGACGTGTGTTATTGTAAAGTAGCTTGTGTTATTTAATAATTTGCTACATATAACTAGTGATTAACTACTTATCTCACTGCTGGGATGACGATGCTGGGATGCCTTTCCCCCATGATTACCTGGTTTACTAGTTGCACAGTAAACGGATGTGTTGCCCTAGTCTTATCGCGATCCCAGTCGGTTGCAATTCTATGGTGATTTTGGACGAACAATCAGCGGGCAAGACCAGCTCATTACTTCTTCCGATTTGCGGCATTAGATGTCGAGATATTTCACGAGTGATATTTTAAATTGTATATATATATATAATTGAAAACATAGGTCCTCCAAGACAACGTTTCCTATATTCATTGATTTATTGAAGGATTGGTTATTGGAATTGTCTTATGAAGAAGTTGAAGAACTTTTAACAGTCACTTCATAGAATATTTCCTGTAATCTGCTTCGAGCCTAGCAGCAGCCATAATATTTCCCACACACATAAATGTCACACTACATCGTTAAAATTTCTCATCTCTTACTCACATATTATCTTGTCTTAAATAACCTATACGAAGAAATGTATCGATACTGCTTAAATTAATTACTTTATGTTATTACTATTATGCAAAGACAACTGATTCTATCCCTCGTGAGCCAAGTTAAAGGGAAGGAACTGGTGCCTATAACACAGGGTATCCTAGCTTAGGTGCCAGTTGCTACTTAACGATGCTTGTTATGTTAATACAATTTACCAACTACCTACTCTGTCTACTAAGTTGAGTGTATAAATTTAAAATATCTCTATATGTATCTCTAATATAATTTCTGTGCCTGTTATTTTGTTAACTTAGTTATTTAACTTGCTTTTAGACTAAATACCTATTTGTTTTATATATGTGCATAACATGTAACCAATTTTATGCTCAATAAAAATTTTATTATTATTATTATATTATTATTCATATTCAACGTAAAAATAATAACTATCGCGTTATGTGATTTGGCAAACTCGAAGTTCCGTAGCACTGTCCATTAGACCATGTGTCATGAAATACACTCCAAAATAACATGAAAATATCCTAACACAGTACTCTTACTCATCAATATATCAAGAGCTTTTCTATTTCATATCCATTGGGGCATGTTTTATTGCCTATTACATCGACGTCTCCCATCTGCCCTATTGTTAGCGCCGTATGATACGAAACTACCCACAAATAAGTTTCCGCTCATCACTTTGTTCGCTCAAGAGTGTGAACGAAAAGGCACGTTTGACGTAAACTAGTATTGTACGAATTATTTAGATGTTGCTAAAAGATTTCATTTTTATCAATCCTACTCTTTTTAAACTTGTTCACGTAGGAAAGCTTACTTCAAATACAGGACTCGTGTCGAATTCACAAGCTTATGTCTTCCATACAAGCAATATTTTTAAGAGAAGTACTACCGTTTCACAATTTATACAACCTAGATACTGCAGCAGGGAGTTCTTCAAGAAGGGTGTGAAAAGATTCCTGCAGGGTCAGCAAAGTGCGACCGACACCTCTGGTCTTAGAAACATCCATAGGTGGCGGTAATTGCCAACGATTGGGCGAGCCACAAGCTTGTCATTTTTGTGGTGCAAAAATTGGCAAAATAGCATGTTGTTGATGATCATTCAACCTCTGACCTTTGGGCAGGGTCATTGCTAAGCCTACTCCCTTACACACACAAATCTTTATCTCTATCTATGTAAATTCTACTGTACGTGTGTGTCACTGAACTCCTCTCAAACGGCTGGACCGATTTTAATGTAATTTTATGTGTGGTAGATTCAGGAATTTAGATTCACAATTGGACCCAATAGGTGCTACCTAAAGGGATCGTATTCCACGAACTTTAATTTTTTCACACAAGCGAAGCTGGACTGGACAGTAAGAAAATTAAAATTTTTGGTTACGAAGCGTAACACTTGAGAGACACATGAGACATACATGACGCTAGAGAGATTTTTGGTTATGTGATACATATACACTATTGCTTTTTAAATAATGAGTTATGTAGGTTCATGCCTCTGTCACAACACTATCTAAAACGTGCCCGGTTTATTTTCCAAATTGCCAGCTTAGTCTATTCACACCGCGTCGCATCATCAAGCAGTTAAATGGAACAGAATGTAAATAAATTTAGTCTATTCCGAGCGCAACAGAGATTTTTCACGGAGAATGATAAAATTATTCATTATTCCAAGCCCTCGGAGACAAAGTACGAGCAAAGGGATGTAAGGCCGTATGGCGTCATGCCTTTTGGTAATAAACAAAAAGTTTCTTTCTGGTTTTTGGGCGCGACAGAAAGAGGCGCGCAATTAAATTATGGGGTTCCACACAACTTTGGTGGTCTATGGATTGTTTGCTAATTTTTTGCTTGATAGAGTTGTTGAAATGAAAAAAAACTTATCACTATGCTTTTTATGGCTGTTTTGCTGTTCAAGTTAATTCGGATACTTATATCGATAAGTAAAACTGACTTATAAAAAAAAAAAATTTGTGAACAAGAGATATCAATATAATTAGTTAGTCAGCTATATTATATACGACGAGCTTATTTGTCTTCGGGGTAGGCAGAGAATTGGGTGCCAATTCACATCAGACTTACAGGCTTCTTGACCTTCGTTCACATTGATCAATGTCAAATATACATGCTCGCCGGTTTCCTAAAAATATTTTTTTAATCATAATATTTTGTGTATTGTAGCTGCCTGAGAAATTCTTACGCTGGCACCTAAATATTGCTCCAGGTTATTAGATCCACATTTGAGAAGACAGTGGAAATAGTGTAAGTGTTATAATGAAGTTATATTCTTCCTCACTTCAGAGTAAATAATATGTATACCTTATTTTGTCCGTTCCCCTCAAATTTCGACCATTAATTACTTTTTACGAAACTTCACTGAAAAATCCCCAGCGTGTAAAACTTTAGGAAACGTAAAAAATTTGGGGATACATTGCAAGTTTGTTACAAATTTAGAAAACGTAAAACCACTTTCTAACAATAATCAACTAACTCGTCGAACATGAGAGTACTGAGAGAGAAATAAAATATTATAGCCGTGATGGCCGAGTGGTTCGAGAAGTTGCCTACAACACAAAAATTGCAAGTTCGAATCGCACCTGTACCAATGACTTTTTCTAAACTTGAGTACAGTGATTAGTTACATCACGAGTTTTACGGTAAAGGAAAATATCGAGAAGAAACCTGTGGAAAGCATACATTTGGGTAAAAATCAAGGCGTATGTATAGTCGTGCTTGAGTAACGGCGATGGATTCGCCGTCTGTCACGTTGGCACCTACAATATCTCTGCCGGAAAGTGGGTACTCACATACAGTAGGGTCAGGCCTTAACCCTTCGAGGACTTGTGGGATGGCATGAGGACATATTCTATTATAATAATAATAAAAATAATAAAGCTTTGTTTATTTTATTGATAATTATTATAACCCTTGATAAAGTTGTTTCAATAACACCGTAGCGGGCAAAATATATTAAATTATTTACAAACGTATAACTTGAGGACTATGCAAACTACATAGAGTGTTTCATATTTTGAGTGGATATGAGGAAAAAGGTTGCTGTAGATAATATCGCCTTTATTGCTATTATTATGTCGACTCCTTTTATGTAACGTGTCAGGATATGAGAAAAGTTTTTGAGAGCTGAATATTTGAATGCCAGCTTCATAACCTTTGATGACATCGACAATTCATTTGTTCATACAAATGAATGAAATGTGAAAGGGAATGTGACACACCGGCAATGAATGTAAGGATATGTATGAATTAGAGGATTCGATCCCGGACGATTTTTCGGGTTTTTTTACGGGATTATCTACAGTTAATCCCGGGATCCCGGGATAGTCCCAGGATTGTATTGGTAATAGAAAGTGGTACCAAAAAGACAGTTAAACATATCAAAATCATTTTTTTATTTAACGTTTTCTTTTGTGAGGTCATTAAATTATTTTTTTTTTATATATATACATATGTTTATTAACAACAATTAATAATATTTACAAAGAACAATTGAAACTAACTACTTACAGATAAAATATTTGTCCCAAATCGGTAAAATATAAAATAAAATATTTAAGTTTAATATCTTCAAAAAGGCGGTTACATATCTAAAAAAAATATCAGTTATGATATATATATATACTTAAACCTATTCCTTAGCTTAGGTTTCTAAGCTAAAGCTTCTTAACAGTATTTTTATACTTAAATATGAGCCTGAATTGATTACAAATTCAGGTATATTTTGATGTTAGTTTATTGAAATGAATAAGTAAGTTTGGTCCAATATACGTTTTCATAACCTCAGACTTAAATCATTTCAAGAAAATGTAGGTCGAACAATGATTTATTTTCTTTACAATGTCAAGAATGAAATAGTCAAATGGAATTCTTTGTGCGAAATAAAAGCGACAGGTGTTTTATTCAGTAAGACAGGCAAGAGAAATGAAGGAAATAAATTTCAGTATGCAGTGGATATTTTGCAAAATGCAGACAATGTGGACACCTCAGAGACTGTGTGCTTCATGTGTTACAAATTTAAAAAATTCGAATGTTTGTAAAGGTTTATGTTACAGAGATAGATATTTTTCTTACCAAATTTTATGTAAGCCGTAGTGGCCGAGTGTTTCGAGCAGTAGTCTGCGACACAAAGATCGCATCTTTGAATCCCGACTGCAACAATGAGTTTTTCTGCTTTTTTTTAGCTTTACGGTGAAGGAAAACATCGAGAGGAAACCTGCATACGTCTGAGAAGCATTTCAAAGGCGTCTGTATAGTCGTGCTTGAGTAACGGCGATGTACTCGCCATCTGTCACGTTGGCACCTAAAATTTATCTTTGGCGGAAAGTGGGTGTGTGGGTACTACCTATACACCTCTGCCTACCCCTTCATCCACTTAACCTTTACGTCCCCCTCACTGAGTGCTCAGTTGATATGCTCTAGGAAGTAACGGAAAAAAATAACATAGTTATTTATTTATTTTTGATTAACTACTCTCGCAGTGAATCAGGCCCTATTTCAAAATCACCCTCCAATCACCAGCAGGCAAAGCGAAGCCTTGGGCTCAGGCAGACCATCAGTTCGTACAGCAAACTTGGTTTGTAGAAGATCACTACAGAACGTGCTACAAGAACAGTTAACCAAAAAAAATATGATTTATTTTGTTTATTTGAATACACTAGAACGGCCAGTAGCCAATTACTCTTAATGCAGTACACGATATATACAGTACACAAGAAGTTATAAACACTATTAAATGGATGAACTCAGTACATAAATTCGGCTCTTATTCATTAGTGCTTCAACATGGATACATGGGAAGCTTTTGAAGTCGTAAGTTCCGGATACAACGGAAGAGAATTCCGATCCATTTCCGCCAGTAGCTAACAATGATGTAATACCATTTGGGATCCCGCCTCTCCAACGGCAAATTCATTTATAATTCATACGTAATAGCTGCTAATTAGCTTGATATTTTTGTATAATAGTACATACATACATACATACATATCATCACGCCAGGTCCCTAACGGGGTAGGCAGAGAGTATAGAGCGCCAGTTCTCTCTAGACTTACACACCTCTTTCGCTTCGTCCACATTCATCAGTCTCTTCATACATGCTCGTCGGTTTCGAGTACTCTTAACGTTCCCGTCCTTGAGCGTCCGATCGATTTGATCCCGGTAGTTGGAACGTGGCCTTCCTCTGCCTCTTCTTGAACACACTTTTGCTTTGTATATCTGTTTCGTCAATCTTTCTTCACTCATCCTTTCTATGTGTCCAAACCAACGTAAAATGCCTTTCTTCATCTTTACAATCACGCTAGTTGATTTGCGAATTTGTATAATAGTATAAAAGGTAGAAAGAAAGATAAGTATAAAGAGCGAAAGAGGTATGCAAGTCTAGAGAGAACTTGCCCTCTATGTTCTCTGCCTACCCCGTTAGGGACTCGGCATGATGATATGTATGTATGTATAATAGATCTATGCTACTTTTAACCCGCGGTTTTACCCGGGTAAAATTTAACGTAATAGTAGATTACTTTCTGTACTAAAACACGTGCTACGTTTTATTCCAGCTAATTATCTATCTCAGCTAATAATATATGCCAAATTTCATCTGTTTCGTCAATGTTTCTTCAATCATCCTTTCTATATATATCTATGAAAAAATACCAGGTATGATATGTTTATACATAAACCTATTCCTTAAGCTTAAGCTTAGGTTTCCAAGCTTAATCTTCTCAAAAGTTTTTTATATACTATACTCTATGCCTACCCTGCT
This sequence comes from Drepana falcataria, assembly GCA_945859725.1. Classification (NCBI taxonomy): domain Eukaryota; kingdom Metazoa; phylum Arthropoda; class Insecta; order Lepidoptera; family Drepanidae; genus Drepana; species Drepana falcataria. Next base: position 10,022,123 of record OX243929.1, read on the forward strand.
AGGGATTTGGCGTGATGATACAAAAATGACGTAAAATTAATTTATTATTATATTATATTATATATTATTTTTATTCAATCAGAGTGGCAAACAAGCATACGGCCCACCCAATGGAAAACGGTTACCGCAGCCTATATACGCTTACAATACCGAAGTATCACTTGGGCGTTCCCACTCTGTGTTCGGAGAGTTCTACTGTGTTGGCAGCATAATGGGACTAATCCCTCTGCTGCCAACACAATATAACAATCCGCCGCCCTCCCCAAGGAGCTCATTACTGGTAACCTTATTCACCGCGTCGGAACACAACACAAAAAATATGTGTTATTTGGCTACGGACTTCTATAAGGTGGAGGTCTGCCCCAGTCGGGCAGATACAAATTCGAACGGATAACCCGTAATGCCTTACCTCTCTTTAGACGGAAGCAAAGGCGGAATGTATTGCCTGTGTGTACACGATGTTAAGAAAGTAATGGCTGCACGTAAATCAAGATGGCCTCCCATTAGGGGTTCATTTCGCGATGACAGCCGTGTTCCTACTTGATGAACGCATCATTATAATGATGTTAAAGTTTGGAAATGGTGCAAAGTTTCAAAGCTATTGGAAGAAGAATGCATAATGAGCTGACTTCGGCTGTTGGAAGTTCGTCGGCCTATTCAAATTAAGACTCAGGTAATGGTAATAAAATGCGATTAATTATTACTCATCTTAATTATAACTAGATGTGCCCGCGAATTCGTACGCGTAAAATTTAACAAATAAAAAAAAATAGTTTCTAAAATAAAAGTAGCCAAAGTTACTCCTTTTTACATCAGCTATCTGCCCGTGAAAATCGGCATAGCCGTTTCAGAGATTAGCCGGAACAAACAGACAGACAGACAGACACGCCCGATGACATGTGACACGACTTAACTCACACTATGACCATGTGAGTGGAGTAATAACATATAGTAAATAAAATAATATATCCTCACGCCTTCCTAAACATGTTGTTGTAAACCATCTTTAGAAAAGGCGAAGGTTCTTCATACATAGCAGATATATTTATTTTATTACATTTCTGTGGCCTAGTACTTCGAGTAGTTGCCGGCAACACAAACGTTGTAAGTTCGAATCCCGACTGTACTAATGATGTTTCGGAATTTATGTACAGTGATTGATGAGTTCGAGCTTGAGACGGCAACCTACTCGCCTTCTGTCAAGTTGGCACCTAAATCTCAAAGGTATCCCCGGCGAAAAGAGGGTGTTGTGACACCTCTGTCTGTGCCTTTTATGGGAAGGCGTAAAGATATTTTATATAACTATGATGTATGATATATAAAGATATATAAGAGAAGTACTCAAAACCGACTTGCATGTATGTAGAGACTAATGAATGAAGACGATGTGAAAGAGGGATGTACATCTAGAGAGAGTTGGCGCTTGATTCTCTCTGCTTGCCCTGATGGGGACTCGGCGTTATGATATGTATGTATGTATGCAAAGCATATTTCAAAATTATGAATGACAGAATAATAATTGTGTTTCGCTTATAATATTCAATATATCCCGTTAATAATGCGCCCGCAGCCCACAGCTGGCGACGTACACGGCAAGGCATTATTTATTATAGAAAAATTCTATTTGCGAAAAGCCTCACGTACTGAATCTATAAGCTACGGACACAATGAGCAAGTTTGCAGGCATTTTGGACGGCTGAGACAAGTTAATTCCTCCTGAAGGTATTACTTATATAGCAAATTATCTTATTTATTTATTTGGATCACCAACAGGTAAGAACACTTCAATATTTACAGAATATGCCATAATAAAACAAGTTATTGTTTAAGTTGACACCTTTAATTATTATATTCAATAATAATGAACTTTGTTTGTCTAACAGCAAACCTTCGGCCGAAGTTAGTAGTCTAATTTAAAAAAAAATGCTTTATGTTTTTTCTATATATAAATGGATAAACTACAATTGAAATTGTAGTAAAAAGTAGTTTCCCGTGTGGCTAAGGCTTTAGTAAAAGCTTCTCGATGTATTTCAAGCCTTATGGCGCTCATGTAGTGGGATTATGCGCACTTCAAGTTCCCACGCGGCGGAACGCAGCTTAAGGTCGATCAGTCTGTAAGATCCTCATCGTTGGAAAATGCAAGAAGGTATTTGTGTGTAGAATTGATAAATTCTTTGTTTGAAATGCAACGTGCGCCAATTTCAGTAATATAAAACATATGTTCATATATAGACAACTAGCTTATGCCCGCGGCTTCGCCAGCGTGGAGTTTGAAAAAGTAGCTGCTAGAATCGGTTAGCCGTGAAAGAGCATCATACATTATAAAGAACTTTGAATTTTTCAAGACAAAAAAAAAGTAGCCTATATTCCTAGGTATACGCTATCACCATATTATCAACTTTGAGCCAAATCGGTTCAGCCGTTTGGCCGTGAAATATAATATTAGTAAGTACACACTGAGTGACGTATGTACCGCACGGAGAAAGACGACGAAGAGGCAGAGGAAGACAACGTTGTAACTACCTAGATCAATTCAATCGGACACTCAATGATGAGAACGTCAAGAGTACTTGAAACCTGCATGCATGAAGAGACTGATGATTGTGGACGAAACGAAAGAGGTATATACAGTCTAGAGAGAAATCGCGCTCTACTGCCCCTGCCTTGCCTATTTTATTATTAATGATTCAAGTTTCCAATTAAGATAACAAAAAAATATATACATTCGAATATAGCTTAGCCTACAGTGACACAAAACCAGTTAAGGATTAATGCGCACTCGTCAAATATTAAGCTTGATTCAGGTCGACCAATGTGTATACATTGACAGCTGAAATATTGACTATCAGGACGTGTGCTGCGTGAAAAAGTAGGCCATTTTGATGCCCCTTGCCGAATCCCGAAGTGGTCGAACATATTTTATTTCGGCTCTACGTATTTTAGTATGTGTCATATAAAAATCGTCGCATATTTTGTAGGTCAGTTTTGTCTACCAGCAATTTTCCAGCGTTAAATTAAATGTTTATATCTTCACGCCTTTCCACAAGGATCCTCGGAGGTGTAGAAACCCTCTTTTCGCTGAGATACATTAAAAAGTCAAAGTGACAGACTTCAAATTCGCCGACTTTACATACATGTACGTCTTTGATTATTTTTGCAATCACTGCAATGTTACTCAAGTTGTGAGCAGCGGTGGGAGATTATTCCTTGCAAGAAACTACTTTAGCCACTCGGTTATTAAGGTTTTTCATGTTTATTTTTTTTATTTTGTGTGACTGTTTGTTTATACCACTATTAATGTAGACTAAGCGAAATAGGTACGTATTTGTGGAGTACTAGAGTTTTAATCTATTTGCCTAACCCGTGAGGGACTCAGCGTGATGTTGATTTATGTGTGTATATTCTTGGAGTTCGCTTCCTAAGCGTATGAGAAGCTTTCATGAGCCAGTATATGCTCCTAGCCAAGCAGATTTAATTGAAAAAAATATTTAATTGAATGATAAAGTGGGTGTGTTATTTCGGTAAATGGGCAAATTCTGGAGCAAGTGAATGAATTTGTATATCTAGGAAGCATGTTCACAAGCCGTGGTGGCCGAGTGGTTCGAGCAGTTGCCTGCGACGCAAAGGTCGCAAGTTCGAATCCCGACTGTACCAATGAGTTTTTTCTGAACTTAAGTACAGTGATTAGTCACACCACGAGCTTTACGGTGAAGGAAAACATCGAGAGGAAACCTGCATACGTCTGAGAAGAAATTCAAAGGCGTATGTATAGTCGTGCTTGAGTAACGGCGATGGACTCGCCATCTGTCACGTTGGCACCTGATATACCTCTGGCGGAAAGTGGGTGTGTGGGTATTACCTACACACCTCTGCCTACCCCTTCGGGGACCCTTGTGGGAAGGCGTGAGGATATATTATATTATTATATTATATATTATATTATAGATCGAATTCGCAATGAAGAGATTCGCAAATCAACTGGCGTGAATGAGGGCGTGATTGTAAAGATGAAGAAAGGCATGTTACGTTGGTTTGGACACATAGAGAGGATGAGTGAAGAAAGATTGACGAAACAGATATACAAAGCAAAAGTGTGTGCAAGAAGAGGCAGAGGAAGGCCACGTTCCAACTACCTGGATCAAATAGATCAGACTCTCAAGGACGGGAACGTTAAGAGTACTCGAAACCGACGAGCATGTATGAAGAGACTGATGAATGTGGACGAAAGAAAGAGGTATGTAAGTCTAGAGAGAACTGGCGCTCTATAATCTTTGCCTACCCCGTTAGGGACTTGGCGTGATGATATGTATGTATGTATGTATGTATGATAAAGTGGGTGTGTGGATACTACCTATATACCTCTGCCTATCCCTTCGGGGACCATTGTGGGGAGGCGTGAGGATAAATTATAAGGAAAGAAAAAAGAAAATTCTAATCTTTATTGTTTCTGTTGAATTCGACAGATGGCGTTATTTCTAATAACTATACAAAAAACGTATTCGAAAGTAACTTGGTGTATAAAATAAATGAACATATGCATATGACACTCAATGGTTGTCCAAAAATCTGCCCAATCAGTCAACCAATTTTAATTAAACTTTTGGACAAAACCTCGAACAGTTTTAAAATTAATCTTGAAATGGCGGCCCAGTGGGCATCGAATCGTATCGATTATCGGATTATCAAAATGAAGTTTGGACATTTCGATTTGAATATTGGTTCGTGAATACTTTCATCGATAATGGTCTATGGAATAATGGAAAATTTTACGATTACTACATACAGGTAGGCATAGAGCGACAGTTTTCTTTAGACTTACATTCCTCTTTCGCTTCGTTCACATCCATCAATCTCTTTATATAGGCTCACCGTTTTTGAGTACTCTTGATGTTCCCATACGATTATTGATATTTAATTTCATTGGCAATTTTGTTTTCGAATAACACTTGTGTCGCAGTTGCGTAACAAACATCCTTTCCAGATTTCATATTTACACCATTAGTAGATTCACAATTTGAGACCTTTATTTATTGCTTTTAGGTATTGGAAAACTTTTGTTTTCTCTGAAACTAAAATCAATAATATATACATTGTTACCAACTAAGTATTATCAACAAATAAAAGCTCTTCTTGTTTCATTCAAACTTTTTGATGGAAATTTTGACGTATTTGTAATTTTTTATTGTATTTGTAATTTGACATGTAAATTGTCGCACCGAGTCAAAACTTGCATTGCAAAAGTTTGCATTTTCCTTTCAAGTAGGTATTTGTTTTGTAAATAACTGCGGTAACACATTCCAGCCTATGCGTCCAAGATTGTACTGGACAGAAGAAAATGGAAGGATTGTACATCGGAGACGCCGACACAATCCTTCCATTTTCACAGACAGCTTTTAAATGTATAATGAACACATTACAGTCCCAATGCTATTAAATATAGATTCCGTGCTGGCATCTTAAAAGACGACTGGTTCTCCCACCTGCGAACACAATCCTTGTGGAGTTCAAGGTTTTACCTATAAGGCAATGGTAATCGTTCGGTATAAATGTGGAATAATAATAAATACCTGGGACAATTCCACACGTATTGACCTAGTCCCAAAGTAAGCAAAGCTTGTGTTATGGTAACTAGACAACGATATATTTACTTATATAGATAGATATATACTTAAATGCATAGGACAGCCAAGACTAAGGTACAAATATTCGTGTTCATCACACAAATATCTGCCCTCAGCGGGATTCGAACCCGCGACCTCAAGTTTCGCAGTCAGGAGCTCTAACCACTAGACCAGACGGTCGTCAGAGTCAGAGAGATGTCTGTTTTGCTACCTTTGTGGCTTTAAAAGAAAAATACTCACGCCTTCGCACAAAGGTGCCGAAAAGTGTAGGCAGAGGTGGCAATATTTTTTGCAAAGGTTTCTCAAGTAAACACTTTCTTAGAATTATATAAATTTTTCTTTTAACGGCGAATTGGTTGTAAGGATGTTAATATAATTGTACATCAAATAAAATAGAATAAATATACAAACGCTTTAGAATTTGTGCTCAAACGTATTTAGATGTTTTCTCTCGATGGTGACTACTGTACCGTTACTATAATTACATACATACAAATATATCATCACGCCGAGTTCCTAACGGGGTAGGCATTATCTTTAAGTGCAGATTTAAATACATAATCAGAGAGCATTCCATATAGTGCACCCGTGGACATCCACGAGAGTTTATGCCGATAAACTATCATACAGTTTGGTAGAACATAAAATATTATGCATGTAATTTGTGGAATGCAATAAATAAAAAAAAATATTAAACTCAATGGTACTGCCGTGCTTTATTTGCAATCCCTGGCGATTAAAAGAACTCTTAAAAAATTTGAAGGAAACTTAACAAAGTGTTTCTCTCTTTGCCTACCCCGTATCGTATTTGCGGATCCCAGGGAGATAAAAGATTGAATACGCAACTTGCAACGTTTAACTCATGTGTTTTTCGGTTCACGAAAAACACATGAGTTAAACGTTGCAAGCCTTCAGGTACCTACTCAATCACGTGGTGACCAGAATAATCACTAATCCATAGTTCATTTCACTCAATCAGTTTACTGAAGTAAGATCACCTTACGTTAGACTTGTTACTTAAAGTGCTCAAAAGGTTCTAGTTTCTAAGCATATCTCTGTGTAACTAATCTTTCAGTACAACATGTTCACGAGTAGCTTTGATGAATACCTACTTCAACTAAATGTAAGTGATCGAATATGTAAAGAGTACTCGAAACTTCTGTGAAGACTTATGGTTGTCGATAATGAGACTGTGTCCGTAGTGGCGAGAGAACTGACACTCTATATTCTTGTATACTCTCTATACACACTATATACCCTTCTAGAGCTCGGTGTGATAATTTGTATGTGCAGTCATGTGTTCTTCCTTCAGAAGTTATTGTTTAACCTTTACTAATTTGAAAGTTTTAAATTACGAACTCAAAGAGCACGACTTCACATACTTTTGTTCTGTGGCCTACGTAGACGAACTAGGTCGTCGATGGTGACACATTTTCATTAAGTTTAATTAAAACGATATGCTAATTAAAATGTAACGAAATAATTAGCTTACATCAAAAAGAAAACAACGCTTCCGAAAGCAGTACGACGAGTATTTTGTGTGAAACAACCCTAATTTTTAAAGGAATATTCCAGTGTGTAGTGTTCCATTATTGAGTTTAAAGGGCTTAAATTGTATACATATTTTGCAGATTACAATTAAATTAATTGTTTTACAAATAATATAAAAAAAATTTTATATAAAATTTTACACAGTGTAGATGACACAATCAGGTCTACCCTCTCATCAGTTTTAAATATATCTTTTGACGACCGCTCGTGGTCTCAGGCCTCCCTTCCTATTAGGTTCGGAGGTCTGGAAATACGCAAAATTTCCGATGTGGCTTTACCGGCTTTTCTGGCTTCAGTACATGGTGTGCATGACCTCATAGGAAATATTCTTATTACGTCACTTAGTGGCTGTGAGGTTTCGCACTTGGCTGAGGCCAGAGATGTCTGGATTATGGCATGCCCAAACACAGACGTTCCCCTTAGTCCGCACATACAAAAACAATGGGATGAGCCTATCAGTAGGTTGACCTATAATGCACTTCTCGATAGTGCATTCAACTCTGCTGATAGAGCCCGTCTCCTGGCAATCGCTAGATGGGAATCCGGACTCTGGCTTCATGCATTGCCCTCTTTTAATATCGGTACGCTGTTAGATGATGCAACCTTCAGATTGTGTGCGAGCCTACGTTTAGGCGCTAAATGTATTGTCCCACATCGGTGTCACTGCGGGGATATTGTCAATGACTCCGGACACCATGGTCTATCCTGCATCAGCAGTGCCGGCCGGATATCACGTCATTCCTCCATAAATGACTTGATACGCCGGGCTCTGGTCAGCGCCGGCGTGCCTGCTGTGCTGGAACCAGTCGGTCTCGCTCGCGGCGATGTCTGGAGGCCGGACGGTATGTCTCTGATGCCATGGAGGATGGGTCGGCCCTTAGTGTGGGACGCTTCGTGTGTCGATACACTGGCTCCTTCCCATCTTCCTGACACATCGGTGGCGGCCGGCGCCGCTGCTGCTCAGCAGGAGTGCCTCAAGCGCCGCAAGTATGCCTGTCTCGGGTCAGGTTACATATTTGCTGCATTTGCGGTTGAAACTCTGGGGCCTTGGGGTCCTGAGGCTCACCATCTTTTTAAAGAGGTCTCGCGCCGTCTAGTCGAGACCTCTCGTGCCAGGAGGGCTGGAACATATCTCGCTCAGAGAATCAGCATTGCTATCCAGCGTAGCAATGCTGCTAGTCTTCTTGGCACGTTGCCTCGGGATACCGATTTGGGACAAATATTTTATCTGTAAGTAGTTAGTTTCAACTGTTCTTTGTAAATATTATTAATTGTTGTTATTGTAAATAAAGTATTAGGGAAATATAATTACAATTTAATTATTTTTTTTCTAACAAATATATTAAGAAAACTAAGAAACAAGAACGATTAGAAAGAGTTTAATGAAAAAATTACACGAAATGACAAAATGGTGTGAAACCTGTCACAATGGCGGAAGCGGTTTCAGCTTCAGCTAAATTTTAGGGTAAGTTTGACCATGTTCATTTGTTATCCTTCTTAATTTGAAGGATAACGTACGTGCGTAAGTACGTACGTACGTAAGTACGTAAAATTGTGTTGTTTTGTTATAATGTGGAGAAAGAGGAAGGAAACATATTGATAAGAAATGAAGGAATCTGCCCGGTGGACTAATAATATTTCCAGGTAACCGCAAATATCTATACAAAAATTGCTCCATAAATCTGCTCGGTATACCTTGACCCCACTAAATCATTTGCTAACAAGCGGCAGAGAGGTGGGCGAGAGCCACATTGTTGCCTAACCGGTTAGTTTGTGGGTCCAATTTAATGCGTATGGTGGATTGGCTTCAAGCCAATCCACTACGAACTAATTATTTTCAGTTTAATTACAAAGCGTCTGACGGATCAAAAGTTAATGACCAAACAAATGAATAACAATTTGAAAACAAATTATTGGGATGGAATTTAATGCGAGGCGTACAAATGTAAATCTCGTAGACGATTGGCAACGCCGTAGCAATACTGCTTCGCTTTGAAATTAACTCTACTACTATGTAAAAAGATACGCCCTAGATATGATAAGGTCTCACGCTTTCTATCAAGGGTATCAAGAGATGTAAAACACACCGAACACCTTAATTTTGTTCGATATTTCGAACAAAATTAAGGTGTTCGGATACTTCGGTACTACAATAAGTATCCCGTAGAATAAATATGACAACTAAACTGTCGCATCATACCTTCGGACAATTCCACACAAATTGACCTAGTTCCAAATAAAGCAAAGCTTGTGTTATGGTAACTAGACAACGATATATTTACTTATATACATAGATACATACATAAATACATTGAAAATCCAAGACTAAGGTACACATACTCGTGTTCATCACACAAATATATGCCTTTAGCGGGGTTCGAACCCGCGACCTCAAGTTTCGCAGTCAGGAGCTCTAACCACTAGACCTGACGGCCGTCAAACTATGTACGAAAGTACAATGTAAATGTACCAAACTACGCCAAATAACCAACCAACGGGCTTCTTACTTAATATTAACTGTAACAGGAACTTGATAAGAAAACTTGACAACTAGTTCGTCACGTAAATTGCACTTAACTATCGCAATAATATATTCTACCATCAAGGATCATTTACCTATTTTTTTTTATTATGCAGTTTGGTTTTGTCCAGGGAGTCATGGTGACCGAGGGATTCGAGTAATGCGGCCTGCAACACAAGGATTACAAGTTCGATTGCTGACTGTACCAATGAGTTTTTCTGAATTTAAGTACAGTGATTAGTCACACCACGAGCTTAGTATCCGATAGATTTGATTTAGTCGGCGTCTTTAATGTAATTCCTGTAATTCCCCTTTGTCCATTAATCAAATATGTATTAAATTAGTTTTCTTCCTTCATAATTGATCAGGGCCTATATGGAATAAATGATGTATGTCCCTGTCCCACGCAGCCTTATTTATTAATTAATCCCATTATTTAGGCTCTGTCAATTTTTCCTCCGTGTTAGTCGCTTTGGGACATTGGGATTATTTAAGAAAAGGGTTCCTATTAGCTCCAGTCATAATATATATTGGTTTCCTTCCTATGGGGTATGTGAAATATTTACCATACACTCTTCCTGTCTGCTCTGATTTTTAATCAGAACTGTCTCTATGAATTCGTATGCGTTACAAATGTGGGTGTGTTTACATACTCATTTCGTAGACCATTGTGGATAGACGGGAAGATATATACAAAGGCTTATTAGTATATCCTAATAATATTATAAAAGCGAAGAAAATTTGTTTTCGTTTCGGTTGTTCGTCTTTCATGCAAAAACTACTGTACGTTGGATGGAATTTGCCATAGAGGTAGATTATGAGCTGGAATAAAATAAAGAAGGTAGATTATGGTGGCCGAGTGGTTCGAGCAGTTGCTTATGATACAAAGATATCCTCACGATGTGATCTGGAATCAACGTACTGAAGATGTGTAAAACTTTTTGCTAAAGACTATCCCAATTGTGCTATCCCAATCTACTCGCCATGTTCCATATTTTCTCAGTAATTATTAATATTTGCAGGACAATAACTATGCAACCCAAACTTGCAAGTTATGGAGTTTTTAGACCACCGTGCCTGTATCACGTTGACACATTTCCACACCGCTACGTTACGGAAGGTCGTTCATCCGGCCGCTGTCGAAAGCACTTTAGGCCCATCGCGCTCATTAAGGCGGGGCCTAATTTAATTTATCAGGTTTACCTTAACATGATGGGTTAACGAGCTGCACTGATGATGTTATGAATAACATTACTCGTGAAGATGTTTGTTTGTTGGTTGTTGCTGTTATGTTGCTTTGTTACTAGCTACAGATTCAAGTTGAAACCGTGGTGGCTGAGTAGTTCCAGTTGTTGTCTGCAACGCAAGTTCGAATCTCGAATGTACCAATAAATTTTTCGGAACTTAAGTACAGTACCACGAGCTTTACAGTAAAGGAAAACATTTGAGAGGAAATTCAATGTATATAGTCCGCGAAGACGCACCCCACCAATTTCTAGTCTTGGGCGTCGCGGGATGTCGAGTCTATTAATTGTAGTGTGCAAGTACACTCATAGGTAATCAGCGTGTGCGGATAATACTCAAACATTAGTGGAACATTAGAGGAAGGTTAGGAACATTTACACTATAAACTATAAGGAAGATTTGTGGGGCGCGGATGGAGCTTTCTATATGTATATACGTCTAGAGAAAACTGGAACTCTACTCTCTTACCCCGTCAGGGGTATGCTCGGCATGATGACATGTACATTATGTATATTTCGTTTTAATAGACATCCTGTATATAGTCACATTTCCATTTATATTCAAAACTCATTACTATACACATTAAAACCTTAAACGAATTACCTTTAAAATGTCTGCGCTGTACCTCCATCAAAACTCGTTACATATACTAATGAATAAAATTAACCTGTCTGTTATTATGTCAGAATAATTTTTATTTCAAAATCTATGATATTATATATGGTACTGTCTACAAAAATACAAATAATAAATTTGTATGTCTGTCCATTTGCGGTTTGCCGATTTTGACTTTTGATTTTTTTATCTTTCCGCCTCTGGTAGAGCGATACTTCCGACATTATATGTATAATATAATGTTCATACAATTATGAAGTAAACGCGCGTGCAACCGCGATGCTAGTTAATTCATAAAAGCTCTTGCGCCTCATGTCAAGACCTAACTTGTGACAACGGAACACGGGATCAAATCATATTAATGTACCTACACATAATCTTTTCTGTACATCTAATGCTATGTTGGCATCTACGTGTAGGTATACAATGCTGATTTTCGTTTTATATAAACCTAAATATGAGCAGTGACTGAGTGGATTAATAAGTTACTTACAAAGTTAATATTACAGGTTTAAATCCCGGCGGTATTTATTTGCACAAGAACAAAGAAGTTTACAGTTATCTTTGGATCTGTTCTTTAAGTAACTCAGGTTTCATTTAACGTGGAAGCCATGAATGTACTTAAGTTGAAAAGACATCGATGGTATAAAAATCGAGTGGTATAAAAATTGTCCTTAAGCAGCGGTAGCCGCTTACCACCAGGCGGGCAGCTTTTTCACCTCAGTGGTATAAAAATACTTTAAATCAAGCTTACAAAAATGTACTAGAAATGTAAGTAGACTTAGAAACCGTAAGGCTTAAGTTAAGCTAAAGTTACTTATAGTAACTTGGATGGAAAGTTGTATAGTTGATAACTTCATTCGAAAGTTCATTAATTATTTTATAGATATTGAAGGAGAAGATTGCAAGTGACCGAATAACCAGTTTTAAAAATATAATTAAAACTCGAAACCGACGAGCATGTATGAAAAGACTGATGAATGTGGACGAAGCGAAAGAGGTATGTAAGTCTAGAGAGAACTGGCGCTCTATACTCTCTGCCTACCCCGTTAGGGACTTGGCGTGATGATATGTATGTATGTATGTAAAAATATAATTGAAAAAGATTTCCGATAACTTCTTGAGAGCTTACTTCGAAACTCTTGAAGAAACTTGTGTTCATCTAATGGCTTATTTATTGTATATAAAGTATTTTATTGGAATTGTAATTCATAATTTTGGACATACCTATAGAAGACCACTTTCCGACTACCTAGATAAAATCGTTCCGACGCTCAAGAACGGGAACGACAAGAGTATTCGAAACCGGCGAGTATGCATGAAGGGACTGATGAATATGGACGAAGCGAAAGAGGTATGCAAGTCTAGAGAGAACTGGCGCTAAGGTATGAAAGAGATTTCTCGGCAAAAAGAGTAAAGTGCCCGATCTCTAGCCCTTACATACCAGCTGTAGATTTATCCACGCTTAGTATTATTGTACACTAGTTTTTTCTTGCAAAATTTTGTTTTTTCTTGCAATTAAAATAGCTTATATTAATCAGTGATAATGTAGCATTCAAATAGTGAAAGAATTTTTTAAATCGGTCCAGTACTTTTTGAGCCAAACCCTTACAAACATACTTACATACAAATCTGTCCTCTTTATAATATTAATATAGATATTTATAGACTAGTATATATTGATAACGGGCAATCTTAAATGTTCCCATCCTGGATCGATTTGATCTAGGATTTGCTCTGATCGTGGGTTTCTTGGAAACACGTCTGTTCAAGTCTATTCTTCTAGAAGTAATCTTAGAGCGAATTAGGATAGGTGCTATGTTCCCAATTTACTAATCACCGAAAGTCATTGCTTTGGGCACATATAAATACGAAGCCTTGCTTATACATACATATCATCACGCTGATTCAAATTATATCTCCAGTGGAAAGTGGGTGTGTGGGTACTACCAACGCTCTTGCCTGCCCCTTATGGGAAGGCGTGAGGATATTATTGTTGTCTTTTTAATTAAACTAAAGTGAACTACCCGAGTACGGCGAGTTAGCACGTCTTGTAGGTTCGTTATTCGCACAAGGACATTTCAGTCGACGGAAACTTCAAGCGAAATAATTGCTCGCAAAGTGGAGGAGTGCACACAATGAAACACATGTTTTGTTGAACGATGCATGGACTGAACGGCTAAGTTTGGTACCTATGTTTTGGAAACTTTGCCATATACTCTTGTTATTTTGTCACACACCTACAGAGCCGGGGTGGCTGAGTGGTTCGAGTAGTTGCCTGCAACACAAAGATTGCAAGTTCGAATCCCGACTGTACCAATGAGCTGAACTTTGCAGTGATTAGTTACACGAGAAAAACATGGAGAGGCAACCTGCATACCGGCAACCCGCATCATGAGAAGAAATTCAAGGCGTTTGTATAGTCGTTCTTGAGTAACGGCGACGGACGAGCCATCTGTCACGTTGGCACCTAATATACCTCTGGCGGAAAGTGGGTATTACCTATACACCTCTGCCTACCCCTTCGGGGACCCTTGTGGGAAGGCGTGAGGATATATATATATATATATATATGTATATAAAACATATTAGTTTCAAAGTTGTAGTCAAAACTACACCGTATTACTACAATATCCGCTTCCATGATAATATAATATTAATATTCTAGCAGCCGACGGATTTTGCGACACCTGGCGGATCCGACTCCTAATCAAAATATACTGCGGGTCAAGAGCAGCGCAAAATTAAATTACGAGTATGTTGCTCCACTCCTCCTTGCGTGGGAACGCTGAGTGTAACCGGTCCTTTCATAAATATAGGATGTATTGCCTTGATTCGAAAAGGTCTTCCCGAAATTTGCGAAGGCACTTTACTTCTTATGGGATGTTGGGTTGGAAATGTATCCCAAATGGGCAAAGGGCTTGTGAGTTTCAATACTTTTTTGCTCTCCGTATTTCTATTTATACCGTTCGGGCGGCAAACAAGCATGCAGTCCGCCTGATGGTGAGCGGTTACCGCCGACACTGCAGAAATCTTCTCATTGCTCGTTGATCGAGTTCACACGGCCCACAATGGTATACATATTTGTGTATTTATAAAGATTAAGTTTTAATTGTAAGTTTTTTGTAAGTTTATCTAGTTGGTATTATTTTTTCTCATCGCATTAGGTCTGATATACTAGTATAAGATACTGTATAGATAAATATATTATTATTTATTTATTTATTTTCATATTATTATTCTTCACATATTATTATTTACGAGCGAGCTTTATTGTCCATATCAAGACAATAATTAAGAAATACCTATTCAATCTAAGGCACAAATATATCCCCTATCAGCCAATCGCCCTAGTTTTGGGCCGAGCACAATCTTGTTATAGACTTGTCTTTATTAGCCCTTTACCTAAATATTAGTGAACTTGGCAATTGGTACAATTAATTCTATGATTCCCTGGTTGTTAGCTGTTACGTATTGATTATAGCTACCTTATATAACTTTATTACTTCGATGGCAGAAATACCATTGAATTTAAAATTTTTTGCCCTAGAGAGAGCATAGAGTTTCTCAAGAAGCATGTGATTTCTATAGATCTGATAGGATCGATACCCATGGTTGTATAGGCATTTATAACCCGTGTTATAGGCCGTAAGCGTTTATAGGCGGCCGTAAGATCTTACCATCAGATGGACCGTGTGCTGTTTTACTTAGTGGTATGAAAAACCTTTCAGTTTTAAATTTAAGCGATCTCTCATCTAAATAAATTTCGAGCAACGTGCGGTCGTTAAACACCTCTGGTTCTGACACTTGTGGGACGGCGCGAATACAAACAATAATATTTAATGATTTTAAAACATACAATTAACTTAAACTAGACAGTCTGCACTGTAACCATGTAGATAAACCATAGAGACAAAAATAGTGCACTTAGCATCAGTAGGATATATTGTTATAATAATATAATATATAATATATCCTCACGCCTTCCCACAAGGGTCCCCGAAGGGGTAGGCAGAGGTGTATAGGTAATACCCACACACCCACTTTCCGCCAGAGGTATATTAGGTGCCAACGTGACAGATGGCGAGTCCATCGCCGTTACTCAAGCACGACAATACATACGCCTTTGAATTTCTTCTCAGACGTATGCAGGTTTCCTCTCGATGTTTTCCTTCACCGTAAAGCTCGTGGTACTGTACTTAAGTTCCGAAAAATTTATTGGTACATTGGTACCAATAAATTTTTGGTTTAATAATATTTTGGTACATTGGTTTGGTACATTTGGTACAAATAAATTGGTACATTGGTGGTGGTGTGACTAATCACTGTACTTAGTGTAGTACTTAGAGTTATTCTCTGTTTTTTAAAATGTTGTGATTAGTCCAAGAGCCTTAGAATAGACGAGACACTTAGAATAATACATACATACATATCATCACGCCAAGTCCCTAACGGGGTAGGCAGAGAGTATAGAGCGCCAGTTCTCTCTAGACTTACATACCTCTTTCGCTTCGTCCACATTCATCAGTCTCTTCATACATGCTCGTCGGTTTCGAGTACTCTTAACGTTCCCGTCCTTGAGAGTCCGATCGATTTGATCCAGGTAGTTGGAACGTGGTCTTCCTCTGCCTCTTCTTGCACACACTTTTGCTTTGTATATCTGTTTCGTCAATCTTTCTTCACTCATCAACGTAACATGCCTTTCTTCATCTTTACAATCACGCCCTCATTCACGCCAGTTGATTTGCGAATCTCTTAATTGCGGATTCGATCTAATATCGTTACTCCGCACATTTTTCGAAGAGATCGCATCTCAACTGCATTCAAGCTATTTTCATCCTTCTCTGACATACCCAGGATTCGCTGCCATAAAATAAGGTAGGTACCAATATCGCGTTGTGGACAGCAACTCGAGCATTCTTGCTCAGACTTTTACTGCCCATCAACGCCGACATGGCTCCATTCACCTTATTTCCGGCAGTTATCCTTCTTTCAATATCTTTTTCATACTTTCCATGTCGTGTGAACATGCTTAGAATAATAATATGTTAATCAAACGAAGTAATTGAACCCAGTGAACCTGTAAGATAGCAAACATTATCATGATACGAGTACGTAATAAATGCACCCTGTAAATTCCAACGACGAAGTTTCGAAGCGACCGACCACAAGCATTTCTCAACTTCTTGTGCAGAGTGCCTATTCAAGGCCGGGTATTAGATCCTGTTGACTAGAGGGTTTTTATGTCAGCGCCCTTTTGTAGGAGATAATTGGCGTTTTTCGCACATTTCGGACCTATGCGGCAAGGGAGCGTTGACCTAAGGTTAGGTTCGGGAAACTTCTTCGCCTTTTATTGGTTTCAAGACGACCGCTTTTAGCCGTTTATAAGCTCAACTAAAGTAAGGGAAAGTGTCATGATTGGTGTTAATGCATCCATCACTGTAACTGTAAATGATGACCTGTGTACGACAATCAGTAACCCCATTTAATAGTATTCATAATATTAAATATAGCCTCACGCCCTCCTACAAGGGTCCCCGAAGGGGTAGGCAGGGGGGTAATATTAGGAATAATCATGGATTCGCCATCTGTGATAGAAAAATGGTAGGCACCTGAAAATATATTTTGGCGGAAAGTGGGTGTGTGGGTACTACCTAGGCAGGGGGTCTACCCCTTCGGGGACCCTTTTGGAAAGGCGTGAGTGTTTAGCACTCTTCATAACACCACGTTTAAAAATATAATTATGACGTAAAATATGTCCCTCCAATCAGCATTGTTGACATTGATAGTCAATTAATGTTTCTTTTATAAAATCCCTTTGAGGAAAATCTTGCAACATATTTCGGCAACAGCGTTGTAATTTTTTGTCATCATTTACAATAGGCTTCACAAGGAAAGCCATTATGACAACCATGTCAATTAAATTGACAAAATACTTGTATTACGACAGAATATATCTTCCCTTTCTTCAAGGTTACCCGAATATGCGAAAATTCAAATCAGGTGCTTGATAATTTCATTATTAAGATAAATAAGATGATGAATCTAAGGAACAAATATTTATATAATATATCCTCACGCCTTCCTACGCCTTTACGTACGCCTTAATACATACGTCTTTGAATTTCTTGTCAGACGTATGCAGGTTTCCTCTCGATGTTTTTCTCCACCGTTACGCTAATCTTACGACTAAGACTAATGACTGTACTTAAGTTCAGAAAAATTCATTGGTACAGTCGGGATTCGAACTTGCGACCTTTGCGTTGCAGGCAAAATGCTCGAACCACTCGGCCACCACGGCTCAACAAATATTTAGTCACTAGTTATATCTAAACAGAAACCCAAAATGTTTTAATAAACTTGCTAACATTACCTACAAAAGACGTATGTATAATAATTCTTGAGAAATGCAAATATCACCTAAATATATCTGCGACAATCTCTGCCACTTTAGGCACTTGTATGTTAACGTAAAATAACTAAAATATAGATTTGCTAAGAAGATAGCAATCTTACAGCACAAATTGTATTGACGATACAAAACGAATTTTCAGTTGAGTCAAGTGAGCGTGTGAAGAGTTTAAAAGAATTTGAATAGACGCGATTGACTGAAATATATTTACCTTCCGGTGGACACCTGATGTCCGAGTGTACAGTCAGACTTGGTATACTTATATAATATCACAATTTGAATAAAATACATTTGTAGTTTTTGAGTAGGTACAGCGTGAAAGAGGGATCAGCATGGACATGGAAGTAGAGTTAATTATATTTTAATAATTAATATCTGCTGTCGTATCAAAAATAAAAGTTTATGAAATATAATTGCAGCGCCACCTACCGGGTCCAACTTTCAAACCATCCAGGAACTGTGGTGGTGACCGAGTGGTTCCAGTAGTTGCCTGCAACATAAAGATAGCAAGTTCGCGTCCCGGCTGTACTAACGAGTTTTTCTGAACTTTAGTACAGTGATTAGTCCTAAAACTTGTTTGTGCATATTAAAGTTAACATGTCGCTAAAAGTTACTTATACCTATTGAAAATAAGCCGGTAGGTACTATTAAGTATTTCGGGGTACAAGATTTCGGAAGGGCTCGGTGAAAAAATAAAAATCTCTCCGTGTATATCCGATCAAGTTTATTTAACTACGTCAGTCAATAGTGACGTCATAACTAACGAACAGGGTAAGGTACACATGGTGTTCATGGTATTCGATTATTTTCTTTCATATTATGAGAAATTTTGCCAATTTAACAAAGATCTACAGCCGCTGTAAAAAATATAGTAATCTAAGTTTATATATTTAGTCTTATTTTGACAGATATGTAATTATGATCAGATAGAGATATAATAATAATAATAATAATAATAATAATAATATAGCCTCATGCCTCCCCATAAAGGTCCCCGAAGGGGAAGGCAGCGGTGTATAGGTAATACCCCACACACCTACTAATATAATAATATTATTTGTTATGTAAAAATGTACTCTACATTGTGCAAGCGCTCGAACACCTGGATATAGAATAGAGCTATATAATCCTCTATTGTCTCTGACTCCTCTGTGATGCGCATGTGAGTATACTGGATAGAACAGTCGTATAAACTGCATTTGCAATTTCAGTGTAAACAATTTAATGCAGTCGACTGTACTTGATGCGAGTGCCTGAGCTAACACAAGTGCACTAAGTCGCGGAGCACTTGCTCGCTCGACGGAAAATATTTTCAATCGCACTTAAACTTGTTAGACTTCACAAGCGAAAGCAAAATTCGCTGAAGCTATTTGTAACGTCTTTCTATGCTGGTGACTTTTGACATAGTCTATATTAGCCAGCTAACAAATTAGGAACTGTGTCCTATTGATTTAACTAGATAATATAGGCTGTGTCCTCTCTTAAGTAAACTATTTATTTATGCAGTGAAAAGGAGTAGGTAGGTGATGTAGAACGGCACTGTCTTTACGGCGGAGTTAAATTAAGATACCAATGTGACAGATGGCGAGTCTCGAGTCAGTTGTTATTCTTTATTTCTTCTGAAACGTAAGCAGATTTTTGCAAACGATTTTTTCTTCAACGTAAACCACGTGGTGCTTCTGATAAATCACTATTCTTAATTTAAAAACATACTTAAAGTCGAATGTGCGATCTTTGCATTACAGGCTACAACTGACAACCACTCGGCCTTGTATAATTTCTTAATAGCTTATATATTTTATGTAAATATATATTTTTTAGGTTATGCAACATAATGTGTAATATGTGATGTATATTATAAATGTGTAAATGTAATCCAGCGAATAAAACCTTCTCCGTGCCGAATTTTCCAATTCCGTTCAGTAGTTTTTGCGTGAAATAGAAAAAAAAACATTCTCAAAAAAAGCATTTTCTCACTTCTAGTGATAATAATGTCAAGCTGAAACCACAAAACATCGTACCTGTTAAATTTACGCAATTTCAAATTAATAATCTCCGCTTTGATAGATAAGCGTGTAGGTATCATATTATAATAATTAAGATTTTACTCGATATCATAACCCTCGTCATTATTTCAATATGTTTGCGTAGATGGAAGGATTCATATAATACATGGGCTCTAAGTTTAAATACAGTGCAAAATAAATAATCTCTTCTCAAATAGTTCAGTGTATAGGCTTCATGATTATACATATTAGAATACTAGCTGTCACGCCTAGCTTCGCCCGGGTGAAAAAGTAAAATTTCCTGGAACACGATCGCAGCGCCACCTATCGGGTTCAATTGTGATATAAGCTATCCTATCTTTTAAGTTGGGTCAATATGCATACCGTGTGAAAATTTGATTGAAATCGGTAAAGTAGTTTAGGAGTCCATCGCGGACAAACAACGTGACACGTAATTTATATATATTAAGATATTTTTCTTAATTGATATACATATTTTAATGCACTAAAGAAAGCTGTAGGATGTATCCGTTGCATGACATACTAATTGCATTGCAATTGGCTTAATGCAACAGAAGTCAAAATTCTGCAGGGCCATCTTCGGAGTTTTTTTTTGTTCGCAGACATCCCCAGAGTGCCTTACGAAAATGCCGTTATAATGAATGGAGTTGGAACGCATCGAGGACCAACATAAAGACATTGATTTGATTTACATTGATAGATCTAGTAACCCGATATAGCTGGCAGAATTTAAGATCCATGAACGCTTTCTTGATCTTCTAAAAGTTTGCAGAAATAACCTTTTCTTCAATGTATAGTCCACATTACAGACGACCTACTTCAATCTAGAACATACTTTAAGTTTTCCCAAAAAGTTCATCCTTATTAATTGCTGCTTTGAGTTGAAAACATTTTGGCAAATCGCCCGACAATCAACTAAAAGTGTTAGTTAAATAGGTTTTCTTTTTAACAAATTGAACTGTGATCTTAAGAACGAGACCTGTTTTGAGTGAATATTATGTTGGAACAAACAGTGCCATGTGGTTTCATAAGCTTAAAATTGAATTTACTTAATATAATAACAATTAACTACTTACGTATAAAATATTTGTCCCAAATCGGTATGCCGAGGCAAAGTGCCAAGAAGACTAGCATCATTGCCACGCTGGATAACAATGCTGATTCTCTGAGCGACATATGTTCCAGCTAGTCACGAGAGTTAATTAAAATTGTATTTCATTTGTAGAAATTCTGAGATTAAATCCTATCTATACTAATATTATAAAGAGGAAAGATTTGTTTGTTTGTTTGTTTGTAATGAATAGGCTCCGAAACTACTGGACCGATTTCAAAAATTCTTTCACCTTTGGAAAGCTACATTATCCCCGAGTAACATAGGCTATATTAAATTGGACCCGATAGGTGGCGCTGCGATCGAGTTTTAGGAATTTTAACTTTTTCACCCGTGCGAAGCTATCCCTTTCTGTGTGTCTTAAGGTGGATTCGAGAATGGTTTAGATTTACAATTGGACCCGATAGGTGGCGCTGCGATCGTGTTACGGGCAATTTAACTTTTTCACCCGAGCAAAGCTGGGCGGGACAGCTAGTATGCTAATATAGTTAATTATGTATCGCTACAAATTTTCTTCCAATTCCGTTCCGCCTTTCTGTTCTTATTAAGTAAACAAACATCCTTACAAATTTTCGCATTTATAATATAATTATTTATTAGGGTATGTATAAGTGTCTTATATAGTTATAATAATGTATTTATGAGATGATTGGTACATAATGTAAATAAGGTTAAAGATGAATTCCTATAGCCTATAGCCGTGGGGGCCGAGTGGTTCGAGCAGTTGCCTGCGACGCAAAGGTCGCAAGTTCGAATCTCGACTGTACCAATGAGTTTTTCTGAACTTAAGTACAGTGATTAGTCACACCACGAGCTTAACGGTGAAGGAAAACATCGAGAGGAAACCTGCATACGTCTGAGAAGAAATTCAAAGGCGTATGTATAGTCGTGCTTGAGTAACGGCGATGGACTCGCCATCTGTCACGTTGGCACGTAATATACCTCTGGCGGAAAGTGGGTGTGTGGGTTATTACCTGTACATCTCTGCCTACCCCTTCGGGGACCCTTGTGGGAAGGCGTGAGGATATATTATTATTATATTATTATATGAATTCCTCATGACTGTACATAAAAGTCCACAATATCATAAAAGGTAAAGGAGTTTTATTCACTTTTCGAGATCGTTTGCTTCAGTTACCGATATTAAAAGTTTGAAGCAAGACTTAAATGTATGTAATGTTGAGCAAATCCCTGTATTTATGCTGTGGTGTCCTGGTTTAAATATTCACCTGCAAAGTTAAGATTGTGAGTTCAAGCGTCGTAGCTTTGCTTGTGTAATGAGTAATCATACCACGAGCTTTACGGTGAAGGAAAATATCGTGAGGAAATCTGCACACGTTAGAGGGGAGATTAAAAGATTATGTTCAGTCGTACCTACCTAAGAGAGGGCGGCAAGTTCTATATCCTAGTATCACATTTTATATTTAAGAATTTACCGAAAAAAGGTAGTTTTATCCAACCCTCTAAGAACTCTTTTGTAAAGCGTTTATGTATAGAACTACCATCACGTTCGCACCTTAAAGAAAAAGACTATGTTGTTGCACACCTGCCTACCCTTTTGAGGCTTTTGGAAAGGCGTGAAGGTATATATGTGAAAGATAATTCTTACAATTTTTTACCCTTTATTTTAAAGTTTATTTTAAAACTAATCGTGCCCGCGACTTCGTTCGCGTGGTTGTCGAAAACTAAAATGCGTCGCTTTGATAATAGTGGAATATCCACGTTTCCTTCAATAAGAAGAAGGTAATGCAAGCTACGAACTAATAAAGAATTGGTATTGGTATGACTCAAAGATTGATCGTCTAGGGAAAAACAAATTTACTTAACTTAAAACTTGTATCGGACTTAATGCTTGATGCTTCCATCAGCGTCCGATACCACACGAGCCAGATAAAATATCTCATAAATATCACTGATGGATATTGGACATAAAAAAGAGGTTTTTCCGAACTAGGTCGGCGGGGCCCTAGTAGAATCCCTATCATTTGAAGTAATTTTCTATTCCAACTGTTTTACAACAAAGCTACCTGGTAGTAAGCAGGTCCGCTGCTTGCTACACTCGGGTATCTAGAACCTTATATGGAATATAATATTTTTTTGTAGTGGTAGGAATTTGAGCCGTGGTGCCCGAGTAAATTGACCGCAACACAAATGTTGCCACTGAAAATCCTGACTGTGCCTGTGGGTTCCTGAACTTAAGTGCAGTAATTAATCATACCACAATCTTTAAAGGCTAAGTAAATCATAGAGAGAAATACGTTTGAGAAGAATTCAAAGATTTGTTCTCGCCAACTGTAATGTTGGTATCTAAATTTATTTCCTGCGAAAAGTGGTGAGTTATCCTCTTTATCGGTGAGCCTTAGACGAAGGAATTAATGTAACGAATATTGAGGTAAAGTGCCCGAAGAACGTACGTCACTCCGGGTGAATTGATTCACTATTCTGAATATAGGTTCGGCAATGAGGGTGTGTTACAAGACTCCTCTGTCTACTCCTTTAGGGACCTTTTGAAGGCGTGAAGATTCTGTATTCACTAGACAGGATAAAAACATTAAAATACCGTTAGGTACGACAGCAATTAATGAATCCATCCATCTTTAAGCAATAAAATTCAATTTAAATCCACGCAAACCATTGTGAATGGAGTGTGAAATGATCGTTTTATGGTAATAGAGGTGCAGTGACGTAGGTCCCGGCCTTCGGAGAGATTCAAGCTACGATTGCCATTATTTGTCTTGGACTTTGCTTATATTACAATATCTACAATTTAAAGAATTATGTATTTTTTTACATTAAACTTGTATCCTATTCCTACCAGGAATCACGCTTAGGTTTTCCTAGAAAAACTGCACGGAGTTCTGTAAAATTTGTGTGAAAAGATTTCTTCAGGGTCGGTAATGTAGATACCCCTAGTGTTCGAGCATCAAGCGTCGTTAACCGCTTAACACCAGGCGGATCGCATGCTTGTTTGCCGCTTTAGTACTTACGTATAAAAATGCAATGCAATTTTTTTTATTTACAATTACTTATGAACGGCCAAATGGTATTTCAGTGGAGACAGTGATTGATCACATACAGAAATAATAATAATACCTGGGACAATTCCACACAAATTGACCTAGTCCCAAGTTAAGCAAAGTTTGTGTTATGGTAACTAGACAACGATATATTTACTTATATAGATAGATATATACATAAATACATAGAACATCCAAGACTAAGATATAAATACTCGTGTTCATCACACAAATATTTGCCCTCAGCGGGATTCGAACCCGCGACCTCAAGTCAGGAGCTCTAGCCACTAAACCATATAATAAATTATATATTAAAAAAAAGCCGTGGTGGAGGAGTGTTTTGAGTAGTCTGCAATACAAAGATTGCCAGTTCAAATCCGTACTGTACCAATGTAATTTTCGGAACTTAACTACACCGAGTAATCACATCACAAGCTTTACGGTGCATGAGAACATCGATAGGAAACCTGCATACGTTTGAGAAGAATTCAGTACAGTCACATTGATACGTAAAACATATTATTCAAGCTAAAGTATGTGGATACCACACACCCCTACCTACCTTTTCGAAAACCTTGGGGGAAGGCATGAAGAGATATTCTAATTGCCAACAATGCTTAAATTATTTCACCTATCTCTCCTCCGACCCAATATAGGCAGAATTATAGGCATCAGTGCAGATTTATCGGCCGTAAACGTATCGTAAATCTTTTCACAACTTACGTTCGCTTTGCTACTGTGTTTCCAAGTCTATGTGATGAATAAGCATTAATGCATTTGGTTCTAGAATTCCTAATTCAATCCAATTAATGTTTCGAACGTTGTTTGTTCCGATTTAAAGTGCACTTACTAGGTACACTTCACAGACAGTTTTTGTAAAAGCATTGGATTCTTTTTGAGTAAAACTTTATTTTTAATTTATTTTAACAATCATTCAAGTATTACAAACAAATATTAGCCGTGGTGGCCGAGTGGTTCGAGTAGTTGCCTGCGGCACAATGATCGCAAGTTCGAATCCCGACTATAACAATGAGTTTCCTGAACTTAAGTAGTCACACCACGACCTTAAGTGTGAAGGAAAACATTGAAACCTGCATACGTTTAAGAAGCAATTCAAAGGCGTATGTATAGTCGTGCTTGAGTAACGGCGATGGACGCGCCATCTGTCACGTTGGCACCTACAATATACCTTTGGAAAGTGGGGGTGTGGGTACTACCCACCCACACACCCTCTGCCTATCCCTTCGGGCACCCTTGTGGGATGGCGTGAGGATATTATTATTTACAAACAAATATTTAATTAGTATTGAAATGAGCCACGGTTTCGGCAATGCCCTGTATGGTTTGTCTGCGTTTCTACTTAAGGCTGTCTATAAGGCTCTGATACCTGAAACAAAAGAAGTTTGGACGTCCAGAGAGAACTGGTGCTCTGCTCTCTCTGCCTACACAGCAAGAAACTCACTGGCCTGGTGATTGTAATATTCGCTCTATCTATAAATTTTGCCTTTATAAACCCACTGCAGAGCTCAGGACTCCTTTCCAACACGCTCTTTCCGGTCTAATCGCAACCACTGCCTTCCAACCAACGCTACGATATCGTCTGACCGTCAGGTTGGTCTTTTGAACTCACAGGTCTTAGAAAGGGTCCGCCCCTCCTTCATCCAATTACGATTATACTAAAGCAAAGGTCACGTGATTAGTCCTTTTTTTCCCTACTTTATATAATATTACAAAACCAAAGTCAAAGATTCATCGGTAGAAATGGAATTAATTATTCAATCGGAATAAATATGAAAGTGTTTTCGACAAAAATCGACGAGAAAATGTATTTGCACAAACAACTGTCTCGAAGCGCGGCAAAGCGTCCCATTTTAGTATTTTTAAGGCAACACGTGACGCTTTGGAATTGTACATGAATTATGAAGTGTAAAGATTTCAGTCCGCAACCATCGCGGCTGTCTATTTTCGGAATAATGCTTTTCTTTTCTTTTGAATCTCAGCTGCGAAATTTAACTTCCATATATAGAGTTCTTCATTAATGTGATTGCCTAAGTAAACTTACTTCAAGCAAGGTAAGTGGTTAGATTAATGACATAGATACACAATGTCAATAGGTCGAGTAGGCACGGAGGCGGACTAAATTGAACTTGGAAGCACTAGATAAGAACTAAGAAATCAGACGCTAGTGATTTGTGAAGAAAGTTTGGAATTCCATTTACTTAAATCTTGTAATGCTTGTACAGAACTCGTCGCTTAGCTTTTATTTATGGACTCAATTTTCGGCTTTCTTGCTTGCGATTAATCAAAATATTATATCACTGGAGCTGACATATGTATAGATATCGAATACTTTATGTACACATGGAATCTGGGAACTTCGTGATTTATTGCCTTTAGTTTTTTTCTATAAACAATGTTTTTGTATCTACTAAAAGTTGTAAAGCTAAGAGAGTTGTAAAGCTATTTATCGTATCGTATTTACCGTACCGCAATTGGGGCTATCATTTATCTCGTTTCTATTATTATGTCGAGATGATTTAGGAACTATGAATATTAGAGGTATTTAAATTAAATTTTTTGAAGGGATTATTTGAAGATGTAGAGGTAGGTATACCCATATTTTCGATGCCAACGTGACGGATGACAAGTCCATCGCCATTACTCAAGTACGACTATACATACGTCTTAGAATATCTCCTCAAACGTATGTAGGTTTCCTCTCGATGTTTTCCTTCAGCGTAAAGCTCGTGGTGTTCATCAGTGTTGTTAAGTAGAAAATTTCATTCATCATCAATCAAGGTACAGTAGTAATTCAAACTTTCAATCTGTGTGTTGAGGGTAACTACTCGAGCCACTCAGCCCTTTAAATTTCTTTAAAATCATTTATTTGTCTCCCCAAAATTGGAACTTTACCTGTGTTCTGTTACTCGTTAAGAACTCTATCATAAAAAGCGAAACAGAGCCTGCATCGAGGTCGCTCTAACAAAGAGCTGCATCTCAGTTCCAAAACAAAGGCTAGCGTCATGAATTACAAATGTGACGTCAGAACAAAGGCCTAACTTGCAGCTCATTTACACGTCACAGCATTTGGGTCGTCTGTCTGTGTCGTGAGATTAGAAGACGGGAATGATGAAGGTGATAGATATATATATTATAAAATATATGCTACTATATTTTTATACCACCCGGGTGACAAAAAAAGCATGCGGTCCTGATGGTAAGCGGTTACCGCCGCCTATGGACGCTTGCAACACCAAGGGCTTAGCTCGCGCGTTGCCCTGCAGGAATCTTTTCACACCCTTCTTGAAGAACTCTATGCTGTACTCTCCAGGGAAAACCTCAACTGGGAGCTCATTCCACAGCCTGAGCGTTCACGGAAGGAAACTCCTTTGGAGCCGTGCAGTGCGAGACATATGGGGTTCCAAGTTCGTTTTAGTCCAGGGATGAATTCCCCATCGACGGCGAGAGTTTTGGTGGTAGAAGGTTGATGTGGGCATCATGTCGAACAATTCTTCAGAGCACTCCCGTTTCCAGCAAAAAGGGTGTGTTATACTTGCCTACCTCTTTGGGGATCCTTGTGGTTAGTCGTAAATATATAATATCCTGCTAATAACAATTCAAGGCAGAGGAAGGCCACGTTCCAACTACCTGGATCAAATAGATCGGACTCTCAAGGACGGGAACGTTAAGAGTACTCGAAACCGACGAGCATGTATGAAGAGACTGATGAATGTGGACGAAGCGAAAGAGGTATGTAAGTCTAGCGCTCTATACTCTCTGCCTACCCCGTTAGGGACTTGGCGTGATGATATGTATGTATGTATGTAATAACAATTCGAAAGATAACGAGGATAATTGTTTTTCTTTCACGCAATTACGGAATTGGATAAAATTTGCCACGAGAATAGATTTTTAGCTTCAGTTAGTAAGTATCCTCAGAGTACGTATTACGTTTAATAAAATATTTATTTATTCCCGAAATCCGGGAAAAAATCTACCAATGAAATCAAATTTTATTCTACCTAGTATATAACAATTTTCTAGAGATAAATAACATTGAATTCCCCTTAAGTGATTTTTTATGCAAAGATTTCGATCAGCACTTGTTGCCCGTAACTTACATCTACGCAAGCAACAAGTTTGTGATACTTATAATATTGAGAATCCTTACTAATATTATAAATGTGAATGTAAGTTTGTTTGTTACGCTTTCATGTAAAAACTACTTAACCGATCATCATAAAACTTTGTACACATATTCTTGGAGGTATTAGAAGTAACATAGGATACTTTTTATTGAAAAAAAAAAACATTTTTACGAAAGATAAAAAAGCCGTCTACGCCGACGAAGTCGCGGGCACAGCTAGTTGTATTATAATATTGAGTTTGAAATGTATTTTACCTTTTCTCTCTATATTCGGTCTTTATAATATAATTAATAACTACTAGCAAATAAAGCGAGCTTACGCCACGATAAATTACATTATTTTAAATAAATACATTTTGTATCCAAATAAAAATGAGATGTGTATTCGTTACATTTTCTATAAGATAAAAAAAATCCATTAGAAATTATCTATATCCGCATTAGCCCATCCAACTTCCATGTGTATCTGTGCACTGCAACGCAAAAAATGCGGCACAGAGTAAGTAATATGTAACCTAAAATGATTCCAAGTATGGAGTGAGGTATACAACGGCAGGGAAATGAGATCGTGGCCGATGTTTAAACGAAGTCAACGCAGTGTAGAGACAGCACACAAGGGGATTTAGAAAAAAAACAATTAGACCGGAGGCATTGCCAAGTTGTATTGCAGTGGCGAATTATGCTTATATATATAATGTAGGAGCTACTTTCCATAGTTAAAACTTTAAATTGTCACAATTCTATTGAATTCAAAGGATAGGTCTCCACGAATTCATTTATAATGTTTGCATCTTACCCAACATTACCCTAATGCGAGATACCTTTACCTTATAAGCTAAAGTAATGTTATAAATGCGAAAGCGAGTTTCTCCGATTCGTTGCCACGCCTTAACAACTCAACGGATCATTTCATTATGCATATCCGACACATTTCTAATAATTCTCTTCACGTTCTTATTCTAAAAATGTGCCACGGAGCGATATTAGATTGAATACGCAATGAAGAGATTTGCAAAGCAAGTGGTGTGAACGAGGGTGTGGTTGTAAAGATGAAGAAATGCAAGCAATGCAAGTTGATTTGGACATAATTATATCAAGATGAGTTAAGGAAGATTGACTATACGGATGATTTAGTGTCTGGAAGATGACACAGAGGAAAAACACATTTCAACTGCCTATAAATCAATCGAACACACAGATGGAAACGTCAAAAATACCCAAAACTAGCAAGCATGTACGAAGTGACTAATTAATGTGGATGAAGCGAAAGAAGTAGAAGAATAAGAGCATTACTTCTCTCTAGGATTACATCAAGGAAGAAGTAGTGCCCTACTCTCTGTGTCTACCCCGTGAGGGACTCGACTTGTGATATATTTGTTATCACATCAAGTGCAAGTGGTTAATAATAAAATCATAAAGTTTATTTGAGGGTCTTTGTTCCTAAATGCTTGCAGACATTGCTGAGCTCACAAGCGGTATTAAACTTACTCTCCGTCAATATTTTAACGGCGTATTTCAAAACTTCCCTAAGTGATAAAATAGAAAGTCATAAAACACAAAATCTTTACGCCTCAATATAATTTTATTACTCACTACCTTTCCATTGTTGGGCATATTTAAAATAACAATCTTGGATGTAGCAAAATGAGATAATATACTTACATACATAGGAAATACTGCAAACTTGTACCAATGAGTAAAGTACAGTGTTTAGTCACACCACGAGCTTTACGGTGAAGGAAAACAGCGAGACGAGAGAGAGAGAATTCACATTCATCAGTCTCCTCATAAATGCTCGCTCGTTTCGAGTACTCTTGACGTTCCCATTCAAGTGTCTGAACGAATATATATTCAGTAACATTTCTAATTTCGATTGCCTATCCTGCCGACGCTACACGGCTTCAACTGTTCGGTTAGCTAGCAATTTTAGTTATCTGAGATGGTTTCGTGCTGTTAGGCCACATACATGTGTGATGTTCCTACGAGTTAATCAGTGGTTACTTTTGCAGCTACTCTTCAGTGTAAGATCAACAAAACTCGAGTTATATCCCAAGTAGCGCTTTTGTATTGTATCTTCACACCTATCCTATCCATTCTTCCACGGGCCCCTGAAGGGATGAAGGTGTAACCAGCCCCCTTTTTGCCGGAGATATATTTAGGTGCCAACGTAACAGATGGCGAATCCACACTACTACACACACGCCCTTAGGATTTCTTCCGAACTTAAGCAGATTTCCTTCACCGTATAAATCATGGTCAGATTAGTCACTAAGTAAGTTCAGAGGCACTTATTGGGATAATCGGGATTTGAACGTGACCACCACGAACATGTTCTTAAGCGCTTTAATAAACTGAAACCTTAGAATTGGTAGCAGAATAAAGCGTTGTATGATTAAAATAGTTAGGTAAAGTTTCAGAAGATCTCTAAGAAATTTCAATATGCTTTATTTACGACACGCTGGTAAATCAAGCTTGGAAAGGCTTCTTCGAATCTGGTAAAATTACGTAGCGTCCTCATTTGGTTGGAATTTGAAGCCTTTTTAATGGATCGTATTATATCTTGTTGAACATAAACCTAAAGAAATTCTCGAAATTCATATCTAAATTGAACAAATCCAAGTTCTTTTTAGGTACATAATTAGGTATAGAGCCGCAGCCAAATAACACAGTTTTTAGTGTTGTGTTCCTACGCGTTGAATAAGGTTTCCTTCCAGTAATGAGCTCCTTGGGGAGGGGCAGGATTGTTATATTGTGTTGCAGAGGGATTAGTCCCATTATGCGGCCAACGCAGTATTACTCTCCGAACATAGAGTTGGTGTTGCAAGCGTCGATTGGCCAGGGTGGCCGCTTACTATCAGATCAAATAGTCATTCGATTAAATTTTATTGCGCTTCGACACGGGCCTCACCACGGGGTGCAATGAGTGAAAGCAGTAATTTTTATTAATTATTTTGTAGATGTCCTTAATTGTTTTAGTTTTATGGCTATCCTGAACAGTTCCTTAAATGTCCTCAACGGAAATTGTTTCACGACAATAAAGCCGAATATATAGGTTTTTATCATACATAGAACTAAGATTTATTCGAACATAATATTTCCAAGACAATAAGTTTGTTTCAAACCAATAATGTGAAATTATGTGTTGACATTAATATGAAGCAAATTTAAGATATATTGTAGTACGTAGGCACCTAAAGTATATTTCCGGCAATAATAATAATAATATAATATATCCTCACGCCTTCCCACAAGGGTCCCCGAAGGGTTAGGCAGAGGTGTATAGGTAATACCCACACACCCACTTTCTGCCAGAGGTATATTAGGTGCCAACGTGACAGATGGCGAGTCCATCGCCGTTACTCAAGCACGACTATACATACGCCCTTGAATTTCTTCTCAGACGTATGCTGATAGGTTCCTGTATAGGTTTCCTCTCGAAGTTGTCCTTCACCGTAAAGCTCGTGGTGTGACTAAGCCTGTACTTAAGTTCAGAAAAACTCTTTGGTCCAGTCTGGATTCGAACTTGCGGTCTTTGTGTCGCAGGCAACTGCTCAAACCACTCGGCCACCACGGCTCTTTTTTTTGGGTTTTTTTTTTCCGGCAAACAGTGGGTATATACATACTTATGTATATAATATACTAATTGTCCCGCCCAGCTTTGCTAGTTCAGTGACATACGCAAGAAGAAATATATATGTATATAAAGATACATAAATATATATCATCACAAATTTAAGAGCTGGGCTCATATCGGCGTCTCTGATGCAGTCCCCTCCATTCGCTTCTGTCCAGCGCAACCTCCTTGACCTCCTTATACGTCATGAGAGACATTTTTTCTTTGACCTTAATGGAGGGGGGCAGGCAATGGTATACCAACACCGTCTTTTCGAAGATATATTTAGATAATACGACTGATCTTCCAGGCATTACAATGCTAATCCTAGATTTTCTTCGGAAGGCGAACGAAAGCATCGAGCGGTAGCCTGTAAAAGGCAAGCATAGTAGTGTTTTTGTTATAAGGACTCAAGATAAGATGGCTTCCACGAACACCGATTTACATATTTTGGTCTGTTTGTTGGGACATGGGCAGCACCTGAGATACATTATTAATGAAACTGATTTACTAGGAATAAGGGTGAGTGCTGTCTTGTCAATATTCGTTTCAATTAGTAACCTAGACGTTTTATATGATTAATATTATGGAGTTCTATAAGAAAGATGTAAAAGATACCTACAAATCGAGCTTAGGAATATTCGTTTCCCAATTTCAGTTTAAAATCTCGCAACAAAACAAACGCTTGAAATTAAATCAATACTTAATATTATAAAGAGGAAAGATTTGTATGTAAGTATATTTGTAGCTGGCTCAAAAAGTACTGGACCGATTAGAAAAATTCTTTCATCATTGGAATGCTACATTTATCTTGAGTGACATAGGCTATATTTTCTTTTATAAAAAAAGATATGCCGTGCGAAGCCGGGTCGGACCGCTAGTTATTAAATATAAGCAAAGGTGAATAGGACACTAGTACTTTTTTAATGATAATTGGTTACCTATAAACGATTGCAACACCTGGGGTTTCGCTCGTGCGCTGTTCGGTATCGTTATTACCTCCGTTCTATTTCGGTTTATAAGAGACTTCGTGTTGTTGAAAGCTTATTTCAACTCATCTCGCGTATATGAGACAGAGCTCAAAGGACTTCAGAGAACTTTGCCGACGGTACTGAAGGAGGCTACTCATTAAAAACCTGCAAGAGGTTTCGTGACATAAATTGTACTGGCGGTGGCTTGGTATTCATGCTTATTTCACTCCATCTACATTGATAATATTACGTTCGAGGTAAATTTGAAAAATATATCATTACTAGCTATGCCCGCGACTTCGTCGGCTTTTTTATCTTTCGGAAAACAGTTTTTTTTTCCTTTTCAATAAAAAGTATCCTATGCTACTTCTCGGTTAAGTAGTTTTTCGCGAAAGCGTAACAAACAAACTTACATTCACATTTATAATATTAGAAAGGATTATAGAGCCGTGGTGGCCGAGTGGTTCGATAGTCGCCCGTAACACAACGATCGCAGGTCCGGATCTCCACTCTATCGAGTTTTTCGGACCTTAAATACAAACTTAAATACAGACATAAAACACACAAATTGGCCTAGCCCCGAATTAAGCAACGCTTGTGTTATAGTAACTAGACAACGATATATTTACTTATATGGATATACATACATACGTAGAAGACTAAGGTAAAAATACTCGTGTTCATCACACAAATATCTGCCCTCAGCGGGAATCGAAACTGCAACCTCAAGTTTCGTAGTCAGGAGCTCTAACCACTAGACCAGACGGCCGATATAACGATTGACCTAACTACTACTCGTAACTCTTGAACAAGTAATTTATTTGTTTGTTTCCCGTCCGTA
This sequence comes from Drepana falcataria, assembly GCA_945859725.1. Classification (NCBI taxonomy): domain Eukaryota; kingdom Metazoa; phylum Arthropoda; class Insecta; order Lepidoptera; family Drepanidae; genus Drepana; species Drepana falcataria. The sequence continues at coordinate 10,055,815 of OX243929.1, forward strand.
TTGCGAGCTGAGCAAGACATGGTTTTAATTAAATGCTTAGAAGCAATGGGATTCTGTAAGTGTGCTCCGTTACATGTGTCACTCGTTTATAGGGAAGTGTACTTCGTTCTTAAACCTCCCTCACCCTCTCTTCGCCAGATATATATACAGGTGCCAACGTGACAGATGGTGACTCCGTTCTGGTTTCTCAAGCACGACTATTTACACATATATTTTAATTACCTCTCGAGGATTTCCTGTACTGTACACAGTGTGATTCATCACTATACATAATTTTAAATAAGAATTTGCAGAGGTGTGTAGTGTTACAATTCTGCTTATCGTAGAATCTTGAAGAAGGCGTGAAATATTAGTAAATTAGTTGATGTCTCAGAGTCTCAAAGACAATCAGTTATTTGCCAAGATTCTCTCACAAAATACAATTGGAGCGAGATTCAAAGTGATTCGCGAAAGGTGCTCGCTACACATTGGTGCGCACATAAAATCGTAATCTAATTAGGATCGGGACATTTGTAAGGGAACAACATAAAATACGGGTGTGGCGTTCGTGTGCTACAGGATTTATTGGTGTCCTCTGTCAACGAGGTGTATGGGGCACTAATTTAGATTTTACATAAACTTGCCTGTAATAAGGTAGTACCCACACACCCGCTTTCCGCCAGAGATATATTTTTAGGTGCCAACGTATCAGATGGTGACTCCGTCGCTGTTACTCAAGCACGACTATTCATACGTCTTTGAATTTCTTCTCAAACGTATGCAGGTTTTCTCTCTATGTTTTCCTTCACCGTAAAGCTCGTGGTGTGACTAATCACTGTACTTAAGTTCAGAAAAACTCATTGGTCCAGTCTGGATTCGAACTTGCAATCTTTGTGTTGCAGCCTCGGCAACCACAGCTTTAAATAAAATATAAATAAAAAAAACATAACAAAAGTAACCACTCCAAATTGGAATCGAACTTGCGACCTCAATCATCATAGCTAGAGGTTCTGGTTCCTAGCCAAGGCCGCGCTCCAACTACCTTTATCCAATCACACTGATCAAATAATCACGAATAGAAACAATGAATGAACGAAACAGGTATGTTTCACGAAAGGTGATAAATGACAAAGCTCTACCTGACATCTTTAAAGCATATCCTGGTGTGCTATAAAGGTACTTTCACTCTGACTTGCAAGTAAAATACAAGGAGCTGAAATGCATGTACTAGGAATGCGAAATAAGTTTTAACAAATACAAGACTGCAACAACAAAATTAGAACAAGAATTTTAATTTCCATGGTGCGAAATAGGCTTTTTGTAGAAGTTTTTATTTGGTAGTAGACTTCACTTCAACTATAGAAAAGGTAACTCGTCTGTTTATTTGCGTCAAACATTGAACTAAGTATCAATAAATACCTACGTGACATTGGTTAATCACGTGATGTGACCCTTATCTGTGAAAAAACCTTAATGACATTTCGCTCATAATTTTATGTTTACGCTCTGTGTGGCGATAGTGGTATCGTTAGCCGGTAAGTATCCATTGCCAAGGTGAAGGTGCCGAAACAGGCGTAGGTATCTTTTTTATACCAATCAGAGTGCACATAAAATAGTTTTACGATAAAAGCATTCCATATATTATCGTTACATATGTTGTACGCTGCGATGTTTTACGCCCGAAGGAATTTTTTATCACGTTTTAAATTTATTTATTTTAATTCATATTTTATTTTTACCTTTTGGATTAAGTGTGTAATATAATATATAATAATAATATAATATATCCTCACACCTTCCCACAAGGGTCCCCAAAGATGTAGGCAGAGATGCATAGGCAATACCCACACACCCGCTTTCCACCCGAGATAATCTTTTAGGTGCCAACGTGACATATGGCGAGTCCATCGTCGTTACTCTAGCACGATTATTTATACGCTTTTGAATATTACATAAAGTATACAATTTATAATTAAAACATTATAAGTATAAAGTATTATTTGGTCAGTTTGAAATAAAATATTGCAAGTGACTACTTGAACCACTGAGCAAACACGGTTGGTACTTAATATTAATTTCAACGTAGTTTTACTTTAAAATTGCGCTAACTCCATCAACATATAAGGGCAGATATATACTCCATTAAATTCTAGATTCACTCCCCGGCACACTAGCCAATTACCTGTCAACCTGAATACATATTCTCTCTTTGATTGCGCAATCAACTTGCTTTTAATCATACCAACCTTTTAGGTTTCAGAGTATCCAATTACGGTTTCGTATAATTACTGTAGCTTTATTGTGTCTTCAAAATTCCATAACCATTTTCAATATGCTAAACATTTTCATTATTTAGCCAAAATTTGTACAGAGAACCAATCGTAAGAATGCAAGTTCGAATCCTGACTAGTTTGCTAAAGTGATCAATCACACTACGAGAGAAAATCTGCATACGTTTCAGAAAAAATCAGAGCCGAATGTGCTCATATGTATCTATAGTCGCGCTTGCGATACGATGGTAGACTTATACTTCATCACAATAAATATAATAATAATATAATATATCCTCACGCCTTCCCACAAGGGTCTCCGAAGGGGTAGGCAGAGGTGTATAGGTAATACCCACACACCCACTTTCCGCCAGAGGTATATTAGGTGACATATTAGGTGCAATAAATAAACATGCTACTTAATACATTTCCGGCGAACAGACGGTGACGTTGGAACTCTGCCTACCCTATTAGGGCCCCCTGTAGAAACACGTGATGCTATATAAGAATTAACTCGATGTTTTTGAAAATAGAATAGTTGTCTTCTAGAAGCTATAGTGTGCTGTGAATATAGCTTCAAAGATAAGAAAACGACAACATTGTTAAGCGGAGTTAATACTCACGGTGATGGTTTTATGAGGTTGTTCAGACAACTTAAAACTTTATTATATTCGTAAGAGCAGATTTTTGTGCAAAAATAAGGTAAAAAATTACAACGTAGAGTTTTTCGTTTTTCTCTGCTTCCCCATCCTCGTCGTCACGTCATGTCATACGTCGTCGTGTTTTGTATGCAAAAACTAGCCCAGAGCGCGGAGGGTGGCGGAAGGAAACACAACAATCAAACTCGGTGGTTAGATGCGCACTGTCCGTAATCCGTTTAATTCCAAATGCACGGGGACGGGGCGGGGCACAGCCCGCACACATTAGAGCTATCACACATACATAACACTTTCATTATGTCCTGACACTATTTGAGCAACTGTCAATTTCGTAAGGCACCCTCTATCACTGTTCACCAGTGTCTTCACATTCCTTCTTCGTATAAATGTAGATATCTTAAATGATAAAAGTATTCCCTCGCTCCACCCGTATTTAGCAAGTAACCTCACGTGCGTAAATCATTAAATTCAAACCACATTCCCTCTGAGATAATTTTTTTGTAGGTAACGGGATTATGATCTAATCTAAGGCTGGATTATTCAAAGTGAAATCTACTAATGCTGCGTTCCAATAGTACATTACTCTGTGTCAAGTATTTCTTATGAAAACCTAAAATATTTACTCACGTCGTGTATTTAGCGAAAAGTAACTTTTTGAGATATAATAATGCTCATTGCCGTCATTGCTCATAGTCATAGAGCCGTGGTGGCCGAGTGGTTCGAATCGAAGAAGTTCGAATCCCGCCTGTACCAATGAGTTTTTCTGAACTTAAGTACAGTGATTAGTCACACCACGAGCTTTACGTGAAGGAAAACATTGAGAGGAAACCTGCATACGTCTAAGAAGCAATTCAATGGCTTGTGCTTGGAGAACGGCGATGGATTCGTCATCTGTCACGTTGACACCTTATATATATCACTGGCGGAAACTGGGTGTGTGGGTATTAGCTATATACCTCTGCGTACCCCTTCGGGGACCCTTGTGGGAAGGTGTGAGGATAAACATATATATTATAATACATTCAGACCGTGGCGCTGTCTATGTGTTCTTAATACACTATCTACCAGGTCATATCTAGAATGCGCATACAAAACTGCTTTCCAAAGGAATTAAACTCCGTGCGTTGACCAGACGGCCCCAACTTAATTACATAGAACTTGAGTACCCCCAATACGTGAAGTAGGCAGCCAAATTTGATCTCTTATTGAAGTTGGGGGAAAATAAGACGAGAAGAAGGAGTTCTACAAAAGGCATCGTTTTGAAATCGATTTTAACTTAAGATAAAATCGATTCCTCAGAGTAATATTCGGTTTTGTTGGTAGAATAAATAAAAACGAGTACGCATTGGTCATTCAAGATCAGAATGCTTCGCAAACATTTGGGCAAAGCATTGAGGTGAATCCAAAAACTAGATACAATGACAGATATTGTTTTTTATTGTCTTGGATCCCGTGTTTGGATATGAACGCTTTGTTTCTAGAGGTGAAACAGTAAAAATAGGTTCAAAGAACTGATGGCTCTCTTTTATAATGGTTTAAGGGGAATATTTAAAATAATGTTTGACTCCCGTAGGAACACTCGACTATATTCAATGTGAACAACTCTTGGCCAAGTATTTAAACTACTAATATCCCAATAATAATAAAACTAATAATAAGTATGGCGTGGATACTCCATGTAGTAAGTAGCAAAACCCATATCAAAATGCTTGATTCTTTAATAACTTACTAACAAATTCAAATTAAATATATTCTCTTTATAATTAGTTTCGTAAAAGCATGTATGTAGAGACTTACGAACGTGGATGAAATTAATGGGGTCTGTAAGCCTGGAGAGAACCGGCGCTTTACTCTCTCTGTCCACCCCGTGTGAGTAATGTGGTGATATTAAGTATTTAAATATTTGATTGACAAAACTCGCTGATCTGTGGGTTTCGGTATCTAGTATTTTAGTGTCATCAATAACACTGAAACAATAAATTGGGGACGACGGATTTGTTTACGACCGCCGTTTTTAGGGCGCGCAGGTAATTCCTACATGTAAATACAACCTACAAGCCGAAAAAAAACATATAGGATTGGCGATACGCCAGTTAATGATACGAGCTTAGTGATAGCCTCCCGTATTTTTTTTAAATAAATATGTTTATATATCTGTAGCTATGACTTTTCACTGAGTTTTATTAATGTACTACCTGCGCTGCAATTTATCATGCTTCAAATTTGATGTACTTCACAGATTATATATTCTGGAATTAATATATATATATATATATATATATATATATATATATATATATATATATATATATATATATATATATATATATATAAGTATAATATAAAAGCCGTGGTGGCCGAGTGGTTCGAGCAGTTGCCCGAATCCCGATTGTACCAATGATGTTTTTCTGTACTTAAGTACAGTGATTAGTCACACCACGAGCTTTACGGTGAAGGAAAACATCTAGAGGAAACCTGCATACGTCTGAGAAGAAATTCAAAGGCGTATGTATAGTCGTGCTTGAGTAACGGCGATGGACTCGCCATCTGATACGTTGGCACCTAATATACCTCTGGCGGAAAGTGGGTGTGTGGGTATTACCTATACACCTCTGCCTACCCCTTCGGGGACCCTTGTGGGAAGGCGTGAGGATATATTATTATTATTTATCTTTATATATATAATTCTTCTGTGAGTATGTCACTGAACTCCTCTCAAACGACTGGACCGATTTTGATGAAATTTTTTGTGTGTGTTCAAGGGGATCTGGGAATGGTTTAGATTTACAATTGGACCCGATAGGTGGCGCCACCATCATTTTTTTTCCACCCGAGCGAAGCTGGGCGGGACCACTAGTATAAATATATTTCTTCCGTACGTGTGTATGTCACTGAACTCCTCCTTAACGGTTGGACCGATTTAAATGAAATTATCTGTGTGTCTTAAGGTGGATACGAGATTGGTTTAGATCCCCATTTGGACCCGATAGGTGGCGCCACCATTGTAATTTTTCACCCGAGCGAAGCTGGGTGGGACAGCTAGTTCCATTATAAAACGTAAGGATCTCTATTGTGAATGCCCGCTCTCATCGCCTGCCACCATAATATTTGCTTGTTCAAAATATTTACGTAGTTGGTTAGTTTGCGTTCAAATTTAGTGTAACTCTCAATAAATTGTGTAACTCAAATTACACATTACACAATTGACAAACATGCGTTTATTTGACTCCAATTATTATATGAATGTTTTATAATTAATGTTCAAATATTATACATACTGTAAATGTATAAAATTTTTGGTTCCGTAAAATATTGAAGGATATAATTTTAACAGGTAAGAACACCTTAATATTAACAGAATATGCGATAATAAAACATACATAAGTGTCCACCCAATTACAGGTACAAATGGAAAGAAAAAGCATTTATAAGGCAAGAAAGTATGAATAATTACAAATGGACATAAAATCCCGTCCATCTTAAGGGGGAAAAATACATTTTCAATTGCATCTGAAAAACTTTCCAGGCCTCATTGAGGCGAACAATGCACGGGAAACTGGCCGATATTTGCCTGACGCTACAAGTTCTGTTCTTCAGCGGGAAAGAACCTGAATGGCCCTTTCTACGTCAGTGGTTGACATTAAGGGCCCTCCATCTTTAAATAAGGTATAAAACACCGTATATAATGACAAGTGGGGTCGTAATAGCACCTAGTCAGCTCCAAAACAACTTTAAAACGTGCTATCTTCGCAAAACACACCGCACAAATATACTGTCTTTTTAAACTCAATCCCTTAAGTTGCCACCTCGCCAGTATGCCGCCCGACTTATCGACGCTTGCAACTCTAGAGGTAAGAGACAGTTTAATACAAATAGCGGCAGTGTATTATGTGTATTACTATTTCTTTGTGTCCTATATGTTCTCACGCCTTCCCACATGGGTCTACCAAGGAGTATATACGAGTAAATATATATCCTTATCGGTCAGCGAAGCGCTTCGCGGTGGCGCTCTATTTTCGGCGAAGATATAATATAGCCGAAGATATAATATATAATAAAGCCGTGGTGGCCGAGTGGTTCGAGCAGTTGCCTGCGACGCAAAGGTCGCAAGTTCGAATCCCGACTGTACCAATGAGTTTTTCTGAACTTAAGTACAGTGATTAGTCACACCACGAGCTGAACGGTGAAGGAAAACATCGAGAGGAAACCTGCATACGTCTGAGAAGAAATTCAAAGGCGTATGTATAGTCGTGCTTGAGTAACGGCGATGGACTCGCCATCTGTCACGTTGGCACCTAATATACCTCTGGCGGAAAGTGGGTGTGTGGGTATTACCTATACACCTCTGCCTACCCCTTCGGGGACCCTTGTGGGAAGGCGTGAGGATATATATAATATATTGTGGGTTTTTTTTATAATAAACCTTATATACTTTCGTAAATCATTGTTTAAAAAAATATACATACATACATACATATCATCACGCCAAGTCCCTAGCGGGGTAGGCAGAGAGTATAGAGTGCCAGTTCTCTCTAGACTTACATACCTCTTTCGCTTCGTCCACGTTCATCAGTCTCTTCATACATGCTCGTCGGTTTCGAGTACTCTTAACGTTCCCGTCCTTGAGAGTCCGATCGATTTGATCCAGGTAGTTGGAACGTGGCCTTCCTCTGCCTCTTCTTGCACACACTTTTGCTTTGTATATCTGTTTCGTCAATCTTTCTTCGCTCATCCTTTCTATGTGTCCAAACCAACGTAACATGCCTTTCTTCATCTTTACAATCACGCCCTCATTCACGCCAGTTGATTTGCGAATCTCTTCATTGCGGACTCGATCTAAAATCGTTACTCCGCACATTTTTCGAAGCGATCGCATCTCAACTGCATTCAAGCTATTTTCATACTTCCTCTGACATACCCAGGATTCGCTGCCATACAACAAGGTAGGTACCAATATCGCGTTGTGGACGGACAGCAACTCGAGCATTCTTGCTCAGACTTTTACTGCCCATCAACGCCGACATGGCTCCATTCACCTTATTTCCGGCAGTTATCCTTCTTTCAATATCTTTTTCATACTTTCCATCTCGTGTGAACATGCTTCCAAGATATACAAATTCATTCACTTGCTAAAAAAAATATACTGACGTTATACACAGAATCGATATCTGCAGATTCGTACCAAATAATAAATTATTCCGTTTAAAGATCATCATCCTCTTCTTGCCCTTGCAGTATCTGTTTTGAAACAACTAATTGAGAACAAATGGAGAATACTCGTACAACAATTTATGTGTGGCAAAATCTCACATTTCTTTACTCCAAAGCCTACCTACATACATATGTATGTTGATTAACTCAATATTGCCACACACACCAAAATGCACAGACCTAACATCACAAGGCCAGCAACTGTGTTAAATATGTATGCTCATATATTTGCAGCAGGGCAGCCAGCAGGAAATTTTGTGGATTACAACTGAACGCAAAATGAACTACTATTTTTATTCTGAGGTTATATTTTTCATGCCCGCGTGGTCCAGTGGCCTGAGCTCTAGGCTCTAAGCTTCGGCTTCGATTTCCGTTGGAGGATATATACGTGATGAACATGAGCGTGTTATTATACACATACACATAGCTATAATTACAATTATCTTATTACTATAGTTATTATCATCATCATCAAGAGCCGTGGTGGCCGAGTGGTTCGAGCAGTTGCCTGCGACGCAAAGGTCGCAAGTTCGAATCCCGACTGTACCAATGAGTTTTTCTGAACTTAAGTACAGTGATTAGTCACACCACGAGCTTTACGGCGAAGGAAAACATCGAGAGGAAACCTGCATACGTCTGAGAAGAAAATTCAAAGGCGTAGTATAGTCGTGCTTGAGTAACGGCGATGGACTCGCCATCTGTCACGTTGGCACCTGATATACCTCTGGCGGAAAGTGGGTGTGTGGGTATTACCTATACACCTCTGCCTACCCCTTCGGGGACCCCTTGTGGGAAGGCGTGAGGATATATTATATTATATTATTATCATCATTATATTGATCATCACGCCGATCCCTCACGGGTTAGGCAGGGAGGGCTCTAGACTAACAAATCTCGTTCGCTTCTTTCACATTCATCGTTCACCTCATTCAAACATACCTCTCATTATACTGGCAGGTTTCGAAATTGGATTCAGCCCTACTAAACCTAGTCTATACTAATATTATAAAGAGGAAAGATTTGTTTGTTTGTTTGTTTGTAATGAATAGGCTCCGAAACTACTGGACCGATTTCAAAAATTCTTTCACCTTTGGAAAGCTACACTATCCCCGAGTAACATAGGCTATATTAAATTGGACCCGATAGGTGGCGCTGCGATCGAGTTTCAAGAATTTTACCTTTTTACCCGGGCGAAGCTTTCTGTGTGTTATAATAATAATAATATATCCTCACGCCTTCCCACAAGGGTCCCCGAAGGGGTAGGCAGAGGTGTATAGGTAATAAATACCCACACACCCACTTTCCGCCAGAGGTATATTTGGTGCCAACGTGACAGATGGCGAGTCCATCGCCGTTACTCAAGCACGACTATACATACGCCTTTGAATTTCTTCTCAAACGTATGCAGGTTTCCTCTCGATGTTTTCCTTCATCGTAAAGCTCGTGGTGTGACTAATCACTGTACTTAAGTTCAGAAAAACTCATTGGTACAGTCGGGATTCGAACTTGCGATCTTTGTGTCGCAGGCAACTGCTCGAACCACTCGGCCACCACGGCTTTTTTCTGTGTGTTTCTTATAATATATATTACAAGCCCTACTAATTTTATAAATATGATTATGAAGATGTTTGTTACTGAATCAGACAACAGCATAACGAAATTGAATTAAATTTGGCACAGTAACAGGTTAATTTACTAGTTGGATCAACACATAGCATATGTCCAGAAAAAATTTAAATCAAAATTTAAGCGGTATAATATCAGGTCGCCAGGTCAATATCAGAATGTTGGTGCAAGATCTATCGACCTGAAATTCCAAGCGATAGTTGACGTCGCATGCTTAGTAATGTTTTCACACTACTAACCCTTCGTGTCGGCACCAAGGTCACATATACCCCACAATTAATTAAGAAAAGATAAGGTTACCTCGCTAAAGGTTACTTAAATCGTAGGCGCTGGAACGCAGTAGCGTTGGAGTATAATTATGAACTCGATTTTTTTAGAGGTAAATGTATACATGCACAGTTTTATCCCGCGGCTTTTCTTGCGTTTTAATTTTCGTTTTTTAAACAACGTGTGGTTTCCCTCATTCTGTGCTCCAGGCATGATAGTGAAATTTATGTCAGTAGGTCAATTTATTAAGCGGGTCCCACCTAAAGCTACTTTCTATCCCTCAGACTGACATATGTTTATTATTTTTGTAATTGGAAGTTCCGGGAACTTATGCTACTTAACCGAGCAATGGCGAGACTAATGCGTTCAGACATGAACCAAATACAACATAAAAGCCATTCTGTAATTTTTTCTGTGCTTGTGTGGCGACTGTACTCGTGGTGTGACTAATCACTGTACTTGAGTTCAGAAAAAATCATTGGTACAGTCAAGATCGAACTTGCTATCTTTGTGTTGCAGACAACTACTCGAACCACTCAGCCACCACAGCTATTTGGTATACTCACTCATGTACGCACTTAACATTATTTATAAATCATGGGCTCAGACATATATAACGGCATTTGTTTGCCATGTTGCAATCCCTTCTCAACTCTCGCGTCGCCGATGATCAACATCTCACGCCACGTCAATTGTTGATGCTACGAATTACGTAGACCTTTCCAAAAGGGCCCATTAATTTGGTCATGATTGTTCCTCGGGTCCCCTAGGTCCTATCCGCACACGCGCGCCGCTTGAATTTCTAAATATATACTCGAAAATCGCCTTACATTAATCCTCTTTGCTTGGCTACAGTCACTCGCGTAAGGTTTTTTTTTCTAGTTTTAACCAACCAGTGTGAATTCATCTACTATATGTCAATATCATTATCTATGTTACAAACATCCTCACAAACTTTCGCATTTACAATGTTAGTAGGATGTAATTGTGACTTTCAACAAGTATTTTCCGTGTCCCTAGCGTCAAATATATATTTTTTATATATTTATATACATATATAGAAAACCTAAGTAAACTTTTACGCGAGTATTTCCTAGGAACGCACTCTATAAATCTTGAAGTCGCTACGCAATGCGACTGAATTCTGACCTTCGGAATGTTCTAAGCGCGGAAGATATGAAGATCAATTGCCTATAACATTAAACCAATCTCCTTTTATGTTTTCTGATTGGCGTGAAGATAGATACATTATAAGCATAGTGATTGGTCACTTCACTAGGTTATATTGCTTAATATATATATAAATAATTAAATCCTGTGTGACTATACATATCCTTATTTAATGTTTAAAAATCTTATGTTTAAAAAGTATGCTACGAAACGCAAAAATTAAATGTACCTAGTTTGCGCGAATCGCCGTTCGAAACGCGTTCGAACTTCAAATCGCGTTCGGAGAGCGCCGGGTAAGCAGTGTCACTCCGACTTAGCACTCACGAACACGAACCGAGTACTTTTATTCCTGGCAGTTTGCGATGCAACAATTATGTTTAAAGAAGTAAAAAAAAGAAAGTAGATTCTATGGTGCCTGTGTTGAACTGCGCGTAATATATTTTTTTTCGAGTGAAACATTACTTTTATTCAAAAGAAAAAGTTTTCAAACTTTGTAGTATTGAAATAAATATTGTCGATGAGATTGAAATTAAATGAGTTGAAGTGAATGAAATTAAACTATTCTAGATTAATAAACATACTAGGAAATTACTCATTAAAGTGATATTATTAACAATGACTTACCAGAATAAGTGGGGTTGTACTGGTTAGAAGCGGTGTTCGTTTCAGACGAGACGTTTGCGTTTGAAAGGTAAGTTTTTTTTTTAATGGCTGTAATTATTAAAAAAATATTAAATGATTTTAGTTGTTTAAAAAAGTGTCTTCTAAAATACAACATTACTTAAATAATTACTTGGTAGTAAAAAAAAATGTGCTAAAGATATTTTCGGGTCGTCTTTTTTTTTTTAATTTTTCATAGAATGTGCTTTGTCATAGTAACCGGTTACGTCAGCCTATATATACGTAACTTAAACTGTCAGTACAGTGCCCGCCTCTAATAGCTGTGTAAACCTTCTACACAAATACCAAAAAAAGCAAATAATTAAGTTCGCGTACTTAATTATGTAATGTATGAAATTTTTCACAAATATATTTACATATTAATAATACATCATTGATGAAGCTTTCACACCGAACTGTGTGACTTATTATTCTTGCCAGCTTTTCGACGGTGAAAACCGCAAAGGAAAATCGCTCACGTAGAGGAATGCGTCACAAATTATTACAGAATTATGTGGGTAGCTCCCTAGCGCATCAATTTGTTAAAATTATATATTGTATTTGTTAGCACCAAAAGGGCGGACTTCTGGGTTTACATTTCTACAATTAAACTCATTCTACCTCCAGACCGGTGCTTTGAGAACACATTTATATGACTGCACAATGTATATGTGTATATACCTAATAAATACATCTTCACGCCTACCCACTAAAGTCCTTGAAGCAGTAGGCAGAAGCGTAAAAACAACCTTTTTCGCCTTTTTTAGATATTATACGTAGGTGCCAACGTGGCATTCCGTCGGCATCTGGCACGTCACACTTTAAAAAATAACGTAGATTTCGTAACTATTTAAGTGCACAAGTATGTAATATAATATGCACATTCTCGTTCTTTTTTTTAAATTACGGAGAAAAACGTTAAACAGTAATAATATACCAATTTCTTGATGAAAACATTTGACAAATTTGATTCGAAGTAAAAACAATTTGCGAACAACAGCCTCCTATTTCATTCAACCGCCAACCAAAAGGCCATCATAAAGTTAAACTTTATAATAAAAAAACGGCATTCCTTCACATAGAGTTTGTTTTTATGTAAATTATATTTAATAGATTAGAGCAATAGCATTATACGTTTAACGGAACGTACCAACCAATCTTTTTTACTATGCCGTCGGTAATATTTTAACACGCAAGCTTGTGATACAATTTTACACATCCACTTTTATACATCTTATATCTAATTATAAAACAAAGTCCCCAAGAGTGTATGTCTGTCTGTTATATGTATGTCTGACTGTGATAAACTTCAAAACGTATATTCACGGACATATATTATAAATATAAGTAGATTAAGTGATTAAAGAGGAAAGTTAATAATGTAACGATTATTGAATAATGAATTGAAAATCACATGAAATATATTCGCAAGAATACGGTTGGTTACATTATTTAATGTAATGTTTACATGTACAAGCCGTGGTGGCCGAGTGGTTCGAGCAGTTGCCTGCGACACAAAGATCGCAAGTTCGAATCCCGACTGTACCAATGAGTTTTTCTGAACTTAAGTACAGTGATTAGTCACACCACGAGCTTTACGGTGAAGGAAAACATCGTATACATCGTATGTATAGTCGTGCTTGAGTAACGGAGATGGACTCGCCATCTGTCACGTTGGCACCTAATATACCTCTGGGGGAAAGTGGGTTTGTGGGTGCTACATATATACCTCTGCCTACCCCTTCGGGGAGCCTTCTGGGAAGGCGTGAGTTTACATATTTAATGTGAAATTGTTTTATTAAAATTAATTTTTTCTTCATTAAGTGTAATTTGTTTAATAAAAGCTTTTTTTACCGAGCTATTTCTGCATACACGCCGATTCCCATACGGGGTAGGCAGACTGAATGGAGCGCCAGTTTTCTCTAGACTTACATACTTCTTTTGCTTCGTCCACATTCATGAGTCTTTTCATTCTTACATTCTTATTGGTTTTGAGTGAGTACTCTTGATGTTCCCATCCGTGAGTGTCCGCAGTTCTTGAAGGTATTTTTGTATAAATTCAATTTGTATATTTTACTTATACTGACGACCGTCTGGTCTAGTGGTTAGAGCTCCTAATTGCGAAACTTGAGGTCGCGGGTTCGAATCCCGCTGAGGGCAGATATTTGTGTGATGAACCCGAGTACTTGTGCCTTAGTCTTGGATGTCCTATGTATTTATGTATATATCTATCTATATAAGTACATATATCGTTGTCTAGTTACCATAACACAAGCTTTGCTTAATTTGGTACTAGTTCAATTTGTGTGGATTTGTCCCAGGTGTTCATTAATAAGATCATTTTAATGTTATACTGCATTTAAATATAACATCCGTCGCCGTCCCTTAAGCGCGTGCACAGATTTCCTCATGATGTTATCCTTCAAAGTAAAGTCTTCTATGTGATAAATTACCGCAATTAAGTTCAGAAAACCTCATTGGTACAGACCGTCGCTGTACGAACTCGCTATCTTAATTTTGCAGGCGATTACCCTTCCCTCGCCCATTATGGCTGTATATATATATATATATATATATATATATATATATATATATATATTATAAATACACTAATATTATAAATGTGAAAGTTTGTAAGTTTGGATGTTTGCGGTTCTTTCACGGCCAAACGGCTGAACCGATTTGGCTGAAAGTTGAAATGGTGGTAGGTTATACCTAGAAATAGGACATACGCTACTTTTTTTTTTAAATCTCGAAAATTCAAAGTTCTAATATTTAAAGTATGATGCACATAAGCTACTTTTTCGAATTACACGCGGGCTAAGCCGCGGTCATAAGCTAGTATATATATATATATATATATATATAATACTAGCCGTATCGAGCGGTTACCCGCGTTACATGTTTTATACATATTACTGCTTCGCTATGGTATTAGCATGAAGCCTGACCCAATTAAAGGGCTATGTAAGACAAAAGAAAACAAATCGGATGAGTACTAACTAAGATTAGCGCTTTCAAAAAACAAACTGCCCCCTCTAAAATATTAGTATAGATACCTTTACCAAATACATATATCTCTGGTGGAAAGTGGGTGTGTGGGTACTACCTATACACCTCTACCTACCCCTTCGGGAACCCTTGTGGGAAGATGTGAGTAATAAATAAAAAAAAAAAATAATATCCTCACGCCTTCCCACAAGGGTCCCCCAAGGGGTAGGCAGAGGTGTATAGGTAATACCACACACCCACTTTCCGCCAGAGGTATATTACGTGCCAACGTGGCAGATGGCGAGTCCATCGCTGTTACCCAAGCACGACTATACATACGCCTTTGAATTTCTTCTCAGACGTATGCAGGTTTCCTCTCGATGTTTTCCTTCACCGTAAAGCTCGTGGTGTGACTAATCACTGTACTTAAGTTCAGAAACATTCATTGGTACAGTCGGGTTTCGAACTTGCGACCGTTGCGTAGCAGGCAACTGCTCGAGCCACTAGGCCACCACGGCTCTTAGGATAGCGTGAGGATATTATTATTATTTTTTACCTTTCCCAGCTTCGCTTCGTTCCCAGAGCCACTTATCAGGTCCAATTGTGAATGTACCATACAAAACAATATTAATTTCAGGTCCAGTGCCTTTGAGCATATTCAGTGATATTTATCTATATCTTGTTTGGCTCCTTTATCAATGGCACTGGAATTTTGCAGCGCGTCTCTTATTTTACGTGCGGGCTTTTGCTGTTTATAATTAATTTTATTATCTCTAAAGCCGTAAACGAGAGGCGTTCTTGTAAAAAAAGCGGCAGAAAAACATCGCACTGCTGGCGACGGGGATGCATGATTATGAGTCCCTTGTCTCTTTGAGGCTTTCAGAGCGTGAACACTTCCGAGCCCCACCTTTTATTTCTCTCACTGTAATAGCGACAGATTTATTTATGGTTTTTCGCTAGCCCTTTTGTTATGTACTCCTTAAATCACTGCTTCTCTTTTCAAACCGCGATTAAGATTTATTTTGCCAGTGGGCTTAAGGCCGACGACTCGCGGCCCGGTATAGGCGCAACTTGGGATAAGCCAATGTCCAGCAGGGCATAAACTGAGTTTTGGTTGAGATCCGCGGTATGAAAATGTTCCAGACTTAAAGTGATTGTAAATTGAACCTTATGAGTAAGCTAGTAGTGTTCCACGGTTCACGTAGTAGCATGATAAAGTCTCACCTATCCCAGTAACTGGTGTATCCAATGCAAATATATTATATCCAATGAGATATGTAGCGACAGAGATTAGCACGTTCAAACAAACATACTACACTGCCTCTTTTTAATATTATTAGTATATACGGTGCCCTTAATGTTGTCATAAATATCTACACGCTGAAATATATTAGGTATACACGAGCTGTGCCCGCGACTTTGTCCGCGTGAAATTAAAAAAAAATTATATTATGTTCAGTTTCTAAAATAATGCCTAAGTTAGTCCTTCTTACATCAGCTATCTGCCAGTGCAGTGCAGTGCAGCAAATCGGTCCAGTCGTTTCAGAGATTAGCCGGAACCAAACATACTATTTTGGTAAATGTACCTACCGTGTATACATATGCATTTAGTAAAAAGCGGTTATTTTAATATTGCAAACAGACACTTCAATTTTATCTATTTGTATAGATTTCGAAAAATCTCAACACCTTGCAAGTTTATGTTTTGTAAGGATTATCAGAAAAATGCGTAAATTTCGGAATATATGTCAAATGTCGTTTAATACTGAATAATACCTCATATTATTAATTTTTCTGATGAGAAAGATATATTATTCTGAATATTATCTACAAGATTGGGGTACCAACGGCCGCAGTCCATTTTTAAACGGGAAATCTATTGTAACACCTCTTACTGACAATTGACATCTAAATGACAACTCTATTCAAGTATATATACCGTATATACATATACCATCCATAGTGAATACTTATTTTATTAATTACTAGCTTATGCCCGCGGCTTAGTCCGCGTGGAGTTCGAAAAAGTAGCTTTGGAAAATTTCCTGCTAGAATCGGTTCAGCCGATAACGGCATAGGCCGTGAAAGAGCATCATACATTATAATAACTTTGAATTTACAGGATAAAAAAAAAGTAAAATGAAAGCCTATGTCATATTCCTAGGTATAAGCTATCACCATTTCAACTTTCAGCCAAATAGGTTCAGCCGTTTGGCCGTGAAAGAACCGCAAACATCCAAACTTACAAACTTTCACATTTATAACATTAGTAAGATACTTTAAAATGTATCTTTTGTTTGCCAAATGGATCGTGGTTGGATTATTTAGATGTCGTTACCATAATAAAACAATAAAATCGTTACCATAATTTTACATAATGATAACGGTGGACGCTCGACCTCTTCACCCAATGAGTGATCAATAGGCACCAGGGTTCCAATAAAATAAAGTATCGTTAACGAGCAATAAGCCCCGCAGGTCGATTAGTCTAGCACTACTTTGTACCCTGCGGTTTACTCGCGTTAAATTCATATGTACCTATAAGCATGATGACATATCACATTCCACAAGTGGTTACTGATATTAGTATCTCCATTCATATAAACATGGAAGCCCACGTTCCAAATACGTAGACCAAATCGATCGGACACTAGGACGGGAACATCAAGAGTACTCGAATCCGGCAAGCGTATGTGTAAAGAGACTGACGAATTTGGGCGGAGAGAAGACGTATGTAAGCCTCGAGAGAACTGGCGGTGTACTCTCTCTGCCTGCCTCGTGAGGGACTCGGTGCGATATGTATGTATGTGTTTAGCAAACAACGCACAAAAGTTCGCCTCTAAATGCCTAGTATTATAGATAGATATAACACGGTGTGTGTTTATCTATTTGGTCTTAGCTAATAGTTGGAATACAAATAGCACATTGCCATTCCTAACATGATGTTCGTGTTTTCTTTATTCAATGTAATTTTATGGTCAGTTTCTGAGAGCTTGGAAAAAGTTTTTTTTATTTAATTTTAAACATTATTCTTAATTGTAAGGATTTAAATAGTCAAGTGGTTTATAGCTTCTGACTGCGAAACCTGAGGTCGCGGATTCGAATCCCGCTGAGGGCAGATTTTTATTCAATCTACAGCCTGCACGTTCGAAAAACAAAACTCATTTGCAACCGAGCAGTAGAACACTTTTAGGTGAAAGATATCAAAATATTGTGATACTCTAAAGCGTTTAGGATAAAGTTTATAACATCTAAACAGGATGCAGCGCAGAACTGTACACTATTGTACAGATACCACCTACTTCCACAATTGCTTAATAGCAAACTTTGTACTTAGTGCGATTCCACCTATAATGCTCACTGGACAACGAAACTTTGTTGCCTGTTCGTATTGGATATTACACAACTAGGAGAAATCATATTGTCATCGCCATATTGATAATATATTATTCATATAACAAGGCAGATATATAGTACATATAAGCCTTAGCGATAGCTAAGCATATTTACATATCCGTTATTTACATAATACTTATTTACATAAGGATGAGAATATTAGCCTATGTTTACACATAGGCTAATATTCTCATCATACAAATATTTAACTGCGCCCAATAACCAAGAAAATATTATTGATATAGATATTGTGGTAATTAGATTTGTTAAGTTGGCAGTTCTGGAATTTAAATAAAGAACTGTCAGTCAGGAACCATCTCTCGCCTTTATTGACGCTACAGATCGTTCTGTCCCACTTTTTTGCCCGATGGGTAGGCAGAGGTGTAACCAAGCCCCTTCTTGTTGGAGATATATTTAGTTTCCAACGTGGTATCATGAGTCCGTTACCTCTCCACCGCGGCTTTCTTTTGATTCGTCTTCGAAATTTCTTCTCAAACGCACTATGTAGTTTTTCACATGATGTTCTCATTTGTCGTATAGCGCGTGGTGTGATATTTTTTATCACACCACGCGCGTAAGTAAACAAAATTATTTCAAATATGAAAACATAATTGTATTGTATTTGTTGTAGCGTTCGTTAGTACACTCGCCCTCGAAATAACTTAATCAGTAACAATATTATTACAAACCTCACTTCACAAATTACACATAGGTAACGTCATAAATGTTATAGAACTGACATGACAGGTTTTCTAGTGCTGATTATACCTATATGATTATGTACATACCAGTACATATTTATTGTACAAAAATCTTAATTAGAATATATACGTACATGTAGGGTATATGTATATGGTACGTGTGTGTACCATACCGCAGTTTTTTGTATGAGTAGATAAATACAATTCTAGTGTTCTCTCGAAGCTACCCTTAATCTCGTTCATGCTAACTTGATGTCATTCATACCCACCGTATTATAAAATAGGTGTACATTGGCGTCTATGTATATTAACGTCAATGGACTAGATATAACTTTGAATGACCTACGTCCAACCTCTACTTAACTTAATATTATAACCTCATAGAAGAGGAAATCTTAGGAAAGCATTCAGCTTCTACTGCCTTTTAAAAGCTTACCTTTTCGATTACAGAGTAAGAGTGACATAGTCTTGGACTTTAAGCTTTATAAACAGAAGGTTCAAAATCGTGAGATTTACACCACATCAACCTGTTGTCATCTTAAGTGAAATTTAACGTTTTGTGTAGGGTTTCCTTCCACGAGAAAATTTCATATTATTATTCCTTTATCGCCACTGCGACCACAAAGTCTACGTGATATGAGTACAAATATACTTTGGAATAGTTTAAAACATATCCAGCCTACGTGATCAATACTTAAGGCACGTAACACATTCCGTTTCAGCACTAAGCCTACATAATAACCTAATTTAAATATGTTTTATTTTATTCGACAATAATATTTAAATTATTGTTGTCTACGCTACAATTACAATACTTAAATACATTCGAATCACCACGTTTTTTCGTTGGATCTGTCTCTTCATACATGCTCGCCGGCTTAACTCTTAACTATCCTTGAGTGTTCCTTGATTTATCTTTGTAACGTGTTCATTCTCTGTCTCGTCATCCATGCTTTTTTGTAAGCGAAACTATTGAATAATATTTAGATAAGGGGCGCAGCATTCATATTACGAAGTATTTATTTAATTGGATTAGGTATCGGATTAGGTATGAGATGAAATTCAAATTCAGGGTAGGTAAGTTTCGCCGTTTTCTGCTTTAATACTTAGTCAATACTGCACTAAATTAGGGGGACCCAATGATTATTTGACACCCAATAATAGGAATAGAATAATAAGAAAGGCCCGGCTTGAACTTTGAGGCAATAAACAGAAGTGGCAAGAACAGAAAACTCAATACAGTCGGGGAGTTAATCCATCATTGTCCGTCACAAACCCATTAGAAAGTGTCAATACAAGATTGAAATGTCAACGATAATTATGAAAAGGCATACTTTGACTCAACAATTACTTATAACTAGGATACCAGTCCTGTCCAACTTACCAATATTATAATGTTATCAATATAGGTAGACGTTCATTTTGCATAAATGACATATGAGAAGAACCAACTCTGGAACGAAAGAGTAAATTACCCTAACGGCGAGTCCCTCACGGGGGAGGCAGGCGAGTAGTAATAAGCAATGCGACAAGTTACAAACCTCTTTAACTTCATCCACAGCCATCAATCTATTCGTATATACTCACCGGTTTTAAGTTCTATTGACGTTCCATTCCTTGAGTGTTTGACCGATTTGATCTTGATAGTTGAAAGTTCGCCTGCGACCAATAGATTGTTCGTGGGACCGCACCACAAAGATTGCAAGTTCGAAGGTCCCTTGTGGGAAGGCGTGAAGAAATATTATATTATACAAAGAGCGTGGCTTTCCTCTGTCTCCTCATTGAGACAATAATTTCACATTGTATACTTATTTCATCAGGCTTTCTATTTGACCAAAAATTCCCTCTTCATCTTCACAATCACACCCTCATTGCAACTCCCTTATTTGCGGATTCGATATAATATTATTACGGCGCACATTTCCGAAGAGACCGAATGAATCCTAAAAAGAATGACTGCTAATTCATTCATTGAGGTTTACTTAAAATCGTTTCACTTTAGAAAATTGCTAACAACGTAAAAACAAAGAGACCTCGACTTTGACAGTCGCCGTTTTCCTCATACCATGAATCACGTGAAAGCTAGAGCTTAGTGTAATATCTAGTTAGCTTACGTGAACTCGGTCCAAGTCAGATTAAATGATACATTTCAAAGGGAGCATTAAGCTCTTACTCACTTGTATTATATATGTCTCCCATGTAATGTAATGTAATGTTTTTGTGTCTCTATAAAGGCCATGTCAAAGTCAAAGTGGCTGTCTTTTTGGGTAAAAGGTCCAGAATAAGACGAAACTTACAGGGATAGGTAGAACTGATACTCCAATCTTGCTGTGGTTAACATTACATATAGGTATATATCTTCACTTCTACAGGGTCTCATTTAAAAAAAGAGTTCAGTGATAAAGATCAGCACACTTACATCTAGCTTGGGAATCTTTCCGTTAAAATAATTTGATCAATATTCACAGCAACAGGGTGTACGATATCATATTAAAACAATCCCCGGCTTCCCATAAAGCAATGATTTGCGCTTTACATCTTCTCGGCCATTTCATTGCGAGTGATAGATACATCATCATTCTATCTATTTGAAGTCAGCGATGGTTTGTTAGCAGAGATGTTTTTATCCGATCTCGATTTGTATACGTCAGTGATGTTTAAAAATATACTCAACACATGTTTTCAACCGCTTGCTCTATTCAATTTTGTTAAAAAAATATTTTCTCGCATAAAAAGATTTAATAAAACAGTAGAATAATATATATACGTCTTCTTACAAGGGTCTCCGATGGCGTAGGCGATGGCGAACTGATTTTATTATCAGATAATTTAAAATTTCACTACAATCCATGGATGACCACTAATCAAGTCCCTTGTCTAAGCCATCGACAATCGGTTTCTTCTTATCAGTACACGTAATACAGCGGAATCATAGGCTAAAAGCCATGTCTTAAACTTCCCAATATATACGTTTTCTCACATAGATTTTAGGTGTTATATCACCCTCTATTCACCAGACCTATATTTAGGTGTAATTCTCTAGTGATTTTACATACGTCTAAATATGTACCTGTTTATTTCCACTTTGTACCAAACATGACATTCAAGCGCGCGGCCCGCCTAATGTTAAGCGGTTACCGCCGCCTATGGACGCTTGTTATGCGGCACTAGGGATATCGCTCGCGTGTTGCACTCCAGGGAAAACCTTAATGGGAAGCTCATTCCACAGCCTGTCCGTTCGCGTGGGGTTCCAAGGTATGGGGATGAATTCCCCGTCGATGGCGAGAGGTGGAGGACTCTTAAAGGAAGGCTTCAATATACAGGAATATAATTTATATCCACATGATCGACTTATCTAAGTAAGTCCATAGAAGTATGGATACGAAACCATAATGTCGATCCTTTTGGCGTGACGGGGGTTAACTATTTGTTAATAAATTTAATTAAAACTAAATATTCCCAGGGTTCTTCGCCACGTCAAAGCGATAGAGAGCCCCAGCCTAAACTTTTAATCCCAGATTAAAAGCTACAGCTATGAAGCCGTTCATAGATTAATGGACACGAGAATAATTCATAGACATTTTAGAGAATTTAAGAGAGGTAGGGCATAAAGGGTTAAGGGAGGTAGGGCCGTTCGAATTTGGAGCTGCCCGACTGGGGCAGGACCTCCACCTTATAGAAGTCCGTAGCCAAATAACACAATTTTTTGTGTTGTGTTCCTACACGGTGAATAATGTTTCCAGTATTGAGCTCCTTGGGGAGGGGGGAGGATTGTTACTATGGGATGGGATTAAACCCATTATGCTGCCAACACACTATAACTCTCCGAATACAGAGTATCAATCGGAATACCGGTAACCGTTTCCCATCAGGTGGGCCGTATGCTTGTTTGCCACTCTTGTTGTATAAAAAAAATTATACTAGCAATTACTCTTAAAACGAAAGGAAAAGCCTATTCGTTATCGTATCATATCGTAATACATTATTACGAAACTAAATTTCTATATATATATATATATATATATCCTCACGCCTTCCCACAAGGGTCCCCGAAGGGGTAGGCAGAGGTGTATAGGTAATACCCACACACCCACTTTCCGCCAGAGGTATATTAGGTGCCAACGTGACATGACAATCGCCGTTACTCAAGCACGACTATACATACGCCTTTGAATTTCTTCTCAGACGTATGTAGGTTTCCTCTCGATGTTTTCCTTCACCGAAAAGCTCATGGTGTGACTAATCACTGTACTTAAGTTCAGAAAACTCATTGGTACAGTCGGGATTCGAACTTGCGACCTTTTCGTCGCAGGCAACTGCTCGAACCACTCGGCCACCACGGCTACTAAATTTCTAATTCTAATATAATAGGTAATAAAACTATTATTTTCTCGACACACATAATTCATGTTTGTAAAGATACAATTAATGTGGAGTAAAACTCAAATCACTAAGCGAAATGAGTTTGTTCAAACAATAAGGTTCAAAAAGGCTTTCTATTTCAAACACTCCCTTTTCAGGCACCTCTATCTTAAACACCCATTTCCTAGTTGGGTCGATAATCACGGGTTTATGTTCTGTATACCTGGGAATTTAGGTTCACTCCAAGGGTCTCCCCGTACTCGGTAATCTGATAAATACAAGCACTGTCCAGTGCGAACAAGATCATATATACAATTCAACGATGCCATACTTCGTTCAGTGACCTCAAGAATAAATGTCAACCTTGGAACGACACATCTACACGGTTAGGTCTAAATAAATCACCAGCTTAATTAACCCCCAACCCCCACTTAACGAAGCCCCAAACCGGCATTTGGAAGGCAACAATGCGAAGATGATTTTAGATTACTAAAACAGTAAAAGAGCCGTGGTGGCCGAGTGTTTCGAGTAGTTGCCTGCGACACAAAGATCGCGAGCTCGAATCCCAACTATACCAATGAGTTTTGCGTCTGAATGTAAGTACAGAGATTTGTCACACCACGATCTTTGAGAGGCAATTCAAAGGCGTATGAATAGTCGTGCTTGAGTAACGGCGATGGACTCACCATCTGTCACGTTGGTACCTAAAATATATCTCTGGCGGAAAGTGGGTATGTGAGTATTATCTATACACTTCTGCCTACCCCTTCGGGACCCTTGTGGGAAGGCGTGAGGATTATATACATTGTACATCTTTCTTTAGCGCAGTGTCACACGCCGGGTAACGGTGAAACTTTTACACGATATTGGTCATACACAAATAGAGAATGTAGGTTCCAGTCATTGACAAAAAACAGGGCTAAGGGTAGCAATTAATCACTTTAATGTGTTTCCAGTGTAAAGCAATTAGATCTATTTCGGTGTATGGCGAACTTATACGCACATTTAATTTCTTTAGAGAGAGATTTTATTTAGAGAGTGCAATGGAGCTCTTCAAAAAGAGTGCGATAATATGGTGTAGGCAATGCGCACGCGAGACAAAGTATTGCAAGCGTCGACGGTAGCCGATTGCCATTAGGCAGACCATTTCCTTCTTTGTTACCTTAGTAAGGTATAAATATATATTGAACCGGACATGCCTCTATAATAATAATAATAGCTTGGGACACTTCCACACAAATTAACATAGTCCAAACTTAAGCATAGCTTGTATTATGGTAACTAGACAACCATATATTTACTTATATAGATTGCATATACACAAATATATGGCCTGCCTCTCTTAAAATCAGTTACCTGTCTCATATAAAACAGACTCGTAATTTTTTAATTATAAAGGTATGCGTATGCGCCGTACACTCTTATGCGCCTTCAAATTTGCATGTAAAAGGATTTCGTGGTAATTTGTTCGTGCTAATGTTCGTTCTTAACTAGCTGCTCTGGGCGTACGAGGGGCCGCCTGAGGACCGAGCCACTCAAATGTTATTCCCAAAATAAACAAAGCGAAAATAAAGTGCTACAGACAAGCTGCACGCGGGTTATATATTTTCTCTAGGCGTTTATTATTTTTCTATAAATCAATTTTCAAAATTTCGCACGCGTAAATCACCCTAATTAATCTCTTTATTGTAAACATTAAGTGGATTAACTGATGATAGTCATTATATACTGTTAACGCTAACAGCAGTTTGAAGGGTTCCAACGAAAACTACAAACACAACACGCCGAGTCCCTCAAGCGCAGAGAGAAGCGTTTTTTTTTAATTTTTTATACAACAAGAGTGGCAAACAAGCATACGGCCCACCTGATGGGAAACGGTTACCGTAGCCTATTTACGCTCACGATACCAAAGTATCACTTGCGCGTTGCCACTCTGTGTTCGGAGAGTTATAGTGTGTTGGCAGCATAAGGTTTAATCCCTCTGCTTCCAACACAATGTAA
Organism: Drepana falcataria; assembly: GCA_945859725.1. Classification (NCBI taxonomy): domain Eukaryota; kingdom Metazoa; phylum Arthropoda; class Insecta; order Lepidoptera; family Drepanidae; genus Drepana; species Drepana falcataria. The sequence continues at coordinate 10,081,108 of OX243929.1, forward strand.
CAATCCTCCGCCCTCCCCAAGGAGCTAATTACTGGAAACCTTATTCACCACGTAGGAACACAACACAATAAATTGAGTTATTTGGCTACGGACTTTTATAAGGTGGAGGTCCTGCCCCAGTCGGGCAGCTCCAAATTCGAACGGGAAACCGGCGTTAATGCAAAATCTTTTATTCAACGTAAGGGTAAATATTTAATACAGTAAATATATATGCAGTTTTCCTCTCGATGTTTTCCTTCACCGTAAAGCTCTTGGTGTGTCTAATCACTGTAGTAATCAGAAAAAACTCATTGGTACAGTCCGGATTCAAATTGAAATCTTTGTGTTGAAGGCACTCAAACCACACGGCACCCACGGCTTTATTGTATATTAAATATTCATTCAATGGTATTTAAAAAATTTAAGACGTTTTTATTCTTTAAACGAGATCTCTCCGGTTTTTGAAACCACTACTAGAGGCAAAACGAAACACATAAAGGTCATGTGAATACAGCTAAACATCCCGACTTCAATATACGACGACGACATTGATCTACATATTTTGCACTATTTATCGTACATTAATAATGATTATAATTAGTCAGCTAACTATCTGAATCGAGACCAACTAGATATTGCGTGGTGAGGTGTGTGTTATAATAATAATATATCCTCACGCCTTCCCACAAGGGTCCCCGAAGGGATAGGCAGAGGTGTATAGGTAATACCCACACACCCACTTTCCGCCAGAGGTATATTAGGTGCCAACGTGACAGATGGCGAGTCCATCGCCGTTACTCAAGTACGACTATACATACGCCTTTGAATTTCTTCTCAGACGTATGCAGGTTACCTCTCGATTTTTTCCTTCACCGTAAAGCTCGTGGTGTGACTAATAACTGTACTTAAGTTCAGAAAAACTCATTGGTACAGTCGGGATTCGAACTTGCGACCTTTGCGTCGCAGGCAACTCTCGAACCACACGGCCACCACGGCATGTGGGTGTTGACCTATAATATACTAACTACCACCTAAAAAGTGTAACAATTAATTTACTCAAAGTAAGTAGATCTATTAATTAGTTGACAGTCCCCACGCGTAGTTCTGGAATCAGCTACATCAGATTAGATCGAATATTAGATCGACCCACAAAGCATGATCTAAGGCCAGGCACATAACATTAGCTTCACTAAAATACATTTTAGATACCACATACACGTCATAGCCCCCCTTATATGGTAGGTAGAGAGAGAGTGCCAGTTCTACCTAGACTTACAGACCTCTTTCTTGATCCACCATCATTAGTTGGAAAGTTGTCTTTCTCTACCACTTCTTTCACACTTTCACGTTACATATCTGATTCGTTCTTCTTTCTTCATTTCTATTTTGTATACTAGGCTGCGACATTTATAAAGGGTATTTAGATTGTCTCAATAAGTTTATCTATGTTAAACACCGCCTGCAATAAATATATAATTGATTACCTTCTGTTGGTTTACATTTAAATAATATAGTTAAGTCTAAATGGTAATGTCAGCCTATATATTGTCTGATTGACGAAAAAAGTGTATAAGGCGAGTGTGAATGAAAGTGTTGGAAGGGGTAGACCTAGGCGGACGTTTCTAGACCAAATTAGGGACGTCTTGAAAAAAGGTCAGGTCAAGAGTACCCTAAACCGAAGAGCATGTATGAAGAGAATAATGAAAGTGGACGAAGCGAAAGAAGTATGTAAGGATCGTAGCAAGTGGAAAGAAGTGGTATCTGCCTACCCCTACGGGAAAGAGGCGTGATTATATGTATGTATGTATGTATGTATGTATATATTGTCTGCCTGAGGACATGATAGTATTCTCATCACAAATTTAAGAGCTGGGCTCTTGTCAGCGTCTCTGATGCAGTCCCCTCCATTCGCTTCTGTCCAACGCAACCTCCTTGACCTCGTTACACGTCATGAGAGAATTTTTTTCTTTGATCTGACCCATGTATGTTAATCTTGGTCTTCCTCTCTACCTTTCCTTCTAAGATGTTTTTAAAGAAGAGAAGAGAAGAGGGTATCCTATATAACATTAATTTATTTATTGCTTGCTCTGCCCCGCGATTTCATCCGCGTTAAATCGATTTCGTTACTTTGATTTAATCTAGATTTTTTTTTAAATTATCTATCTCTGTGCCAAATTTCACTCAATTCCGTTCATCCATTCTTGCATAATTGATTAACAAACATCCTTTAAAACTTTCGCAGTTATAATATTAGTAGGATAAGGGCCCCTGTAATGTTCTATAAACATTGTAAAACAAAGCCAAGATTCAGTACGTTATATTCAAGGCCCTGAAAGCAAGAGATAAATGGAGCGCTAATTCCCAGAAGCGGTTAATATAAACAAACAAACGGACACGTCGGATATATTACTTTGAATGAATTTATATTTTCGCGAGTGTACCATAATTTACATTTGCATATTACACATTAAATTGTATATGAAATACATTTTAGAATTGTTTTTTAAACATGGCTGTGACTTAAACTGTGTTTTACGTACATATAAATAACAATGAAAACACTTTACGGTGAAGGAAAACATCGAGAGGAAACCTGCATACGTCTGAGAAGAAATTCTAAGGCGTAATGTATAGTCGTGCTTGAGTAACGGCGATGGACTCGCCATCTGTCACGTTGGCACCTAATATACCTCTGGCGGAAAGTGGGTGTGTGGGTGTTGCCTATACACCTCTGGCCTATCCCTTCGGGGACCCTTGTGGGAAGGCGTGAGGATATATTATTTATTATTATAAATAACAGAGTGAGTTTTTTTTTTCTCTTTATTTAAGGAGTTTTGTCGCACAGCGACTATGTCACTCCGTGAGGACACCTGGATATAGAAGTAATTAAATCTACGCATATATAATTTCAATAAATATTTTATATCATCAGAACTAGGGTTCGCCTGGATACTGTTACAGAGTGAGTTGATCATATATAATTGCTTAATGTATTGCAACCAACTTACTTAACAATCATCAGTACTGAAATCCAAAATTGTTTAAAAATTTATCTTTTTTGTCACTTCTGGGCATTTGTCGTGCTTTTTTCGGTTTCCGTTCGTCCTTTATGTTACTAGCACAGCAACTCTGCTGTCTGTGAAAGTACATCTCATTTGGTTCTTGGTTCTTGGCGGACAAGTTGAAAGGATTTCCAGCAATTGTGCAAACGTTGGTTCTCCAGCACGCAACGTATTTATTTTTGTAACATAAACTATGCCATAGATTCTGTCACGTATCGACATAATAAGAATGGTATACACACTCAAATAGCAGAAATGACACAATTTCAGTCGGATATCCAGTCACTAGTTCTAATTCCGTTGTATTTATCGTAACAACAAGCAAATGAAACAAGGTACTTTATTTCAAACTACGCACAATAAAAATTCCACATAATGTTTCTTAGAGACATAAAAAGGCCAAACCTACAGTAATGTGAGGTATTTAATCGTGCCCGCCCCAGTACGAATTTAAATACCACGCAAGGTTTTTAAATTTAGGCACGGTTAGGCGGTTTTATTTACTCATCGCTATTAAAATTAGCGGTGTTTCAATAATAATAATTATTTATTTATTTCGGATCATATTATCCATAGTATGTTGTTAGTAAAATACAGGATTTAACTTATAAAACTATTTTAGTAGGAACAATTTCAACAAAATAAAACTAAACTTAAAAACACACTGAAACCTAACGTAAGTGTCTCCCACACGTTCCTTGGGCGCCAGGCACATATACATATATAATATACGTTTTATAATACGAATGCTAAATACATTCGAGAATAGAAGAGTAAATATGATAGGTCACTTTAAACGACATGACAGCTTCTAAAAATATCTTAATAGGAAATGTAGAAGGAAACCGAGGAAGAGGAATACCGTGATTCACATAAACAAGTCAGATCAAAGAAAAAGTGTCTGTCATCTACATAATATTATAAAGATTAAACATTTGATTATTTTTATGTTCGTAAATTTGTCAAATTCTTTTTAATATATTTGTATGAATAAATAAACCTTTCAGCAATGGAAAGCTACATTATTCCAGAGTAACATGAACTTTATACCTACATCTAAAGTGGTGTTATCAATCATCATCATATCATCTAACCGCAGGGCAAGCCTAGTAACGTATAGGGAGCTTGGGCTGGAAAGAAACAAATTGAAGGTATTGTGTCAGACAGGCTGACAAAAGCCCAGCTTTTAAACTTAGGAGATGATTTTGGAGACTGTCTAGGGAGAACTGGCGCTCTATACTCTGTCTAGCCCGTTAGAGACTCGGCGTGATGATATGTATGTATTTTGGAGAATGTATTTATAATCGTTCCAACGTTCCTTTTGCATACGCGATAGAACTTATCACGTGCGTTCGATATCTGACGCTGACAAATCATGCAGAGCATAGTTATTTTTATTGACCATAATTATTCGAGACCGGCGAGCATCTATGAAATGACTGATGATTCCAGATGAAGTGAAGAAGGTCTATAAGTCTGGAGTAACTCTCTCTGCCTACCCCGTGTGGGGCATGATGGTGTGTTCGTATTTATTATAAAACCACTGACAATATTTTAGTTGTTTTGGAATGTTAATCACTTACATAGAGTTACAATTTGTTCAAGTCCAGCGATGGTAGAATTATCAAAGTTATCAAATTAACCCGAAGCGATTCAGATAACATAGGCCCGAGAAGTGATTTGTTAACAAACGGGCAAACTTTGTAGGTAACATCTTATGGCCCTTGAAGTCAAACATCATTTAGCTTGCTTCGGCGAAATTGTTTTGTCAATTTATTTTCTAGCTCTGCAGAAATTTGGGCCATTACTTATTCTATAAAAGAGCATACGTAGCAGAAAGCGGTCAAAATGAAATGGTGGCCGTGTAGCCCAGTAATCTATTAACTAAATATATATAACTCAAAGGTGACTGACTGACATAGTGATCTATCAACGCACAGTCCAAACTTGAAATTTGACATGCAGGTAGATGTTATGACGTAAGCATCTGTTAAGAAAGGATTTTGATTAATTCTCCCCCAAGGGGATAAAATAGGGGATGAAAGTTTGTATGAAACTTTGTCAATTTTAAACCGATCGGGCTGAGACTTGCATAAAGCTACTATGACGTAGGCATCCCCTAAGAAAAGATTGAGATGCAGGCTATATAAGATTGGTAACTTTTATTTTTATTTTAGAAACTAAAAAATAACTTTTTCGCTAAATTCCACGCGGACGAAGTCGCGGACACAGCTAGTAATATTATAAAGAGGCAAGAATTTATGTTTTGTCTGTTTGTTTGTTACGATTTAACTAAAAAACTGCTAAATAAATTTTAACTATTTCACTATTAGAGAGCTTTACGTGGCACAGCTAGCATAATATGCAATTGTAAATTTATATACACAAAATATATTACATTGATTGGGACTGAAGGAAAAACACACCATATGTGGTGCATTTAAATATAATTATCTATTATAGGTATCTGGTGAAGACGTCGTTATTTCAGGCTCCGCATAGTCCGTGATGAGCAATTGACAGAAGAGGTGATTATCCACGAATTCACAAACAGAGAATTGGTAATTGAAAGTAAATCCCAGAATGAAATCGATCTTCATAAATGTTCGTTTCTTTGTGAAAACAGTTTGTATACGCTTCCTCTACATGTGACACCTTGCCCTGATCACAAGGTCGGGTGTAATTAATTGCAATTAATAATTTTATAATGACTTCATTATACACCCTTATTCTTCACCCTTCTTCATTATAAACTATCCTCACCCTGTTAATAAAGGGCGCGGCTAAATGGTATAAGCTACGCAGTGCTATCACTCGTTCTCCATCTTAACTCTCAGTTTATGGGGTTGTGTGGAATAGCGCACATTATAACATCAGCCCCTAATGTCTGCTACACACATTTAGGTACAGAGTCGTTGGACTGCCTAGTCTATTGTCAGAGACAGTTAAATAATATGCTAGCATCCTAGTTTTCTACTAGGTTCTACTACTTCTTGTTGGAAACAAGAAACATACATCTTTCTTATATATATATATATACTAGTGGTCCCGCCCAGCTTCGCTCGGGTGGAAAAAAAAAGATGGTGGCGCCACCTATCGGGTCCAATTGTGAATCTAAACCATTCCCAGATCCCCTTGAACACACACAAAAAATTTCATCAAAATTGGTCCAGCCGTTTTGGAGGAGTTCAGTGACATACACACGTACAGAAGTAATATATATATATGTACCGACCGATTTTAAAGAAGTTTTCTGTGTGTCTTCAGGTGGATTCGAGAATACTTAAGATACACAATTGGACTCGATAGGTGGCGCTGCGGTCATGTTTCAGGAATTTTATTTTTTCCAAGCGAAGCTGAGCGGGACAAATAGTATTTGTATAAATCCGATCGGTTGCGGCCGGATTACTGCTCAACACGAGCTTTACGCTGAAGGAAAACATCGAGAGGAAACCTGCAATATTATGTACGTTTCAGAAGAAATTCAAAGATATATATATATATCTTTGAATATATATATATATATATATATATATATTTACGACGATATATATATATAGTCGTGCTTGAGTTACCATCTGTCAGGTTAGGACCTAAAATATACCTATATCCGGTGGAAAGTGGACCTACGGACTTCTGCTTACCCCTTCGGGGACACTTGTGGTAAGGCGTGAAGATTTATAGTATCCATGTATAATTTTTATAGCAATAAGTTATTAGCAGCTGGGAACCTACAGCTTCTCAATGTATTGATATAAGAAGTATCAAGGATGACCCCAATTTGTCGTATGGCAACATAACCGTCCCGTATGGCTGACGTGATCACAACGATAAAACGGTGTAGTTCACATATCCAATTAACTTCGGCAGTATTATTATTAGCTATGGCAGTTGTCGACAATATATATTTTCTCACCCACTTGTATGTCACCATTTTCTATTAGACTGCAAGGTTCCTTCCAGCTTAGATTGAGTGAAAATCTAAATATTTTTCTTTTTTTTTATACCACAAGAGTTGTACACAAGCTTATGGCCTATGATGGGAAATATAAGCTTATGATGGGAAGCAGTTACCGTATTAGATGGCTATCGCATCACCATCTCTCGGGACCAATTTAATGGACATTTATTTCTCAAAAAGAATACAATTCACTAAAATAGAAAGGTGGGTAGTCCATCCATAGGAACCATTCTAATACATTTTCTTTTCTAAATCCGTTGGGCCATTCATGAGCTTTTGCGAGATTAATGAACATGAATGTGAACATAGATCATCCAGTTCTGACCACTGTTTCACACCTAAACTGCTAACTGAATAAATTAATTTTAAAATGCTGAAGCGAAAGGTATCTGAGAGAAGGATATAAATATGAGTATAGAAAGAATTGACATTCTAATTTCGGTACCTACCCCTTAAGATACCGCGTGATAAAATGCATGAATCTACGAAAGGCTAATAACCAAGCTGTACCAGCTTAGTAATCACATTATTCACTAGAATGCATAAAGATTTTGGCCGTGGGGCCGCTGGCTACTGCGGACTCTTACGGAAGGGCGTGCGGATATGAATTACTCATAATATAAGCATATACTCGTTTTATGCAAATATACAAGAGAGGTAGGGCATAACGGGTTTCCCGTTCGAATTTGGAGCTGCCCAACTGGGGCAGGAACACCACCTAATAGAAGTCCGTAGCCAAATAACATTTTTTTGTGTTGTATTCCTACGTGGTGAATAAGGTTTCCAGCAATGAGCTCCTTGGGGAGGGGTGAGAATTGTTATATTGTGGCAGCAGAGGGATTAGCCCCATTATGCTGCCAACACAGTATAACTCTCCGAATACAGAGTGGCAACGCGTAAGTGATACTTCGGTATTGTAAGCGTAAATAGGCTGCGGTAACCGTTTTGCATCAGGTGGGCCGTATGCTTGTTTGCCAATATTGTGGTATAAAAACAAAATATATATATCATGTTTTTATGGTCAAGAACTTATTCAGTCACTTACCAAACTGCAAATTCACAACTAACGTTTAAAGATTTACCTTTTAATCAATATGAAACTATCTTGATAGTACAAAGTGCCCACAAAGAAAGAAAAAATACAGTAAACTTATTTTTTTATACTTCAGAATTACATATATTTCATATACCGCTATCACTAAACCCAATGTGCAAAAGTTCCATTTGAACTGAAACAATTAAACTGCAAATTGTGAGCTAGGTAACATGCCCAGCTGCTGAACGCAACGATATTCTCTAGAATGGTATCCGATAGTCAAGTGAGGCGCGCTAATTGGATTGTTCCGGGCACTTGCATTTAATGGGTTTTAATTACAACAGTTTTTAGATACATAGCCGATCCATCCAGCTACACAGAGCACAATTTAAAGTACCAATTGGAATTTTAACGCCTTATAACAGTCCCTAGGTAGGCAAAGGTTCTAAAAACCACGTTAAGCCGGAGATATAGATAAATCCCCTATAAATTTAAAGTATTAAGTCAGTAGCCGCCCGTAGAAACGATTTCACGGACCTATCTTTGAAATTTTTATTATTAAATTTAAATATAGGTTTGTATCCTTGCGCCTTCCCAAAAGGGTCCCCATAGGGGTAGGCAGTGTATTAGGTAGTACCCACACACCCACTTTCCACCAGAGATATATTTTTGGTGCTAACGTGACGGATGGTAAGTCCGTCGCCATTACTCAAATAGTTCATAGAAAAGAAAGAAAAAGAAAATCCAAAAGCGTATGTAGTCGATACATACGCCTTTGAATTTCTTTTCAGGCTTAAGCAGGCTTACTACGATGTTTTCCTTCAGCGTTAAGCTCGTGGTGTGACTAATCACTGCACTTATTCATTAGCTATGCATTATTATGTCATTAGGTATCCTAACAGTATTTTCTTTCACCGAAGAGACTGACGCATGTGGATGAATTGAAAGAGGTCTAATCTGGCGTTATATTCTCTCCGCTTACCTTATGAGACTCCGCATGATGATACGTATGTATGTATGAAAAGATCGTCATGTGTATTACTGAGCTTTAAGTTCGGAAAACATTGCATCGCATTTTTGTTATTGAGAAAAATCATTAGGCAAAGTGGTAGCTAACATACATGATACTGTATTGAGTATGGCCTCCTTTACGCCTTTACGCCTTCCTCACGGCGGGCCTATTTAAGATTAATGACCTGATCTTCTTAAATAGCGGAATGGTGAAAGGGAGATATTCAACTCGCGCTTAAGAGACTAGAATGAAAGAAGACTGCTTTCCAATCGTCAAATGCAATTGGTTGATTAATTAATGCGCAATAAAACATTTTATACGAGTGCTTTATTGTCCGACAAACATGTTTAGATAAGCACAATCGTTTTGGCATTACGACTCTGCTTGATTGTACCGAAAATATTGTGTTAGGAACACGATCCCTTCAATAAATAATCATTGAAACAGCGCCAATACGTAAGCGCATAAAAAATATTGTTGAACACTTTTATTCGTCACTATATTTACCATGAATGCAGAGTGGTTCAAGTGCGAACACACATAAATTTAAGGAGCCAACGTGACAAATGGCGGGTCCATCGCCGTCACTCAAACACGACTATACATACGCCTTTGGTTTGCTTCTCAGACGTATGCAGGTTTCCTCCCAATGTTTTCTTTCACCTTAAAGCTCGTGGTGTGACTAAGTTACTTAAAAACAATTGTAGGTAATTTATAAAGATCATTATATTTTAGTCAAAAGTACGAACAATACGTTATTCAGAGGACTATTATCGAAGTGCGTGATAATTACCAACGACTGCTTAAAAATATACTTTTCTCTTTTCTAACTCTTCTCCCGGCGTAATATATGTAATATATATGTGTGTGAGTGTGAAATTCGTTTAGTTTCTAATAGGCGTAGCACAGTAGACTTCAAAGTTACTGCCCTAGATGTATGTCTTTACGCTTATAACATCAACAGTAACAATACAGTTATCTGCAATTTAATTTACTGCGCGAAAAATACTAACGAGATACTTTGCCGTAATGAAACGCGTATATGCGGTAGTTAGCGCATGCTTTAATCGCTGTTTGTCAGCAGAGTAATAACATTTTAATGACAGTGGCCAAGTTATGACACAGGCTCATTTGGACATCGCATGGACATGCATGCATATGCGTTGTGCAAATGCAGCGAAAGAGATCTATTAGTCTTGAGGGAATTTTAATACACGGCGTTTTAAGATATTTATGTTCTCGTATGTACGTCGCAACTAAAGGCATTTAAAAGCTTCAATAAATTACTCCATGATAAACTAATTCCCAAGACCGCAGCAACTTTGTGATTTGCATTACGAGCTAGCGTTCAAAATTGGAGTAGCTCGACTAGGGCACCCATCCAGCTTTAGGAGATCGCAGCTTAATAGCATTACTCCCGGTTAATGCTATGTTCTTGCGGTGAATCCCGCTGTGCCAGTATTATAAGACGTGCTCCAACCCTCATACTGTTAGCACAGCGATCCTCTTAACATAAGCTTAATGGCTTCAGGTTTATTTGCCTGTAGTATAAAATCGGTCACTCGTCCACAACTGAATACGCGTCGATTCCTCGCCGCAAAATGTTAAACTCGATATTTTTACGGCTTGAAGTTTCAATTGCTATCCTGAACCCACTGGATATTTGCCTCTTAAACACAATTTTACGGTAAAATCTATACCCTTATGCAGCTTTTACCGACCTTTTTACTTTATTACCCAAATTACTACCCCTAAAATCTCTATCAAATATAAAATATGTCCACAAATTTAATGGTTCTGTATGACTTTTAATAGCCATATTAAAGGTTTGCTTTCATTTGAAAAGCGTTTATTGCAAATATTGAAACTTCACGCCTCGCCACAAGGGTCCCCGAAGGGGTAGGCAGAAGTGTGTAGGTTGTACCCACACACCCATTTTCAACCAGTTTAAACAATTAAACGTATTGCTCACCCACGGAACAGGCGTGGCCTAGTATGGTGTCAGTTAAAAAATATTTGTATGCGGAGCGGAGCGGATTTTAAGAAAGACACAAGTTGCCCGGAGAACGGTTTATTCGGAACTGCCCAACACTCTAAATCTTACAGCTAACTTTAACATCAACAAGCTTATCTCTGTAAGATGACCGATGGGGATATTGTTTAGTGGGGTCGGAGCATACATAACTTGAGGCAAAATAAATATTATCATTTTATTTTTATTAAGTATAATCTTGAAGAGGATAGGAAGGAGGATGAAGGGAATAATGAAAGTGGACGAAGCGAAACAAGTAGGTATGTAAGGATCGTAGCAAGTGGAAAGAAGTGGTATCTGCCTACCCCTACGGGAAAGAGGCGTGATTATATGTATGTATAATCTTGAATCTCGCCTCGAGGTCGATTTTTTAACAGGACTAAATAATAAATTTTTTTTTTGTATTGTCTCTCGTAGCGTGAGTTCCGGGAACTTTTGCTACTTAACCGGTCAATGGCGAGACTTAGGCCTCCAGCCAGGCACTTTATTTCTAAGCAACACAGCTAAGGGCACCCCCTGTGGGGTACGAACCTCGGCTTAGGGTGTTGCTGGATCGCGAGCAAGGGAGCTGGGCTGGACTGGTAATTTTATTTAAATATTATTTGGGGGCGGGATTTGCTCGTCTGGCTCGGCGCGGGCCGGCGTTTGCGGTGTGGGTCGGGGGGGAACATTACGGCTTATTCGCGTCGAGCCTCGCCGGCGAGGACGGAACAGTGGTCGGTTTTGTGTAGTGTTGGTAAAAGGACTAAATACACCCAAGTGGAAGTATTTTATAGTATTATTTCATCTACACAAACCAATCCTTGATCGACCAATAGAATGACAACATTAAGTGAACTCAAAACCGGTGAGCATGAACAAAGAGGCGTGGAAGAAGCCAAAACGTCTATTCTCTCTAACTAGATCATAATAAAGATAAAGCAAGACCTACCAAGTGATGGAGAGCGTGATGATATGTATGTACGTATATATTTCGCCTGCAATTTATTTACGCTAACAGGTCAATAATAGTATGTACCTTTCAACAGGAAACATTTACAGATTTGTATACAAATAATAGTGATAAATAACATAAGCGCACGCAATGGGGCCATTTGATTGAGCTACTGATAACAAATTGCTGTAATGAAGTGTGCTTCCGTTAGCTGCGTAGTAATTTTATTTCAGCACCAAAATATACCTTTGTCCTATTTTCTTTCTCTTTCTTCTTTCTTTCTTCTTTTCCGTGTATAGCTATGATCTAGGTAGTGACCTGGAAATGTATCTTACAGTTTTTAAATCGTGGTTATCCTATATGGGACTTGGTCTACCTCTTCTTCTTCGCGTTCAAACTACCTAGATCAAATTGATCGTACAATGAAGAGAAGTTCAAGAGTACTTTAAACTAAGAAGGATGAATTAGCCGACTGAAATAAAAAGATGTACATACTCACTTTTCACTTATTAGTTTAGACCTCTACGGCGTAGTAAAGGCGCTACGAAGAGCTACGCGACCCTCTAAACACGCATTAGCTTGCTATGGTTGTGCTACGGAAAGGTGTTAATTGACTTTAGTGATAGCGAACCCCTTTTATACAAAATAGGCGTCACAGTACATCGGTAACCGAGGAAACTGCAGTGTATTATACCTACACCGACCTCTCCTATTGTACGGGCTATGTTATTTTCATAGGGTTGCCTTTTAGCAGCGGCCGTGAATATACACCTCATTGTTTATTGATTAATTAAATTATTGTGCGATGCTTTCTGTGCATGTGTTGAAAATAAGGTAAATGACCTAGGGAGCCAAACAAGCAATCATTATTCAATAGTACGTGCAGCGCTTAAATATTCTTGACTAATGATTGCAATGGTACGTCATACTAAGGCCTCAGGACAACTATTATGTTTTATAGTCCATGTTTATGGAATTAGAGCATTTTCTAGTACGGTATTATTAAATATATTCAAATTAAAAAGGCTACATAAACTCAAATCAAAACTAAAAAATAAAAAAATCTAATCTCCCTAAACGGCTGGACCGATTTTAATGAAATTTTCTAAGTGGATTCAAGAACGGTTTAGATTAACAATTGGATCCGATAGGTGGCGGTACGAACGTGTTTAATTTTTTTTTATTTTTTCACCCGAGCGAAGTTGGGCAGGACAACTAGTATATAGTTCTGCTTGAGAAACGGCGATGGATATCTATCACACTGACTCAGGTGACAAAGTGACAGATGATAGATATATGTAGGTATGACGAACGGATGTGCTGTGGACCCACCTGGCCACAAGATTACACATGAAGAGATATATACACATATCTTTCTATATATAATTCTTCTGTGAGTGTGTATGTCACAACTCCTCCTAAACGGCTGGACCGATTTTAATGAAATTTTCTGTGTGTCTTCAGATGGATTTGAGAATGGTTTAGATTCACAATTGAACCCGATAGGTGGCGCCACCATCTTTTTTTTCCACCCGAACGAAGCTGGGCGGGACCACTAGTATATTATATAATTAGATGTATGAAATTATTACATATTATATTGCATAGTATATTATAATAAAATATATAGTATTTATGTTTATATTTCCCAATTGTTTATTTCTTTTATAGCCTGCCATGCCTACCTCTGCATCACCCAAAGGTAGTAGAGAATGACCTCGGCATTAAGTTCGCCTTAGCAAAATGTTTTGCAGGAAGTTTTAATAAATAAAAAACATAAAATATTTAGAAGCAATGAAGCCATCGCATAGATTTAATGTGCACACAAAAATGATGTCCCTTTTGTCTTTGTCTTTTGATCTAATACGATTGCTGATCATAGGAAATTGCAAAAGAAACGTATTTGATCGCGTTGTAAGGGAAATGAGAGTAATTTGAGAACGCAAATACATTAATGGTATTTATTACTTTTTTTTCAGCTATTTTTTGCCCTGGATAGAGATATGCCGATCTTTTACGGTGAGGTTATATTCCATTTCAATAATTAAACCAATCAGGATTGTGTCCTTACTTTCTAACTGTATGGTATATTTTTTTTGTATTATACTAAGGTATTACATTTATGGTAGTAATTACGATGAAGGCAAACATCGAGAGGGAACCTGCATACGTGTGAGAAGAAATTTAATGATCTTGAGTAACGGCAATGGAGTCGCCGTCTGTTACGTTGGCACTTTAAATATATCTCTGGCGGAAAATTTGATATGTGGATACTAGCTATACACCTCTGCCTACCCCTTTAGGGACCATGCGGGGAAGACTTGTGGATATTATTTATTATAACAACAAAATCTGCCTCTTCGTTGAATTATAATAGACTGTTCATGAGAAAGGCGCAATATTGTCAAAGAACGACAGTAAAAAGCCAATGGTTTCATGTTTACGATAAGAACATAAAAATTCATGCAAAATTCCCGATTCAATAAGGAGACGATGTATGTGTACAAGAGTTGGGGAACACGGGAACAATTCCATTTGATTGATTCGGGGAACAATTGCATTTGGCTACAATTCCCCAAGCAACTGTACCTACGTTTTATGGATATTCGTATGAGGATTCGACTGAAAATCCTCAATGATAAATGGCTGCGTCCAATGAAGGATATATGTTTTCAAATAAAGGTTTCAAAAAACGATACATCTAAATTCAAATGAAAATTATGATGACGAACATTAAATACGATAAAATTACACGTGGCAATCTTTGGTTTTGAGGCTATAGATATGTATAGTCAACAACTCTACATATTTCCATACCTTATAACAAATGTCTTGAAAGGGGTAACTCCATGCCTTCCCAAAGTCTAGGCGGACTTCCACATGGTTAGGCAGAAATGTTGGGACATCCCCTTTTTGCCCCAGATATATTTAGGTGTAAAGGATGGAATGGAAAAAAAGGAGGTTCGAATCAGATGGCGAGCCCACCACCGTCTCTCAAGTCTTATGAATTCATTTTCCTCCGTATACATTTTTAAGAGAGGTAGGGCATAACGGTTAACGCGCTCGAATTTGGCAGGACCTTCAGCTTACAGAAGCCCGTAGTTTGTGTTGAGTTCCTACGCGATGAATAAGGTTTCCTAATGAGCTTCTTGGGGTTGGGAGAAGATTATATTAGGGTTAAGGTTATATTGCAGCTCTTGCTGCCAACACAGTATAGCTCTCCGATAACACAGAGTAGCAACGCGCAAGTGATACTTCGGTATCGTGAGCGTAAATAGGCCACGGTAAGCTTTCTATCAGGTGGGCCGTATGCTTGTTTGCCACTCTTGTTGCTAATATAATTTGTAATAAATCGTGACAAGCATCGCCGAATTTAAGTGTATACCTCGAGATAAATTAAGTTCGTAAAAAAGCTAGCTAGTGCAGACAGCAAATTTTCAACCTGCAATCTTGTCATTGCACCATGGTAACTACTAAGCCTCCACGGTTCATATTTTTTTATAATATTATTATTAATATGAAATGGATAAATACATATATTCAAGTTGACAACCGCTTGATTGATACAGCTATATATTTATATAATGTTGGTAAGTGCATACCTCAAGAATGGCTGGACCAATTCGGCTTCACTCGAAATACGTAACATTATAAAAAAAATTACTATTTAGTTTTGACAGAACGATGTCTGTCCGGGCATCTAGTATGAAATAGTGAATGTTAGTGTATGAAAGTTAGTGTCCCTTAAAAAATATTATTGTTGTATTTTCGTAAAAGAGACGTTGTGGGTTTATTACCTAAAATAATATTATTTCTAAGAGAGCCCCGCTCTGCCGCTGCCAAATGTATTTCACATTGCTGTGATAACATTAGCGACGATGGCTGAGGTCCAACTGTCTTCAAATTATATTCAATACAATTCAATTCTCTTCCTTATTGCTATTCAATTTAAATCTAATACATAATATAAGGGTATACAATTGACCCTGTGGGGTACAGGAACTTTAGAGAAACAGGAATTATGAACGGGGAACACTTTAATTACTGGCTTATTTTAATATATATATATACTTTATTAAGAGAGGTAGGGCGTAACGGGTTTCCCGTTCGAATTCGGAGCTGCCCGACTGGGGCAGGACAGAAGTCCGTAGCCAAATAACACAATTTTTTGTGGTGTGTTCCTACGCGGTGCATAAGGTTTCCAGTAATGAGCTCCTTGGGGAGGGGGGGGGATTGTTACATTGTGTTGGAAGCAGAGGGATTAAAGCCACATGCTGCCAACACGTGAACAAGTGGCAACGCGCAAGTGTTACTTTAGTATCGTGAGCGTAAATAGGCTACGGTAACCGTTTCCCATCAGGTGGGCCGTATGCTTGTTTGCCACTCTTGTTGTATAAAAAAAAAAAACTTAAATTTATTTACAAAATTAATAATATTACCAAATTTAATAATTAAAAATAAATAATTAAATTTAATTAATTAAATAATTAAATTATTTAATTAATTAAATAATTAATAATTAAAAATATTAATAATATTAACAATAATATTAATAAGATATCAATATAATAATAACAATATAATGTTCTACACTATTGTATTAGGTTAACCTGTAAGGATAGTTTAGAGTATTATTTACAATAACAACAATTAACAATATTTACAAAAAACAGTTGTATAACTGACCACTTATAGAAAAAATATTTGACCCAATAATAATATATATTAGTTGCTTTCACAGAAAAATACCTAGTCTCTCAGTTCGCAAAGGCTTTACTTATGGAAACTAGATAAAAAATACATAAGTATATGAATATCATAAATATATAGGACACTGGAAATTTAAGACTTCGCCACTCTAATACTAATTTAAACATCGGACTCGAACCCACAACCAGACAGTAGTTACCTACATATTACATTACCTGGGCAACAAAAAGAAATTTTAATGAAATGCAATTGTGTTTTGTAAAAGCAGAGAAGGATCGTTTCAAGGTTCAACTACCTAGATCGAATAGTTCACGAACGGGAACATTGGGAGTATTCAAAAGAAATGAGCTTGTATGGTGAAGTGAGGTTGATGATTGTGGTAACTAATTACCATCAGTCCTACAGCATCGTTTTACACCTTAGTGGTATGAATACAATATCGGTGAGTGTGAAAAAGAAGACTCTTAGCTTAGAAGAACAGCTGTATCATCAGTATATATAACAACTCTATCATCTCTCCTTAGCAAGCAAGCCGTGGTGGCCGAGTGGTTCGAGTAGTTGCCTGCGACACAAAGATCGCAAGTTCGAATCCCGACTGTACCAATGAGTTTTTCTGAACTTAAGTACAGTGATTAGTCACACCACGAGCTTTACGGTGAAGGAAAGAGGAATCGAGAGGAAATCTGCATACGTCTGAGAAAAAATTCAAAGGCGTATGTATAGTAGTGCTTGAGTAACGGCGATGGACTCGCCATCAGTCACGTTGGCACCTGATATACCTCTGGCGGAAAGTGGGTGTGTGGGTATTACCTACACACCTCTGCCTACCCCTTCGGGGACCCTTGTGGGAAGGCCTCCTTACCATAACATAATCTTACTGATGAGGTTTATACCTTATCCTAATCTTGCAAACTAAAGCAACCGTATATTAGAAAGGTGAGAACTAAATGGTTGCACTAAAAGCACAATTTATTATTAATCACCCCTTTTGATGTCGATACCACATTATCCTTAGAAGTTTTCGAAGGTTGCCTTACAATTTTATGAATAATATATCGCTATCTCCGCTAGGGCTTTATACACGAGGAATATATATAATATGGGATACTACCTGAAAACGAGTTACGAAGCTGAGGTAAGTATGAGACTTCTGAATAATCCAATTATGCTTCACATCTAATGAAATTATAATATTTCATATATATATAGCAATGCACTTTTTACAAAGAGATTATGGAAAATCTGTTATTTTAGGTGAATTAAACTCTAGTACTAAGCTAAGCTAGAGTAGCTAAGACTACTGAGGTATCTCTGTAAGCAAATAAAAAAGGTGCTATTTTGGAGTTCTGTATTCACGGCTTTCCTTAAGGGCCCCACGAGGCTATTAGGCAGAGGTATGACTCTGGCGACTCTGCCTACCCCTCCTGGGGTATTACATATCATACGCACTCTTTTCGCCGGAAAAAATGAGAGATGTCGACATGGCCACCGTGAGTGACAAAGGCGAGATTAATAATGCCCACTTTACAGATGACTTTGAATGTAATGTTTGCCTTCACCGTAGAGCTGATGGTATATTAATACTATATATAATATATAATAATATATCCTCACGCCTTCCCACAAGGGTCCCCGAAGGGGTAGGTAGAGGTGTATAGGTAATACCCACACACCCACTTTCCGCCAGAGGTATATTAGGTGCCAACGTGACAGATGGCGAGTCCATCGCCGTTACTCCAGCACGACTATACATACGCCCTTGAATTTCTTCTCAGACGCATGCAGGTTTCCTTTCGATGTTTTCCTTCACCGTTCAGCTCGTGGTGTGACTAATCACTGTACTTAAGTTAAGAAAAACTCATTGGTACAGTCGGGATTCGAACTTGCGACCTTTGCATCGCAGGTAACTGCTCGAACCACTCGGCCACCACGGCTCTATATATACAAAGTTCAAACAGCTCATTGATAAAGACTGCCGCAGTTCCAACCAGAAATCTTTATATTGCACTACAAATACCACGATACCAACACGGCCCGTCAATTAATTAATAAAATGGGGAAAAATCCTTTCATTATGTTCGTACATACATATAATAAATACGTGGGCTTGTTATCCGAGGGCTCATTGGTCCAGTCAGTGGAGCGAATGGTTGCAGTCTGATACGGGGATCCTCAGCTGAGAGTAGATGCTGCTAATTTGTTTAACGATGTTCAATGAGACCATAATATAATATGCCAGCCTTCTTAGCACCCTTCAAGATACAGATTTGGGACATTTATTTATCTACATACATACATACATATCATCACGCCAAGTCCCTAACGGGGTAGGCAGAGAGTATAGAGCGCCAGTTCTCTCTAGACTTACATACCTCTTTCGCTTCGTCCACATTCATCAGTCTCTTCATATATGCTCGTCGGTTTCGAGTACTCTTAACGTTCCCGTCCTTGAGAGTCCGATCTATTTGATCCAGGTAGTTGGAACGTGGCCTTCCTCTGCCTCTTCTTGCACACACTTTTGCTTTGTATATCTGTTTCGTCAATCTTTCTTCACTCATCCTTTCTATGTGTCCAAACCAACGTAACATGCCTTTCTTCATCTTTACAATCACGTCCTCATTCACGCCAGTAGATTTGCGAATCTCTCATTGCGGATTCGATCTAATATCGTTACGCCGCACATTTTTCGAAGAGATCGCATCTCGACTGCATGCAAGCTATTTTAAATATGATTGATAGTAGATCCAAAATTTTTTATATAAATCCACATGTAAATCCCCTACGTAAAAGGGAACAAATATTAAAAAAGAAAACCGGGGAGTTTGTTTCGCCGTTTCTTCTCCTGGCAGGTATTTTTTCTTGGAAACGGTGGTAACTTTGGTAACGTTAGTTTATATTAAATATGTGACATTCAATGACAGGATAAGAAATAGTGAGATAAGGAAACGTTGTGGTCCGAAAGAAAATGTAGTGACAAAAATTGAGAAAGGTATGCTGAGATGGTTTGGCCATGTCGAGAGAATGAATGAAGAACGATTGACGAAAAAAGTGTATAAGGCGAGTGTGGATGAAAGTGTTGGAAAGGGTAGACCTAGGCGGACGTTTCTAGACCAAATTAGGGACGTCTTGAAAAAAGGCCAAGAGTACCCTAAAGCGAAGAGCATGTATGAAGAGAATAATGAAAGTGGACGAAGCGAAAGAAAAGTGTAAGGATCGTAGCAAGTGGAAAGAAGTGGTCTCTGCCTACCCCTACGGGAAAGAGGCGTGATTATATGTATGTATGTATGACATTCAATAAGTGTTTCCTGTGTCCCTTACGTTGAATAAAATATTTTGATTTTGATTTTGATCATGGATATTCCCAAGGGGTAAACGTGTTCTACAGTGGAGACCACGACTAGGCAAACGTAGTGTAGGACGCCCTCCGACCAGGTGGGATGACGATTTGCGAAGGACTGCTGGCAGATGTTGGATGCGGCAAGCTGAAGACAGGGCGCTATGGCGCTCATTAGGGGAGGCCTATGTCCAGCAGTGGACTAGAGTGGGCTGATGATGATGATGATGATGATATTCCCAAGTGTCCCAGAAAGGGTAGGTAGCGCCATCTTTAACCTAAAGATATAATAATAATAATAATAAATACCTTGGGACAATTCCACACAAATTAACCTTGTCCCAAATTAAGCCAACCTTGTGTTATGGTAACTAGACAACGATATAGATATTTACTTAGATAGATAGGTATATACATAAATATATAGGACTTTCAAGACTAAGGTACAAATACTCGTGTTAATAACACAAATATCTGCTCCCAGCGATATTCGAACCCGCAACCTCAAGTTTCGCAGTCAGAAGCTCTAACTACTAGACCAGACCGTCCAAGATATATTTGGGTGCATCGTGACAGATGGCGAGTCCAACGCCGTTTCCCAGCACTACCGTACAATACGCCTTTGAGAAATACTAATAAGCGTAAATCAATTTACTTGCTTAATATCCAACATTAAACACACCAACAATAAAATCTGGAATTAATTGTTTGGGTTGTGTATGTCGTGCAACTTCCCGCTGGGAAGGCATAAAATATCAATAAACCAAGGGTTATTAAAATAAAAGTAAAATAGTAAAAGATAAGCGGTTAACGGTTTTGGTTTCTTTACTATAGCAGTCAAAAGACTTTAACTCTCATGACGTATAGGGAGATCAAAGAGATTGAGCCAAATAGAAGGAATTGTATCAGAGACGTCGACAAGAGCCCAACTTTTAAATATATATTGATGATATAAATATATACTGTACCAATGAGTTTTTCTGAACTTAAGTACAGTGATTAGTCACACCACGAGCTTTTCGGTGAAGGAAAACATCGTGAGGAATCCTGCATACGTCTGAGAAGAAATTCAAAGACGTATGTATAGTCGTGCTTGAGTAACGGCGAAGGACTCGCCATCTGTCACGTTGATAATTAATATACCTCTGGCGGAAAGTGGGTGTGTGGGTATTACCCATACACCTCTGCCTACCCCTTCGAGGACCCTTGTGGGAAGGCGTGAGGATATTTATTTTTTTATTTATGAAAGGAGTTTTGAATAATTCACTTGCTTGATTTCATCACTTGATTATTACGTGTTAAAAAAATCGTTTGTAAATTTTATATGTTTGATAAATGGTAAGAAAGCATACATACATATAATCACGCCGAGTCCCTAACAGGGTAGGCAGTGAGAATAGAGCATCAGTTCTCTCTAGACTTGCATACATCTTTCGCTTCGTCCACATTCATCAGTCTCTTCATACATGCTCGCCGGTTTCGAGTAGTTACTCTCGACGTTCCCGTCCGTTCGATTTGATCGAGCAAATAAATAATTTACTATAAATAGGTACAAAGAGATGAACATTTTTGAGACGCAGCAGTAAAACCTACTAATTTAAAAGGTGTCACCGTAGAACTTTTCAGGTACCGCTGTCATACGTGGCACGAATACCGCTCGTACCTTATGACTTGAGGCGTATCCTTAATTATTGTATGCCCAATTTCAGCGAGCAGTATCGAATGTTTTACGTCCGTCCTTGTATTTTGCTTCGGTGATAATCGTTTATCTTATATGACGCAGTGACAGGTATGATACCTGCAGAGCAACAAAACAATGTTTACTATTGAACAAAACTGGGAACTGACTTCCTCGAAAGTGTACCTATATACGTTTATTATATTATACGAATATAAAATTATATTTGTAATAAATCCAACGTAACACAGAATTACTTATTTACATACGATTGATAGAAAAACGCTTTAAAAAATCGTGAAATTTACTGAGGGGAGAGGTCGAGCAGAATCTCACGAGATCTCATACAAAGGGAAAAGAATTTGCCGAAATATCGCCGAAATTGTCTCAAGTAATTGCAGTATGCCCCCATAATACTAATAATAAGCACGTAACAATACCATTACTAATAGACAAACTGACTGGAACAAGAGTTTCTAACAATAATTTACAAACAATGCTTAAATTAACACAAACAGCCATTATCTCATGTAGGGATCCATACTATACAGTGGATACAATGTATGGTAACAAGCTAACAATTCATCCAGCAGCGGGCATGCCACATACAATTCTGTAATTATTTACAAATGTATACCATTATCAGACACTTTGAATATAACCCTTCGTTATTAATGTAACGGTGGAAACGCAAAACCAACGTACACGGACTACAATACACTGCACCACACACTAACATACTATCAACCTAATATCCAGAGGTACGTTCTAGCTTAACCTTAATACAGGCTGTTCTGCATCTAGCAATGACAGCTAATGCAAATAGTTTTCGGTAACCGACTAACATATGTATAACCAATAGCTGTACCCTGCCACGCTTCGCTGTGGATATGATATGATGCCGATTATATATCATGCTAAAATTTCAACTTTATCGGTGCAGAACTTTTTGAGCTTTTGAGGCGTACACAAACCAACATAACATTTATATATATATAAATTATATCTTTGCATAATTCTTTGTATAACCGCTTTTGTGAATAAAAATAAAACATATATTATAAACCTACCTTTATACATATCATAAGGTAGTCACTCACGGGGAAGACAAAGAGAGTACAACGCCAGTTCTCTATAGGTCTTGACAATGTGTACTCATTGCAGATATATCAAAGCACTTATCCATCACGGTGTTTTTCTGAAAGAAAATCTATTTATTATCGTAAATTTCATCCAATCGGTTCGACTGTTCTGGTGTGATTGAGTAACAAATATCCTCACAAACTTTCACAACTATACATTTTCTACCTCTGAACTAAATCTCCGGCTTGAGCCGCAAATCTTGCCCAAACAGTAAACCTTCCTGTTTTCTATGACACGCTCAAGATAAATCTGTGTATATTTCGACACCCAAGGGACGTCAACCCTCTTTAACAATTTACATCCAAATCTATTTCCCATCACCTAAAGAGTTTGAATAGGTCGGAACCTACAAATTCTTTGCTTTAGCGATAAGATCCCGTTGAACCGGACATACCATTTTGGCCACCTTAAGACGGGTAAGGGTTCGCGAAAGGATATATCCTTCTATGGTACACGTAAAGTTTATAGTTTATGTTTGATACGCAACCAAATCACCAACGAATGAGCGAAACACAATGTCATATGGAAACGTGATAGTTCTTAATTTGGTTTATTAAATGGGCTACATTTATCACAAAAATAAAACACAAAACCGAAGGGTCATAGTATCGTAAGATCTGTTTACTGCAGGCAACTCAGCAGCTCAATTAGAAAAAGCGTTACAAGCGTAAAAGCGCACATGGAACTCTTAACATGACCGACGGACAACTTACAAGGGTCTAGCACCATGACATTGCAAAGGAGTTTGGTGTAATGAGTCGGACAAAGGGGTGCCTCACACAATAAATACGTTGCTCAAATGTGTGAGAGGGTACAATAATAGGAGCAAATATATAAGAGAATAAAATACGTTATTTGTTGACCAATTAATGGTCTTATTTTCGCATGAAATCTGCTGTATATTCTAACTAAATTATATTCTGAGACGCCTTGTATATTTTGCTTAAAGAGGGATTTTATAATAATAATATTATTTTTTTATTCAGAAACCCTATAAGATGTCTATTATAATAATATAATATATCCTCACGCCTTCCCACAAGGGTCCCCGAAGGGGTAGGCAGAGGTGTATGGGTAATACCCACACACCCACTTTCTGCCAGAGTTATATTAAGTGCTAACGTGACAGATGGCGAGTCCATCGCCGTTACTCAAGCACAACTATACATACGCCTTTGAATTTCTTCTCCGACGTATGCAGGTTTCCTCTCGACTAATCACTGTACTTAAGTTCAGAAAACTCATTGGTACAGTCGGGATTCGAACTTGCGATCTTTGTGTCGCAGGCAACTGCTCGAACCACCACGGCTCTTATGCTTTATCTAATCTCTATTATCATCATCGTCATTATCGTATCAATGTATTATCATATATAATTACGCCGAGTCCCTCACGGAGTGGGCAGAGAGAGTAGAGCGCCAGTTTTCTTTAAGCTTACTACCTTTCTCTGTGTCAACATTCATGAGTCTCCTCATACTTGCTCGAAACCAGCGGGTTTCGAATACTCTTGACGTTCCCATTGAGCGTCTCTCTGTTTCTTCTTCCACACACTTTCTCATTAGATACCTATCTGTTTAGTCCTTTATATTGCGAAAAAACACACTTGTTATATTGATATTTATTCCAAATAAAATATGTATTTGTATTAATACCACAAGCAGAACAAACCACCTTAAGGTCCAGATTAGTTTAACCAAATTCAGCATGTCAATAAAAATATTTTGCGAATCGTTTTATAAGGTTGTAAGCCATAGCATTTCGGGCATCATATAACTTGTAAATTCAATTGTACAATTGGTAAGGGATTCGAAAATACTTCAATCGCCAACAAGTTCTGTAACTTTGACCTTTTTTCCGAAGGGGACCCGACACTGTTTCAATAGTTTTTTATTGCGACAGTCTCAGCCTCTTCTTTCCGCTCGATGTTTTATTATAAGTAAAAAATTTAATGGTCAAACTGTTAGGTCGTAAACACGACTTTTTCATTAGACTGGAATTAATAAGATGAGTTGGACGTATTTGAATTTCAGAGCTCGTTAAAATTACATTTGATTTATACCTACATACTCCGCATATTCAGTTTTCAAACACTTCAACAATATTAATGTCGACAGTTTTGTTTTCTTTAAATATTCTTAGTAAAGTGACTTAAAAGACTTTTCAGAATAACAAAATATCAATAAAACACCGGAGTACGACTGGTTTTTCTAATATACTTGTCAGAAGATATATTTAGGAACCATATCACTACAAGCAGACACGACCGGGGCTTAAAATTATAATCTTCATTGTATTGGTTCCTTTTATAAAACATAAATACATTGGGAATATAAAAAATATATTTAAGGGAAATATACACTATATGTAAGTAGAGAGAACTGGCGCTGTACTCTCGCCACCTACCCCATTCCCAGACAGCGTGATGATATGTTCATATTCATATTTATTGCATTGTTAGACTGCATATAAATTATACAGTAGGAAGGTACCTACACTTAAAACATCTAAATATCTAACACCCTGTACGGGACAAAGCGAGGTAACTACATATTTCTTATTATTTGATCATCATGATTATTGTGGGTTACTTTTTATCGATGTAAAAATATAGTAGACAATAGACTCAATTATTCATTAGAAAGGTAGGTGAATAATTTGTTTGGATTTTGTGTGAATTGGTTGAGGTATGGCAATAATTCCAACCACCTGGGAGCTTTCATGGCAAATCCCCTTGATATATAACAAAACAATGTAATGCGAAGCCAGACCGGGCCTTCACTATACACATTTGTACGGGTAAGAACATAATAATTGTATCAATATAAATCAAATCGCGATGAAGAAACTAGTTGTAAAGTATTTCCATTTAACTGAATGACATATTTGGGTCGCGTAACGCATACCTTGAACAAGTTGGCAAACAATCTGGATGATATATTCGGCTAGTTTTGTCAATATACATTTTTTACGTTCAAACTACAACATGTAGATATAACTAACAATCCTACCATTAGTTTTATTCCTAATGTTTGTTCCTCTCTTGAAAAAACAACTGAACTAAATTGGATGACATTTTGCACAGAGATGTACTATATATATCCTCACGCCTTCCCACAAGGGTCCCCGAAGGAGTAGGCAGAGGTACACATACACACGCACTTTTCACCAGAGATATATTTTAGGTGCCAACGTGACAGATGGCAAGTCCATCGCCGTTACACAAGCAGTACTATACATACATACGCCTTTGAATTGCTTCTCAGACGGATGCAGGTTTCCTTTCGATGTTTTCCTTCACCGTAAAGCTCGTGGTGTGACTAATCACTGTACTTAAATTCAGAAAAACTCATTAGTACAGTCGAGATTCGAACTTGCGATCTTGTGTGTGGTTATTACCTATACACCTCTGCCTACCCCTTCGGTGACCCTTGTGGAAAGGCGTGAGGATATATATATATATATATATATATTATATATAATTTCCATGGTGTTCGATCAACTAGTATCGAAGTTTTTTGACCTCATTAGTATCAAATACTAGTTTTATACTTATTTAATTAACTAGAACAACTGCCAGTAGCTCTGTTTAAAATGTTGGTTTTTAACTCCAAGGGGGCATTAAGAGAGAAAACGTGAGACAACGCAAGGTACGGGGAACAATCTCCTCTCGAGTGTGTAATTGTTTTCTTCGGAAATACTGGTCCTTGGAAATGGCAAGAATTAAATTTTATAATAGGATGAAATGGAAGCAATTTTTTTAACGAGGATCTTAACCTTCGATGTACTTATAGCGAGGTCTCGAGCTTCCCCGGAGGAAGCTGGTAGCATATCGACATGCAGAGTGCCTCACGGAGTCAAGAGACAATGATAAAACTATCCTTGAATCCGCATTCAATGAATTCAGTGAATGCGGATTCTAGGACTTTCTTTTCAAACATGATGACCGATTTTAAATACCATTCCTGTTCCCATCATTAAGTTCGTCATTGAGATCGCTCAACTTGATCTAAATATCTAACCTTCCTCTGCCTATTCTATGATACACGTTCGCATTATATATATATATATATATATATATATACATGTTTCGGCAATCAACCTTCAGTTTTCATTTATATGTCCAAACCAAACCAACGTAACATTGCAAAGTATCAAGCATCATTGCAGGAACATACGATCAGTTTTAATATTACCAAGTCATAATAAATTTAACTGCTTTCCTATATAAACATCAAAGTAAAGGTCTTTTTTATATAGTCCAATAAAAACTAGCTCATATAAATCTATTTTGCAGTAATATTATTTTTATGAAAAACCCCAGGATGATCTTTTATGCGGTTGAACGAGCGCTGCCCATACATAACAACAATATAACTAAATGTAGATTTAACTACTCCGTTGGTCGCTAAGTGAAAGTAGCTATTTACAATGACAAGATTGTAAGGTCGAGTCCTGAGCATACCAATACTTTAATTTTTTATTTGTGATCTTAAAGGAAAAAGTCTTTTGAGAGGAAATTCAAAGACGTTTTACAAAGCACAGTACAGTTGTGCTTAAAAACGGTAATGAACTTAAATATATCCCCGCCAAAAAGAGAATGTTACAGCTCAGCCTTGGGGACACTTGTAGGGAGGCGGAAATAAAAAAGAAATATTTATATTCAGCCAAATCAAAGAAATCCGCGACCACTCTAATATATACATAATCATGATGTCTGATGACTCAGCCGAAGCGGAAACGATCAAAGCTGTGAAATGATACAATAAATAACACTTTTGATAAAATATTGGATGTTAACTCAATTCAAATGTTACACTGTCGAAAAGATTGGCAGGGCATTTATAACCTAAACATATGCTTTTAAAATCTATGTAAATTTCAAATTTGTTTCTTACTTCAAACATTTTAATTACAAATTATTCGGATTAGCATGAAACATATTACTAGTGCCTAAAATAAGCATAGATGCCGAGTGGTTCGAGTAGTCGCCTGCACCGCAAATATAGCAAATTCGAACCCTAATTGTACCAATGAGTTTTTCAGAATTTAAGCACAGTGATTAATCACAGAACGAGCTTTAATGAGAACGGAAACATCACATGGAAAACTGCATACATTTGAAAATAAATTATAGTATGGAAGTTTTTTGACGTATGTGTAGACGTGAAGAAGCCGTGGTGGCCGAGTGGTTCGAGCAGTTGCCTGCGACGCAAAGGTCGCAAGTTCGAATCCCAACTGTACCAATGAGTTTTTTCTGAACTTAAGTACAGTGATTAGTCACACCACGAGCTTTACGGTGAAGGAAAACATCGAGAGGAAACCTGCATACGTCTGAGAAGAAATTCAAAGGCGTATGTATAGTCGTGCTTGAGTAACGGCGATGGACTCGCCATCTGTCACGTTGGCACCTAATATACCTCTGGCGGAAAGTGGGTGTGTGGGTATTACCTACACACCTCTGCCTACCCCTTCGGGGACCCTTGTGGGAAGGCGTGTGTAGACGTGTTTGAGGAAGGACGACGGCCACCAATTATCACGTCGTCATTTAAATATGATACCCGTCGAAAAGACGGTTGCTAAAAGCCCCTAGGACCCGGGAAAGGCGTGAAGATATTACAAGTAGAATAACATGAATAGTCGTTTCAAACATGTCAGAGTTTGCGGAAAGTTTGACAACTGATAACACTGACTTTCTCGTTTGTAAGGTACAGTCGCTTCTAGTCTAGATAAACGTATTTCAAAACCTCTGGGTAAAGCTGAATATATCACAATGATGTATTTGGCACACTGAGTTTGCACTCACTTAAATATTGCAATTATCTTTTTATTTATTTTTCTTTCTTATTTATTATTATTCCTTCAATATTGGATTATCACATATTTTACTACTTTCAAGAGTATCGTTATTTTTTCTTTTTTATTTAAATAAGTACCTACGTACTTGTAGAAATAAGAAAGCTTTTACAACACAGACCGAAATGTGTTTTCTTTAGTTTCACTTGTTTACTTTATTTGACTTTTTTATTGAAAGACTTATTTATTGTATCGAATGATATTGTACGTCGTGAATACATGATTTACCTTATGTAACCACAAAATTCTACAATATTTTTACAGCTGAGCTTTAGTATTATTTTAGTTTTTAAAGTTATCAATAAGACGTCACTCATTGCGTTAAGAGCTAATTTGCTTATTTACTAAGAGCTACGTCGCGAAGCCTATCAAAACTGATTACGTCACTGGAGTTAACAACAACCCAAATGCTATTCACTTAATATATGTATGTCACGCCGTCATGTCGTGATAGGTAGCGTGACGTAACTAGTCGTTTTTCCGGCGCACACTTCATTTAACACCCATGATCCACTAGCTCAGGCGAATATATGTGTCTTTTACTACCCTCGCATGACAGATCACACAGTCTACATAAATTGTATTATATATAGTTTTGTTCATGTGAACAGAAATACGCTCGTGATTTCAAAGACAATCCAAGGCGATAACGTATTTTCTTATTTATTTGTACTAGAAAGATAGACGAGAATGCGGTCTGCCTTATGGTAAGCGGCTACCATAGCACTGCAACGCCATTAGTAATAATTAGCGTGGCTGACCTCATTAAATTTATATCATTATCATGAGCAAATCACCATTTGCTAGCACAACAATTCTATGCGCAGTAACGAGTCGAACGAATCCATCGAAATGCCATCTGACGCGTTAGTACCTATATAATGTGAAAAGAGGGTGATCACCTCTGCCTACCCCATTGTAAACCCCTGTGGAAAGGCGTGAATATTTAAAAACCCCGATGAACTCCTGTCATCTAGCATACAATACATATTACACAAGTACTAATTGCCCACAAAGTGTCATTATTATTAAAAGAACATGTTTTTTAAAGCTATTAAAACACCTTTTAAGGTAACAAACGTAAATGATAATGTAATTACATTACAATGAAAAGGATAAAGTAACACGTAGTATTTATTTCAATTGTACAACTTCTAAATTGTGTGTCGTAAAACCACACGAAGCGTGGTACCTAATGTGAATTTGACTCCCGGCTTTGTGGACTTAAACTTCGGAATAATTACTCAACAAAACAAAATACGTACTTGTAATTGCTTCCAAGCCAAGTCTTTGCGGCTGCAGCGAGGTACAGCGCACTTGAATAATTGAAATAAAAGTAGTCGCAATCTAAAGAGAATAAAAGTGCCAAAAAAGTTATTACTCTGAAATAATTTAATCCGTGATCCTGAATTGACACCTGCGTTCTCAATGGAATCTCATCACTCAAATCTTTTATTCAACGTTAAGCACCCAACGGGAACACTTATTGAACATCTGATGCGAAATAAAATTTTCCGTTACGAGCGTTTCCAAGAAAAAAACCTGGAGGGTGAAGGAGAACTTAAGGAGACTGAAGGGTAGATCAGAGTGCAGTAATGCATTTCCACACATGGCTATCATTCATGTATTATATCCTCACGCCTTCCCACAATGGTCCCTGAAGGGGTAAGCAGAGGTATATAGGTTAGTACCCATACCTTGGAACGTCAAAAAAGGTCTCGTACTGCACGGTTCTAAAGGAGTTTCCTGCCGCGAACGCTCAGGCTGTGGAATAAGCTCCCCGTTGAAGTTATCCCTGGAGAGTACAGCATGGTGTTCGTCAATAGGGGTGTGAAAAGAATCCTGCTGGGTCGGCAGAGCGCGAGGCGGCGTCAGCTGCTTACTGTCAGGTGGACGGCATGCATACTTGTTTGCCATCTATGCGGTAAAAAAATAAGAAATATTGCTTGGAAACTGTGATCGTAACACATCTCATCAATCATGTAAGGTTCACTTCAGTCACCTGTTGACTCTAAATCGAGTGAGATCTCCTTCCCTTCTTAACTTCTCAATCGATATTCAAATTGGGGATTCCGGGAATACCCTTTCAGCGAACACACGTTTAATCCTCAGATTGTTTTGTGAATCGAGAGGTCTGGTATTGTATTGCCCATTCATCCGCGGCTCGGTTGGCGTGTTAGGGTGGGGACATGCTAGATAAGGACACAAATGTGTTTTTGGCGGAGATCGGATTTGGAATTGCATAATTGAGTTTAGCTATTGTACGCCGTTGAAAGTGATGGATCCAATTGAATTATTATGTTTGTCTTTTGAATTACACTGGCAAAACAGTAGTACAGCTGTGGTTGCTGAGTGGATCGAGTAGTTGTCTGCGTCGCAAAGATCGCAAGTTCGAATCGCGACTATTGACACCAATGAGTTTTTTTCTAAATTTAAGTACCTACAGTAATTCAGGCTCACGGTGAAGGAAAACCTCGGGAACAAACTACTGCACTCGTAACGACAGATGCTCAAAGACGTACATATGTATCGATAATAAATAAATAGATAAAACATGCTTGAAAAACGGCGATGGACTCACCAGCTGCCACATTTGGCATTTCAGACGAGAGAGGATATAGATACCATTTCATTTGCCTACCTTTTCCTACCCTTTTGGGACTTTTTTGGTCGTGAAGCTTAAGTTTCGTTGCCTAAACGTGATTTAATACATTTATAATCGTTGGACTTCATAATAGCATCACAAGGGATCGTTTTGTAACAATCGCATATATTTTACATAAGCTGTCGATATAAGGCTTTTAAATGTAACCAATTTTAAGATAATAATAAACGCGTGTAGTCCCACCCTAAGCCCAGAAAAAGATGAAATAAGTATTTCTCGCTAAGGCTCGTCGTCGTTCAATCTTTTTTGACATCGTTGAAAAGCTCTCTAATTCTACATGATCTGTAATGATAAAAGCCTGTGCAATAAGCCATAAGGGTACTCCGATTTCTTTTGATTTATTTGCTTCTTGAAATGGTTTTTGTCCAATAAATTATGATTAATAAAGTCCGTTGAATAAAACAAGGAAACCGGTGATACGGAAAAGGTTTTACTTTACAAATCATATATTATTATTTGCATAATGCTATATTTTGTGAAGAGCAGGGAATGCTATGTAAATAGCTTCACGTATTTTGGCAATGGTGCCTTCTTACACCCAGGTGTGATTAATCACTGTGCTCTCTCATTGGTACAACCGAGGTTTGAACATTGGTACAATTGGTAAAATTAGAAATCTTTCATTGCAGGCTTGAACTCGGACCAATCGTATACCGTGGCTATGTATTTAACTTACTATGTATTATAAAAGGTTGGTCGCATTTTTCTACAAACAATATGTTTTCTGTATTGCCATTATATCCCTATACCTTCCCTATACCTTTAAACGAGCAATTCTTGTATATATATATATAATCTGAATCTCGGAAACGGCTCCAACGATTTTCATGAAATTTGCTAGGGGGGGGATTTCGGGGGCGATAAATCGATCTGGCTAGGTTTCATTTTTAAAAAAAGTAGTTATAACCGTGTTTTTAGGCAATGAAAATCTCCTACAATTTCATTAGAATATGAAATTCCCCACTACTTTACCGACACAGCAACAATAAAGCGTTGCTAAGCAACAAACTTTAAGCCAATGAGTTTTTGGTTTGACGTTATTTGACGTTATCGTAGACGTATCTATACTAATATTATAAAGCTGAAGAGTTTGTTTGTTTGTTTGTTTGTTTGTTTGTTTGTTTGTTTGAACGCGCTAATCTCAGGAACTACTGGTTGGAATTGAAAAATTATTTTTGTGTTGGATAGTCCATGATTCTAGGAAGGCTTTAGGCTATATAAAATATAAATAAATAATAGTTAATATTAAAAAAATCTCTGAAAAGTGAGTGTGCGAAAGAGACAGACAACAAGATACTGAGACGTTTTCAATATATTGACAAATACTCTGTCAGAGTGACGTGTAAATATTGACGGTAAAGGTGCGTTCCACTAAGCGCCCACAACAATGAAAATTCTCCTATACCTAATCGATCCACATAACGACCGCGGTCGTTGTGGTCGCGGCGAAAACGTCAATTATAATGTCATAACTTACGCTCACGACGACCCATCTAAAAAGGTGGGTCGAAGTGATCGTTGAATCGAAGAAAATTTGCGTGATTTTCAAAACTCAAAGCATATAAAATGGCGACTGTACCTCTTACCAAATATCCAAGTGTCGCCGCAAGACATTTTAATTCTATTTGAACGTAAATTAATTTAAAACACCAATAATATTAAATATACAAAAAAACATTATATTTTTTTTCAATATAAATCTATTTAAATTAATCAAGTTTATTTTCAAGGCTTACAGATTATAAACTAACATCGTAAATCTTTTGCTTTCTTTTTACTAACTCGCCGTTTGTATTATTTACCTGCACGCTCAAAACGCTCTGTAATCCATTCCATTTGAGGTTACGACAGTAACGCTTACAAGCAAACTGTGGTCGTGAGCGTGATCATTGTGAACGCTTAGTGGAACGCACCCTATGTATAGCTAGACTGACATTTCATTCAAGTAGTAGTTTTGACAAACCTCAAATTACAGTTTCTTTCATAACAACAAAAGCAAAAAGATGTTTGTTGTGTTTTAGTGTGAGTTTCATAGTTAATCGTCGTATTTTATTAGTAATACCACCCGTAAGGCGTCAAAATATCCGTTGGCGCACACCAGTTCGATCGCAGTGTAACGCAAGTCCTATTCAATCGCAGTGTAACGCAAGCCCAGTTCAATCTTCGAGCCAATGAGACTGAAGAACAGCGTAGGCAATGGTAAATACAAATTTCTCCAGATTTATTTCCTGGGGAATTCTGAAGAAGAGGTAAATGAACGCTGTTCGCAGATATCATTTAGCAGTTACAACAACTTTTGCATGAAAATCAGTTGATCCAATTGTTCAAAACTGTCTTACAAGTAATGTGATGCCATCGGACAATCAGAAAATAGTGATCACAGCAGACAAGTGACCTGCAGGAGACAACATGTCATGAGAGAGGCATCAATGCACCAATGTTAAATGATGTTGCCTTAATCGTGATTGGGGAGAATATGGAGTCTCGCGATATTGTAATGTAACCAAGAAATGATGCCATCATCCTTCAGCATATTAGGGCAAATTCTCACCTCTTATCAAAATAATCTAATAACCATGTAACAATAAATGAATATAAACTACACCTAAACAATACTTTTAATGCCTAACTTTTTAACATAATAGTAATGTTTCAAACTACTTAACCCTTTCGTTAACAAGTCAGCAGGCATTTCAGTAGTTGGCAAATTGCCTTGGCATTGAAATTTTGACATTGAAAAAATGGCATTGCCATGTACTCGGCCTCAGTACTGGACAATGCCACTGTCGGTTGTTTTCTGCATTCATGATATTACAGTACCAGACAATTTAAAACAGAAACCTGTATAAGATCTCCTGTCAATAGTATTTGATGTCCAATCTGAGTCTACAAATCCTTCTAAGTTTTTATTATCATTTGTAAACATTAAACCATAAGATTTTGTTTTATTTAAATATTCTAACACTCTCTTTGCGTTTTTCCAGCGAACTGCAGTAAAACAATTGTTAAATTGGCTTAAATAGCTGACACTGTAACTGATATCTGGGTGTGTAAGTATAGACAAATACATAAGACTTCCTATCAGTTGCTGATAAGGATATTATTTACAAACATTTTCTGACTTATCCAACTTCAATTTACATTCAATAGGAGTATCAACAACATTACAGTTTGACATCTTAAACTTATTTAAAATATGTATATAATGATATACAACCATTTTTATATACTTTTACTCTCATACCTAAGCATTCTTTCACTTGCCCTGAATCTTTAGTTTTGAAATTTGACATTAAACTATGTTTCAGTTCATCTGTCAATGCCTTGCTACTGGAAAATATGAAAAAAATCATCGACAAA
Source organism: Drepana falcataria (assembly GCA_945859725.1). Classification (NCBI taxonomy): domain Eukaryota; kingdom Metazoa; phylum Arthropoda; class Insecta; order Lepidoptera; family Drepanidae; genus Drepana; species Drepana falcataria. The sequence goes on from OX243929.1 coordinate 10,115,867, forward strand.
CACAGTTTTTAAAATTTGTTCATTATTTACCTTTTACTATATAAACATGGTTCCAATTTAGACTTAATATAACCCTGGCTTAACAAACAATCATCTACTCTCTTTTTCCACTGCCTTGCTGATTGTTTAAGTCCATAAATTGCATGTTTTAGTTTGAGTACACTGTTACTCTGACATTCTAAATTAGGTGGTACTAGCATGTATACTGTTTCATCAAGGTACCTAGCCATTTAAAAATGCAGTGTTAACATCAAGATGAGTAATTTCTAAATTTAACTTTACACTTAAAGAAAATAACCTTCTCAAAGTGTTAATACAGGTGAGTATGTTTCTTTATAGTCCACACCTTCTACTTGGGTAGAGCCCTTAGCGACTAAACGAGCCCTATATCTCACTTTATTATCACTTTCAAACTTTCTTTTGAAAACCCAAATTTTAAATTCTTTTCACAAATTCTAGAGCAAGTGAATGAATTTGTTTCTAAGGAAATCTAGGAAGCATGTTCACACGAGATGGAAAGTATGAAAAAGATATTGAAAGAAGGCTAACTGCCGGTATTAAGGTGAATGGGGCCATGTCGGTGTTGATGGCCAGCAACGGTTGCTGTCCACAGCGTGATATTTGTGCCTACTTTATTGTATGGCAGCGAACCCTGGGTATGTCAGAGGAAGTATGAAGATAGCTTAAATGCAGCTGAGATGCGATATCAGCTGCGAAAAACGTGCGGAGTAACGATCTTAGTTCGAGTCCGGAATCAAGAGATTCGCAAATCAACTGGCGTGAATCAGGGCGAGATTGAAAAGATGAAGAAAGGCATGCTACGCTGACTTGGACATATAGTAAGGTTGAGTGAAGAAAGATTGACGATACAGATATACAAAGCAAAAGTGTGTGCAAGAAGACGCAGAGGAAGGCTACGTTCCAACTACCTGGATCAAATCGATCGGACGCTCAAGGACGGGAACGAAAAGAGTACTCGAAACCGACGATCATGTATGAAGAGACTGATGAATGTGGACGAAGCAAAAGAAGTATAAAGTCTAGAGAGAACTGGCGCTCTATACTCCCTGCCTACCCCCTTAGGGACTTGGTGTGATGATATGTATGTATGTATGTAAATTTTCACCCATGCGAAGCTGGGCGGGTCAGCTAGTTATATATAAAATCAATTGTTTACTTACATGACAAAATGCCTAAAAGAAGAAAAAAATAAACGGTTATACACAATGTAAATCCACACAGCCGCGACTCGTCTCAAGAATACCTTGAAGAAAATAGTGATCGACAAGCAAGACTCATTTCAAGAAAACCATGAAAATAATCAGCTTTCCGCTCGTCCCACATGTAGTGCTAAAGTAAGAGTCTTGCAAAACTTGACTAACATTATACGAGCAGAAAGGTCTTGTGATTTAGATGTTCACGAGAGGTTGCCTATGGCCGCTGAAGACGAACAGCGGGAACGACGACTACAACATTTGTGGCAGCGTGCGGCACAATGTGTAGCTACTGAAAATTACGAACAACGAGAGCAACGTCTGTATGATTTCCGGCAACGTGCAGCACAACGTGTAGCTTCTGAAAATTACGAACAGCGGGAACGACGTCTACAAGATTTGCAGCAGCGTGCGGCACAACGTGTAGCTACTGAAAATTACGAACAACAGAAGCGATTTCTACAAGATTTGCGGCAGCGTGCGGCACAACGTGTAGCTACTGAAAATTACGAACAACAGGAGCGATGTCTACAAGATTTGCGGTAGCGTGCGGCACAACGTGTAGCTACTAAAAATTACGAACCACGAGAGTAACGTCTGTAAGATTTCTGGCAGCGTGCAGCACAACGTGTAGGTACTGAAAATGACGAACAACAGGAGCGATGTCTACAAGATTTGCGGCAGCGTACGGCACAACGTGTAGCTACTGAAAATTACGAACAACAGGAGCGATGTCTACAAGATTTGCGGCAGCGTACCTCACAACGTGTAGCTACTGAAAATGACGAACAACGGAAGCCACGTCTACAAGATTTGTGGCAGCATGCGGCACAACGTGTAGCTACTGAAAATTACGAACAACTGGAGCGATGTCTACAAGATTTGCATCAGCGTGCGGCACAACGTGTAGCTACTGACAATGACGAACAACAGGAGCGATGTCTACAAGATTTGAGGCAGCGTACGGCACAACGTGTAGCTACTGAAAATGACGAACAGCAGGAGCGATGTCTACAAGATTTGCGGCAGCGTACCTCACAACGTGTAGCTACTGAAAATGACGAACAACGGAAGCGACGTCTACAAGATTTGTGGCAGCATGCGTCACAAAGTGTAGCTACTAAAAATGACGAAAAACAGGAGCGATGTCTACAAGATTTGTGGCAGCGTGCGACACAACGTGTAGCTACTGAAAATTACGAACAACTGGAGCGATGTCTACAAGATTTGCAGCAGCGTGCGGCACAACGTGTAGCTATTGAAAATGACGAACAACAGGAGCCATTTCTACAAGATTTGCGGCAGCGTGCGGCACAACGTGTAGCTATTGAAAATGACGAACAACAGGAGCGATATCTACAAGATGTATGGCAGCGTGCGGCACAACGTGTAGCTACTGAAAATTACGAACAACAGGAGCGATGTCTACAAGATTTCCAGCAGCGTGCAGCACAACGTGTAGGTACTGAAAATGACGAACAACAGGAGCGATGTCTACAAGATTTGCGGCAGCGTACAGCACAACGTGTAGCTACTGAAAATGACGAACAACAGGAGCGATGTCTACAAGATTTGTGGCAGCGTGCGTCACAAAGTGTAGCTACTAAAAATTACGAACAACAGGAGCGATGTCTACAAGATTTGCGGCAGCGTGCGGCACAACGTGTAGCTATTGAAAATGACGAACAACAGAAGCGATATCTACAAGATTTATGGCAGCGTGCGGCACAACGTGTAGCTACTGAAAATTACGAACAACAGGAGCGATGTCTACAAGATTTCCAGCAGCGTGCAGCACAACGTGTAGCTACTGAAAATGACGAACAAAAGGAGCGATGTCTACAAGATTTGCGGCAGCGTACGGCACAACGTGTAGCTACTGAAAATGACGAACAACAGGAGCGATGTCTACAAGATTTGCGGTAGCGTATGGCTCAACGTGTGTTTGCGTTGATAAAGGTCCCAAAGTCCCAATCATATTTTTTTCACATATATCTACCATGTTTAGATGGTATTTCGTTACAGTTTTACAAATATAAGAAAAAAATGCACAGACAGGGATCCGTTACATTTTATTATATGTTTAGATAGATGATTCTTTAAATTGGCATACCTTTTTCGTTTCTTAACATGAAATGAACACTAAATGTTAGGTGAAGTATACCATGATACATTAGTGACAACCACAACTGTAAAAATGTTAATACCTACTTTTTTCAATAAAATATTAAGCTAATTGCACACGTGATTTTTTATTTAAATAACAAGTTCATATTTTTCATTATTATGTTGGTAAGATTAAAAAATATTATTAATATTTAAGTATGTAATTCGTAGGAAATAATATTTTATATTATATTTACCGAGCTAAGCTCGGTCATCCAGGTACTACAGTTATTAAGTAATAAATTAGCGTTATCACCTAAAATATATCTCTGGCGAAAAGTGGGTGTGTAGGCACTACCTATACACCTCTGCCTACCCCTTCGGGGACACTTGTGGGATGGCGTGAGGATATTATAAGTAATAGATTAATGCTTTTGGATTCATGTCAAAACGCCGAATCAAATGGCTTTTGAAGCTTTAGAGAGACAATTTCACGTACAATAAGCACATTCCCAATACTGTTCAATACAACAATGCGCCTCGAGCCGACACAATGGGCAGCAAGAAACCATTTCATCCCATACATACAGCTAACATTGTGCGAACACATTCATAATGGGAGGAAAAGTGCGACGCACAAATAATTGAAACCTCACAAGTGGGTGTGAGCGTGGAGTAATGTCTTCCTTCCTCGGGAAAGGTGGTTATCGTCGCAAGATATGAGTCAAAATTACAAATTCAAAAGGTTAAGGAACTGTGGAGGACGAGTGGTTCGAGTAGTAACGCATAAATTGCAAGTTCAAATAGAAACATACCGACTATAGCAAAGAACTTTTCCCTCAAACCACGAGAAACATCGCGAGAGAACCTGCGTAAGCCAAATATTTTGGGAAAAGTACAATGTGATCGTCGTGAATACATTTACATTTACACCGACGATAACCATATTACTATGACATGTGCAAAATGCTGGAGCATTTTGAGTTTGGCACTCAACTGATCCGCATTGAATGTGGACAACCAATTAACGATTTTGCGCGTGATTTTAATTCGATTTACATATATTATGATTCGAATGTTTTGGACATATAGAGAGGATGAGGGAAGGAATATTAACGAAACAGATATACAAAGCGAAAGTGTGTGCAAGAAAGGTCAGAGAAATATTAATTCCAGCCAACAGATATCGCTATCTTTAAGAATCGTTTGGAGCTAACAGATAATTGTGACTCTGAAATAATAGACAAATAATTTGCAATCAAATAATATTGCGGCTGTAAATTTAGATGTAAGCTATACCATCTTTCAAGTTAGATCAAACTGCACACGGTGTGCAAATTTGATTGAAATCGGTTAAGTAGTTTCAGAGTCTATTGCGGACAAACAATGTGACACGTAATTTATATAAATTATGATTATTTAAGGACAGTGTGAAAGTTAAGGCTCAAGTTACAATTTGAAATGAACGCTAGAAAAACTGGCAGTCTGGCACAAAACGCCCTTCGTTCAAATTACAATTTATACCAAGTTCGTTAACTTGCTTGGCCCCTGACTGCATAATTTTCAAAGTAATATTATTACCCTAGCGCTTGACCTGACATCCTTCAATATAAATATGATAGGTAATTGGACCATTTCTCATCAAATTCTAGTATGTAAATGATATAGGTATTCTTTAATTAATGCGTAATCGTGGTGCGAAACTGGAATTCATATTTTTTTTGTTATTTATTTACTTTTCAGGAACTCTCAAACATTTTACCGCCCGCCAAAAAATAAAATTGTTCTTAGATTTGTTGCGTATATATATTAATCAATAAATATTACAAAATATGTATACTCTACGCACATATGTCTCACAAAGTGAATTATTTCACAAAAGCATGAACGTTTTTTATTCAATTTCAGCAAAAACTAATTGTTACAGACCATCGGGAATCGAACCGATATTGCCGAATTAGCAGGCGTCTACTCAAACCGCTCGTCCACCTCGATGTTCAAAGTAGGATGTGCCTGTTATTATATGTACTTGAAGATACAAGATTTGTATGCTCCGAAACTTCAATTTGAAAATTCTTTCACCACTGGAAAGCTACATTCACCCTGAGTGACATCGTATGTCCACCCGTGTGAAGCCGGGACGGACTAATTACGGACGCTATAATTCATAAAACTGATAATATAATAGAATAAAAAATATAGAAACGACAACTACTATAATACGGTAGCATTTATTTATCTCTAGCATAACGAAATAACACTATGATTTAATTCTAACGCCAGAGGTTGGAAATAATTTGTTGCTTTCCTTTGCTTTCACTGAGATAATTTGTACCCGTCCAAAACACTAGGCGATAATAAATTATAAAGCGTTTTGTTAAATTTTATTTATCTCATTCCACTACTTAGAACAGAATATATAAACCACGGTATTATGAAGATAGTTAATAACTCAGCTTCCGCAGCGAAACGGTTTCTTTGAAAATACAAAATCGAAGTAAATATTATAATAAAACCCTTGGTACCTTTACCAATACCGATATAATGAAGAGGTAAAGTTTATTTGTTTAAACTATTTATTTCTTAATTATTAATGTCACGATTTAAACGCCTAGTACATATTTTTACTAAAGTGTGTTACTATGTAATATATGTATATCCTCACACCTTCACTCAAGGGAAGGGGTTGGCAGATTAGAACTATTAAACTGGATTAGGTTTCGATTCATAGTAGTTCTGATCCGCCGGATTATATAAATTACGTCGCACGAATATATCTAATTACATACTTTGAACCATCATTCATTTGAGCCATTATTGAAAACTAATTTAAATTAAGCATCATAATATAAAACCGAGTGCAAGCAATTAAAACATTGAGAAGCGCGAGAAACACGTTTTATTTTCTAGATACATTTCAGATCCTTCAAATTGAAGTCACATTGTTATAAATCCGATCTCAGCTTCCACGTGCTTGCGTTAACCATGATGATACCGTTACCGTAAAACCCTCAGTAAATACATAAAGTAACTGAATAATATCCGCGTTCCTTTGAGGTCTGAAATAGTAATGACAGGTTTCCATAAACATGTAAATTATTGCAAGAATTTATATTTTATAGCCAAAGCGTCACATACGTAGTGCAAGAAAACATTAAATTCTAAGCTTTATTAATCACGTCCACAGTTGAAATTTGTTTGACAATTTTACTCGTGTTTAATAATGCTGACAGAAAGATGCGACGAGGGTTTTGAGTAACACTAAGAGTACGAAGCAATTTGTAATAATTTCGCGTGTTATAGAATGACGGGTCGGGGTTTGGATCTCCATTTCTTTTTTCTTTCATTGAAGATATGTCAAATATGAGCGGCTCTGTTTTTAAGTACAGCTTAGACATATCATTACGCAGAGTAGAGTCAGTTCTCTCTAAAATTATAGACTTATTTTGCTTCATCCAAAATCATCAGTCGCTCAACCTTTAAGAAATGAATCTTGAAGGCGCTGGGAAGTGTCGTTAAGTTATACACGTACATCTGATACAAATTGTTATTCTTTTAGTTATAAGCTTTAATGTGTATACTGTTGACGTGTCTTTAAACAAATAAATATATCTATATATGTATGTATACTGTTGACGTGTCTTTAAATAAATAAGTGGATGTGGATAAATGTTGGTTTGTGTACGCTTCAAAAACTCAAGAAGTTCACCGATCGAGCTGAAATTTTAGCATGATATATAATCCGCATCAAGGATTGGTTTTATCTATTTTTTGCATCAGTCACATATCCACAGCGAAGCGTGGCAGGTTACAGCTAGTACTATATGAAATTAAATTCAGAAGTGTTTAAAAAGATATCCTATATTTTCATTGGAAGTCATGCCATCGCAGAAATATTGGCACTGTTGAACCGATAAAATTGTTGTGACTTAAAAACTTTTGTTATTCTTGCAAAATACTGGTGATTCGTCGAGTAAAGTGGCCTTGTAAGTGTTATAGCGGGTAGGTGGTTGGAACTTGTGCGGTTGAGCTATTCTGGAAATGAGTTAACTGTTTGATAACGAGATAATTCTGTTCGGAAACTTTTGAACGCAAAGGTGGTAATTCAAGCTAGGACTTTTCGAATTTTAGTAATGTATATCTATACAGTAAAATATCTAGGGATAGCGGTCCACTCGAGTGTTACATATACCCAAAGCGATGATCCACTTACCGTAAAGTGGAATTTACGCCTAAAAACCGTAAGTTCGAGTAGTTTTCACCGGAGACATATTTTTGGTGCCAAAGTGATAGATAGCTAGTCTATCCGCGTTACACAAGCACGAGTACACTTACGCCTTTCTAGTTTTTCTTTAATGTATGTAGGTTTCCTTTTGACATAGAAAGGATGAGCGAAGAAAGATTGACGAAACAGATATACAAAGCAAAAGTGTGTGCAAGAAGAGGCAGAGGAAGGCCACGTTCCAACTACCTGGATCAAATCGATCGGACTCTCAAGGACGGGAACGTTAAGAGTACTCGAAACCGACGAGCATGTATGAAGAGACTGATGAACGTGGACGAAGCGAAAGAGGTATGTAAGTCTAGAGAGAACTGGCGCTCTATACTCTCTGCCTACCCCGCTGGGGACTTGGCGTGATGATATGTATGTATGTATGTTTCCTTTTGATGTTTTGCTCCGGTTTTGCACCGGTATGCTCGTGGTGTGACTAATCACTGTACTAAAGTCCAGAAAAACCCATTGGTACAGTTGGGATTCGAACTTGTCATCTTTGTTGGCAACTTGAACCACCCGACCACCACGGCTCTCATTAATATTCAACAGTATTTTCTATAGACTAAGCCTTTGGGCCATTCTAATCGATTATTGCTCGTTATTGTTTATTAAATTTCGTACCGTTATTCTGAAAATACACTCAATCTTCCCAATAATATTTCCAAGTTGCTGAAAATTGAAAAGGTATTTATCGTAAAACGTCTTTAAATTCCAATCAGAAGGGAGTAAGCTGGACCCTCTTTTGATTGGAATTTTAAAACATCTCCCAAGTTTTGTATTGATTGTCAAAAGATGCTGTCACGACCTCGTTGCTGTTATTTGAAATTCGAGCCATAGTAAGTAATTATTTTAAGCCTTTATTATATAAACCCTGCGTAGCTTAGCGCAGACGAAAGCAGTAACAAATCAGTTTTAATTGTGACAAATAAAACTGGCTTCCTGCGTCGGATACTGTTATTGTTTTATTAATAAGCATGAGAAAGGTGAGAATGGAAAAAATCTATTACAATATACACATAATGATTTTGCCTGAAAAAATCCGTGGTGGCCGAGTGGTTCGAGTAGCCTGCGACACAAAGATCGCAAGTTCCAATCCCGACTGTACCAATGACTTTTTCTGAACTTAAGTACAGTGATTAGTAACACCACGAGCTCTACGGTGAAAGAAACATTGTTGGGAAACCTGCATACGTTTGAGAAGCCATTCTAAGGCGTATGTATACTTGTATACTTCGGGGACCCTTGTGGGTAGGCGTGAGTATATATATATATATATATATATATATGTATCCTTGTGCTTGATTAACGGCTGATGGATGGCGGATGGACTCGCCATCTGTCACGTTGGCACGTAAAATATATCTCTGACGGAAAGTGGATTTTTGGGCACTACCTATACGCCTCTGCCTACATCTTATGGGAAGGCAATGCGAGTCAATTAGGCTGTCACTTAAACTAAAAAAACAAAAGATATTAATAGCCTATATCCCTTAATTGCATTAATTTTCTCGAAGAGGCTTCTACTCTTTCCATACGTATTCCCATGCAGGCCTAGAGTACAGGTCTTTTACTTTCAGCACTCGCATAATGAAGGGGGAAAATATTCAGCGAAATAATGCGAAATTAATCCCAATAGACGGGGATATGACGCCAGACAGCAAGCCATTCGCCGGTTTAATGTTTATTATGAATATTCATATTTCTTTAACATATTATTAACTTACTGAAATGCGTAGATTGTCCAAGCTATTTGGTCGACTTTATAATAAACATAACACACATACTCGTATATGTCATTACGCCGAGTCCCTTACGGGGTAGGCACGGGGTAGGTAGTTAGCGCCAGTTCCTTGCCTTGCCAGTCTTGCAGACCTGTACCGCTTACATAATTTACACGCCATCCCCAATGAGGTATGCAAACAATGACACTCAAATTTCGCCGCTCTTCTCTGCTCCACATATCTGAATTTCTTCTGAAGCAGTGCACGTAAAAAGGACTTATAGCTAATTTCGTGAAAGTGTATTGTAATAGTAGAATATAAATTAACACTAAGCTGTTATTTAAAATTAGAATCCTGTTTAATATTGAAATGATAGATGACCCATTATGCTGCCAAACACTATAACTCTCCGAACACAGAGTGGCAACACGCAAGTGATACTTCAGTATCGTGAGCGTAAATAGGCTGCGGTAACCGTTTCCCATCAGATGGGACGTATGCTTGTTTGCCACTCTTGTTGTATAAAAAAAAATTACGAGTGGAGTCGTAAAAGTGAACCATTTTTACATAATATTTCTTTTTTGTATTTTATTAATATTTAAATTCGAGTGAAAATACATACATACATATCATGTCGCCTCAACATACCTCACGGGGTAGGTAGAGAGAGTAGAGCGCCAGTTATCTCTAATCTCTTATCTCCAATTATCTCTTGTTCATACCTCTTTCGCTTCATAACCTTCATCAGCCGAGCGAAAATACTAAATATTTACTACCACTAAGTGATATTTACATTTATAAAACTTATTTCTAATAAAACATAAATACGTTGGCTCGCGTCCAAATCTCTGACCCCTGGGTTGGAATAGTCGCTATGAGATATATTTCTTTAATAAAATCGTACGTTGATACAGGACAACTAACACCCTTGCTTTTTGAGGCCTTGCCTCACAGCTTGAGGCAACGTCATATTACCAACATAATTAGAAGAGTACGAAAAAAAGAGACTCAAACGTCATACCGTCCGTCTTTATTTCATTTTTGGAATACAAATGGAAACCGACCGTGTACCCAAGTATGGGTACTTAATAATAGGTTCGTTAGTAAATCATAATATAAATGTGTATGTTTTTGTGTTTTTGATTCATAAAAATATGTAAAATACGTGCATTGCAGTAATATATTTTGGTGCAAAGTTCTTTGATCCCTTCCATCCAGATATACAAGTTCTATGTATGGCTTATGATATCTTGTACATATAATACTTTCCATGTCATTACGCATGTGCTCACATACAAAAATGCAATGCGTAGTAAATTAAAGAAATCGACCTACTCTTAAACTAAGCAAAATCACTAAACGACTAGCCTGCAACATACTTACTAAAACATAAAAAACGGACGAAAAGAAAGTCTGTTTTAATACAGATCTCTGCCTACCCTTTCGGGGCCATTGTGTGGCGTGGCGTGAAGGCGTGAATAAATGAAGATATGTACTGCTTGCGCCATGCTTACCGTAATCGGAATCGAGTCCGCGATGTTTAGCTTTACAAACAGGACCACTCGACTATTAGGATAATATAAATTTACAAGTAAAGCGTTAACTTCAAAATTAACTATCAAATATTGCTGACACTTGGTTATTAAGTTCTTATATTTCAAGGTCTTCAAAGGCAATTAATAAGTTTCTTCGTAGCTTTGTAACTATATCAATAAGACAGATCAGAGTAACGACAGCTTAATCTTTACTCGACTCAGATAATACAAACGATAGATCAAAGTCGACTAAATTTAGTCATATTGGAAGCCATTACTAGAGCTATACTAAAGTATAATACTCAGAAAATAATTGAATTACCTATTGTAGAATTTAAAGCTCTAATTAAATTATATCTTCACTAGCTGACCCGCCCAGCTTCGCATGGGTGAAAATTTACATACATACATACATACATATCATCACACCAAGTCCCTAAGGGGGTAGGCAGGGAGTATAGAGCGCCAGTTCTCTCTAGACTTTATACTTCTTTTGCTTCGTCCACATTCATCAGTCTCTTCATACATGATCGTCGGTTTCGAGTACTCTTTTCGTTCCCGTCCTTGAGCGTCCGATCGATTTGATCCAGGTAGTTGGAACGTAGCCTTCCTCTGCGTCTTCTTGCACACACTTTTGCTTTGTATATCTGTATCGTCAATCTTTCTTCACTCAACCTTACTATATGTCCAAGTCAGCGTAGCATGCCTTTCTTCATCTTTTCAATCTCGCCCTGATTCACGCCAGTTGATTTGCGAATCTCTTGATTCCGGACTCGAACTAAGATCGTTACTCCGCACGTTTTTCGCAGCTGATATCGCATCTCAGCTGCATTTAAGCTATCTTCATACTTCCTCTGACATACCCAGGGTTCGCTGCATACAATAAAGTAGGCACAAATATCACGCTGTGGACAGCAACCGTTGCTGGCCATCAACACCGACATGGCCCCATTCACCTTAATACCGGCAGTTAGCCTTCTTTCAATATCTTTTTCATACTTTCCATCTCGTGTGAACATGCTTCCTAGATATACAAATTCATTCACTTGCTCTAGAATTTGTGAAAAGAATTTAAAATTTGGGTTTTCAAAAGAAAGTTTGAAAGTGATAATAAAGTGAGATATAGGGCTCGTTTAGTCGCTAAGGGCTCTACCCAAGTAGAAGGTGTGGACTATAAAGAAACATACTCACCTGTATTAACACACTCAACTTTGAGAATAATATTTTCTTTAAGTGTAAAGTTAAATTTAGAATTTACTCATCTTGATGTTAACACTGCATTTTTAAATGGCTAGGTACCTTGATGAAACAGTATACATGCAAGTACCACCTAATTTAGAATGTCAGAGTAACAGTGTACTCAAACTAAAACGTACAATGTATGGACTTAAACAATCAGCAAGGCAGTGGAATAAGAGGTTAGATGATTGTTTGTTAAGCCAGGGTTATATTAAGTCTAAATTGGAACCATGTTTATAAAGTAAAAGGTAAATAAGGAACAAATTTTAAAAACTGTGTTTGTCAATGATTTTTTCATATTCTCCAGTAGCAAGGCATTGACAGATGAACTGAAACATAGTTTAATGTCAAATTTCAAAACTAAAGATTCAGGGCAAGTGAAAGAATGCTTAGGTATGAGAGTAAAAGTATATAAAAATGGTTGTATATCATTAGATCAGGAGCATTTTGTCGAACATATTTTGAATAAGTTTAAGACTTCCACCTTCTACCACCGCACCTCTCGCCATCGACGGGGAATTCATCCCCATACCTTGGAACCACAAAGGTCTCGCACTGTGCGCTTCCAAAGAAGTTTTCTTCCGCGAACGCTCAGGCTGTGGAATGAGCTCCCCGTTGAGGTTTTCCCTGGAGAGTACAGCATGGAGTTCTTCAAGAAGGGTGTGAAAAGATTCCTGCAGGGTCGGCAACGCGCGAGTGATACCCCTGGTGTTGCAAGCGTCCATAGGCGGCGGTAACCGCTTACCATCAGGCGGACCGCATGCTTGTTTGCCACCCAAGTGGTATAAAAAAAAAAAAAAAAAAAAAAAAATGTCAAACTGTAATGTTGTTGATACTCCTATTGAATGTAATTTGAAGTTGGATAAGTCAGAAAATGTTTGTAAATAATATCCTTATCAGCAACTGATAGGAAGTCTTATGTATTTGTCTATACTTACACACCCAGATATCAGTTACAGTGTCAGCTATTTAAGCCAATTTAACAATTGTTTTACTGCAGTTCACTGGAAAAACGCAAAGAGAGTGTTAGAATATTTAAATAAAACAAAATCTTATGGTTTAATGTTTACAAATGATAATAAAAACTTAGAAGGATTTGTAGACTCAGATTGGACATCAAATACTATTGACAGGAGATCTTATACAGGTTTCTGTTTTAAATTGTCTGGTACTGTAATATCATATGAATGCAGAAAACAACCGACAGTGGCATTGTCCAGTACTGAGGCCGAGTACATGGCAATGCCAGTTTTTCAATGTCCAAATTTCAATGCCAAGGCAATTTGCCAACTACTGAAATGCCTGCTGACTTGTTAACGAAAGGGTTAAGTAGTTTGAAACATTACTATTATGTTAAAAAGTTAGGCATTAAAAGTATTGTTTAGGTGTAGTTTATATTCATTTATTGTTACATGGATATTAGATTATTTTGATAAGAGGTGAGAATTTGCCCTAATATGCTGAAGGATGATGGCATCATTTCTTGGTTATATTACAATATCGCAAGACTCCATATTCTTCCCAATCACGATTAAGGCAACATCATTTAACATTGGTGCATTGATGCCTCTCTCATGACATGTTGTCTCCTGCAGGTCGCTTGTCTGCTGTGATCACTATTTTCTGATTGTCCGATGGCATCACATTACTTGTAAGACAGTTTTGAACAATTGGATCAACTGATTATGTTCATGCAAAAGTTGTTGTAACTGCTAAATGATATCTGCGAACAGCGTTCATTTACTTCTTCTTCAGAATTCCCCAGGAAATAAATCTGGAGAAATTTGTATTTACCATTGCCTACGCTGTTCTTCAGTCTCATTGGCTCGAAGATTGAACTGGGCTTGCGTTACACTGCGATTGAATAGGACTTGCGTTACACTGCGATCGAACTGGTGTGCGCCAACGGATATTTTGACGCCTTACGGGTGGTATTACTAATAAAATACGACGATTAATTATGAAACTCACACTAAAACACAACAAACATCTTTTTGCTTTTGTTGTTATGAAAGAAACTGTAATTTGAGGTTTGTCAAAACTACTACTTGAATGAAATGTCAGTCTAGCTATACATAGGGTGCGTTCCACTAAGCGTTCACAATGATCACGCTCACGACCACAGTTTGCTTGTAAGCGTTACTGTCGTAACCTCAAATGGAATGGATTACAGAGCGTTTTGAGCGTGCAGGTAAATAATACAAACGGCGAGTTAGTAAAAAGAAAGCAAAAGATTTAAGATGTTAGTTTATAATCTGTAAGCCTTGAAAATAAACTTGATTAATTTAAATAGATTTATATTGAAAAAAAATATAATGTTTTTTTTATATTTAATATTATTGGTGTTTTAAATTAATTTACGTTATCGTTACGTTAATAATAAAATATATTTACGTTCAAATGGAATTAAAATGTCTTGCGGCGTAACTTGGATATTTGGTAAGAGGTACAGTCGCCATTTTATATGCTTTGAGTTTTGAAAATGACGCAAATTTTCTTCGATTCAACGATCACTTCGACCCACCTTTTTAGATGGGTCGTCGTGAGCGTAAGTTATGACATTATAATTGACGTTTTCGCCGCGACCACAACGACCGCGGTCGTTATGTGGATCACTTAGGTATAGGAGAATTTTCATTGTTGTGGGCGCTTAGTGGAACGCACCTTTACCGTCAATATTTACACGTCACTCTGACAGAGTATTTGTCAATATATTGAAAACGTCTCAGAATCTTGTTGTCTGTCTCTTTCGCACACTCACTTTTCAGAGATTTTTTTAATATTAACTATTATTTATTTATATTTTATATAGCCTAAAGCCTTCCTAGAATCATGGACTATCCAACACAAAAATAATTTTTCAGTTCCAACCAGTAGTTCCTGAGATTAGCGCGTTCAAACAAACAAACAAACAAACAAACAAACTCTTCAGCTTTATAATATTAGTATAGATTAAATAAAAGAAAAGCCTTATAATAAAGATGCATATTATAAGTATAAAAAATAAATAGGTAACATAAAAACCAATACACATAGTTAAATTATTAGCAAAGCAAAAGCGATTAAACGACAAACAGTACGTTCACGTGTTACCTACGAACATTACAAAAGTATAAGAATATATATTGCTTGCAAACATTACTGACGGTATTGGATGAAATAAGGCACAGAGATAGATTATTAGCTGAATTAACACAGGATAGGACCGGTGTGTCACAGAGAATACAACAGTTGTCTTCTAGAAGTTATAGAATGTTGTGAATATCGTTACAACAGATTTCTTGCCTTATTGCCATAAGGGTAAAGAATTGAAAAATATACATATCATCACGCCAAGTCCCTAACGGGGTAGGCTGAGAGTATACAGCGCCAGTTCTCTCTAGACTTACATACCTCTTGCGCCTCGTACGCATTCATCAGTCTCTTCATACATGCTCGCCGGTTTCGAGTACTCTTGACGTTCCCGTCCTTGAGCGTCCGATCGATTTGATGTAGGTAGTTGGAACGTGGTCTTCCTCTGCCTCTTCTTGTACGCACTTTCACTTTGTATATCTGTTTCGTCAATCTTTGTATGTGTCCAAACCAACCTAACATGCCTTTCTTCATCTTTTCAATCACACCCCCGTTCACACCCGTTGATTTGAGAATCTCTTCATTGCGGATTCGATCTACGATTGTTACTCCGAACTAAAAAAAAAACACAAAAATTGCCCGACTTGTCCCGAGTCTACTAAACGTAAGTGAAGAACGACTCTCTCGCAATTGTTTTTTCCTGATGACATTTGTATTTCGCGCCATAATCAATCTATGGTAAGCGCCAGTTTTACTTGTTATCGTCTATGGTATCCCATAACAATATGCAATAAATACGATTCTTGTTTTCCGATTAATATTGTTTTATATTTGAGCATCATCTATGTTTATGCTTTGAAATACATTTATTAATAACTAATTTAAATTATTATAAAGGTCACAAATAACACTTGGTTAAATGTATAAATAATCGATTACAAAAAAAAAAATAAAAAAAAATGTTTAAAATCTTTAAATAATAATGAACATTGAATCGAATTCTAGTTTTAAAACGCAAGTGAAGAACGACTCTCTTGCAATTGTTTTTCCCAGATGACATACATTTGTACTTCGCGCAATAAAAAGCAATGGTTGAAAAACGTGTTTTTTTGTTATTTAACGCCTTTAGGGTGGAGTTTCATAAAATCCGTTCTTAGCTGACCTCTACATCGCGTAACGAATACTTCCACCAAATTTTAAGTCAATCGGCCTTATAGTTCCTGAGATTTCGTGATGAGTCAGTTCAAAAATGGGATCTCCTATATATATATAGATTAAAATTTTGGAAGTATCTTCTTGAAACGATGACATATAAGGTAGAACTAATCAAAAAAATTACGTCTTCTTCAATATATTTTTATGTACTAACGATTGTATATATGTATGTTTATGGATATAATGTACATATGTACATACATACAGCAGGTGGTATCTATTTCCCAGCGTTGGATATCGAATAAACTACGACCTTGCTAAAGAAATTGACTCCAATAGAACTCGATTCCCTAACGACACGATTTCCCCGAATGTTTCGTATAAAATGAAGAAGCAATATGTTTATAAAGCCAGCCTTGTCATGCTATTAATCTTGGCTAGTTAACGATGTCAGACATATTTTGCTAGTACATCTAACGCCAGTTTTAAATATCCTATAAAATTTTTATTATTGGTATAATATGAGTTATTTAAATGGGAAATTAATACGTCAAGTATCTTATATACTTATATATGTATATAACTAGGTAGTATTATTTTACTAACATTTGTTTTTATCTCGTCGTTTTTTGCTTGTCTCCAAGAACTTCAAATTTTAATGCCCAACAATTGTGCTTCAACCGTCTTGAAAAACTCAGATTATCTTTACATTTTTGAGTGAACGAAAACTGTTGCATAATATTTCAAAACCATTTTAAGACAAAGTTTCCTAAAAGCGAAGTACAGTGGCAAAATTTTAATTCCTTTAGACTTTCCATTTCTGGCTCGACTGGCACACACCAAAGACAATTAATTTGTTTAATCATGTTAAATCTTAATTTACGTAAAGCCTTCATTGTCCCGTCAACATTAGGAGCGCTGGTCCGAGCACTTTAACTTGAAGAGTGAGTACTTGGCTTGCTTAGTTAAGAGCTTTGTGCTTAACTGATATAAATTTGTTATATATTAACAATTTCTGTTTAAATATAAGAGCCGTGGTAGCCGAGTGGTTCGATTATTCGCCAGAAATTGTATCCCAAGCATCAAGTATCTGTGGTCTGTCTTTCAATTTTTTTTTTTATACCACAAGAGTGGTAAACAAGCATACGGCCCACCTGATGGGAAACGGCTACCGTAGCCTATTCACGCTCACGATACCGAAGTATCACTTGCGCGTTGCCACTCTGTGTTCGGAGAGTTATAGTGTGTTGGCAGCATTAGGTTCCCATATAATCCCGTATAATCCCTCTGCTTCCAACACAATGTAACAATCCTCCCCTCTCCCCAAGGAGCTCATTACTGGAAACCTTATTCACCGGGTAGGAACACAGCACAAAAAATTGTGTTATTTGGCTACGGACTTCTATATGTTCAATATCTAGGTTATGTAATTTCACAATGATAAACATGAAACATGAGTGGTTTACATACATACATAAACCATAACATACCTCTTTCGCTGTGTGATTTAAACAGACATGTATAATATATATATTCTTATTCAAATTACTTATCAGATACTTGCGGCCATCAATCACTTCTTTTCATTTCCATCTAATTGATTTAGATGAAATATTGAAGACGCTCTACCTGGCGCTTCCAAGCAATGAATTTGTTGAACATAATAAGTTTTCAAAATGGTACCTAAATAAAATATACCAACTCTCAATAATAGTATGACACAATTCCGCAGATTTTGCAACTGAATATTGATATATATATAACTAGCTGTCCCGCCCAGCTCCTTTTTTTTCTATTGTCTCTCGTAGCGTGAGTTCCGGGAACTTTTGCTACTTAACTGCTCAATGGCGACACCAAGGCCTTCAAAGGCCCAAGGAGCCAGGCACTTTAGTACTAAGCAACACAGCAGCTAAGGGTACCCCCTGTGGGGTACGAACCGCCGCTTAGGGCGTTGCTGGATCACGAGCAAGGGAGCTGGGCTGGACTGTTAATTTTATTTAAATATTATTTGGGGGCGAGATTTGCGCTTCTAGCTCGGCGTGGGCCAGTGTTTGCGGCGGGGGTCGGGGGGGAACATTACGGCTTATTCGCGTGGAGCCTCGCTTGGGTCAAAAGTTATATTGCCCGTAACATGGGCGCCACCTATCCAATTGTGAAATCTAAACCATTCTCGACTCCATCTGTTAGAATCGTTTGGAGCCAACAGATAATTGTGACTGTCAAATAATAGACAAATAATTTGCAAAAAAATAGTATTGCTATAAATTGAGATTTAAGCTGTCCTATCTTTCAAGTTGGATCAAACTGCACACGATGTGCAAATTTGATTAAGTAGTTAAGGAGTCCATCGCGGACAAACAACGTGACGCGTAATTTATATATATTAAGATATGTGTGCTTAAAGGAGTATATTTGATAGCTATTAAAAGGTAATAACGCGATTGAAAATGTTGAGTGAGTTATCTGGAACAGGTCTAGCTCAACACTTAGGTACGACACGATACTAATGAGAGTAAACAGCAATCCAATAGCTACCAATATCATGTTTAACCTTTCCAAACAAACACAGAAGCATTACAGAAACATTAGGAAATCAAAAACAGATTTACACAAGCGTCAAGGGTCCGTAAGTCAGAGCTAATTCGGACCCAGTATAATTACACATTTTGGTATATGCGAACTTCTCTATACTGGATCACTTGGGAATGACTTTAGTTAATCAATTGATGAAACGGCTCGGTCTAGCAATTTGAAATACTTTGCGAATAAAGAAATTCCGGACGAAGGCATTTTATTCGTGTAATTGGTTTCTGCTTTATCTTTATATCAATACTAATACCAGCTGTACAATTTGGTATCATTGGTAGATTTTATTCAGGTTAAAAACATTAAGCCGTGGTGGCCGAGTGGTTCAAGCAGTTGCCTGCGACGCAAAGGTCGCTAGTTCGAATTCTGACTGTACCAATGAGTTTTTCTGAACTTAAGTACGGTGATTAGTCACACCACGAGCTTAACGGTGAAGGAAAACATCGAGAGGTAACCTGCATACGTCTGAGAAGAAATTCAAAGGCGTATGTATAGTCGTGCTGGAGTAACGGCGATGGACTCGTCATCTGTCACGTTGGCACCTAATATACCTCTGGCGGAAAGTGGGTGTGTGGGTATTACCTATACACCTCTGCCTACCCCTTCGGGGACCCTTGTGGGAAGGCGTGAGGATTTTTATTTTATAATAACATTAATTATGTTAATCCAGCTAGTATTTATGTACCAAATTTCATCCGACTGTTCAACCGTGATTAGGTAACAAATATACTTGTAAATCTCTTGGACTTTGACACTGCGATGTGTGTTTCAGAAAATGTATTTTTTTTAACCGATATAAGCTGGGTGGGACAACTAGTATGTATTTAACATTAATAAAAACAATATTTAACGCGGTTAAACTAGTCATAACGTATGCGACAACACTGAATTTAATTTTCTTACGAAATCGACTGTAAAGCAGACAACACATGCATCACCCGCTCCGCAGTCGCTACTCGCATAGAATTCTAAACAAAACTCACACCAAGAATGCTTGCCAATATCGTAATGCATCAAAGTACGGATATATATTTATGTAAAAATATTCAAGTATAATATTTCAACTTCCAGTGCGTTTATAGCACGTAGAACATTAAAAATCCAATTGCGTCGTAAATGTCATATAATTTTGATTGGCTTCGTTAGTTCATGTTCGTGGATTCGATGCCCGCTTCAAATATACATGTGTGATGAGTTTTTTGTGCTAAAGATATTCCATTTATACATATCATCACACCGAGTCCTTTATGGTGATGGTAAATAGTAAAGCCAGTCCTCTGTCTGCTAATCTCTTCATACGTACCTACTCGCCAGTTAATTAAACATATATTTTATCTCATTTACTGATTACTGATACGACAACAACTTGGGACATAGAAAAATAGCAGAGACAATGATGCATAGATAGATGATAGAATGATATGACGTGAGCTCTGAAATTAAATAAAAAAATAATACGAACGGTCTAATGTCTCGTACAGATGAAAATAAATGTATTTTCATTTATTCTGGCAACGTAAGCACGATGAGTTATGAGGTTATGACGCTTGCTTTGCCGCTCAGAGCTTGCCTAGACTAAAACCTCCATAAAACTTTGAAGATTGTTTCCAATTAGCTAAGTATGACATTTACAAATGACGACAGCCCTGCTTAGGCATCAATTGGCCCGCCGTCAAATCTGTTGAGGTCTAAATTCATGTTGTATGGACCGGTAATTGTAAATTTGTTGATAGGTTGACTTATTACTAGGTACACCTCTGCCTACCCCTTCGGGAACCCTTGTGGGAAGGCGTGAGGATATACATTGTGACAATTATTCAATGATAGATAATTGTACTATTATTACTTACAACAGCAAAAGTGTGTGCAAGAAAGAAGAGGTAGAGGAAGGCCACGTTCCAACTACCTGGATCAAATAGATCGGACTCTCAAGGACGGGAACGTTAAGAGTACTCGAAACCGACGAGCATGTATGAAGAGACTGATGAATGTCGACGAAGCGAAAGAGGTATGTAAGTCTAGAGAGAACTGGCGCTCTAAACTCTCTGCCTACCCCGTTAGGGACTTGGCATGATGATATGTATGTATGTATGTATTACTTACAACTTGTAAAATGATACTGTCGATATTATCATGATATTATCACGCTTAGTGCCTCACGGGGAAGGCAGAGAGAGTAGAGCGCCAGTTCTCATGCTTAAAGTCCTAATTCGCCTTATCTCACTTCATCTCTTCATACATGCTCGGTCGATTTCAAGTTTTATGACGTCTCCATCCGTGTGTCTTGAATTCTTGACTTGGAGTCTCACCGTCGTAACATTGTATTCCTCTACATCTTCTTCCACTCACTTTCGCATTGTATATCTGCCTCGTCAATCTTTCTTCACTCATCCTTTATATATATTCCAACTAACCTAACATATGTTTCTTCGTCTTTATAAAAACTCTTTAGAAGAGACATAAATAAAAATATTTGTATCGGAAGTAATTTCGCTCAGAATTTAGAAAACAATGCTAAAGTGAGATGAGGGGTTAGAAAATTACTATACGACCATGTTGTGGTAACAGGGAAAGTTGAAGAAAAGTCGTATCTCTGGCGAGTCTAACTTTTACAAAACTTACTCTTCGCGTCGCCAGAGGTAGTAGTCGCCAGAGTAGGTTTAAATTGTAGTATTTTCTAAGAAGTCCTTCTTTTCTTCTTAGTTACCAAGATTGTTTATACTACTTAGGCAACCATAATTCTTCACATTTCTCAATTGCTGAAATTATAATCTTTTGTGTTATCAAAAATAAACTGAATTTCAGCGAATTCTCCATTATTTACTGATACCTTACTGAAAAAACTGACAAAACTGACGTCCTCAGGCGATGGAGTGAATTCTACAAAGATATGTATGATGATGATGCCGCTGATCTACTCATAGAGCTGCCTCCAACAGAATCTGTCGAGGATCCTATAGCGGATAAAATAAGTATGGGAGAGATTGTAAGTGCGATAAGAAGTCTGAAATGTGGAAAAGCTGCGGGAATAGATGGGATTACGGCTGAGATGATCAAGTACGGTGGACCAGCGGTCTGGGACGTCATCTATTTGCTATGCAATCTTTGCTGGGAAAAGGGTGATGTTCCGGACGACTGGAGGCGAGCAGTCATCGTGCCTTTCTATAAAGGAAAGGGATCACGATTGGACTGCTCCAACTACAGAGCCATCAGCTTGGTCAGCTTAGCTAGTAAAGTGTACACGAAGATCCTGACGATAAGAATGCAAGAGCGATCCGAAAGGTTTCTCTGGGAATCCCAAGGTGGATTTAGACCAGGAAGAGGATGTATGGATCAAACCTTCTCGCTTCGCGGAATTGCGGAAAAGTTTTTGGATATTAACCAAAGGGTTTTCTGCGCTTTCGTCGACTTAGAGAAGGCATTTGATAGAGTCGTACGAAAGGAACTCTGGGACGTGTTGCCTGGATATGGAGTGAGCAGTTCCCTACTGCATGCCGTGAAATCACTCTATAGTGATAGCGAGGCGTGCGTTAGGGTTAACGGTGAGATGTCACCCTGGTTTGATGTGAAGTCGGGGGTCAACCAAGGGTGTATCATGTCTGCCTGGCTGTTCATTATATATCTAGATAACTGTCTGAGAGCACTAAGAACGAACGGATGTGGAGTGAAAATGGGAAACTTAGTGGTCAACTGCCTACTATACGCCGATGACGCGGTTTTACTAGCGTCATCAGAGGGCGAACTGCAGTCACTAGTTACCATAATGAAAGAAGAATGTGAAAAGAAGGGGCTGCGCCTAAACGCTGGCAAGACTAAGGTTCTGGTATTCGAAAGAGATGAACAAGTGACCGAGTGTGCAATATCGGTAAATGGGCAAATTCTAGAGCAAGTGAATGAATTTGTATATCTTGGAAGCATGTTCACACGAGATGGAAAGTATGAAAAAGATATTGAAAGAAGGATAACTGCCGGAAATAAGGTGAATGGAGCCATGTCGGCGTTGATGGGCAGTAAAAGTCTGAGCAAGAATGCTCGAGTTGCTGTCCACAACGCGATATTGGTACCTACCTTATTGTATGGCAGCGAATCCTGGGTATGTCAGAGGAAGTATGAAAATAGCTTGAATGCAGTCGAGATGCGATCTCTTCGAAAAATGTGCGGCGTAACGATATTAGATCGAATCCGCAATGAAGAGATTCGCAAATCAACTGGCGTGAATGAGGGCGTGATTGTAAAGATGAAGAAAGGCATGTTACGTTGGTTTGGACACATAGAAAGGATGAGTGAAGAAAGATTGACGAAACAGATATACAAAGCAAAAGTGTGTGCAAGAAGAGGCAGAGGAAGGCCACGTTCCAACTACCTGGATCAAATAGATCGGACTCTCAAGGACGGGAACGTTAAGAGTACTCGAAACCGACGAGCATGTATGAAGAGACTGATGAATGTGGACGAAGCGAAAGAGGTATGTAAGTCTAGAGAGAACTGGCGCTCTATACTCTCTGCCTACCCCGTTAGGGACTTGGCGTGATGATATGTATGTATGTATGTACCTTACTGAAACTAATCCCTTCTCAAAATCAATAATAAACTCTCAACACTTGATCCAAGTATAACATTACCCCAAACTGAAAATATCGGAGTCAAAGGCAACGGTAAACCTGATTTGAGAAGCAACAATGGACCTTAAATGTCATCAAAGACGCAGCATGTCTTTGAGATTGTGGAGGAAAGTTAATGCAAATTTAGCTTAAAACTGTAATTGAAAAGCGATTAAGCGACAGGCAAAAATTTGAATCACTAGAAAGATCGTGAGCTTGCTGCGCCATGCAGCTTCTAAAATAAATGTGTCGGTTGTGTCTTGTGTGTAGTGTCAGTGTGTCGTCGTCGGGCATCCTGGAGGACCGTCATGTCATCATCGGATTTGACGATGGCATTTCTAGGACGTCTTATCTTTGAGATAAGGGAGGGTGTGTATCGGGCAGCCGATACAACGAGGGGGTTGGGGTGATTATCAGCAGAATCGAAATGACGTTTCGACAGCTTTTTCATAAACTGTTTGATGGTGGGATGGTGGTGGGGACCTTTAAATCAACGTGGAGTTGGCTATTTTTCATGTAACATGGGGCACCTGTGGCTCTCCGGAGAAACCGGATTTGGAGCACTTGAATGGGGTGGAGTATTGACTTACGAGTGTGTGCGAACGCTCCACTCGCTTAAGTCATATTCGGTCTGATATCCTGTGTCAGTCTATAATAAGCTTTATATATCTCTGCCATTTCATTCCGTTCATGCCATTTCAGTGATTCAGGTGTGATTGAGAACAACCATCCATACATCTTAACAAACTTTTGGATTTATAATATTAGTAGAAAGTTGGAAGATAGAGCAGTTTCATCACGATATTTCTGTAAATGGCCACTCTAGAGATATGAGATATCATAAAATGTAATGCCTCACAGTGTTTTAATTAGCTAAAAGAAGCTTAACTGCTATAATTACACACACAATAATGTAATAACAATTTATTTATTATTATTTATTTCCATTTTCACTACTAGAACTAACATACTTAATTGGCCCAACTAACTAAATAATTACCTTTGTTTAACTTTATATTTTAGGCAAAATAAATGTGTTTTATCACACAAATAACAAGTGACAGTCGACTATCACGTGATGTTACGTTGAACACACAACGACAACGACACTAACACAAATATCCGTTCTAATTACTGCGGAATACATCGCGCCTCCCATTTCGTCACTCACACATACAGAGGAAAAATATAAATAATGCATGACACTCAATTAAGATTAGCTGCCTTCATAAAGTATTTATAAGTCGCCAGCTTTATGCTTTCAACGTTAAGACTTTCGGTGAAGACGACTTACGTTTGATGCGTTATTTACGACTAAGAATTGTGTTGATTTCACATTTAGTCATTTGTTTTGGTATTCTCTTGACGAAAAAGCCCTGGTGGCCGAGTAGTTGCCTGCGACACAAAGATCGCAAGTTCGAATCCCCACTGTCTCAATGACACAACGAGCTCTACGGTGAAGGAAAACATCGAGAGAAAACCTGCATACGTCTGAGAAGCAATTCAAAGGCGTATGTATAGTCGTGCTTGAGTAACGCCGATGGACTCGCCATCTGTCACGTTGGCACCTAAAATATATCTCTTGCGGAAAGTGGGTGTGTGGGTACTACCTATACACCTCAGCCTACGCCTTCGGGGACCCTTATGGGAAGGCGTGAGGATATAAGTTGATTTGTGAAATTAGGCACAAGCAGGTAAACCAAAAAAAAAACCAGGTAAAAGCAGGTAATTCGGTGAATAAAATACATAGTATCATATTATGTAACTATACTAAAAGTAAGGTTAACGTCATCCGAGAAAAAAAATTGCCTGTCCTACCCAGCTTCGTTTGCATGAAAATTTACACCGCCATTGCAGCGCCACCTATCGGGTTCAATTGATTGTGACCATAAGCTATTAAGGAAGGCTCATAAACATACACACACACGATAGTTTTTGCGAGCCTAACGCACAGTGACTGATATAGGAATTAGTATGTATACAAAAAGCACTGCGTGTAATGAGCCCCAGTAATGTTGGGTAACCGCTTAACGAAAAGTGGGCCACGTGCTTGTTTGCTCCGGTAATAGTAAAAATGCTGCTTATGCAACATACATTTTCAAATAATCATCTAGGTGAATGAAGTGGATGTGACAGTATTAGATAGTGCCATCCACGATGACGCGCCCCACCATTCTTCCCTTTAGTTTATAGTGTAAGTGTGCAACCTTCCACTAATGGTTGAGTATTATCGGTACACACTGATTGCCTATGAGTGCACACGCACACACAATTAATAGACTCGGGTCATACTCCCACTACCCCCTCGACTAGAAAATGGTGGGGTGCGTCTTCGTGGCACTATCTGTATAATAAAGAATATCTTAAATTATAAGAAATATCTTCATTTGAAATATCCCGCAAGGGAAGACGTGAGGATATTTTATATTTACACGACATTGCTTTAATGAGAGTCGACCACGTGCAATGTTATTTCACGGTAGAAAAGACGATGTTCCAACGTTCTTCCTTACTACTGCGCTTTTAATATCCTACTAATTATAAATGGGAAAGTTTGTGTGGAAGTTTTGTTCGTTTTTCACGACGAAAGTACTGAACGGAATTGGAAAAAAATACCGCAGAGTTAAATTATTAGCCGTATTGAAATCAAAATGTAAACTCATAAAGATATGCATTTTATTCAAGGAATCGGCTGAGTTAGTCTGCTAATAGATTTTTTAGTACTTCCTGTAAATACTAAAGAAGTGTTTGCAAATCAATCGCCACTAGTAAGTAGTGATCAAAGCCATAAATACTAATGCGTCGAACAGCAATGGTAACGTGTTTATTATTTTGCTTAAACAAAACAAATTTTCTGGTGGGTTTCGTTCACTCACTTTATGAATGGAGCATTGCGAATTTACAGTTTGTTTGCTTAAACTGTTGAAACGATTTCTTTAATGGATACGTAGGACTTTAAATAAACACTTGCGCCTACTTCATACGGTCTGTTTTTTGATAGAAACGTTGTGCGTTGCGCTGCGTACTTTAAACAAAACATGAGTTGGTAGCCATGGGTTAGGATTAATCAATGCTTAAACCGATTATTTCCTCTGGATAGGATACTAAAAATATATCATGATAAAAGTAATTTATCATGATATATTTTTAGTAAATATTTACTGCCTAAATTTACTAAAAATATATGCCTCAATATTCCACTTTAAATATTAAAAGAAAATAAGTAGTTTTATGAACTTTAGAAATGTATGCGAAAGAGGTAAGTAAGTCTAGAGAAAACTGGCGCTCTATACTCTATCTCTATCTCTGCCTACCCCGTTGGGGACTTACGTGATGATATTATGATGATGATGATGTTATTGAATAACACAGAAGAGCTTCAAAGACGGTCACGTTGGATCCGAAATATATTAAAAAAGGGATAGTGACACCTCTGCCTACCCTATATGTTTCTCATATTCATTTCGACGCATGTTTGAAACTGTACACTTAATCTATACAAACATACATACAAATAAATAAAATTGAAGTGTATGTTTGTAATATGAAAATAACCGCTTTTTACTAAATGCATGCATATGGATGTATACACGGTACACATAGCAAACTACCATTTAAAAAAATATTGTCTGTCTGTCTGTCTGTTTGTTCCGAGTAATCTCTGAAACGGCTCGATCGATTTTGACGGGACTTTCATTGGCAGATAGCTGATGTAATAGGGAATAACTAAGGCTACTTTTATTGTAAGAAATTTAACAATAACTTTATAGTTAAATTCCACGCGGACGAAGTCGCGGGCTCAGCTAGTATATAATAATAATAATATTAAAAACCTAACTTAATTCTTATACCTAATTTGCACAAACCAATCCGATTCATGGTTTTTAGGGGTCCCTTTTGAATTGTAACAAAAAAACGTACATACCGAAGGTTTAATCGTTATAAACATCTTCACCGCAGTATTCCCGAGAGAAGAATTGGAATGAAACGAATATTTTTTCCTTTGTGTATTTTCATTTGCCAAGCAATTTTCATTGGACATACCTTACGGTTCCTGTTAAGTCACGACTATTGAACCTGTCTAGACATAATTATGTTTTGTCTTAGCTTTTAATTATAAATACTTGTTTTATAGACACAATGTGAACAAGTACGGGAACGTCAAGAGTACTCGAAACCGACGAGCATGAATGAAGAGACTGATGAATGTGGACGAAGCGAAAGAGGTTTGTAAGTCTAGGGAGAACTGGCGCTCTATACTCCTTGCCTACCCCGTTAGGGACGCGGCGTGATGATATGTATATGTATCTATGTATATGAACAATATATTATTTGTCTCAGTTAAGTGTCAATTATGGTTAGATGCGATCATTTATATATTTTCAATTATATTTATAGTAATCTAAATGTACCCGAGATCTGGCTTCTGTATATATATAATTGAATTAACATAAGGGCCTTAATATATACGTATATATGTACAATATATGTACTACGCGGTTGTAAAGGAGTTTCTTTCCGCGAACGCTCAAGCTGTGGAATGAGCTCCCCGTTTTCCCTGGAGAGTACAGCGTGGAGTTCTTTAAGAAGGGTGTGAGGAGATTAAGTGGAGTAATGGAGTCGAGCATCCATAGGCCGCGGTAACCGTTTACCATCAGGTTAACCACATGCTCGTTTGCCACCCATTTGCTTAAATAAAAAGGGATTATAACTGTTTGATTTGAACACGTTACGATGTTAATCAACGGGTGCTTGGCTTAAAAAGAATCGCCAGAGAAGTGGCTGTACAATAGTTGTTATTTTTACATGTTTGACATAAAGAGCGTTTGAACTTTGAGGTAACATTTTAAGAGCACATTTCACTTTGTGCCCTCTGAAAGGACATCCGATGGGACACAAATCCTCTTGTTTACTTAACATGGGACCGTATTTATCCCAAAATGGTTTTTCTGGTTTGTCCTTACGAATAAAGTGTATAGTGTTCAATATTATGAATACTCTAAACGACGAGTATTAATGAATGAATAATGTGGATATAAAAGAAACCTTTTCAGGGTAGAGCAGTCGCTCTCTCAACTGCTCACCTCGTAAAAACCCGTGATTATACGTAATATGTATATTAATTACTTATTCGTATGTTCGAGTGTTTTAAAAGCCGGTAAGCGTTTACCATAATACATATTGTAAGGGACACAGGGAAAACTCATTTATTGTTCAATGTGTGTATATTACTGCCTAAGGAACGGCGATGGACTTGCCATGACACGTTGTCACCTTAAATATATCTCTGGCGGAAAGTGGGTATGCAGATACTACCTGCACACCTCTGCCTTCCCCTTCGAGGACTCTTGTGAGAAAGCGTCAAGATATTTTATATATATGTCTTATATATATGTCTGACTTTAATAACGCCAACAATTTTTCATCAACATAGTCCCGACGGATCAATGTATTTTTCTCACAAGCAAACGGCACCGTTCAATATGCGCCTAGAATACCAGCCGAAGGCCTCCTCCGCCTTCGCCCATTGTACAAAATATGGCTTATTTAAGATTATCCTCAACAACCAAACGAGCATTATTGCATAGATATAGGAATATTCCCAGCTTATCGGAATTTCTGGAGATATTGAATTCACTATAATACGCCTTTGACGAGGCCTTTGTACAGCGGTCGTCGGGAGCAGGAATTCGCTTCGGAAATAACTGTAGTTCTCCATCTGTATATCGCTGGCAGCAAATGAGTTTCATAGTGCAGGCGGTTGGCCTTTTACTACTAACCTGGTGAAATATCAGAATTCATCCCCATACCTTCGAACCATAAATTATATTATTATTATTCTTTATTTTAAATACATCTTATAGATTACATTTTTAAATATATATATATAAACATATTTAAAAATATAAAATATAGGGGCCCACCGGTATCGGGATCAGGGTCCAAGGTACCGGTGGTTAGGGGCCCAGAGAAAGAAATCTTATTATTATTATTATTAATCCATTTATTTCAGGCAACACAATAGAAGTACACGTACAAATATAGGGCCTATAAATATATACCTTAACCTAACATACATACAAACTTTATTACAATATATACCTTAAAGACTAACATACATAATTAATAAATATCCTTAGGGATTTCCGCTCTTGCGCGCATCCCTATAACGCCGGTACACGTTTCCTGCAGGCCAGAAATCGGATTGGAAGAACATGTCACGATACTTTGCAGGCACCTTGAGGACGTACGATTTGAATTATTAAGAATATTAAGATTTGAAATTATATATGTATATATCTAGGAAACGTTCATACGTTTGACAAGCAATTGAAAGGCGTATGTACAGTCGTGCTTGAGTAACGGCGTCGGACTCGCCATCTGTCACGCTGGCAACTAAAATATATCTCTGGCGGAAAGTGGTGTGTGGGTACTACCTATACACCTCTGCCTACCCCTTCGGGGACCCTTATGGTCGATTATGATCCTTAAGGCATGAGGATTTATTAACAGACATAACATTATACAACGAGGGGGTTTGGGTGATTATCAGCAGAATCGAAATGAGGTTTCAACAGAACAGTTTTTTCATAAACTGTTTGATGGTGGGGACTTTTAGATCAACGTGGAGTGAGGGAACGAAAGAGTTTTTAGGAGTCTAGTAGTTTTTCCATGTAAACTTACAAGGAGAGCGTTCGATTACGAAGAATACAAACTTAAATAAGAGTGTATTCTTTGTAAATTACTGTGCAAGTTATACCATTCATCAATGTCAGGGATGGATTGCGGTAGGTCGCACTCCGGCTGTATCCGCGGCACGGAACATCTATTAACTTTCCCGGACAATGTTACGGAGATATTGTACTAGATCCCGGCAGCTACTTAAGTGATTGTTCCGCTGGGGAAGCAAAGCTATGGATAAATAAGTTATTTACCTTTGCGGTTCCTACAATATACCTTTCCACAGGGGACACTCATTAATGCCGGAAATATGATAGCATTTATTTATTTATTTTAAAAACCGTGGTGGTCGAGTTGTTCGCGTAGTTTGAAAATTCGAATTTCGAATCCCCTTTGTAGCAATAAGTTTTTTTGAACGTAGGTACAATGATTAGTCATGAACTTTACGGTGAATGAAAACATCTAGAGGAAACTTGTACACGTTTGAGAAGAAATTCAAAGGCATATATAAAGTTTTGCTTGAGCAACGGCCATTGTCTCGCCATCTGTTATGTAAGCATCTACAATACCTACACACCTCTGCCTACCCCTTAGGAGGACCTTGTGGGAAGGCGGGAAGATCCTTTTATTTATTACTTTACCATATATATATATATTTTTTTTTTTTTTTTTTATTTATTATAATATATAATAACAGGATGCGAATGCGAAGGACGGTTCACCACAATATGTATAAACGAAACACAAAATAAACTCAGTATCGAAAATTAAAATAATTAAACTTAATTAGGATAATAAAAAAAAATTTCTGAAATTAAAATTAAACTGTAATCTATCCTATGGTATAAAAACAATGAAACTTTACCTAATTATATTAAATCTAGAAATAATTTAAGATAACCTTTTTAAGATAACTCACATTGAAAAATTAAAATTCGTTCAAGCTGGTTCAAGGTTCAAGTGGAGCTATTTTCTGAAGATTGTAGCGGATTGTATGTAGGCCCGATCAACAGCTGCGGGAGCCGTCTCCGACAGCGATCAGTCATAGCAGATGGCTTATCTAACGCATACATCTTTGAATTCCTTCTCAAATATATTAATTCTTGAGTACGCATGTGGTATAAATCACAGTAATAATCATCAAAATAATGATAGTAAAGTTCGGAAAAAAATCATTGGCTAAATGGAGGTTCGAACTTTGTTTGTTTTGCAGACGACTTTCCGAACCAAGTCAATGTATTTACGGGATGTATCAGATGTCTTCTAGAAAATCACCC
Organism: Drepana falcataria; assembly: GCA_945859725.1. Classification (NCBI taxonomy): domain Eukaryota; kingdom Metazoa; phylum Arthropoda; class Insecta; order Lepidoptera; family Drepanidae; genus Drepana; species Drepana falcataria. The sequence continues at coordinate 10,147,330 of OX243929.1, forward strand.
TGTATATTAGTACTCTGGATTCCTTTTAAACAATTAACGTTGACATCGTCAAATGTTAGTAAGTCCTTACTTGTACAAATACCACTAGTAAGGTTGGCTTCGTTAATCCGAACCATTCAAACATTTTATGGAATTTAATCAAAACTTATTACATTCCGCAGAAGAAATGTCATTAACTAATGTAGTAAAGTGAATAATGTAATTATTTTTACCGTCTCGTTTCGTAAATTAGGTTGTTTCGGACTAACCCCAATTAGCTAACTGTACTGTATAGCTAGCCTTACCTGAGTAATTCTACATTTTACACAACTTCATTTATATATATATATGTATATATATATATCCTCACGCCTTCCCACAAGGGTCCCCGAAGGGGTAGGCAGAGGTATATAGGTAATACCCACACACCCACTTTCCGCCAGAGGTATACGACTATACATACGCCTTAGAATTTCTTCTCCGACTTATGCAGGTTTCTTCTCGATGTTTTCCTTCACCGTAAAGCTCGTGGTGTGACTAATCACTGTACTTAAGTTCAGAAAAACTCATTGGTACAGTCGGGATTCGAACTTGCGACCTTTGCGTCGCAGGCAACTGCTCGAACCACTCGGCCACCACGGCTCTTCTTTTATAACAGTTTTAATCTGTATTCCGTGGAGATAAACATTTTTATTTTCTGTGCCAATTTTATCTTGTTGACATCTTGATGACCGGACCGCTTGTTACGATATGACACCTGTCATCCTGTTATAAAAATATTTAAAGGCGTCATTTGAAGTCGATTTAGCTGTATGTACGTAATGTATATTGCAGTTATATTAGAGTTGATAGCCGAAACGTAAAATCGAACTATGATTTTTTACGAATTTTAATGACAGTGAAGGTTGTATAACTGCACGCGTTCCCAATAAACGGAGGTGATAGTGGTTTCGAATTTTACACAGACATGCAGCTTTTTAAACTTTAGTATAACATTATGACGAATAACATTCGTCATTCGTGCCAAGTAATCGGGATATCTCCATGGCAAGACCAAACGCCTTCAGCCAGCCACTTCGTAGGTACTTACCAAACTCAGCTAAAGTCGCCCCTGAGTGTAAGAGCTAATATTAACTTCAGTATTCTTATCATGATATTTCATCGTGGTTTTTCCGGATCTGGCTCGTAAGGGACACAATAGGAGAAGATTTATGAGAAGCGAACCGCGATTTCACAAGGAACGAAAACTATTGATCATTGTGTCACGTCTCGGAAAAACTAGTGCTGTAAGAGCGATGGTAAGCATTAGTTACCCTGTGGTAATGCACCGACGTTACAGTACATTTACCAAAAAGTTACATTGGATTTGGGACAGTGGATTTAATAGGTATACGACCAAAAGAAAATAGAAGCATTACTACTGAAATACTGCCCGTATTTTTAAGACTATAAAAAAATGGATTTGAAATTCGAATCTGATAATAGATTCAGACCTGTGGAACACAAAGAACTCCAAATTCGCAAGAGGAATTGCTCTGCCGACCTGCTACTGCAGACCCTTTTGTCAAATGCGGCTAACAAAGTTAGTCAAGCGCAAGAGAGGTAGGGCAAAATGGGTCCCTCGTTCGAATTTGGAGCTATCCGACTGGGGCAGGACCTTATAGAAGTCCGTAGCCAAATAACACAATATTTTGTCTTGTGTACCTGCGTGATGAAGAAGGTTTCCAATAATGAGCCCCTTAGGGAGGATTGTTATATTGTTTTGGCAGCAGTGGCATAAGTCCCATTATGCTGTACAGTTCAGTATAATTCTCCGACCACAGTGTGGCAATGCGCAAGTAATACTTCGGTATTGTAAGCGTAAATAGGCTACGGTAACCGCTTTCCAACAGGCAGGCTATATACTTGTTTGCCACTCTTGATCTCTCTCACTCTCTAAAAAATACTTAAGTTCAGAAAAACTCATTGGTACAGTCGGGATTCGAACTTGCAATCTTTGTGTCGCCGGCAACTACTCGAACCACTCGGCCACCACGGCTTCCTACTACTATTTTATGTAAATCTTGTATATGAACACAAGAAGCATCAACATCCAATAAAAATACTTCATTTATTTCATATCAAATCATTCGATATATTTTATTACCAACTTGAAATGAAAAAGCAGGCTTAAGTTGTAAAGATTCTCTAACATACGGATTCGTATAAATAACGTAGGAAAGTAATGAGCTCTAAAGACTGAAAGAAGAAATTTCTTTACAGCATTGCTCGAGCAAGGCAGACGTATTTAAACACGAAGTAATTTTTAAACTTTATCACGTAACATTTTATGGAATAATAATGTCAAATATTTAATTGACACAAAGTTGTAGATCTTTGGCTCTTTGATGACTTAAAGATATCATTATTTTCCTTCAAAATCCGATTGGTTCGAGTAGTTGCCTGCGACACAAAGATCGCAAGTTCGAATCCCGAGTGCACCAATGAGTTTTTCTTAAATTAAGTACAGTGATTAGTCACACCACGACCTTTACGGTGAAGGAAAACATCGAGTGGAACATGCATACGTCTGAGAAGCCATTCAAAAGCGTATGTATAGTCGTGCTTGAGTAACGGCGATGGACTCGCTATCTGCCACGTTGGCACCTAAAATATATCTCTGGCAGAAAGTAGGCGTGTGAGTATTACCTATACAACTCTGCCTACCCCTTCGGGAACCCTTGTGGGGAGGCGTAAGGATATGATACGTATTGGAAGCTCGCTCGCTAATGCAACTCCCATCAGTAATTGCTATTAATGGAACGCTAAATGAATGGGATTGAATGAAAATATTTACAAAGGACCCAGGAGCTAACCTCAGACCGAAGCCCTTTTGTTAAGTGCGTGATCAGAATCGCGTATACATAAATGGGATTTTAATTCCTCGGTGGTTAATTATTTTAACATAATTAACCACAGAGGAATTAAAATCCCAATTATCAAGGATATATTTCGCTGAATCATTAAAAACATTTCTCTTTCCAACAACATTTACTGCGTACTCTTTATTCATTTATGGGTTTTATTTGGTCCTCTCATCATAACTAAATAGGAACAAGAGTCCATTTTATCGGCGTCTCAGATGAAATTCCATCCATTTGCTATCAACTTCCATTGGATCTGACTCGTGTATCTTGGTCTTCCTGTTCCACTCCTACCTTCTACCTTTCATTCAAGGACATTTACATTTACATTTAAAGAAGTAATGAAGCTGCATTGTCGTATAGAGTTGCCTATCATCTTTCCTCGTCTATTCTCGACTGCCTTTATCAGTACTCTTGTTTCTTCAACTCTCTTGAGCATGTCTTGATTTGCTACCCTTTCCGTCCAGATAGTTTTCTCCATTCTTCTCCAGCACATCTCAAATGCCTCCAATACATCTCTGCCTTGCTCCAGGTGTCTGTTTATATAAAGTTTTTCGTAACTAATTTTAGTATACATACATACATACATATCATCACGCCAAGTCCCTAACGGGGTAGGCAGAGAGTATAGAGCGCCAGTTCTCTCTAGACTTACATACCTCTTTCGCTTCGTCCACATTCATCAGTCTCTTCATACATGCTCGTCGGTTTCGAGTACTCTTAACGTTCCCGTCCTTGAGAGTCCGATCTATTTGATCCAGGTAGTTGGAACGTGGCCTTCCTCTGCCTCTTCTTGCACACACTTTTGCTTTGTATATCTGTTTCGTCAATCTTTCTTCACTCATCCTTTCTATGTGTCCAAACCAACGTAACATGCCTTTCTTCATCTTTACAATCACGCCCTCATTCACGCCAGTTGATTTGCGAATCTCTTCATTGCGGATTCGATCTAATATCGTTACGCCGCACATTTTTCGAAGAGATCGCATCTCGACTGCATTCAAGCTATTTTCATACTTCCTCTGACATACCCAGGATTCGCTGCCATACAATAAGGTAAGTACCAATATCGCGTTGTGGACAGCAACTCGAGCATTCTTGCTCAGCTACATACTTTTTTACTGCCGGACTTAAGGAACTGCCAACAAACATCGACACTCTCAAACACATCTTTCGGGGGGGGGTGCGTTCATTTTCAAAACAAATCTTTTCAAATATTAAAATTATATATAGTATTATATAATTTTAATATGTGGTATATATATATGGTTTTTAATGTAAAATATTTGTTTAGCGATTGCAATCCGTGTTTTGATATCTGGGGTACACCTTGACCGCTTTATTTATATCATCTACATCATCCTCATACATTTAAGAGCTATCTTTTGTCGGTGTCTCCGATGCAGTGTCTTCCTGACTTCTATCCAGTGCAACCTCCTTGACCTCCCTATACGTGAGTTTCACTTTTTCTTTGATCTGACTCATTTTATTTGTTTATTTTATTGTTGTTTATTTCTAATATATGTATAAACTCATAATTAGAGTCGACGCGTATATGTATGTGTTAATCTTAGTCTTTTTAGTTATAAGAATTATTTTTTTATACGGGGAAGTGGACTACTAAGCAGTTTCAGTAATTTTAAATATTTCCTTAAATATTTGGTTTGGTTTACTTAATGTTTTAGGAGCTGAGTACCAATTCAAATTAAATCTGTTTAAAATGCTTTCTGCGCATCGAGACCTAAGCCCGTAATCCCAGGAGATCTCACTGTCCGCATTATGAAAATTATGTAGCAATCATTTCAATTGAAATCTCCTACAACGATTGACATGGTGATTTAACGAGTTTTGATGATATAGGGTGGGACTCGCCATCTGTCACCTTAGCAACTTTAATTTATCTCAATCGAAAAGTGGGTGTTTGGGTGCTACATACTGCCTACATTCTGCCTAGCCTACTCCTTCAGAGACGTAGTAAAAGGCGAAAAGAATAATATGAAAGTATTTCGACGTAGTTGATTGCAACAGGCTTATGTAATACAGTCACGTAATGCACACCAGACACGAAGATCCAATCTTTTAGGAAAATAAAAGGGCTTAGTCCTCCACTCCGGTCATTATGTTATCTTGCCAAACGCTTGCTTTATATACCCACTGCGCCAAGGGAGTAATCATACTTCAGATAAACCATGAACCGACGACTTGCACTGATAACTTATTATGTAAATCGGTTACTTATTACTTGAATATATTTGAGCCGTGGTGGCAGAGTGGTTCAAACAGTTGCCTGCGACACAAAGATCACAAGTTCGAATCCCGACTGTACCAATGAGTTTTTCTGAACTTGAGTATAGTGATTAGTCACACCACGAGCTTTACGGTGAAGGAAAACATCGAGAGGAAACCTGCATACGTCTGAGAAGAAGTTCGAAGGCGTATGTATAGCCGTGCTTGAGTAACGGCGATGGACTCGCCATCTGTCACGTTAGCACCTAATATACTATATATTTGGCGGAATACGGGTGTGTAGGTATTACCTATACACCTCTGCCTACCCCTTCGGAGACCCCTGTGGGAAGGCGTGAGGAATATATTGTAATGTTTTGATCAGTTGGTCAAAATTTTTTGGACACCACTATTTTCAAGCGTTCCCACAAATAGGAGTCAACCTTTTTAATAAGTATTTAGGTGCCAACCTGACCGACGGCGTTTGTCGCCGTTTTACAAAGACTATAAATACGTGTACGACTAGTCATAGCACGATAATAAGCCTATAATTTTACCGGCACACACTTGTTGGTCCAAATGTAACGAATTACTTTTAATAATAGTGTTGTTATAATATAAAAAATATAAATTAATTTATTTAGGAACAGAAAACACAGTTATAATTTACAAATAAATGTGCGATATGCCTGCAGTAGTGTAAAACTGTGTCGCGTAAGAGGTGTACCCCCAGTAAGAGGTGTTACAGAGAGGTTGACAACATTACAATTCAAAATAGATCAATATGGCGTATGTATAGCCGTGCTTGAATAACGGCGATGGACTCGCCATCTGTCACGTTGGCTGGCACCTAAAATATATCTCTGGCGTGCCGGTACTACCTATACAGGTAGGCGACCCTTCTAGGAAGGCGTGTGATCCTTATATATATTAGATTTTGCCCGCGGCTTCGCCTGCGTGGAGTTCGAAAATGTAGGTTAAGTATTCTTCGGTATCAAAATGTAGCCTATGTTCTAATCTTAGGTGTGATGATGGTTTATCATCATTGCAAGTTTTAGTCAAATTGGTTCAGCCGTTTTGCCGTGAAAGAGCAACAAACATCCAAACATACAAACTTTCGCCTTTATAATGTTAATAATTAAGATATATAAATAACGCGCTTTTGACTTTATCATGTTTGATATTTAAATTAAATATACCCGCTATAACCGTCATTAGTATACGGCACTTGTTTGTCACAGTGTTACGAATTTGTAAGCGGCTTACGGCCTAATACGTTCCAGAGGAAGACAGTCGGAGGTCCTTTTAATAAATCACAATCGGAAACATAAATAAACACCCAAGTGCCCCGAAATTTGCTGGCTTTGGAGTAGGCGTCGCTTTATGGAAATTTGATGATTGAAATTGAGTTCAGTAATGTAACCGACGTTCAAAGAATTCATGTGATGGGATGTGTTTACTTTTAATAAATTAAAATGTAATTATATATTCGCCAGAACACGGCTAGTCACATACATACATAAAATAAAGATAAAATTTTTGCAACATCATTTACGAACTGAATTAAAAATTATCTTTGTTTTATTATTACAGCGCATTATAATTATTCCAAATGAAAATACTTATTACTCTAAAATTCACTAACTATTTAGCAATTTATCTTAAGTTGGAAATTCACGCAAGATTTGTAGTTCATCGAAGTATCAGTTCCAAATCATTGCATAGTATAATTCTTAATCGTATGTATGTATCGTCACGCCCTCCCACAAGGGTCCCTGAAGGGGTAGGCAGAGGTGTATAGGTAATACCCACACACCCACTTTCCGCCAGAGGTATATTAGGTGCCAACGTGACAGATGACGAGTCCATCGCCGTTACTCAAGCACTTAATCGTACACAACCAATTAACTGAACTTATTACCAAGTTTCATATATCCTTTATAAATCGATCGAAATCGCCGTATTTTGTTGAAAAAGGGTTTTTGACTAACTTTCCGACGCCTACAGTAACCGCTTACCATCCATTATATCATATGACTAACTGCGTAATTGTATTAAAAGTGAAAATAAATGGTTATACGTTTTTAAACGTTTTTCCCAAGCGAGAGCTGGTATAATGACTATCCGTTTGAGAGGTTTTGCACATTACACGAAGTCTGCGATTGTTTTCCACTGAGACTCGGTATAACCAAACTGTTCTATATTGGATTTTCTTGCAAGCTTTTTCTGACGGAGGAGCTTTTTATCTGAAACAAGCTACATCCGGCGTTTTCACTCTCGCTTTACCGTTAGAGAAAATTATATCAGAGAAGAGCCATGTCTACGTTTTAGTAGTCTAGAAATTATTTTACCAGATCATAATCATAAACTCCTACAATCTAAATTTATAATCTCTTTTGATTGTATGCAGTTATGTTGTTCTATATTTAAAAAAGTTAAGTTTAAATAATAATTAATTAATTAATAATTCTAAGTTACTTGTTGTCCCGTCCAGCTTCACCAGGGTGAAAAAAATACATTTCGTGAAACATCGCTGCGCCACCTATCGGCCCCATTTATTGTTGTAACACAAGCAGAGAAGAAATATATATACAGTTACATATATACAGTTGGGATACGAACTTGCAATCTGCAGGCAAGTACTCGAACTACTCGGCCACCACGTTTTTTTTATTTGATTTTTTTATAATGGGATTGGGATTTACAATATTATTATCGCAGCGTTATGCATGACGTAATAATAATATATTTCCGTGTAACCTGATCATCGTCAGCAATCAATAGGCGCCTACGCAAACATTTGCCATTCGGTAGCCGTCAAATGCCGCTAATTCGCGCTTCATCCCGCACGTTCCCATTGTTTACACGTTGAACCGAGGCCGACACGACGCGCCCCGTTATTTCATTATCAGCTTAAATTTCTTCCATTAGACTAAGTATATGTATGCTTTTATGAACGCACACAGTATGACGTCACAGCTCGCATGCTCGATTCTTCACTGTTTTAAGCTATGAATAATACTATAACATGTATATGTAAGGCATGTTACACTAGTTTGAACATATAGAAAGGATGAATGAAGTAAGATTGACGAAATAGATATACATACAATTTCCTCACACGTTTTCGATCAAGAATCACACAAAAAGGTCGCGTTCTAACCACCAAATTGAAATCCATCGAATACTCTTATGTGGAACGTTAAGAGTACTGAAAACCGGCGAGTATGTATGAGGAGACTGAACGTGGCTGAAGCAAAAGAGATCTGTATGTATGTCTTTGGCCCTCTACTACCTCTACCTACCCCGTAAGGGAAGGGAATTTCATCTCAAACTGATAACTTCGTAGGTCCCGGTAAACCTTTAAACCTTTTCAAATTTAGGACCAAAGCTCATTATATGAAAACCCAATTTCGTAAAACACTGAAAAAAAATGATGAGTAATTTACGACTGAATTGAACCGGAAGGCACACATTTCCAAATTGATATTATTCGGGTTTTAATAAGGATCTTTGTTGGAAAACGTTGCGAGGTTGAAGGGAGAAAAAACATTTTAGGCGTTCATGATAACGTCTGTGATGTCTTGTGATCTGGCTTCAGTGGATCTCTGTCTATCTAGCATTCCTAACGACCGGAAGTTTCCTACTGAAACAGGGTTCCCGACACATTTATACATCAATATCGTCTTTTATATAAATTATGTACATTTGAGGAATTCCTTTCTTTTAATTTTTTTTATCTGATGGTAAGCGTTTGCTGCTGGTTTCTTGCTATAGCAGAGATATAGGTGATTTGCCAACACTTCAGAGATCTTTTCACACCCCTTTTGAACTCCATGTTGCACATACTAGGGAAAACCGCAACCGGTAGCTCATTCCATAGCCTGAGCGTTCGCGGAAGACAAAATCTTTTTTCAAGACAAAGCCGCGCAGTTCCTATTCCTTTGCTTGTATGGGGATGAATTTCCCGTCGATAGCGATAGGTGCGGTGGTAGAAGGTAACCGTGGGTATAATTTTAAACACAATTATTACCTTTTCCTTCAAAAAAGTATGCCGTAAATTACCATAGTAAACGGTGACTGTCTATCTATATAAAGGCAAACGCTAATCGAAGAACCTTTTGGTAATTAAATAATAAACACAATATTTCAAAGTTATTATATTACAAATAAGTATATTTCAAATGGACCCCAATTTCGTCCCTAAACGTAGCCCGGCGATACACGATACGATCAGAGAACCTCAGATAACTTTATCGAGGTTGATAAAGTAACAGACATAAAGATGCGAGAACCTTCCCACTTATAAAGATAAAAGCTATTTTCTTTTCTATTGTCCGTCTATCTATCGCGTGTCTGGCTTTCTAGGCTACGATAATATACCAACGTCGCTGTGTGAAGAGCGTTACATTTTGAGGTGTCACCTTGAGTCGCGCCGCCAGTCCGGAAAATGTGACACATACTGGAGTTAATTTATCAAGCTATCTGATAAGTCTCTTGCTCCAATACATTTTATTGTAAATTAATACATAAGTTGGAGTTACTTCATTTAAAAAATAACAGTATTTAATGAATAATTTAATCTTGAATTCTCCTTTTAGTCTACACCGTCAGGGACTCGGCGTGATGATATGATGTATCTATTTATATATAAATAGATACAGCGGTATCTATTTATTAATACATTATTTATTGGAGGGTTGGTATATCTGTATGAGAGTAGACTTAGTGGCTCAACACGTCGGCAATATATCACAAGCGAGACAACTAAGGTCGCGGTCAGAATGATTGCTTATGTATTATGTTTTGACACCCAAATATTTATCGCTACCGTGTGTGCACAGCTTATAGTACTATTATGGGAAGCTTTATCCAATGCTCGAGTTCTGCCTCAAGCCTGGTAGTAAACAAGATCAAATTGTTTACTTTTAATGATACTAGCTGTGTCCCGCTATTTCACCCGCGTAAAATGTGATTTAATTGGTATATTCTCGATACTCTCTCTGCATACCTCGAATGGAGTTCGACAATGATGCTATATATGTACATACCACATGTTTTCAGCTTCGTTCAAGTCAACATATATATCAACAGTATTACGTTTATAAATTCTATAGCCGTGGTGGCCGAGTGGTTCGAGCAGTTGCCTGCGACACAAAGATCGCAAGTTCGAATGCCGACTGTACCAATTAGTTTTTCTGAACTTAAGTACAGTGATTAGTCACACCACGAGCTTTACGGTGAAGGAAAACATCGAGAGGAAACCTGCATACGTCTGAGAAGAAATTCAACGGCGTATGTATAGTCGTGCTTGAGTAACGGCGATGGACTCGCCATCTGTCACGTTGGCACCAAATATACCTCTGGCGGAAAGTGGGTGTGTGGATATTACCTATACACCTCTGCCTACCCCTTCGGGGACCCTTGTGGGAAGGCGTGAGGATATATTATTATTATTATAATTATTAAGTAACATTAGAATAGGAACACTAATCCGCCTTCATCTCGAGGACGGTATAAGTCAGTGTCACTGTCAGTGTGTTCACTCATATACAATTTCTTCTTGGCATAACGCGATCTCATATGTTAAATATGTTAAGAGATTTGCTCTTAGCGCATCTACATAATAACTGAGTCTGTATCTATAAAACTCTCTTCTCCTTTCACAACATCAAGCTGAAATGTTTTACATGTTCTGTTTTTTATTAAATAATGCAAATACGAAAAAAATACAATATGCGTGTTACTGAGTTTACTTTAATGGGTGAAATAAGGTTTTTCTTTTCACCATTTTAGCCGCGATTATACAAACAATCAATATAAGAAAGTGATTTAAAAAAAATACTTTATCAACTTCTAAATTATATTAACTGGAAGTTATTTACTTTACACAATTGCCCAAGGGCTAATCAGAGCTATAACACACCTCCGCCGGAAATACATTTAGGTATTAACGTGAGCAATGGCGAGTACACCGCCTTACATTAAATCTATGATTTTTTTCTTAAACGTATCCTGGTTTCTTTCAGATATTTTACATGAAACATATGGAATAATATTTGTAAATTTACACGAAATCAAATAACAAAAAACTAATTAAAAAGGAGTTACGAAAGAAATAAGAAAATACATTTAAAAAAACTTCTTTAAAAGCCAACATGACCGTGACTATAAACCTTTCACCCACTAAAGACATATTTAAAAGACAATCTCTTCGACTCTCGCTCGATTATTTTTATTATAACTAAGAAATAATAAGTAATAAATACCTGGGACAATTCCACACAAATTGACCTAGTCTCAAATTAAGCAAAGCTTGTGTTATGGTAACTAGACAACGATATATTTACTTATATAGATAAATAAATACATAGGACATCCAAGACTAAGGTACAAATACTCGTGTTCATCACTCAAATATCTGCCCTCAGCGGGATTCGAACCCGCGACCTCAAGTTTCGCAGTCAGGAGCACTAACCACTAGACTAGACGGTCGTCAATAACTAGCCTACTACGAGATACGAGACCCTTAAATATTCGACCCTTAAATGCTCCATATCACAACTTCACATAACATTATACAATGATACAACTTCGACACGCACAAACGATATTCTAACCTACGAAAGTGGCACGTGAATCTATTTTTGAACAAGAATCATCATGAATTGGTATTTACGTTCAGAATATTTCCAGACAAAAATATACAGACTATTCTAGCAACCTTTGTCTACCGCATTCCATAGTTTGAGCTCAAATCCATGATTCAAGATTTAAAATGTAAAACATTCAATTTTGACCAATCAGTTAAACTTCATCTGTAGGATTACATTTAATAAAATAAATATATTTATTTAATCACAGGCCTTGATAGTAGAGCGTCTGCACTGTCTATTCTTCCCATCTTTGAGTGTTCGATTTATTTCATCTAGGCAGTTGGAACGTGATCTTTCTCTGTTTTCTTCCAGGCACTTTTGATGATTATATTATCCAATCATTATATTCATTTAACATATACCATTATTTTTTGGTGAACAAAGGCTCTTAAGAACAAAGATTTGCGGTGAAGAAACCTACGTGAAGAAGCATACGTTTAAGAACACATTCAAAGATCCTTTGTATAATCGGAATCACCAATGGCACATACATACATACATACATATCATCACGCCGAGTCCCTAACGGGGTAGAGAGCGCCAGTTCTCTCTAGACTTACATACCTCTTTCGCTTCGTCCACATTCATCAGTCTCGTCATACATGCTCGTCGGTTTCGAGTACTATTAACGTTCCCGTCCTTGAGCGTCCGATCAATTTGATCCAATGGCACATAGGTACCTAAATATATATCGAGTAAAAAGAGGTCGTTGCTACACATCTGCCCAAAAGTTTTGGGGAATCATGTGGTAGGGCGTAAAGTTAGAAAATACCATATGTCAACATGCACCGCGCGTTCCTTAGTTACGGCAAGCACTCATAAGCGCTTAACACGAGGCAAGCCGTTTACTTGTCTGACAAAGAAAGAATACAAATTCTATTACCCTAATACTCCTAAAACGCTTTCCAATACCAATCCAAGTGGAAAATTTCCCTTGGAAAATACCATTAAGAAAAGCGGGAAAAGAAACGACAAAATCTTTTAATTAATTCAGATTTCTACCATTAGCCTTTACATAATTAGCCAAGCCTTAATTAATTTGTAACACTGGATCTCCGTCTTTACATATATGCTATGTACCTAGTCCCTTTGCTGCAGAATACTTGACTGCGCACAATTTATTAGATATACAGGGTGGGAAAATAAATATCGTAATTAAATCTACTTCACTGACTGCTTTGACCTTTAATAACTCTATACCTTATAGGTAGTTAGTTATCTTTTAATCTACATATATCTATACTAATATTATAAAGAGGAAAGATTTGTTTGTTTGTTTGCTTGTAATGAATAGGCTCCGAAACTACTGGACCGATTTCAAAAATTCTTTCACCTTTGGAAAGCTACATTATCCCCGAGTAACATAGGCTATATTAAATTGGACCCGATAGGTGGCGCTGCGATCGAGTTTCAAGAATTTTACCTTTTTACCCGGGCGAAACTTTCTGTGTGTTTCTGTGTGTCTTAAGCTAGATTCGAGAATGGTTTAGATTTACAATTGGACCCAATAGGTGGCGCTGCGATCGTGTTACGGGCAATTTAACTTTTTCACCCGAGCGAAGCTGGGCGGGACAGCTAGTTTTTTATATGGCTAATATACTCTTGCTAATGCTACGGGTTTCATTCCGCCTCTTTTCTTCATCGCACCGCTTCCCACAACTCCTGTTGCTTCAAACTAATATACTATATCATTATAAACTCGAAAATGTCTCATTTCGTTTTACACCCCGTATATTATAGTCACATAGCAAGTCCGCTCTACGCCTTAGGCTACGCGGCCGGATGTCATTTGTGCCTGATACCAATTGTATTTTTTTATTGTACTGGTTACAGTATTACAAGCTAAGACTTTTTAGTATTTCTGAGCTTACATTCAATTATTAGTTGGAATCTTACGGTGATTGCAAATCTCATGGGTAACCCCGCATATGCCAGAGGCAGAAAAATGTGGTCGCTATAACTATAACACCTCATTATAGATAAAGTGTGCAAGCATTTAAAGAAAACTGGGCAAGCCAGAAAGTTATAGACTTACAAACGTCATATAATCGGCCAGCCCGCGGGACATAGAGTTGATTGGTGTTTTATTTAGTTTGGTTTAGTTCAATTTAGTTGCGGTACTATATTTTTCTTTTATCTTCTTCTGAACTACAGATACATATTTAATTGTTAACGTAAGTAGGCAGTGTTCTATACAACACTGCCCAATGACCGGCTGAAAATAATTTCCCATATACATATACATGTATTTTAATTCAAAACATCTCAATTTACGTCCATCTCTAGTAGGTAAATCAATTTAGGTAACCAATGTTTCATTTCAAAGGCTATATATGCATAAACAGGTATATCAGTTGGGATATGCCTTCCTCACGCCTTCCCACAAGGGTCCCCCAAGGGGTAGGCAGAGGTGTATAGGTAATACCCACTCACCCACTTTCCGCCAGAGGTATATTAGGTGCCAACGTGACAGATGGCGAGTCCATCGCCGTTACTCAAGGGATATGCACGGAGTGCAATATATATTCAGGTAAATGCCGGGACAAATTTGATCTGCCATTCATATATACAAATACTTGAACACGGTAATCGACTACAATTTAAACTTCCTTGGCATAAATTAACGTAAAGTCAGAGGCCAGGAATTATTAATCATTGTTCTGTCTTATGATAACATAAGTCACTTCAATGATTCATATTTCCTTACCATAAGGTAACCAAAATAAAATATATCTATGAAATACTTCAGCATATCATCATTTTCATGTTTTCTTTCACCGTACAGCACGTGCCGTGATAAATCACCGTACTTCAGTTCTGAGAATCTCATTGGCATGGACCACCGGAACTCAGAGTATACTAACAGGTTACTCAACCTGTATTGTTCTTTTTTTTCAACAAACTGTACCCCGCGGGTTCACCCAGGTACGAATTTTATTATCGTCTTTTTTTTTCTTTATAATATAGCTTATGTTACTCAATAAAGATGTATCTTTCTAATAGTGTTTTTTTTTTAAATCGGTCATGCATATTTTGAGTTAAATCGTGATGAACAAAAAATTTTATCTCTCTTCTTATTAGTTTAGATGTCAGTTAGTAATGTTGTATGTTCCAATTTATTCAACCGTATTGATATTGCCCTTTGTCTCAGGTACAAGCGCATGCAACGATGTGGGACGACCTCGGCCCGACGATAGCCACGAATACGTCCACGTCCAGCTATGATCTCCACAACTACTATCTCACGTTCTTCGACGAGATCAACAAGAAGTATGTCAATGACAGCCATAATATTACCGAAGTGAGTTCTATTCAACCATACCTAATTAGAGATAAGGGAAAGAGTTTCCACTTTATTTGAATCACGACTCTGCCAATGAGTTTTTCTGAAAGAAAAACCATTGGCAGAGTCGTGATTCAAACTTGCAATCTTTGCAAGCGAACCACTCAGCTACCACGGTTCCTTAGGTTCAGAGGTTTATTATTAAATAAATTAGAGGAGTATTGTGAAAGTTATCTGATTGTCCTTTAGAAGTATTTTATTATTTTTATTTATGAATGTCTCATGCTTTCGTCCGTGATTTATTTAAGAGAAAACAATTAATTTATCACTTAGTTCTTAAGGTCGTCTTGATATTTAGTTGCTTATAAACCTTACTTATCACAATGGTCGCTGAAGGGGTAGGCAGAGGTGTAACATTATACTTTTACAAGGAAATAAATTCAAATGTTAGCGTGAGAGAAAGCGTCCATCGCCGTTACCACAAGCACAACAATACTTCTTTGAATTACTTTTCAAACTTATGCAGGTTTCTTTAAGATGTTTCCTTCACCGTAAAAAGCTCATTTCACAATAATGGCGCTCCGGAGTTTAGCGCGTTCAAACCAAAAGCACAAAATTATTCAAATCCCTTTCTATTCAGCCGAAGTCATGTACCAAATGTTCCATCATTAACTTATAAAATGGATTGAGGCTTGGTTCAACAACAAACACTCACATTAAACAACCCAAAGAGAGGTAGGGCATAACGGGTTTTCCGTTCGATTTGGAGCTGCCTGACTGGGGCAGGACCTCCCTCCACCTTATAGAAGTCCAAATAACAAATTTTTTTTGTGTTTTGTTCCTACGCGGTGAATAAGGTTTCCAGTAATGAGCTCCTTGGGGAGGGGGGAGGATTGTTATATTGTGTTAGCAGCAGAGGGATTAGTCCCATTATGCTGCCAACACAGCGTAACTCTCCGAACACAGAATGGCAACGCGCAAGTGTTACTTCGGTATTGTAAGCGTAAATAGACTGCGGTAACCGATTTCATCGGGTGGGCGGGTGGTTCATCAAAAAATAAAAACCAACTATATCTCGATCTAATTATCAGTCTCGAACAAAGGTTCAATGAACACATTTTCTTCGAAAACACATCCCAATAGAATCCCCGTTGTGATATGTTATACAATGCGAAGATGATAAGATCCATTACACTATTGGAAGACAATATGAAACAAAACACGACTTAGGATAATATATCTCCCCACAGACTCTGAAACATTGTTACTTCACAACATTCAATAGAACCACCAACCTGACAGGAATTCACGGAACTAACTCAACAATATAACACTTTGGTTTACTTTCTACGCACGAACTAAAAGCTACCATAGAAGCGTATTTTGCAAAGTTATAATTACTATGGTATACTGGTGTATAGCCTCCATTCTAAGTATATTTTAAACAGCTGTTAAGTTATGCACCAAATACAGCTAACTGTAGAAAACCACACTATTATAAATGTGAAAGTTTGTGAGTGAGTTATTCATACGCGGTGAAACGACTAGATGAATTGAATTGGGCGATATTTAGATTTAATACACATTTAAACCCTGAATGAATACAGATTAACTTCATCAATCAATCCCTACCCGAATGCTAGTCGTACAAACCCCTGATTCATCAACAAACATTCGAAATATGGAAACTAAAATTACGTCACTAACAAAATTATCATGCACCATGTTACCTTTTTTTTCACCACTAATGTGGTAATGGGCTTTCGGTCCATTTGATATAAAGCGGTTCCCGCGGACTATTGATGTTACAACAAGGCCGGCTCGCGCGTTTCCTTACAAACCAGTTTATGCAATTCATGTGCTATGTAGCACTACCACGATTCAACTTGATGGGAACGTCAAGAGTACTCGAAACCGGCGAGCATGTATGAAGAGACTGATGAATGTGGACTAAGCGAAAGGGGATGCAAGTCTAGAGATCTGGCGCTCTATTGTCTCGGTCTACCCCGTTAGGGACTCGGCGTGATGATATGTTTGTACTATCAATCTCCATCTGTAGTTTTCCTATCTTCTATTATCAGGTGTACCAGTCCTTCATTTTGCCGTGGTGGCGGCAGGTGCTGTGGACGCTTCTATTTGCAGGGATGGTCGTGGTGGCCACCGTGGGCAACTTAGTGGTCATATGGATCGTGCTCGCCAACAAACGAATGAGGAGCGTCACCAATTATTTCCTAGGTTTGTATCCATGTAGCCGTGGCAAGTTTTAATTTTAGTTTACAAGCGTTCATTAGGAACGTACTCGTACGAACGCAGGTTTTTTTCTTGGAAACGGTAGTAACTTTAGTTTTTATTATGTATATGACGTTTAATGAGTGTTCCCTGTGTCCTTTACGTTGAATAAAATATTTTGATTTTGATTTAAAGGTGAATAAGGTTTCCAGAAATGAGCTCCTTGGGGAGGGGGAGGATTGTTACATTGTGTTGGAAGCAGAGGGATTAAACCCATTATGCCGCCAAAACACTGTAACTCTCCGAACACAGAGTGGCAACGCGCAAGTGATACTTCGATATCGTGAGCGTAAATAGGCTTTGTAGTGTGACCTTTCCCTGAATGTACAGTGAATGTGCAATTTCTTCACTAAACTTACCTTTAACGTTCATTTACTAGGCTAAAGCGGTAACTTCAAACAGGCAGGTCTTGTTCGGGCGAGTTAACATTCAACTTAACTACAATTCGAAAACTAGTGCAATTCCCACTTGTGTACACTAAGGCTTTATAATAGAATACTATATAAAAGCAAAATGAGTTTTGAATTCTGTGTATGAAGATTTCGAGTTGATTATTTAAGTCGTGGTTCGCTCAAACAATTTGTTAATTACTGGTTTAAAGTTTTACAAAGTATCATTTATTTTGTTTTATTTATTTATTACTCATTTATTTATTATAATGCCATCTGCTTATCTGCTAGCTATCAGTGGTCGGATCCTAGATAAAATAACGTCCTCCTATTTATCCAGGTACTTTGTGCCAGGCCTGTGAGAGCCTCTCTAGGTATTGGCCAAGGCTCTTAGCCATTACCACGTTCCAACTATCGATATAGTTGCTTTAGTGTTATTATTATAAGAGCTCTTTGAAAACATCTCATCTAATTTACGATTCGTGTCCACAGTAAACCTGTCAGTAGCAGATGCAATGGTCTCGACTCTAAACGTGACGTTCAACTTTACCTACATGCTCAACTCCGACTGGCCGTTCGGCCACTTCTACTGCAAGTTTTGTCAGTTCATCGCAGTGCTCAGCATCACCGCATCCGTGTACACACTAATGGCTATCAGTGTTGACAGGTAAGATAGTCTTGATACCATGGTTACGCAAAGTTAGGTTGTCATATAACAGTTGGCCATAAAGGTATTTTATATCTTAAAGATAAAGATATTTATTTAGAGCTGTGGCCGAGTTTGAATCCCAACTGAGTTTTTCAGAATTTAAGTACATTTATTAGTCACATCACGAGCTTTACGGTGAAGGAAAACATCGAGAGGAAACCGGCATACGTCAGAGAAGAAATCAAAGGTGTATGTATAATAATTGTGCTTCAGTATCGCCGACGAACACGCCATCTGTCACGTTAGCACCTATAATATATCTCTGGCGGAAAGTGGATGTGTGGGTACTAGCTATACACCTCTGCTTACCCCTTCGGGGACTCTTGTGGGAACATGTGAAGGATATACATACATGAACTTAAACACTTCGTAATTTTATAACTGCCTTTTTCCACGTCGAATTTTATATTAGACTAGCTGCCCCGCCCAGCTTCGCTCGGGTGAAAAAGTTAAATTGCCCGTAACACGATCGCAGCGCCACCTATTGGGTCCAATTGTAAATCTAAACCATTCTCGAATCTTTTTTTTTTTTTTTTTTTTTTTAACGTGGAGAATCCTCATGGATCCCTACCTCCGCGGGGGCGGCGGCAGGGTATGTCAGACTCTTACTGACTAAACTCCACGGTGTTCCTTCACATCGCTATATGGGGGGAGTATGAGACCGCGTCAGCATACTATCACGCCCCCCCCAGCGGTTCGGCCTGTCGGGCCCCACCTGTCGCCCGGTTTTGTGTCCGGGCGGATTTCTCCTTGGGAGGGCGCGCGGGAAACACGACGCGCGCCCTTCAACCTCGAGGGCATTGTGTGCGCAGGCAACGGGGCCCCCGCCCCGTTACCCGCAGCCCTCTTTAAGGAGGCATGAGCCTGGTTTCGGCCCGCCTCCTGCGGCCGGTCCTTCGGCGGCGGCACGGGTCAGCGGTAGGCTCGCATTCCCGCGTTCGTTCCGCCGCCTCTTTCTGTGCCATCACCTCCGCACAGAAGGACACGGCCGCCTCCCACGTCCGTGTACTGCCGACCATGGACAGAACCAAGGCCGGCAGGGAAAGGTCACGTCCGGTGGTGGCGACGAGGGCGCTGCGCTGCTCTGCCCACGCCGGGCAATCTTCGAGCGTATGCTGCGCAGTGTCCTCGTCGCAGCCGCAGTGGTGGCACCTGGGGGACGCTTCTCTTCGCGCCACCTTGTGCAGGTATTTGCCGAAGCAACCATGTCCGCTCAGCACCTGCACGAGGTGGTACGTCAGCGTCCCGTGCCTGCGGCTTGTCCAGTCCTTGAGGGCCGGGCGTATGGCCTCGATGGTCCTCTGCCCGGCCCCTGGCTCCGCGAGCTGCTCCCGCCACTTGGTGAGTGCGTGCTCTTGTGCGTTTTGCCGCACGCGCCGTAGATCTTCTGGCGCGGCGGCGCCGTCGTCTCTTCTGGCCTCGGCGCTCCGCCTGTAGACGGCGGCAAGCACCTCGGCCTCGAGGTCCCAGGGTGGGGTCCCCGCCAACACGCAGGCTGCGCCGTGTGATATGGTGCGGTATCCGCGGACCACCCTGGTCGCCATGACCCGCTGCGGACGGTGCAGCAGGGCCTTGTTCTGGCGATCCAGGGCGTCCGCCCACACCGGCGCGCCGTACAGGGCCATCGACCTCACCACCCCGGTGTACAGACGACGGCAGCACGCACTCGGTCCGCCCTTATTGGGCAGGAGCTGGCTAAGCGCGCCAGCCGCAGCGACGAGTTTGGGGGCGAGGCGCTTAAAATGCGCGTGGAATTTCCACCTGCCGTCCAGTACGAGACCGAGGTACTTCATTTCAGTCCCGACTGCGACGGCAGTGCCCCCTACGTCTAACTGCGCCCCCGCTGGCGGCTTCCTTCGAGGCCCATGGAAGCAGAGGGCTTCGGTCTTGCTCAGGGCGACCTTCAGGCCCAGCTGCCGGATGCGGTCTACGACCACCGCGACTCCGGTTTCCGACAGCCGGCGAGCTTCCTCGAAGCTGGCCGCCCTCGCTGTGACTAGGGTGTCGTCCGCATAGCAGATTACGTCGACTCCCGGGGGCAGAGCTCCGCGCAGCGCCCAGTCGAAGCCGATGTTCCAGAGTAGGGGGCCCAGAACCGACCCCTGTGGAACACCGCACGAGACGCTTCGGCGCAGCAGCTCCCCATCCCCGTCGACGCAGACGACACTCCTGTCCAGCAGGTAGTCCTCCAGGACTCGTCGGAGGTACCCCGGCACTTGGTGATACCGGAGCGCCTCGGCCACACAGCTGAAGGGGAGGGTGTTGAAAGCGTTGGCGATGTCCAACGAGACAGCCAACAACACCCCGCGCCCCGCGACGGCTGCTTCGGAGAGGGACTTTAGGCACAGTATGGCGTCCACTGTGGACCGTCCCTCCCGGAAGCCGTATTGGCTGGCGGCCAGGTCCGGCCCCACCACGCGAAGATGGTTTGTGACGCGGGCAGCGATGATACGCTCGAAGAGCTTGCCCGCGTCATCCAGCAGCACGATGGGACGGAGCCCAGACGAGTCAAGAGGACGACCTTCCTTTCTGAGCAAGACCAGCAGACCCCGCTTCCATATTGAGGGGAACCGCCCGCATGCCAGGCACGCATCGAGCAGTCCCCTGAAACGGGCCTCGAGTGCACCCAGGGCCGACGCCAACAGCCGGCCTGGGACCCCGTCGGGCCCTGGGGCAGTCTTTTTGGCGCGGAGCCTTAGGACAGCCGCCCCCATTTCTCCATCCGTGATGGGGGGTGGGGGGACGGCGTCAGTGTCACGTCCGGTAGAGGGCGGCGCTATCTCGGGTGGATTATAATCGACACTCGCCGGGAATAGCGCCGCCACGACCTGCTTGAGGAGGCGAGGCTGGAGACTCTCCGTGAGCGGGGCGGCCTGCCCGCGCAGCTGCTTTCGCGCGTATCTGTACGGCCTGCCCCACGGATCTCGGTCTACTGTCCCCAGCATTTCTTGCCAGCCTTGAGTCTTGGCTTGGGCGATGGCCAGCTTCAGCGTTTTCTTACTGGACCTGTAAGTCTCGTATAGCTGGCCCTCGCTTGCCTCGTCGCGCACGCGCCGCCTTCGACACGCCTGGTAGGCTCGGCGCGCTGCGACACAGTCCCTTCGGAGACTAGCGATCTCCGCCGACCACCAATATACCTGTCTTCTTGGCGGTCGGCGGCGGGCGCGCGGCATCGCCGCGTCGCACACGTCCGTCATCGCCTGTCGGAACCACGCCGCCTCTTCCTCCACGTCGATGCGCGACGGAGGCTGTGCAAGCCAAGACATAGTAGAGGCCGCCTCCTCAAGCACGTCGGTGTCCAGTTTGGTGAGCGCCCACCTCGGGAACGGTGACCGTCGTCCTTCTCGTCGTCTGCTTCGAGTCCCCGTCGTGGGGGAGACGTTGAACCGGATGTACCGGTGGTCCGACAGCGTCTCGACCCCTTCGAGAACGCGCCAACCCTGAACTCGCGTCGCGACAGCAGGAGACGCAAAGGAGAGATCCACGATGGACCCTCCTTGCTGCCGCACGCAGGTATTGACGCGCCCCCGATTCAGGACGGAGACTCCGACGAGTGTCGCCCACTCCTCCAGGGTTTCGCCTTTTCCGTCGGTTGCTGGACAGCCCCACACCGTCGATTTGGCGTTGAAGTCCCCCAGGACGATCACTGGCAGCGGTGACGCTCGTCTGACCGCCGCCTCAACCTCGTCCAGGAAGACCTCAAACTCGGCGCGGGACTTGTTGGGGGAGAAGTAGACCCCAACCAGAGCGACGTCCCCCCAAGCAACGACGACGAAACCCTGTCCCCTTTCCCTGACCACAAGGTCCTCAGCGCCGGCGATGGCCACGGTCCCCGTAGCATCGCCCGCCCAGTTTGATCTGGACGGGACGAAGTAGGGTTCCGCCACCACCGCGATATCCACCAACCACTCTAGCATGGACTGCAGGAAGAGGTCCTGAGCCCTTGCCGAGTGATTGAGGTTACCCTGCAGGACCTTGTATGGGCGACTATGGTCCATTATTGGTCACCGTTCCCGGCGCTTGGCTAGCCAGCGGGGCCGCTGCTGAGGGTTTGTCCCCAGTGGGCGCTGGCTGCCGGCGACTGCCCGGTTTGACCGGCGGCGCCTTACACGATTTGCCGCCGGCCACATGGCTGGCTGGCTTTTTCGCCTCGGCACACAGAGCGCAGTGCGGCTCTGCCGAACACCCGCGCGCCTTGTGACCGGGCTTGCCGCACCTGTAGCAGGCGTCACTGCGGTCGACCGCCGAGGCGCACTGCGGCGCCATATGACCGACCCGCAGGCACCGGAAGCAGCGCGCGGGCTTTGGTTCCAGCAGTTGGACCCGCGCGCTCACCCAGCCCACCAGGAGCCGCCCCGCCTGCGCAAGCGCGTTGGCGGTCGCCACCGGGCAGCGCACCCACACTGTGTAGAGGCCGGAGGGGGCAGGGCGCACCTGTCCTGCCTTTATTTCTCCCTCGGCACAGCCAGTCGCCTTGGCAATGGCCGCAGCAACCTCAACGGCAGTCGCAGAGTCGTCCAGACCCGATATGCGTACTTCCGCGCACTTGGTGGGCCTGGACACCCTCACGTCGTCACCCCTCAACGACTGCCGTAGTTTTTCAGCCAGGGCCTCCGCTTTTTCGGCACAGGCCTCCCCAGACACCTCCAGGATTCTCGCCCCGGTAGCCGCCAGCCTTAGTCGGACCGCCGGGATACCGAGATCCTTGAGGGCCTGGGCGTCCACCTTTTCTTTGGCCTCGGCCATTACGGAGGCGTACGACATCCCCCTTTGCTTGGCCTCCGGCTGCAGTGTTATTACGACTGCAGCCGTCCGGGGGGCACGCAACTGCGGAGGCTTGGGAGGCTGCTGCATGGCCCTGCGGCCTTTGCCTTTGCCCCTCCTTTTGCCTTTACCAGGTTGGGTCGGGGGCGGTGCCTCGGGCTTCTTTGTGGCCTTCTTGCGCCCGACGACTTTCGCCCAGGATGTGGAGGCAACAACTGGCGCTCTTTGTTCCTCTCGTGGCCCCCCCGCTGCGACCGCCGGCAGTTCGGACACGGTAGCAGGTGTCGGACGGGCACGCCTGCTTTTGGTGCGCCTGGTTGTTGCGGCCTGTGCGGAAGGCGCCGATGTAGATGCGGTCCCTCTCAATCGGCGCGGCTGCGGTGGCCCCTTTGCGCCATCCACACACTCCACAGCACGCTCCGACTGAGGGGGGCTTATGCGCCTCTCCAGATCCGCAATCTTCTCCTGCATGGCCGCCATGATCACGGCGGCCACACTGCCAACGTCGACTGCAGCTGGTGCAGGTGAGGGCGTCGGTTGCTGCCTGGCCTGGACTTCGCCAGCTCGGCCCGCAGCCCTGCTACCTCCGCCCTGAGCTCCTCATAACTTTTACGCAGGCGGTCATTATCCGCCTGCAGCTTCCTTGTCTCATCTGAGACTGAGCTCCCCTGCATTATGTAGGCCGCCTCACGTATTGAGGCAGCAGCCTCTTTAAGGGCCCTCTGGCAGGTGCCCTTGAGACGCGATGATTTGGTGGCGACCTCAAGAATGGTCTCCACCTCCATCTCGACCCTTTTATGTAGGGCCGCAACCGTCGGACCTCGAAGCCTCACAGCCTCATCGACAGCTAGGTCGACCTCCCGCTGCTCGGCCTCCTCTTCGCGCGTCTTGGGCGCCTCCTCCACAGGTGCCTTTGTCTTCTTACCCTTTTTGGGTTTGGCTTTGCCTGCGCTGGCATTTTCTTCTCGTCCCGAGGCGACGGACGCAGCGGATATAAAGCCCGTTTCGCTATCCGCAGCCACCTCCTCGGGGATTGCCGCCTGTGCAGCCTGAGCGGCTGGGGGGGCTTTGATGAACCGCCCCATCCTGTCCCTTAACTGAGTCGACGACGACCTCCTGCTGCGCACTGCCGCAGCACCATTTTCAGTTTCGGACGCCGAGCATTCCTCTTCTGAAGATGGAGCGGGCGAGCGCCCCCTCCAAAACCGTCGACCCCCTACCGACCGATTTTCGGCAGTGCCCTCTACGACACTCGCCACTGCTACGACAGGAGTGCGCTCCACGACTATGCGCACCTCCTTCTCCAACGGGCCCTTTCGACCCCCGACTACCTCTACCTCCTCAACTTCAACTCCTACTTCATTGGGTTTGTTTTTATTCTCCATTTAACGACTTCAACATTTTTTCATCTCGGTAGCTCCCCACCCTCCTTGGAGCCCGCACACTTGGGGATGCCGCAATGGCACCAGGGCTACCACCGAGATATAGAACTCCGGGGTGAGTTGCCTACGAGACGGACGACGCTCGCTCCTACCACCACTTTGGTAGTCGCTTACGCCGCCGGCTGCAGACCCCATCCCCCCAGAGCTCTAGCCACCCCCCCCCGTCTGAAGGACGAGGTTTTAGCCGATTGATCGGTATGCGGCTACATACCAACCTCCCGTGTTAGAGGAGATCCAGACCAAAGAGGTGTGTTGCCGTCGCCGAACATTTACCCAGAACGACGCAGGCTCAACCCCCAGGACTCCTTCACCCCCCATTACGGGTCCCCGCGCACGGCACTAACACGCGGGAGGTCAGTCCCCCCTCCCCCATCTACATTGATTGAGATGGCAGGACCGCGATGCCTGACCTCGATTACACCGCAGCGGAATTAGGATGGGTATTGGACAAGGAAAGGATCAAGGATTTTTAGAAAGGATTTTTGGGGTTTTTGGGAAAGGTGGGAAAAGGAGAGCGCCCGGAGCTTTCAGTTACGTCTGTTTCTGATGGAACCAGACCAATAGCAGGCGGCAACCTCTAGCAGGATAGTGCTCCGGACTTGCCTTGGGGATCTTCGCGACCTGCGCTACTCCCAAGACCAACGCCAAATTGCTCACTCGGAAAAAGTGAACAAAGTAGGTGATGAGCTAGCACCCTTACTAGGACCCCTTGCGGGCGCCCCTAGGGGGTTCTAGCTCATCCCCCGCCCAACCATTCTCGAATCTAGCTTAAGACACACAGAAACACACAGAAAGCTTCGCCCGGGTAAAAAGGTAAAATTCTTGAAACTCGATCGCAGCGCCACCTATCGGGTCCAATTTAATATAGCCTATGTTACTCGGGGATAATGTAGCTTTCCAAAGGTGAAAGAATTTTTGAAATCGGTCCAGTAGTTTCGGAGCCTATTCATTACAAACAAACAAACAAACAAACAAACAAACAAACAAACAAATCTTTCCTCTTTATAATATTAGTATAGAAAATTCAAATATATACATACATACATACATACATATCATCACACCGTGTCCCTAACGGGGTAGGCAGAGAGTATAGAGCGCCAGTTCTCTCTAGACTTACATACCTCTTTCGCTTCGTCTACATTCATCAGTCATCTTTACAATCACGCCCTCATTCACGCCAGTTGATTTGCGAATCCCTTCATTGCGGATTCGATCTAATATCGTTACGCCGCACATTTTTCGAAGAGATCGCATCTCAACTGGCGTCAAAAATTCAAATATAGATACGAGTATGCAAGAGTTCTAGCAGCTAATGAAAATTTGTAGTTTATCAATGTGTGTATGTCTAAATACAGGTACTACTTAAGTGAATAACATGATATACTAATTCTTACATACATATCATCACGTTAAGTTCTTAAGAGGGCAGAAAAAATAGAGTACCTAGTCTCCCTAGCGTTACACCCTCTGATGCATGATCGTCGGTACCTAGTTTCGGGTACTCTGATCGTTCCCATCTTTAATTCTTCGCACACCATACTTCTTGCTTTTTTTCGATCGATTGGAGTTCGTTCCATGTTATATGTGTATTCAAACACGTACATATATAACATAAAGCCGAGGCACGGGTTAGGCAGAGAGAGTATAACGCCAGTTCTCTCAAGACTAACAGACCTCTGTCGCTCCATCCACATTCATTTGTCTCTTCATACATGCTCGCCGGTTTCGAGTACTCTTGACGTTAAATAAATATGCGTATGTTTAATAAACAAAATACGGAGAAACTTAACTAATTCTAATCTGCCCTCGAAGCGAACTGGGTAAGTTTGTAAACATCCTGTTGAATTCGATCTAAAATGTCAGGTTACTTAGGTCAGGTGTCAGGTCGCTTAAGTTCGGTTAAAAATTCATTGGTACACCGAACTTGCAACCTTTTTATTGCAGGCATCTACTCAAACCACTCGCCTTCCACAACTTTTAATTAAAGTCAAATGAATAAATTAATGGCACTATATATAATTTGTTAATACTATATAAGGTTTCCAGTAATGAGCTCCTTGGGAGGGGGGAGGATTGTTATATTGTATTGGCAGTAGAGGGATTAGTCCCATTGTGCGGCCAACACAGTATAACTCTCCGAACACAGAGTGGCAACGCGCAAGTGATACTTCGGTATTGTAAGCGTAAATAGGCTGCGGTAACCGTTTTCCATCAGGCTGGCCCGTATGCTTGTTTGCCACTCTAGTTGTGTAAAAAAAAAAAAATGCCAAGTTTCCTGACACCGCAAAAACATAAAAATAAACTTAGTCCTACGGATTAGTAAGTTTAGTACGAGTACACATTGTATTCTACAATTTAGCGTCAGATCTTTAAAAGTTCCACAGCCCTCTTAAAAGCCTTGTCGCCGAACGATAAAGTTAAGAGAAGGCTGAGAACCTTATCTCGTTATTGATAATGATCGCACTGTGCTCGCCTTTTCAAAGAGGAAGTGCACGTGACTTCTGAAGAACTGTATGTATGTATAATACTAACTGCGCTAGAGTTATTCTCGCGTAAAACTTGAAATTCTGGAATCATACATTTAATAAGTAATTCAAAGGCGTCTTATATATGTATAGCCGTGCTTGAGTAACGGCGATGGACTTGCCATCTGACACATTAGCACCAAAACATATCAATGGTGGATAGTGGATGTGTGGGTACTACCTATACACCCCTGGCTACCCCTTCGTGGACCATTGTAGGAAGCCTCACGCCTTCCCACAAGGGTCCCCGAAGGGGTAGGCAGAGGTGTATAGGTAATACCCACACACCCACTTTCCGCACACGGGTGGCAAAGAAGCATGCGCAGCTACCGCCGCCTTTGGACGCTTGCCACCAGCGGTATCACTCGCGCGCTGCCGACCCTGCAGGAATCTATTCACACCCTTCTTGAAGAACTCCAGGCTGTACTCTCCAGAGAAAACCTCAACTCAAGATATATCTTATTGCAGTACATATAACGTCACTTACGAAAGCCATCGTTTAAATACCCATATACATTACACATACAATATCCATATACATATGGGTAAGCAACACGATTCTGTGTAAATATATAATGTTGGTAAAGCTAGAGAGCTAGCTGTAATTCTCGTCATCAAAGTTGATAAGCCAACCAATCAGTTAATACTTTCCTAGATTATCGTTCCGAGAATAAGACTTATTACCCATTCGACTTCTCGACTTAAGACTGAGAAGAGCTTTGATTAAATTTCGTTTTCGCTTTGTTCAAAATTCGTTGCGAGTTTTAAGACATCGTTGCCCTCCGATTGCTTGCACAGATTTATTTTTGCTATTTTCGGAAGCAGCTGAAGTAATTAATTACCGCAATACTCGAATGAGGATTATATATATCGGAATATAAATCTCGACCATACTCGGATTAGTCGGTAGGTACATAGCACGCAGAGATAAAAACAAACAAAACCCGTGTTGTTTGATTACCAAGAGCGTAGAGGTATATTGGAAAACTAACCTTTTTGTTATTTTTATACGTAGATATTGTCAAAGAGAACCTAGACACATATTGATATGGGGAAAGGTATGTCATCCTAATAGCTAATCCTTTGATGTTACAATTACCCATAGGCGGAGGTGACCGCTTACTATGAGGCGAAAGGTATGCTAGTTTGCCAACTAAATGTTTGTTTATTGCTAAGTCAGAGATGGAATTTTGATGCAATTGGCTAGATATCTATGTATATTATACATACAAATATACATATAATATGGTAATCGGATAGCTTTAAGTCGTATGTTTACCTCTATCATAATATTTATATATCCTCACGCCTTCCCACAAGGGTCCCCGAAGGGGTAGGCAGAGGTGTATAGGTAATACCCACACACCCACTTTCCGCCAGAGTTATATTAGGTGCCAACGTGACAGATGGCGAGTCCATCGCCGTTACTCAAGCACGACTCTACATACGCCTTGCAATTTCTTCTCAGACCTATGCAGGTTTCCTCTCAATGTTTTCCTGTATTCGATGTTCACTGTACTTAAGTTCAGAAAAACTCATTGGTACAGTTGGGATTCGAACTTGCGATCTTTGTGTCGCAGGCTGGTACCACGGCTGGTATCATAATATTTGTGATTTGTTTTATTACTTTTTAGACTTGAATGAAATATATCGGAAGGAATGTAACTAAAACTTAAGAAAGCTCGGAATTTAAAAAATCCGTAAATAATTTACGAGGCAGAAGTTGCTTCGTTGGCATTTTTATTAATCGAGGGATAAGCGAAACTCTATCGACTCGAGAACTCTTAATCTTATTATAAACGATTACAAGGAGAGATTATACTCTGGGGTTATTATATTAATTAAAATTCAACGGAGGATCGGATGTCCGAGATAATATTTTTAATACCTTAAGTTTTTGCGTTCGTTGGGGATCTGGCAAAAAAAAATACTTCAAACTTTAAATAATATCGCACAGTTCACAGGTAATGTTTGGGTAATGGCTTTAGTTAAATAATAAATAAAATAATAATAAAATATAATTAAATAATAAACATTAAATAATAAATGCTTGGGTTAAAAAGAAACCTGAAATAATAAAAATTAAATAATTAATGTTTGGGTTAAAAAGAAACCTGAAATAAGAAAATATAAATAATAATAGACATGTAGACATTTCTACGTACGTTCGTGTAGGTAGTAGGTAGGTAGTAGTAGGTATTAGACACGAGAATACCACTATCAAGATCAGATCGTTCGAACACACACAGGATGGAAAAGTCCTGAAAACAAGAGTGCTCCAAATTAACGAGCATGTGTGAAAACACAGATAGGTCTGTAAGTTGAAAGAACTGGCATCACTCTGCCTACCCCCTGAGAGACACGGTGTAATATATGTATATAATGTATTAAATGTATACCTATCTACCTACTCAGTAATACTATAAATAATAATAAGAAATAATACAATTTTATTTGTTAACATTGTTTTGGCACAGAAATTAAACGTAACGATGACATCCGCAGAAGTAAAAAACTGTGTCGCGGATAACAACGCCCACCTCAAGATATATCATAGATCATACAAGATAAGATAGGCAAACTATGTTTGTTAGTTTGTACACGCAAATCTCGGAGACTAATGTGAAAAACCTTCTTTTAACACATCCTTCTTAGGATGATCATTTTCACGCAAAAAATACTGAAGGGGTTTGGATGGAATTTTGCGGGCATAACGGACTGCCCGATCAAATTTGGAGTTGCCCGACTGGGAAGGGACCTCCACCTTATAAAAGTCCTAACCAAATATCAGATTTGTGTTGTGTTGTGTTCCTGCATGAATAATAATGTTTCCAATAATGAGCTACATGGGAAGAGGGAAGATTGCTATATTGTGTTGGCAGCAGAGGGACTAGTTAGTCCCAATATGCTGCAAACACAGAAGTAACTCCGAACACAGATTAGCAACGCGCAAGTATCTTGCAGCTCGATATCATGAGCGTAAATGGGCCACGGTAACCGCTTGCCATCAGGTGGGCCGTATGATTGTTTGCCACTCTTGTTGTATGAAAAAAGATAGGTGTTAGTGGCATTAACAGATAGGATATTTTATTCCAGAAAAAAACAAATAATACCTACTCAGATGAAACCGTGGAGCACAGCTTGTTTTATAAGAGTTCGTCCTGATAACCTAAAAAATAAAAGATTTTTTCCGTAATTTCAGAAACGGCTCTATAGTATAAAGAAGCAGACAGTTCCTTTGGTAATTTATTCCGTGTATGTACAATGAGAAAATATTAGGAGCTATCCATCTTTGTTCTGGGTAAAAATAAAATGGCGGCCGGCTATAAAAACAGCTTTCTTACGTTCCTTGATTGATCGTGACTTCATATTCTGAAACACGACTCAATTCCTAGTAAAATAAATTTAATATTTAAAATGGCTAATAACGAAATTAGCATGTATTCCTTGACGATTGTTTGAAATCTTGTCTGCGAGATGTCAGTGCGAATATTAGTTCAGACTACAAATAACGTAATTTTTTAATTATAAATTCGTATTTTACATGCTACGAGCAGCAAAAATAAACATTTAGCTTTATGCTCGACTTTTTGGTATGATGGCAACAGGTTGCACGCGACAGGGGTGTGACTGGCAGAGAGATACCAAGGGCTTATGTTATAAATATGGTCTATAGATTCAGAAACGATTATTGCAGGGCTAACAACGCGCGAGTGATACCCTAGTGTATTCATTGCTACAGTCCATAGCGGGGGTAACCGCTTACCATCCGGTGGATCGCATGCTTATTAACGTTACATTTTACAACTTTTCAACAACAAACAATTCTTTATAAACCAAAAATAATTGATAATGAAACCATGCGTGCTTTGACGATGACGCGCAGTACACTTAGAGATAATGGAAAGCGTTAGGTAACGATGACGCGTGTTCCATGAATTTGGTTCACCCAAAAAATGCTCAACACGCTTAAAGAAGTTTTGCCTACCAAATGTGATATAAAGAAATGCGAATATCTTTCAAGTTGGATCTAACTGCACATCGGTTAAGTAGTTTAAGAGTCCATCGCGGACAAACAACGTGACGCGTAATTTATATATATTAAATGTGTTAATTTAATTATCACAAATGTATCCAGGTACGTAGCCATCATAAGCCCTCTACGCCCGCGGCTGGGCAAGCGCGCTACGCTGGGTATAGCTGCAGCTATCTGGGTGTGGAGTTCACTCCTCAGCAGTCCCAACCTCGTCTACTTCACTACGGACACTGACCTCCTGCCAGACGGAAGCACCAGGTACTTTTTAATATGTAATGCCTTGATTACTAGCTGTCACCTAGGATTGTCTGCTGTCAGCTGTCATTTTATAGTTGGAGCACGCTTCGTACCAGTGTATTACTTAGTAATGGTTATCTTGTGACCGTATGAAAAGTTTCATACCCTAATTCAGCCAACAAGTTTTTTTTCATCAATATTGTAGCAGGGGCGTAGGCATGAAAATGTATCAAAACGATCCAACAATAATATTATTAATGATTTCGCGATATAACCGCGGAAATTATGTGTTGAGAAGCTTTGTAATAAAATCTAAATACATACAACGGGTATATAATATAATATAAATGTATAATATAAACGGGTGCACCACTTTCTATTAGTGCTTTTTTTATTATTTAATATACCAAAAAGTATGCTCGTCTGAAGTTTACCGACGCCTATGGACAATTACAACACCATGTAACACTCTCACATTGCAAACCCAATAAAGATACGTTGCCATTCTTAGTATGATGAATCCGGTTCAGTAGATACTGTACGCTTTATACTCGTACTAAAGTTTTATTCATTATTCCCGCGGTAGTTGGTTATAAATAAACAGCAAAGTAAATTCTCCACTGCACATCCAATCGTAACAAACCATAAAATTCTATATACTCGTAAATATTTGAAGAGGCGGTAAATCTTTATTTTAAATGGACTACCCATTACAATCAGCCTGACGTCCCCGTGGTGTGATACACGTCGGTACGTAATTGCGATTCGTTCGATTACCAAAATACGTACACAGTATAGGCACATTCTTACCTATAACTTTTCGTTGCCCGAGCTTCGGCCTTTCGTAGGTAATACAATTTGTGTTCTATATTTCCCCTTTAGGAATCGCGAGGCTTCCAACGAACATCTTCTTACTCGTTATTCTTACGTACGTGATCGTTGCGCTTCGTTTTATATCGTTACTATTACTACCTGTGTGCTGAGATTATCGGAAGTTTTCTCCTATTTGCATTTTATATACACTAGCGACCCGCCCCAACTTCGCACGGTTGCAATGTAGACCAGGGATGTTGCGAATATTCGCATCCGCATCCGCAAATGCGGAGCTTCCGCATCAATTTTGACATTCGCATCCGCATCCGCATCCGCAATAATCAATGCGGATTTTCATGCGGATGCGGATGTTATACAAGTTGCGACAATAAAGAAATTGGACAGGGCCGGCGAATGGCGCGGGCCGTGCGCATGTGAAAATGACCAATAGGAGCGTTAAAAATGGTTGACGAGATCTGACGCGTTTTTCTTTTAAATAAATCATTACGTGTTTGTTTGCGCTGTGGATTACTTATCGTATAGACATATATTTTGAGTTTTATTGTGATACAGTGATCATTGAGTGTAAATAATTGTTTATTGGGAAATCTTTATATTAGCCTTAGCTCAGCTTATTACTTTAAAATCGCCAGGTAAATGCCATTATGTTACACCGGTAATACGTTTTATTGTAAACTTTAAGGTTTATGGTAAACTTTATTGTTTTATAACAATATCCTTAATTTTTTCAGCGAGTTTCCCGTTATTGATTATCTAACAAGTTTATTAACAATGTCACCACCGACACAAAGTAATATATGGAATAAGCATGACGAAAGATTTTGAACCTATAATGAAGTAATACACATTACGAAAAAAAGCTTCTTTTTCCGTAATAAATTAAGGTTCAGCGTACTTTAAAGCTGTTTTTTAATTACTTTTTCAATAGTGCGCGAAAGCAGCTCGTAGGTATGACGTCATGCGCTGTGATTGGTGTTTCAGTCAAAAAGGCTGATTAATTATAATTTTTTTAAATTAAATCAACATTAAAATTAAAAAGAAATCAATTTTAAAATTCCATTTAATACGCATTTTCCGCTTAAAAATTTTACGTTTTATCACGTCCATTGTAATGTAACCGCCTTGAATTAGAAAAGGCGGCAATATTACTGTTTATTTAGTATAATGCGCCTATTTTTCACTTCACTTACTAATATGAAACTTAGTAAGTGAAGTTAAAAAATAGGAGCACTTTACATTACTATTTTGTTTAATAACAATTTTAATTATGATTGTTATAATTCTTCATTCATATGTAATACTATATGTGCCCGCTACTTCGACCGCGAGGAATTTAACAAAAAATTTTTTGATTGATTTCTAAAATAAAATTAGCCTAAGTTTTCTCCTACCTTACCTACCTACCTTACATCAGCTACCAGCCAGTGAAAGTCCCATAAAAATCGGTCCAGCCGTTTCAGAGATTAGCCGGAAAAACAGACAGACCGACAAACAGACAAAAGTAAAAAAAAATATTGTATATGTTACATATGTATTAAGTAAAATTGTATTTATTTGTATAGATTTATGTCAGATCTTAAACATCCGCATCCGCATTCGCATCCGCGGATTTGAGCCTTCATATATCCGCATCCGCATCCGCATCCGCGGATGTGAAAAAATCGGCATCCGCAACATCCCTGATGTAGACACCTAGTAATAATATGTATAAGATAAAAATTGTTACTTTGGGTTATCCTTTAGAGATACAAATTTACCATCTGAGACTTTTATGTAGACCTATTTTTATATATATAGATTTGTACACAATGGGGGAAGGAGGAGGGGGGCGGAACATCACACATTCGATGAATAGGTATATACATATTTAGATGCCAACATGACAGAGTATAACGTTGTCTGTGGCCTATGTAATTTCGACTTTACACGTGGCCACTAAAGTCATTCTGTCATCGCTGTTCTTAAACTTACGAATATATTATAATTCTTATTTAAAGAGGCTACTTCATCAAAGAATCTATTTGTACTGTAATTGATTGACATGATTCAAAGAAGCCCGAAAGTAGATTTTAGACACTTGGGAGTTTGCTAAAATAACTTGTTCAATCTTTAAAACACACTCTCTGTACATTATTGACACAATGGTTGTTATAAGTTTGACGTTTCAATTTAAAGTTAGCTCAAAGATATTCGTAATAGACATTTAGGGCAAATTTTATATTTTATTGCAGTACATACAGTTACACTAAAAATAAAATGCTGTCAATATACACAGGTAGAGAACGTTAGTGTTCAAATTATTCTTTTGTACATTTGAAAGGTAATCAAAATTAAAAATTTTATTTCACATAGGCCTAGATGGGCACTTAGAAAACGTCGAAAAAGGTGCACAGTTCGGGTTGGTCGATTCCATGGAGAAGAACCGGCAAGAAAAGTATTTATACTCTTGCGGCTTCATGCTTTTTCTTTAGTATATAAATTATAATATTGGTAGGTATAAAATTTATGGTATGGTAGGATACATTATATAATAATAAAAATAATATAATAATATATCCTCACGCCTTCCCACAAGGGTCCCCGAAGGGGTAGGCAGAGGTGTATAGGTAATAAATACCCACACACCCACTTTCCGCCAGAGGTATATTTGGTGCCAACGTGACAGATGGCGAGTCCATCGCCGTTACTCAAGCACGACTATACATACGCCTTTGAATTTCTTCTCAAACGTATGCAGGTTTCCTCTCGATGTTTTCCTTCACCGTAAAGCTCGTGGTGTGACTAATCACTGTACTTAAGTTCAGAAAAACTCATTGGTACAGTCGGGATTCGAACTTGCGATCTTTGTGTCGCAGGCAACTGTTCGAACCACTCGGCCACCACGGCACGGCTACATTATATAAAATGCACTATATTTAACCTGTTACATAAAAATGTTACTTAATGAGTCTAAGTTACTCGAAGATAAAGATTATTATAATATATATATTCGTTATGCCGTATTCTTACATTCCCAATAAACGTGCTAAATAAATAATTCAATTTACATACGTAATAGCAAAATACAATCGCTATGTAACAATATAATTTCAGGAAGCAATACAACAGATTACATAATATCGTCTAAATTATACTATATTGTTTAATTTACAGACGCGTATGTTTCCCCGATTGGCCAGACGGAATAACGACTCGATCCCAACTTGAGTACATGTGAGTAATTACTATTTTGAATAATAGAACCCTCGTCCCGGTGTCCCTTGACACCTGGTGGGGGCTTAATTAATTGCTGCCGGTAAATAGTGAGACGCTTACATCAATTAATCTAGTTTTGATTCATTATTTGGGATGAAATATTGCAATATATAATTTCGTTTGCTGAATCTTTGTACTATTGGGTTCGATCCCCGACTACAAAGAGCATTTGTGTCTGAAGTGTTATGTTTATACATAAGTATATCGTCGCTCACGAGTAAGGAGGGAGAACAGCCTTTTCTAGTTCTCTCTGCAGACAATTAAGCGAAAGACGTCTGTAAACCACAGACCTCCTTCGCATCATAAGAACATGGTTGCTGATGTATATGTATTTTTCGAAATATATCTAGTTATATTTATCTGAGGTATTCACACCATTATTATTATTATTATTTCTTTCGATTAAACGATGGCCGTAATAGTGATAATGCAGTGTGAGCCCGTAGTTTTAATAACTAATTAGCCATGTTTAGGCATTTGTTTATATGAATATTGTTTGTTATCGGGGCATAATTAAAACGTTTTTGCAAGTATATTTATAACAATTGAATATGCTTTCAATAACAATTTATGTATAGTTTCGTTACCTTAGATTTAGACGTCAATCATTAGCACTGATAATAAAAATCTGACTAACATTTAATTACGTCCACATGGACCCCGAAGACAACCGTCTCTATGTCTTTTTCCAGCTACAACGTCTTGTTTATGGTGCTGACGTACTTCCTGCCGATAGCCTCCATGACTTACACATACGCCCGAGTGGGGATCGAGTTATGGGGCTCTCAGTCCATCGGCGAGTGCACGCAACGACAACTAGACAACGTTAAAAGTAAACGAAGAGTAAGTACCGGGTTGAAAATATAAGAGCGCTCTCTTAAGTAGGTTACATTCGAATAATTATGTCAAGTAATTTGTCGCCTACCACAAAGTACTCGACAGTAGCACGTGTGCTTAAAATTTTATAGCACTTTTCAATAAATCCGCGCACTTCTTCACTAAGCCATGATTTCCCTCGAGGTCGTCTGAGTTTCCTTCCAAACGTGTGATTGCTTCCACTCAAAGATCCCAATGATTCCAATAAAGTTACCCTAACTTTTACTCGTACAAAAGTTTAGCAAACTACCTAATTGTAGCAATAGAAAGTACTACACACTGTTCTACCTATATCGGCTTTTGTTATAAACGCCAAAGGGCAAATCTTCTTCCTTTCAGATTTATGAGTATAACTCTTGTCGGTGTAACGGATACTGTATTTACTTAGGATTGATAATTTTATTTCTCTTAAACTGTTCATGATAAGAGACTGATGAATGTGGACGAAGCGAAAGAGGTATGTAAGTCTAGAGAGAACTGGCGCTCTATACTCTCTGCCTACCCCGTTAGGGACTCGGCGTGATGATATGATGATATATGATATGATATAAACTGTTCATAGCTAACTAACTTGGCAGGCCGGTGACATAATTATTTTCAATACTCCGAATATGGACTCGATATTCGATAGTCGATATTTGGTATTGATAAGGTAAACGACAGCTTAAATCCCTAGATAAAGGCATGAAACTGCGTGTTTAATGATGAGAAACCAATCTAGTTAAAGATGATGTACAGACTTCTCGCTGGAGTCAGAATAAAGTAAATTTATATACCCATGGAGCTATGGAAATGGTCATGCTATTTTGACGACCATCTAGAAATGTACCAAGTTTTTTTTGTTTTAGGTGGTGAAAATGATGATCGTAGTGGTTGTAATATTCGCGGTATGCTGGCTACCATTCCATGTCTACTTCGTGGTAACATCGTACTACCCCGAGGTAGTGAACTACCCGCACATCCAAGAAATATACCTTGGCATCTACTGGCTGGCCATGAGCAATTCCATGTATAATCCCATAATTTATTGTTGGATGAACTCCAAGTAAGTTTCTGTATCATTTTTATGGCCTAATTAAGATTATATTATGATTATTTCACTGGACCCACTAGAACAAGTGTTCTAGAACAAGTCTTGTAAGTGCCCTACACACAAAGATCCACGAGTGTGGAATAAGCAAAAAAATTGTTTTCATTATTGCTTACATGTTTTCCTTCCATGAAATCGAAAGGCAATTCCACGTAACTCCAAAATAAGTTCAGATGAGCAAAGCAATCGTAAATAGACTACTCACGACAACTAGATGTCAAACCTAATTTATTTTAGCGTCTTTCTGAATCCAAAAAAAATATCTGATCATTTTGGGAAATTACATATGTGATCTGAATCTTCGTATCTATTAGCTTCCCAAAATTTACGGATCACTCTACTTGCTAGCACTTGTATGACTTTTTTACTGTTTACTTTTTCGATCGGAGGTAGACACTACATGCTATTCACGTTACTTCTAAGCGTGAAATGTCATAAAAACATATAGTCTGCTGAAAGCAACAACAAAAACGGAATATTCTATCTTCATGTCACCACATGATAATTCCCTAAGGGGTAGGCAGAGGTGTAACAACACCCTCATTTAGTTATTTATCTTATGTAGAGATACATTTGCCGACTATACATTTTTTTTCCAAATGTATGGAAATTTCCTGATAAATTACTTAAATCACTTAAGTTCGTTTAACTCATTGGTGTTCACTATCGGGGTTTGAACCAGTAAACATGACTTTACAGGGTACTTAGGCTAGTTGGGAACCAAATCTCATTTTAGAACTGTTATTTGAATAAACAAACCTCCCCAAGAATATGGTATTATCCATAATAAAAGCAATAAGTGATACGGTTATTTTCACTGAAATTATGTCCTAAATTCGTTGCAATATAGTATGTTATAGTTATAGAAGTAGGTGTGAAACATTTGTGTGAACAAGTTGGTCTTTTGCCTGCTCTACTTTAAGGCATATAAGTAGACCGGATGTTAACGTCAGACTATTGTCGAATTTAACACTTATACTATCTTCTAGGCGATTAATGATATCATTATGTATATTGCAGTATGAATAAAGTGGTGTTGGTGCAGGTTCAGACGAGGCTTCAAG
The DNA here is from genome assembly GCA_945859725.1 of Drepana falcataria. Taxonomy (NCBI): domain Eukaryota; kingdom Metazoa; phylum Arthropoda; class Insecta; order Lepidoptera; family Drepanidae; genus Drepana; species Drepana falcataria. The sequence goes on from OX243929.1 coordinate 10,185,890, forward strand.
CAATTCTTCTGGTGCTGCGGCGCCTTGGGCGGTGGCGGACTCACAAGACACAGGGCCTTTGGCACTGATCGTCTCGATAGATCTGTTCGCTCACTGTCGCCCAACAGGAAGAATGGCACTAGTAAGTTAGATATTAACTCTCAGTGCTCATAGTTAAGGTGCACTGCTTTCAAGAAGCAGGGAATCGGAAATTACAGAGTAGAAATCATGCTTAAGTTTACAGTAGTTCGTAGCGTTGGTTTTTATGTTCACGATAATTGCCTCGCCGTAATCGTATTAAGCATAACGCTTAGCGTTTGGGGATGAAAATATAACCATTCTTTGATGATTTGATTTGAGGATGAAGTGCCGTGGTGGTCATATTAACATGGTAAATAAATACTCATAGATCAATGCTATTCTCCTTCGTAGGTTTGTTCAAGACGACAAAATTCATCAAAAATCCACCTGGTTCTCCTCACTTGCTTCATGCAAATAAAATACACAAGTAAGATTCAGATGAGGTCATCGCCTCAGCAACTTACTTTTGAGTGTTATGAACAATCGTGTTTCCATCAACGGCTTTGAAATTGTATTTGTAGTTAGGCTCTTTATAGTTGTTGTCTTTATTTGGTATTTGCTTCAACATTCCCTCGCTTATACTTTATACGCCCAAAGCTTGGCAAACAACTGAAACTACCGTGAGAAACCGGGATTTAGTAATCATTACAAGTTTAGTTAGTGTTTTAAACGATAGAAAACACTCTTAATTACTCTAATTTCCTTGGTAGAGTGAGAACGTGACTGTTTTGTCAAAGCACCAACTGTAAGCACAAATATATTCGAAGAAATTGCAGTCACTCGTGCTTACCCTCCCAGGATATCCTACTATTAAATATTGAACATGTATGTAAGTTTCCCAAATAAATAAATATGAAATATAACAAATTCGTGATTAACTTTGGGCGATTATTCACAGGCACGATTCGAATGTCAATGCATAGCACATACAACAACACGGTGGTGAGTGGGTGACAGAGGCGCGCGGGCGCAGGCGCGTCCGGCGCGGGAGGCGAACGAGGTGCGACTGACGTGGATCGCACATGGATATGACGCGCACGCGCACCTCGACCCCCACGCACTCCGCACGACCTCTACGCGTGAACTACCCGCAAATTAAATACCGAACTCAAATTCGAATTTTATTTAAAATTTATGTACATAACAAAGAAGTGATTTGGTGCATTCGTATAAAAAACGAAACGACGTTTTATCTATTGAAATATAAAGAATAATCGTAATAAAAAGATGGAAATAATTGTAACAAATTTGATTGATTTTTAGTTACTAATAAATATTACGTATATTATATTATTTTATATTATATTATATACGTATATTATAAAATAATTTTTCTAGAAATTAAGTAATAACATTTAAGCGAAAATTATACCAGCCATTCTATGCAAGACAAACGCTTGTTTTCTATCACAGGCTAAAGAGACAATCCTCACAAAGTAAATTAATATTTACAAAAATACTCGTATTAATATTGACTAAATGTAAGTATAGAATTTTAAGATATGCATTAAAGAATAATTTAAGAACGCAAGCCCTAAAAGTCGGCGACAATTTCTTTACCATTCAGAGCTGGATTCACAAAAAAGATAAGTTTTATGCCAGCAAAAATACCTAACCTAAATATAAACTTTTACGCGGAGGAAATCGCGGGGCACAACTTGTACATAATACCTTTACTTATATACCAAGTAATTATGGGGCTAACTTTAACTAAATATGGGAAATCCTGTCTGCTGTATTTGTATTAAAGCGCTATTGTAAAGTAAAGTATCTAACCGTTACTTTAAAATCCCATTAATGAGGTACCCAACTATCTATTTAAATGTTTATTACATACAAGCTTCTTTCGCGTCGTATTTTATAAAATATTACGAGATTAATAAATATTTGTATATCATCTCAAACATACAAAGGCACAATATTAAAAGTTGTACAGGGTTAAGATTGTTTTGATCTTGGTTTTGATTGATTGGATCTTGTTTGTTTAGGGTTTTTATTATCTGAATCAAACCAGTAGTTAGACTTTCTAAGCGAAGAACACTAAAAAAGTACGTTTGTAAATAAGTACAGAATAAATTTACGAGGTATATTGCGATGTAAATAATTTAAGCTTGATATTAGCGAAACTTAAAGTTTAGTGTAAATAATTAAAAGTTCTTTTTAATATTTATATTGCAAAACTTCATGGATAAATTGAAACGTTAATTGTTTGTATAACGTCATAAGTTTTCAAACATAACATTTATAAGCGCATTCTAGCGCAATTCTTTCTCGGACAAAGTGACGTGCAAAAGCTAGTCAATAAATAGATTAAGTAATTATCCCTGTATATATAAATAAATGTACAATTAATATTTTCTATGTTTAATTAAATCGATATACGCATCAGATGTTTACTATGATTAAATCTAATGTGTAAAATAAATGGATTATAATTGTACTGTGTTTCTTTTCAATACATATAGTAAAATCCAAACACTACATGAAATAGTAAAATATATATATATTGTTTGGAATTTAATACATTTTTTATTTCTTAACGAAATTATATACATTTTGTTAAGAAATAAAAACGCCTCACGCTTACGTCTGCCCACAAGGGTTCCCGAAGGGGTAGGCGGGGTGTGTAGGTAGTACCCACATACCCTTATCCGCTAGAGATGTATTTTAGATGCCAACGCGACAGATGGTGAGTCCATCGCCGTTACTCGAGCTCGACCATACCTACGACTTTCATGGGCTTCTCAGACGTATACAGGTTTCCTCTCGATGTAAAGTAAAGTCACCTTCACCGTAAAGCTCGTGGTGTGACTAATCACTGTACTTAAGTTCAGAAAAACTCATTGGTACAGTCGAGACTCGAACTTGCGATCTTTGTGTCGCAACTACTAGAACCACCACGGCTTTTAAAAAAAATCAACTATATTTTTTCTATACTATAATATTATAAAGAGGAAAGATTTGTTTGTTTGTTTGTTTGTAATGAATAGGCTCCGAAACTACTGGACCGATTTCTAAAATTCTTTCACCTTTGGAAAGCTACATTATCCCTGAGTAACATAGGGCATATTAAATTGGACCCGATAGGTGGCGCTGCGATCGAGTTTTAGGAATTTTAACTTTTTCACCCGTGCGAAGCTATCCCTTTCTGTGTGTCTTAAGGTGGATTCGAGAATGGTTTAGATTTACAATTGGACCCGATAGGTGGCGCTGCAATCGTGTTACGGGCAATTTAACTTTTTCACCCGAGCAAAGCTGGGCGGGACAGCTAGTTTATAATAAATTGCTTTTTTTTACAAAAAAATATTAAATTCCGGAGACCATATATATGCTGTAACCTTAACGGCAGCTGAAAGCTGTCATTTAAACTCTAAACATTCTGAACGTTTCATCGCATGAATTGGCAAAGAGCTACTTAAATATAAAAAGACATTTAAATTTACCTGCTGGCAACATTGTTTGCCATCGTAATTGCTCCAGCAACTCGGCCCGAACTTAGGCCCTCTTGAGCTAAAACAAACGTAATCAGTAAGAAAAATATTAGATTGGCATTACTTTTCAAGTACCTTCTACAGATTAACAAAGGCCTAAGTTTCAAGTAATTATTGGCTCTATACTTGGGAAGTACCTAGCGCGCAAACATATCCGGCCTGCCCTAATCATAACTAACCAAAGATGGAATCTTCTCCCAATTCCTATATGAACAGGCGGACCGCATGCTTGTTTGCCGCCCAAGAGGTATAAAAAGAATATGTTCGCTTTTTAATATGTTCACAGCCTACTCAACCTGTATGAATGTTTCCTTTACTAAAGCATGTATATACTAGAAAATTGGATATTATGTGTAAAGAGACTGATAAACGGGAATGAAACGAAAGAAGTCTGTAGCTCTGGAGAGGACTGGTGTCTTTCCGCCTACTTCACGAGGAACTTAGGTGGTATAATATAGCTTTGGGGTGGTTCTAGAATAAAAGAAAATTGCGTTTGAATTTAAACTTCAGTTAATTTTAAAAAGAGGTTATCAATATTTAGAAACCATAATTTTGTGACAGCCTTAGTAGTTCCCTTGTTCAGGAGTAGTGTGCTAAAGGGACATACAGATATCCTACCTATTTCTTTGTCCCATATAGATTTTAGAATGATCATAACGAGAGTACGATATAGTAAGTAGAAGTGATAAAGCTATAGCTTTGGACAAGCTTATTTTAAAGGTAAATATGTTAATAAATCATGTTGAGTAAGTAAAAGATCTCGAGTCAAAAATTGAGTTAACACCTGATCAGGTCGTCTAAGCTCCATTGTTGACAAGATTGGAAAACTTCTTAAGGCAAGCTCAGCTCGGGCTAGTGGAAAAATGCGAAAATATGCCTGAATTTACTTAAACTTGAAGTTTAAATTAAACTTGTAAACTTTATTCCAGTTTGAACTCTGAAATTTTATCTTAGGGTCCCATTCCGAAAGTAATATATAATAATAATAGTTTTTTTAAGAGGAGAAAAAAGCGATTGTATAACGTAGCATTAAGCTACTGAAAACTTCCTCGATGTTCGCGTCACGCTGTCTATTTATTGAACAGATAGTGCCATCCACGACGACGCGCCCCACCAATTTCTAGTCGAGGGTTTCACACCTATAAAAATTTAGATTATAAACTGTTTGTCTAATCAATCATCATAGTGACAAAAACTGAACTTGATAAGAAGATCGAAAGAAATTGAGGGTAAGATAGACATGGGGTAGAAGTGCAATTACACCCTTATTCCGCAGAGATACGTTTAGGTGTGAACGTCATAGATAACGCACTAGTCTTCGTTATAATTATAATAAAAGATCAATTTATTTTCTCCCACAGTATGTTAAAAAATAATAATTATTATATATAATATATCCTCATGCCTTCCCACAAGGGTCCCCGAAGGGGTAGGCAGAGGTGTATAGGTAATACCCACACACCCACTTTCCGCCAGAGGTATATTAGGTGCCAACGTGACAGAGTCCATCGCCGTTACTCAAGCACGACTATACATACGCCTTTGAATTTCTTCTTAGACGTATGCAGGTTTCCTCTCGATGTTTTCCTTCACCGTAAAGCTCGTGGTGTGACTAGTCACTGTACTTAAGTTCAGAAAAACTCATTGGTACAGTCGGGTTCGAACTTGCGACCTTTTCGTCGCAGGCAACTGCTCGAACCACTCGGCCACCACGGCTTTTTTTATTTTTTTAAAATATATATATATCACAATGTTTTGCTGTGGTAGCCGAGTGATTCGATTAGTTGCCGGAAACACAAAGATTGCAAGTTCGAATGCCGACTGTACCAATTTTGAACATTCATAAGTACAATGATTAGTCACACCATATACATTAGGTACGGTGAAGGAAAACATCGAGAGGAAACCTGGATACTGGAGGATACATTTAAGAAGATATTCAAAGTCGCTTCACCACCGGCGATGGACTCGCCATCTATCACGTTGGCACCTAAAATATCCTCCCGCGGACGTTGGGCGTATGGGTACTACCTACACACCTCTGCCTACCCAATCGGAAGGCGTGAAGATGTTTTCCTTCATCGTAAAACTCGTCATTTGATACGTGGATAAACCTACAAACTTGTGTAATTAGATAAAATAGCATCCATTCGAATAAAACCAATTTCATACATACATACATATAATCCCTCTTTCCCGTAGGGGTAGGCAGAGACCACTTCTTTCCACTTGCTACGATCCTTACATACTTTTTTCGATTCGTCCACTTTCATTATTCTCTTCATACATGCTCTTCGGTTTAGGGTACTCTTGACCTGACCTTTTTTCAAGACGTCCCTAATTTGGTCTAGAAACGTCCGTCTAGGTCTACCCCTTACAACACTTTCATTCACACTCGGCTTATACACTTTTTTCGTCAATCGTTCTTCATTCATTCTCTCGACGGCCAAACCATCTCAGCATACCTATATAACCTACCTATATACCTATATACCTATAAAACCAATTTCAGATTAGCTTAATACAATTACAGTTAGAACAGAGACATGATAAGTCCGTACTTATCGGGGTCTCGGTGTGCTCAAACGTCTCATAGCATGACAAATTAATCTTCCATCGGAATTAACACCGGCGAACATAAAATGATGAGGTACACTCATTGAAAGGATTTACGCTCAACCATATACTTTATGAACAAATGCTATGTATGGATAACCTCCCATAAGCCTATATTATTTAACAATATTGTTCATATTTCCACGAATCTCTACGGGCACTGGCGACAAGCCAGTATTATATTTTAATATTTGCTGGCGACCGAAGGAGAAAAATGCACTGGTGTATGTGAAAGATGGCGAACTCGTTGCCCGTAGATTGTTCAATAAATTCTTGATTTAAAATTTTTAATTAACTAAACTGATGAATAGGTCTATATTCAAATCTGATTAGGTTTTTTTCATTAGATAACAAGTGTATTTAGGAATACCCATTATGATAATTAACAAAGATTACAATGTATACTGTAACAATCCATACTATAACTTTATTAACGCGGTATCCATCGCGTGAAACAACTAGTTTTGTATATCTGGGAAGGGTATGTAGAATAACAGGAGCTAAGTCAATAATGAAATGATCAAATGTGATAGACGTCAGTAACAAGATCTGTCGCTCTTGCGTTGGCTCAATATTTAGATAGGGACGATTGTTGCCCGACCGATTTGCATCTATATCAACAGAGCCCCAACGACTGGCTGTTTGTCAATAGTTATTCTCACTATCCCTTTATATAAATAAATATTTGCGTGATTGCTTAACATGACATTTTAGAAACTAAAACACCATAAACGAATAGAATAGAATTGTCATAATTTACATTCATCCGGTGAAAATAGCATTTAAATTTCAAGATTCTGCAAAACCAGGGCTCATTGAGATATTGCGACTAAAGTCATCTCATAGAAATGAGTTGAAGATTTAATTAGTGAACAAATATTTGAATGACATTGCAGTTATTAAATTCGTACTCGTGATATAATTAATAACACTCAGATTATTTGGTTTTATTAAACACAATTTGATTGAACGCAGAAATAAAATACTAGGCATATATTAGAGTATTATATAGGGCTAATACTAGTGATGATAGAAGAAATTCCATTCAAATTCTTCTAAATATGTTTTTACTTTTATTTATTCATGACATGGATACTAGTCTTTGAGTTGCCATTGATTTGTAAGTAACTTCCTTTGAGACAAATATTTAAATATCCCAATAAATTGAACGCTCATTAAGGTCGTATTCTATGTCATCAACATTACACACAAAGGCTGTTGTGACCTTTAAGTTTAACTGTGTGTGACTTTACCCAAACTCCCGGTATGGACAGAGTTCATAAATAATGGAAAATAATATAATACAAGGTATAGCCCTCCCTAAAAAAGTGGTCAGAGCGAGCACTATTAGTACTATCTATGACTCAAGACGGACCGACATATCCCATCACTCACATACATCAATCAAAAATATTCAATATGGCCGACTATTGCCAATGGACTCGCTCACTGTCGCTCTTTACAAGTTTTCTGTAGAATTAATTATCCGGTGTGGATAAAGTTGTATTGCAAAATAATGTGAGTCAATGTACCCAATGAAGACTTCTTTGTGAGTAGTATGTCAGAAAATTGTGTTCTATTCCGGCGGTATCCTTGACATGTCACGGGAAAGTTGCGGAGTGGCCTTCGTATTTTGCGTTTTATTACAACTTGCGCATTCCTTTCGCAGGTATGCCGAAGATGCCAGTTAACTCTATTTCGGAAACAAAAAAAGGAGTTGATAAGTATAAATTTTCGCTGTCATTAAATAAAAAAAATGCAGCATATTTAAGCAACGAATATAGGAGATTACAACCTGTCGCAAATACAAAAAATTCTGACTCGGATATTTTGAATGAGGATAAGGAGAATAAACCTACGAAGCGGCGCTTTAGTAGCATCTACTCGAACACTTTGAGTGCTGCAAAGAAGCTCAAACCTCTTACGGAATCTTCGAAGACTAAAGGTATGGTTAGTTTAAGTTGTGTAACTGAGTACCGGCAGTCACCGCAATGGTAGAACCACAGTAGTAAAACTATTAAAAATAGAATAGAATAAAAACTAGTTAAACATTTGCATAATAGAAAACGCCGTATCTTGGGACTAAGTCACTAAGCCTGGTCCTGGGAGATGGTATTGATTTTTGTTTGCACCACATCACTCATCTTTGTAAAATGAATTCTATTAGTTGTTTATATATGTTTCATTAGAAAATATCTTAACAAATATGACTATATAATAATTAAGAGTAAAGTGTTATTACATACATACATATCATCACGCCGAGTCTCTAACGTGTATAGAGTTCTCTAGAGAGTATAGAGCGCCAGTTCTCTCATGACTTAGATACCTCTTTCACTGGACGAACCAGTATTATTAATCATCAAAATATTGCTTGGATTAAAAGTAATATTAAAAAAAAAATATTCATACAATAAATTGTAAATAATAAATAAATAAAACACAAATAAATGCAACATAATAGAACACATTAATCATGGATTTGATTTTTTTTATTAACATTACTCTGACTTGTCTAATAAGTAGTACCAACCAAATAGCCCAGAATGTAAAGCCATAAACATAGTCTTTCAGTCTTTTCATTTTATTATTATTATTTATTATTATATACATGTTAATATTTTTGCTATTGTATACAAAAATATAGATAAATATTTTTTATTTATACTAATGTACATATATTTCCAGAAAGATTTGAACCAGAATTGATATTATTGAACGGGCCAGCCACTGCCATGTTGAATGGCCACCATCTGCCAGAGAACCAGCAATATGGTGGGAGTGTGCAGAGGAAAACACCCATTGCCACCCTGTCAAACTTAGGCAACACCTGTTTTCTCAACAGTGTGCTTTACACTTTACGGTAAGTGTTTTGTCAAGCTATGGTGGCTGAGTACAGTATGTAGAATGCTTTTTCACACCACAAGCGTCACAGTAAAGAAAAACATTGCTAGGACACTTCATTGCCATTAAGCAGAAATTCAGATATAATTAAAAGGAGCAACATTACAAGGCGACAGCATATATATCACATTGGCATCCTTACATTACTGGCATCAGTGTCACTATACCTCTGTCCATCCATGCAGGGACACTTTTCTTGATAAAAAATAAGTATTGCAATATTAAAAAGATACATCTACATACATATGATGTTGTTGACTAAAATCTAATCTGATAAACCTATTTCCCTTTAAATATGAAGCTAAATATTTATGGTCACATCAGATTGAGTTGTGTCATGTTTTTATTTTCTTGTATAAGCAGGTATGCACCCAGATTTCTGCACAACCTGCACCACTTGGTGTCAGACCTGGGTAGTGTAGAGCAGAAGCTGGGGAGCATCCGCCTCAAAAGCTCGTCACTAGGCCGAGGTGCCGCGGGCCTCGCCGCTTCTGGGGCGCGCTCCTGGAGCTCGAAGGACCTGCTCTCCTTGGGGCAGTCAGACCCCACAAGTGGGAAGAGTAAAATTCAGGTAAAATTGACGACCGTCTGGTCTAGTGGTTAGAGCTCCTGACTGCCAAACTTGAGGTCGCGGGTTCGAATCCCGCTGAGGGCAGATATTTGTGTTATGAACACGAATATTTGTACCTTAGTCTTGGATGTCCTATGTATTTAAGTATATATCTATCTATATAAGTAAATATATCATTGTCTAGTTACCATAACACAAGCTTTGCTTAATTTGGGACTAGGTCAATTTGTGTGGAATTGTCCCAGGTATTTATTTATTTATTTATTTTTATTCAGAGTTGTTAATTGTGTATTTCATGAGAAACTTTGCATAAGTGAAAAAGTAACAGTTTCTGAAACACGATCGCAGCAGCACCTTTCGGGTCTAATTGTGATTCTTAACCATTCTCGAATCCACTTGAAGACACACACAAAATTTCATTAAAATCGGTCCAACCATTTAGGAGGAGTTCAGTGACTTAAACATGCAAAGAAGAAATATTATATAATATTTTAAATATTTTTTTTTATACAAACCTCCTCCCGACAATAAAGAATACATAAAAGAAAGATTTATCCAATTTGGTATCCAAGTCCTTTGGAAGTTATAAGCATACAAACATTTCGGTGATAAATTTATATATATATATAGATAGACTTATTATAGATAGTCTGTTGTAATCAAAATTACACTTTTAAATATTATTGCCTTCCATGGTCAGTGAAAAATTACAATGTATGATAATTAATAAGATCTTTTATCTTATTATGTACACTCTTGTTATCAAGGCATTCTAAATCTATCCATCATGAAGATTAGCCTGTGAGCTGAATGATAAGTTTAGTGTTCCACAAAACTATGGACCTCAATTTATACTAAAATCATGCGAAAGTTTATAAAGAAGAAAATGCAGAGGAAACCTCGTTGTGAGAATATGAATATATTTAGGAACTATATATATATAGAACCTGTTGCTATTTCTGTCTGTTACTTCCCCTAAATACACTGTAGTTAGTAGATTGGTTTCCACATAGTCATCTGTTCAGGCTTTCTTTGTGATAACGTAAAAAATACATAATTGACCGTTAAAACAGAAATTGTCTTGTTTACATGAATGTCCATTTCAAAGGTAAAAAATACATCATTGACTGTTCTGTATGTATAATAATAATAAAATAATATATCCTCACGCCTTCCCACAAGGGTCCCCGAAGGGGTAGGCAGAGGTGTATAGGTAATACCCACACACCCACTTTCCGCCAGAGGTATATTAGGTGCCAACGTGGCAGATGGCGAGTCCATCGCCGTTACTCAAGCACGACTATACATACGCCTTTGAATTGCTTCTCAGACGTATGTAGGTTTCCTCTCGATGTTTTCCTTCACCGTAAAGCTCGTGGTGTGACTAATCACTGTACTTAAGTTCTGTATGTATATTCTAAAATCACATTATATGCATGACATCAGATAGCAACGGAAAAGCTCCACGAGACATACTTCAACCTCCGCGCCGCAGAGAGCAAGTGCCTGAATAGCAACTCAGCGGACGCCACGCCGGAGCCCTACGCGGCGGACGCATTCCTGGCAGCACTTAGAGATGTTAACTCCACATTTGAAGGTATTTAAACATATTTATAGGGTACTTAGGCAGAGAGAGAGTAGATCGCCAATTCAGTCTTAAGTTGCTTCACAAATATCCCGGTCAAATATTGGAATTGGAATACTTTTTTATTAATGGTATTGAAGTTAGTGGAAAAAGTACCATATGAAGAAAAAAAGTTTTTTGGGTAATACCTCTCTCTCCCTCTTTCTATCTCTTTCTCTATCTATCCATCTCACAAACACTATTTAGATGAGTGCAGTAATACATGATTTTCTTGTGCCAGGAAACCGACAACAAGATGCCCACGAGTTGTTGGTCTGTATCCTGGACAATATACGAGAGACCTGTCGAGCGCTGAGTGCGCGCGCTACTAGACTGCACATACACGATAATGGAGACAGGTATGCAACGTTGCGCACTAGTCGTGAGCCGGATTTCCGTTGGTAGACGTAAATTGGTGAACCACTTGACGTATGTGGAGATGACTCGATTTTTTAAATTACTCGACTCGGTGTGACACTTACATCCACGGAAAATGTCCGTGGATATAAGTGTCACACCGAGTCCCTCACGGTATCGATGGCTATCCCTATAGATCCTGTTTTTATGAGACTCATTTATAGCTTACTTCTTATAGTATAAAATTACTTCCAGCAACGGTATCGGCCGCCAGCCCAGCTTGGATGGTGAAGGCGGCAAGTCGACCCTTGGCCTGCGCAAGTCGTGGAAGAAACGTAAAGAGGTGAAGGGCGACAAAAGGAGCTCGCCCACTGAGGAGCGCGCGCCTTCCCCTCCCGACCCCGAGAGGGACGAGAAATCTCGCCCCGGCTGGGACTTCGTGGCTGACGACTTTGAAGGTAAACTGCACGTAGAAAGAAAACACTAGAGGTGACTGTTGTCCGAACACACTTCATAAGCATTTGGGTGAAGGAAAATTATGGCATGTGTGGCCCTACGTGGCAGTGCCGGATTCTCATAATATACGTTTGAGAATAAGTTGAACAAATATATATAATAGCGCTTGTGATACGGCGACGGACTCGCCATCTGGCGGAAGGTGGGTACCTGAACGTACCTCCGGCTTACAAAAAGGTTGAGCATACACCTCTGCTTAGTTCTTTGAGTACTCTTGTGTAGTTTATATTTAAGAAATGGTGATACAATGACTAATATTACAGGGACAATGGTAGTTCGAACAACATGCGTCGAGTGCGAAACGGTGACGGAGAAATCCCAGGCGGTATGCGAACTCTGCGTCCCTGTTGGGGAGGAAGAAGCGGGCGACGAACCTTTCAAAGCGGCCTGTTTGTCAACGGAATGCCTCCGCGACCAGAATAAGTACTGGTGTGGTAAATGCTTACGGCACAACGAAGCGCGCCGCAGTGTTGGTTACTCGCGGCTACCGCGACTGCTCGTGCTCCAGTTGAAGCGGTTCAGCGGCGGCATGGAGAAGATAACGCGTCACGCCCCCACGCCGCTACTCATGCCGTGCTTCTGCGAGCCCTGCGCTAACCGCCCGCCTGAACATCTCCCCGCGCACAGGTATACATCATCTTACTATCTCACTTCTTACTAATATTATAAACGTGAAAGTTTGTAAGTTTGGATGTTTGCGGTTCTTTCACGGCAAAACGGCTGGACCGGATTGGTTGAAAGTTGAAATCGTGATGGCTTATACCTAAGAATAGGACATAGGCAACTTTTTTTTTTATAATAATATCAATTATAAATTATGATGCTCTTTCACGGCATAGCGGCTGAACCGATTCTAGCAGGAAAATACATAAGCTACTTTTTCGAACTCCACGCGGGCGAAGCCGCGGGCATAAGCTAGTCATCCATATTTGGTAGCCGTGGTGACTGAGTAGTTCGGGTAGTGAGTGCAACATAAAGTACCAAATGTACCAATAACTTTTTCATATACATATATATGTAAAATAATAATAATCTCCTCACGCCTTCCCACAAGGGTCCCCGAAGGGGTAGGCAGAGGTGTATAGGTAATACCCACACCCACTTTCCGCCAGAGGTATATTAGGTGCCAACGTGACAGATGGCGAGTCCATCGCCGTTACTCAAGCACGATATACATACGCCTTTGAATTTCTTCTCAGACGGATGCAGGTTTCCTCTCGATGTTTTCCTTCACCGTAAAGCTCGTGGTGTGACTAATCACTGTACTTCAGTTCAGAAAAACTCATTGGTACAGTCGGGATTCGAACTTGCGACCTTTGCGTCGCAGGCAACTGCTCGAACCACTCGGCCACCACGGCTATGATATATGTATAAGCCATTTTTTGTAACGCGGCTGTTACAGCTAGTTAATAAATGTCCGTAGGTACATGCTGTGGGCGGTGATCATGCACCTGGGGCAGTCGCTGTCCGGCGGGCACTACGTGGCGTACGCGCGCGACGGCCTGGGCGCGGGGGACGGCCTCGGGGGGCCGGCGGGGGACTGCGGCCGCGGCGCCGTGGGGGACGCCGCCGCGCCCTCGCCGGGCTTCATGCGCTCGCTGTTCTCCAGGGCGCGAGCCACGGCACATACAGGTTACATACCGAACATAAAGCTAAAATGACGGCCGTCTAGACTAGTAGTGAGATTACGGATTAGGTTCCCGCTTATATCCCTACTAATATTATAAATGCGAAAGTGACTGCCTAAACTACTGAACCGATTTAAATGAAATTTGGTACAGAGATAGCCTAGAGATTGAGGAAGGACATAGGCTACTTTTTAATGCGAAAAAGGGTTGTAAGGGGTTGAAATAGGGGATGAAAGTTTGTATAGAAGTTTTGTCATTTGTGAAGTTTGTAAAAATTTTACCCTTAAGGGGGTAAAATAAAAATAAAATTAAATACTGCTTAATATCACTTCCGCGCGGACGAAGTCGCGGGCACAGCTAGTAGTAGATATTTATGTAATGAACACAAGTGCTGCTCTACATTCACTGTATTTAATATGTGTTTTATGTATATTTGTACTTATACATATGATTTGGTTTGGGAAATCACTTTGTGTGAACATTTTATAAGTTAAAATGTATTGTTGTATGGTAATGTATTCAATGTTTCCCAAAACACCCAATGATATTGATTATCCCTTTATCTTTGGATTCAGTCATTCCTAAGGTATAATACTGTATTGTCAGCTAGCAAAATATGTATGTAAAATCTCAGCTAGTTTACATTTAAAAGTAAGTTAAGTAGATTTAGAGCAAATACCTGAGCAGAAACGGAATCAAAGCTAATGACGATTAAGACTATGATATGATTCATATGTAGGATGTGCGGCGCGCGAGTGTTGCGTGGCGCGGCTGCAAGCGGGGGCGGGCTGGCTGGCATGCGACGACGAGGTGGTACGACCCATCTCCAATGAGGAGTTTGAGGACCTCCTCTCAGCAGAGCCTAAGGCACGCTCTGCAGCCACCCCCTACCTACTCTTCTATGTCAAAACTGAAGTGGGCTAGTGACAATGGCCAGTACAGCAAAGTGACTAGTGTGTGGTGACACCCAGTGTAGTGCGCAAAGTGATAACTGTAGATAAATATTATATACTATATACTGCCACTTTACATGGTCAGTCTTTATTTCGATGCTGTTGTATATAGAAAAAGCCTATTCACCATTTTGCTATAGGTACCTAACAAGTCCTATTTTTTTTAATACTCATATATATGTTAAGATGACATCAGCAGGAATTAGCTTCACATTAGTCTATGTAAGATCTTAAAGTTAACACTACATTTGTGCATGACTAAAATGTTAAATTCATAAAATCTAGTTTTGTTATTAACATGACATGCAATCCACCAAGAGTGCTGTAGGAACAGATGTATACCCTACTAAAAATATGTTGTTTATGGAACCTTGAATGATTGCAATCACTGTGTTGTAGTAAGACCTTCTGGTTGGATTTGTTTTTGTTAATTTCACATTCCGCCGAATCCCTCATGGTAAGCAGGCAGAGTAGAGCTCCAGTTGTCTCCAGCTATTTATTTGCAGTACTTCAAAGAGTGACCATGTACTTTGGATAATATATTGTTGTATAGTATAGTAAATCTTCGATATTTTCACGTACACTTCGACAATATGGACTAGTAGTTGTTCCTACTATCTTCTGTTGTATACTGAAGTATATCTCCGATGAATCTATATTATTGAAAGGTTAGTGCGGCGCCGCTAGTTAAATATACACAAAAAGGCCTAAAGTATTCTCTTCAATATGTAACTAACTCGAAATTATATTTAAAGTAAACTTCATATAAGTTAGCAAAGTGACCAAGTCAAATAGGAAATCTATGAGGCATTTTAGCCACCTTACTTTGTAGTACTTATGCAAACATCGAGCGACACATTAAACATACGTGACCAAGGGATTATGATTAAAAGACAGCAATTTTATTGAACTTTATATTTTATTATGTGTTTAGTTGTTATTGCTTAAACATTGCAGGTAGCTATGAGCAAATAAAAAAAATTAATGTTATGTTATCTGTACATTATCGAAAATTAAGCCAATAATATGATTTACTCCAAGTATTTACTTTGTAATAAGTAATTTATATTAATGATTATAACTCAAGACAAATGACATATATTTTTACGATACTTAATTTTGGACCCTTCATTAATTATTGTATATAAATAAATAATTACTCAAAACCATCCTCTTCAAGGCTATACAATTCGCGAATCAAATTAAGATGAGAAAAAGAGCAGTTCCATTTGTAAGTTTTCGACCACTAGCTAGTGCTAGATTGAATTCAATATATCAAGCTTTAAGCAAGGCAAAGTTATACTTAATCACTGACTTAATAATTCAGTTTCATGATAAAATGATGATTATTGATGATAATTGTATAGGCATTATTAACAAATTAGTAGATAGCAAATCCTCTGTTCTCACAATTAGTATTAAAAAGTGTATTTGGCCTGATTCAAGCACAAAACTAGTTTAAGCATGACATCAAAAGCAGGATAGCAAGTTGAAAATAAGTTATATGGAATGTTTCAATAAACGCAACACACATTTAAGTATTTACATAGATTGTAGATATACAGAATTAAAAACGATGATTCAGCTGCATCCTATTCTATCTGTTTTTTTACTTAAGACAGAGGAAGGTTACAATGAAAATACATAAATACAGTTGAATTCGTTAGTACTCGAGTACACGCTCACCCGTCAATTATATTTAAATAGTTTGTTACTGCATAAATATTGATATGTGCTTTCTTATGAATTTATCTAAGCCTAATTATTTGTATAAAAATTTAATCAATTGATTTTGTTCACAGAAGAACCATTCAATTGTCTTGACTTGCAAAAATGCATGTCAAAATTATCTAACAACTGTGAACAAATGTAAGCAGCAACACGCAAGTGATAAACTTTTTATTCCAAGCATCCATACGTGGTAGCCGCTTACCATGAGGCGGTCTGTAGTTGGGTCTTAATTTATTAATTTATCTGTTATCTTAAAACAAAATTCATTTAGTAACATAGTTGTTTCGGAACTTGAATAGGCACACGTTTATACACGTACACTTCATATGTACAACTGTGATATTATTTATTTCACTATAAAGTTGCAAAGTTATGACTATATTTCGTCGAGCTGTTAAACCATTGGCCATTTATAAATGACGTATCTACCACAAGCTTTGCTGGTTTATCAGTAAAATTCTAAATGTGACCACAAATTGGAAAGGATGTCCCGGGGTTGTAACATAATGCATTGTTGCTATCATTATTTATTAGAGTGAAATCCGCAGGCTTATACATGTCATATCCATCTGTCATCATCATCTTACTTGAATTATGACTGCAACTATATGCCAAGGCCTCCGATTTATTCAAGATACACGGATATACTCAATGGTCAGATGATCAACTGATGTAGCAAAGGGTTGCTTCTGTAGTGTAGTATGAAACAATTATATAATACAAGTTGATGGTGAAAATTTTTAAATATGGCAATGTAATCCCGAATTACTAAGGTTCGTATAAATTGTATCTGGTGTCATCAAATGTTTTGCTGGCTACAAACCTAGAATATTCCAAAGCCTCAGCTTCAAAGCTATTGTCTAGCTCTTCAGACCTTATAAATGGTAATGTGTACAATAATTGTGAATATTGGCTTTAAATGTGGATAATTAGCGAGCGGATTGTACTTTACATGTATGTGAGATAGGAGATGTTTGAGCTATTGGTTGTGTAAGCAACTTTTGTTTGTATTTGAGAAAGTATGCTGAGGGCATTGCTTTTTCCAAATGTTTTCAAGGCATGTAACTTTAAAATTTAGTGTTTAGAAAGTACCGGACACCTCTCGAGTATATGTGTGGTTCTCAATAGAAACACCTTAAATAAAATTTGTAAGAACAAAAAACCATCATTACATATTCCAGACCCAAAATCACAACTATATCGTTAAACGGAAAGTTAGTATATTGTAACGTGACGCATTTAATTTTCTGTTATTGGGATTTTTCTTGCATCAATAGAATAAAAGCACTTAAATAGCGCTATTTGGTTGCTAACAATAATTTGCCTATAATTTTCTTAGTCTGATATTATGGAAATATCTATTCCTCAGCGGTCCTAAATTATATTATGTAAGTTTATTACGTGTATTGTTGCGGATGCCATTCCAAACCTTTGAAAAAGGTAAAATTCTTGTCAATAGGTATAATTTTTTTTTGTTTTATTATTGAACATAACAATATTATCCTTCATTTTCATTGTAAATTGGATTTGGATAATAAATTAAGTTCCATATAGGTATTGTTGTTTTGTTTGGACATTACTTAGAATCTGCCCCAAAATCTCACCCTTTCCCACTAGTGTACTGTGATCTTCATAATTATGACAAGTATCTGTTTTTGAAATGAAGCAACTCTTCTTATAAGTAGAGATATTTTGTAGTGGGTAATATTAACTTCGCGGACCCTGGTGTGCGTGAGCCTTACACTATATAAATATTAGGCAGATGTGTATATGTACTTATATTTTCTTGGCTGACAGAAAGTTTTTTCCTGTTATATTTAACTCGTTAAGTCAAATGAAAGTGAATACTACTATTAATTTGTAATACGGTAAGCCGACATGGTAGATAACCTTTACCCACGCTGGTTGAGCAAGTGATCTGCTTAACGCATGTCATACGGGTATGCTTACAAACTAAATAATATTATAAATAATCATACGAAAAATAAGTACCTGGACTCGATTGACTTTTGAAAAAAAAGCTCTTAGGTTAGATGTACCTAAGAGCATTTGAATAATACGTAAAAAAAATACTAAGTAAAAATTTAGTTGTGGGATTAAGACAAATGTTTAAGAAAGCAATTGGATGAGTCCATTGATTACACAGTGGGTCCTGTAAAAGAGGTTTCTTAACATAGCGTTCCATTTACTAATGCATATCTTTGGTTTTCACATGACGAATTTAATGGGGTAGGGTAACATTTAGTGGATCGTCTATGTCATCAAAAGTCGTGGTGGCAGAGTGGTTCGATTGATTGCCTTCAAGAAGTTCAAAACCCGATTGTACCAATGAGTTTTCTGTACTTAATCGGGTACAGTGATTAGTCCCACCACGAGCTTTGCGGCGAAGTAATACATTGAGAGGAAATCTGCATACGATAGAAGAAATTCAAAAGCGAAGAGCCATCTGTCACGTTGGCACCTACAATATATCTCTGGCGGAAAATGAGTGTGTGGGTACTACCTATACACCTCTGCCTACCCCTTCGGGGACCCTTATGGGAAGGCGTGAGAATATATTATTATTAAGTGAAGACGAAACGTGGAGTTTCAGATACAGATTCTATGCACAATATTATGTTGTATTACTATTGTAGTTTTGGTAGCTTCCAGTTTCTCCTAATGGTAGGATTTTCATCTGCCTACCATTTAGCAACTTTGTGCTTTTTCATGGTAAGCAATAAGCATATATTTAACCATAAACGTTTATTAGATTGTTCACGTAAGTTTACGCATAAAATAAGTTTCCAATATTGTTATTACGTTTATAGTTAACAATAAGATACGTAATAAGGTACCTAGATAGGAAAACTTGTGACATACAAACTGAATTATTACAAATTATTCCAATGTACATCTTAGTAGTCAGATAGTGAGCAGTAGATAAATACCTAAGTCTTGTCAAAAAGATAAGGGTGTCTTCTATTATCAGTTTCAAGATAAACTTCAAAAGACCGAGTTCATTCTACGGATACAGCGCTGAACGAGTGTTGCTAAACTATATTTTAATAAAGTGCGATTGAAATTTGAAACCATGAAAGCTGTAGAAACAAGGAACAGGTGTTCGGAAGTAAGTTACCAATTGATATTAATACGGATAATATTGTTTCTAATCAACTAATTAAAGAAACATGATCTTTTACGATTGATGAATAACTTGTAAGTACATAGTGAATTTCTTAAAATATTTTGCTTTATATCCAGGTACTTATTAGATATCTATTTTACATTATAATAAATAACATTTTTTTGAGTTATCTATTTAGAATAGTTGGTAAACCATTAATATAAAAAAAATCTGGTCCAACTTTCTCCGGTTTTCAACTAGGTAAGTACTGTGTGAATGTCTAGGTCGTAGACAGAGAACATCACAATATACATTGTAATCATGTTCATGTAGTCTTTGATTGTAATCTTTGACAGAGAAACTGTCTACGGTTAAGGTAGTATATCTCAAATCGGATACCTGTACAGAAAATTATCGCATCCGCCGGAATCACAGATGTCAGAGTAAGTGATTCCGGAATACGGAATCTATTAAATTTCCCGAAGCCATAAACAACAAAATATATTTTAAATTTAAGAACCACTACAAAACCATCTGTTGAGTTTTACATTCATTGTATCAACAATGTATACATTAGTACATACAGTATGGATACTTAGTTACTAGTTCATATAATTTTATTAAGATATGGCAGTTTTGAGAAGCATTAAGGTAGAAAAAGCACAAATTATAAATAGCAGTTTTGCGTACAGATAAACTAAATCCTGTCTACAGCTGCTACTTTGTCTATGTCATTGAGCTGACCTCTAAAAGTCCTTGCACAAAAACTTGTGTCAAATTTGTTAACTAGTGATACTTTTTTAAAGTTATTTTTATAGGTGTAAATTTAATAATCCACCTATAATATGGCATTTGTGAGTAATTTTGGTTAATTTACATCAATTTAAGAAATCTGAAAAACTATTATAAATAAACTTTTATTTGTTATTTTGTTCCATCCGGTGTTCAATACAGTAATATGTATACAGATAAAAGACCCGAGTCAATATGCTACACTCTTAAAGATTGTTTTCAAGACTACATGGACTACATAAACAATTTGATTATAAGACGTCATGACCAAGTGTTAATTAGATTTTCATTTACGGTTCAATTGAATGTACTGTCAGAAATAAAATCACTAGGAAGTAAAGATCTACATGAGTAAAGCTTTACATGAAAAGGTTTAGTAGGCATTATGAAAAATTTAATATCTTTGCTAAATGAATAAACATTAAACATATTTAAAAAGAGTTCTATCATTTAACATATTTTGTAAAATGTCGGCTATGACAAGTTAACCATTCTAACCTCAAAATTGGAAATAAACATCTGATCCTTAACACTTGACTAATTGTGTTGGCTGAATGAATAATTATTTTATTTTTGTAATGTGATCCTACTTTTCATTTATTGTTATTTATTGTTTCATTTTCATTATCATGTTAACAAAAACCTACCTACTTATCGTTTTCGAATTTTGGCTCCTCATTTGGCATGGTAGTAGGGTACAAGAAGTTGAACTTGACAAGACGAACTAATTGGAACATAACTGAATTCGAAATTTGAATACATTTTAGATAGTTTAAGTACCTACATAAATATATAAATTGTATAAAATAGATCAGATTTTAAATCATGGAATTCACTGAGCATGTTACCAAAAATTATCTAATTTTCGTAAATCCTTTTTTCAACAAAAACTATTAATAAAATCTGTTTTTAAGATTTGCATAACCACTATTTTTATGTTACCCTAAGCGGGCGAAGGCTAGGTACTTAAAATGTAGTATTGTTATAAAGTCGTTAAAAGTATTGGTATAGAGTTATTAATAAGTTTAATAAATCGATAATAATACATATATATACACACATATACATACATATCATCACGCCGAGTCCCTAGCGGGTAAGGCAGAGGGTATATAGCGCCAGTTCTCTCTAGGCTACCTCTTTCGCTTTGTCCACATTCATCAGTCTCTTCATAAATGCTCGTCGGTTTCATGAGTGAAGAAAGATACAGAGGAAGACCACGGTCCATCTACTTATATCAAATCGATCGATAATAATAACAGGATCAAAACATGTCGATAACACTGTCTCAATAATGGATTCTCTCTACAATTTCATTTGGCAATATATTTTCTCAACGATTGTTTTGTAGTTAGTGCTTCATTGTCTCATGTCAAATACCTATACAATTAAACGTCCCATTTGGAAAAAAATCAGGGAATACGTCTACTTCCGTTTTTGGTACCGGAAACGGAAGTGCTCCAATTAACATAATTTAAATTTATACATGCAATAAAGTTGAATTCAACTGTCAAAACAAATATGATTACCATCATTTTATTTGGGAAATTGTGAACCTAAACAAAAACAAATAAACAACAATTTTATATCTCCTTTAACTTTGTGCACTGTGTTTAGTCTTAATAATATCTTAACATGAAATAACAAACGGAAAATATAATTGGCAAGTTTACAGCTGTTTAAAATTAGAACTCGGCGATCTCGTTAGAAGCTTAGAGTCGATACTTACAGTTTGTTGTCATTTGATGGTGTTTGATAACGTAGGCATTTCAATTGTAGAACGATAGTAATAAGCGAATTATTTTGTTACTGTGGGTGGTTTCGCTCACCCTTCACTGTGGCAACGACGCTGAACTGCGCGCGCCGTTTGAGTTTTCGCGTTGAATGCGCAGCCCGTGTCCCCCGCTGCGGGAGTCTACTTTTCACCCAGAAGGGCAGTTCAAGTTCACTAAAGCCGCCCGCCTCACTTCCCGCGGGTTTCAGAGTGAAATATATTCATATTAACGTCAGAAACATGGTGTGGCCGACAGCTTATGATGGTAAAACCGAGGTAACTATTTAACTCATTATTTTGTTGAACGGTTACGTGATCTATTTTCATACGTCTCGGTTTTACAAAGCGCGTTACCTTGACGATATTTTCCACGCCGGATTGCCGGTTTTCACAGCAATCTTTCTCCTAATTTAGCACATCTGTCGAGTCCTAATGTTTTTTTTCCGTAAACTAATTTTATTGTCTTCGATAAATAGAGTGAGCAGTGTTGTAACAAAAAATATGTTTGTGAGTAAGAATTCTCATTTTAAATTTAATAAAATAAATTATACCCATGTGCCTCTTTGGAGTCTGTTATTTAACATTTCCTTTACATTTGGAATGGCATACAAATGTGTTTGTTGAATATTTCCTTGTTATTGCAGCATTTATTTTTATACATATAATTCACCTCTACACATCTACCTCAAGTCAGGCAACTAAAATCATGTTACCCCTAACATTATGTAGTGGAATATTTATGCTTAAATTAATTAGCTGGCAATACCAGACAATAAAAATACCTACAAAAGTTTATTTATGTCTGCCTGTTGTAATTGTTAATTGGAAATATATATGTATACATATATAATTAATTATTGTTAGCAGGTCTGTTTTATATATTTTTTTTATTTTTTGGCATGAGGTTACATAATGGAAAGATGCATATTGTACATCATCCTAAATCATCAATTTTAGAACCGGGCTCTTATCTTCTCTGCAGATTACTGATGTAGTTCCTTCCATTTGTTTCTGTCCATTTCTTATACATGGTATTTATAGTTGCAAATATTGTAGTGTAGAGTTTAGAGTAGTACTAGTAGTGGAGAGTGTAGTATGTAGAGGTTTAGGAGCACTTTAGAGTCATGAAGATGTTCAAGATTAAGAATAGTTCATACTGAAGCAGTATCAATATAAGAGTTTATCATGAAATTTGGTGCAAAAAGGCATTGTCATTGATAAATGTCTTGACTGACAGGTCACCAGTCTTATATTTACATTCTTATACCTAGCTAATATATATTAAAACTTATGTTAATAAGGTGTATTGAATGCTACCAACAAAGTATGTTTCCCTGAAAACATATTATTAAAATATCTTAGAATGTTCCAACGCTGATTCAAAGGCTAAGATTCCTGGTATGCTTATAGATATCAAAGTCAGAGATCATTTTCTTTTTATTTCGTTCAACCTACAGTGAAATTTATAATTATTATGTGGACAAGAAGAGAATATATGTATATTTGTGTACATGTAAGCTGGAATTATGTACCTACATTTGCATAAATATGACTGAAGCTAAAGCCAAAACAATATTGAATACTCATTTAAACTTTAGTAAAATTCACAAATTGTTTATGGTTCATGACATGTATTTTTAACTTGAAAACAGGGATATATAATTCCCCACTTGCTCTATACCATAGTCTATTGTAAACATCCTATTTATTCAAGGTCAAATAATGAGCACTAACTCTATGACTTCACTATATATTGAGTATGTGTTTAGTTTAGCAAGTTAGTATTTAATTCAATTTTTTTATTGCCATTCCACTTTTATCTAATAAATAATTACATGAGAGTATATTGTAGACCCAGAACCAGCACACATTTTAGAGGCTTTTAACTTTTACCAGTATTTCTGGAACACTGGACCGGATCCATTTTTCACAAACATATATTATAATTATTATACAGATAGTGCCCTCCACAAAGACGCGCCCCACTAATTTCTAGTAGAGGGGTCGCGGCATGCGGGTCTGACCCGACTCTATTGATTGTAGTGTGCGTGTGCACTCATAGGTAATCAGTGTGTACCGATAATACACAACATTATGGCTTCCCTCACATTTTATCCCAACTTGCCGAATACATAAAAAAGTTACAAAAATGCATTTCATTTTTCGGGTGTGTGCGTGTTTTTTGTATTGGGTGAATATCAGGTGCCTTCCGCCGTCTGTTCGCTTAGATCTTTCAAACTACGCAAATTAAACAGATTTTATAGCGGTTTCCATCAATAGAAAGTGGTTCGATCTTCAGATCTTATCTAGATTTATAAAATTTGCAAACAGACTACAATACATTTTTGTTACGTTAGCGAGTGTACGTAACATATGGAGGTTTTCAAGGTTAATTTAAGTAACGCTAGCAAGTAGGTACCTACGTAGACAGTGCAAATGTTAACACAGATGTACAGAACCATCGACAATATTGATTTCTTCGTCAAGGGTTTTCAATAGTAGGTACCATAAATCGGCATGAGATAAAAGAGTATTCATTATACAGTTCAATCTACCAGTGTTATATTAACAAAATATATATACATATCATCACGCCGTGTCTCTAACGGTATAGGCAGAGAGAATAGAGCGCCAGTTCTCTCTAGACTTGCATACCTTAACAAAAGATTGTGAAACTGTATCCTGCCTGCGTATCTCTCCCTAAGTATTGTCAAGGCAGTGGAAATGCCTGAACTTTCTAGAATATACCATAACCGCTGATCGTTCAACAGACGGGATCCGGAGCGAAGCCAGCTATGCAGCTCGCGATAGCAGACGTGGGCTCCCAGCTGCAGCACATGTGCGGGCTGGACATCGACTCGAAGGCTTCTTACGTCCGTCTTTCAGGAATTATCTGTACCATTGGTGAGTTTTAATCTATAATAATTTAAGTCTCTGCTTGTGCTGTCAGATTAACAAAACTTTTTTTTTGTAGTTACAAAAACATCATAATATATATATCCTCACGCCTTCTCACTAGGGTTCCCGAAGGGGTAGGCAGAAGTTTATAGGTAACCTCCACACCCACTTTCCGCCAGAGACATATTTTAAGTGCCAACGTGACATATGGCGAGTCCGTCGCCCTTTCTCAAGCACGACTATACATGCGCCTTTGAATTTCTTCTCAGACGTATGCAGGTTTCCTCTCAATGTTTTCTTTCACCGTAAAGCTCGTGGTGTGACTAATCACTGTACTTAAGTTCAGAAAAGTCATTGGTACAGTCGGGATCGGTCGAACTTGCGATCTTTGTGTCGCATGCCTCGAACCACTCGAACAAGGCGTGAGGACTAAGGCAAACGAGCATGCTTTGCACCGCAAGTTGCAACCACCCATGGGTTTTTCTGAACTAATGTACGGTGATTAGTCATACCGCAAACTTTACGGTGAAGGAAAATATTGAGAGCATATTTATGTTTGAGATGAAATTCAAGATATATGTAGTCGTGCGTGACAAACAGCCATGGACTCGCCACCTGACACTTTGGCACAGATCTACGGCGATCAGTTGACGCTTGTACCCACTCGCCCATACCTACCCCTTCGGGGACCCTTGTGGGAGGGTATGAAGATATAACATATTTTTATAATTGTTGCTCAGGGCCGGCCTCTCGCGATGTCTCGGTCCTGGAGAAGATGATGGAGACCGGCATGAATGTGGCGCGCATGAACTTCTCCCACGGCTCGCACGAGTACCACGCGGAGACCATCCGCAACTGTCGCGAGGCTGAGAAGAACTACAGCGCCAAGCTGGGCTTCCCCTTCTCGCTGGCCATCGCACTCGACACCAAGGGACCCGAGATCAGGACTGGCCTGCTCGAAGGCGTAAGTACCTATTATCTTGCTGTACCAAATATTGACGTGATAGGTGACCATCTTACAATAATCATTCGCCTCCTAGTCCGTCTCATTACTCAATCTCTAAGACTATTAAGTTTATAAACTACTAGCTTATGCCCGCGGCTTCGCCCGCGTGGAGTTCGAAAATGTAGCTTATGTATTTTCCTGCTAGAATCGGTTCAGCCGCTATGCCGTGAAAGAGCATCATACTTTATAATATTAGAATTTTGAATTTATCAGGATTAAAAAGTAGCCTATGTCCTATTCCTAGGTATAAGCTATCACCATTTCTACTTTCAGCCAAATTCGGTTCAGCCGTTTGGTCGTGAAAGAACCGCATCCACATACAAATTTTCACATTTATAATATTAGTAAGATTAATTTTAGCGGCCCCGACCCGGCTTCGCACGGGTGGACATTTATTTTTTAAACATTTTGACATATTTTTTTTCTTGCAAGTAAACAGCCTATATTAATCAGTGATAATGTAGCATTCAAATAGTAAAAATAAAATTAAAATCGGTCCAGAACTTTTTGAGCCAATTCCTTACAAACATCAACCCACGTGACAGGACCATTTTCTCGTTACATAACGTCAATAACCTAGGCGACCTTCAAAGCTCATTCGTCTACGGATGTGCTAGCAGGCGTTATCTAAGTGATGACGGCACGGATCGCATCTCAATAATTCAATATTAAATAGTTTAACTTATATTAGTTTAAGTTATTACTTCTGTCGTCGCGTCTCAGGGCGCACTTTTTTATCGAATCAAGTTTCGAATACCTTAAATTTATATAATCGTCTCGCCTTCCCACAAGGGTCTCCGAAGGGGTAGGCAGATA
Organism: Drepana falcataria; assembly: GCA_945859725.1. Classification (NCBI taxonomy): domain Eukaryota; kingdom Metazoa; phylum Arthropoda; class Insecta; order Lepidoptera; family Drepanidae; genus Drepana; species Drepana falcataria. Next base: position 10,212,733 of record OX243929.1, read on the forward strand.
CATTAATGATAAACCAACGTCATTAGTTTGTTCTCATCACTCCTGTTTCTTCTTGAATACGATGATAATTCAGCATGACATTTAATGAGGTCCCAATTTCCACTGAAAACAAATTATATATCTAATCCCGCGTGTCAAAAAGATGGGAAGGAGTTGGTGTAACGACACACGTAGCGTCCCAAATCTAAGAATGGAAGTACTCGCAACCGGCAAGCATGTATGAAGAGATTGATGAATGTGGATGCGAAAGCGAAAGAGGTCTAAGTTAAGGAAGAATTGGCGCTGTACTCTCTGTGATGTTATGAATGAGTGTATAACCTTGTCCATCTCTTCCCCAGGGCGGTTCCGCTGAAGTGGAACTGAAACGCGGCGACACCATCAAGCTGACCACGGACCCCTCATACCAGGAGCGTGGCTCCGCGTCCGTCATCTACGTGGACTACAAGAACATCTCCAACGTGGTGAAGCCTGGCAACAGGATCTTCATTGATGATGGGCTCATCTCCATCATCTGCCAGTCGGCAACCGCTGACACCCTCGTTTGCTCCATTGAAAATGGAGGTAAGTATTGAGAGGGGGAGGGGAGGGGTGTGTAAATTCACGCTACGCAAGGGGTAGGCAGATGTGAAATGATTCCAGCGAGGTCTACAATGATATGACTGATAACTCCTGGTGTAGAGTGCAAGCGGCCAGTGGCCGGTGATTACCGCTTACCATCGGGTGCACCGCGTCCTTGCTATCCGCCTTGGTGGTATAAAAAAAAGGGTTACTAAAAATTGATGCGATAAACGGGAGGGCGGGAGGGGAGTCAAAGGTATTCATCTAAAAATCCCTTCATAACGGTCCACGAAAGACTAGGCACAACTCTCCAGGAGGGTGTTCGGGTAAATTTTTTTCCGTTCGGGCATAAAAGATTCCTTATTTAAAAGTTGAGTGTTGTCAAAAGATCTTAATTCATTATTTTCAAAATGTGAGTGATTCAATTGTATGATCCGTGATCCCTGATCTTAAATGGTGTCCCAGGTTCTCTGGGCTCGCGCAAGGGAGTCAACCTGCCCGGTCTGCCCGTGGACCTCCCCGCCGTCTCGGAGAAGGACAAGTCCGATCTGCTCTTCGGTGTGGAACAAGGCGTAAGTACACACTAACATTGATCAAATCAACTCCTCTCATGCCCCTATAAAAATAAAAAATAACTAGAAATTGGTGTTACGAAACGTGTTGTCGCGACGAATGTAGGCGGAATTTTTTCTAATATTATAAATGTAGAAGTTTCTATGTTTCTCAGTCATGTAAACTATGAGGAAATTATTTGGATGTAGGTAGGTAGGTACATAATTTGTCACACAAATGTTTACATTTAGGTACAATTTATGTAATTCACTCCAGAAAATGAACCACGAATGCTAACGGTCGATAAATTTATAATATTTATATATAATTTTTTACGCGGGTGACATCGCAGGACACACTTGTAATTTATAATGAGTATCATTACACATAAAAAAATAACCTAGCAACTGCATTTTAATAATCTTATTGAAAGTACTGTTAAAATATATCTTATCTTAAATGTCATAAGGAAAAAAATACCTAAAGACAACACGTGCTACAAATAAAAAAATTGTTGTTTTAAAAATGCATATTATATTATCATACGCATGATTGATGTTCGTCGAGTGATATCCATTCGATATACCAATAAAACCACGTGGTCGATAGCTAATCTATTTTAAACCTTATCTACTAAACTTGAAAGGTAAATATCGTCCGAATGTAAATTATATTGTTTGAGCCAAGTCTGGCCACGATAAAGATAGTTATCACATAGTTCATACTGCATGCGTCACAGAATAGTGACGTGCAGTAGAGTAGAACTCGTTATGAAAAATATCTCGCTTTGAAATATATTTCTGTACAGTTTTTATTTTAATGCTTCCTTTACCTCTTTCATAACTTTTTACTGTATATCTTCATACCTCATGACCTCCCGACATTATTATGGACATTATGGACAGAGGGGTAAAAATACCCGAGTGTCGCTCTCGATATATTTAGACTGTGGCGAGTCTGAAGGCATAGAAGTCTATGCCCATCTCCAAGGTTCCACATGATTCTTGGTGTACGAAAATGTAAAAGAAAAATATAATAAATAAGTGAGCTATACGCTGAAGAAAAACATAGCGAGGAAACATGCATACGTTTGAGAAGAAATTCAAAGGCGTATATATTGCTTGAGGAACTGCGTTGAACTCGCCATCTGTCACGTTGGCACCTACACCTCTGCCTGCCCCTTCGGGGACCCTTTTGGGAAGGCGTGAGCATATATTATTATAATAATCCAAATCTATTACCTGTCAGTAAAATATGCGAGTCCCTCGCGAGTTAGGCAGAGTAACAAAGAGTGCCAGTTCTCTTTAAACTAACAGACTTCGAAAGATACATAGACAGAAAATTCAATAAAGACAAATGGGTGTGATTCGCCACTTTTCGCAGTTACTTTGAGCAAAGCAAAGTTTGTTACAAGCCATAATTATTTGAATGTGCGATACAGGTGGACATGATCTTCGCGTCCTTCATCCGCAACGGAGCGGCGCTGCATGAGATCCGCGGCGTGCTCGGCGAGAAGGGCAAGAACATCAAGATTATCTCCAAGATCGAGAACCACCAGGGGATGGTCAACCTTGACGAGATTATCGCGGTCAGTACCTATCTTCTATTTCAGGTGCCCCTCTGACAAGAGAAGGTTGGCTATCACTATATGAATTCGCTCCTGTTGCAAGGCGGAATAATGCACGTGACCTATGTATGTATAGGAGTAAGACGAAAGTCCAACCAGTCATCATTTAAGCGCTGTCTTTGTCGGCATTTCTGTTGCATCTCCTTCCATTAGCTTTACCAAAGGCAATCGCTTTTTAACATCATTTATCAAACCTGTATTTAAGGGGGGGAATTTAATTTTTTAAATTTTTGATTGAGTTGGTTGTACATGGTGTCACACAACCAGAAGTTATACAGCGTTATGAAAATATCCTTATGGATCCTTATCCTCCCTACAAAATTTCAACATTATTAGAGAGAGTAATTAATATTCACTCCGAAACATGTTTTTTTATAAAATCGTATTTGGATTGTACACGTAGAACTTTATCGTTACACATTTTTATGCGAAAAAAAGGTAAAAGATTTGTCAACTTAGAATGTATTTTTTTAATTCTTTCCATTGTGCCCCATCACGCTTTTCAGAAAATTACCCATTTTGTAAAACAGTCTGTATAATATTGCAAATATTATTTTAGTGTAGGTACAGAATCTATCATAACTTCATACAATTGTACAATTGTACATGATCACAAACCACCGCTGCGTCTCAATGGGCGGACGAAGGCAATTTGCATTAGTGACGAATTGGCGAATGTGACTCCCGCATTGCAAAAACGTGTCATTAAGCTCTTGGAATAGAATGCAGTTTTCACCAGTTATGTGCAGTTATTGCCAACATTTGTTGTTAGAGCTCAAATGGTAGTGCTATATACTAGACGTGCAAGTATACAGTTTGTACCGAGTGTGCAAAGGACAATAATTCTATAATCTTTACTAATATTATAAAGGCCAAAGTTTGTAAGTCTGGATGTTTGTTTCTTGTTCACGCCAAAACGGCTGAATCGATTTGGCTGGAAGTTGACATGGTGATGGCTTACACCTAGGATTAGGACATTAGAAACCTGAAAGAAACATGAAAGAAACATGAGCTACATTTTCGATCTTCACGCGGGCGAAGCCGCGGGCAAAAGCTAGTATTGTATAGTCACAGAAGCTGCTTGAATGCGCTAGTCTCAGGAATAACTAATTGGATTTGGAAAATATGTTTTGAATTCGATACCCCGATTTATTGAGACAGGCTATAAGGCTACATGTCATTTGGAACAAGCGCCGCCGACGTGGGCGCTGCGTCTGCGCACCACTTGCGACTCAAATTGGTGTCTTCTCGTGCTCACTTAACGAATTCACGAAGGCATTATAACCATATTGTGTGAGAAGGAAGCTTGTCGCTTAAGTTCAAGGATTAAATAGATATACATCATTTTAGAATTAACTTGTTCTAAACTATTGTATTAGGTTAACTGTTAAGATATAAGTATAATAATAATTAATAAATAAATCATACTACCCAAAGGAGCTGAACAGTTAAATTTAACGAGGGTTAAAACTGCGGGGCGCTACTAGTACATTATACAAATAGAAAAATATAGTACCAACTTAATGAAATACATATACAGTGAAACTTGGTTAAGTGGGACCTGGATAAGTGAGAAACCTCCATAACTGGAACTCATGCTGAGGTCCCAACACTTTAGCACTGAATTACCTCTGTTAGTGGGACGAGGTAAACCTCTATATCTGGGATTTGTTCTTTCGATTTATCATCATAGTTACCTCTATAACTGAGACAGGGAGTAAATTTTATATGCATAAACCTCTGTAACTGAGATAACATTGTTTGTTTACTCATTCTTATTCTACCCACAAATTCCACACGTAATTCCAAGTACGTAAGTACAAATTTTGAACTTCAATTACCTTCAGTTTTAGTTTCGCTTTACTATCATACAGATGTTTATTTGAAAAATGTCAAAACGAAAGCTAACTGTATAACCTGTATAACTGAAATAACCTGTATTCTCACCTCTATTAATGGAACCCTCTGTAAATGAGACAGATATTTATTTATACCTGTATATCTGAGACACTGGGTAAGTGAAATACCTCTATAAGTGAAACGACATTGCAGGTCCCTTGATGTCTCACTTAACCAGGTTTCACTGTATATATTCATGTCATACGTTTCTCAGCCAATGTGTATTTATGTGTTGCCATTATAAAAAAAGCTATTTCGCAGGAGTCCGATGGTATCATGGTGGCCCGCGGTGACCTGGGTATTGAGATCCCTCCTGAGAAGGTGTTCCTTGCACAGAAGACCATGATCGCTCGGTGTAACAGGGTAAGGATTTTTTTTTTCGGTTCAGGCAGACGTTACATTTTGACCGATGGCGAGTCCAACTCCTGTTTCTTAAGCACTACTGTGCAAACGTCTTTGAATATCTTGTCTAATATATTATTATGCAGATAGTTTCCTTCACCGTAAAACTCGTGGTGTGATTAACCACTGCGGCGGTAACCATTTACCAATAGGTGGGATTGTTTACCACCTGTTTGAAGAGATAAGGAAGTAAGGTGTAGAGGTTGTATAATAATAATAATATATACTCACGCCTTCCAACAAGGGTCCCCGAAGGGGTATTGTCACCGTTTAAATCTTACAGGTGGGTAAGCCAGTCATCTGCGCCACCCAAATGCTGGAGTCGATGGTGAAGAAGCCGCGACCCACGCGCGCCGAGACCTCGGACGTGGCCAACGCCATCCTGGACGGCGCCGACTGCGTGATGCTGTCGGGAGAGACCGCCAAGGGCGACTACCCCCTGGAGTGCGTGCTCACTATGGCCAACATCTGCAAGGAAGCCGAGGCCGCCATCTGGCACCGCCAGCTCTTCAACGACCTCGCTTCTGAGGTACTTACCATCACTTTTGGAAATTTTTTTCCTAAGTGTCCGGCTACTTGGGACGCCTAAGACTATAATACAATACAAGTTTGCGACGTTAATCTACTAGAGATCTACAAAGAGGATTTAAGTTGTGCTTGAGGATGTGATTGCATAACACTTACGCAGTGCCTGGCTGTATGGATTTTAGGTCCTGAAAAATGTAGAAACCTAGCCAATATACAATATGTCAAAGGTTTGCCTTTCGAAGGTGCAGTTAGTCTGTTTTCTTAGCACTTACCAAATGCCTGGCTGCTAGGATGCCATATGGCATCGGAAAAAAATTATGTTAAGCCAGCCAGCCAGTATGTCATGTAAGGTTTGCATCGTGCAGGTGAAGGCCCCGCTGGAGCCGGCGCACGCGCTGGCCATCGCGGCGGCCGAGGCGGCGGCCAAGTGCCTGGCCAGCGCCGTGGTGGTGGTGACCACCAGCGGCAAGTCAGCCCACCTGCTCAGCAAGTACCGCCCGCGCTGCCCCATCATCGCCGTCACGCGCCAGCCGCAGACTGCGCGGCAGGCGCATCTCTACCGCGGCGTGCTGCCCATCGTCTACTCAGGTCAACCTCTATATAACTAACCTGAAGAGAATTGTACGATTGTACGATGTAACTGCTTACCATAAGGCAAACCGCATGTTAGTTGGCCTGGTGGTATAATTTTTTTATTTACCGGATTTATTATCTGGAATAAAATATAGGATATCTGGCAATTTATCTCTGTGCCAAATTTTCCAAGTCCGTTCAGTTGTCTTCACATACTTTCGCAATGATGTTATATTTGATTTAGAATTAAGACTATCAATAATTACACACTCGCTAGAATGACTCAAAAATGTCTCATGGGTATTTGTTTTATATTTGTAGAGCCGGCAGCGAGCGATTGGCTGAAGGACGTGGACAACCGCGTGCAGACCGGTCTGAAGTTCGGGCAGGCGCGAGGCTTCATCAAGAGCGGCGATAACGTGGTCGTGGTCACCGGCTGGCGGCAGGGCTCCGGCTTCACCAACACTATGCGTATCATGTCAGTATCATTCTCGCCATTCTCACCTCTCGCTCATCCTTATACTTTGGAACCGGAAAGGTCTAGTACTGCGCGGCTTCAAAAAGGGTGCGATAAGATTCCTACAGGGTCGGAAACGTGAGACCGATGTCCCTAGTGTTTCAAGGCTCAATTTAATTACCAATGAGTGCACACGCACACTACAATGAATAGACTTGGGTCATACTCCGCGCATCCCGCGACCCCCCCAACTAGAAATTGTAAATTGGTGGGGCGCGTCTTGGTGCACTATCTGTACATTGAATGATTTTGTCCCTCCCTTCGTATATCCGGCGCTTTCGTTGTAATCGTTTGAACATCGTTCGTGTCATGCTTAATATATATTTTTGTTACAGCCAAGTGGAGTAAGGACGCGGTTGTAGAACGAGCGAAGAACAACATGAAATTTGTCAAAGTATTAGCGCAAGAAGTGATATATACGACAAGAACTGCGCAACTAAACTATATATGATACTATATCATAATGGACATGTTTCAACATAGCTGTTGTTTATATATATATTGAATTTAATTCGCAGTTCAAGTTGTAGTGATATATGTATAAATGCATCTGTAAATGTATCTCGAAATTCTGTAATCTAGTGATAGGCGTACATATTTATTTATATGCGTAATGTAATACCAGCCGAATGTTGTATGGCACGTTGTGCGGTTAATAAAGTTTTGAACCTCAAATATCGACTTATTTATACCTATAGGGGTTGGATTTAAGGATGGCCACTGTATCATGTAAGACAGGCGCCATCTAGTGGCTTATTTGAAATAAAACAATTTATCGAAAGTTTTTAAAGATGCAGCTAGTAATACAGTTCATTTATCAAAAAATTATGAACATGTATTCTACTCGCAGTTTAATGAAAGAATGAAATAAATATCATATGTATAACTATTACAGATCTGATCCAACGTCGGGCGTAAAGTTAATTCAGAACGAATAGAAAAATAACATCACGGATACACGTGACACAAAATTTCAACGCCATGCCGGCGAAAATTAGATACCTATGTGGAGTGGAGTGTGTGTGTACTACACACCTCTGCCTACCCCTTCGGGGACCTTTACGAGAAGGCGCAAATACTTATCTTAAAAAATTAGGAGACGACGGATTCATATAACATTAAACTTACAAGACTTATATTAAATTAAAATAAAAACTTGCAGATTGAATTCTTTAAAATGACGTTAAAGTTAATCAAAACATAATTTATATACGCACATACATAGCTGCATATCATCTCAATATCGTAATCGTAATCTCTAATATCTAAATAGGCGGTTGTTATAAATCATAAATATATATCCCGTTAAATCCCGTTCCTTTGTGCTACTCTCCAACTTTTAACGTTTTCTGACAGTTCATAAATAGAGTATCGTATTTTTTATACCTCAAAGGTGCAAACAGGCATAGGTACCAATGCGTACGCATTTACGCATACATATCAATTGTGCTCTAATATCCATGCTTTGTGACACGTGTAAGTAAACAAAAATAAATAACATTCCAGTGTGAAACATAATTATTTCGAACTGAAATGTTTTCAGCACACTTGGCTATCCATCTATGTCATTGTACCTTAGTTGAGCAGTGAACCTAAATAATTTGGTGATTAATTACCCAAAGAAGTCATCTATGGCCATGTTTAGTGTGTAGCGTAGTTGTAATGGATTGTTGTATCTAGGTACGAATATATCCACAAATATAATAAATTTCAAAGTATCAAAAGCCCTAAATTTTTTAAGGAATATGAAATTGGTTTAGTCATTGTTTTGAAGAGTAGTTATTATTATTATTATTACATGTAGTTACATTGGCGTTTAGTTGTAAGTTTATATTTATTGGCTGTAATATTAATAAATAATATCTTCTAGTTAATTGGCATAAGCTTGTGCTGGCTAAGTTACAATGTCACTTTATAGCAGAAAAAAACCATAGACAAACACGTCCATAGAGAAAGTTTAAAAATACACCCAGTAACTACGAAGTAAACAATATTGCATTCGTAGTATTTAGCAAGACTCCTACCCTACGGATTAAAATTCAAATGACGAATGCAAAAAAATTTCGACTCCGCAGGTTACAAGTTTTTGACATGATGTTGGAGTTGCTCGGGTCTGGAGGTGACTCCCATTCCTTGCCACTGCTACTGTTCTGGTGTCATGTTATTCCACTGAGCATGAAATTCTCGTGTAAAGTAATGTTGCGGAAATTGAAGATGTCTAGTTTGATTATTTTGCTAGAGAATTTCTAAGAATGCAGTGAATTTCATGTTTTCGTCTCTGGCCCTTACATAAAATTAAAGTTAATTCACATTTCATAATTTTGCAGATTATGCCTTTGGGATGCTGTATCGTGCTAAACGTATAAAAAGTAAGAACATTTCAAAAACTTTGTTCTATGGTCATATCAACAAGGATTTCAAGTGGCTTTCTTTTGGCCGATCGGACTTCGACCATGACGTTATTGAGACAAAGCGGCTGGTACCGGCTTGTTCTTAGGTAATCCAGAGTTGAAACACAAATCATAAATGTGCCAGACCCAATATTACGAACACAATCTGGAAAAGCTCAATAGAAAAACTTTGCTCGAATATTTCCGGCAGGTTCATTGTACCAGCGACCTCCCCACGTGCTCACGTCCCAAATTCAGGGTGTTAATGACAGTGATCTCATCGTATCATCGCCCAAAAACAATTATATTTAGCTAATGACTCCTACTTACAGGAATCTATAGCGTTACATTGCTCAGTGTTTAAATAAAATATATGTTAATACAGGAAGGTAATCCTGCAGTAAACGAAAATCCGATTTTAAATTGAATGTGCGTTGTATCTATCGAAGAATTACTTTCTCGACAGTTTGACACTGATTGACGGCGCAGACGGCGAGTGTTCCCAGGATCCAGTGCAGTGTTGTTGTGTTGTAGTGATCAGTCGTGTCTGCGCCCCTGCGTGCAGCCATAACCCAGTGAGCACCCCGATTCCCAAGTGTTCAGTGGGCACCACGCGCCGACTAAAAATAACCGCGCGCCGTTCAGTACCGCCGCAACTGCCGCGCGCGTCGCTCGCTGCGCCCGCGCTTCGCAACCATGGCGGAGACAATCGAGGAAACGTACGAGACCGCGGTCACCCGCAAGGTGGTCCGCACCAGCCTCAAGATAGAGGAGGTGAGGGCCCACACACGACTGCTTTATGTAACGACGCCCGCGCACACAAATATAGCTACCGTCGCCGGCGCATGCCACGCGACGCTAGCGCCAGACGCACCTGCTCACATAACAGATAACGCATTTGACAGTGAACACGGACGTAAACACATCCCGAGCCGCGCCCGCACCCGACCCACCTTCGCTATAACACTTCAAGGAAATTTTACATATAAATTCGATCCGCGTTCTTGGACGTCCGGTGTGTTGGGAGACATCCGGATGTCCAAAAGTATTATGGGAGCTCCTAAGTGTTCGGTGCGTCGAAGGTCCGGCCGCGGCTGCGTCAGTGCAGGAAACGCTCGCAACACACCGCATATATATCTAACATTTGTGGTATTCGTCGGCGCAAATAGAACAGGCGTTTGAATGAAAATTTCCACCTTGACGCGTGTGCATCGACCCGTCCCGTGATATGAACCGCGTGTGACCTTGCAATACATACACAAACACAGGACAAACGCAATGAACACTCGCGGCACACTATTAGGTACATATACACTTTCTATTAACTAAACACAGCTTGACAAGCGAATGTCTTTATTCAAACAAAGACCTAACTACACTTCGAGAGGTTTCATTTGTACCTTTAATATCTGAACTGTTAGACAAGATGGGGTTAGTATAAGACAAGAGCTGATCAAGATTATCAGAAGACTTTACTGATAAGGTCATCGCATTCCCTCAATGAAGTAACAATGAGTGTCGGTTTGTTCTGTCTCGACTACTGTTGGTTACCAAAGCGCACAATCCAATGGAAAAACGCGGCGTAGCATATTTTCGTCTTGGCTCCACTCCTAGTTCATCTGCTACATGCTACATTACGATGTTTATTCACAATACGAATGTGAGCATTAATATGTGCGTCTGGGCCACTTGTGTTTAAGCCTTGCAGCTTTTGTATCTCCGTGTTATCGTCAATATATTTATAGGAATCGATCAATGTCCGCTTCCAATCAGCCGGCTAAATGCCCTGTTTCCACAACCTAATATGAATAATGTGTTGTGTACACACATAAAGCGAAACGATAGAAAAACAGAACATAATTTTCCACAAAACACCAATTTCGAGGCATTTAAACTTGTATATTTATTCAGCATTTAATGTCCTTGCATGCCTGGCTAAAGATTATAAAAATATTTGGATGAATATTTTGGCAATCGTGTTGTTTTCTCACGGTTGACCAGTATCGGTTGACACATCAAAGCAAACGAAATCGATAGGCGGGAGTCAATTATACAAAGATCATACAACTTCATTCCTTCATTTTCGACTACGCAAAGTAAACATTCGCTTATAACAATATCAATATTATATCATTCATTTTAAGTGAATTAGAGATAGGTAAATATTTAGGTATGTAGACTGATCATGTGGATATAGCGAAAAAAGGTATGTTAATCTATAAAGTTCTGATGTTGTACTCTCTTTGCCTACCCGTGAGGGACTCAGTGTGATGATATGTATGTGTATAATGATATATGTAATACGTTGTGTTGTGCTTTTTTAATGTAAATAAACTTCGTAATTAAATGTTTTCATCTACATCTGAGTACATTCAATACAATACAATACATTCATGTATTAAGTCCGTTGTTTTAGTTCGGCCACCCCCATACCGTGGGGAAGATCATCCTGCCCTCAATTTACCATTCCTGCCAGGATGATTAGGAAAATGAGTTTAAAGGCACACACATTTTTATCATCAGTTTCTTTAGTTTTTTATCATTAACATAGTAATAATAAATAAATACCTTTGGACAATTCCACACAAATTGACATAGCCCCAAATTAAGCAAAGCTTGTGTTATGGTGACTAGACAACGGTATATTTACTTATATAGATAACCGAAGAGGTAGGCAGAGGTATATTAGGTGCCAACGTGACAGATGGCGAGTGCATCGCCGTTACTCAAGCACGACTATACATACGCCTTTGAATTTCTTCTCAGACGTATGCAGGTTTCCTCTCGATGTTTTCCTTCACCGTAAAGCTCGTGGTGTGACTAATCACTGTACTTAAGTTTAGAAAAACTCATTGGTACAGTCGGGATTCGAACTTGCGACCTTTGCGTCGCAGGCAACTGCTCGAACCACTCGGCCACCACGACTAGACAACGGTATATTTACTTATATAGATAACCGAAGAGGTAGGCAGAGGTGACAGCGTGACAGAAGGCGAGTGCATCGCCGTTACTCAAGCACGACTATACAAACGCCTTTGAATTTCTTCTCAGATGTATGCAGGTTTCCTCTCGATGTTTTACTTCACCGTAAAGCTCGTGGTGTGACTAATCACTGTACTTAAGATCAAAAAAACTCATTCCGGGATTCGAACGTGCGATTTTTGTGTCGCAGGCAACTACTCGAATCGAACCACTCGGCCACCACGTCTTTGTTTATATTATAACTGTTAAATATGTAGTGACAATCAATTATTTAGATATAAAATCTAACGTAATTGGATTAATTCTAAAATAATTCAAGCTTATTATTATTATTATTTTATTTCTAATTCAAGCTTCAAGAAGCATACTCGTTGTATGTACACGCCTTCCCACAAGGGTCCCCAAAGGTGCAAAACACACCCACTTTCCGCCAGAAATGTTTGAGGTACCAATGTGACAGATGGCGAGTCCGTCGCTGTTACTCATGCACAACTATTATACGCCTTTAAATTTATTCTCAAACGTATGCTATATGACTAATCACTGTACTTGAGTTCAGCGTTCGGGATTCGAACTTGCAATCATTGCGTTGCAAGCAATTATTCGGACCACTCGGCCACCATGGCTATTGATGAGTCAATAGAATATGAATTTCCCGGTACACCGCTGTTCAGATAGAAGTTGACATGACACTTTCATTAAAGTTAATTAAAACAGTTGAATGCTGTGAATTTCCGAATATTCCACATTAATTAGTACAGCGTCTGTACATCGGGGTTTCTCAGAAAGCGTGGGTGTGTGTATAATTATTACTACAAGGTCTGGAAACATATCGAGTACCCGTTTTAGCTATTGGGTTGCTGAGATCCGCATCGGACGTTCTTATATTTGATTAGCATGTTTTAAGATCCCTTAAGATACAAAAAAGTCTTCATGTGCCTGACAACTACACACGCCAGGAGCCACGCTCCCCTATACCTCGCCCTCTCACTGCACTCAATGCCCTCTTGGAGTCTAACCCTGACTGGGACCTGTTTGCGGACGGATGAAGTATTGTGAGATGAGTGTATGAATGAGGTTCTTATAATTACTAATTAGTTTAATTGGTTTCTAGCCGTACTAATTATGTATAAACTAGCAGTGCCCACGACTTCGTCCGCGTGGAATTTAACAAAAAAAAATGTTCAGTTTCTAAAATAAAAGTAGCCTTAGTTACTCCTTATTACATCAGCTATCTGCCAGTGAAAGTCCCGTCAAAATCGGTCCAGCCGTTTCAGATATTAGCCGGAACAAACAGACAGACAAAAAATTTAAAATAAGATATTTTGGTGAATGTACCGTGTACATATACATCCTACATATAGTAAAAAGCGGTTATTTCAATATTACAAACGGACACTCCAATTTTATTATATGTATAAATAAATAAATAAATAGATCGAGAATCGTAGCCGAGTGGTTTGTGTCGTCTCCAGCACAAACAAGATTGCAGGTTTGAGCCTGCAATAAGTTTCTTCAGATCTTATATACTTTATTATACTACGAGCATTGTAAAGAAACCAGCATACTTTTAAGAGGAATTGCTAAGTTTTATGTATAGTCATGCTTAAGGATATATAGATATATCATTATTTAATAGAGATATTATCTTAATATATATAAATTACGTGTCACGTTGTTTTTCCGCGATGGGCTCCTTAATTTTTTTCAAAGATTTAAATCAAATTTTCACACCGTGTGCATTTTGATCCAACTTAAAAGATAGGATAGTTTACATCACAATTGGACCCGATAGAACCGTGTTTCAGTAAATTTTGCTGGTGAAGCTGGGCGGGACAGCTAGATTTAAAAATAGAAAATATTGGGTCCCAAAGAAAGAAACCTCCTCACAGTACGTGCCGTGTTGAGTAGTAGTAGCATAGTTTCCTGCAGCAGGCCCTTGATCATCTATCTAACGAGAGCCTCTTAAGGTGTTTTTTTTTTGTCTCCCGTTACACTGCGATCGGTCACCACAAGGACATTTATCAGTGGGTTGGTTGGGTTTCTGATTGGCATGCTCGGTATACGACCTGTGTCGTATCCTACTTTACTTCACTGTTGCAATTTTAGTGTGTCTTGGGACATCTTTCGTTTCAATCTGCGAATTATACTCTGTCTTCCATCAAGTCGTTGTCCAGGCTATTCGGAGGGTCTCTGATTCTTTCCTTGCAGGTGTTTGTATGGAAGATAATTTCCTGTTTGATTGCTGTCATGTTCAGCTCACATCATAAAAAAATATGCGTTAGCAAAACATAAAATAATAATATATCCTCACGCCTTCCCATAAGGGTCCCCGAAGAGATAGGCAGAGGTGTATAGGTACTACCCACTCCTGGCACCTAAAATATATCTCTGGCGGAAAGTGGGTGTGTACTACCTATACACCTCTGCCTATCCCTTCGGGGACCATTGTGGGTGATGATATAATAATAATAACAACATTTTTTATACTTAATATTAAGACTGCCTCTTTATATAATATTGTAGTATAGATTTGTAATGTTTAAACGAAACGATGTCAATGAAAATTTTTGAAACACTCAAATATCTTAGGATTTAGCCTAATCTGCAAAGAACATTACACATATTCTATAATGTATTGGGAACAGATGCTGAAAAAGCTGTTTAATTATTTGAAAAGATTCCCAGTGGCTATGTTTATATGTGAAATTAGGTTATTCAACATCAGATTTATTCTTATACTAGATATACCCGCAATTTCACCCGCGTACAATTTTATATCACTCGTAGTTTTTTTCTTGAATAAAACATATTCACTCTTCTTTCATATTCTATCTCTGTGCCAAATTTCATCTTATTCCGTTTAGCCGTGCCAAACACCAAAACAAACTTTCGGTAGGATTCTTGAATATGATTTGCCCCGTCTGGTTTGAAAATGAGTAAATCGATCCGATGTTCGTACGTTCCAATCCCACTCTTAAGCAAAACTAAGTATCCATACAGTACTGAGAAATACTAAAATGATTATTCAATTATATAATACGATATTGCATGTTAAAGCCGTAGTGGCCGAGTAGTTCGAGTAGTTGCCTACGACACAAAGGTCGCAAGTTCGAATCCCGACTTTACCAAAGAGTTTTTCTGAACTTAAGTCACACCAAGTAGTTTAAAGGCGTATGTATAGTTGTGCTTGAGTAACGGCGATGGACTATCCATCTATCACGTTGGCACCTAATATATCTCTGGCGAAAAGTGAGTGTGTGGGTATTAGCTATACACCTCTGCCTACCCCTTCGGGGACCCTTATGAGATCCTTATGGAAAGGTGAGAATTTTATTCGATGTTGAAAACACTGAGTTAAGAGTTGAGTTGAAAAGTCTGTTCCTGAAACCTTCAGCGGAAATCTAAAGAAAAGCCGGAAGTCTAGCCAAACTCTTTGTCAAACCCTCATTACAACCACAGCGTTCGCACACAATGTTGGCAACGCGCTTGGCAGGATTTAGGCAGGTATTTTAGGCGTACGGTGCAGCGGTGACCGCTTACCCTTAGTGTAGTGGATATGCTTTTAACAAAGTTGGCAAACCTTTGCGAGAGCTACAGAACGCAGAAACCAGATACATGTCATGCTCATGACGCGAGGAAGTTTGAGTAACGATTGTCTATATTATATTGACCATAGACTAAAGATGACATTTCACACTGACAGTTGATTTATATATGTGTCCAATCAGAGCTCTTCATCTTTATTAATATTACACAGAGGCAAAGTTCGAACGGGTTGGCAGAGGTGTATAGGTAGTTAACTGCCACACAAAGATTGCATGAATGACTGAACAGTGATTAGTCACATTACAAGCTTTACGGTGAGGAAACACATCGAGAGGAATCCTAGATACGTTTGAGAAGAAATTCAAACGCGTATATATTATTATAGAGCTTGAGTATCAGCGTAGGATTCGGCATCTGTCACGCTGGCACCTAAAATATTTCTCTGGCGGAAAGTGGGTGGTTACTACCTACACACCAATGTACCCTTCGGGGACCCTTGTGGGCCCCCGTGTGTGTGGGGGTGGGAGGTGTGAATGAAAATTCATATTAATATTTCAGAGATAACAATTGTTATAATTGTTATACGGAAAAAAATATTTTAAGCAGATGCTGAACATACATATACATATCATCGCGCCGAGTCCCTAACGGGGTAGGCAGTGACTATAGAGCGCCAGTTCTCCCTAGACTTACATACCTGTTTCGCTTCGTCCACAATTATCAGTCTCATACATGCTCTTCGGTTTCGAGTACTCTTGTCGTTCCCGTTCCCGTTCCGTCCGATAGGATGAACATAAATAAACTAAAATAAAAAACAAAACTTCTGAATAACAAACAAAGGTTTTGTCTATTACCTGTGTAATTACGGTGGTAACTTTAGTTTATATTAGACTAGCTTATGCCCGCGGCTTCGCCCGCGTGGAGTTCGAAAAAGTAGCTAATGTATTTTCCTGCTAGAATCGGTTCAGCCGCTATGCCGTGAAAGAGCATCATACTTTATAATATTAGAACTTTGAATTTTGGGCATAAAAAAAAGAAAAAAAAAAGTTGCCTATGTCCTATTCCTAGGTATAAGCCATCACGATTTCAACTTTCAGCCAAATCGGTTCAGCCGTTTTGCCGTGAAAGAACCGCAAACATCCAAACTTACAAACTTTGACATTTATAATATTAGTAAGATAAGATATGTGACGTTCAATAAGTGTTCTCTGTGTCCCTTACGTTGAATAAAAATGTTTGTGACGTGATTAATCAACGAGCTACTGGCTACCATAAGCTACGGGTGGTGGAAACTACGTTCCAATTTCTTATTGGAATACAGATGGACTAAATACATACTGACGACAATATGCAATAGATCCTTTTAAGGTTATGTCGGACCGCGTTCCGCGAATCAACAGCTATATTCACTAGAGTGGAACAACTGTACGGGAACATTGCCAAATGTGCGATTTTGCCTAATTGACGAGCAAGGAACATCCCGCCCGTTTGATCGAGCTCCAGATCCCGTTCAACTGCCATTAAGTTCGTGAATAAAACACGCATTAGCGAGAAAACATAATGTATTCATGTGTCATTCTGATGCATGTAGCGTAGTCGCAAAGGTATTGACCACGCACCGAACGCGGAACCGAGGGAACCCTGTTACTATGTGGTTTGGGTAACGGTTAATTTCTGAACTGGCGTAAATGACAGTGCAAAATTGTAAAGATGAAGAAAAGCACGTAATGTGATATACAGTGCGAAAGTGTGTGCAAGAATAAATAAATACCTGGGACAATTCCACACAAATTGACCTAGTCCCATGTTAAGCAAAACTTGTGTTATGGTAACTAGACAACGATATTTTTTATTTTTATTTACTTATATAGATAGATATATACATAGGACATCCAAGGACTAAGGTTACAAATACTCGTGTTCATCACACAAATATTTTCCCTCAGCGGGATTCGAACCCGCGACCTCAAGTTACGCAGTCAGGAGCTCTAACCACTAGACTAGACGGTCGTCAAGGAAGAGGCAGGGGAATACCACCAACTACCTAGACCAAACCAGGCACTCAAAGATGGGAACGCCAAGAGTACTCGAAACCGGCGAGCATCTATGAAGAGTCTGATGAATGTGGTTGAAGTGAAAGAGAGCTGTAAGTCTTGAGAGAACTGACGCTCTAATCTCTCTACCTACATCGTAAAAAAATTTGGCGTGATGGAAAGTATGAATAAAAAGAACGCCTAGAATTTTTGCGTTAGGACCAACATGCGATTCGTATATGTTGAGACCAACTGTTGAATCGTGTAGGTACATAACGTTAAGGTTGTTGATCGTTAATTGGCGTAGCTCGCCTTTATAATTTTAACTCGGCCCGTTGATCATGGCTGCGTTCGACAGCCGAACGTCGATCGTCAGACGTCAGCTCGCGGAAGCCGCATCGGAACGGTTGCGTCGCGAAGCGCGAAAATGGAACGCAGCGGATATAATTAAACAAGACCGACAAATCGTTGGTTGAGAATTAAAGCGCGAATTCGGTCAGCCATCGTGTAGATTGGGATTCATAGCTCTATACCAAAGAGTTATAGAGTACTGGGTCTAGCAGTACGTCCTTTGCTGCCGTAATGTGGTCCGTTTCTTAAGCCTTAATATTTGAGAATAGAACTGCTGCTTTAAGGCCTTTGTCTACTAGAAATGTGATTATAGACAGAGCTATTCCGTTCAAAATTTCATGAAATTTGAAAAACCAAGCTTTTCTCATTTCTAAGACAATGTACGTAGTATTGCGTAGGCAGTGGTGCGATAACACCAACCTTTCGTCGGTACCAACGTAGACTGTCTTTCATTCCAGATGACGTCACTAACGTTTTGGTTTTTATCTCACACGCAGTTTTCCCTCGCGATGTTTTCCTTCATCATTAACCTCTTGGTATTATTAGTGATTTATCACTAAACTTAACAGAACTATTTTTTGTACCTTCCGAGGAAACAGTATTTCTGATTCTTCAAATGACTAAATTCTGAAAAATGTGGAGGAAATGTGAATGAATTTGGTGGAGAAATGGAAAAGACTGAATAGTGTGGACGAAGCGAAAAATGGGTGTAAGACTAGAGAGAACGGCATTACGATATGTATGACCGAGACTTTAATAGAGTAAACCACAGCTATCGGTATTTAAAAGCTATTTCTCCGCAGTTTGTGCACCTAGGAGGCAAATGGGACTGATCTTTTTAAAAATAAGAAAGTTCACAAACACAATGTTCGCTAAAATGTTAATAGGTTCATTGGCACACTATAAAGCTAATTCAATGTCATCGTAGTGTCGGGCGCAGACAGGATATTGCTATTATATATTTGTATGACTACTCTACAGTTATTAAAGCCATTTCAACGGATGCTCGGTTATTAGGGACAACACTATGCTTATTGAAGGCAATTATTTAAACACCATAAGCGACATACATACATTTCTAATGTCGTTCCATACGAAAACTGCGAGTGTAGTTAAATTGACCGTAATATTTTAATGAACAGCATATTAATTCAGCTCCCTACGCTCATAAACACATCTATCTATTTCTATGACTACTCTATGACTAATCTTCTGTCCATAGACGTCCCGGTAACGTGTAGGCACTCTCCATGTTATTGTCAATGAGCTCTCAGTTAATTTGGCCCTCTTTTATTTACTTTCAAATCTATTTAAATTTCCCCAGAAATATTTGCTCCCACCGTAATGAGTCTCCACGATGTAAGTTCATTAGCATTGTCCATGGATGCCTCGGGGAGGTCAAGTACACTTCCACTAAATTTGCTCAGGGTTACATTTGCCAGCGTGCTCTTCCTGGTATCCGTTTTGAATCCTTTCAATTCAGTTGGTTTTGGAACGAAGTTCCTTATCGCGCGTTGTGAAAGGGGGCTAGACGGAAAAAAATCTTACGAAAAGTTGTCACGACACTTTTTGTCACGACACTTTTTTTTTTTCGGGCGTTGTGAAAGGGGGCTAGACGGAAAAAAATCTTACGAAAAGTTGTCACGACACTTTTTGTCACGACACTTTTTTTTTTACTGTATATTTATAACCCCCGTGTGAGTGACGTGTGCTTCTTGAACTTCGTTCCATCCGGGTGTCCCTTGACACCTCTCAAGTTTTTTTCTTACAGGAAATTTTGGATCTTGAAATACTTCATCTCTGAGACTGTACTATTTTTCAAAACAAAAATAACCGAAGCTTCAATATAGAAGCTAAATGAACTAAGATTGGATTAGAGACATCTTAAAATGCCGAATCTCCGAAAATATACTCCTTTGAAATGTTAAAGATTAGACGGATTAGTTTCCCGTAGGTACAGGGGACGTTACGTGATGCTTGGTCTTAGCAATATCCAGTCGGCTAATATTATTAATACGAAAGAATTGGAGGTTTTGAATATTGCGATAGGCATTCAAATCTGCTATTTAACATACAGGTTTCTGCATCATTTAGCAATCTTATTTTAAGGACGATAGAGTCTTAGGGTATATGATTACAACCTTTAGGGTAAATGATTTGTCGGATGGATCGGATGGAATTGAAATGAATTAGTTTATCATAAATACTATCAAGCTGAGACTCGAGTTAGGTAGAGAGAATTTTGCGGCAGTTATCTCTAGATGTACATACCCCTTTCGCTTTATTTACATTCATCAATCCTTTCATTGTTGTTCGGTCATATTTTTTACATATACACACATATATATAAGAGCGCGGGGTAGGCAGGGAGAGTAGACCGCCAGTTCTCCCTAGACTTACATACCTCTTTCGCTTCGTCCACATTGATCTGTCTGTTCAAACATGCTCGCCGGTTTGGAGTACTCTTGACTTTCCCATCCTTGACTGTCTGATCGATTTGATCTAGGTCTATATTTAGTTGGAACGTCTTCCTGGTACTCTTCTTGCACATAGTTTTAACTTTGTATATTAAATTTTTCTTCACTCATCCTTTCTATATGACCAAACCAACGTAACATGCCCTCTTTATCTTTGCAGTCACACCCTTGTTAACGCCAGTTGTTTTGCGAATCTCTTCATTGCGGATTCGTTCTATATTGTCAAACTCCTCATAAAACAAAATGATAGCGCGTCATAGGACCGCACCAGAGGGCAGGAGAAATGTCAGATTTTTTTCCAAACTGTAGTTTTCACAAAAAATGAAACATATACGTTAGTTAACGAGAAAAGACCAATCTAATAATACGTTGTATTTTGGGCCGACGTAACGTCTTTTGTGTCAAGTTTTCCGAAAATAGTTTCGTTTGTTAAGCGCGCGTCTCGCTATGTGTTGATTTGATATGCATTTAAGTTCACCAAGTATTGAAATACTACTATATCTCTTGCCTTTTTCCCGTAATTATTACATCTTTATTGGGACAGCTTTGCAATGGAATACCGAAGAAGTTCGAAAGTTTTATCAAGTTTAAAGTTTTACGAAATCACAATTGGATTAAAACGGTTTTGTTACCACAGATACAATCACCGATTTATTAACTGTTTAACAATATATTAATGACTTTTGGACCTAGGACCAAATAGGGTTTTAGAGCAATATTACTGCTTTACTTGACAAATAGAATTGTAATTAGCATACTTGGTCTATGTATGTATACTATGATAATCTAGCTTGGAAAATGGAGAGACTAGTCTTAGACAAAGGCCATCTTGACGCAAATTAATCAGTAAATAACAACCGTGTTAAAACAGTCCGCTAAACGGATACGACGTCAAATAATATTCACGAAGTTTGTTTATCTTGCGTTTGTCTCAAGCAATAATCGCACAATGTACGAAAATGAAAAACGAGCTGCGTCCGACGCACAGAAATAGAGCACTTTGGCGACGCGACGCCTTCAGGGAACCAATGTCGAGGTGATCGCCATTGTCTGCCTACTCACAGTATATTGGGCACTTATTATTATAATAATTTTGTATTTATTTATTAGCTGTGTCTTGCGGTTTCACCCGCGTCAAATTTGATTTCTTTAGTAGATATTTTATCTGAAATAAAACATGTTATATTCTAATAGTGTCTGTGCCAAATTTCATTCAATTTCGTTCAGTCAATCTAGCGCGATTGAGTAACAAAAATCGTCACAAACATTATTTATGAGGCGTGAATCCTACTAATAATATTGCTTGTTCCTGTTGCTTATAGATTTTTATGTTTGCGAAAAAAAAAATCAATACTTATCAGGTTTAAACATTTGTGTGTATTACACACAGAAATATGAAAAAGAATCCAGTACGAAATTATTTTGTATCCATTTAGAACCTACTAAACCTTAATCTCCGACGCTCCGTAGATCTCTCATTGTTCTTCAGAAAGTTTAGAAGTTCAGAATCATGTAAAGTCGAAAATAAGCCAGAAAAAGAAAAAAAATATATAATATAATATATCCTCACGCCTTCCCATAAGGGTCCCCGAAAGGGTAGGCAGAGGTGTATAGGTAATACCCACACAACCACTTTCCGCCAGAGGTATATTAGGTGCCAACGTGACAGATGGAGAGTCCATCGCCGTTACTCAAGCACGACTATTACATACGCCTTTTGAATTTCTTCTCAGACCTATGCAGGTTTCCTCTCGATGTTTTCCTTCACCGTAAAGCTCGTGGTGTGACTAATCACTGTACTTAAGTTCAGAAAAACTCATAGGTACAATCGGGATTCGAACTTGCGACCTTTGCGTCGCAGGCAACTACTCGAACCACTCGGCCACCACGGCCGAAAGAAAGAAAAAACACCTTTTTATACGTAGCTACTTCAAATTCTACTACTTCTCTACTTCTACTTCAAACTTCTACTTCAAATTTCGAACACTGGATGAAAATGTTTACGCGTAGTCTATGATTAAAAGCTTCAAAGTAGGGATCTGTGGGCCATGTGTCATTGGGGCTAATAAAAATATATCATTTGACGTTTACGCAGCAAAACATTTATATTATATTCATATAAATGCCCTTGACACACTTGGTGCTTATCGGAATGGGGAAGATAATACACAAGCATTACCTACATGTCGTAGTTGGGGGAGACTTAATAAGTCGTTAGAGTAAGATTTGTACTCACCAGGAAGTACTGTCTTGTTTTTTTTTGTATTGTCTCTCGTAGCAAGAGTTCCGGGAACTTTTGCTACTTAACAGGGAAATGGCGAGACCTAGGCAGATAGGCACACGGTATCAAATAGAAAGTATCGATACTGTACTCATGAGTAGTATCGAAAAAAAAGTATCGTACTCATAAAAGTATCGGAACAGAAGTATCGATAATTTGAAGTATCGAGTACTTTCCTTAGAAAAGTACGCGATGTAGTAATTTCCTTAGGAAAGTACTCGATGTCGATGTAGTACTTTCCTTAGGAAACTCGTAAGTAACGTCAGCTGAGCTTCAGTAGAATAAAAAATTAAAAAAAAAACAAGTGTTATTGGTACATGTATAAAAAACATATAATTAAAAGACAACTGTAACTGAGCATATTATAAATATGATAAAAATAAATCTCTCTGTCTGGTTACCAAATTTCATTCAAACCTGTTGATATTTTAGAACGCAGCCTACCTGTGTAGGAATACTTAACAATTTAATTATTTCGGGTTATATTTACAAAAAAGCATGGATAAATAAATTACTTGACGCAGTAGGATTTTACAACATGTCTTGCATTACACTTCGTTGTTGCTATTCTAGACCAAATACTGCCCAAGTTCTCTCATAGTGGGGGCATTTTTCTATGGTCAGGTAGGACAGTCTTGACATACTTTGCTCAAATTATAACGTTCGTATCTAGGACTTGAGATTAAATTGTTGAATACTCGTCAATTTGCATATGCATGGTTTGCAAATTGTTTAAGGCCTGCTGTGTCAGGATTGCAAGTTTGAATCCCGACTGTACCAATAACTTTTTCTTATCTTGAAGTGGAGTGGAGTTGGTGAAGGAAGACATCGAGAAGAAACCTGCACTTGAGAAGATATTCAAAAGCTTATGTACATATTATAGTTGTGCTTGAATAACAGCGATGCACTCGTCGTATGTCACATTGATATCTAAAATTGGCGGAAAGTGGCTGTGGGGGTACACCTCTGCCTACCCTTCAGGCAAGGCGTGAAGAAGATAAATACACAAATCGGCAAAACACAGGCTTACTTATATAAATCAACATTATTTATTCATAGTTCATAGGTGTTACTTTCGTTTTTGAGAGCAATGTCCACAAATAGCTCTGTTTTTGAGCACTAAATCATAGTTTGTCTATATCAGCTAACGTTTATTTTTTGGAATGGTAAATATTATTTCTTCCGGCATGTTACAATTCTGAATGTTTTTGAAGATATATCCTGCTTTGATTTATATGTCTTTAAGTGTTACACTTGATGCAAGCTTTTAGATTTCACATAAATTGAGCTTGTCTTAAACAGAGCAACAAAGTGGTAACTGTAGCATGGGATCAAAACAGGTACCTGTGTATGTTGAATAAAAATTTTTAGATAGTACCTACTATAAGAAATTCTCCTCCTTATACACGTATCTTAATAATAATAATAATAAATATAATATATATAAATTACTTGTCACGTTGTTTGTCCGCTATGGACTCCTAAACTACTAAACCAATTTCAATCAAATTTGCACACCGTGTGCAGTTTGACCCAACTTAAAAGATAGTATAGCTTACAACACAATTGGATCCGATAGGTGGCGCTGCAATCGTGTTACAGGAAGTTTAACTTTTTCACCCGGGCGAAGCTGGGAGGGACAGCTAGTTTAAGATACAAATTCGCCCAGGAAAACAAAAGAATACCTCTATTTCAACTCGAGGACAAGCAGCAACTATGCTTGATAAACATTCAGGGATGGCCGGATGTCCCGTTTTTACAGTCTTTAAACAATTATTCAGCAGCGAAAGGGATGGGCTGGACGCCAATTGTCCCGTTTCCTAACGACTTTTGGCCAGAAGTAGTTTTTCCCGTAAAAATCTGTTTGGAGGCAAAACTATTTCGTGGCAAATGGGGATATTCCATATTAGATTATTACTTAAGCTTTCAAAAAAACAGGAAAAGGTGCTTGAGAAACTGCCATGGACTCCGCATCTTTCACGTTGGCACCTCAAATATATCTCCGTCGTAAAGTCGAAGTGTGGGCAGGCAGGTATAATTATTCTTAGTTTCCGTTTTCTTCTAATGTAAAACTATAGTTAAGGATAGTAACGGAAGGTAGATTACGAAATGTTGAGAAAATCGATGATATTGGGGCTCGGTAGATACTATTTACCAACATTATATCCGTCTATGGAGAAACTACATTCCATATCGGATCCAGGACAAGACAAGCCAAGTTAGTAGGTACCTGCACACGGAGCCTTACCATAACGTGTCACTATAATAATTACCGAAGAGTTTTTTTGACATACATCTACAGTAAAAGTAATATTATAAAGAAGCAGAGTTTGTTTGTCTTCCAATCCGATTAAAGAAGTATTCCATTGGATTCCGTCGGATAGTCTAGAGAGTACTGACACTACCCTTCTCTTTAGGAACTCGGCGCGATGATATGAATGTTTGTATGTAGTCCGTTTATTAACAGGGCTAGTCTATATTTGATCATGTTCCAAGGGACCGGACCAATAATGATGTAATGTGAATTTAAAGTACAATTGCGGGGCACAGTAATCTCTAAGATATGTCTGTGGCAATCTACCTGATAAGCAGCTTCAATGGTTGCCTTCGATGTTCAGTCCGTGACGTTTTGTGGGAATTAACATAAAAAATATTGGTATCTACTAAGTATATATTTTTGTATAAGCCGTGGGGGCCGAGTGGTTCGAGTAGTAGCCTGCGACACAAAGATCGTAAATTCGAATCTCGACCGAACCAAATAGGTTTTCTAAACCTAAGTACAGTGATTAGTCACACCATGAGCTTTTGGTGACCCTGTGGTGTGATATATATTTTTTTTATTTTTTAACGAGATATTAATACACCACAAATACGATATTAATTATTTCCTGTCCTGTTCCGCATTTGAAAGACAGGAATTCGTCACTCAATACCCCACTTAGGCGAGTTGAAAAAGCTCTGAGCAGTTTGAGTTTCAGGAAGCCAGCGATGCTTGTATCGGATTCTATAGTTAGACTGTTACATAAAATATAACACATGGCCTAGAGTGGGGACAGGGGTCGGTTCGAATACTCTTAAATTAAAAATATATCATTTATGAGCCGAAAGGAATGTCTACGATGAACGGTGATATGTGAATGACATACAGACCAATTAGTTTTAGTAAATTCAACCACTGCAGCGGAAGTGAAAAACTAAACACATTTCACGAGTCGATTTTTCAAATTGACTAAAATATTAAATACATTTCAATAATGAGGTTAGTCGATTTTTCAAATTGACTAAAATATCAAGACTGTGTCCATAAACAATAGCCATAAATTGCTTTAAGTTGTCTTGATAAGAGACAAGTTTATGTATAAGGGACACATATGGTCTGCCTAGTCATGACCTTTTTTCTGCTTCATCTTACGCTTACCTACAAAGGTACAAGAAGTAGGTAGAGGTGCTTATACCCATATGGCTGTTGTTATGTCACTGCATAGTTTATAGTTATGAGGGCATATCACAACACCTTCTTGAAGACAACTGTTCTATTTTCTGAAACATCACATATAATTATGGATACGTATCCGAAATTTGGTACTGTAATATAAAAATCATTATATTTCAATGAGCATTTGCAGTTCCGAAACCTACCATTGCTGTTGTCTAAGCACCATTGCCCTCTAGACAAAAACCTATTCTGTTAGCGTTCACGCTATCCGATGTAAAGACGGAAAATTATTTACGCAGCTAATGTTATCGCCATATAAAATATAGATAGCGAGAACGCTAGCAGAGAGGGATTTTGTCAAGAGCCGCTGAAGTGTCATAGCTTTGTATTTTGCATGTCATCATAAAATAATTGGCACAAAATGGTTGCTTTGTCTGCAGACATGCAAATGGCGGCGGTTAGACAAAGTAAACACTCGACCTAAATGAAATGAAAAAAAATCGGTTCCTTTTAGGATTGGTGATTCAAACAAGTCATTGAACTTACCCATAATAAACATTCCCAGTATACCAACATTGTTGACGTCGTTAAAATAACGTCGAGCGAAAGTGTAACGAACAAATCAATACAGATTTAGCTTTTTATGTAAGCAATCCATTACATTTAATTCATTTGAAATGTACTTTTATTAATCAAGATTACGGACTTTCGGTGGTGAATTAATTAACAATTATGAATTAAAATATTGCCGCGCAAAGTTAATGTACTCTACAGCTACCGGAGTGCAAGACGGGAAAGTGCCCCGGGGCCCCTAAGCTTAGGGGGTCCCTCGGAGTCTGACTTACTAACTATACATTGAACTAGCCAAAATTTCTCCTACATTCTGAATATAAAGAGACCAGATTCCATGCGACTTTAATATTGGCAACTTAGTTTAAATTTTTTCAATAAAATAAGTATGAATTATGAATTGAATTATCCTCACGCCTTCCCACAAGGGTCCCCGAAGGGGTAGGCAGAGGTGTATGGGTAATACCCACACACCCACTTTCCGCCAGAGGTATATTAAGTGCCAACGTGACAGATGGCGAGTCCATCGCCGTTACTCAAGCACGACTATACATACGCCTTTGAATTTCTTCCCAGACGTATGCAGGTTTCCTCACGATGTTTTCCTTTACCGTAAAGCTCGTGGTGTGACTAATCACTGTACTTAAATTCAGAAAAACTCATTGGTACAGTCGGGATTCGAACTTGCGATCTTTGTGTCGCAGGCAACTGCTCGAACTAGTTATGAGCGTTGAATCAACGAACTAGTTGAATCAACCGTTGATCTCCTGTCAACGTATTAACGTTAACAGTTTATGAATCAACTAGTTGAATTCGTCAACGACGTTTATGAATTTAACTCGTGCGTCTCGTTCAATAAACGAGAACGCAAACGCAACGAGCAGAGCAATTTAAAAAACTTACGTTGAAAATAACGTCATAGATTGCGAGTGACGGTCATATCATACAATTTGAACTCTTAAGTTTGTAAAATTTGTTTCTAAAATTTAACGCGTAATCGTTGAATAAAAACCGTTCAATGAATGAACGGGTTACGTTGCAAGTTGACATTAGTAGCACGTTAACTCGTTGACGAATTTAACTAGTCGATTAACTAGTTGACAAACGTAAATCAACGTTAACGTTTCGTTAACGGAAAAACCGTCAACGACCCATCACTAGCTCGAACCACTCGGCCACCACGGCTTGTAAAATAAGTATACAATTTGTATTTTGTTTTTAATGTTATTATGGAGACGACTGTGTTAGGTACGAATCTGGATTACGACAAATCTGGATTACGTCAAATTCGGAAAACGACAAATACGGAACAAACGATTTTAAATAGTTGGGCCCTAGTAAATTTGTTGTCTTAGGAGCTTCGGTTACCTAGCTACGCCACTGTTTACTTAGGTTATTATGTCTCTGCCGCGATAGAAATTTTACCACTGCCTTTGAAGGATACTTCGGGAAAGGCTTGAAGGAATAGTGATGCTTTCGTACATACATATCGTCATGCCGAGAACTTTTTTTTTTTTTTTTATACAACTAGAGTGGCAAACAAGCATACGGGCCCACCTGATGGAAAACGGTTACCGCAGCCTATTTACGCTTGCAATACAGAAGTATCACTTGCGCGTTGCCACTCTGTGTTCGGAGAGTTATACTGTGTTGGCCGCACAATGGGACTAATCCCTCTGCTGCCAACACAATATAACAATCCTCCCCCCTCCCCAAGGAGCTCATTACTGGAAACCTTATTCACCGCGTAGGAACACAACACAAATAATTGTGTTATTTGGCTACGGACTTCTATAAGGTGGGTACCTCACTGGGTAGGCAGAGAGAGCGCTACTCTCAAGATTTTCACAGGCCGCTTAATCTACTACAACGAATAAATAATCTTCACGTTTCCATACTTGAGTATTTAATCGATTTAAGCTAGGTATTTGAAACCTCTGCTTTTGCATTTTACGTACATATATATGTTTTCTTCACTCATTCTTTCTAATGTCCAAACCAACGTAACATGCCTTTCTTTGCCAACCTTTTTCGTCATTATGAGAATTAAAGAGGGCTCATTCAGTTCCACAGCGAATGGGTTGTTAAAATCGAAACAGAATTATATTCGTCCGGTCATTTCAAGCAGATGTTTGACTAATTATTCCGTATTTATCATACGGACGACAGCCGACACAATTCTAATGAAGTGACGACAATTTTATACTACGACCTATAAACAGTGTCTGATATTTGTAATATGACTTCCAAGAACGTTTTAAGCTTCATTCACATAAGTACTTGGATCGTCCATTGTTCAATGCATCTTTACGCCTTCCCACAAGGGTCCTCAAAGGGGTAAGCAGAGTTGTGTAGGTCACGACTGTGCATAAGAGTTTGAATTTCTTCTCAATCGTCTACAGGTTATTCTTCACCGTTTAACTCGTGGTGTGACTAATCGCTGTACGTAAGTTCAGGTACATTCAGGATTCGAATTTCCAATCCTTGTGTTACAGGCGACTACATGGATCGTCTGCTATGGGGGTATGTAGGTAAATTTATATAGAACTGTCCCAAGGTATTTATTTATATATTATTATTAGTGACTAGCTGTGCCCGCGACTTCGTCCGCGTGGAATTTAAAAAAAAAATTTTTGTTTAATAAAATATAAATGAAAATAAAAGTAGCCTAAGTTACTCCTCTTTATATCCTTTCACTGTCTATCTGCCAGTGAAAGTCCCGTCAAAATTGGTCCGGCTGTTTCAGAGATTAGCCGGAACAAACGGAGAGACAGGCAGACAAAATTAAAAAAAAAAATTGGTATATGTACCGTGTATACATCCATATGCATTTAGTAAAAAGCGGTTATTTTAATATTACAAACAGACACTTCAATTTTATTTATTTGTAATAGATTAGTGTAATAGATTAATACATCATCATCATCACAAATTTAAGAGCTCTTGTCGGCGTCCCTGATGCAGTCCTCAGATCTTAATACTTAAAACATTGTGATAAAGATCTAATGTCCTCAGTCGTATATTAATTGAGCCGAACTATCGTTGCCATCGGTTGCTCAACGCGGCCCTCGGTCTGGTTATGATGCTGTGCAATGGCCCCCAATTAGCAATTATTTATAATTTGAGACGCAGTCCGCCCACGCGAGTCGCCACGCAAAGGGTTGTTGCGAAACGAGAAAGGTACGATGCTATAATAATACATACATACATACTTATCATCACGCCAAGTCCCTAACGGGGTAGGCAGAGAATATAGAACGCCAGTTCTCTCTAGACTTACATACCTCTTTCGCTTCGTCCACATTCATCAGTCTCTGCATACATGCTCGTCGGTTTCGAGTACTCTTAACGTTCCCGTCCTTGAGAGTCCGATCTATTTGATCCGGGTAGTTGGAACGTGGCCTTCCTCTGCCTCTTCTTGCACACACTTTTGCTTTGTATATCTGTTTCGTCAATCTTTCTTCACTCATCCTTTCTATGTAATAATATTAATGTGCTTTATTACCTTCTTCTGTAAACTTTTAAATTTGGTTGGATATCTTTTGGAGTATGAACGGAGGTAGATAGGTGCTTGACGTTCAGTTAGTGCCCTGTTAACTTATAGAAGTACGTACGTAAGTAAGTAAGTTAAGTACTTATAGAAGATAACGGAACTGCTTTTGAGTATTGTGTTCCTGCGGCAAGGTTCCACATAGAATGGTTGGTTGAAATAGGACCAGTTAGTTCCAAAAGCTGTATGCTTCATAATCATGCTGTAATTCATGCTGTAATTAAGTACAGTTCAGGGATTCGAATTTGCGATCATTGTGTCGCAGGCAAGTTCGAATTTGAGATGATCTTTTTTGGTTTTTTGTGTAACTAGGCGAGTTTATATAATGTCTTCGTCAAAAGCGAACCGACAAGGTAGTCTCGCGCTACACATACCTACAAGAAGTATTGCCATCACCCATACTGTGATTGCCGCTTACCATCTGACGGCTATTGTCCTTGTTTACACAAGTATAAGTGTTCCATTAGTACAGCTAGTACAATTCTTTACACATTTATTAGTAGATAAAAAATTTATATTGTTGATAAAAATTGCACTAACACGCCATCTAGTAGCGTTGTGGGGAACTTTAATGGTAAGCCGTAGGTAATAAAATAATCCCATGACTTTAATAGATCTTGCAACACTAGATATGAGTTATTGCTTAACAGCTGATCCACTGATGACTCAATTTTACTAACAAAATGTCCGTCCGTGTCCTACATCATCGTATTTTGGCCAGCTGCTAATAGTCCTTATTTTTTTAAGGACCCTCACGCCTACCGTCCCTGAAGGGGTAGGCAGAGGTATGTAGGTGGTACTCAAACACCCACTATCCACCAGATATATTTTAGTTGCCAACGTTGCCAAATGGCGAGTCCATCGCCGTTACTCAACCACGACTATGTATACTATACGCTTTTGAATTGATTCTCAGACGTATGCACGTTTCCTCTCGATGTTTTTCTTCACCGTAAGGCTCGTGGTGTGATTAATCACTGTAATTAAGTACAGTTCAGGGATTCGAATTTGCGATCATTGTGTCGCAGGCAAGTTCGAATTTGAGATGATCTTTTTTGGTTTTTTGTGTAACTAGGCGAGTTTATATTCCTTTGTATTTGTGTAGTGGGAACTGGATTCCCCACGATGCAGTCACCGAAATACTTAGAATCTATCCACCACGTGTGTGAGTATTTTGTCATAAAATTTATACGCCATGGTTTTCTGGGTTTATGTCTTTATGGTGCGTCAGACATACGTCAAATCTGAAATCGCAGGAATAAAACGTTTTGTCTTGACATTTAAACACGGCTATGACGTATCGCCCCTGGATATCTCGAGGTTAATACAATATGCAGACTGGGTGTCGCTGGGGGAGAGGATAACACTGTGGATTTGCTCTTAAAACTCTCTCTATGAGACCTTATTTATTTATTTACTTAATCACGACAGGGTGGTCGAGCTATTACGCAATTTTTTTGTATAGTAAGCAACGACTTATTGTCGGACCTACGCTGTTCGCCATACTTACCTAAGTACTAATGCTGTAACATTATAGTATTGTTATTGTATACCAAATGATTTGGAAAGAGTAACCATGGAGTTTCTTGCCGGTTCTTCTCTATGGAAACGACCAACCCGAACCGTGCACCTTCTTCAACGTTTTATAAACTATTTTGATTTCATTTGATTCTAGCTGGTTTGTCAAAAATTACAAATTATATGAGTGCCATCGATGGATGGAGACAATTCTACAAATTTACAGAATAAAAAACAGTGTATTAGGGCTTTCGGGTCGTGTATAAAACACGTGCATTAATGGTTTCGTTGAACACAAAATGTTTTACACGAACAAAAAATACACATCATTTTTGGTTAGGGAGTGTAGTCTAAATTCCAGAACCTCACCACGGAAGACCAGCGGGGAGGATGGTTAACAAGTTGCTATTATAAACATCGGGTGAATTATGGCCGACCCGGACGCCATAGTACATTTTGTAAATTCGTAGAATTTTCTTACATCACAAACTGCGTTCTTAGACTAAAATGTCTACTAACATCGAGAGTCTAATAACTTTACAATGTTTATAAGACAGAGCCATAAATAGTGGCTCTTCTTGGCTCCTCAGTTGGCTTGGCTCCCCTTCCTCGTAGCTTCCCATCATCGCTTGAGCCTTGGCATTCTGAACTCTCGTTGCATTTGATTGTCATCACGCGGCGCAGTACATTGGCCAAAATTGACAACAAATGTTATTTCATCCTACTACATCTATACTAATATTATAAAAATGACTAGCTGTGCCTGCAGCTTCGTCCGCGTGGAATTTATCAAAATTGTTTAGTTTCTAAAATAAAAGTGGCCTAAGCTACTCTTTTTTACATCAGATGCTAGTGAAAGTCTCGTCAAAATCGATCCAGCCGTTTCAGAGATTAGCTAGAACAAACCGACAGACAACATTTTTAAATTTTCGGTACCTATATGTACCGTTTAAATATATCCATTTAGTAAAAAGCGGCTATGTTAATATTACGAACAGACACACCAAATTTAATTATGTCTATATATGAGCTTGTTGGTCTAGTTGCACGAGATAAACTCAAGAACAGAAAAAATATTTTAGTGTCCGTTAGCTCGTTTATTGAGGAAAGCTATACAACATCACGCTACGAGCAATAGCAACGGAGCATCAATGGAAATTGTTGCAAAAACGGGGAATATTGATTCCATTTGCGAGTTTCTGTTGCGTCCGTTGCGTAAACGTTTAAAGTTACGCAACAATAAGAATCAGATGAGCGTAAATACGTTTTGCTAAATTTAACAGGGGAGCAATAAAATTGCCCGCTTTGCCAGCTTTAAGCATTTAATCGTGTCCTGAATGCATCCGCGTAAAACTAGTTTCAATTGTTTTATTCCAGGAAATAATCAGTTGAATAATTTAAATTCTACTCTGGTGAAAGCACAACGAGTATTAAGTATTTAAAAGTGGAAACGGTAATTTTATATAAAAAGGTGACGACTTCAGTGTTCCCTGTGTTCCTTACGTTAAATAAAATATTTTTGATTTATATTTTGAAAGAGCTTATACTTACTTGGATTAGCATATGGCAGTAAAAAAAGCAAGAAGAATTAAACCTAAGTATGTATTTCATTTTCTTCTATAATGTCTCAAGGACGGGAACGTTAAGAGTACTCGAAACCGACGAGCATGTATGAAGAGACTGATGAATGTGGACGAAGTGTAAGAGGTATGTAAGTCTAGAGAGAACTGGCGCTCTATACTCTCTGCCTACCCCGTTAGGGACTTGGCGTGATGATATGTATGTCTATAATGTATGCAAGTTTCCTTTCAATATTTCCTCCACTGTAAAGCTCGTTCTGTCATTTAAACATTTAATCATTTATACACACCTAACATTACGCCGAGCACTCACGAAGTTGGTAGAGTGAGAAGAGTCGTAGAGAGTAGAGACTATGATGAGACGAGAGATACATGCTCTCTGGGTTCGAGAACTCTTGACTTTCCCATCCTTGAGTGAGCAATCAATTCGATCTAAGTAGTTGGTATGTGTAATTTTTTAATTTGTGATCGTTTATTGATCTTAGGGTCATCATTTAACATGGTCCGTCCCAGGATAGTTTAAATTTTTTTTAAGAATTAATAATAATAACGGCGATGGACTCGCCATCTGTCACGTTGGCACCTAAAATATATCTTAGGTGGAAAGTGGGTATTAGTGTACCTATAGGTAACCTACCCCTTCGGGGACCTTTGTGGGAAGGTGTGAGGATATATTTATATTTTATAATTAATATACATACATACCTACTTACATAAGGCTAACATTAACGTTTATATTTCAGTAAAATGTTCGAGAAATGTGATGCCTTCTGTTCGTAGTAATTTGGAGTACAATTTTTGTAGACAATTTGTCATTTCAAATATACATAGCTCACCGGTGATTTTACAAAGCTTAGCTCATGAGTTATGGTACAGACTACGTAGTATATAATTATTCTACAAGTAAATTAAGGGAAATAGATACATAAATATAACTTCATTATCGTCTATAAATCTATTACTCTCACACACGAATTATTCAAAATGGCAATAAAACGTTTCGGAGCCCATGAGTGGATACCATTATTCTAATATGCAAGAACAAGGCGTTTCACACTTTTCACATTACTTTCTCCATTTGAGTTCGTGTATTAATTTTCTCTGATTTAACGGCAACTTTTGCTCTCGATTCGGCCAATGGATACTGTTTTTTGTTTCACCGATCTATTTTCAGTCTTACCTCCATTGAGTGTATCGCTTTAAATCTGATATTTGAAAGTGTTTTCATTATGAATCAAATTCAGTTGTACAGAACAAAGACCGTAGGAAGATATATTTTCGAAATATATATAATTTAGCCTTATAAATAGCCTTGGGACAATTCCACACAAATTTACCTAAGTACTCCCAAATTAAGCATAGCTTGTGTTATGGTAACTAGACAACGATCTACCTCGATCGACCTCAGCGGGATTCGAACCCGCGACCTCAAGTGTCGCAGTCAGGAGCTCTAACCACTAGACCAGACAGCCATCCATACATGCAGTTAATATCTAACCTGCAGTTAAATACTCTGTATTTGAACGTCAAACATATAACAACATTTTCAGAATTGACATTCAATGACATATGTCAATTCTGATAGTTCTTGGTCCTACGGCAAAAAACACTCGCTATTTGTCACGTTGGTGCCTACAGATTGACGTAAAAGCGGAAAAATCTCTTCCTAGATATTGAGCTTTTGCCATAAAGGGTAAGAAATACAAATTGTACATTTATTGAATTGAAGTCACATCACGAGCTTTACGGTGAAGGAAAACATCGTGAGGAAACCTGCATACGTCTGAGAGAAATTCCAAGGCGTATGAATGTATAGTCGTGCTTGAGTAACGGCGATGGACTCGCTGTCACGTTGGCACCTAATATACCTCGGCAGAAAGTGGGTGTGGGTATTACCCATACACCTACCTACCCCTTCGGGGACCCTTGTGGGAAGCCGTGATATTATTATTGTGGGATTAATATTATTATTATTATTTATTGAACCTTAATCCGTTATTCCAAACGAAACGTGGACAGTTTTAATTCATCTTAATAGATTAATGAGTCCTGAGTTGACTGTAAAGGTTATTGGCATATGATATTTAAAATAAGTAACCTGAATAATCTGTCTATCTGATTTATCGTGTTGGTCGCTGTCACTCACGTTGAGTGTCGCTTGTCAGTTTGAAATGTTTGATCTCCACGCCTATCATAATGTTTTAAGAAGATCGATGTCGTTCTCACTAACATAATCGGGTGTACTAACTAGCTATACTTACACCTCTGCCTACCATGTGGGAAGGAATACAGTGCTTTTTTATATCATAAATATCCGTTCTGGTACGTGTTGGCTGCTTTCACAATAACTTTTAGAGGGTTACAAGAATTAGAAAAAAAAAAAAGTGTGTGTCAGCTCCGACGTACGACTGGAGTTTACTCCTTACGAACGATTATAAAATTAATAGATTAGTTAATAAGGGTAAATGAATGTATTTCTTATATTACTTAGAGTATGCATGACACATCCATAGATTGATTTTTATTCATTGAGTAATTTTCTCAATTTTGAAATAAATATCAATTGATATAAATGATATTTACGATAAAACCTCCGCAATATAATATCAGGTTAATACAATATGCAATTGAAAGTAAATATTAACATTAATTACATCGCCATTCTGTTATTCTCGTTGCCATGGAGAGTACTAGAGCGCCAAAAACGTAACGCTGTCATTCATCAGTAGATTTTACCTCTCATATTTTTCTCATACCGGGCGCCTTATATATGAAAATCGATTCTTAAGGAGTAAACTCCAAAAATGGCAGAAATCCTAAATGCACATAGAAATCGGTTTACATTTGAAAAAAAAAGAGTCGAATTAAATTACATTCTATTATGCCCTACCTACCCCGTGAGGGAATCGGCGTGATACTATGTAGGTGTGTATATGTTTGAAGTTGTACTGCGTGACTGGCGTCCTCAGAATGTCACAATTGACAATCAAAGCGTAACAACACAGGGCCATACGATGACATATCAAGGGTCAGATTCACCGACGTCATATCATTACAATAGCACGCCATGGCGCCTGGCAAGTTATACTTTTTTTATATGACTTAAAAATGTCTATTGATACAAGTCCTAAGAATTTTCGTACCTTCAGTACGATAATCATTGACACAAAGAAATGTAACGAATTTAGTAAACCTATGGTCGTTATTTTCATTCTCAATTTCTCTGTCGCGGGATTTGAATCGCTGATTCTTAACTATTTTCTAAACTCTGCTCAGACTAATCAACTGACTTAGATATAGAAATACTATTAATATATTAAGGTCGTTGACCAGACGTAGTTAAAATACGCAAAGATTTTTCCAGCAGAGATATTCTTATCACTTTCAAAACAACTGACAAGCCGTAACGAATGACATGAAAAATGACAACCGGAACTTGTTGGGTTTGATGTCTGGAGAATAAAGAGATCAGTGCACATTCAGCTGAAATCAAATTATAGCGATGCAAATTTACGGTTTATTCACGTTAACAATTCGTACGTTTTAATATTTTTTTATGAGAGCCGTGGTGGCCGAGTGGTTCGAGCAGTTGCCTGCGACGCAAAGGTCGCAAATTCGAATCCCGACTGTACCAATGAGTTTTTCTGAATTTAAGTACAGTGATTAGTCGTCACACCACGAGCTTTACGGTGAAGGAAAACATCGAGAGGAAACCTGCATACGTCTGAGAAGAAATTCAAAGGCGTATGTATAGTCGTGCTGGAGTAACGGCGATGGACTCGCCATCTGTCACGTTGGCACCTGATTAAGTGGCCACGTAGTTCGCAGCCTGCTGGATAGATGGCGTTACTAGGCACTCGCACTAGCCTACATTGACCGGTTATGCGTCATGCGCGCAGCTGTCCGAATATTATTTACAGAAAACACAGAGCACACGCAATGATTATATTAATTACACGCAGAAATTAAAAAGAAAGAGAAAGAACTTCAGGAAAATATTTGGCAAGATCTCCTGTTGTTATTATAGATACAAGAGATGAATTTGTTTACAACGTTGGTTTACAATGGTTAAAGGGAGACACGAGTTGGCAAGTATTTGGAAATTTTGTGATACCTACTCGTTAAATACATTTTAATTAAATATCTCTGCCTTGTCACAGGGTTACATTGTGCAATGATAATAACATTTTATACCACACTAGCTGTACCCTGCCACGCTTCGCTGTGGATATGTGTCTGATGCAAAAAACAAATAAAAACAATCCTTGATGCGGATTAAATATCATGCTAAAATTTCAGCTCGATCGGTGCAGAACTTTTTGTTTTTGAAGTTAGACTTTTTTAGTGAAGTTAGAGTTTTTGAAGCGTACACAAACCAACATAACATTTTTATATATATAGATAGATTTCGCTTGTCACAATGTGGTAAGCGAATCGGTGTGACAAACGGCGAGACCGCTTGCCCCACCTCTCGTCAATCATCATGTATCTAAGCACACATGTATCATTAAAAATACATAGGTACCTATGCTTATTCTAAACTAAATGTATGTAAAACAATGGTACAAAAGGAAAAAACACAAAGGAAATATTGTAACTAGCGCGTTATAAAAAATAGGAAAATCCGCTAAAACTGTCCCACCGTCGTTACTGGAGTGACCCAAATCAGGGCTTAGGTTGGTATATAAAAGCTTACAGGATGGAAGCCCCATTCTTTCAAGCGCCGGCCTATGCTAAGCCAATAAATACCCTAAAGCCAGCCCTAAAACGATTATAATAGTTGGTTGGTGGTTCCAGCTGTGTTTGCTTAGCACCTAAGAAATGCCTGGTTGGAGGCCTTCCAGTCTCACCAATGTTTAATTAAAACAGCACAAGTTTCTGAAACTCATGAGACAATAAATAATGGGCCTCAATAAGTGCCTGACTTTTAGGTTTCTTTTGTTTTTTGG
The DNA here is from genome assembly GCA_945859725.1 of Drepana falcataria. Taxonomy (NCBI): domain Eukaryota; kingdom Metazoa; phylum Arthropoda; class Insecta; order Lepidoptera; family Drepanidae; genus Drepana; species Drepana falcataria. Next base: position 10,251,055 of record OX243929.1, read on the forward strand.
TTTTTACTGGTCCTTTTTCGTAATAGTTCGTTTTTCGAATCCTAAAATCGAGCTATGAGACTCAATACCCAAATGAGTCACTTTTATATCGACTCATCTGACCAACGTTCACCTCACCGATCAGTTTTGTACGGGTTCTGGAAAGCAAATCGAAAGCACTAAGACTAGCGGGAACGAGGGTGAGACTGTAAAGATGAAGAAAGGCATGCTTGGTTTGGCAATGTTGCTTTGTCTTGGACGTAATTCATAACAATAAATGATAAGAGAAAGATTGACGAAACAGATATGCAATGCGAAAGTGCGTGTAAGAAAGAGCAGTGGAAGACCACGTGCCAACTACCTAGATCAAATCTATCGGACACTCAAGGGCAACTTACAGTGATTAGTCACACCACGAGCTTTACGGTGAAGGAAAACATCGAGAGGAAACCTGCATACGTCTGAGAAGAAATTCAAAAAGGCGTATGTATAGTCGTGCTTGAGTAACGGCGATGGACTCGCCATCTGTCACGTTGGCACCTAATATACCTCTGGCGGAAAGTGGGTGTGTGGGTATTACCTATACACCTCTGCCTACCCCTTCGGGGTACCCTTCGGGGACCCTTGTGGGAAGGCGTGAGGATATATTATTATTATTATAATTAATTTTAAAAATCTATAGCCGCTTTCTCCACCGATGAAAATCATATAATTTTTTTATCATCTTAAGTTTTGCAACTCAATAGGTCTCTATGACGCTCTAGTAAATCCCCATTTAGCATCGTAGGCTCCCCTACTACTATAATATTGTGTACGTCAGTTGTTACGTTAAAAAGTGTATACAAACTTTTTTTCTTCATCAAAATGTTGCGGCAAATATTTTAACGAGATAACTAACATTTTTATGAGGAAATAAAATGCCTACCTACTTAAGACATTCGTAACTGTTAATTGCAAAGACATTTTAATGAGATTTTTAATGTACCTGTTCGTACAACCTGAATCCACATATGGAAACTTGTATGGCGCACTTTGCGTTGATCTGATGCGATGCGATAGACATATTCATTATATTAAATTCTCGGGAAATCTACTTATATAATATAGACTACTTTGTGGTTCGGTAAAGTGCTTTTTGTATGTTTACCCTTTCCGGGGCGTGAAGGTATTTATAGATTTTATATAAATCTTACAATTAATTTAAACTTCACGGGGGTGAAACCGTAGGCACATCTAGTGCTAAATACGTTTTAGCCTGCACTGGTTTGTGTGTTAATATATATGTTTGTTAACCTATTCAAGGGTGATGACGGTCATAGCAAGCGGTTTTCTTAACTCGTTTTTTTATGTTGAATTATGGATATGCAGAATAAACTACACTTTATACTTTTTAAAAGAATCTGCGTGGAATGCGAAACTTCTCTAGAATTTCAAACAGCCTGCTTCACCAGAGAAAAAAAATTTGCCACAGATACGACTGTATCTGATATAACCGCAAGTTCCTGTTACTAGTGTACCTACTCCGTTTGCCATATATTTTAAAGGAGACCAACTTTTCATTATAAAGATTTAGGGCTCAAAGTGCAAAGATGTGAAGAAATGTTTGAAAGGTCGGCAACACGCGAATAATACTCTCGGCAAGTGTGCATAAGCTGTAAGCGCTTATCATCAGGCTGGCTGCTGCTTGTTCGACACCGCAGTGCTTAAAAAGTTACTATTAGGCAGCCGAGAGTAAAAACCATAGACAAGATCAAGCAATCACACTTTGAACTGAAACTGTATGCAAAAAGAACACACCGACAAACAATTTCATTACCATGCGAGCAGACGTTTCACCTGTCGCATTGCATAACAATATTGCAAAAACAACGGATGTTTATATTTATAGGCGACGGAAGTGAGGTCACGGGCGCACAGGTGAGGCCGCCCGCGGCTGTGGGCCCCCTAAAATAGGTGTGGCTATAATTGTCACACGCCACGTGTTGCGTGTTGTGTTGCTTTTACCTTAATGAATACTGAAACTAAACTGATGAACCCACAAAATGACGTCACACTGATTGTGGAAATCTTTTACAACTATTATGTATATTGGTGATAATCTAGACAAAGCCGAGAAAGTACGGTGGATACTTATGAGCCTATCCATTTATTTGGATGAACCCGACCTTACCTGGTCCTCACCTTACCTCATCAAGATTATTGATAGTTACGTACATATATATAATATCTATAAACCTGAGATCCAACGCTGGAAAGAAGTATGTATGTGTGGAAATACCTAGCTTTATAACTACCTCTCCCACTTCTCACTACCCCGCGCACCAACGCTTTTTGTCCGTAGATAAGTATTAAAATATTCAGAAGATGGTTGTTCAGTTAAACACCATATACTTTTATTAAACTTTTTTGATACTTTTCAAGTGTCCATTGCTAGAATTTTCTTCAGGCCCCGTGCTGACTTTATCCGGGACTGGTCTACCCCGTGAGGGATTCAGTGAAATGACTGATGTTTCGTAATAAAATCTATTTTCGTGTGTTTAATTTGTGATGTATTACATTTGCAGGTAAGTCTCCCTTGTGTACACGGATGCGCCATCATGAAAGGGATACGTAAGTATAGATAAACCTAATATTACCTCCTCTCTCTTCACATCAAATAAAAACTTTTTTTATCTCTTCAGTGAATAGAAGTAAACTGAGATTTTTGACAATACATTTAAAGAAACAACAGTTGACAGAAGGCTTGATTGAAACTGACAGTTTCAAGTCTTCTGATGGCCTATTTCATTACTGTCTAGAGACCCAACGTTATCCCAGGATGCCGAACAATTGGTGTTGCCCGACTAGGACTTCTCTGTTTCGTGATGGCATTTAAATCACTTATCAAAACAAGAAAACTTTTAGCTTAAGAAGCAATTCACATAAGTGTGTCTGTATAGTGCCGTGATGATGTCCCATCATCATCTTCTCATATGTGTAAAGGATATTTTTAAGTTAAGGATTAAGTTATTAATATTAGTTCCACCCCATCGCATTGGGTAAAACGGTTACTGGTAGTTGTAAGAGTGTAAATACATTACCTAATCTTTGCCCAACCTCGCGAACATTGGTTCTATGGTGTGATTTTGATAGAAGAGAAAGCAATTGTAAAAAGTATTGGCCAAATCTCTATGGTTGCTATTTTGCATAGTTTTGATGTAAACTGATTGACGAGCGCTCGTGATAATTACATTTCGGTTGGTATCTTTGTAAAACATGATCTTAATTACTTGCAATGAAGAAAGAGTAGTTTTATTTGTTTTTAGTTTCTCCGAGAAGCGCTCTACATGAAAGAGTTCTCTGATCGCCAATTACTTTTGCATAAAAAGTCTCAAAATATTGCAATGACCCATAAAATCAGAGACGAGCTAATTTCAATCTTAAGTAGTAACAAACACGAAGTATTTTACAACGGTGGTGTATCGTTCGCGGAGCAACGTACAGTGTAATTTAATGATGTGCCCACGTTCGATAGAGAGCCGTATCGATAAGCCGTTAAAATAGCAAGTCGTCATTCCCGATGTGGTGTGCAGATTTATAACATGCTGTTGGGGGAACCGTGTGTTTATATTAAAGTGGAGAGCCTGTCAGCACCTACGCTGAAGCCACCTTGGACGGTCCAATACAATACAATACGTTACACATACTTTGATAATAAATAAAGCTTCACTCTACTTGACAAAAGTATTGTTAATTTACAAGTAAGCGAATGTCATTTGTCATTTTATTAGGTAATTTGAGGATAGTATTGACAAGTTAGACGTAATACTTTTGTTAGAAAAAGTACTTTTCTACTCGTATTACACAAACAACAATCAAGCCAGTATGTATATCAATGATTAAACATGTATTTTTAAACCAAGTTATTGCTATCATTAAACTTACAAATAACTCATAGGATTTAAAAAGCATTGGATATAAAGAATTGCGTCTTTTCGTTAGTTTAAAAATACCGTGAACTAATTTTGATATACAAAAAAACTCTGATATTGAGCCAATTCGCATAATATGTAGGCAATATAGTAGGAATTCCAACTGAAAGTTTACAAATACGTCATAAGCTTCCTTACCACCTGAATTTTGTTGGGAAAATGAACAAGTCATTGGATTTAACAAAGCATTTAAAAGTGACAGTAAAGTGCTATTTACGTCACATTAAACTCTCCGTAACGATCCTCAATGTAATTCAGGATCACGAGATACAACGACGAACGAGGGTTGTTTTCGACGCAGCCAACATGAAAAGCGGCGTGAATATTAATCTGAATTTATTTCTGTAAAAGGTCGCAGCGACACTTAACTCTATCGGCTAGATCGTCCAACTAATAATACCTACTCCCGCACGTGAAATGTTTTGGCTGGCGCTTTTTGTTCGCCGCGGTTATTTCAGTTTTCCAGTAGGATTTTATACAAGAACAACTCAGGCCGTCTCGGCAGTGCAGCTCCGGTAGAAGTGCCACCGACGCACTTAAACAAAAAAAAATATTAGCACTTGCAAACCCAGCAATGGTTGTGGCAAGTAACGACGTTAAAAGACTGATCAAATTTGAAATTTGAAAAAGGTTTTTTGACAAAGTAACCGACAGAGTGTTTGTGGTAGGCTTGTCAACAGTGCAGTGAATGTGTTGCAAAGGTTGTTCAGAGTTCAGTGCTGTGGGTGAACTAGGATATATCCATCATGACGGAATTTTTTGGATCATGGAGCAAGCCAGCCGGGAACGACGACGAGGTAGTGGAGACAGAGGAAACCGTAGAGACGGTCACCACTACCACTACAAGGACACGTCTGCCTTCAGTAAGTGGCTTTACTACCACAGGTTCACATTATTGTGGCCTTGATTGTGACTCGTGTCACAGGTGTATTTTTGCCCCAACTTTCACTGTGGCTAATGCATAAATGAAATGTAAAGGAAAATTTCGATTCGTCGTGGAATTTAGTTTTAAAACTTTTTCATCAAGAAGCCGCCTGTAAATAGCACATAGAGCACGGTGACAAGTATATTTTTATTGCCCTACATCAGCTGTATCATTGTTAAATGTGTTTATTTTGGACAAGTCCGAAGCGCGGGTGTTACGGGCGCTGTCAATGCTGGCTCCGTGATATAATCCAGAGTCTGTACTGGACCAAGGTGAAGGCGAACACCGTTCCAATCCGCACTCACCAACTGTCAACTATCTTATAAATCAACTGACGCACACCTCTCAAACCGTCTAAAAATATAATTCCTACGTTGAAATCAGCTTGGATACAAAAAATTAAAAACACCAAATGAAAGTGTTATTTTCATAGCACACAAAATATGTTCATAACGTATCCTTATTCGATAGTTCTAACACCGAACTGTCAACCAAAAATAAATAATATGAAAACTTCGATTCCTATGATCTTAGCGAAATAGTTTTAAGTTTTCTCTTCTTTTTCTATTGCTGCGTCATTATTATCGATACGGAACTAATTATTTTATGAAAATATGTGCATTGCTTCTATCAAATCTAAGTTTTACCTAAAAACTTAATGATATTATGAAGAGACAGTGTTTGTTTGTTTCGGGCAATCTTTAAACCAACAGAACCGGTTTAAAGAAATCGGTTCAAAGGCTTTATACTTACGGTAACGAAGGTAATTCAATTTTGGCTTTAGCCGTGGCACAAATTGTTTGATATAAGCGTATTAATATTCTCATTTACACGCCTCATGTGAAATAAGTGTTTCGTAGAAAGATAATTAGAGCTCAGCTACCAACTTTTATACTCATTTTGTCATCAAAATAATTAATCTTAAAGCTTGCGCACACGGAACGTCATTATTATTAACAAATTATGAAAATGTCCGTTTCTCTGTGAAGAAACCTACATTCAGACAGATTCGTAGGTAATTGGTAGGTATATATTTCTTTGAAATTGTATAAATAGAGATTCGTCCTCAATGTCTGAAGCAGATAATCAGGAAAATAGTAATAATTTTCCCAAATATTGCATGTATCGTGAGCAGATAAGTAGATAATAATATATTTCTATGCTTATAATTATGCTTATTTCACCAACTCTTGGTCCTAATAAATTGGATAAATCGTGGGCCTAAAAACGATTTGCTATTGCCATAATTATAGTGGAGTACGAATGAGACAAATATATAGAGATCGTATACATATCGACACGGCGAGTCTCTTACGAGGTAGGTAGTTCATTCCCGGTTCTCTATAGACAACGGTAATATATAACAGTTGTCTTCTAGAAATTGTCGGAAAACTACTCAAATCACTCGGTCACCACAACACTCTGTACACATTTTTGGACAGATGTGGATATAACATTGTATCTGTCATTTAAGCAGTTTTGAGTGCAAGGCTGGTCGCATAAATATCGATATTAAATTACGTTAAAGCTAAAGCTCAACCTTAAGCACATACAATGCGATTAAAATGAAAAACGCGTGACTTCACAGCACGATCACGAAGCTCAGTCATCACGAACTTGACAGAGTCGTGTGAGAGACAATGCATGCACACAATGAACGTATACACCATGTATACGACTCTTTGTTCGACTGACAATAGGTGCTTTTGCAATTGGAACTTTTCCACAAAGTGAGGAAATGTTATGACAAGGTTTATGACTAGGCATAAGAATAAAGGAAATGAGGTACGCCTCTGGCTCATCTCTACAATGTTGTTCGTAAGTGTGTACTTTCACGCAAGATTGAGGTAGAATCGAAGGATATAGTTGATATTAACTTCGACTGAAAACTTTATGGTCCCCAAAATAATAATTGATATCCTCACGCCTTCCCACAAGGGTCCCCGAAGGGGTAGGCAGAGGTGTATAGGTAATACCCACACACCCACTTTCCGCCAGAGGTATATCAGGTGCCAACGTGACAGATGGCGAGTCCATCGTCGTTACTCAAGTACGACTATACATACGCCTTTTGAATTGTTTTGTATTTCACCGTAAAGCTCGTGGTGTGACTAATCACTGTTCTTAAGTTCAGAAAAACTCATTGGTACAGTCGGGATTCGAACTTGCGACCTTTGCGTCGCACGCAACTGCTCGAACCACTCGGCCACCACGGCTTTTTGTTGCGGCTTTTGGCGTAGGTAACAAAATAAAGTATATCAAAATCGGGCATGATCGTTTCTAATAAATCGTTTATATAAACAATTTTTTATATTTTTGATACGGATCGGTGTCGATATTCCTGAAACCACGAGAGTGTTTTCAAACATATAACTCCAAATAATTTCTAATTCGGGTCCGTTGTTCGAACATTGTTTACTGTGGAAAATACAATGTAAACTTGTATATATGATTCATTGGATAGCTTGTTCTACATACTGGACCGTTTCCTCGAGCAGTAGGCGGTTGAAAAACAATTTGTAAAGTTGGTCGAAACATAATATAGCAATATTTTCATTCTAGAAATTGAACCCTCAACCTTCAGACATGAGTTGAAAAATATATAAAATAGTTAGGCTTACATATTCGACACACGTTTACTTCTCTCCTCATTACATTAAAATGAAGATTTTTATCAGATATAGGCTTAACCTTTAACAGCGACAGCCTCACGAAATTAGAAACGGCTATGCAACCTAACATCAAAAAATTATTACATTTTGCACGATACAAGAATATTTAGATCAAAAGATCATAATATAGATCTTTAAGGAAATTCGTAGAACAAAACTTGTCATTCTATAAGGGAGTTCCACAAGGATTCATTCTAGGTTAATTACTGTTCACTATATATTTTATTTACTGAACTGATCAGATAGCAACAGTTATTGAACCTTTCAAGTAAGTTTGCCAAATTGTTGATCTTAGTATCAGCCTCTAGTCGATAGTGCGATAAAACCAAGAAAGAATTCACCTCTAGTGGGCGGGTCGTTGAACTGCGTGAACTGTTTATATTTGCGGAGAAACGCCCGAAATAATCAGTATTGCAGTATGCGTACTATTATGGACTTAGGAGGAATATTAATATGAATGTAATATCCTCACGCCTTCCCACAAGGGCCCCCGAAGGGGTAGGCAGAGGTGTATAGGTAATACACTCACACACCCACTTTCCGCCAGAGGTATATTTGGTGCCAACGTGACAGATGGCGAGTCCATCGCCGTTACTCAAGGACGACTATACATACGCCTTTGAATTTCTTCTCAAACGTATGCAGGTTTCCTCTCGATGTTTTCCTTCACCGTAAAGCTCGTGGTGTGACTAATCACTGTACTTAAGTTCAGAAAAACTCATTGGTACAGTCGGGATTCGAACTTTCGATCTTTGTGTCGCAGGCAACTGCTGGAACCACTCGGCCACCACGGCTTTTTGTGAATGAATGTGTTTACTTTAATTCTATCTACAGATATAGTATAATTTATATTTCAACCGCAGTGTTAAACTTATTACATTGTATTAATAATTATCTACATGAAAGAAGATAGAAGGGATTAGCAAATATAAATGGATAATATGATTATCAATTGGATTAATACACCAACTTGGGATATGATTCAGAAAATATTGAACATAAATAATGCCTTAAAACACACATTAATAATTTCACTGGTAAATAGATAGATTTTAACCATATATTTTTTTATATAGTTGTGGTGGCCGAGTGGTTCGAGCAGTTGTCAGCAACACAAGGATTTCAAGTTTGAATCCTGACTGTACCAATGACTTTTCCGAACTTACGTACCGTGAATAGTCATACCACGAGCTTTACGGTGAAGGAAAACATCGAGAGGAAACCTGCATACGTTTGAGAAGAAATTTAAAGGCGTATGTATAGTCGTGCTTTAGTAACGGCGACGGACTCGCCATCTGACACGTTAGCACCTTAAATTTATCTTTGGCTGAAAATCAACACACATCTGCCACCCTTTCGGGGACCCTTGTGGGAAGGCGTGAAGATATATTTATTTTAAATTACCCTTAATTTCTTACATTTTTTTTTATACAACAAGAGTGGCAAACAAGCATACGGCCCACCTGATGGGAAACGGTTACCGTAGCCTATTTACGCTCACGATACCTAAGTATCACTTGCGCGTTGCCACTCTGTGTTCAGAGAGTTATACTGTGTTGGCAACATAATAGGTTTAATCCCTCGGTTGCCAACACAATATAACAATCCTCCCCCCTCCCCAAGGAGCTCATTACTGGAAACCTTATTCACCGCGTAGGAACACAACACAAAAAAAATTGTTATTTGTCTACGGACTTCTATAAGGTGGAGGTCCTGCCCCAGTCGGGCAGAACCAAATTCGAACGGAGAATCCGTTATGCCCTACCTCTCTCAATGCGTCAAATGCAATGCACATACTCGCATCTATAAAATATTGCTTATAGTTTTTCGTCATCGATTATAAGTACGTTTGTGCATTATTTTAAAAACACATAGGTTTCAACATAAATGAGCCCGTTTACTGTTGACAGCGTGTCGAAGTGCTAATTACCTACCAATACCCAACTATACAGAAGCACGAGTCAGAAACACAACTGTACGAACAAAGTGGTTCTTAATACATTCTCGATCTATTCTTTAAATGTGTTTGGTGGATTGACACCTATTTTTTACGAATCTAGTCTTCTAATCTAATCCTGATCATGATAACCTTCTAAAGACAGAATATTTTCCAAATGAGGGTTTCTTTCAACCGCACCTGTCGTCGACCAGGCGTAGCTTCTCGTCTTTGGCGGACTAGAAAAATGCTTTTGTGTATGTACCTATATAGCTCGCTGACACTCTTTACTGTCCAGCTCGGCGATGCTGCCACTAGCAAACTCCCGCGAGATAATACATTCTTAATACAATGCCTATAAATATGTTATTGTTCTGGAAACATTAGTTTGGCTCTAAAATTATTACTTACGCGTATATTCCTTAAGTTAATGTTGCTTACTATTGCAGTCAAATCAAATATATGATTTTAAATGCATTCCATATCTTTCATAGGCTATATATTTATATTACTATGTTTTATACTATGTTTATTCGGATGAATTGAATCTAAATGCAAGAGGTTTTGATGGATTTAATCTATACAAATAGTATAAAGCTGACGAGTTTGTTTGTTTGAACGCGCTAATCTCAGGAACTACTGGTTGGAATTGAAAAATTATTTTTGTGTTGGATGGTCCATTTCTCTAGAAAGGCTTTAGGCTATATAACATCACGCTACGACTAATAGTAGCGAAGCATACATGAAAATTATTTATAAGATCGTCAATATTTTTTTAAACATTGGGATATGCTTTTGAAAGCGTACTGGTAATAAGATGAAATAGAATGACTTGTTCAAAATATATTATATTCATGCCAAGACATTTCAAGACAAGACATGTTGGCGTAGAATTTGAAACTTACAGCGACTGTGACCATGCAGGTTTCATCTAAAATATCATTGAGATCATTTGATTCCACTTCATGAAATTTATTAACCTATTATTTAACCAATTACTGCATTAAGACTTTAACGTTTTTGCTTTCCATGGCAGACAAAGCGAGCTAACAATCAAACGCGCTTATTTTCAAAATAATGTATTTATTGGTTAATAAAAATACAATAAATCGTCGGGTCTTTCTCGTAAATAAGAATAAAGGAGTCATCGAAATAACTTTTGAAACGTATACAAAGTTCACGCGTGTTTTTAATGCTATGCGTACAAATGAAAGGAAGTCTTCAAATTAGTACGCCAGAGATGAAATTCGTTCGACAAAATGTTTTGAAATACATCGTTGTTGAATTGCGTGCAGCCGAATCTAAAATAGATCTCACTGCTCCGGCTCAGCGAGATACGTACATTTTTGGAAATCAAATAAAAGCAATGCAGCTAAAAATATACCTACCACAAGGTTGGGGTGCAAATAGAGAGTACAAACACGAGCCGACGTATGAAAGGAATGACGCATCGGAAATATCAATGCTAAGAAGATAACTCGAAGAAATTTAAGGGGTTTAAATAGCAATTCTTAGATTGAAAACATTGGATTGCAGCAACACGCGTTTGAAAACGAATAATGGATGAATCACGCAATGTACACCTAATAATCTCAAATGAACGGCGGCTGCTAAATGACGCGTGGAAATGACGTCACGAGAATTTTGTCACAAGCACGTTGATAACATAACACGTTATATAACATACTTTACGAACGTGTCAACCACAATATTTAACTTTGACATCGAAATCGAGATATTCATATTTGTTTTCAGCTTTAACAATGACACGAATGATGATTCAGCTGTAGTTAATGCCAAAAGGAATGGCAACGCTATGAGCACGTATGTAGCGTATGAGAATTTGAACACACATACGCAACAAATCCCAGCAAATGCGTCGCGAATTGGTCTTACTGGCAGAATGAACACTCATGAAGATTTTGGTCGTATACAAAGGAGGTTTGAATATAGTTAGAAGGCTATAAATTAAATTAACTTGTTCTTTGTTCCGTTTCTTGTTACTTCGGTGATGATAGAAAATAATTGGCGGTAAAAATTTACGTTTCGTTTCGCTTTCGCCATGAAAGAAAAGTACGTTTGAAATTTTACCTATTAAGTTTAGAAAGCTTATTAGTTTTTGAACGGTCATCTGGAAATTGTCTACGTTTAAAATTGTACACATTTTAATTCTATTATTATTTTCTATCCTAGAATCTAATCAGAAAATCACAAGAAAAGGTCTCGCTCTGCGCGGTTTCAAAGGAGTTTTCTTACCTTAATTAAGTGTAAAATGATCCCTGCAATACCGGTAGGTGTCAAAAGTCGGTAACGCGCGAGCAATTCACTGCTGTTATAAAGGTCTATAGGCGGCGGTAACCGCTTACCATCAGGCGGTTCGCGTACTTGTATGCCACTTTAATGTTAAAAAAAAAGATGGAAGGATCGCGATTAATAGGCCAAATCAATCGCGTAAGCAGAATTTCTTCGAGAATTATGTTTAAAAAGTAGTTTTGTTAGAATCATATATATTATATTATTTATGCGACTATATTATGTATGACAAAGACTCCTTTGTATGTACGTATGTAAAGGCTTCGAAAACGAAGGTGTGAGTTTCACAAAGCCTGGTAAATGGGACCCTGATCCCTGTGGGCCAGTATATTTATATTTATAAAAATATATTTAAAATGTATTTCTTTGGATAGTACTTAATAAAGGAAATAATAATAACACGGATGTAACGGATATTAGTGCTCATAAATATTTCATTTAATATGAAATACTGTTTCATTTGGCAAATAAGCCAAGAAATGGCCCAATGAATTAGTCCCTTTTGGACAAGTGTGTGACTGCAGTGTCTTATATCATTAAACATATTTAATTTATTATAAAGTTTTAATTAATGGGGTGATATTTAACAGAAGGAAAAGGCCATTACGAGTTGAATGTTGCATTGCTAATATATAACAGACTAAACATAATGCATTTTTTTTATTGTTCCTCACATCTTGACATGCCAAGACCAAAAGTCCTCCAGACTTCTTGGGTGCTAAGCAAAAAAAGCTAAGGGCACCCTATGTAGGGTTAGGAACTCGGCTTAGGACGTTGCTGATTCGTGAGCTAGGAAACTGGACATGACCGGTCGCCATAGGACATAGTTTATTACTTAGGTTTATAATTTCACGCCTTAGCCTTCCAAGGGTATCATTATCATCTGAGATACATTGACTTAAAGATCACGACTTTCTTTTTTATACAACAAGAGTGGCAAACAAGCATACGGCCCATCTGATGGGAAACGGTTACCGCAGCCTATTTACGCTCACGATACTGAAGTATCACACTATATATATGTATGTTTTTGAATTTTTCTCAAACGTATCTATGTTATTGATTTTTTTCTTCACCGTAAATGTAGTGGTGTGTCTGATATTTAAAATCAGATAACTGCGCATATCATTGAGGTTTGAACCTGCGTTCTTGAGATCACGGGTGAGAAATTAACCACTCGGCCAAAACGTATTTCTAATTAACTAACGATAAAGATCCCAACCCGACGGGAATATCTTCAAACCTAACATGCATTTGCGTAATTTAAATGAGGTCAACAATTTGATTCCTATCTTGAAGGAGTAGGAAGTGAGTAGAAATATTTATTATATTGTTCCTCGTGGGCGTTCATCTGACCTTCACGAGGCGGAGGAATGTCCACTCAGCGTATGAATGCTGTGGAGAGTTCTCAAGCCGTAAATAAAATTTGTGTTGTGGAAAATAATATGGAATTTGGTCTTGAATTTGGGATATATACTCCCCCAATCTACCGAAAATTATGATTGTAATTAATAACCATAGAAGTCGGGTGATTAGGGTTGCCGCCTGCAACGCAAGGGTTGCAACATTGATCTCCGACTGTAGCAATGAGCTTTAGAGCAGTAATAAATCACTGCAAAAGCTTAACTGTGGAAAACATCGAAAGGAAATCTGCATGCGTTGAGAAGAAATTCAAAAACTTGTCATGGTCGAAAAACGGTTCGTCACGTTGGCACCTATATATATGTATATTCAGGTTTGCGTTTGCCTATTACTTTAGGAACGCCTACCCCACAGGGAACCCTTGTGGGGTAGGCAGAGGTGTGTAATAGTCTATTTTCGCGGTCTACTCAAACCTCTCGTCCTCTACAGCTCCTTCAACTATATTATTACTAAAGCACGGTCGCGGAGCAGGAAGAATTTCGTACAATGACCTCTTTACCTACTGACAGTGGTCACAAACATTTTTATATGTGTGGTTTGCATGAAATATTTGAAGGATAGAAAAAAACTAGCTTATTAAATAAATTATTATTAAGTATTTTGTTAAACAATAAACTCTTCAGACATTCCATTACTTTTATTTATAACAATTTTGCAATAATATCTCAATATAAAACTGAATAGAAAACTGAAAGGAGCCGGCTTGACGGTGTCTGTTTCGGTATATTCTTTTAAAATACGATATATGGCCGATTTTGAAATGCCCAAGATATCGGCTGTTTTGTCCTTCATTTCTTTTTTTGAAGGATATTTATCGGCAGGCCAGGATTCCTTAATGTATTTAAACACGTTAATAATCATAACCTTCTCAGATTCACTAAAGTGTGACATTTTTCTTTTCTTCCGCGGAGAAACAAACTTCTTGAATGGACGCGAGGTAGACGGCACTGGTTCCATTTTAAAACAGTAAATTAAACTTAACAAATCAACGAAACCACTTAACAATTAAAACAAGACAACAAAAACTAACAAATAACAACAAACTAAGATAAATGTGTTTCAAAATTGAACGAGCACTAACGCATCCCAAGATGGAATGTCGTTAGTTATTCAAAAATTATGAATCATGTCAAATACTTTTAATTGCGACCAAAACACCAGACGCAAGCAAGAACAAACCTTACGGTCTCAATTAAACGGTTTTCAATCCCTGGCGACAGCGGTCATTGCATCTGTGCGAGCGAGACGCATTATATTTACGCGGGAGTGACAGAGATGGGTAATAATAGGTTATCGTACGAAATTCTTTCTGTTCCGCGACCGTGCTTTACTTACTAAATGGTTTAGTTTTACTTATAATTTTTTTTTATTAGTTTCTGTTTTTTTTTTTTATTTGTTTTTATATATGTCATTCAGATGTCAGCTGAATTTATGAGCTCATGCATCTAGCACGGTGTGAAACCGTTATATTTATAACAATATCATTCGTTCGAGATCTAAGTTGTTAGGTATTCCACTTACATTTCTGCACAAATTATTCGTCGCGTGGTTGCGTCGCTGTTTGGTAACTTTAACTTTATTCCAGCTATTAAATGTTGGTTTTTAAAAAACAAGCTAATCACGTGTTAATTGTCAACTTAGTGCCTCTAATTAAAGTCAATTTTATTGCTCATTTCTACCGGATCGATTGTTCTAATTAACTTTATATAATGCGATTAAGCTCAAATTTCACGTTTATCATTGTTATGGCTTGGGCTTCTTTCCTTGAGGTTCGGTCATTGAACCTTAGGTGTACGTCAAATAAATTAAATATTGATCAATCTTAACATTCTATGTGATATACCAAAAAAAATATTCGGTGAAACTACGATTGATAGACTGAATAGGTACTGACTGACTGAATTCTTTTGTTTATTACCTACATGGTACAGAATGTGGAGTTTAAGGCTATAAGGGTTTAAAATATATGTATTAAATTATTTTATTTTACTTTATTATGTATCTGTATTTAATAAATAGGATGTATGTTAACCCAGATAATCTATTAAATTGGGAAAGAAACTATGATCTCTATCTCTATCTAATTAGACTGAACTAATTAACTATCTATTTAGACTGAAATAGAACATTTCAGTCTAAAAATAATCTACCAATTAAATCCATAAATAACACTAATAAATCCTCACAACTTCCCACGACGGTCGTCGAAGGGGTGGGCAGAGATGTATAGGTAGGTGGCCCCTAAAATATATCTCTGGCGGAAAGTGGGTGTGTGGGTATTACATATACGCCTCTGCCTACCCCTTTTGGGACCCTTGTGGGACGGCGTGAGGATATATATATATATATATATATATCTAAGCGAACAGACAGCGGAAGCGTAAAGGTACCTACAGAGCAAGTAACATTATTAGGTTATATTTCACGCCATTTGCAACATGTTACGCTTTTCTTTCTGGTTATCCGTTATAGGTGTGTCCAATCACGCATGATATAGTGAATCGAATATCGTTTAGTCTCGATTCATCGATTCGCGTCACTCTACTCGATCGAGGGCTAATCGATGCGGTTTGATTGTTATGCAGGCCATAGCTATATATAATTAAGTATAGTACTCTAATTTTCTGCTTTGTCTGTCTATTACTATATTAATCATGGAGTGTCCCTGATTACTGGATATATGTGGGTTCCTGCCAATCATTGATGTCTATATTAACTTTTACTTATGTATTTATACATACATACATATCACCACGCCAAGTCCCTAACGGTAGGCAGAGAGTATAGAGCGCCAGTTCTCTCTAGACTTACATACCTCTTTCGCTTCGTCCACATTCATCAGTTTCTTCATACATGCTCGTCGGTTTCGAGTACGCTTAACGTTTCCGTCCTTGAGTATCATATAATAATAAATATCCTCACGCCGTCCCACAAAGCGCCTGTCCTCTCTGCCTCAAGACGATAAATTAAGAATAGTCTCTTCTGCTTGCTTAGAAACTGCTTAATTTAAATTCATAATTCAAATCGCTATTTGAAACAGTTTACACTGGCTTAAGACCCTATGATAGATACTAACTACTATCTAAAGCTTGACTAAACGCATAGAAAGAAAGTTTTTCAATCTTTTGAGCATAAAACATGAAGACTTTCATTTTATAATTTAGTTAGCGAGTAGAAATTATTATTACACAAATACACACGAGCGGAAACGAACCGGTTGCATCATAACGGACCCCTGTTTGCCAGTGCAAGAGCTTAAGAGAACGCTGTAGCATTGTAACAAGTAGATTTAAAATGTACATACGTAAAGATTTACAGTCTTCTGGACCATAGAAGCGAAGGGGTAATGAGAGCCTGGAGAAATTAATCGTGGCCGATCTCCTACCAGATGGACCGATCAAATAAAAGACTCCAGGTCCCCGAGGTTTAGCTCCGTCGTCAGGGCCGCGATGGACAGAAGCCGATGGTAGCAAATAATTCTCTCCAAGTGTGGACCACTACTTGATGACCACGATCCTCAGTCATGAGGGAACGACAAGAGAGAGGACCATAGAACCAGGAAATACAGGTGGACTGGATGAAACGTATGGAGAAAAAGTCAACGAAACAGATGACGAGATCATCGCCGTTACTCAGGCACGACTATGCATACGTCTTTTGAATTTCTTCTCAAACGTATGCAGATTTTCCCTCCATGTTTTTCTTCAACGAAAACTCTTGTTGTGTCTAATCACCGTGTTTAAGTTCAGAAATACTTATTGGTACAGTCGGGATTCGAACTTGCAATCTTTGTGTTATGGGCATCAACTGGACCCATTTAGCCACCACGGCTCTTTACGGCACTTTCTTACTTCAGAACAATTACTATCTCTATATAAAAAAATTTTTTTTCTCAAGGAATTGCTCTTGCGAATGTATGATTACTATGTTTTGTTAAGCGGTATATTATTATTAAATATAATTTGACATAATAAGCAGTAAACGAGTCGCGTGGATTAGATAAGGTAACTGAATTATCTGACACTTATTCCCAGATGATCACACGATCATAAGATACTAATTTAGTAATAACATTGGTATTTTCTATTTAACAATGTTGTAATCTTCAGTTTTCCCGACCGTTCTAAGGTGGGTCCAGGCAAATGGGATTTCAACTCAGCAAACCCTCTACCACCTACCTACCTTACCTCTACAACGTAATCCCTACGAGGTTCCCCTATGCACCCATTGTTTCAACTTGCATAAGATTCTCATTTATACAACTTTACAAGTAGGGCTGCCAACGCTTTTTATGTGAAACAAACCTTTAAGATTGTGTAAGGTAGTCGACAGTGCTATCTGAGAATAAAAATGTACCGTTTAATTATTTTAAAAAGTCTTCTTAGAGATACTTTAGATATTACTGTCCTTAAAAAAGAAGCATACTTATATATAAGTTAAAAACTTAACAATATATTGTCTATGTATGTTATATATATATATATATATACTAGTTGTCCCGCCCAGCTTCGCTCGGGTGGAAAAAAAAGATGGTGGCGCCACCTATCGGGTCCAATTGTGAATCTAAACCATTCCCAGATCCCCTTGCACACACACAAAAAATTTCATAAAAATCGGTCCAGAACAGCACAGAAGAATTATATATATAAAGATATATTTCAAATACATCGTAATACAACTATGTATTTTTTTCATTGTGGTGCATGGAAATACACACGCAAATATAGCACGGCTTATATTTGATTTGAGTTATTTATTATTGATTCCTTTATTGAGGTGACATTCTAGCGCAAGTTGTATTAATTGTATTTGTATGAGTTTTGTTCGCGTCGCCCTCTATTTTAGACGTCTACAACAGAGTAGGCAACCCTATAAACAAGATCTGAGACAAGTTTAATACTTAATTTCACCACAGGAACAAGTAGAGCCGGTTACCGGATGAATAAAAAACTTGTTCGATTTTGACTCGTTTATCTGCACAGTGAGACTAAACACTAAACGTGACGTATACCTAATGTAGATCGTGATTACAAAGGACTGGACACTTTCCCTGTTCTTATCATACAAACTGTACTAGTCTGTACTTTCTTTGTTCTGTATTTAGGTAAATAATAATCCAGTCCTATGCATAAAAAAAGCCGTGGTGGTCGCAAGTTCGAATCACGACTGTACCAATGAGTTTTTCTGAACTTAAGTACAGTGATTAGTC
This sequence comes from Drepana falcataria, assembly GCA_945859725.1. Taxonomy (NCBI): domain Eukaryota; kingdom Metazoa; phylum Arthropoda; class Insecta; order Lepidoptera; family Drepanidae; genus Drepana; species Drepana falcataria. Next base: position 10,269,482 of record OX243929.1, read on the forward strand.
ACACCACGAGCTTAACGGTGAAGGAAAACATCGAGAGGAAACCTGCATACGTCTGAGAAGAAATTCAATGGCGTATGTATATTCGTGCTGGAGTAACGGCGATGGACTCGCCATCTGTCACGTTGGCACCTAATATACCTCTGGCGGAAAGTGGGTGTGTGGGTATTACCTATACACCTCTGCCCTACTGCCCTCTGCACTATCTACCCCTTTGGGGACCCTTGTGGGAAGGCGTGAGGATATATATTATTATTATTATTTATTATATCCTATGCATATCCTGTATAGAAAAACGGTAGCGAACTATAATTAGGCGCTTTTATTGCGCAGTAAACATACTTGTTATCGTAGTGGGAAGAGAATGATGAATGGGACTGAAAGTAAGAGGTTGAATCCTTGAATCGTACTCTATACCCTGCCGTGACGGACTCGAGATTATAACTAGTTATCTCAGTCTTCATACTAGCGCTCCAATTATACCCTTCACCCTTTTGACATCTTCATATCTTTCCACAAGAGTCTCTGATAGCACCACAATCTCATTCCACCTGAGATATATTTACGCGCCAATGTGACAGATGGCGAGTCCATCGCCGTTTTGCCACTGTAGGTACATCTTTGAATTTCCTGTTAAACGTATACAAGTTTTCTCTCGATGGTTTCATTAATCGTAAAGCTCGTGGTGTGATTACACTGTACTGAAGTTCAGGAAAACTCATTGGTGCAGTCGGGATCCGAACATGCAATCTTTGCAGGCGACTACTCCACTCGGTCACCGTGGCTCTGATTTGAAAACAGATTTCTCATTAATGCATTGAACGTTATGCCCTAAAAATTTTTCATTGACAGAATATTGGTCAACCTGTGAAGAAATGTACCGTGTTTTCTATAAGTCACGCTTGCCTGGGCTGCGTAAAGTGCACTTTGATGTAATAACGGTGTATAGACGGGCACTTGTTTCCGTTAGGCTTGAAATAATAACGAAATACAAACACATTCATAACTGCCCAACTGTTCTGACAGATGTCATAATATAATATTAGAAAATTCCTCCTAAGATTAGCGCATTCAATAATTTATTGCACTAATACCATTTGAAAAAAATATGATGATTAAGCACGTCTCATGGGAGCACAGGCACACCCAAGGGAGTAGAGCAGTGACCATCGTATATATTATACATGTATGTATGATAATATACATCCTCACGCCTTCCCACAAGGGTCCCCGAAGGGGTAGGCAGAGGTGTATAGGTAATACCCACACACCCACTTTCCACCAGAGGTATATTAGGTGCCAACGTGACAGATGGCGAGTCCATCGCCGTTACTCCAGCACGACTATACATACGCCTTTGAATTTCTTCTCAGACGGATGCAGGTTTCCTCTCGTTCACCGTTCAGCTCGTGGTGTGACTAATCACTGTACTTAAGTTCAGAAAAACTCATTGGTACAGTCGGGATTCGAACTTGCAACCTTTGCGTCGCAGGCAACTGCTCGAACCAGTCGGCCACCACTGTTGTATGTATTATCAAATTTAACCACAGCTACTCGTAGTACTTAACAAAGCAAATCACATATTCCTTTGTTATATGCACGATAAGTGAATCACACTTCAAAGATACTTACAGCGAACTAAGATTACCAAGTCGATGGGCGTGTTTTGTCCTCTTCCTTAAGCCACTTCCAGTTGCTCTATCAAATATATTATTCACGTCCAGTTTAAAGCGGTCTTGTTATAAATGTAATCTTGCACAGCAGCTGTAGCCTAATTAAAATATATAAAAAAAATCTTATTAAAAATATTAGTTGAAGTTCATTTCTAAGGTACTATTCATAGCCACTTTTCTGAATTTGAATTGTCTACTGCTTTTTTTTCGTTTCTGCTCTCGGCATCTTTGTCTCCGTTTCTTTTGACACATGACATCAAGCGTTTTCATTTTCTAGTTCTAGTAGAAAAATTATTTCACCATTGAAAAGCTACATTCACCCTGAATCCTTCTGTCCACCCGTGCAAAGCTCGTCCACACTCAAAATACTCAGTTTTTGAGTTATATTGTACTGTGGTGTGAATTACATCAAACAATAAATATCATTTATTTTAACAATGTGTTCTCAGAGGTGATTATTACAAGACGTATGTGTGGATCTGAAAATATATCTTAACCTTATATAAACACTATAAATTCAATACGAGTGTGCCCTGGTTCTCAAAATAGGTCTAGCCTGTATCTTGGTACACAGTAGACGTTATTTCTTATTATCGTTTCTCTTAAAGTTTCGGGTCCCGCAAAGAGAAGAGCCCAGTCCTTTATCTAGGCTAGCTCGAGGATAGTTAAAGATCCCGCGAACGCAAACGTCAATGTGTATCAATATACAAATTGACGTAAGGTCAATGACCATTAGTTATGAGCGTTGAATCAACGAACTAGTTGAATCAACCGTTGATCTCCTGTCAACGTATTAACGTTAACAGTTTATGAATCAACTAGTTGAATTCGTCAACGACGTTTAAGAATTTAACTCGTGCGTCTCGTTCAATAAACGAGAACGCAAACGCAACGAGCAGAGCAATTTAAAAAACTTACGTTGAAAATAACGTCATAGATTGCGAGTGACGGTCATATCATACAATTTGAACTCTTAAGTTTGTAAAATTTGTTTCTAAAATTTAACGCGTAATCGTTGAATAAAAACCGTTCAATGAATGAACGGGTTACGTTGCAAGTTGACATTAGTAGCACGTTAACTCGTTGACGAATTTAACTAGTTGATTAACTAGTTGACAAACGTAAATCAACGTTAACGTTTCGTTAACGGAAAAACCGTCAACGACCCATCACTAATGACCATAGTCTATGATTCCTGCTCAACTCAAAAGAAGAACTATCATAGAACCAGTAAGGAAAAGTAAAAAATACATTACGCATTATGAAGGTACTACTGATCAGTTTACCAAATAATATACAGCAATTGCATCGATTTTAAAGTCAAGTTTTAAAACAATTCAATTCAATATAAGCAGTTAATTTTCATTGCAACAAAATGGACACGCATATTATCGTCGATTTGAGATATCGATGTTTGCATGTTGCCAACAGCTTTATGCGTGGGTTAATGTTATCCAACATTTGTGGATGTGTAAGAAGCATCAATGCCATGTACTATTGTACTATTGATTATATATTATTAATACGGACAGGAAATATAAGTCACGAAGTTTAAGGCGGCCGAGTAAAGGGAGACCGGTCGATTTGTACCGAATCAATATTTCACATGATTACCTATCATAAAATAATAATATATAATATATCCTCACGCCTTCCCACAAGGGTCCCCGAAGGGGTAGGCAGAGGTGTACAGGTAATACCCACACACCCACTTTCCGCCAGAGGTATATTAGGTGCCAACGTGACAGATGGCGAGTCCATCGCCGTTACTCCAGCACGACTATACACACGCCTTTGAATTTCTTCTCAGACGTATGCAGGTTTCCTCTCGATGTTTTCCTTCACCGTTAAGCTCGTGGTGTGACTAATCACTGTACTTAAGTTCAGAAGAACTCATTGGTACAGTCGGGATTCGAACTTGCGACCTTTGCGTCGCAGGCAACTGCTCGAACCACTCGGCCACCACGGCTTTTTTACCTATCATAATTAGCGACAAACCTACATGTCTTTACTATTTACTTCTATGTCTCATTGAATCGATGATCAAGGCATCTTTGGGACTGTACGTACTTTCACAGTTCCGAATCGAGCCTCATCTTACTCCTAACCTATCTAATGTTTACACATGGATAAATTTTGTTTGTTTGTCTGTATAACTGTCTTCGTGACGTCTTGAATGTTGCCCTTCCCTACCGCGAATTGCATAGAGATGTGAAAACCGATAAAGATACGTAAATAACCGACAAAGAAGGCTCAATTTGCGCTGTTACTGGCACACATGCGTAGAAAGTTTTGTTTTGTCGTCGATGAAACTATGTGAATGCTAAATATCATCAACTTAACATGTGTATAACAATGGCACGTAGTCGTCGTGGAGTGAATCTCACGATTGAGCGGTGAAAAGTGAAATTTAACCATTTTCGTTACTTTCGAGTTTGAAGAGAGCTTATTTGAAAAAAAAAAGGTTCTTTGCCCGTCAGGGGACTCGGCGTGATGATATAAAGTGAAAATGTTAACATTGTTATCAATATGAAATCGGTACAATTTTCTATTATTATAATCACCTACAAAATCATGGGTCGTACCTTTTTTGACAACCATACAAGAATATCTATTTTATACACATACATACATATCATCACGCCCGAGTCCCTAACGGGGTAAGCAGAGAGTATAGAGCGCCAGTTCTCTCTAGACTTACATACCTCTTTCGCTTCGTCTGCATATATATAATAGACTGTAATTATATACCTATGTAAACTTATAGAGAAGCAATGATCGACAGGATATAAGACCAGACTACTCCTTCACCTTGTAACGCCAATGCACTACGCGCTGTTCTTACTGAACTGTTTCTAAAGACCTCCCGGAGGAAATACTCTACGAGCATTAGTCTAGCAGGCTCAGTTCTGCTAGTAGGTTCTTTTATATAAGTCTGTAAAACGTAAACTAATAATGTTTGCCTTCGTAGTACAAAATATCAGTCCGAAGAGTGCATTGATTTTAGTTAGATTTAATTAGCGAGCTAAATTGTATTCTATATTAGTCCTTGTATGCTTAATTGTTGTAAATATGAATATAAGTATTGAAAGGAAGCCATAAAGTGACTGAATGAGGTAGATCATTAAACAAAAGTCAGGCTGGGTTTAATAAAATTTTCTTGCGTGATCAAAAACATGTTCTCTTACGAGTGAAAAAGCATCAGCACATTCTAAAGTCTTCCCGGAAGAAATAGTTCGCCGGTCTCTATTTGCTTTACGACCTCTGCTTCTGCGATTGCAATTTTCTCCTTGAGTATAGCGTTCTCTTTATCACGAATGATCTTTTTCTTGGCTTGTTCCTCACGCCAGGACGCTTCCATCGCGTTATACAGCCTTTGCTTGCCTTGAGCGTAAATTATTCCGGCAATAAAAAAAGCCCACCTAGCTCCTCTAATCAGAGGAGATACGGGCTGTGGAGGTCCGTATGGTAAGGACATACTTTTGATTTTAAACGACTGAAATGTCAATGTGACTTTAGATACGTAATGTTTTTTTTTCAAACCTGCCTTTTAACTCTAGAGTTTAGTCCGAGTAATGAGGTCATTTACCTGTGTTTGCAAGGCGGTGCTCTTGGTGTTTCTAACTAAATGGTACTAGGTCAAGTACAAACTGCAGTAAACATATTTTTTCGTTGAAGTCGTATTTTATGTAGGTATGGCCGAGTGAGCAGCTAAGAATATCGCTTGTCTCTTGTGTGACGACCACCAATTATAGCAGACTGGCGCTTCGCCAGTACTCGGCTGGCGTCTTGTGGACAATAGAAACAAACGTTTATCGACTCTAGTCAATCATTGCCTAATGAACGATTTCCGAAACTATGTGTTTTGTACCAAAACCTGTGTTTTTTACTTCCGTATCCGTCTGTATTTCACAATCGCAGACACAAAGACTTCTTTCTAAAAATAATTCATGAATACTTTGTAGCTTTCTCCCTCTCACATTTTTATCGCTTTTTAAAAGTGAAAATCAAATACCTACATCAAATCTATCGGACGCTCAAGGACTGAAACGTCAAGAGTTCTCGAAACCGACGAGCATGACAGAGACTGATGAATGTGGACGAAGCGAAAGAGGTATGTATGTCTAGAGAGAACTGGCGCTCTATACTCTCTGCCTACCGTTAGGTACCGGCGTGATGTATATGTAAAATTAAATAACAGCTATTGAGTTACGTATAAAACAATATATCTTTTTTAAATAGCGTTTGATAACAGTGCTTTAACTTCCTAGATTGTTGTAATACGCATGTTTAATTAGTTGCTTTGCATACAGCACAAGTAGGTCATTTATGATAATAAAATTATTGTGAGATTTACTATAATGCAATGTCTTAGCAACGATAACATTTACGTTCTAATTTTATATAAGATTTATATGAAGTAATAAATATTTAGCGTGGCTCGACGAAATTCTGTGTGTAGTTGCTTTAAACGTGATTCTCGGGACCTTACCCACTTGCGTTTGAATATTTTTCTTATCTAATCAATCGTAATAAATATTTTAGATGTCTCCTTAAACCAACCAAATAGTTATACATAGGTAAGTATATATTATTGGGGCAGCAGGCAGAGAGAATAGAGCGCCAGTATTCTCTAGAACCAAATAGCTATGTTACTGTAATAATAATGATATGTCATAATAAGTAATAGGTTCATTGATTTATATACTATATTCGTTAGGTTGTAGGTTCGTTCGTACAATTTTTACTTTATGAAAATAAATAATAACCCTTGTGGTCATACTTCATATTATAGTACATACATCGAGTGATGTTATTATATCGCGTGCTATTATTTTAGAGTGTAATATAATACATATTTTTATTATCACATACATACCTACCACCATGCGAGTCCCTATCAAGGTTGATAGAGATAATAGTGCCTGTTCTCTCTAGAATTGTAGACCTCTTTCATTTCGTCCACATTCATTAGTAGTTAAATAAACACATACTAATTAAATCAAAGCTTTTTATTATTCTAGGCACATATATGCTTAAAATAACTATTAAAACACCTGGAACAGTTATGAAACTAGTTTATACGACCACGTTTGACCAACTCTGGTGCATTTTGAGAATTAATAAATTACGAATTCTACGTATTCTGTCAATAACACCATAGCATTAATTGTATAGTTATAATCTTTGTTAATAGGTAAATAAAAAAAACTTTTATAATGATTTTTTAAAATAAATGTTAATCTTTTTAATTCAATGTAAAATATAATGTTTTATGTTTTTTATTTATGTGAGATATACTAATAACAAACATTTACGGATATATCAATAAAACAAGGGTCCCTGAAGGGGTGGGCAGAGGTATAGGCATGTAGGTAGTTAAGTACGCCCACTTTTTGCCATAGATTTTTTTTGTGGGCCAACGTGACAGTGCTTAATTTTAGCGGAAATCATTGGTACAGTCAGGATTTGAATTCGTTGTCTTTGTGTCGCGACATTATTATACATTATTTACATATTTCTTGAATGTTGCACTTGAAAAATGAAGAGTTTATACAGCTAGGAACATCATCAAAGAAGCGAATAAAAATTCTTCCTTAAATAATTAGTAACTAGTCCATCATAATGAAACCCATAAACTGCAGTAACCCATTCATTACGCAGCGTACTGTACCTAACTGTTGTTTCAGTAATCACGTAGTCTAATTTACATTTTATATTCAACTACGGTCATTGTACAGCAACGCAGGCTATAATTGTAAAGGTCACGAGTTCAATAGCAATAGATGAGGTGTGGCACTATTGCGTAAAATGTCCCATAATGGCTGAACGTGTCTTGACTTCTGAGTGACAGATATACCACGGCCTCATGTTGTATTCAGAATACTTTTACTTGAAAGATTGTTTCAATTATGTTAGTACCATGTTATAACAAACTCTTCAATACGATGCCTCTCTCGGCCGTATTGTTTCATACTTTTACTTCACAATTTTCAAAAACATTTACACAAAATTACGGTTAAAATGTATACTTCCTGAGATGGACCTCACTGGTCCGTAGTGAGGAGAAAATTATATATTTTGGGGACAGTCGGACTAAAGGTTGGTTTGTCAGACTTCAGTAAGTTAATACACACTTGATGCTGTAAATCAAGTGTTCAATGGTAGTCTTTGCTGTAAACATTGTGATCCATAACTTTTCATTGCGACTTTGTACAATTTATGTTTACCGCCTTGATAAGAGACCGGTACCGGTACCCAAATCTTACTTTGTAAATTGTAGCATTAACCAATCCCTTCTCCATTGATTTCTATCTCTGTCACACTCGTGACTGATGTAAGCCAGCTTCTGTCGGACTCACTCGCACTTTACCTTTTTTATTAAGTCCGTATTTGTCGTTTGGAGTGTTAGTAGGCAGCTTGTGTGTGACGTTACTCAATTTTCATTATTTATTTTTCAATGTAAGAATACGATTACATATGTTTCTTTTTTTTACCAAAGATACGTCGAAAATCAACATATATTTTACCATAAACATATTATAAAAACATTTATTAATCTAATTGTGGGTGTGGTGAATGCCGAAACAATTATGTCAATTGACAGTGTTGATGTTTTATCGCTTAAATTTCCAGTGTTTCTGTGTAACGTTATCGTTAATTGCTGTTTAATAGACAGTAATCGTTTGCTTGGGCTGGAATATAGCATGATTAATATGTGGTGTTTTGTGTCAGAAATCGTCATCGACGAAGACAACAACAATGACGACCCCGGCCAAGCTGTATGGACGAGAGCTGTCCTCCTACGACGAGGTAGACGTCGATGAGCTGTTGGCCAAGCTCTCGCAGGAGGAGCTCACCATGCTTGCCAAGGAAGTTGATCCAGACGTGAGTAACCTCTCTATTCCACATCTCATTGCAATTGTATTCTAATGGAATACAATTGTTCACTAAAACGTGCAGAAATTAAGCATTACGACACAAGTTTTTGACTAATACATCATTAACCATGTACGCCAGAAGGTTATTGCAGGAAGAATGCAGTTTTTGTGTTCATAGGTAAAAAATATTTATTTAATTACTTATATCTATATCTAAAATGAACAGAATATGAGGATAATAAGATAGATTTCTCAAAAACATCAAAAATTGGATATGGATTTATACCATATCCCATTGCTATCTGCTTGTGATAGAATGCATTATCTGTTGTAGTTATCTGCCAAGGTTATTCACAACATTTTTATAAAATTCACAGAATATTATTTAAATTCAGAACTATATATATATATATACATCCAACATCCATATATATCCAACTACTAACTTAGGTGCCATTGAGACAGTGTGCTTTTTGATTTTTTTCTCAAATGTATGCAAGGTTTCCTCTCTATGGTTTCCTTTACTGTTAAGCCTTATATTTAATCTGGACATTGTTATTTGCTATAATAATGTAGAATATACAAGCCTTAGGTACAAATATTCCTACTCATTGCATATATCTGCTCTCAGCAGGGTTTATATAGGATCTAAGCGGAATATATATAGATATATATATATATAAACACTATATACCCTTAGCTGCAAGTAGGACCACTGAAAACTCGGCTATCATGCCATCATTGTCTCTGGTCAAAATTGTTATTGAATGTAAGCTGTAACAATAATCTTTTTATGACACTTCTTAGTAATTATACCACTAATACAGATTATTTTCTTATAAATTTATCTATTGATGAAAACCTCTTTGAAATTGGTTGCATAGTTTAAAAGTTCTAACCTAAGATGTATAATAGAGATGTATAATTAAGAGAGGTAGGGCGTAACGGGTTTCCTAGGTTTCCTATAGGCTGCGGTAACCGTTTCCCATCAGATGGGCCGTATGCTTGTTTGCCACTCTTGTTGTATAAAAAAAAAAAATTTATTTATACATGTCCCATGATGCAGGGTGTAGGGTCTGTGCAAAGATTATTAAAATTAATAAACACTTAAAACAATACTTCTAAATGAAAGTATGCTTAGCATCATTCTAGATATTCTAGCAAATTGGCCCAAATACAATTTGTTATCTGTTTCTCACGCCTTCCCACAAGGGTCCCCGAAGGGGTAGGCAGAGGTGTATAGGTAATACCCACACACCCACTTTCCGCCAGAGGTATATTAGGTGCCAACGTGACAGATGGCGAGTCCATCGCCGTTACTCAAGCACAACTATACATACGCCTTTGAATTTACTATACATACGGTTTCCTCTCGATGTTTTCCTTCACCTTAAAGCTCGTGGTGTGACTAATCACTGTACTTACGTTCAGAAAAACTCATTGGTACAGTCGGGATTCGAACTTGCGATCTTTGTGTCGCAGGCAACTGCTCGTACCACTCGGCCACCACAGCTACACGGGTTTCTAGTAAATTGGTGTATGTTTTTTGTTGGTATGCTTTATATATGTCCAGACAGAACTAGCACTCTATTGTCTCTGCCTACCTCATAAAGGTACAATGACATGTATTTTTGTAAGATTAAAGCAGTCAAAAACCTGAATTAGAAATCATATTTTATTTTTCTGGCATATTCAACTGCTTGATGCTATGCCAAAGTACATGGCTTTAAAAATTCTAAGTGAGGTGCACTGTCTCATTGTTGTAAAGGAAACAAAGATAAAAAAACCTTGGCTTTATCTGAAGCCTTGTAAAATGATTGTCTCTTTTTGTTGCTAATGTAGGTTAATTGGTTTTAAAATTGCATTTTGAAAAATTCTTTGTAACATGATATAGAGAAATTGAATTTAAGTATTTTAAAAAGGAAAAATACTTTTTTTAATTTACAAATTGTTTTACTTTCCTACAAAAGTTTTATATTACAGATATTGTGTTGTAAATGTAATGTCAATTTAACAATTAGGTACTTAAAATTACTTAAATAAAAAAAGAATTATATTAACAATTAGGCTCCTAACTAGGATCCTCCTATCTAGGCTCTAGCCATAGCTCCTAGGCTCCTAGGCTATGGCTCTTAACTAGGAATATCCCCTTAAAATATCATAAAAGTGATGATATTTATATATATGTATGTAATAATAATGATTTAGTGACTGTACTCCTACTGACTGTAAACCTACATGGCAATGCTAGAAGTTGATTATCTGCAGTGCCATACAGTACAGTAACAAGTTACTTTTATTCTGTTGGGTCAGCAACTTTTGATTTATTTTATTACTAGTGGTCCCGCCCAGCTTCGCTCGGGTGGAAAAAAAAAGATGGTGGCGCCACCTATCGGGTCCAATTGTGAATCTAAACCATTCCCAGATCCCCTTGAACACACACAAAACATTTCATCAAAATCGGTCCAGTCGTTTGAGAGGAGTTCAGTGACATACACACTCACAGAAGAATTATATATATAAAGATAATCAGATGAATAGATTATGAATGCATAAATACAAACATGATGTTTATTTATCATTTAAAGTTCGAATCCCGACTGTACCAATGAGTTTTTCTGAACTTAAGTACAGTGATTAGTCACACCACGAGCTTCAAAGGCGTATGTATAATCGTGCTTGAGTAAAGGCGATGGACTCGCCATCGGTCACGTTGGCACCTAATATACCTCTGGCGGAAAGTGGGTGTGTGGGTATTACCTATACACCTCTGCCTACCCCTTCACGCCTTCCCACAAGGGGGGGACCCTTGTGGGAAGGCGTGAGGATATATATATATCATTTAAATATACATGTAACCATTTGGTTGGATATAGTCTATACTATCTACACTATAATATCTATACTATAATAATCTATACAATATAATATAATAATAATATTATAAAGAGGAAAGATTTGTTTGTTTGTTTGTAATGAATAGGCTCCGAAACTACTGGACCGATTTCAAAAATTCTTTCACCTTTGGAAAGCTACATTATCCCCGAGTAACATAGGCTATATTAAATTGGACCCGATAGGTGGCGCTGCAATCGAGTTTCAAGAATTTTACCTTTTTACCCGGGCGAAGCTTTCGGTGTGTTTCTGTGTGTCTTAAGCTAGATTCGAGAATGGTTTAGATTTACAATTGGACCCAATAGGTGGCGCTGCGATCGTGTTACGGGCAATTAAACTTTTTCACCCGAGCGAAGCTGGGCGGGACAGCTAGTACTAAATAACTACATATTATATACAAATGATGCTTTCAAGTCCTCACATTTCAATTAAATCTAGATTATGGTTAGTGGAGCGAGGTAGGTACATACATACATACATACTTACATATATACATACATATATTATACTCAACTTGTGGATTCATATGGTTATTTTAATAGTAGCAAGCAATTCAATTCAAACGCGTATGTATAGTCGTGCTTGAGTAACGGCGATGGACTCGCCATCTGTCACATTGGCACCTAATATACCTCTGGCGGAAAGTGGGTGTGTGGGTATTACCTATACACCTCTGCCTACCCCTTCGGGGACCCTTGTAGGAAGGCATGAGGATATATTATTTATTATATTATATTTATATTATTTTAATAGTATTCATAAAAAAAAATGATTCGAGTTAATGTTTAAGATGGTATCAAGGAGTGGGTACATTATTAATTGGGCGAGGAGTGAGATAAGTACATACATACATACATACATTGATTTTTGTCTTAATAGGTGTGTGTATGTATACCACCGCATTGCTGAACTCTGGGTGGATTCAAAACTAGATCCAACATAATTATGGCTCTATGTAGGGGATTTTTTTCCCCAAGTAAAACTGGGTGCGAACACTTGTATTAGTATAGCTATTGATTGCGAAGTGAAAGTTGGCCAAGAAATACATCAAACATTATAATGTATACTCAAGCAGAAATGAGCTGAATATTTAACATATAAAACGTGATTTTAGCCAATAATTAACCAAATATGGCTAAATGAGATACAATGAGCGTTGTCTAATAAATGCTTATGTAAGCTAGACTCGCAATGTATACATTGTAGCAGTACACTGAAATCGAACCTAATTTGCATAGTATTAAGGTTCCAATCAGGTATTTGCATATCACGACGTCATGTTTTCCTGCATTCTGAGAAGCGTATACTTCTACTAAGTATCCTTACTAATATTATAAATGTGAATGTAAGTTTGTTTGTTACGCTTTCACGTAAAAACTACTTAACCGATCAACATGAAACTTTGTACACATATTCTTGGAGGTATTAGAAGTAACATAGGATACATTTTAATGAAAAAAAAAAAAAAGATTTTTACGAAAGATAAAAAGCCGTCCACGCCGACGAAGTCGCGGGCACAGCTAGTTTAAAATAAGTCTAAAGAGCAGATTAAAAAGTTGTTTAAATAATATGGATAAATTGATTCCTCACGTTACAAACAGGCATAGTAGGGCCTGTTTTCTATGAAAGATGTCTTTCGCTTCATCTATGCTTGTCAGTCTGCATACTTCGAAACCTCTTATAGGAACGTCAAGAGGTTTCGAAATTAGTCACTGGCACTAATTTGTTTCTTATATCTCGTCACATCAACACGCATTCCAACAACTTACGACGAAGCCGAGTAGGTAGAATTTCACCACCAATTCCTCAATATTTATTCCGTTGCTAAGACAGACCCTGGCGCTTTTCTCTCTATGCTTACCGCCTAAAGTACTCTGCGTGATGATATTATGAAGACTGTATACTGCACCCGGAATGCGTTGTAATGCCACGTAAACTTCATTGGGATCGGGTACTCTTTTTTACACGCTTTATATTAGCTTCACCTGTATGTATGTATGTATGTATGTATGTAACCGACTTCTTTGAGCTCGATTTTGACCCACTTTAAACGGCCAGATTTCGTTCAAACTTTGTAGACTTATCGAGGACCGATGACAATACACTAATAACTAAAAAGTTGAAAATAAATAGTTAAAAAAAACTAAAAAACACGCTTTTTATAGAAAACCGAACTAATTTCTCTCTTTCTGGCCAGCTTATCCGACTGTTTCATTTAAATCTGCTGATGGATTTTGGACCGCATAGACTCTTTCTTATTCAGCCTCTTAGGCAGATATACTTACGAACATTTTAATTTGTTTCGTTTAATTTAATGTAGTAACGTAGTTCTCTTTCTATTTTATTATATTTATCAAACAATGTTAATTGTTAATAAAAATATCGTTGTATATTTTTATATACCTGGATGTAATAATGTACGTAAGGAGCCGTCGTGGCCGAGTGGTTCGAGCAGTTGCCTGCGACGCAAAGGTCGCAAGTTCGAATCCCGACTGTACCAATGAGTTTTTCTGAACTTAAGTACAGTGATTAGTCACACCACGAGCTTTACGGTGAAGGAAATCGAGAGGAAACCTGCATACGTCTGAGAAGAAATTCAAAGGCGTATGTATAGTCGTGCTGGAGTAACGGCGATGGTCTCGCCATCTATCACGTTGGCACCTAATATACCTCTGGCGGAAAGTGGGTGTGTAGGTATTACCTATACACCTCTGCCTACCCCTTCGGGGACCCTTGTGGGAAGGCGTGAGGATATACTATTAATAATGTACGTAATCTAATGTACGTACACATGAGTAGGTCAATTGTGTGCATTATTTAAGCCAAGGCCGTAAGCCTCTCAATAGGCACCTGAGCAATAATTATTGATTGTATAATACTTACCTTATCAGCAGCGCTACCCTATTCAGCCCTTATCAGTACCTGTTGATAAGCATGTCAATAATGTACACAATTAAATTCATATTTACTTATCGCTCCTATGTGTATTTAAACATAAGGGTACTTCAAATTCTATTTTATAATCATTGTTGGTGTAAGTTAAGCCAATTGAAGGGTTTGTTGGTTGGGATTTTCCCCTTCTGATAATATTTGATTAATCTCCACTGATATACATACTAAGATTATGAATGCCAAAGTATGGGTGTAGGTAGGTAGGTGTTGTTTGTTACTCAATCGGAACGGCTGAACGGAATGACAGATGGCGAGTCCATCGCCGTTACTCAAACTCGACTATACGTACGTCTTTGAATTTCCTCTCAAACTTATGAAGGTCCTTTAGATGTTTTCTTTCACCGTATAACTTGTGGTATGACTAATTACAGTAGGTACTAAAGTTAAAAAACTAATTGGAACAGTCGGGATTCGAACATGCAATCTTTGTGTAGCAGGCCACTCGAACCACTCGGCAACCACGGCTCTTTTCTATTCTATATAGATATATAGAAATTATCTATATTCTATATAGTAATCTATATTCTATAATCTATATTCTATATAGTAATCTATTTTCTATAATCTATATTCTATAATGTATATTCTATAATCTATAATCTATAATCTATCTATACTAATATTATAAAGCTGAAGAGTTTGTTTGTTTGTTTGAACGCGCTAATCTCAGGAACTACTGGTTGGAATTGAAAAATTATTTTTGTGTTGGATAGTCCATTTATCTAGGAAGGCTTTAGGCTATATAACATCACGCTATGACCAATAGGAGCGAAGCATAAATGAATAATGTTGCCAGAACGGGAAAAAATATTCCTTTTTGAGAGCTTCCGTTGCGTGCGCTGCGTAAACGGTTTGAGTTACACAAATGTCATGTATGAGGGAATTGTTCCTCTTTAAAAGATCTAAAAAAAAGTCCGCGACAGCATATGTCTATCTTTTACGATTGACTCACTATAACCTTTTTTATGGCACACCGTGTGCAGTTTGATCAAACTTGAAAGGTAGGATAGCTTACATCACAAGACCCCGATAGGTGGCACTGCGATCGTGATCCAGGAAATTTTACTTTTTCACCCGGGCGAAGCTGGGCGGGACAGCTAGTATTCTATAAAGTAATCTATATAGTAATCTATATTAATAATCTATATTCTATATAGAAATTATATATAAATGCTCACGCCTTCCCACAAGGATCCCGAAAGGGTAGGCAGAGGTGTATAGGTAATACTCAAATTCCACCAGAGATATATTTTAGGTGCCAACGTGAGAGATGGCGAGTCCGCGAATATTTCAATCATTTGTGGAAATCTGTAATGTTATGAATTATAAACAGATAAGTTGTTATCATCCAAGGATTAAACAACTAGTCTGTTGTTATCCCAAATAAATATCCGTAAAGTATTCGGGAAAATAATCTATATATTTATAGGAGATCCCATTTTTTAACTGACTCATCACGAAATCTCAGGAACTGTAAGGCCGATTGACTTGAAATTTGGTAGGAGTATTCCTTACGCGGTAAAGAGGTCAGCTAAGAACGGATTTTGTGAAACTCCACCCGCAAGGTGGAGAGCGGGGAGATCCCATTTGTGAGCTCTCACTCATTAGGATATCTCAGGAACTTTAAGGCCGATTGACTTGAAATTTGGTAGGAGTATTCCTTACGCGGTATAGAGGTCAGCTAAGAACGGATTTTGTGAAACTCCACCCGGAAGGTGGAGTGCAGGGAGATAACATTTGTGAACTCACTCATCACGAAATCTCTGGAATTAAAGCCGATTGCCTTGAAATTTGGTAGGAGTATTCCTTACACGATGTAGAGGTCAGCTAAAAACGCTCAAATATCAAACAATATTAATGAAAATCGGAAACTAAGACTATTCCAAATTCGCCTCTTTTTCTCTTATTTAATAAATAACGAAATATTCAAAGATTTGTAATGTGATCATAGGCACATATTTTTGTGCGCTTAAATCGCAAACGCTGGGTAAACCTTACGAGATAGATCAAATGAATGTACTACGGAGTAGTATATCTTCAAATGATCGAAATAAAAGTCTGCGATTGTATTTAATTATCTCTAAAGGATATACCACCATAACCATTTTTATCTTTTACATTATTATTAGTATCAATATTGCACCCGTGCGAAGCCGGGGCGGGCAGCTAGTATTGTAATATAGCATTAGTCAAATGCCCAGCTAGCGCGGATGAAGTCATAGTCTGATTGTTAGCATTGGCGTTAGTAGAGTTATGTCATTGGGCATCTCTAAATAGATCAAGGTTAGTATTGCGTGTGCCGTCTTACTTAACGCCAATGAACGTTTAAGCCTTAATGTTCTACTAAGCCTTATGTAGAACAGTTCCTAGTGTAATCTTTATATATATAATTCTTCTGTGAGTGTGTATGTCACTGAACTCCTCTCAAACGACTGGACCGATTTTCATGAAATTTTTTGTGTGTGTTCAAGGGGATCTGGGAATGGTTTAGATTCACAATTGGACCCGATAGGTGGCGCCACCATCTTTTTTTTTCCACCCGAGCGAAGCTGGGCGGGACCACTAGTTTACTATATAATTATTTTACTCTGCTATATTTTGGTCCTTATTATAATTTTACGTATTATTTTCAATGACGATATTTTAAAACACAGACGAATTGAGAACCTCTCCTTTGTTAAGTCGGTTAAAAATAAATCCTGAAGTAGGTATATAATTATGTAAACAAATTGAATCTGCAAAGCTGAAACTTGCCTCCGTGTGTTTGTTCTCGCAAAACTCGGAGGTAGGAAAATTGCTTTGTATCTGTACTTTTACATAATAATGCGCCATCTATTGGAAGTAAAAGTAAAACAAGTTAACATTGAAAGCACATCAATTTAATATTATTGATGAAATACATGAGAAGGATGTGCCTCCCACATCTCAGACTTTTTGAGATATGCCCGGAAAAAGGAGAATATTCAAGTGTGACAAAACTTTATTAAACCGTCTGTCAGTGTAAAAGCAAAGTTGCTGACCCAAAAATGACTAGTTATATGGCACTGCAGATAATCAACTTCAATGCATTGCCATGTAGGTTTACAGTCACTACATCATGATCATTATATTATGATATTTTAAGGGGGGTATCTACTAGGAGCCTAATGGCTGATAAAATTATATATTTCTTTCATTTAAGTATGTAATTGTAAAATCTCTGTAATATATTTTTTTAGAACACTATATTAAACCGTCTGTCTTTGCATTTATGTAAACTTCAAATGTAATAGTGTCCCATCATTGGCTAGTCCAAATTCAAACTTAAAAGAATCATGTATTGTTTTCCAGGACAATTTCCTCCCCCCGTCGCAGCGTAACAACTACGACTGTGAGAAGGACCCCACCGGCCCCCTGAACCGCAAGAAGCTAATAGAACACATCAACAAGCAAGCGCTTGAGACACCGGACCTGGATGAGGTGAAACCTTACGTGGCCGGAGTTATTAGGGGCAAGAAGGTAACACTCGTATTTCAATCTTTTTTCAGTATATTAAAACTGTTTTAAACACTATAGTACTAGTTTAAGGTCGCTCAGCGAGCTATGGAGAGAGCTATGCTCGGAGTCTCTCTGAAGGATAAGATTCGCAACGAATATATCCGACAGAGAACCAAAGTTATCGACATAGCTCAAAGAATTAGCAAGCTGAAATGGCAGTGGGCCGGCCATATCTCGCGAAGAACCGACAACCGCTGGGGTAAACGTGTTCTTCAGTGGAGACCTCGACTAGGCAAACGTAGTGTAGGACGCCCTCCGACCAGGTGGGATGACAATTTGCGAAGGGCTGCTGGCAGATGCTGGATGCGGCAAGCTGAAGACAGGGCGCTATGGCGCTCATTAGGAGGCCTATGTCCAGCAGTGGACTAGAGTGGGCTGATGATGATGATGATGATGATGAGTACCTTTTTATATATCCTCACGCCTTCCCACAAGGGTCCCCGAAGGGGTAGGCAGAGGTGTATACTGTACTAGTACCCACACAAGAACTTTCCGCTAGAGATATATTTTAGGTGCTAGCGTATACATTTTAAATTTCTTCTCAAATGTATGCAGGTTTCATGTTTACATTCACCGTACAGCTCGTGGTGTGACTAGTCACTGTACTTAAGTTCAGAAAACTCATTCCAGTCGGGATTCGAAGGTGTTATGGTTAGTTCAAAGTTTAAACGGGATAAAAAGAACAGTGCCTTTTCTTAAACATTACAGCTCCATCTAGCGTCACTATATGTAAACTTCATATGCAACGTTAAAACAAGTGTTGGGTAATACTTCTGTAGAGTATTGATATTAATTCTTAGAGACTGACCGTATCATCATTATATTTAAAATGTGACGTCATTAATATCACTTGATGTGAATTCATTTCTGGTTTGAGAGTGTTAATGAAACGTCATGCTAATAAGGCACTGGCGTGGGCTGGGTTTGTGTTCCACTTAGTCGCCGAATGCGCTGGTGCTATCCAAATTAGGTATTTATTTCACGGCCAAGTTTCACGAGAGAGTTAACAAAGCAAAAAGGAATTAAAATACGCAGAATGTACGGCATACCGGACAGAGCTCGGTGGTTTTTGGTGTCCTTCATTGTAATAATTGTTATATGTGTTTCATTAAATAAATAAAAAAGAACTCCGAATTCAGGCATGAGCACACAGTACAGTGTCTAATCACACCACGCGCTTTATGGTGCAGGAAAATGAGGAAACCTGCATACAATAAACTGCTCGAGCCACTAAAATTGCGCAGTCTGTTCAAATTAATACATGTATTAAGGGTAGGCGATGGTGTAACAACACATTTTTTTCATCGGAGATATATTTAGCAATACATCACATACAAATTCAAAGACGTATGTACAGTCGTACTTATGAAAGATATGCACATTATACATACATATTTTGGAATTCATCTTCAATGCAGATATGTAGATTTACTCCCCGTGTTTTGCAAAAATAATAATTAAAACAGAAATTGTAAGTCTTTATGTGCTAATAAAGCATACACATCGACGCCGAAATAATTGGAATATAATGGGGATGGAAAAAACACCGAAAAAATAAACACCTTTTGAGCGAGTAACGCCGCGGGATACAGTAGTAATCATAAAGATAAACCCACTTTTGACTGTACCAGGGGTCATTAGTCACATTTATATAGATAGCGTAAAGCTGCATCCAATATACTCGTAATTAAATGACGGATTTCTTGTAACGCGGCCATTAAACTGTCGCGCGCGAATGTCTGAGTCATTGGCGTTCGTTCTTGTTAGTTTGTACCCACTAGGTCTGATTATGTGATCCGAGTGCTAGCATTTCTGGCACTATGTAATGTATCTTGACGAAGGTTGAAAATCAATCATGTGCTAACGGTCGCGGTTCGATCCCGACCAACCTATGTGAAGGAACTTTAACCATGTCTTCACGAAGAGTCCTTCGTGGTGTAGGCAATGATAATAGAGCGCCAGTTTTCCTAGACTTACAGAAGTCTTTCGCTTCGTACACATTCATCATATGTGTTCGCTAGGTTAGAGTACTATTGAGTAAGGTATTACGCCTATACATATATGATGTCCATCGTTGCATTATGCAATTGTAAGTAGTTTAATTGTAAGGACGGGACTGTCTACACCGAGGCCACGCCCACGCCGCGCCCACTCCGTTCAACCAACCATCTTGTGACTAACAGACTCACAAATAAAAAATAACGGGTGCATCACTGAAATACAGTTTATGTGACTGGTACATTCAGATATCTGTGGGGTTTTGATTAAGTTTTATAAGTAAACATGATCTAGAAATAATTGATCGCCATATGCATGTAAAATGGTATTATACATTTTGTGGTTGTAGACATTTTTTTATCTGATCTTCGTATCATCTTACATGTATAAAATTCTGTTTAGCAGTGTAGGCGTGATTGAGCAGCAAATATCCATACATCCACACAAAGTATTTTTTTTATACACGTAGGATGTAATTTGAGTTAAGTAAGTGACTGATATAAATACGTACCCCACTATTCTTTCCTACAGTATATAGTGTAAGTGTACCTTCCACTAATGATTGAGTGTGTCGGTACACGCTGATTACCTATGAGTGCACACGCACACTGCAATTGATACACTCGGGTCGTACTCCCCGCATCCCGCGACCCCTTCGACTAGAAATTGGTGGGGAACGTTTTCGTGGACGGCACTATCTATAAATATCTAAAAATCTAAAAAAAAAATGCGATGAGGGTATCTGAGTTATGATATATACTGTTTATGTAATTTGATTTATTGTTATATATTTTTATGTATGTTCCAGTGGATCCCCCCGCCGCCCCCGGAGAAGATGCGCGACGCCGAGGAGCAGATCTCGGTGGACCTCGGGGACGAGTACGAGCAGGCCCTTACCGACGCCAGCCAAGAGGAGATCATTGACCTCGCTGGTAACATATCTTCTATCTATATAAATAAATATCAATGTTTGTCTGTTTGTTTCCTTTGCATTATGATTTTTTTTAGGGATACTTTGGTAGTGATAGTAATAAGTTAGGTTGTTCGTGAGGTCGCGTAGAAGTTATAATGTTGCGTGACATGAATAAATACCTTGGCACAATAGCACACTTGACATATCCCCAAATTAAGCAAAGCTTGTGTTCCAGGAACTAGGCAATGATATATTTACTTATATACATAGATATATGTATACATAAATACATAGGACATCCAAGCCCAAAGGGCAAATACTCTTGTTCATCACACAAATAGCTGCCTTCAGCGGGAATCATATCCGCGACTTCTAGTTTCGCAGTTAGAAGCTCTAACCACTAGACCAGACGGTCGTCAAGATAGAGATTAGATATAAAAAAATGCTTAAATCAGGTTGTATATTATATCAAAATTGGAGCTCAATCGGTGCAGTACTATCTTTTAAAGCGTACACAAACCGACTTAACATCCATACATCCAACACCCAGCTTCACATGCCTTTCACAAGATGTATTTTAAGACTATAATGTGATTTTGTGTGCAGCGATCCTGGGCTTCCACTCTATGATGAACCAAGACCAGTACCACGCGTCGCTGCTCAACAAGGGACAGCCCGTGGGCCTCGGCTGGGACGGCATCACCAAAGCCACCAAACAAAAGGTACAGTACCCTTAATCTTAATTAACTTTTTAATACTAACAGCACCAACAAGGGACAGCCCGTGGGCCTCGGCTGGGACGGCATCACCAAAGCCACCAAACAAAAGGTACAGTACCCTTGATCCTTATGAACTTTCTATACCAACAGCACGACCAACATGCCGTCGGATTGGCGGATGCAGTGGCTGTGGTTACACTGGCATGTTCAGTGGAGTTAACGGTGAAGTTTTCTTCGCGAACGCTCAGGCTGTGGAATGAGCTCCCCGTTGAGGTTTACCCTGGAGAGTTTGAGAAAAAGATTCCAGCAAGGTCGGCGACGCGCGAGTGATACCTCTGGTGTTGCAAGCGTTCATAGGCGGCGGTAACCGTTTACCAACAGGCGGAACGCATGCTTGTTTGTCACCCATGTGTTATAAATAAAAAAGCTCTGTAACCTTGCCCCCAGGAACACTGCACTATCCAGTAGCACTGCGTTTTGCATGAAAACTTCTGTCAATTGGAGGCGATGTCTTAGTTGGCGTTTTTTTTATCTTTAGTGCGGTGATTAGTCACGTGACCAGCTTTATAGTAAGGAAAGTATCGAGAGGTAGCCTGCATACGTTTCAGAATTATTTCAAAGATGTATGTATAGTCGTGTCTGAGAAATGGCGATGGACTCGCGATCTGTTATGTAGGCACCTAAAATGTATCTCCGGTGAAATGTGAGTGTGCGGGTACTATCTTCGCACCTCAGCCTACCCCACCGGTAATGTTTGTGGCGCGAAGATGAGATAGTGTGAACATTGAAATTCTAATTAGTGTTTGTAAAATTTTAATATTTTTCGTGAGACAAAAATGTTTAGCTCCCAAATTTGCTAGGCTCTCCAGCATTCTCAGTCTTTCAGCACCTGACAATAAATATATGTGCTTGCTTGCAAGCTCTTAGCAACTACCGTGATAAATAAAATATAAAGGAAGAATCGATAAAAAAATGCTTTTATAATAATTATTATTGTCCTATTAGCCGTGGCGGCCGAGTGGTTCGAGCAGTTGCCTGCAACACAAAGATCGCAAGTTCGAATCCCGACTGTACCAATGAGTTTTTCTGAACTTAAGTACAGTGATTAGTCACACCACGAGCTTTACGGTGAAGGAAAACATCGAGAGGAAACCTGCATACGTCTGAGAAGAAATTCAAAGGCGTATAGTCGTGCTTGAGTAACGGCGATGGACTCGCCATCTGTCACGTTGGACCAAATATACCTCTGGCGGAAAATGGGTGTGTGGGTATTACCTATACACCTCTACCTACCCCTTCGGGGACCCTTGTGGGAAGGCGTGAGGATATATTTATTATTATATTATTATTATATTATTGTCCTAGGTGTTCCCGATGGATCCCCCCAACGACACAGACCCCGATGAAACTATCAGGAGGGTGAAGGAAAATGACTCACAGATGACTGATCTCAACTGGAATAATATTAAGGTACGTGACAACAAGGGTGGTGGCTACTCCCCGGTTCATGATTTTGTAAAGGGACGATCAGGAAGGAAAACGCTGGATTTGTAGTTTTGTATACTTGTATTACATTCATAATTAGCTCGTAAGTAAAATACATACTCAACGTTTGCTCTCAACACAATCGACGAGAACTCGTTTACAAAAACCTTTTTTTTATTATCGTGAACTCATACCCAGAAATGTCGATTATGTCACTGCGAACTCATTCTCAGATATATCGAGCCAAGATATATATATATATAAATCTTTGTAAAAGTGTTCTATTTTCGAATTCGAGTTCTCTTTAAACAAATGGCGTGATCCAATCTTCAGAACATAAGCGACGAGAAGTTCGAGAAGCTGTTCGAGGCGCTGAAGAGCAACACCCACCTGGAGGTGCTGTCGCTGGTGAACGTGGGCCTCGGGGACCGCGCGGCCGCCGCGCTGTGCACTGCTCTGGCCCACAACGCCGCGCTGCGCGTCGTCAGCGTCGAGACCAACTTCCTCAGCCCGCCCGCGGTCGTGGCGCTGCTGCGCGCCCTGCTGCCCACCGCCAGCGTCGAAGAGTTCCGCGCCTCCAACCAGGTCACTGCCCCCTCCCCTAGCTACTGGCCGCGCGCCCTGCTGCCCACCGCCACCGTCGAGGAGTTCTGCGCCTCCAACCAGATCACTGCCCCCCTCCCCCCTAGCTACTGGCCGCGTGCCCTGCTGCCCACCGTTTCGCGCCTCCAACCAGGTCACTGCCCCCCCCCCTAGCTACTGGCCTGCTTAATGGCTGTTGGCTGGCGATGATGTTAGATTAGCTTACTAATTTACGCTTTTTTTTTACTGTTTTTCACACATTTACTACAAGAATAGTGATAATAAGTTTTTGGTCCACAGAGATCGCAAGTGCTTGGCAACAAGATAGAGATGGAGATAACGTCGTTGGTGGAGCAGAATCCCTCGCTGCTGCGGCTCGGCCTCCACCTGGAGTACAGTGACGCGCGCCACCGGGTCGCCTCGCATCTGCAGAGGAACATCGACAGAAGTCAGTACACTTTGTATATTAACAATACTGTTCCGGCCTCCAGCGTTACAGCTCTAGCGAATCGCCTCACTTCTATACAGGCTCATCGATAAAACACTACGAGTATAGTGGAGTGTCTTATCGAATCGACATATGTCTATAAGGGGAATAGATGTCAGTTCGCCAGACTATATTGCCATCTTCGGACCGTCTGAGGTATAGTGGAGCATATACTTGGTGTCCGTCTTGAGTGTAGTGACGTGCTTGATCGAGTTGCCTTGAGTCAACATAGGAACTCGATAAAACGAAAATCGTTAATACTCAGATCACTTTACAATTACTGGACAGCTTAAGTATCTTGGGAAGGGAAGATCAATGATTTATAAAACATTCAAATTATTATTATTGGTGTTTATTTCAGGTGTATTAATATTGACAGATGCCGTCCTAGTAAATATACAATTCTATCTAGATTCTATTTGAATTGACGTCCATAGTTTGGCACATTTCGTGCAGTTTGACAGCTGGTGTCAAACAGTCTGCAATTAGAATTTTGATTGAGTAAATACTTGGGCGTCGTTTTCAACATGTTTATATTTTCAACGGCATATGTTCGCTTCATTTATAATGTCAATTTAAATCATAATCGAATTTCATGCGATTGAATCAGTTAAAATCATCTGACTTAATTACTATGATATCATCTTAGCATTCAACAGGTAACTTATTATGAAACGCATAGTTACCTATCATATACGATCCAAAGTCGAACTGTACCGGCTATTTCTATTGGAGGGTTAAGTCGAACGCACTTTAGATTCGGTGACGTACGAAATTGAGTCTTATGCACGTGAGCGAATAATGAGAAGTTCGATGTTGATGACTATGGATTGTATCGTAAAGTAAATAGGTTTTTACATCGATTCAGAATGATTTCTTACGTTATCATCGAGTCCAGTGTGCGGTCGACATTATCACTATTCATTATGTATCAAACACGCTAGCTTGAAAGATCCAATGAAGGATATTAATTCGCGTGGTTGCAACACAGATGGCGCCACTAATCGCCGTGGGAAGCGCCAACGACTATTGTAAACATCTACACATTATTACCCCCGTAGTGTTCACAATGAAGTTTGATGAGTACTTGTAGATATTCGTTTGAGTGTATTTTCTTAGTAATAAGTTTTAAACGATATAACTTCACTCGGATATAACGTATCTCGGAATAGTGTTGACACTAGAAGGTATAAGTAAAATATATTTACAAACACACTCAATATGTATGTGATATATATCGATAAATGCTTATTTTATTTTTATACAGGCGTACTCTGACGTATTGTATGACGTCTTAAATCTTACATAAAATCTTTATGGTCTAAATTCCTTTATATTTTACGATACAACTGAAATCAAAAGCTTCAAGCGTTATCAAATGCTACGGTACTCAACAAACGTCAAATTAACACGATACCGCCTTACGTGCTCCTATGACGCAACCGGCGTGACATCCTCGGCTTCCATTAACACGAGAAGAACATATAGATGCATCATACGTCATACAAGAAGACATAGAAGATAGACACGAGAGCATAGCCTTCCTCTAGCGCAAATTTCAGTGCTGTTTAATGCAATTTTATTTTTGAGGTTATTTAAGAAATTTTGCATTTGAATGGGATAAGGTCTATCTCAATATTCAAATAATGAATGATTTGTAATAAATATTTGTATTTAATATTGACACTCACATGATGATGTTGATTTAATTGTATCTGCTGAAAAGTTTTAGGAGATTAATTCAAATTATACATGCAAATCGACCTTTATTATCTCTCATTTTTCATTAATCTCGCATTTACTCTCACATAACGTGTTCTCACTAAAATTTGCGCTGGATGCAAGCATAAAAGATGTCGTGATGTTAGATTGCCGAGTCCAAAAGCGAGCAAGCGCGTCGCTTAGCTTGCGCCTCCCTCGGGGCCGGCCGCCCGCCGTCGGCATCGTCAACGACTTCTTCAACCTAACGCCGCCCAGCGCTGAAGCCGTTACACCGACTAAAGAAAACCAACCCATCACTGAAACCGCCCAAAAGTCACTAGTCATTGAAGCCAAAGAGAGTCCTGTCGTTGAAAACCCTATACCGACATTCGACTCCAAAGCTGAAAAGAAAGAGGGCGCTGACGATATACTGCTGGTCGTTGACCCTAATGAAAGATTACACGTGGGTACGGAGAGTTTAAACAATATAGATACATTACGGGAAACGGATCTTTCGACGTCTGATATGCAGACGCCTAGTTACGGTGAAAAGATAATACCAGTTACACTGGAAGACACCGCCAGTATGAACGGAGGAGACAAATTCGTGCTAGCTGAGCGGCCAGACATAAGCCCCAACCCGCATTCGTGAGTAGTCGCGCACTACTGCATCATGTCATGACACGTGTTCCCCCCTCTCCCCCCACACAAATGTTCCACGCGTAGCCGACATAACACTGGTTTTTGTCTTGCAAATTTGAACAGTATTGCGTAGAAATCTGCCATTCTAATATGGACTTTATTGCATTATTGTTTAGCTTAGCATTCATTTCATATGTAATATTGTTCAAATTCACAATACCACCAGTGGTAGATGTAAAGTAAAACACACTAGTGTTCAGTAGTTAAGGTATATGTTTCATTACAGTACGGAAAGACCTAACGCTGCGACTTCAGTTCCGATTCTTTAACAACCTGCAAAAGGGGGCGCGTAGCCAATAGACAATAAAGAGGTATACCCCCTCCATGGGGGATACGTATGTTAGCACGGCAGCGTATAACAGACTTCGCTTAAACAGCTTACATAATGACTGATTGTGTTACAACACTTACTATTGTCTTTGGTACAGTTTTATAGTGAAACAAACCATTTGTCAAATTATTTTAGGTTAATTTTAAATTCAGTCTCAGAATAGTATACAGCAAAATTCTTGTCTGCCTGTTTTGGCAGTTCAAACTTTTTATTTTATTTATTTCACTTAAAAGGTATACTGTACTGTAAAGTCGTGAAATACAAGTTATTAAATGTTTTTTTTTTAAAGTTTATGTGGTCTGCATAATTGTTCTCGGTTTTGTTATAAAACTGCACCATAAGTACTTAGATCTACTTAATAAAGTGTGTCACTTCAAACACGTTATATTTACGCTGCAAAGTGTCATATACCTGTTAACATGTCTACACTTACCGTCTATGAATTTCAACAGTTCACTACAAATTCCACTCACAGTCCTCTTTTCATCATCTCTTTAAAATAATGTTATGTGTTTTATTCTTTTAACAATTACAAAATTTTATTTTAGCCGAGAGGGGAGCGTAGATCAATGATAATTTGTAGAAACGGCAACGTTGCATCGGTAAAACTCCTTGGTTATTGTTTTAAGCTTCAAGCCGTTGTTGACGCAACTTTTTTCGGAAGAATAACTTATTTTTCAGCTTTTTTCAGCTGCTAATTGAAGAGTTCCGCTTAAGCCAGGGTCCCGTTAAGACAGGATAGACATTTTCGAGTTTTGCATTTATTAACTACTCGCATCGACTTTAAACCTCTTCAAAATGCTCATATCATTCCCAACGTATGTTTGTCTCTCTCTAGCCCGATACGTTCTGTGTAAGCGGGAACGAGACTACTCTTTTGAGCATTTACAAGAATAGACGATTGAACTAACAAACGCCCAACCCGCATGCGTGTGACAACTAATTTGAATGTAGTGAATGACTCAATCAGTACGTGATAAATGTGTGGAAAATAAAATTTACAGCATGGTTGTTTCAAATGTGTTTCTCCTATGAATTTAAATCTTTCTCTCTTTCTATTATGAACTCTATGTCCTTGTTATTACAGTCAAAGTAAGTAAGCGTTCATTTATTTGCACACTAGGATATTGCACTGTGTGGAGAGATCGCCTCGTCATTTGTGCGTCATACGTATTGTTATCGCCGTAATTATATATTGTGAAAGATACGTGTATAAATCTCTTTCCCACTTTTGCATAATCACTGTAATAATACGTCATGGTAAGTTAAATCGAAACTTGAAAAAAACATTGACAATTTGACACAAAATTCTTATTTCTTGAAATTCTTTGCTCCTTCCAATTGTAAATTAATATTACACAGAATTTTTGATATTATTGTCTTATCTGGTCCTTTTTTCCGATTGTCTCCCCATATGTTCCCAGTGTATGTAGCCTGGTATCCCCGTTTGTATGTTGTATGAGCCCGTGTGACCACCCCTGTATATTTCAGTACGCCAGCAGCGCCGCAGCCAGAACACCGCTTAGAGTCCTGATTTATATGCGTGGTAAGAATACTCCTATGTCGGTTTTACAGCTTATAAAGAAAATATATTAAAAAAATTAAGAGTATAGAATGCCATTAATATATCGATAATTATCATATCCATTAGACATCATATATCGCTTGCACTCCGACTCATATTAGACGATATAGATATGTAGTGAAAAGTTGTTCAGGAAGATTCGTATTTTTTCAAAAATTGTTCAGGCTATTTAATAAAGTTAAGTTAAACTGTTCAGGTGTTAAAATAAAGTTTTAAATATTGTTCTGGTAAATTATGCTATTTTCGAAAATTGTTCAGGCAATTTAATAAAGTTAAGTTAAACTGTTCAGGTGATAAAATAAAGTTTTAAATATTGTTCTGGTTAATTATGCTATTTTCGAAAATAGTTCAGGCAATTTAGTAAGTTTTACTTAGCTTTGCTTGTTTATTTGTTGAGATTTAACAAAGTTACAAATATCGTTCATTAATTTCGAGGTATTTTTAAGGAAGTATAAATTATACTACTACTATGTTTTTTTTATCATTATATATTTTGAAATGAAGCTTAGAACGGTTTGAACTCAAAGACAAACTTAGATTTAGGCGCGTTTTATGTTACAGCGCTATTTATGTTAGGAAAGTATATTTTCTCCATATCTACGTTTTTAATTCTGGTAGAGTTAGGATAGCCTCATGTAAATGTGTAAATATGCATCTTTCAAACCCATTCCGTGCATGTTTTCCACCTTGTATCTTATATCTGTACGTTGGTCATTCGTGATGTAATTAATGTTTTCTAATCTTTACAATACAAATGTCTACATTCTTCAGTGCGATTTTACGGACACGCCCTTTTGACGTCGAAAAAGATAGTACAGTAATATACTGCATAGCAAATGACCTATATTATTAATATTTTCTATTATATTATCACATAAAAACTATCCAATATTTAAATATGAATCCCAGATTATTTGGGTTTGTTTTTGAAAATCTTCTCAAGAAAACAAAAAAGGTTTTTCTCTTCTGATTAAGTCGCGCGAGGTGAAATGCCATGAAAAAAGTATTTTATTTGTACTTTTACATTAACAAGGACATGAATAGGAGTCATTTGCATAGGCATCTCATTGGGCTTCTTGCTCTTGTCTCATTCGCTGATTGTTGGGATATTTCCTCAGCCGGTGATGGTTGTAACTACTCGTGGATCATCCTTCATCGTGCTTTATCAGATGTGTTTTAAAAGATCTTAATATTGGGTCCGAATTTTTGTGAATTTGTGTGATCGTTTCAATGTTTCAGGTGTCCGCATTCGGCGCGTAAGTCAGTTCACGCGCAGTCGCAGCTACGTTGTGGGCTGGATCCCGTGAACGCGCGCCGCTGGCTGCCCTCGCACTAGGCTTTTTGTGATTCGTCCTTAGTATTCATCGCAGATATTATTGCCGCCACGTAGTTTGAGCGCTGTGCGACCGCGAGATAGCTACCTAAAACGTACGGTACTAGATAGTGCTCTCCCTTTCGCACGGCGCTCAAATTACGTGGTGGCTAAACAAACGAAGTATTGCATGCGTGTGCAGGCTAAGGTAACCTCATACTATGTGCTGAGGACCGAAGACAAGGTCAGAAAATATATCTTACTAGTTGTCCCGCCCAGCTTCGCTTGGATGAAAAATTAAATTTCCTGAAACACGATCGCAGCGCCACCTATCGGGTCCAATTGCGAATCTAAACCATTCCCAGATCCCCTTGAACACACACAAAAAATGTAGCCCCGTCTTTATTCGCCAAAACATCTAAAGATTATTATTTATTGTGTTCCATTGAGGAAATTTTACTTCACGATTCGAAACTTCGTTTGTATTTCCGTCTTTATTCCCCAAAACATCTTAAGATTATTATTTATTGTTTTTTAAATTATTTATTTTAAATTTTACTTCACGATTCGAAACTTCGTTTGTATTCTGCGATGGAAAAATTTCAATTAATCGGCTCGAGATGTGGGGTCTAAAGATATTTTTAATACATCTTTGACTGCATGTCGTAAAGTGTTCACGATGCTTGCGTTTCACTCAGCGCACCGTCGGCACCAATTAGAATATTAAATATTATGCAATTTTACATGCCACCTATTGCCACTGGGCATTGTCTCAGTAATTACGCTTCGGTGTTACTTATATTATAAAGAAAGAATCCAAAAATTACAAATATAAATAATTTTAATATAATTTTTACTTCTAGTGCGAGGCGTTAAAAAATACGCATACTAAATGTATTTTTTTCTACATTACTGTTTCTAAAGACAACATTTTACTAATTCATTTGGCAAATGTAATGACATGACGAAACTATCCGATGAGTCGCCGTTAATATGAAAATACTTTTATATTTTTTTGTAATAAACGTCACAAAAAGCCTAGACCTAAGAATACTGTTTGAATGAATTAGGTATGAGTGTGTATACAAGAATTGATATTTTACTTCACAACAAGACGTACAAAACCGTAATTTTTGTATAATAAAAATAATTACCGGTAACAGACTGCTAGTTGGATGGCAGGCCCATCTCTAGTTTAAAACAAATAAAATGACAATTCTTGCATCGTATGACCGGTTCGCGTACATTTTATTATTAATTCTTACTTTTAGTGTGCTAATGAAATCGTATTAATACTATTATGATATTAAATTGTAATATATTATATAAATGTTCACATTCCATTAATGCAAAACATGCTTCTCTTTGCATACACACCCACACAGGTATCTATGAGCTCAGGCTATTAAGGGGGTAGGCAGAGGGTGTCAGTTCTCCACATTCATTAGTCTTGAGTGTTGCTCTGTTGAAGACGGCTAATACAATTTCGATTAAGTCTGATATGAAAATCATATAAATTTATTTTGACAGTTGAATTACAGTTTTTAAGTATTGTTTGGATATACTCCCCAATATTTAAAGCCGTAGCTGCTGAGTAGTTATGTAGTCTGCATCGCAGAGATTGCAAGTTTGAACCCGGCGATCTACACTCATAACTTTTTACACTGATTATTACTTTACGGCGAAGGAAAACATCGCTGTAAACGTTAAGAAAGGAACGCAAAGACGTGTAGTCGTGCTTAAGAAACGGCGAATCACCGATCATGTAGTCCCCTAAAAATATCTCCAGCCAAGAGAGCGTGTTTCACCTCTGCCTACCCCTCCGGCTCCCTTGTAGAAAAGCGTGAGTATATATTATAAGTATGAGGCTTAAGCCACCTTTTAGAGCAGTATTCTTCCGAGAAGTCATGTTGTGCGTCAATGGAGCTAATGTCAACATTTCAATAAAGCACTAGGTTTTGTTCGCAGTGTAGATTCATTGTAACTTAAGCGATGTTTTATACTTTAATATTATATCGGCGTAGAATATATCTGTATCCAACACCAAAAGCTTAGCTTTGGTACAACAGCTTCCAAGTATAAACCTAACCTCCTGCTTTCTTGAAACAAAAAAAAATGCTTAACTTAATCGTAACTTTATGTATATTTGTTAGAGAATCTACTGGGGATCTAAGTCCATAACATTGTGATAAAAACATCATGTTTTTCCATTAAAAAATACTGCTTCGTTTTTTCGTCTTTTAGCGTCAGTAAGAGAAATTATTTGTATATGAATTTTAGATTTTTAATTCGTAATTAATATTCTTTTATCGCGACGATTTATGGAAAAATTATATAAAAGGTAATTTTATTGTAATGATTTATTTATGTTGATATTATACGGTTCAGGAGCATTTTGGTCCAGCATAAAACTTGGCTAGTAGAGTCGCACTACTGTAGTTTGTTACAAATGTAAAATATATAATAAAGTACATACATATTTAACGATGCGTTTGTCATTTCCTTACCCGACCACGGACACACATTTATTTGCCATAATTTTTATACTTATTTTTATTATTCAACGCTTCATAGAAAGTTGTAATAAAAATAAAACGACGATTGAACACGGACAAAATGTTTATTGACATAATAAAAAAATAACACTTATTGAACAATTATACGCACAAATGTTATAAATTAACATGGCCTAAGCAAAATTGTTTTACAAATTAATTCATATACCATTATTGAAGCAATTTAATTACAGCCGTTAAACAATGCTAGAAGAGAAGTTATGTCAAATTGTATATCATGTCACGTTGTGTATCATGACACGTCGTGTATTATGTCACGTTGTGTATCATGACACGTCGTGTATCATGTCACGTTGTGTATCATGACACGTGTATCATGTCACGTTGTGTACCATGACACGTGTATCATGTCACGTTGTGTATCATGACACGTGTATCATGTCATGCTGTATATTATGACACACCACATAAATCGCAATATATATTTAATAGTGCCATACAAATCTTACGTCGGGGTAAACATCTATCAGAAAATTCCTAAACTAACACGAATTAACATCCAATAATGATTTAAAACGTCAACGTACCGTCTACTTTAATTTCACTATTCATAATTATTGTCTTCGATTCCACTATTTCTAAGTACAGTAATTGAGGCCGTTAAGTATACTTAAATATACAATATAAGCGCATCTAATTTGAATCGCACGGATTTGGAATGTGCTTAGATATGCAAATATGGGTAACATTCTTTTTCCATAAGATTAAACGGATGACACTTTAAATAAATTCCTTGAAATCGCAAAAGATATAAAATGTTCACAATAAAACTAGCAAAAATATTAACACAACTCGCAATGCACAAATCTCTTCAGTAAGTAGGTTGGATTAACACGAGCCAAAGAGTACCTATAGATATTTTTTTCTATTGCAACACCCCCGTTATAGTCTTCTTTAATCAGGTTTGCTATTGTATTTGGTTTTTATTTCTATATAATATATATACTATTAATATTAAACTAATATTTTTTCTTTTAAGAGTAACTGTATGAAAATTATATTTTCAAATATAAACCTACTTCGAAATAAACTTGTACCAAATGAGGTTCCCATGCTTTTTAATGTTAAGGACAATTCCCTTTTTAAATTTAAATTAACTATGGCACCGTATACCTGCCTAAGTACATTTACAACACTAGTTTACTAGAAACCCGCGTTAAAAAAACATCTTATAAAAAATATACAAAGTAAAACACCGACTATTTCGTAACGCTAAATATTGCAGAGATCCAATTAATATGCTATTCCTAAATATAAATCATAGACATACATATATTCTTATGCCAAATACTCTTTTTTTTAATGATATTTTTGTTGCTGATCTTAAACATAAATAAATAATATTCAGTTTTAAGATACTGAAGCTGCTACGCAATCAAAAGTTGATGGCGTACTAGCTGCTCGCCTCGATGTTACCAGGTACATCACAATATATATAATCCCACGGATATAGTGACTAAGGGAACGTAACCAGGCAATGGCGAGACCAACAGCCGGTTTCTCGTACGCATTTCTATCCATCAAATTACGTGACAGATTGTTAATCTCTAATTAGACGTAGTTTGGGTTGCTAGAAGCTTCAACTGACAAACTGTTGGCAGTTTGTCAACGGTATGTCAAATCCCAAATCAATTGCCGATTGGAGCCATTTTGAGTTTCTGAACGCATTTTCTCTTTGTTAACATATTGTTGACATACAATTTTTAATTGTAGATTATCGAGGAATTATCGACGTGTTAACGCAAGTATTCCGATTTGAACTCCAATTTCTAAGCGGATTTAATAGGATATAGGGATGTTACAAAATAATCGATTTTAATTTTTCGTTTTTTATAGCAATATTAATATAAAACTTAATTTCTATCAATAATGCTATTTGGTTTCCTAATTCCTTACGTTGAAATATTAATAGAACATTGCCTTTGATTTTTAGTTTTGAATTGGTTATATTTTTATTCATATAATTTTATTTGATTTTAATCTGATATTTTTTTAATATGAATCTCTTTAGACAAACCCTAAGACACAAGTGTGTAAAGTTACAGAAATGGAAATAATCTTTTAATAATAGCAAAAATATTAGAAATTGGCAAGTTTCAAATCATCATCATCAGCCCTGTCGGGAACCTACCTATATGTTGAATTACTATAAATTATATAATATAAATATTAGAATAAAATATAAGTAGATAGATCGCGTTCTGTGTAATTTTTACGCGACAGCAAACAAACAAGATAAACAACAACAAATCAAACTTTTGTCCAACTAACGAAACTTCAGCTCCCGGCGGGAATACTTTGACATTGCAAGACAAAGACGAAGCTATAAGCTAGAGGGAAATAGATATACTTTAAAAAATAATTCGGCTGTCAACAGTAGATTAGTTAATTTTTCGATGATTTGCGTTCTAGAAACTCAAAGCTCGATGACAGATTGTTAACAAATTGTTATTGTGACAAAGTGTTGACTAATTCATCGTGCTAAAATTGTACCAGAAACCGGCGGCAAGGCTTCCAGCCAGGCACTTTTATATGCTAAGCAAACACAGCTAAGGGCACTCCCCGTGAGGTACGGACCTCAGCTTAGCGTTGCTGGATCACGAGCATATTTTCTCAATTAATATACAATGGTATAACTATAAACGTGGGCTTTTTTTAATATCATAAAACTTAGCTTTTTTCTTAAATTTAAAATATAATAAATATTCTTTAACTTATCGAAATAAATATGGAATAAAACTTCAAAATTATAAATAAGCAAGAGAATTTTGCACTCCAACTCCTACTTCATATAACTGAAATTATTAATTTTACTAGTTACATACTTTTTAAAATATATATAATAGTTAATTTGTAATCGTTGATTCGTTACGAAAGAGGTAAGCAAAATATTATGCAATTTATATATATAAACGCTACATTAGAGATGAGGTTAAATTAAGTAATTTTATTTTGGCCATACATTTCGTTCAACAGAATGACATCTAAAATTTATTAAAAGAAGCGTGAGAAGCCTTAATTAACAACATTTTATGCTTTAAGACGAAAGCTTAATTGCAAAGCGGAAAACACTAATAACAATTATCATAAAAATCGTTAAATATCTACCTTATATATTGAACCTAAGTACAAAGCTACATTAAGTAGAGCCAGAAATTTTATATATAATATAAAGTGATAGTATTATCTAAAATGTCCAGAGTAAGCAATCAATATCACACTATTCATCTAAAAGCTACGTCTTTAGAGCAATGAGCAAAGTATTATTATTACATGATAGTTAATGACTCGAACAAACCTGTGCGTCTACCACGAGTCTTGCAACGATAGTCGCTAGCATTCCATCTTGTATGCAGAATTTAGTTCCATTTAACTACCGCTTGGAGCGCTTAAAGGAGTATAATATTCTCTCGGAAACATGGTTTAATGGGCTTTTTTCAGTAAATTAAGACGTGCATAGATTATATAATAAACTTTATCGTTTATCAACTAATGATATGATTAATTTTAATTTTTATTTATAATCTTTCATTGTGTCCCATCACATATATAAGCTGTCCAATTTTATGAGAGACCCTATTACATAAACGATAAAAAAGCACAAAAAACTACTCACTGAATCAACACGAGAACCTTTGGCATAGTTACAGGATTTTATAGAGTTCTAATTGTATGCGTGCCGTGCCCACAGACCGATTGACTCTTCACGAGATGTCTAAACTACGCCTTAGGGTTGCGCGTACCGCCTGCGAGCAGACGTTTGCAAGTCTCGTGGTAACTGGTAGGGGTGCCATGTTAGCGTAAATTAACACTAAATATTGCCTCACACGCTGTTAGCCAACTCGGAGCAGTGTTTGTCCTTCCGCCGCCAGCTCAGCAGATCGTCGAGCAATGCTTCCAGGTGAGGGTTGCCACCTAGCTGTTCCACCTGATACAATTGCATACATGTGTACGTCATATTTATTTAAAACGTGCTAACTCTTGAAAGTTAATGCCATAGAAATCAGAAGTATAAATCAGGTTTTTGTATCATTCTTCATTGATGCTGCGCTCCTATTGTTCGTACCGTGATGAAAGCCAGTCTAGACGTACAGCCACAGCCCCATTCGTATAAATACTAGTGTCCATATATAATATTCAGCTGTTAGCAGGGCTCGAACCTACGACTAGGCTTCGCAGACGGGAGATTGACTCAAAACGGGCCATCAAATTTATTGAGATATATTCGAGTATAATTATATATTAACATACATAGCTTAGATAAAAAAAAGTGTCTCTCATGACGGATAGGGAGGTCAAAGAGGTTGCGCTGGACAGAAGCAATTGGAAGGGACTGCATCACAGACGCCGACAAGAGTTCAGCTCTTTAATAATTTTTTTTTACACATAATATTTTTTCAAGTACAGTGATTAGTCACACCACGAGCTTTACGGTGATGAAGTGTGTGTGTAACACCTCTGCCTATTTTTTCATTAAGAATTTTGTTCTTACCTCCTTTCGTGCATCAGCGTCCAGACTCTCCAATATATCTCTCGTGTACTGGAAACTACCGAGTTGCTCCAACAAGCGCACGCAGTAGCGTTTCACTTCTACATCGCGCGTTCTTTGCCTTAGAATATCTGGAGTGATGTTCAGGTATTATCGGACATCGGAATAACATTAAATGTTGTTTCCTTTGGTACAGGTAAAATTTACCTGTAACAAAACCTGTTACCTGTCACCAAACACTTTAAGTTTACGTAAATTTGATGGGTAATATTAACACAATACTTAAACCAATATATTATACTAGCTGTCCCGCCCAGCTTCGCCCGGGTGAAAAAGTAAAATTTCCTGAAATACGATCGCAGCGCCACCTATCGGGTCCAATTGTGATGTAAGCTATCCTTTCTTTTAAGTTGGGTCAAACTGCATAGTGTGTGCAAATTTGATTGAAATCGGTTAAGTAGTTCAGGAGCCCATCGTGGACTTAATTGCCATATAAAAGGTTATAGTGAGTCAATCTTAAAAGATAAACATATGCTGTCGCGGACTTTTTTTTAGAACTTTTAAAGAGGAACAATTCCCTGATACATGATATTTTCGTAACTTAAACCATTTACGCAGCGTACGCAACGGAAGCTCTCAAAAAGGAATATTTTTCCCGTTCTTGCAACATTTTTCATTTATGCTTCGCTCCTATTAGTCGTAGTGTGATGTTATATAGCCTAAAGCTTTCCTAGAGAAATGGACCATCCAACAAAAAAAAAATTTTTCAATTCCAACCAGTAGTTCCTGAGATTAGCGCGTTCAAACAAACAAACTCTTCAGCTTTATAATATTAGTATAGATGAACATAAGTATATACATGATCATATCTATAAAATTCGGCGTGTTACAAATATACATATGACAACCCTACATACGTTCAGAATAAGTTAGGAGCAATTTTAATTTCGAATAACTATTTGAACTACCACAGTTCTTTAATGCATTGTAAAAGGATACGCAACACTTGGTTGTCCACCTCCTGGTTCCTGATGGCGTGTATGATGGGGAAGCTGAACTTGCCCTCGGTCAGGTCCTCGCAGAAGCTTTTGTTCTCAGAGTACTGCAACATTATATTGACAGCCATGAGACATTAAAGCTACAACTATGTCACATTAAAGCTACAAATATGGGACATTAAAGCTACAACTATGTCACATTAAAGCTACAACTATGGGACATTAAAGCTACAACTGTTTCACATTAAAGCTACAAATATGGGACATTAAAGCTACAACTGTTTCACATTTAAGCTACAAATATGGGACATTAAAGCTACAACTATGTCACATTAAAGCTACAAATATGGGACATTAAAGCTACAACTGTTTCACATTTAAGCTACAACTATGTCACATTAAAGCTACAACTATGAGACATTAAAGCTACAACTATGTCACATTAAAGCTACAAATATGGGACATTAAAGCTACAACTATGTCACATTTAAGCTACAACTATGTCACATTAAAGCTACAACTATGGCACATTAAAGCTACAACTGTTTCACATTTAAGCTACAACTATGTCACATTAAGGCTACAACTATGAGACATTAAAGCTACAACTGTGTCACATTTAAGCTACAACTGTGTCACATTTTAATGACAGCAATGTCACAAAACTAGCAACTCATTTGTCGAGCAAGGTATACGATTTTTTAATAAGCTACCTAGAAAATAATTGTATTACCATTTGTAGAGTTTAAAGCTGTCATTAAACGTGAACTAATTCAAGAAACCATGCATGGCAACGAATTGCTCCTCTTACAGACAATTTATATGTAAATTTTATCTTTTTCTGCCCTACGCAAAAGGGAACCAATGTTAAAAAAAAAGTTTAAGTAAAGCGGGTTCTTCCGCCGTTTCCTGCCGACAGGGTTTTTTCTTGGTAACTGTAGTTTTATATTAGTATGTTTACGTTCAATAAAAAATATATATACGGTCGAACAGAGAAACCTCCTTTTTTGAAGTCGGAGTATTGACAACATATTGACAGCTATGTCAAATAGGAATTGTCATTAGGCTACGGTAACCGCTTACTGTCAAAACGGGACATATGCTGGAATTGAGCTTACCTCCTGCAGGGATAAGTTGCAGTAGTCATCCCTTATTTGGAAGTACAGGCCGAGGATTGCCGCCAGTTTGGTGAAGTCAGATTTGTTCTCACTGAATAGTTGCATAAGTCTTATCGCAAGCATGAACAAACCGCCAGTCTCTGTAAACAATGATATATTTTTTAATATAAATAATATTGTTATGAATATATAATTTTCGCAGTTGAAATGCGATCTCTTCGAAAAATGTGCGATGTAACGATCTCAGATCGAATCCGCAAACAAATGGCGTAAACGAGGGTGTGATTGCAAAAATTAAGAAAGGCATGTTACGTTGGTTTGGACATATAGAGAGGATGAATGAAGAAAGATTGACGACAAAGCGAAAGTGTGTGCAAGAAGGGGCACAGGAAGACCACGTTCCAACCGATCGGTCCAAACCGATGAGCATTTATGAAGAGACCGATGAATCTGGCCGAAGCGAAAGAGTTATGTAAGTCTAGAGAGAATTGGCGATCCTTACTCTGTGCCTACCTCATTAGGGACTCGGCGTGATGATATGTGTGTATACTTTTTATTAATGAAAAAAATATAGCAAATAAGTATAGTCAGAAACGAACTTGCAATCTTTGTGTTGCAGGCAACCACTCGAGCCACTTGGCCTCTACGGCTTAGTTAAGTTTATAACTTACTCTTTATGGTCATCTCCTTGTACTCGTCCTCAGATGGGCATTGGAAGTTGTCTCTCCAGTAAATCTCCATGCCCTGGCCGCGATGCAGTTCCAACAGCTGCTCCGTGTACACGGTCGTCGCCTGCGCCCAAGGAAGAAACATATCCTCACGCTTTCCTACAAGGGTCTCCAACGGGGTAGGCAGAGGTGTGTAGGTAGTACCCACACCCACTCTCCGCTTGAGATATATATTTAAGGGAAATATGACAGGTGGCGAGTCCATATAGAATTGTAACTGTACAATACTCAGTTGCCAAATTTCATTCAATTCCGTTCAGCCATTGTGTCGTGATTGAATCACAAACATCCAT
Source organism: Drepana falcataria (assembly GCA_945859725.1). Taxonomy (NCBI): domain Eukaryota; kingdom Metazoa; phylum Arthropoda; class Insecta; order Lepidoptera; family Drepanidae; genus Drepana; species Drepana falcataria. The sequence goes on from OX243929.1 coordinate 10,309,434, forward strand.
ACATATTCACAAACTTTCGCATTTATTATCTTTATATATTTATTTCTTCTGTACGTGTGTATGTCACTGAACACCTCCTCAACGGCTGGACCGATTTTAATGAAAGTTTCTCTGTCTTCAGGTGGATTCGAGAATGGTTTAGATTCACAATTGGACCCGATAAGTGGCGCCACCATGGTATTATTTCACTCGAGCGAAACTGGGCGGGACAACTAGTATTATGCATATAATTGACTAGTCACGTAACCACGTCCTCCAAGCACATTCAAATTGTATGTAAACAAGAGATCGCTTACCAAAGGGTGTCCCAGCTCCAGTGACTTCGCGAGCGCGCCAATCATGACGTAGTTGGCAGCGTTGATGGTGCTGGCCACGCCGTATATGGAGTGCGCTACAGGAATACCGCGACGCAGTATCGAGTTATCTTGGATATCATCGATTCTGGAAACGAATATAAAAGATAGATTCATTCGAAGTTCTTCCGCTATTTTATATATCCTCACGCCTTCCCACAAGGGTCCCCGAAGGGGTAGGTAGAGGTGTATAGGTACCCACACACCCGCTTTTCGCCAGGAATATATTTTAGGTGCCAACGAGACAGATGGCAAGTCGATCGCCGTTACTTAAGCACGACTATACAGCCTTTGAATTGCTTCTCAGACGTATGCAGGTCTTTTCCTTCACCGTAGAGCTCGTGGTAGCTTCAGCTATTTTAATTCCTTGAAATCAAACCTAAACAGTTTTTTCTGATTGTGTTCAGTTTCTCAGTCTCTTTTTCTTCTTTCAGTTTCATGCTGGTCGGCTTTCATAGATAAATATTACCATAGACACACGCCACTAGTGCTGTTAATTTGATGACTCATATGGCATCACAGCGGAAGTGCGTACGTCACGTACCCGTGACCATGACCCAATCAGTTTATATTTACGAGCACACATTGTTAACAATGATTCATAGCAATTTATGCTAATAATATACGCGTGTGACAATTGTATCAATGCATCAATCAATATATTGATATCTTATGGGTTCTAAGAATACCAACTCTTGGGTTTATGAATCAAAATAAAATTATAATACATTATTTTACCAACACCGGCTGCAACTGACTGATTATGCGAAACCGAAATTGCTGCTTTGAAAATGAAGCCATATTAATGAAAACGTATCTTCGGTTCTTCCACAAGGGTTTCTGGGGCTGTAAAAAGACCATCCCGCCGGATCGACATTTAGGTACAAGCGTGATAGATGAAGCTGGAGGATGAAGGAGTCTTTCACCGACGCTCAGCCTCAACACAAATTCAAATTCTTCACTGACGTAAGGTTTCAGATCTAACTCATAAAGAAACTCATTGGTATAGAACTATATACCACCGGGATTTGAACCCTACAATGTTGACGTTGCTGGTGAGTACATCAAACACTCGACCACCACGGATCGTTAGAACGGTTTTTCTTGCTCTATGAAATGAACGCCATTCAATACACGGGGCACATGTACACATTAAATAGATTCAGGAAACAGTGTCTATTTTGGTTAAGGATTGTTATGTATATCTATGGAAATATTGTCAAAAGGCCTCGATCCATGACTAACATTGAGGTAAAATAAAGTAAAAATAGAAACTAGTTTTATATATTGTAAGACCAAAAGGGGTGAATTAATAATGAATTTACTTTTACTGCTGTATATTTATGTATTCTCACGCATTCCCAAAAGGATCCCCGAAGGGGTATACAGAGGTGTATAGGTGATAGATACAGTGGGTGTGTACTGCTGTAATAGCGATAAAAATTGTTCTTAGCTCAACAAACAAATTGATTAATCAAAAACAATAAATTGTTATTAAAGTGACTGCGCGTGTCAGAGATCTTGTAAAGAATGCAATTGTAATAACTATATTTAAACAGACTAAATTAATGGGCGCTGCGAGGTCGGTGGAATATAATTGGCCGTCTGTTCTAGCGGTCAGGGATCTTGGCTGCGACACTTGAGGTCCCCGATTCCTGCTGAGGGCAGATATTTGTGTACTGAACACGAGCGTTTGTTCCTTATGCAAATATGGGTGCGCCCTGCCGGATGATAAGCAGTTACAGTCGCCTCTAGACTCTTGAAACACAAGGGTACTCACGCGCTACCGACCCTGATCTTTACCCACCCTTCATAAAGAACTCCATGCTGTACTTTCTGAGGAATTCTTCATGGGGGAGTTCGTTCCACAGGCTAAGCGTTCGCGGAATATAGGGACGGAATAATTGCTTTCCTTGCCTATCAAAAGCTTAGTCTATTTAAAATAGTCGTGTTGACCCAGTGTTTCGAGTCGCCTGCAACGCAAAGATCGCAATGCAAATTTAAAACCAAGAACTACAACCAGTGACACACCAACTACCAATCGTAGAGATTTTTTAACTTACAGTGATTAATCGCACCGCGAACTAAACGGTGAAGAAAATTATGGAGAGGAAATAGGTTTAAGAAATTCATAGCCGTATGACATGTTTGAGAAACGGCGATGGACATTTGTTCCAACGGAGATCCATTGTGCCCTCCTTTAGTTTATTGCACTTTAACCTAAGCATTGACAAGTCAGCCTTTTAAACAATGTGTCCGCTAACATTGGATTTGGATAGGAATTCGCTTTATTTTCTAAGACACATCACGATTACCCACACGTTGATACTCATGTAATGTGTTGGGTGTGTATAGCCCTACACCCAACCGGGTGGAAACCAGAGTAATCTTTGCGATAGGTATATTTTATCATTATATTCACGATATTTCCTAATCCCTTTGGCAAAATCATTTTCTGTTCTCACTCACACTGTCCATTGTATAATTATTAGTTGCGGAAGAAGTTGTCATTGCCATAATTTGGATAGCAAGAGAGGGAACCGAAAGGGATTTTGTCGGCCATTTTTAAGTGTAAAATAATGACTCCAACTTACAATAGACTAGAGTTGTGTAGCATTTGAACAATCTCTCCGACAGCCTTGAGTTTGTCGTCTGATATCTTGAGCCAGTAGTTGAAGGCAGACGCGAGCTTTGCGCGTATCTGCTTGCCTGGTACTTGTTGGATGTACGTGTATGGCATCAGGACTTTCTGAAAGGAAAAAAAACAATTAAGAATGGCATGAGATTGAATATTGTTTAACAAATTAGGTGGGGGTGCGAATCCAGTATGTGTTAATATTTTACGGCTTTTGTCATAATTTCCCGTATGTATCACATGAGACCCTTAATATCGCCCGCGTAATATGCTTGTCGCATTTAAAAAAAAAATATTAGCTCGTTTTGCTCCGGAATAATTTCGCTTTCATATGTGAAAGAATAATTTGAATCGGTTTAGTTTACAAAATAATCAAATCATAACTCTTTATATTATTAGTGTAGATATGAGCGACCATCCAATACGGGCCCGGAAACACGGCGAGGGTATTAAAACGTGCTCAGAAAAAGTGCTACTAGAGATCCCGTAGCACACAATAAACGATCTCCGAGGAGGTTTTACTGAGTAAATCTTACATGACCCGCTAGTCTAAACCCGTCGAAAAGTAACGTTCTGCTAATCGAGATATTGTTAGGCGTCCTCTTAGACTGCTGAACTCAGATTAATATTCTCCATAGGACCACAAACTTATTTGAGTCAGAAGAACGTGCGATATGAACGACGACTGGCAGTAGTATGAAGTTAAGAGCGTTGTATAAATAAATACATTTACTCCTTAACTTTTAAATCGGGGAAATTCGTTGACTATGAGAGAATCGCATTTGGGTCTTAATATAAGTTGATGAGAATTAATGGTTCGATGCCGAAGCTATTGTGCCGAGGCTATACTGACGACTTTTTTCGTATCGATGACGCGAGTCTGGTTATTCGGCCCTCCTCTCTAATCTCCTCTAATAGCTCGGCGTGATGATATAGTTATCATCACATAATATTAAAACAAATGTCACCGGCCACCGTGCAAAGTCAGGGCGGATCGCTAGTACTTGAAAATAGGGCAGATCTAACGCACTTTACATTTCGTGGCGCGGCCTCAGAACAAAGGACACCAATTTACTTTACAAGAATTTAATCTTTAAATAAAAAGTAAATCATGTTTTATAGTTACAATAACAACAATTAACAATATTTACAAATAAATGTTTTATAGTTAGTAATTATAGATATAATTATGTTTTTTTACAAGCTAAGAGGAAGATCATACTTGTCAGTCACTGAAATTTGGAATAATAAAAAAAAGTATATTTTTTTTACTTGAATACTGAATGATTTATTTCTGATATCAGACATGAAATATGGTGCAAAAAACTGCTATGATAGAGCTCAAATTGAGTTCTACATGACATAGTACTGTTGACTGAGGAATTCAGGCTATCTCAGAAAGAAATACTAAAAACCTGTTGACATGCTATTTTTATCATACTGAGCACCTTTTTAACTTAAAAAAATGTTTTCATTACACAGCCATTTCAAAAAATGTCTTAGGATATTAATAAATAAATACCTGGGACAAATTGACCTAGTCCCAAAGTAAGCAAAGCTTGTGTTATGGTAACTAGACTTAGATATTACTATTAATATGTGCTTGATAACATTAAATATAACAGTGAGGACTTGTAAAATTTTATCATTGTACAGTTATAAAAAAAATTAAGATGGATAAAAAAAAATTAAAATAAAAAAAAAAAAAAATTGTGATATGGGGCATTTATTCCATTTATAGATTTCAGTTTTCAATTATTTTCTTTATTATGAAATTATTGAAAAATAAAAACTAAAAATACTGTAAATGATTACAAATCATAGGATCACTCACTGTCATAATATTGAAGGGTGCCCCTTCAATATTCAGTCATGTGCAGCTTAGCCAATAGTGGAGTTATTACAATTAATATATATATATATATATATATGTTTATTCATTTACCTTAACATATCTACCTTAAAAAAAAGTGCTGTGACATCATGATATTTACATTGAAGTTAAGATATGATAACAATACTTTTAAGAGGAATAACAATGGAAATAAAAACAATGCCTCCACTTAATTTAAAATTTAAATCACTAACAATATTCAATGCCTTCCAATCCAATCCAATGCCCAACGTTTAGAATTTGGTGCCAAATCACTTTATTTATTGACAAAATAAGTACCTATTATTCGTCGCATTGCGTCATTTCATTTTAATCTTCAGAGAAATGTTAACGAACGTATTTCTGAATGACATATGAATGTTAGACTCTGAAATGTATATTTGATAATAACTATATTCAATTCATATAAGCCGACGTTTATAAACAGATAATTCTTAGCGGTATTTCTTGGCCTTTGCCTATTAGTAAAATTTTACATGAATATATCATACCTTATTAACAGCATCTTGTTCTTTTTTTCCACGTTTAATAAGAGATTCAATTGATTGAGACATAATTCACGTTATTATTTTACCGATACTTAACGTTTTAATTGATCACGCTTCATAAAATTAGTATTGATTTTCCCGTGTAACGAAGTTCCATTGACATTGACATCACCACTGACATTATTACGATGCAATTTACTTCAGTTCACCACAGAATATGTACTATCCTATAAACAGTGGCAGCCAAATAAGCCACGATCCGCGAAAATTGCCGATGGTTATCAAAAACTTTGGAAAACCTACTCTCATGGCCTGGCTTTATCTTTAACAAAACACATAATAACGGTAGTTACAACTATTCGTAGCAGATTATAGTACTTGTAATAAATAGGTATAAGTAAATTACGTTCAAGAAATTGTTTAATAACGACATACATAAATGCGAAAGTATTACATTTATTAGTACAAGTATGGACAGAGTATATTGTGCGAATAGTTGGAATAGATTTTATTCTCAACTTTTGTGGTGTACGTACGTTGCAAGTGTTGACATATTCAATTTACTTTTAAATTCATTGCAGCCGAAAGACCTAGTATCCATAACATGATGGTTTCGACAACAACTAATCAAATATTTAAAATATTACGTCAAGTCGTCAAAACAAATCAAATTGTGAGAACAACAATGAGAACACGATAATAATCTATGCGAGAACCTAAATTTAGCTACGATTCTAAAATATTTTTTGGTATTAATACAAGACAGTTAAACACTTTTTTTACACATACTTTTTGCAGACTGCACAGTTTTTAATATTGATATTTTATTGTCACAAATTCCGTTTTAGATCGTTGTTGGTCGTAAAGATATTTTATCTTCACAATTCGATGGAAACAATGAGCGTAGGAAGCGAGTTATCTGTTGAATTTAGTTTCTGAGTATGTCTGCCCGTAATTATTTATCTGCTCGCGAGAAAAATATTGGGAAAATAGTAGACTGCTTACCAACAATATATCATCAAAAATTCAACTTACGCACTGGGCCTGAGCTGCCACCGCTGTCAGCTAATACCAGCAGTTTTGTGAACAGGAACTTAAACTATACATTTGACCCTTACTCTGATAGTTTTGAGAGGTCTGGAACACCTTTTTCGGACTTTTTCTCTGAAAGTGACACAGGTATTTCAATCATTTACTTTGTTTTTAGGTTTTGCAAGTCTTCCCAGCTTCTACAAAAATTCAATATGATAGTATATGCAATGCAATGTGCAAATTAAAAATATTATTGATATAGCAGTGGTGGCCGAGTGGTCCGAGCAGTTACCTGCAACACAAAGATCGCAAATTCGAATCCCAACTGTATCAATGAGTTTTTTGAACTTAAGTATAGTGATTAGTCACACCACGAGCTTTACGGTGAAGGAAAACATCGAGAGGAAGCCTGCATATGTCTAAGAAGGAATTCAAAGGCGTATGTATAGTCTTGCTTGAGTAACGCAGATGGACTCGCCTTCTGCCACGTTGGCTACTAATATTCCTCTGGTGGAAAGTGGGTGTGTGGGTATTACCTATACACCTCTCACTACCCCATTGGGGACCCTTGTGGGAAGGTGTGAAGATAATTGATATTGATTTATATATTAAATAGATTTAACCATACCACATTGGCACCATACTATGTATATCTCCATCTAAAAGGTCTTGTTGCCTGGACCTTAGTTGAGGGAATGCCAACATAATAAAAAGTAGTATTACCTATGTCACTAAAGAGTTTTTTTTACCAGGGACTCCAGACTTACTCAGTGAAGAGAGTGACAGCAGCTCTGGGTCAGCCTTACGTCGCAACACAGCAGAGGCTACAAAGAAATTAGCTTCAGAGTGGGAGAAGATAGAGAGAACTCTTTACAATGAAGATGGAGAAAAATGCTTGCGACCACATATTATTGAGGAGTGTAAGCAGTGGCGACAGTTGCATCCCCAGCTCCGGTTAGTGACATGTCAACATACATTTTACAAAAAAGTTATAAAAAAACTAGTGGTCCCGCCCAGCTTCGCTCGGGTGGAAAAAAAAAGATGGTGGCGCCACCTATCGGGTCCAATTGTGAATCTAAACCATTCTCGAATCTCCACGAACACACACAAAAAATTTCATCAAAATCGGTCCAGTCGTTTAGGAGGAGTTCAGTCACATACACACGCACACAAGAGATATATATATATTAAGATGTACATAGGTAGTATGTACAATTTGCATTGTGCTATTAGATATTTAAAGTTAGGTATTTCTGTAGTTTTTTGTCATGTATATATTGAGAAAATTAAATGAATACTTCACTTTAATTTACTCATCTAACCCATAAATCATTCCTAATTATGATTAAATCCAACCATTTGTTGCCACATAAATGACCATTTGTTTACATCAAGTATAAATATATATATATATATATAATATTTCAGGATTGTTGGTAAATCTGTACCATTGCCAGAAAAGAGGCTTTCCTACAAACAGATGGATCAAGAAGAGATTATCGCAATGCACTACAGTGACTACGAACAGTACAGTGAGAGTGACGAAAGACTGTCACAAAGCAGCACAGATGTCACTCCACAGAATTCCCCAAGAGTATCAATTGCAGAAAATTTGCATGAACCGAAGTTGTCTCGGGAAAAGGTATCATTCATGCCAATGTGTGGTGATGATTCAGACTTGTCAGACACATTCTGTTCTCTGCTACAAATCACACCAATACATATCCGGGGTCCTTCACAAAGGAAGAGGCAGAACCCCTCAATACTAAGATCCGAGGTGGCTTCATCAAGATGGATGAGGTCATCTGGTCCAGACTCTTCATTCAATTGTGATAGAAATAGTGCTAAGTCATTTGTTTCATTGGATACTAGAAATTATGGTAATTTAGCGTTGAGTGCATCAGAACGTAACAAATCTGTAATTAATAGAGTTGTAACAGCAAGGCATAGAGATTTGACAAGACTGGAGCCTTTAGGAACACCGGATTTGCAACAGAATGAGCTGATGAAGGTATCAAATGGTACACTGCAACATTACAGTATTCGTAAAGTGTCTCTACCGCCTCTTCTCTTAGAGGAAGAAAAGAAAAAGGTTGCTTCAATTAATTCTGCTAAAAAGTACAATGTGAGAGTTAGAAAGAGTGTAAATAAAGGTTTTTATCAGTTGGATAGAGTAAAACATAATTAGAATTGGCTGAATTGTTGATTATATTAACAGTTTAATTAAATGTTTCTGAATAATCTTCATGTAACAAAAATCCATTAAATGTTAAAAGCATGAAATTACAATATTTCATTATTTACTCGAGCATCTATGAAGGGGCTGATGAAAGTTGATGACAGATTTGTCTTTTGTCACATTGTCTGTATCTGGCGCTCTTAAATGGGGATTTGTAGAAAAGGGAAGGTATATATTATTTAAATTCGTATATCCATGGATTCTTCATTCTAATCCTTGTTGTGACTTTTCACTTTGAATCATGTGCTTAATTTATGATAATCTAAATCAATTACACCTTGACCCTCACCTCGGTAGTTTTAATATCTATACAAATAAATAAAATTAGTGTCTGTTTGCAATATTTATATATAAATAAAAAAATGATGGAAAATACACGGTACATATAACAATATATTACATTTTATTTTTTGTCTGTTTGTACCGGCTAATCTCTGAAACGGCTGGACGGATTTTACGGGACTTTCACTGGCAGATAGCTGATGTAATAAGGAGTAACTTAGGCTAATTTAATTTGAATCAACAATATTTTATTGTTAAAATCCACGCAGACGAAGTCGAGGGCACAGCTAGTACAGAATAAAATATGAGGGTATTGTATAAAAATAGGCCGCCATAAAAACAACAGTTCAAATACAAATACAGAATTTATTTTGATATTTACATTATTTGCATTTTATTAACAATCAACATCAACAATATTAAATAATTTGTTCTCGTGGTGTGATATATTATTTCGAACATTCTGGTTAATATTACACTTCCCTTGTACGCCAAGTCCATTTTGTTTTGTTTAACAAAATGGCGACTGTGCTATCAAGGTCGATGTAATATTACGTGAGATATAAATGGTGTTTTTACTTTGTAAATGGTTTACTAGAAGCAGTGAAACATGGGGTTATAATTTTATTTATAAAGATTGAGCAACTGTGGGAAAGCTGTGAGCTTGGCTTGTCTTGGCTCAGGGCTGCCACAAAATACTTTTTAGGGAGTAAAAGACAAAGTTAGTTAATTATTGCTGGGGTTATTAGAGTTATAGAAAATTGCTGTTAGTTTAAGATTTTTATTGTGGCAGCCTGCAGTGAAAACATATGAACATGACTAAATCCATCACTTGATATTGGCATAGCTACTTCATGGCTAGTTGATATGCCACCATTTCAGCGTTCGCATTGGCACTGTAAATCGTTTCATATAGTTAATTTATGTAAATAATTTCACTTGTACTATTTCTACAAGGCTATATACATATTTGGAAGTTCATTTGGATGCTGTGCTCAAAGGCACACTAATTTCTAGGTAGGTAACTTCAAGAGGTACAGTTTCATAAATAAATAATATCAAACTGATATACAGCCCAATAATCGAGATGGTATTACAGTGCCAACGACAATTTAAAGATTTAATAGAGTAACGAAGAATAACGAATAACCAGATTTTAAATATATAGTCGAAGTCTCAACTTTGAACTCGAGCATGAAGAGCGAGTTAGATTTGCTTTCAGTTTGTTTCGATAGAGAAATCTTGTATGTAATACTTTATATATCTTTTTTACAATATTAATTTAAATTGTTATAATTATATACCTCACAGCCATCATTATATATTGATACTACTTTAAAAAGGGCTAGTGTAGTGTGTAACCCTATAAGATGGCGTACAGCTTACAAAAAGGTCTAGCGAACATTCGTTAGGTATAGAGCAAGAGAGGCGACGAGATGAGTATACTTTTGTAAAAAAAAACTTTTACTAAGTGGAATAAATACTAGGAAATTATACTATAACATGTAATTGTATGGTAAACTCGTTTTGATTGTATAGTTGTACCCTTTTTGTACATTTATTGCTATGTAGTTGAAACACATATTTCAGAGCATATTTTCACAAAGATCCACTCGTCTCATCGCCTTAATAGCTATTTAAATATACAGAATGTTACCAGTTGAGTCATATTTGGAGTGCTGCTTAGAATCCCCTTACGAACACGAGACAAGTCGACATATTATTGAGGTTTAAAAAAAATAAGTAAAAAAATAATAATCAATCTTTTGACATACTAACCTGACCTACCAACTTCATTGGTTTAAAGCACAAATTATATTGTGTGGGGAGGTAAGAAGTAAAAAAAATATTTTTTTAACATGATCTAAATCGCAATGTCGACTTGCTTGATCGTAGGGCGCTTCTAAAGAACACCCGAAAATATGTCTCAATTGGTATGTTATACGTATATATATATATATATATATATATATATTACATAAAAATTCACCATTTTCGTTCTAAAACGTTAACAACCTCAAGCTATTAGCAATAGTCAACAATGTTGTTAATTCTAGGATTTAATGCACACAGAGAATGGATACTAGCTTACGTGTAGGCTTTTCAGTATTACGAGAGGATCGTTGCATTAAAACTATAAAAAATTTAAGTATGCAGAGCCGGTGAAAAAATGACATTTAAATTATTGACGTAAGGAGCATAGTGAAAATTAAAATGGGTGTCACTAAAATAAGATGACATAAGTGTTATAGGTATTTGACATTTAAGATTAATATAGTGTTGATCTTATAGTTTGGAGATAACTCTGATAAATTTACAGTTAAATGTTGTAATGAAAATATTGTTCCTTTTCACCTGCTCGAAAATAAAAAAAATATGACTTACTTACCAGTCATAAAAGTGCACTAGCACTTTCATAAATAATAAAAATAATGTTAATCCACAGAAGTGCTATAATTTTACGCGTGTCTGGTATTTTGACAAGTAGGTTACCTATTCATAAAAGAATATTAACTATAGTGAGTATAATAATAATATTTTTTCAGGGATATCCAAAGTTTGTCTATAATATATGTCACATAGCTCTTTTGTTTTTAAAATAACGTTACAATTAATTTCAAAAGGTCTGTCAGAGAGTAATGTACCAAATGCAGCCATTCTTGAAACGTATGATCTCTATTGGCGTAATACACTTATTTAAATTGCCCTACACGTTAAAGGACCGCTAAGATACCACCTAGCAACAAATGTGACATGCATACGATACATACACATTGCATAAACAATAATAATAACATTAGACTTCAAGCAAACACACGCAGAAAGACTCAGCTATATTCTCTCTCGTTAAGGCGATTATACAAAGTTAAATACTATTTTTATTTCAAATTGCACACTGACCCACCTATAAACTTTTAATTGCGATAAATATTTTGTAATGCTGTATAAAAATATTAAAGAAAAAATCGTCATTTAGTATTAATTACTTAATTAACATTCAAATGAATAGCATGTATTTTACATTTTTACAATGAGACGTCCGTACTCTAGGTAATCTTACTAGCATACAGTGACATCGAAGCCTAGTCAACAACAAACTACACACGATATTATTGAATATAAACTTTATAATTAACCGTAGCCCACTATTCAATGCAAAGGAGACGTATTATGAAAAAAATATTATGTAACATACAAAATTACATATGACTATTTACAACATTCTAGCTAATAAATTTAAAAAAATTAGTGTTGAATATTAGCACAATCGCGGTACACTAAATATTAGGTACCTAGTTTGGCGTTTAGGGCTTCCAGATACATGCATGGGTCACTACTTACCAAATTATCAAGCTCAAGTTACAACTAAAGGCAATTACTGTCGCTGTTCTTGAGGTGGCCGGTTTCGAAAATCAATGCAGTTTTGTCAAACATACAACTCTCAACTGGATGCCATTCATTTGTCATTTAAGGGTTAATTTGACGTTTTAATGACGGCAAGGCAATTGCCATATTGGCCGAAATGTCAAATGAACCGAAAATCCCCTAAAAGTTCTTGCAAAATTTACGCACGCCACTCGATGTGTTTTTGTGTATGGAAGATGTTGTTTTGCATGTTAACTCGCCAGTTTATGGAGAGTACAGCTATTATATTCACAGCTCAATGTATGTGTTTGTTTTGTTACCCTTTACGCATGCCCTATAAGCCTAGGCAAACATTTGGCAACGCCGAATCGAATGTTCGGCCAAATAAGCCAACAATTTTCCAATTTTTAATTTAATATTTTTGGACAGACTGATTAGTATAATTACATAATTAAATATTTCTATCGTGCACAACCATCTCAAAACTGTACAAATAATTTACGTCTGGTGTAGCGATTAATTTTAATTTAATTATATTAACATTTTAGTTAATTAGTGGAATTTAGCAGCATTTTAACTGCCCTTTTATAGATTCCAAACCAAATTAATAGTTTCTTAGATTGTACGGCCTTTTTTCTACGTGTCTTACAAATTTCCTTGTCACGAATTTGGATACAATTTTATGGGATAGTGTTACAAAAATATGGCAGTATGAATGCAATCAATTCCTTTTACAAACTATGGGCACGTTTATCATGGACCGAAATGTAACACGTTTTCGAATAAGGACTTTCCACCGTTTGCTTTAGACACAATTTAGCTTGAATACATTAAACACATTGCTGAATATTCACGACTAGACCACACACATTTTAGTATCTTGAAATTAATACATCCAATTATCCTAAGTTGTAAGTTAAGGCCGGTTTTGCCTATTCTATATAAATGAATATGATTATTCAATGCTTGATATCTATTTACAAGATGTTTGATCAAAGCTTTATTTACTTTTCAGAGATTGTGTCAGTTTAATAGAGGTATAGGTAATAGCCGACATCGGATTTGGTAAGCAATGCCGTAAACCACCTACAAATCTTAATTTTGATCAAACATCTTGTTTTTTAGTTATTGCATTATGCTGAATGTCTACATGTATAGAATGACACTAGTTAACTTTTTGGTGAAGTGGCGAACGCAACTAATATCTAGTAAATTCTAAAAGAGGACCTCTAACCAACTGCAACGGTCTTATGTTTCAAATTTTAGAATAGTTTATTAGTTTTATTGAATTAAAGTTGTATTTTGTGCAGCCGATTAAAGTACTTATCTAATACAATCAACATAGTAGGTAAACTATGCGAGTCCACAATCGTCAAAGCACCCGGAGTTAACACTAAATACATCAAGGCTTCAAAAGCCCTACTTTCATAACAACGACGTGTCGAAAATAATATCACACATTTATAGCAAAAGTACACTTTGCACTCAATGTTTCTTGCAACATAAAACCATCCGATTTCGATTCACATGTTAATGGCATAAAATATCTCGTATAATTTGTTTCAGTTCAAAATATTACTTTTAAGTGCAGCGCCTTGATTCACGTCCACTTTGACAATCCCCGCCCAATTTTGGGAGATGATGAGAAAATAATGTATTGGGTAAATGTTATAAAAATGAAGACGCAAAAAATAAAAGAACAAAAACTTAAATAAAACTTTATAATTTTATTAAAAATGAACAAAACGGGGTACGAAGTGATGTGTTGCTAATTTCCCACAGATAAAGTACATTTTGTGCGCGTTTGTAATGCGTCCGTTTCAAATGTGCACAAAAAATACAAGACTAAATGTGACTTATAAAAACAAAATATTGAATAGATTAAGGTCGACATAGTGAGCAATGGAACTGTATCCAGAAAACTAACATAACGTGCATAGCGCCTCTTAAAAGAAGAGACTACAGTAATGTGAGTCTTAAGCCACTAATAATATGATTGTGAATTCATTACAAAAAATAACTAAAACTTAAAAACTAGTGTAGTGTCATAAACTAAAGTGATAAAACAACCGAAATAGTATCTGCCGATCTTAAGGATCGTGGAGTTAAGAGCTTAATAAATCAGTCGATGAATATAAATAAAATACTTAATATATTTCTACGTAACAGATCAAATAGATTGGTAGCAACGAAAGAATACTACAGAGTAAGGAATGAACTATCTAACAGAAGTAAGAGATATAAAGAAGAAATATTGTAGTAGCTTTAGATTCTAAAAACTCGGTCATGCAATTAAAAGTTTAAAAGGTCCCACAATTTACCTTTTCAGAGTAATAATCGTTATCCAATTATGTTTTGGACAATTTCACATTAATATTGAAATATTGAAAACATATTTATTGAATTCTAAATAATAATAAAGATTTGCAAATATAATTGCGATATAGAAAATGATTATAGCATTGAAATTCATATTGCTATCGAATATCAAGAATCGTATGATTTATAGTTAAAAAGTCATGGAAATACCACGGAAGTCAACGAGATTATATACATATATGTAATATTGATCAATAACTTAACTTAAAATTGAAACCATCACCATTTTTTACAATAACAAAAATTATAATTAAAAATATAACTGTGTACCTACTCTTTATGAGGGAGTTTAATGTGCGGTGTGCTTTTTTAAAATTGTCTTCTATGCTTACATTCAGTTCCAGTTTGAATATTCATAATGTGTAAATAAAAAGTGCTAATAATTGTAGTTGCATAATAATAATAATAATCTAGTACGAGTTTTCTTATTTTTTTAATTTTGAACACAGTACTTTTCCATTGGCAACTTACTGTCAGCTGTGTGTCATGTTTAAATCTTTATGGTATGTCACAGAAGTGTTTGAAGTAGTTGTAGATAACTCATGCTTTTATTTATTTTTAGTTTATTGAACTAGTTGCGGGGATTTTGCGTATGGTTTTGTTCGCCGAGCTATAGACAAAAATACGTCGTAAAAAAACATAATTATTTATGTTTTATTTGAATTGAGAACACGACTAAAACTCGTACTAGACGTGTGTAGGTATAGACTGCAGTGCAGTAAAGTAAATGAACATGTCGGGGATTGTCTCGTGGCCCTACCGCCTAGATGTAGGAGTAGGGGCCGTCGGTGAGGGCGCTGCACAACAATAGTCAGGAGGCGTCGTCCTTGCCCGCGCTGCCCGTCGCTGACCCGGCGCGCCGGCTCGACCGGTACTCCACGCCGGGGTCGAATTGCATTAGGACGAACACCTGGAATTGTATTGTTATATCAGCACGTAACGATCATTAATGTCTGGTAGAAAATGCTATACATATATAGCATTAAGTCCACCATTGTAAATTTTATACACTTGAAATTGTGCATAAACATTGCACTTTATGTCGTGCAAAAAATTACACTTTACAATGTGCATAAACATACACTAAAAGTCCACACATTGTACTCTCATCGTGCATAATTGAATAGTAATTAAGAAGTAATCGTCAACAATTGGCGAACTGTTTATTGGAAAGTGCTAGTTGACAATTATGTTCAGCCATTTTGTTGAATTCAATTAAATTTCCTCGTAATTGATAGATACTCATATGCCAGTCTAGTTTTCACAGTACAACCTTGATGTATGTTTGATGTAACTGGGTCGGTTTGTGTGGAGTTGTTCAAGAGATTATTACTGCGTACCTGGTCAGTGGGTAGCAAGGAGAAGTCATCAGGAGGGTTGGTGATAACGTAGCGCTTGCTGCTCGCGTCGCATGACGAAGATGTGTCGCGAAACCGATACAGGCCAATACAGAGCATCCCATACGTGCCCAGGGCGGCCACGAACAGATCGCCGTACTTGCCGGCCTCGCCGAACTGGGCTAGGGGGCCGTCGTATAAGGAGATCTGGCCCACTCTACATCGGTCCCTGAATTCATCATTAATATTTGTTTGAAGTATCCTCACGCCTTCCCACAAGCGTCCCCGAAAGGGTAGGCAGAGGTGTATAGGTAATACCCATATAGGGCAAAAATTTGTCTGATGAAGGTATTTGCACCATAGTCTTGGATATAATATCCTCACGCCTTCCCACAAGGGTGCCCGAAGGAGTAGGCAGAGGTGTATAGGTAAAACCCACACACCCACTTTCCGCCAGAGGTATATTAGGTGCCAACGTGATTGTCTTGGATATACTTTGTATTTATGTATATATCTATCTATATCAGTAAATATATCGTTGTTTAGTTACCATGACACAAGCTTTGCTTGATTTAATTGCAATAGGTACCTACAGTTTATCTACTACCATATTGATATGTGCGTCGTCCGTCAATCAGTAAATTTTTGTTCAACGATTGTGTATCTATATGTAAGTGTCGATATTCGTTACCTGTTGGATAAACTCTCTGGCGTGGAGTATCCCCCTCGCAGTCCCGCTCCTTCGGCGAGGATCAGCTCCAACTCGGGAGTGGCGCCGCCAGTGATTAGCGACCGGATCAGCGTTAAGGCATTCTGGTTGAAATACGTCTGCAAGGCAACGTTAGTTATCATTATTATTAGTATAAGCACCGTACAATGTAGACAGCGAGAGTGGAGCACTAGAACTTCTCTCAAACTTTTTTTAAGAGAGGTAGGGCATAACGGGTTTCCCGTTCGAATTCGGAGCTCCTCCGGAGGACCTCCACCTTACAGAAGTCCGTAGCCAAATAACACAATTTTTTGTGTTGTTATCCTACGCGGTGAATAAGGTTTCCAGTAATGAGCTCCTTGGAGAGGGGGGAGGATTGTTACATTGTGTTGGAAGCAGAGGAATTAAACCCATTATGCTGCCAGCACACTATAACTCTCCGAACACAGAGTGGCAACGCGCAAGTGATACTTTAGTATCGTGAGCGTAAATAGGCTACGGTAACCGTTTCCCATCAGGTGGGCCGTATGCTTGTTTGCCAATCTTCTTGTATATAAAAAAAAAAAATATGGATACACGTTAACAACTTACAATGTTGTTAACGTGTATCCATATATCGATACACTATTATTTATATTCATTACTCATATTATAATTCCACAGCCTGCGTTCGTAGAAGGAAACTCTTTTGGACCGCGCAGTGCGAGACCTTTGTGGTATATATATATATATATATATATTTCTTTTAACAGAAGCATAACAGTTATCAAATATATTTCTTGATTGTATCCGACCGATGTCTTAGGTATGTTGACACTCACGGTGGACATGAGAGAGTCAAGCACGCTGACAGCGAAGGCTGTGCCGCAAGCGAACGGCTGCGTCAGATACAGCTCTGTGTCAGGATCGTCATCGTCGTCCTGGTCTAAGAACTGCACATTGCTGTCGTTCACTAGCTCTGCGGACGAAAATAAATTGTTGAGTCGTGCTTTCACGTCACTGGCTTGGTCCACTCGACCTTCGCAAGCGCTGGCTCTAGCAGAGCCAGTAGTGTAAACCTAACCCGTAAATATATCATATCATCACGCTGAGTCCCTAACGGGGCTAGCAGCGAGTATAGAGCGCCAGTTCTCTCAAGACTTATAAGAATACCTCTTTCGCTTCGTCCACATTCATCAGTCTTCTTCAGAGTATTCTTGACGTTCCCTTTGATCCCACATTGATCAAATATCGAAAATAAAAATATACTACACCCTAGGCGTAAAGGTTATTCATACCAGTAATCATGGGCACATTGGCCCCATAGACCGAGCCCCTGCGCTGCAGCAGCACCGGCGCGGGCGGCTGGCCCTGCGGCGGTTGCACGTTGCTGCCATTCGTGCCAACTCCGCCGCTGAGCACGCCTATCGTGTCGTCGAACGTCATCGCCTTGATGTTCAGCGAAGCCAAGATAGCTTCCTTGTCGGCCAGCGTCGGGTCATCGTTGGATGGCACCTTCGCTGACAGGATACAGCACATGTCACACAGGTTCACGTTAACTGCACGCAAGTCGGCTCGGCTTAGCGGTGAACCCTGCAAAATGGAAATTACACTTTACATAAATATTATTAGGAATGTCGTGTTCTTCTTTATGGAAGAAGGAGAACTATTATTATTTGGAACATTGTAAGTGTAAAAAAAAAATCAAGCCAAAAATCTTTTATTCAACGCAATGGATACAGGGAGCACTTAGGTATATATATATGAACGTCACATACTATATAAAAAGCTAAGGCTACCACCGTTTCCAAGAAAAAAACCTGTCAGGAAAAGGAATATTAAAAGAAATAAAGTATTACCTATACACCTCTGCCTACCCTTATGGGAAGACGTGAGGATATATTATTATAAGAAAGTCGCTCACATTCAAAACAGAAATCTTAGGTAGATTCTGCAACATCTTCCACTCTCGTCTGATGTAGTCCACGCTGCCTACTATGACCACGTGTTTCAACTCATGATAATGGAAGTTGGATGCCCTCAGCGGCATCACCAAGTTCCTGAGCCCGATCAGTGGTGAGTCCGGGTCCGCGAACAGACATACCACCACGTGACCGTTGAGCACTGTCATGGCCGCCTGGTTTCTGTCCTGCAAGTAAATTTGATGCATGAATTGACGGAGGAAGGTCGAGTTTGGAATGAAAAAATGGTTTTAATGAATGTTTTAAGTTAAGTCAGCTTTAACCACTGGATTCTGATGATAATTTTTACCGAGTTCAATAGTCTGTCTTTGACAATATTACTTTAAATATTGTCAAAAGTCTGTAGTCTAGCGACTAAAAAAGTCGTAGGTAGTTGGATGGGCCGATCCTAGGAAATTATACTTTAATATAATGGATAACAACTCAATATTTATAATTATCTGATAGATACGGCGTGGCGTAATGCATCACGACTACGTTTTTTCTTGCCGATTTTTTTTATACAACTAGAGTGGCTAACAAGCATACGGGCACACCTGATGGAAAACGGTTACCGCAGCCTATTTACTATTTCGGCTATAGTGATGTATAATATTGGGAACAACTGTCAAAACCGTCACTTCAAGACGCCTATGAATATACGAGGCTACCTCGAGGATATTCATAGTGGTATTTGGTACATTCTCGAGATACATTTAAGTCAATTTGCAGTATTTTCCTATCAATCAACTAATTAATGTACTTAAGCATAACACCTTAAGGGATTAATTACCAGTATACAGTCCTCTAGATTCCTAGCAGGACTCCAATGGAACATGCCAGTGGAATCGTATTTCATTTCAGTCTTTTCAAAGTCGAAATCCTTCGACTGGTCGTCTGCCAGACCAGCTGGCAAGCTGACGCCATTGCTGTTTTGGTTGCCACCACTGCTGCGGCTCGTTGGCCTGTCAAATAAAAGAATTAGTGCATTAGAGATCGGAATGATACCTACAGGATGTTAAAGTAAGGGGTAAAATCTAGATTGCGGCTTTATTTAATCTAATTGAATGCTAAAATATTGAGTAGAGTTCAGTTACATTAAATTGGAACAAGTTACGCGAATTTTATGTGAATATATTGGTTGTAGGAGATTTTAAGGAATTACGT
Source organism: Drepana falcataria (assembly GCA_945859725.1). Taxonomy (NCBI): domain Eukaryota; kingdom Metazoa; phylum Arthropoda; class Insecta; order Lepidoptera; family Drepanidae; genus Drepana; species Drepana falcataria. The sequence continues at coordinate 10,329,255 of OX243929.1, forward strand.
TTGCGTTATTAAGTTCATATGAAACTTTTAAACGTTTAGATGACTGAATTTACGGAAGGGAACTCATGCTATCCTGTCGCATTCCCTACTGTAATGAGAACGATGTATTTTTTTTGCGTTAAGTATAAAAAGTTTAGTTTAATATAATTCAGAACGTTAGTAAATTTTGGTTTTGCTATTTTTTGTATGGGGACCCGAAAGGATAGCATCAGCTTAAGATTCTAGAAAAGAATTCAAATTCTACTAAATAAACTCTACTTAAAATTGTTCTACTTTAGTTACGTGGGCTTAAATACAGGATAATATAAGTGACAGTATCATGCTGAATAACAAAATCACTACAGAAGTAACGTCGTGCTTCGAAGTGCTATGAAATGCTTTACTGAAATTTAATGCCCAAGAACGAGCTAAATTGTATTCTCTCGATATGACTGTGATAGCAGGCACTAATTTACTGTAATCATTTGTCAAAAGTCTTCCTTTCACTGTGTCAGTAATGTAAGAGGATAGCTGATACGTATTTTACATAAGGGTATAGTAGAAATGTGTTCCTAGATTAATAATTGCAATTATATTGTCATCTTTTGATGTTAAAGTTAGATTAGGTTAGGTTGACCCACGGTACCTGAATAACCACCATTCAGAGCAAAGGTGATAGACAAAATTAAGGAGATGGCTTATTAAATCTAATATCACTGAGACTCTAGGTCGACTTCCGACAAAAATAGAATTCGTTATAAAAATCAAAACTACTGATAATGAAAATCTAGCAAATACTAGAGTTTTGAATTACATGAGTTTTTTCACTTCGTAGGCAAGATGGTAGGCTTGGTAATTGGTATCCTGTTCCGGTGGATTCCTGTAACCATAACTTAGGATTTAACAAAGGACCACGGACCTACCACGTGCGATTACCATCACTAATCAAGGTGTGAAAGAGACATATTTCAAAACGACAAATATATCTGTCTCATTCATACTTTTGAATGATGATAATCGCTTGTCACAGTTAGGTCCCCGTATATCTACCATGAGCTTTGCATCGTTTCGCTAGCGAGCTTACGCTACGTCTTTCAAAACGTATGGAGAATTTAGTTGCATTTACGCACCGCTTGGAGCGCTGTAGTTCTCCACACACTGTAATTTCACATAATTGTAAACACGCTAGTCATATTGACGATGCGAAGTTCTTGGGAAGCATATATATTCGGTGGTGTGAACGTAGGCTTAATTTATAAAGGCGTAGTGCACAGTTGTGAAATATGTTTGTGACGATAGACCAGAAATAAGATCGAAGGAGACATAATCAAGCTTTATCCTGCATTTATTCAGAATGTGAACAGATAAGGCAATATTCAAAAGTAGAAAAGATTTTGGTCTAATATTTTTTTCCTGTAGTTTCAGTTGGAGATATTGTTAATCGGTGTTATTATCTAAGTGTATAATAATGTACTGTTGTGGGCGGAACTAGTTGGCCGCGCCATAGACAGGGGTGAGGCGGCGGGTTGCCAGTACACATGAGGTTACTAACAGCGATGACTGATCTCAAGATATCGCACACAAAAAATAGAAAACAGAGGGATCATGTCATCAAATAGTAAGTGCACAATAGAAGTGAGTAATTAAAAAACTGTAAAGGTTTTTATTGTATTTATTTAGTAATTAAAACTAACCCAAAAACGAATTATATGTAATTATTTTGACATATGTTCTAAATCACGTGATTCTTGACTTTTTGACTCATTCAAAAAGTCAAGCCAATTTAATCTAAATACGTTCCATTTTCGAAAAAACTTATGCACTTTGTATACAAAATTTTTAACTTGTCTACAGGTCGTCGGGTTTATCTTGCTATTGAAATCACATGCGTAATGCTAAGTAATGACAGAAAGCGTCCCCGCCCCTCCGTCCCACCGCTTATATACCTAAGGCGTGTCCAACTAGATCCGCGCGGCCTTTAGCCTACGGTAGATTTCCGAGACTCTTCGAGAGTGGCTATTGGATATTGGCTAAATTTATCGTGTGTTTTTCGGGGTTTAGTCTACAATTGATCCTTTAGGCACTGGGATCATACTCCAGATTTTGCTTATTTTTTTTTTTTACACTCAAGCGAATTTGATTAGGAAAAATTTGTAACGATAAAAATAAGTACTGTCACAAATTTTTATGTCGTTTTTAGAAGTAGTTAACAATCTGTTTGATATGTCCTACTAATTTGGGCAACCTGTCTTATTGGACACACAGAAGTTATGGATAACTTTACTTAAACTGGTGAAGTTATTTGAGTTAGTTGATTTTGGAGTATATCCTGACAAAATTAGGCAAACCCGTGAGCAGTGGCGCATCTTATGATTTAGCGACCTGGGCCTATAATCTTTGCTACCCCGTAAATTAACGTAAGTAGTCATAAACCTTTAATTACATCGTCAAATCATCCCTGAAAGCCTCGAGTCGTGACGATATCCCGCGGAAACAGATCAGTAGTACTACTTACTAATAGACGTATCTTTGTCTATCACTTATAAAAACAAACGAATTTTGTTAATTTGAGGTTTTTATATATCCTCACGCCTTCCCACAAGGGTCCCCGAAGGGGTAGGCAGAGGTGCATAGGTAATACCCACACACCCACTTTCCGCCAGAGGTATATTAGGTGCCAACGTGACAGATGGCGATTCTATCGCCGTTACTCCAGCACGACTATACATACGCCTATGAATTTCTGCTCAGACGTATGCAGGTTTCCTCTCGATGTTTTCCTTCACCGTAAAGCTCGTGGTGTGACTAATCACTGTACTTAAGTTCAGAAAAACTAATTGGTACAGTCGGGATTCGAACTTGCAACCTTTGCGTCTCAGGCAACTGCTCGGACCACTCGGTCACCACGGCTCCTTCAGGCTCATAAAGTCAAAAGAAATACAGTTTTGCCCTTTTGGCCCTAAGGTAAATACGCCTCTATGCCTATGCAGTTATGAGTAAGTACACAAACTCACGTATCAGGTGGTGCCCTGTTCACGTTAGGTTTGACCTTGTTGACCTGTCGCGTCGTGGTGTTCATCAGCTGGTTGGCCATCGGAGACAGCAGCGTCGCCGGCGCAGCATTTCGATGGTTACGGTTGATCACTGCAAGGTACAGGGTATTTTAAATTAACTGTTTATTTTTGCTAGCTGTGCCCGCGGCTTCGTCGGCGTGGACGGCTTTTTTGTCTTTCGTAAAGAGGTTTTTCGATAAAAAGTATCCTATGTTACTTCTAATACCTCCAAGAATATGTGTACAAAGTTTTATGATGATCGGTTAAGCAGTTTTTGCGTGAAAGGGTAACAAACAAACTTACATACACATTTATAATATTAGTAAGGATTGCAGCTGTCACCTGCGTAAAATTTGATAAAATATATACAGTTTGTCTCAGAACTTAGATCAATTGGCTTCTAGAAGTTATAGGGTATTGTGAATGACCTCATGACGACGTAAAAAAACAAGTATAGATAGCGCCATCCACGAAGACGCGCCCCACCAATTTCTAGTCGAGGGGGTCGCGGGATGCCGGGAGTATGGCTGAATTAATTGTAGTGTGTGTGCACTCATAGGTAATCAGTGTGTACGTAATCAAACATTAGTGGAAGGTTGTACACTTACACTATGAAGAATACCAGACATTATGTATTGTACCTGTATAAGAATTTTTGCATTACATACTTACGACTAGTATCTTCTCCTCTTTCTCTCGCAATTTCACCTGAAAAGTGCAAAATATTAATAAGGACAATTCATTTTCTAATTAAGTTAGTAAATATATTATAATTATTGGGTTTTAATTTACTTTATTATGTAATTTTATTTAATTATACAATTTAGAATCTTGTATCATTAAGTTTCATTTCGAATTAACTATTTATAGGGATATTCAATAGATATTACAATTTACGATAGAGCTAAGAGAAGACACGTACAACAATACATTCATAGTGTTGCCAATTTTTGATTTACTAGTCTCACGATACATTTGGTAAAAATTATATTTAATTTATGCAGCGAATGAAATATATTATTCAAATTCAAATACATATTAATTATCTATAGGAACTGCATTTTATACATTTCCTTCAACTGGCAATAGCTTTATTGGCATTGAAATCAATTTAACTGCGGAATAAAAGCTACCAATCATCCAAATATTGGCAACCCTTCTGACATACAAAGATGGCGGGCAGTAGTACGACGCATGGATGCAATGCAATGAAAATATTTGCAATGCTCGGCACAGGGGTACAAACCACAAAATTATAATAAAAACATCCGCTTTAGAGTTAACCAAGAAGCACAGATCGATGGAAAATTGATTTCAAACTGTCGTTACTTCGACAAATAAAAGTGAATGCGAAAGTAATATAAGGTAGGGAATGACTTTTTCAGACAATTTATTCAGCTAGCTTTGGGTTTTTTTATTAAAGTCAATCTAATATTGATAAAGTACAGCTTGTGAGGGAACAAATCATATTTTACAAGCGGCAAGTTTCGCTATATGTACAGCCGGATTCGTGCTTGATGAAAGCCTAAATTCGAAACCTCCAATGGCAATTGACTGACGTTGGAAACGTTTCAGTGCTATAGTAAAATGCGTGATAAAGCATCTAAGTGCACGGTACCGTCGGTAAAGAAAGACAAAGCTCATTGCTCGTTCGATGGGAAAGTGTGGATCGACAAATAAAAAATAAACAAAAATCACTCAGCCGCTTCGACTGAGATGTACCTCGAACATGGACCTTCTTGGGCAACTCTGGCGGCGTGAAGGTGGGGGGAGGATGGTGATCATCTGGAAAACATCAGCATAAATTCGCATTCCGGTACACCACACAATAAAATAATACAATACCCGCAGACATAGTGTCATGACTGGGGTTCGTGTTTCAGACGATTTCAAATGTATTCATTATCGATTCCACCTCAAAGAAGCATTGCAATGAAGTTCAGCCAGTTATATAGACAGTATATCTTAGTTAGTCATAAAAAACATCCAGATTATTTATTAATTCCAGTATATTAATGAACCAGTTGTCGAGGTGGAAGCGAATAATTTAAAATACTCAAAAACATTTGAAATAAAACATCAATTGTTAGTACAACATCTACATGCAACAAACAAACCAACACCAACTATTAATACGAATACAAAATATAAATCTAACTAAAAGACAAGCTTTGTGCTCTGAACTATATTAAATTATTGATTTTAATGATTAACCCTAAATTGGCAATGAGTCAGTCTAACTAACAGGAAATGAGATGGCAATGTGGAGTGATACAGATACTTCGGATGTTTTTGGCTAACGATTTGATGCATTTGTTAAGATACAGGGAGATGATTGTAGCATGGAAACAATACCACATTGTTGGTCGGGAGGACGCAGAGGCCAATTACTGCAGCCTGACTGGTTCTAACGAGGTCTAATTAAACGTCCCCAAAGCAGGGTGTTAAAAACGTTCTCGAAAACCTTGTAAGCATAATACATTTCATTTTAACACTATTACTTCACAACATCAATATCAGAGGGACTATATCGATGCAGAAATTAGGGATCAAAATACTCCTAGGATAAAAAATATACTCCAGTATAATATATATAATTATATACATATATAATGTACAACACCAAAATACATATACGACATCACAATGTCTCTCAATGTTCATTATGTTTTCTAATAGAGAGGCATAACATCTAACTGCACAAATATGAACGTATAAGACAAGACAATGAATACAGACACGAGTTTGCTATTTGGCCGCCCTGAGTGGAACGCAACCTTCACCAGATGCGTATAAAAACATCACATCGACATTCATCACACACATTGACATTACGTACTTGCCCGGCCAACCATCTGGACGGCTCGTACGCCCTTCCTGAACGTAGCCACTGAACCGAGAAATAATACCTTTAAAGTTCATTATGACATTACATGTACTAATTTAGTTAATTCCTGGGTTATGTAATGAACGCAAATAATATTATATGCATTTACGCAGATAGATGCAAAGCTGAGGATAGTTTGCATGATCAATTGTCCAGATTTTCGATTATCCAAGCCCAAACTCTTGTGTGAACATAGCAGTTCGATTGAGGCATTATTATGATAAACATTTTAGAGTTTGGGTTAGTTATCGAAACCACATTGAAGAAGAAACCTATTTTGGAGATGGTAGAAATGAGTCGTGTATTATATTCGGTGTTCTATGTAATATTTCTATCGTTATATTGTCAGAAGCGGTTTTGTTATAGTATCGTGACTTAGCCCAGCTGCTCTATTCTAGCTGCGTGTCTTTTAATTGTGTATTAGCATACTCTGTAGCCCAAAGTTTTTATCATGAGCAATGGTTAGTTGATGCAACAAACTAAACGTGTGTAAGGTACGGTAATTATGGAATAGCTCGTTTTCCGTTCCGTACCGTCGGGACAACCACGGTACGTATTAAGACTTTGTTTCACCATCCCAGTCTGCATCATCATCATTCCGACATCTGTAAAAATCCAAACACTGACAAACACGAATGTACGCTCCTACCTGAGTCGTCAGTGATTCTGTTATTTTGATAGAATCAAATTCCTTGCTTCCTTGTACAGTGAACTATGTAATTTTGATCTGAATTTTTGAATATGTTATAGTTACATCCGTGAATTCGATTCTATCAGAAGCATGAATGATTGAGTGTAGTGACTATTTAGTTCCTTCTATCTTGCGTTAGTCACTGTCAATTAGTACAGACAAGCTGGAACAGTCGTCTTAAGTCTTTCTTTCAAAGCTCACTCGATGAAAATTTCTGCACAATTGTGATTTGTCTTCACTCTTTTCTGAGACATGCTTTCGTGGATAAACATATATATTATTATCTAAGTGTTTTGGGATAATGGCGGTGCAAATTGCTGTTTGCGATATTAAGTTACTTCTACATTTTGATTAATGTATACATGCAATGTACTGTCCGTGCCGGGCGTTGAAGTGCATCATAATTATCAATTTTCGTTCAATTCAATTTGCACCGAATTAGGAATTTAGAATTTGACAGAATATGTGTAACCTTTGTTCCTGATTTGTGATTAGCTTGGTATGATATTGTATGATGCACTAAATCCTCTCGATACCAAATCAGAATAGAGCGAGAAATATCTCAAAAGGCATAGAAAAATGGTGAGGTGTTTGTGTGCGTCATTGTTGTGGCAGTATCCATTGGCGAGCGAGCGGACATACACAATGATCGCTAATATAGGGTGTGAACGAGCACGGGTCAAGAATGCTTTGCAGCCGATCCAGTCAGTGAGGTACGGACGCAACACCACTAAAGCAACTCAAAAATTATATAGACACGAAAAATATCGGAAAACGACAATTTGTGAGGTTAGGTGTAGTGCAAGTTACCTATGTCGGCTCCGACCTTCCGTTGGTTCGCGGTCACTAAAAGTTTAGCCGAACATTAATGTCTCACAAATAGTAAAGAAAACAGTGTGAGGTATTACAATTAGGCGGTCAGTGTCGATGTGTCCTCATTTTATGTTCTTACAGTGTAACACATTGTGGAATACACATAGGTTAATTAGAAAAGTGTTCGTGGCATAGATATATTACAGGACACAGATCAATATTTATAACATTAAACATGTTCCAGAAAGAATGTCACAGAATTGTTTGTTAATTATAACATTAGTCAAGGCTATGTTTGGAGATGTCATAAATTCAAAAGGTATGTTCATTGTAAGTTTTGAATGGAAGTAATTAAATGATCTTACAGTTTTTGCATTTGCATTTCTTGATGAGTGTTTCGTCCCTGATGTCTTCGTGGCACGCCTTGCAGTAGTACCAAGCTCTGCAAGAATTTAACGCACCGCAGTCCACATTATTTATTAATGCTTATGTTAAAAAACGGAAATGGAAAGCCCGTGAGTTTTTTTTACAAAAACCTGGGTTATGCTAGTAATTTTTTTTTAAAAAGATTGAGTAACGAAGGATTAAGGCTTAATAATTTCAATGAAGTTTTCTGTTGTTGTGCGATTTTTTTGTTAAGCACAAAAATCTCTACCCTATTTGCTCGTCATTTCTGAACATCTGAATGAAAAATGAAAAAATGCCTTTTGAAATTGGTATGTGATCATAATTTTTCATCTTATCAAATGTCCTTTAACGCAGATAAAGAGGTGTAACATCCATCCAATTTCGTTAATGTTTTGTTACCGTCTTTTCAGCAAGACTTTAAATTCGTCTTTGAATTTCTTTTTAGGCGTAAAGGTGCTGATATAAGAAATCACTGTTGATAAGTTAATTAATATTTTATGTTTACTGTGCCCTGGCTTCACTCGCGATTGATTATAGGTTTTTTTTCTGGAATTGACCTTATGCTATCTCTTAATCCAGATAATAATGTATTTGCATCCAATTCTGTTCATCAGTTTTTGTGTGAAAGAAGAACAAACATTCATAAAAACTTTCACATTTATAATATTGTAGTTGAAATTAAACATATATTATTTTACCTTTTAACTTCATCTGCAGACTGGGCTATAAAGAAACCTTGCGTGTTGGCGTGGATCTTGGCACTTCGAGGATTGATGGAGATCTTGCTGTCGGCACCTTCCTCTCCCTTGATCTCTATCGCAAGCAGAAGCAGTTTCAGCTTCGTGAAGCACAACCTGAAGGCAGACAGGTTACTATCTAAATGGTCTGTTCACAGTTCGTAGTATAAAGAATGTCCAGAATGGAAAAACTGTGAAAAGTGATAGGTGAAAGTTATAATGAGTTTCTGTTTCAGAAACGTTAGTATCTTTATACTTTTTAAGAAGATTCGATCTATAAGCCTATAAGGCAACGTTATAGCCTTCTGTGTTATGTAGAACTAAGTCAGAATGGAAGTGTGTTGAAATCATGCTTTAGTTAGTAATGGAAGAGCATAAAATATAAAGGACGATGATATTATTGATTTCTTTTGCTGCGCTGAATTAATTGATTTATAAATACAATTATATAAAGGAATAAAAACTAGTAACATAAACATATATGATAATTTAAAGCCTAAATCCAAAGGAGCCAAAGGACCAAACCAAACGTGCACATAAAAATAGTCTAATCAAATGCAAAATACGCTAGGGCTGCCTACATTATAGTTAGTGCAAAGCTGGGGTTAGGGTTAGCACTCAATGTCTACGCAGCGGGTGGAGTCGACGTAGGCTTACTCGCTCGCTTGAGGAAAACTCATCCCCGTGAAGGACGTCGACAGTGTTTCCGTGTACATCTCGCAGCCCGTACCCTGGAGGTAATCGTTCTGCCAAGCTTGTGTGTCGGGGGACTGCAATCAACCAATAGGAGTCGCTGAAGCTCGTGCCATGTTAGTCGATGCCACCAAAAATCCGGGCATAGCCCTCCGTGTCCCCGCCGTCTTCCTGATGCTAGAAAGTATTAGTGCGCTATTCCCCTATATTATTAAGATTAGTCTTAGTGTGCCTATAGTTATTCAGTGCAGTACCTATGAACGCAAGAAAGAAAACATACTTAAATAGGTTTCAAATCACAAATCGTAAGCTTGCAAACAAAATGTACAAGAACACTAAACGATAAGAAGCTATGCGTCTCATAGTCTGTTAGTGACGACCGGCCCGTATCTCGGCGCTATGGTATGCCAAACACTTGTACAGTATGGTAAAGTTCTGTGTGACTCCGTCATATATCACAGTATTACAAGCATCTCGTTCACTGCCCACTTACTCTGCGGCGCGCGTGAATGGCATCCTGATAAACGTGGAACTTAGGGTCTCGGTGTACATCTCCATGCCGGTACCTCGCATGTAGTCATTAGTCCATATAGCCATGTCCTGGGACTGTGGAAACGCCGCAATGTATCGTTAAAACTAAGAACGTATCGAACTGGTAATATTGGTGCCCTTCACTCATATTACCAGTCTCCAATTGTGGTCTCCGAACGCACTTTTGGAGATGAATAGATACATGTTTGGGAAGAGTAAAAAGGAAGGCTGACCGTCTTGAAGCTCCTCATTGCGAAGAGGTTGGCCATCATGGTGGAGAAACCGGGCGCGAGGCAGCTCTGAGCGATGAAGCCGAGCTTCAGTTCTGCCAGGCAGATGACGTCATCACCTTGCTTCCAGTCCCACGATGGAATGTTTAGAAGGTAGGCCTGCAGAAAATTATTAATGATGAAGACACCACTGATGATTAATTGTATTACAGAAATCGTAGAGCTCTTCTAATAAATATAGAAAAAATTCAAGATGTCAAAGGAACATGTATAGCTATTAGAAAGGTTACACTTCACTGTACCGTGATTAGTCACACCACGAGCTTCACGGCGAAGGAAAACATCAAGATGAAACTTGCATAGGTTTGAGAAGAAATTCAAAGACGTATGTATAGTCGTGCTGCTAAGGACTCGCCATCTGCGCCAGTTCTCTTTACCTCTTTCGCTTCGTCCACATTAATTAGTCTCTTTATACATGCTCGTCGTTTTCGAGTACTCTTGACGTTCGCGTCTTTGAGTGTCCGATCGATTTGATCCAATCACCTCACTTACAGTGATAAATAGTCCTAAATTAACAAATTGATGGAAAGATTATATCCCTGACCTTATTATGATACTGCATCAGCTGAATGATGACTCTGATGTCATCGGAGTAGTTTTTAATGGAGATGACTCTCATGATGTTGGCAGCATCTTCCGCGTCAGGATCCTGACAGTACTTATTGGCTAAGACCAGACAAGCATCCGCTTCATGGACCTAGATCATACCAATATAGTACAGCACATGTATCTTCATAGTATTCGTATTCAAGAAAGCTTTTGCTGTGTGAACTAAGGAGAAAAACAAAGCAGATCATTTTCTTTTTTTGCAGAAGGCTTTTATGTGAACGAAAAAGTTCAATTTGCAACAGCAATTCATATTTAAGTTAGGGAAATACTTACTTGCATTAGCAATAAGTGGCAAGTGTTACATTTACTTCATATAAATTCATAATTTGACATGTTCATTCATTATATTACAGTACATACAAAACAACATTTAAAACTACAAGACTATTACTACATAGTTTATATTACACACTAGATTCCAAGCTTATCATTAAGCATGAAGGGAGGCCATGCAAGACATTACAATCATACGTTAACTTAATGGCCAATACGATCATTGAAATCCTATTAATGATCTCCTTCATGCAAAAACAACTAGATGAAATCCATCATCGAGCACAGATATAGAATATTAGCTGAATTATAACATAGAATAGGTTTTATTACTGAAAAAAACACCAATGAAATCTAAATTTACGCACGGATCATATGTAATAGGTTTATATAATCCAAACACAAATTAATAGTATTTAAGTAGGATTATAAATCGTAGTGACCATTTTAATAAAGCAGGTGGATGTTAGAGAAATCATTGAACATACAAACAAGGCAGTTCAAGCCATGCACCGAAAAACTCACCAAACAATATCGACAATCGACAACTGTACTGGAGACTACAAGTTAAATTTTGAAAATACTGAAATCCTTTCGTCGGCAGCCATTAATGCCAATAATACCACAGATATGTACAGTACAATCGATATCGACTGTTGAAAGTATAGACGGGCCATCGCATACAACACCCATGGCAGGTACAGACAAAGGTGGCTGGGGCGGTGAGGAGCTACGGCTCCAGAGCCCACAACATTTAGTAGCGACAGGCACAGCTCAACTCATCACAGAAGGGTTTGTACAACGCCGAGACTCTTCAACAAGAGGTTAGTGAACGAGCATCGCTCTAAGTCTATATATATTCTGTACAGCTTCAAACTGACACCACGCCCATAATATGACATCTCCTCTGCAGTGCTACTTACTTTCACCCTCTGTAGGTCGATTGGATTCATAATGGTGCCTTGAAAGAATTCCACAGTGGTAAAGTGTCTCTTGAACAGGCCCTCGAGCTCCAGGTCGGGCGGTTTCCTGCCATGAACGGTTCGTTAACACCAGCGTGAACGCAGGAGGGCCGCCGCCTGGTCGGGCCGCGCATGCAACTCTAGTTACCAAATACGCAGTCGTGGGTGGCCGGAGGCTCCACCGGGCCACGTGGCAAGCAATGATTGCATTAAAATAACCAGTAAAATTTACCAAAGTGATTAAAACCTACTGTGACTATGGAACGGCATCTTTACAGAAGAAAGAGGTCTGTTTTATGCACATAAACAAATTAAAAAATTCACGCAGACGCGTATTAATGATAGTACGGCCGTGCGATCTAATGCCTGCGCTATTTGGTCTTACTCTAACCTTGACTCGCTCAAGGTCCACGGCATTCATCATTGTACCCTGAAAAAACTCCACGGTGGTGTAGTGACGCTTCAGTAAGCCCTCCAGCTCGAGATCTGGCTCTTTTCTGAAAGCGTCGTCGTATCATGATACACCACGTCGGAGGCTAACTACTCGTCAACCTCATTAACGCTATTTCATTTTTTGCTGTTTATATTACATTGAAATCCTAGTGACGTAGGACTAATGAGAAGATACACTTCTCATCAGAAAAACGAATTATATAACGAAACGAATAATAGTAAAAATATACACGTTTTTAAGTATATTTGTCTTTATTATAGTTTTTGAGTCAAATTTTATGCTAAGCTTTACTCAGCGTTCGCTTACCTCGTTCGTATACCTGTATTTACATTTCAAAACAGTTAGGTTTTCGAATTCAAATGTAAAGAAAACTGTTCAAGAGGTTCTAACGAGTTCATTAGTTATATTTCAGTTAGTTATAGGATTGAATTTAAAATAATCTGACTGACTTTAGTTAAAGAAACGTTTAATCTTTAATCCTAATATTTTGACGCAAATATCCTTAGTTATGTCATACCAGTTCTTGAACTACCTACATAGATATAATATTACCTACGAATAAAAGTAAAAAACAATGCATTTATACTAACCTGTGTAAAAAAACCACCTCAACATCCACATCCTCGCGATCTTCATGTAGGAAGTCTTTTAAAAAATGGCTCACTGATTCGTATGTTATATGTCCACATACAACTATATGTCTGAAAACACACGCACATATTACAATACCTTCCTTCAAAAACCAAACGAAAGGTGCATCTACTCCCACATTTGCAGTTGAAATCGAAAAAGCTTGAAAAGCGTTATCATTGAGGGAAGTCAAAATTTTTAGAGGAATGCATTTTTTTGTGAATTAGCAAATTTTACTTATGGAAAGTTACGATAAGCAAGTATCCAAGCTCAATCTTATAGATAGAAGATAGGAAAGATAGAAATACAGCAATTTGAAGTTTTATTTAACACCCGGGACCACAACCAGAGAATGAAACGAGAAAAGTCAAAGTAACGGGTCACGACAGGGTTAAACAAAACATTAAGTGAGACAAGCATGAAACATCAAATAATGAACGAACGTCTTTATTTTCGGACAATTTATCATAAAAAGTTGTATAAACATATACCAACTAACTAATAAACCAACTATTAAGTCATTCGAATTTTAATGATTACCTATTTGCAAGAAAATAAAGACATTTTTCATAAATCATTTTGGTAATTTACAACTACATTGCTCATCAATTTGTGGTTTTCCAAGCACTTTACAGTGAAATATTGGATTTAATGAAAATAATGTAAAAAATCGTATTCGTTTTTTTTGTTGTCCACAAAGAAATGAGCCATCTTATCTAGAAAGCTCAGTTTCGTTCAGGATTTGTGATCTACTACGCTAGAAATAAAATCAAATGATAGTAGACGGTCAGGATTTCAGGATGGAACAATTCAAAGAGGATAATAGGGGTTCACGACACTGACAAAACAAATGGCATTCAATCGATAGATTATGATAATGTAGGAGTGTAATGCGTAGTAAAATGTATGGCAGTTGACTAGATTTAAATTATTGATATGTTTCTCACTAAATACATTGTTAATAGGGTAAGCACTTTTAAAATATAATATTTTATGTTTCCAAGGAGAAATCACTCCGATCCGATTTCATTCGATATTAACGCATGTGCTAGCCCTTTATTGCAAATTTCACCAACAATATAACATTGAGTGTTAATCGTTATGTGTTTAGTAAAAACGTTTGAGAACGTTCTCTTCTTAAGTTTTGTATGAATTGTGTTAACCTATTCGAACCTTTGAAATTAATAATCCTATTGTTGGTGAAATCATATTCTTACTTATACTCAAAGCGAAATATTACAACTCTTTCAACGATTTTACACCAAGCTAGCGTCTCAGTACAGTTGTTATGTTCAAATTGTTTTTATGATTCTGTATCTAGGCTTTTGAATGTTTCAATTCTTGTGAGTTCAAACGAGAGCGTTAGGTGAAGCTGTGGTGGTGGCCAGACGTCGATGGCGTTGGTAGTGATGAAGGGCAATGCAAACATAAAACAACAAACAAAACCAATAACAATCCTCGAACTCACTAAAATCATTGCATGTCAACCGAAGAAGGAGAGAAAGAGAAAGGAATCGCTCGGAACTACATCATGCATCTATTTATTCTCTAAGGTGTGGCAAAGGAACTGATCTCATTTTTGTATATATCATAATAAAAATTGCAAATGTCTACCTTGTATTTTATAACGGTTCCATAAACAATGCAAACAATTTTCAAGTGATTAATTTTATTAATAATCCATAATTTTGTTTACAAAATGATTCGTGTATCGTTGCTATGATGATATAAAACATGTCGAATGATGTTAAATATAAACTAAACTAATTTTGCGTTAAAATGTCCTCAATGCACACAGCCTTGCCACGCTCTATGAGTCATAAACGTAAATACATTACACTAATTAACCGAGGGGGTCGATTTAACAGAACATTACAGATCATAAACAGTAAGAGGGTCAACATTAAGAGTAAGAGTACAAGTACAGTAACAATAAATCGTGCAGGCAGGAGGTTGAGGAGGAGGCGAGCGGGTGGCACTGGCACTCACTAGGGTATGGTACGTTCGGTACGGTAGGGTACAGGTATGGAACAGGCACGGGTCGCATCAACAGCGCCCCCCGCGGGGCGGCGCGCACCCACAGAAAGGAGCTGTCGACGCCTCACACACCAGAACTCCAACAACGCACTACGGTACCACTCAACATTTAACTCTCCGTAACTAAGCTTTACCATTAACATTCCTTTACGTACGTACTAACAGAACATAATGATACCTATATGACGAGCGATAACACTAGCCACTATCTGCTTTTCTCTATACAACTGAACTCAAATTTAAATATAATTTACAATCAATACCGACTCATAAAAACAAAGACAACTGGCGGGACTCGCGTCCCGCTATAGATAAGTGAGAACACAGAAGCGTGCTAAGAGAGGAAAAGGAAGAATAGATTTCACAACACGGAACACATTCAACGGAACGGAGTGAAGACAGCGGCTCACCTGCGTCCCCGCTCATTCTTGAGGGTGCCGCCATACTTGGGTCTAGTGCCGATTAAGTCAATTATCTCTGGGATACAACTGGCAAATATCGCCTAAACGCCGACAGACAAAACAAGACATTCACATTCAAGTCGACCGGTGAATGGTGGGAGCGGCGGTGGAAGGGAGCCGCCGATGCCAGCGAGGCGCCGGCGACTCGCTTCCGACAGAGATCGAATACAAGGAGATGCCCTGCTCCTTACTACAGCGCAGCAGCCGCACATACCGACGGACCGGACAGAAAATATAGCCGCATCGATGTGTGTGCGGTAGTCAGCATGGTTGTAAGCATTGAGGCATCCCGTTGTGTTAGATCTCTGCCTCCGACAGCTCCTGACGAGGGAGGCGGCGCGTTAGTGACATGGCGGCCGTGCGGACGGCGGGGCGCGCGGGGGTGCGCGGGGGCGGCGCGCGGGGCGGCACGGGCACTGGCTGTGTGTGATCGTCGGGACTCGTGGCGAGGTGCCGGAGCTAGCGCTACAGCGTGGCGTCAGGCATCGTGTGCAAGCGAACAAACCAAACACTACTTCATCGACAGCATTACAAAACTTTACATCGGCTCTCTCCAGATCTAGTCTCGTTAGAAGGATTAAAAAGCTCAACGGTATCTCGAGTAAAATTTACGAAAAAGGCATGTAGTAGTGCGTCGGTCGACCGCGCACCTATCTCTCTAGGTCGGGAGAGGCGCGCGGCCGCCGAGAGCTAACTCATCGAGCATGCGCCACGGCACCGAGAGACCGATTCTAGTGAAGGATTAATAAATTTCATTAGCAAACTCCGCATTCAATCAACCAAGATCGAAACCGTGAGAGGTAGGAAGGCAGGAAGCCGCGTGGAGCGGGGGCGTGAGAGCAGGGTACCTGCGGCGGACGTCCTTGTTGTACCGGCCGCCGTATTTGTTCCGCTGCGCCGCCAGCTCCGTGATCTCGGGGATCCAGCTGGCGAACACAGCCTACGATACACAGCAAACACCGTAAGGTGAGTGACCGCCCCCCGCGCGCCCGCCCCGCCCCGCCCCGCCCCGCCCGGCCCGCGGCCGCGTACCTCGCGCTCGCACAAGGCTGTGTGGCTTGAGTGTCATCTGTCTGCGTGGTGGCTGTGGCTGTGGTGTGGGTGTGCGGGACTTGGGTGCCGTGCCGAGCTACGCTAGCGGCGGGAACTGTGACCGACGCAAGCCGTGACGGGACTCGTGACCGGGTGCATGCAAAGCCTAAGGAAACATACGCTAACTAATCGATGAACAGAACTTAAAAGAAAACGGTTTGACCGGAACCTAATCTAAAACGATGGGCATTCGATATAGACGCTTGGTAGAGCGCGAACACGAGCCGCCCGCTCGACGAACAGTGACGGCGGCGGCTCACCACGGCTCTACGGAGCACGGGGCTTCAGTAGCGCGGGGGTGAGGCACCGACGGCCGCACCGCCGAGCAGACGACGAGTGAACACGAGTAGATGACACAATACATCTGACGGCACTGAGCAAGCTTTCTTATAGGTGATGATTTCACATCGTCTTCGAGAGCTCGGGCGATTCATGTCGAAACTAGCGCAAAGCGCGACGCCAATTATCGAAATGAATCGCCTTAACTTTCGGCGATCAATTTATATATCAAACTAATACCTTTTTCCGTGTTCACGCTTCAGCTCGCCACTGTACTTGGACCTACTTCCTACCAGCTCTATAATTTCGGGAATGCTACTAGCGAACATTGCCTGCAACAGACCACGGTGTCGATCGAACATCGAGTCTGGGCGCACGCGGACACCATCGCGTGGTGCACGACAATGTCCACCTCGAGTCTCGGTTTACAATCTATGGTGACGCAGTCGTAAAGTGTAGCCGGTAGCGGAGCAAAAATAAATAATAAAGGAACAAGTGTGTCTATCGGTGATGTGAGCAACTTAACACAGCCAGGCACAGGTGCGGCATGCAGAGATCGCGAGGTGGGAGGGGTGGGACGCGGCGCGGGAAGCCGGCGGGCGAGCCGGCGGGCACCGCTCCGGGCGCGACACGGACCACTACGTATCTCGTCTCGTACCACTGTCCCCAAGTACACATCGCCGAAACTAAACGGCAACACCACTCCTCCGGCAGCACATAGTAGTGAAACACAATAACAAAGCAAAAGAAAAACAAAATACATCCATGCATTCGCACGAAATAAAGCTCATTAGTATTTGGCGATAGTCGAAAGATGCTCCTTATAGTGGAAGCGACCGAAAGTTAAGATAGTTTGCACACTGACGGCGGTGAAGCAGCCGCGGTGAATCCGGGCGGACGGGCAGCGCTCGGAGGCTCCCGAACGTATAGACTTGACATGCGTTCTATAGATGGTGCACTATACAGGCTTACAATCATTCCACGAGCTGTGCGATTAACCAGTACACTTGTCTAGCAAGTCCCACGTGAACTTTTTCTTGTTCTTCAATGGTCTTGAACGGTTCATCAATGTTTTATTTTTCCTTTTGCTTTGTTATTATTAACAGCCTAATGCAAGGAATTGCAAGCATCTCTTTGACAAAATGAAGAAACCCATAAAAATCTCAAATATAGGCATTAATAATGCCAAACACACAAAAAACATATTCAAAGTTAAACCTTGCTACTCCTTGCGAAGTCGTTTATAATTAAATTGTTGTACACAAATTATATAAATTAGTTTAAATTATAATATTATAGTTATTAATATATGAAGAAGAAACTTACCAAGCCGACAAGGAGAAAAAAAACCAAAAAGGTTCTGCCAAGTACAGTGTGACAGAAAACATCACCGTAACCTACTGTGGACATGGTGACTATAAGGAAGTACACACACGTCCAATACGACAACTTCTGCGCGTTCTCAAAATCCATCGGATCACCAGAATTTTCCAGCTGAAACATTGATAGGTATGGGTAGGTATACATACATCTGTTTCTAGTTAATTTTGATGATCTTTGTAATTTATACAGGTTTTATTTTTCACATGCAATAAAAATTATCACAATTATATTTACCGTTGTAACATTATAAATTATAAATTACCCACTATTTATCTTACATAATAATACTGTTCTTTTGTTGTTTGAATTTCTAAGTTTACTTGACTGGGCTTGTCAATAGATTTCTACCAGGTCACCATGATATGAATAACTACTGTCATATAAATAATTCTCAATGATTACACTATGCAGAAAACACAAATGTAATTTTTTAAAATCAATAATTGTACATTAGCTGTATACATTACATAAGATTATGCTTTTACACTTTACGTCGCTAAATGAGTTATATGGATGACGTATTATTTTAAATCTACCTGTACACTTTTGTATAGATTGTGCCCCACTATTCTTCCCTATAGTTTATAGTGTGCAACCTTCCACAAATTTTAGATTAGTACAAACTGATTGCCTATGATTGCACACGCCCACTACAATTAATATCCTTGAGTCATACTCCCCGCATCCCGCGACCCCCCTCGACTACAAATTAGTGGGGCGCGTCTTCGTGGATGGCACTATCTAAATTTTCATATGATTTTTATTTGAACCCAAAGAAATATCTGATCATAATACACTGCTTCAGAAAGTAAATCGTAATATTTAATATACCTACAATAGGCTCCTATATTACTCACCAAATGAATAATTCCTGCTGCAGTCAACCATACTGATATAAATATAGACACTAATTGCGCCAAACGTATTGAGCTCGATGTCTTTAATATATTGAGGTACTGCAAAATATCAGGCACGGTCATTAAGCGTAGAGCTCTGAGAAATCTCAGGCCTGAAAGGAAAATAACCAAGTATTATTGTTTATATCAAGGTGAACAAATATGTATACAATAGAAAAAAGTCTCACCTATCCACGTTCTATCCAGGTATATTGATACAAAGGATGGGGGTATCGTGAAATAATCTACAAATGAATACATTTCGAGCATGAACCATAGTTTGTCACTAGCTGCTATAAACTGAAATAGAAGAAAACATGTTTTGTTAATATGGAATGATGTAATAGCTCAAAGATGTAGACAAGAAAGTAATTGGACCAGCTTAACTAACAGCGTAACCCATATATGTACATATATACTAGCTGTCCCGCCCAGCTTCGCTCGGGTGAAAAAGTTAAATTGCCCGTAACACGATCGCAGCGCCACCTATTGGGTCCAATTGTAAATCTAAACCATTCTCGAATCTAGCTTAAGACACACAGAAACACACAGAAAGCTTAGCCCGGGTAAATAGGTAAAATTCTTGAAACTCATCAATTTAATATAGCCTATGTTACTCGGGGATAAAGTAGCTTTCCAAAGGTGAAAGAATTTTTGAAATCGGTCCAGTAGTTTCGGAGCCTATTCATTACAAACAAACAAACAAACAAACAAACAAACAAACAAATCTTTCCTCTTTATAATATTAGTATAGATATATATATCTTTATATATATAATTCTTCTGTGAGTGTGTATGTCACTGAACTTCTCTCAAACGACTGGACCGATTTTGATGAAATTTTTTGTGTGTGTTCAAGGGGATCTGGGAATGGTTTAGATTCGCAATTGGATCCGATAGGTGGCGCTGCGATCGTGTTTCAGGAAATTTAATTTTTCATCCATGCGAAGCTGGGCGGGACAACTAGTATATATATAAGCATCGGCGACTCTTGCATCTCATGTGATGGAGAGTAACGGACAAGGTCGAACTGGAGCTCGTCTTTCAATCAAAATATTATTCAGGCTTTTTTAGAGAGTCCAAAGACAGTCCAATAGATTAATATCATGAAATAAGAATCTTTCAGTCTTTAGTCGTCAAAGATTTTCTTGGTATAATTAATAATTTCCCATAACACGCTTTGTAACAAATTATCTTGTTCACCCAGAAATAATACTACTAGATAACATTATTGAGTAGCAATTGACGGTGCATAGTTATTAGTGTCACAGTCTTGTTCACGGAAATATTTGGGCGACTGTTGATATAATCCAAAATAATGTATAAATTGTTACTCACTCGTATAAAAAAGTAGACCATAAAAAATATGTTAAAGGCAAGGTCTATCTGCTGAGTAATATTGTCACTCCATTTCTGGCATCGCTCCACTTCTTCACTGAAATTTGATGTAAACACGTTGGTGACAGGACAAACATAAAGACAAACATACACGAACAAAATACATTTCACTGGTAAGCCACTTTCTAAACGTAAAACACGTTACAGCTGACAAATAAAACAGAAGCTTTACATATACAAATACATATATAACTATTTGCAGCAAAACATTTCGGATCACATTTATACAACTTTGACTCACGTATTCCTTTAATTCAGCATTATTACAAGATGATGTATTAATATATTAGCTACAAAAATAATTTAATAGAAATTGTTAAATCAGTCAGTATATACCTGGACGCATCAATGAAGTAAATGATGAGCGATGCTATACTCAGGATGAACACCAATACTACCTGAAATTGACAAATAGAACAAATCAATGTAAGTACAATAAATAATTAAGAGAGGTAGGGCATAACGGGTTTCCCCGTTCGAATTTGGAGCTGCCCGACTGGGGCAGGACCTCCACCTTATAGAAGTCCCTAGCCAAATAACACAATTTTTGTGTTGTGTTCCAACGCGGTGAATAAGGTTTCCAGTAATGAGCTCCTTGGGGAGGGGGGAGGATTGTTACATTGTGTTGGAAGCAGAGGGATTAAACCCATTATGCTTCCATCACACTATAACTCTCCGAACACAGAGTGACAACGCGCAAGTGATACTTCGGTATCGTGAGCGTAAATAGGCTACGGTAACTGTTTCCCATCAGGTGGGCCGTATGCTTGTTTGCCACTCTTGTTAGTCACACCACGAGCTTTACGGTGAAGGAAAACATCGAGAGGAAACCTGCATACGTCTGAGGAGAAATTCAAAGGCGTATGTATAGTCGTGCTTGAGTAACGGCGATGGACTCGCCATCTGTCACGTTGGCACCTAATATACCTCTGGCGGAAAGTGGGTGTGTGGGTATTACCTATACACCTCTGCCTACCCCTTCGGGGACCCTTGTGGGAAGGCGTGAGGATATATTATTATTATACAAATTCATTCACTTGCTCTAGAATTTGCCCATTTACCGATATTGCACACTCGGTCACTTGTTCATCTCTTTCGAATACCAGAACCTTAGTCTTGCCAGCGTTTAGGCGCAGCCCCTTCTTTTCACATTCTTCTAATTTTTTATTAAATTATTTTAAATTTAAATTAATTTAAATAAATTCTGTTAAATCGTTTGGTAACCTTTCTATCCAATATAATATCAAATATTCCATTCTAACATTTAAATGCACTGTGGATCCATTTATTATTATTATTATAAATAAATTAATTATTATTAGAGCCGTGGTGGCCGAGTGGTTCGAGCAGTTGCCTGCGACGCAAAGGTCGCAAGTTCGAATCCCGACTGTACCAATGAGTTTTTCTAAACTTAAGTACAGTGATTAGTCACACCACGAGCTTTACGGTGAAGGAAAACATCGAGAGGAAACCTGCATACGTCTGAGAAGACATTCAAAGGCGTATGTATAGTCGTGCTTGAGTAACGGCGATGGACTCGCCATCTGTCACGTTGGCACCTAATATACCTCTGGCGGAAAGTGGGTGTGTGGGTACTACCTATACACCTCTGCCTACCCCTTCGGGGACCCTTGTGGGAAGGCGTGAGGATATTAGATATTATTATTATGATTATTATTTATAGTCACCGCATGCGTAATTTAATTGAAATATAAGATTCCATTTGTAATGAGTTAAATGACTTCAAAGCGAATAGAATTAAGTAATATGATCTTGAATATTAGCATGCCGATGTGACAACGTGTAGGACGTATTCAATAATCATAATTTTTGTCCTTGCCAATGGTTTCGACGAATCAGTCATATGCATCAATTGTGTGTAAAGTGATATGTCAGAGGAAGCTTGAAAATGGTATAGATACGATCTATATGTATCCTACATTTGAAAAACGATATTGGATCGAATCCACATTGAAGAACTTCGCAAAGCAACCTGTGTGTACGATGGAGTGACTGTATGAAGAAAGGCATCTTACGTTGGTTTGGATATATAGAAGGAATGAGGGATGAGATATACAATGAGACGGTGTACGAAAAACTGGCACAGTACTACGATTTGCGTGGGACTTTCTCAAGTTAGCTAGCAATGGGATTCAATGGTAGTCATGATTTTTGTAGATTTTATTAAATACCCTTGCCACTTAAAGCCGGCCTAGTCGTCAAAGCTCCTAGTAGCGAAACTTGTAATTGTAGATTCGTTTCCTACTGAATATTTGTGTAACAAACACGATGATTCGTATCTTAATCTGGTTGTACTTATATATACATATAGTTGTCAAGTTCCCATGGAATAAGGTTTCTTTAATTTGGGACTAGGTTAATTTGTGTAAAACTGTCACAAGCATTATTATTATTTTCATATATAAGTGGAAATTTGCTTGGCTGATGTCATGCTCATGCTCATTCACAATGAAATCAAATTCCATCGATCTAGAATTTGTACGCCACAACTAGCCGACACTAAATGCAAGAAATGGTCCTCAATAAAATCCTCTTTTAAAATCACTTCATGCCAGCGCTTTGAAGTCAAACACGGCGAAGTTACGAATGGCATCAACTTGTCACTTAAGTGGTGCGACTTGGCAACTTGCCGGAAAGTAAAATCAAAAAAAATCAAAATCAAAATATTTTATTCAACGTAAGGGACACAGGGAACACTTATTGAACGTCACATATTTAATATAAACTAAAGTTACCACCGTTTCCAAGAAAAAATACCTGCCAGGAGAAGAAACGGCGAAACAAACTCCCCGGTTTGCTTTTTTAACATTTGTTCCCTTTTACGTAGGGGTAGGAAAGATTAAATTTACATATATAAACTTTGTATAAGAGGAGCAATTCATTGCCATGCATGGCCATCATTAAAATAATCTGATGTTTTATAATAAGCCTTTTGAATTAATTTACTTTTAACGACAGCTTTAAATTCTACAAAAGGTAATTCAATTATTTTCCGAGGTAGCTTATTAAAAAAGCGTATACCTTGCCCGACAAATGAGTTCCTGTAGAATAGAATTTCATGTTCGAGCAAGCATCAATGAAATCAGAAAATGACTTTTATTTAGTCTGTAATTTGGAGCTACACTTTAAAAACTATGGAGGTCAATCTAAAGACAAATAAACCTTTTCTGCTGATATAATGGATATTGAATTTAAGACTTAGACTTTAGATATTATTAACACATTGCACCTAAATTACTATAATAGTTCTTTACTTTTAATGCAAGTGTAAAAGTTTGTGTTTGATGGATTTACACGTCAATAACTGAACGAATTACAGATAAATTGGGAATTAACGAATTTTATCTGTAAGTAGTTAGTAAGTGTAAGTTGTGAAATCTGTTAGCATTCAACTAACTGTTCTTTGTAAATATGTTAATTGTTGTTATTGTAAATAAAGAATATATACGAATTTAATATCCTGTAGGTACTAGAGAGAACTGGCGCTCTATACTCTCTGCCTGCCCCGTTAGGGACTCGGCGTGATTATATGATGATGATATCCTGTTTTAGCAAAATATAGCACATATTTTGCCTATCCCGGTTCAGGTGTAATATGGCTGCGATATTCAATATTCAGTATGAGTTGTGTGCAACGCCGTCCCGAGGTCAGATTTGGGATTGAGTGAAATAATTTGATGTCCTTTACACCGGGTACAACAAGGGTCACAGAGCCCTCAGACCCTTGGCGTTAGACCCGCCGCTGCGTTCGCCCTAAAGAGAGCCCGCCCTCGTTATATTTAACTTAGTTGTACCCTACTCTTCGACATCGTTTAGCGTTACTACTAGTCTTTCTACTTGCGAAATATCGCATCCCTGAAAAGCTCGCGTGAACTTAGTCGCATAATAAACGCTATTTTCTCTACGTTCATTGACATACTCTTGATCTAGTTCAGTGTGTACGCACAGTTATTAGCATAATTGGATTACGTAAGGAGCACGCAGCAAGGCTAATCCATTTACACCCGTAGATCCTATTATACGGAACCGCTGGAATGCCAGCTCACTGCTCCCAAGGTTGACGCCTTGACTCGGCGACTAGAGATGAGATTTGTACCGAGTAAGTATACTTGAAAGCCATTGGATAGTGACATTCTGCAATGTTTGTAGGCCGCGGAGATAATTCCTTTAGAATATAAGTCTTCCTTGTGTACTTGTTGAGAACCGTGCTGGGCGAGTGGTTCGAGTAGTTGCCTACGACACAAAGATTGCCAGTTCGAATCCTGACTGTACCTGTAGTAAGTATAGTCGTGCTTGAGTTATGGCGAAGGACTCGCCATCTGTCACTTGGCACCTAAAACATATCTCTGGCGAACAGTGGGTATTTGGGAACTACCTACACACCTCTGCCTACCCCTTCGGGGACCCTTATGAGAAGGCTTGAGGAGTATCTGTAGAGTACGTGTTCTGTGGCAGATTGGCCGGAAACATCTCAGCTTATAAAATAATAATGGCTTTAGTCGTATGTGGAAGTAAGCACCAACGTTAATCGTGTATTTGACACGATAAAGTTTTATTTATCAACTTGTAAAACTGGGGAGTTTTCACTCGTGGAGCCTCATTATTTATGTGAAAAGTTGCTTGAACAACTTACACGAGCACCTGCCGTGTGAACGTGGCTCTGTATGTTAAATACTAGCTGCGACTCGCGGCTTTATCCGTGGTAAATTTGAGTAGCAAATAATAATAATTAATATGATCACGCCTTCCCACAAGTAGGCAGAGGTGTATAGGTATTACCCACACACACACACTTTACGCCAGAATTATATTTTAGGTGCAAACGTGACAGATGGCGAGTCCAATCAATTAGTAAGAAAATAGAATAAATGCAGTTGAGATGCGATCTATTCGAAAAATGTGCGGCGTAACGATTACAGATAGAATCCGCCATGAATATATTCGCAAAACAACTGGCGTGAACGAGGGTGTGATTGTACTGAAGGAAAGGCATATTACGTTAGTGTATGAGCATGCATAAGGAGACTGATTAATGTGACGAAATAACGAGGCGAGTTATAATGTATAATAA
This sequence comes from Drepana falcataria, assembly GCA_945859725.1. NCBI lineage: Eukaryota > Metazoa > Arthropoda > Insecta > Lepidoptera > Drepanidae > Drepana > Drepana falcataria. The sequence goes on from OX243929.1 coordinate 10,354,903, forward strand.
TCCTAAATTAAAAAGTACTAATATGTAAGTAAATTATCTACGAAGTATTCCCAAGACACACTCCGAATGGAACAAGGAATCATTATATAATATGGACGTATGAGTAACTAACTACTTATACTAAGTAGTTAGGTGAAATTTGGCCGGGCTAAATACGGCACTAAAACGACACAGAATATCCATCAAACACACTTTTTCCATTTCGAAATTGCTCACTCAGTTCTAGATTCACAAATTATCCATTCTATTTACCAAGCATGGGCGGAGTTAGTCGACCTATTTCTAGGAACACTAACCTTTTTACTAACACTGATCGATACTAGACAGGTTTGGCTCGCCCCTATTCGCGATAATGGACGGAATTTTGTCGTTACGAACCGTGGCCGAGTGGTTCGAATAGTAGAGCAACTCAATTATTGCAAGTTCGAATCCCGACTGTACCAATGAGTTTATCTAAATGAAAACAGTAATTAGTCAAAACCCGAGCTTTACATGTGAGAAAACGTCGTGACAAAACTTTAATACGTTTGAGAAGAAATTCAAAGACGAGTTTGTATAGTCGTGATTCGTGTGTTTGTATAGTAGTTAGTAGAACGTAAGTTCTCTCCAGACTTAAAAACAAATTAAGATGTATTTTGCCATATAAAGTCCGCATTTTGCTTGCAACTAATAGTATAAGATGAGTAAAATAAGATATTTTATTGTCTATTGTACACAAATTTGCACTTTATTTGCGGAGCTTTTATGTTAGAGTTCAAACCTCCCAGACCCAACTAGCTATTATCAACAGCGACTGTATTTAGTCGGAATAAGTGGCAATTCGGCACAGTTAGTAGCCCTGTCTTGTGTGTTAATGGTATGTGATTCGATTCTCATGCGCAGCAAACACTCGTGTGACGAACAAAATTGTATGTTGTAGACTGGCTCTAAAATTTCATGGATATTATTTTTGTTATTAATATTTGTTTGTAATCATACATTCGCATTAGAGTTCTCAAAATGGGGTAGGCAGAGGTATAGCAATGACCTCTTTAAGATCTTAAAGACCTTCAGATGCCAACGTGACAGATGGCAAATCCGACTATCATAAGTCCTTAAATATATTCTAAGACTTTGATAGTTTAAACGGTTTCTCTCTAAACTTTCCTTCATCAGAACTCGTGGTGTGATAAATCATTGTAGTTTTTACACGCTTTTTTATATTTTCAGAAAGGCTGACTAATGGGAAGCATTATAGTGGCTTATAAGAATGAGCATCATACTATTATATTTTCGATTTAATACAGAATACATGTCTACGCACACATACATATAGCTCTTGCATAAAGTTTACATATATAGAGGTGTGTGTAAGCCGTTTTTTATGCACACCACCTGATGGTAAGTGGTTAAGTCCGCCAATAGACGTTTCCAACACCAGGGGAATCGCTCGCGCTGCCACCTAAAAGCCAAGAGAGAACCTAGCGCTTGATCCTCTGCCTACCTTGCGGCGACTCGGTGTGATAATTATGTATGCAAGTACCGTCCTCAATAATATCAAGCAACAGACATCCTATTGGATTTTAAAAAACATTCGACCGAATGTGCCTTTTTAATAATACCTAAATAAATACCTTGGGATACTTCTACACAAGGTGACTTAACCCCAAATTAAGCAAAGCTTGTGTTATGGTAACTAGACAACGATGTATTTACTTATATGGATATAATACATACGACATCCAAGAATAAGGTACAAATACTCGTGTTCATCACACAAATATCTGCTCTCAGCGGGAATCGAACATACGACCTCAAATTGAGCAGTCAGGAGCTCTAACCACTAGACCATACGGCCGACATATTTTTTCCTAACTGCGCATCGTTTCATATAAGCACATGTTTTAGGCGAGTTTGGATCGAAGCCCATCGCGTGAATAATAATATTCACGACAAAAATGGATTCATATTTGCAGCCAAAAAGCACTGGAGCTTCACCATCACGTGATACTATATCAGTGAGCTATAATTTTTTTTAATGTTCACGGCACATGGATCTGTCCCGACACATACACTCTCTCTCTCTTGTCGTTCCCTCATGACTGAGGATCGTGGTCATCAAGAAGTGGTCCACACTTGGACACATGGATACGTATATCACAAAAAATATAAAAAAAGTCGCCCGCCGCGTCTGTTTGTCTATCTGTCTGCTATTTCATCAAAATTCAAGCACGACTATACAATAAGTCTTTGAATTGCTTCTCAGACGTATGAAGGTTTCCTCTCGATGTTTTCCTTCACCGTAAAGCTCGTTGTGAGACTAATCAATGTACTTAAGTTCGGAAAAACTCAGTGTTACAATCGTGATGCGAACTTGCGATCTTTGTGTCGCAGGCGACTCGACTCGAACCACTCGGCGACAATGGCTTCATATGCATGTTTGTTCCTCTTTTACGCAAAAAATACTGAACGTAATTGGTTGGAATTAGGCACAGAGATAGATCATTAGCCGGATTAAGGAAAAGGATGTGTTCTATTCCAAAAAAATATCGATGAATTCGAATTTTACGCAGGAAACCGCGAGGCACAGCGAGTATATACATACTACAATTATGTATGTTTATATCTCCAGAACATTTTGAATTTAAAAATCTCTCCCTAAACAACATGCCTTAGAATAAGACAAGATATAAGTACTGATGAGTAACCTGCTTTAGCAATGTGACCTACATTGCTGCTGACAAAATATGCAAAATTTAATAGCAAAAATTCAGCGGCGTAAGGTTCGTGGTTATTTATAACATCATAATTTGTCATCCAGAAGAGCGAGGACAGATTTTTGTGGCACGTTTTGAAGTGTTTCTGAGGAGATTGCAAGCAATATGGTATTTATCAGATTTAGATTGATAGAACCAACGAGTTTTTCTTAATTTAACTACAGTGATTAGTCACACGATCACGATCTTTACGGAGGAAATAATCGAGAGGAAACCTTCATACGTTTAAGAAGAAATTCAAAGGCGTATATTTTCATACAAAATCACACTAGGCGGGGATCAGATTCCACGACCATTAAGACTAAACTCGGGGTTTGTCACACGGCCATTAGCAACCAGGCCAGTCAATTGTGCCAACATTGGTACAAATATTGGCACCCAAGAGGCTTTGTACTGTCGGCCAATAACAACGCTAATGCTCGCTCAGGATCCCCGGTATACATTCGCCAATTTCCCAAAAGATTTCGACGAATATTGCTTTCATATAGCTGTGTGTTAGCCTTGATAGAATTTTAATGGTATACGGTTGTTTTATCGACCGATTTAACTGTTGGTTTTGCGCGTTCGTGTTTGGCCGGAGTGAACTAGACCCAGAGACGGCTCGTAAAAATCTACTTCATTTTGATTTATGGCTCGTTAGGAGTTTTTAACTCTGGCATTTATGCATTGTGATGTGAACACGTGGTACCCAAAATAGATACGTTTGAATTATTTTATGTCATGCAGGTAAGTTTTTTTTTACTGTCTTAATCTGTCTAGTTTTCAATTACGACATACTATACGTACATACATATATTTTGTTACACATTGAGAGCATTTATGACTGGCATATAAACACTAATATCTATCTGGGGTCGAATCGATTGATTGCCATTTTCCGCTTTGTAAAGTACTTGTCTTTGGTGAAGGTTCAAACCCCGGCGGTCCGTAAAATGTATTGTCTGTCAACTTAAGTATAGTGACTTGACACACCTCTAACATTACGGTTAAGATAAAGCAGTGAGTAAAACTGCATCCGCGGAATTTAAAGACGCATTGTATGTTCCTGCCTCAGAGACCTACCACCTGTCATGTTAGCGCCAATGGCTAAACGAGGCAGAGGTGTATAGGTGGTACCCACACACCTATAGTTCCACCAGATATATATATTTTTAGGTGCCAATGTAACAGATGGCTAGTGCATCGCCGTTCCCAAGCACGACTATACATACACCTTTGAATCCCTTCTCAATCATATTCAGGTTTCTTTCGATGTTTGCTTTCACCGTAATGCTCGTGGTGTGTCTAATGTCTTCTTTAGATGAGAAGAAATGTGTTGCAGGCAACTACTCGAACCACTCGGCCACCACGGCTCTATATTAACGTATTATACATAACGCAATATATAAACATGGCCTAGCAGGTGATATTTTTTATTCTTCATATAAATGTTGTTCGTGTTTTAGAGCGAATAACACCGCGGGCCACCACTTTACAGTATAGTTATTAAAGCTAGTACCGGTAAATAGTTTGAACAACAATTATTTGAGAGCATTAGCGCGCACGATGTCGCGCTATGTGACACAACCGGGTTATATATAGACCGGGGTAAAAATAACCACTCGCGTGGAGCGGGTTGGCCGATCGGCGGGTTTTGGTTTTGATCACACAAGACACACGGTGCGATCACTTTGATTTATTATGGAGTAATATTTTCTGCCCGAATTCAAAATAAGTAAGTAAGCTTTCCTGCTAAAATGCATTTCTCAAATGTCAAAAGTAGTGCCGTATTTTATCTGTGATCTCAAGAACTTTGTTGTTATCTATTTAAGCAGATATAAAAAAGTTGTCGAGAAATATTCCCTCTTTTTACCCTTTCTATAAAAATACCCTTGAACAAAATACGTCTGCTCGAGGACAAAATGCTCTTTTCAGCTGAAAATAAAGTCGGGATTTGAAGGGACCTTGGCACGTCTGGCAATAAGATTTCCGGACTTTATGCCCCAGAGACAATTCTGGACTTCCGAAGTTATTACACATCGCGTATTTGCTGAGTTTCATCTTCCCTTTATCTCGCAGCCATCGCTCGCATTAAGAGCTTGGCTTAGATCATAAACAATGTCTTTGAGATAATTTGTTGATACGTTAATAGTATTTTATGCTTTCGGATAATTAGCAAGAAATATCCACCTGCCAATAGGGTTCCCAAAAGTGTAGGCAGAAGTAACATACTTTTCCAGGAAGAAATATTTAGATGTTAACATGACAGGTGGTGACTGTCGTCGTCTGTCAGACAGGCTTAACAAAATACTTTTATTTGTTTTCTTATTTCACTCAAAGATAAGTTTAGGTTTCGTCAAGATGTTTCACTTCAACGCAATGCTCGTAAGATGGTAAATCACTGTCTAAGTCACTCATTGTATGAATATTGGATAAATCAGTGCTCTCTGTTCTTAGTACATACATACATATCATGACACCGAGTCCCAAATGGGGTAGGCAGAAATCAAAAGTGTGTGCAAGAAGAGGCAGAGGAAGGAACCACGTTACCTAGATCATACCGATCGGACGCTCAAGGACGGGAACGTCAAGAGTACTCGAAACCGACGAGCATGTATGATGTGACTGATGAATGTGGACGAAGCGAAAGATGTATGTGAGTCTAGAGAGAACTGGCGCTCTGTACTTAGTAATTAACATTGCCAAATAGTGTTTAATCTTTAGTGTATAAACAGCGTATATACATACGTACTACACGCGCAGAACGCAATGTGAATAGCGACATCTAGCGGCAAACACTAAAAACAAACTAAAGAAATCACATTCCAGCCTTAGCGAAAATGTGTAAATAGAGTTTTAAATACATGAATAAAATAATCTCCTTTCCCACTGATTAAATCTTTATACCCATCAACGTAAACGCGTTGGATATTACACGTCGCCAATAATCCCTAGCAGCTGGCTTTTATGTCACGTGACACCTACCTACCCTTATATATATATAGGTAGGTGTGGTGCGCGATTTCACCCGCGTATTATATCACAGGTAGTTTTTATCTTCAATTAACATCCTTGTGTTATAATTCAGCTTCATATCCTTGTGCCAAATTTTATACAATTCAATACAAATTACAACTAATAATTAAACTACTTCAATACAATTGAAGGAAGAACCTGTTACGCGAAAATGAACCTAACGTATATAGAAATATATAGAATAGTGGGCATTCCGATCAATCTTACTTAGCGTTCAAAAGATTAGTTAACAGATGTTGAACTAATCGTTTGAACGAGACGATTATAAAGGGCTTGGAAGCCTGGAAGTAATTTGACAAGGGTGTTGGATTTTAGTGGTTGATTTAGAGTTGGTTTAGAGTGTGGTTGAAATATTCGCCTGTTAGTCCAGGATTACAGGTTCACAGCTTTGTCGTTGTCGTTCAAGCTTCACGGTGAGGAAAAGTTTAGAAATCTGTAGACATATACTAATTTTACCTATAATACCCGCTAAATGTTTTGTGTTGATTATCTTTGTTCTTTGTCTAGTAACTTAGTAAGTAAGCATTATTATTATTGGATGTCCTTAGCCTTGGATGTCCTATGTATTTAAGTATATATCTATCTATATAAGTAAATATATCGTTGTCTAGTTACTATAACACAAGCTTTGCTTAATTTGGGACTAGGTCAATTTGTGTGGAATTGTCCCAGGTATTTATTATTATTATATTATTTATTGTTCTTTCTATGCCGTGAGCAGTCCTGAGAGCCGTTGATAAAGTCAACTTTATTTGTATTGTCTCTCGTAGCGTGAGTTCCGGGGACTTTTGCTACTTAACCGGGAGAACGCGAGACCTAGGCCTCCAGCTTTAATGTGCAAAGCAAACACAGCTAAGGGCACCTCCTGTGGGGTATGGACCTCGGCTTAGAGCGTTGGTGGATAGCGAGTATGGGAGCTGGACTGGTTAATATAGTCGGCGTTTGTCACTGACCTCTCTTCCTCCTCCCTTCGAGGACTTTTGTCGTAGGTTTAAATGGAGTTCATTATGCATAATATATGATCTATCTGCATCAGAGGCGCCGACAAGACCCCAGCTCAAATAAAATGATCTTTATTGTTCTATCAGGAACTTCATCATATTATGAGAGTATTTGATAAACAATACTAAACATACTTTATAAAAAAATTATAAGCCCTGGTGACCGAGAGGTTGGAGCAGTCTACACAAAGATTGCAAGTTCGAATCTTGTGATAGACTGTTGACAGAGAAGAGTTTGAACCTGTATACATTGGAGCAGAAATTCGAAGACGTATGTATAGCTGTACTTAAGAATCGCCCTCAGTCACGTTAGCACCTAAATTCTATCGGCGAAAAGTAGGTGTACGGGTACTACCTACACACTAGTGCCTTCCCCATAGGGTACTTGTGGGAAAGCGTGAAGATATTCGTACCCGATGTGCTAAGCACAGTTCATTAAAAAAATTATTAAATGCACCATTACATTTGTACCTATTCTAATACTCGGATCTCGCTTCAAATGTGAGAATTATTCTTCTTAAACGCTCCAAGTAAGAAAACCAATTAAAGATTCAACTCGAATCCACTTTGAAGTGAAGTAGAAACGAAGTGCAGAATAAATTGAGCCTGGAAAAGCTGAAAATGTTACTGGAATTCTTTAGCCGTTATTTTCTTTCGTTCTATTTGTGTGAAGGCTTGGATAGCTATCCAACCCTTCACAGCTGCGATATCCGGACGGGATAGTGGATAACCGACGGATATAGGAATGAACACTGAAATTGCATACTTTTCTCTAACATAAAATCTGTTGGAAGAACTCGGGCCTCGGACCTCTTTTGTTAATGCGACTATAATATATAATATAATATATCCTCATGCCTTCCCACAAGGGTCCCCGAAGGGGTAGGCAGAGGTGTATAGGTAATACCCACACACCCACTTTCCGCCAGAGGTATATTAGGTGCCAACGTGACAGATGGCGAGTCCATCGCCGTTACTCAAGCACGACTATACATACGCCTTTGAATTTCTTCTCAGACGTATGCAGGTTTCCTCTCGATGTTTTCCTTCACCGTAAAGCTCGTGGTGTGACTAATCACTGTACTTAAGTTCAGAAAAAACTCATTGGTACAGTCGGGATTCGAACTTACGACCTTTGTATCGCAGGCAACTGCTCGAACCACTCGGCCACTACGGCTTCTTTTGTTTGTTAGATTTTTATAGAACAACAAAATACAAAACAAACATTTTGTGTTTGATGCATATCCCGTTTATTCAGCAAGATTTATGGGCTTTATATAATCATGATAGTACTTAAGGGAGCGGAACTGATCATATATATGTATATAAATGAATAAGCTAGGTTAAAAATAAATATATATTTGAAAAAATATGGTACATTGGGAACTTGCAGTCGTTGAGTTGCAATCGACTACTCGAACCACTTAGCCGACACGATTTGGAATGATGTCTTATTGTGTTACTGACTGGCTATACGATACCGTTACGAATAGAATTTCAGAAATAGTCAAAAGTTATGATAGATGGCGCAGCTATCACCTCGTTTTACTCGTATATTAGTTTTCAATAAAACTGAATGTTTATCAGATCTTCATTAAACAAAGTTATTTCTAGACATCGAAATCGATTTTACGCCTATGGATTAATGTTCCGGATGTGGATTTGAACTCGACGAAATAAATATACGGAGTTATGGCACTTGCTTTATGATCTGTTCGTCGATACATTTATCGTATTTAAAATATTGTTGACATACAAGCAGACAGATCATCTCGTTGATTTCCACGCAGCTTCTTTCTAGTCTTCTTTACTTCTTCTAACTGCTTCTTTAAACTCTTTTAGCTTCATCTACATTCAACAGCCTATTGCGCCATTTGACTACGACTCTTAAATATAATGACAAGTGTTCATATTAACTATTAATAAAATAATATACTTAGTTTGTTATAAATAAAGTGTTTATACGCGAATCACGTGAGACGACTGCGTATTATACAAAGGAAATATGTACATTTTTATAAATAATTTATTTGATTCTAAGTTGTGAGGACAGTGAAAATGGCATCCCGCCAAACTGGACCATGGCACACGTAGGTTGGTGACGTCAGAGACAGCAGTTGGATCTGTTCTTTGCACCCACCCATCATAGGCAAAGGTCTTGCTGTGTTTAGTTAATGATCTTTATAATTATTGAGGTTGAATGGTTGGAAGGGTCGTGGTGGCAGAGGCCCAAATATCGCAAGTCCGTACACCCACTGTGCTAATCAGATTTTCTGAACTTTTGTACAGAGACTGATCACACAAGCTTTACGTTTTAGAACGTCGAGAGGAAACCTGCATACGTCTGAGAAGAAATTCAAGTGAATTTAATACTTTGTTACGCTTAACATCTAGGTAATTAAATTTTAAAGATAGGAAATAGTTTGGAGCTAAGCAGAAAAAAAAGCCCGGGGGTAAAAATAAATACTTATCATTATAATATTTTGAAATGTATGAATTTATTTGAAAGACTTCATATACCAACTGACGCTCTACTATCTCTGCCTACCCCGGGTGGAACTCGGCGTGATGTATGTACTTTAATATCACATCCAAGATTTGGTAGGCACAAATATGCCTTCAGCGCGATCCGAATGCTACGTCCGAGCTTCATAGATAGATGGCTGTAAATATTAAAACCCATGAGCGCAGCCCATAAGCTCACGACTTATAAGCATCTTTACCTTTATAAACATAAGGTTCATAATATAAATAATTCACGGAACCTCTCCCCGAGTCGCTTTTGAACCACAAGTGAGCAAATCGATAGAACTCCGCCCATTGACCTATTTACTGGGATTAGGAAGGCAGACCTGCCCCGTTGCTGTTTTTGTTGGAGGCTTCACTGGGAAAATAAATGGTGTTTAAATACACGTTAATTGTGGATTAATAGCAAATGATTTGCGGTTCTAGAGAAGGGGTAGGCATCTGCCTTCCCTCAAGGGTCCCCAAAGGGGTTGGCAGAGGTGTATAGGTAGTACCCACACCCACTTTCCGCCAGAGATATATTTTAGGTGCCAAATTGACACATGGAGAGTCCATCGCCGTTACTCAAGCACGCCTATACATATGCGTCTGAATTTCAGTGCTTCTCAGACGTATGCAGGTTTCCTCCCGATGTTTTCCTTCACCGTAAAGTTCGTGGTGTGATTAATCACTGTACTTAAGTTCAGAAAAACTCATTGGTACAGTCGGGATCCGAACTTGCAATCTTTGTCGCAGGCAACTGCTCGAGCCACTCGGCCACCACGGCATTTTACGTGTATATATATAGGTAGGTATAATTGTATTTATGTATAATTGAATGAGTTATTCAAAAGGCATAGACGAATAAAAAACATACCTATTTCGTCTGCTATTTGATGAGCTCATTCATGAGTCATCTCCTACTTTTCCAATGTAATTATCGTGTGGGATTCAAACTGCCAATAAATCCATTGAGTGCAGAGCGATAATACATCGTGTACGTACGTTCATTTGTTTTCTAATACGTTAAAACACACGGTTCTTTAATTCGTTACTACGCAATTACATTACTTGTTCAATGTTCAATTCAATTAGTTTTCATTGAGTCATTTTGACAGTTACACACGTCTTAACACACCAACGGCAATATATTATAAAGATCTATCAGAACGTGAATTCGTTCGCTTTTTATATGAGTCATTTAGAATACTTATAGCACATACAGGCTTTCAGATAATTCCTGGCAAATTGACCTACTCCCAAACTGAGCAACGATGACGAACTGTATAACGGGATTCATATCTCCTTTTATAAGTTCTTAAATATATAGGACACCCAAGTACACCAAGTACAAGGACAACCAAGTCTAATGCTAAATACTCATACTCATCACTTACATCAACGGGAATCGAACCGGCCTTCTAGTTTCACAAGTCTTAACGTTCCAATTACCCAGACCTAGCCAGTCGAAGAAACAAAGGCATGAACTTTGAGGTAAAAAGTTTTGCAAATATATATTTTTACTTTTTGTCAAACGATGTCGTTCTCAATTTCGACAGCAAGGCATATCGTTCTTTGCAAGTCTAATGTAACTATTACAAGGGAACCATGAGTTTTTGTGTACTTAAGTTGAGTGATTGGTCACACCACGAGCATTATGGTGAAGGAAAACATCGAGACGATACCTGCATACGTTTGAGAAGCAACTCATAGGCTTATTTATAGTCGTGTTTGAGTAACGGCGGTGGAATCGCCATCTGTGACGTTGGCACCTAAGATAATACTCTGGCGGAAAGTGGGCTTCTGGGTACTACCTATACACATCTGCCTACCCCATACGCGCAGTGAGAACGCGTGAGGATATATAATTATTGTATAGTTCATAAGTACAGATGTATTGGCAAAAAGAGCCAATTGGACTAGAAGTGTTGAAAGGGGTCGATCATGTGCAACATAACTGCGTATGTACGTCTAAACTATATATATGTATACATAAATACGCAGTTATAATAATAATAATAATAATAATAATAATAATAATATTATTATTAATAATAATAATATTATTATTATTATAACTGCGTATTTATGTATACATATATGTAGTTTAGACGTACATACATATGTACGTCGTACATATGTATGCTAGAATGACACAGATGAACGACATAATGGCATAATCGATCATGGGGATGATATTGCTTGTCGAATTAATTTCGTAATGGATTAAATGTCGCCCGGCGCATATTAACAGACCTCATTCTACAGTCATCGATCTGAATTTTGTTCTATTTTATCATGTTGTTACACGTGCTTCCATTGAATTTAATATTTATATATACTTCACGCCTTTCCATTAGGACCTGAAGGCGTAGGCAGAGGTGCGTAGGTAGTACTCACACACCCACTTTCCGCAGGAGATATATTTTAGGTGTCAGATGGCGAGTCTATCGTAGTTTCTCTAGCATGTCTAATCATACGTCTTTGGTTTTTTTCTCGGAACGTATGCTAGTCTTGATATTTTCCTTCAGCGTAAATGAAGACCGTCTAATCACTGTACTTTTGTGTTGCAGGCGACTACTCGAGGCCTATATACATTTAATAGAGCTAACGCAATCCACGTAAACCTAATTTTGTGCTAAGAACTGGTATGCGATTGTGTATGTGTGTGTGTGTCATTTAGTGTGTGAGAGTTTTGAATAATTCAGCAGAATCTATAAATTATTCCTATGTTCGTGTATGTGACTGAAATCCTCAAAAAAGGCTGAACGGATATTTATAAGAAACTATTTTATATATATAAATTTGTGAAAAAATAAAGAAAAAATATTCGAGATTGGTTTGGATTAGCAATCTGACCCCATAAGTGAAGCTGCGATCCCAAGTGAAAATAGACGCGCAGCTATTGCATTAATAAAATATTATATACTTAATTGTATACTACCAGAGGTATATTAGGTGCCAACGTGACAGATGGCGAGCGGAAAGTGGGTGTGTGGGTATTACCTATACACCTCTGCCTACCCCTTCGGGGACCCTTGTGGGAAGGCGTGAGGTATACTACCAGAACAAGTATGTCATCTTGAAACGTTTGGGGCAGTATATAACCCTTCTATCATACCCTCACACATTCTAAAGCCTCCAACGCTTAAGTGGAGCCAATGAAAGGGCATTAATCGGCTCTGGAATGTTTAATAGCACTCTGAACATTCTTGCTCGTGCCTTTGTGTGATTTCAGAGTCGACCAGGCTGCGGTTATAGATGGCGGTATTTAGGTATTGATTGATCGAAGCATAGGTATTAGAGGGTGTACGAATAATCGACCTTCCGTCACCACACCTCTCGCCACCCGGAATTCGTCCTCTTAGAACCAAACAGGTTGCGCATTGCGCGGTTTCAAAGGAGTTCCGCGAACGACCAAGCTGTAGAATGAACTCAACGTTGAGGTTTTCCCTGGTGAAAACAGCATCTTCCCTGGCGATGCCCTGGTGTTTCAGCCTTCCAAAGGCGACGGTAACCGCTTACCACCAGGCGGCTACATTATCCAATTAATGTACTTCGTTCCAGTATTATCGGATTGCCTTAGATTGTACTAAATAAGCGCTAGTTTTCTAAGATTCTATGACTAAAATATCTGGCGTCCAGCTGCAATTTCACGCCGATCGAATGGCAGACAGGTTTCGAGTGGTAGACTTTCAGACCGCAGTGTTATTATTTTGTGGCTCCTACCTCGAACATAAACCGAACACTTTTGTATATGTTCCAGCATACGTAATGCTTCGTACATCTCCTTCTGAGAATATATGTTTTATTTTACTACGGGTGGGCCAATAAAACCACAACACATGTAGGCAATATATGTGGGAAATTTCACTGCCAAAGGCTTTCAAATGAAGGCAAGGAAAGAAAAGGTAAGAATGTTAATAATCTTGCAGGTAAATAAATTCTTAAATTCTTAGTCATAAAGCACGACTCAACTTTCTTGAAGGTGTACATTAGGATGTCCAAGTGATTAGTAGTTTCGGGAGCTAGTCTTTGAAAAACTTTTTTTTTTTTTTTTTTTTTGTATTGTCTCTCGTAGCGTGAGTTCCGGGAACTTTTGCTACTTAACCGGTCAATGGCGAGACCTAGGCCTCCAGCCAGGCACTTTATTTCTAAGCAACACAGCTAAGGGCACCCCCTGTGGGGTACGAACCTCGGCTTAGGGCGTTGCTGGATCGCGAGCAAGGGAGCTGGGCTGGACTGGTAATTTTATTTAAATATTATTTGGGGGCGGGATTTGCGCGTCAGGCTCGGCGCGGGCCGGCGTTTGCGGCGGGGGTCGGGGGGGAACATTACGGCTTATTCGCGTCGAGCCTCGTCGGCGAGGACGGAACAGTGGTCGGTTTTGTGTAGTGTTGGTATGTTTTTGTCGGGCGTCCTGGAGGACCGTTATGTCGTCATCCGGTTCGATGACGGCGTGTCTTGGACGCCTTATCTTCGAGATAAGGGAAGGAGTGTATCGGGCGGCCGATACGACGAGGGGGTTGGGGTGATTTACAGCAGAATCGAAATGACGTTTGGACAGTTTTTTCAAAAACTGTTTTATAGTGGGGACTTTGAGGTCAACGTGGAGTTGACTATTACGCATGTACCACGGGGCACCTGTGGCTCTCCGGAGAAACCGGCTTTGGAGCACTTGCAAGGGGTTAAGTGTTGACTTGCTAGTGTGTGCGAACACTACACCCGCGTATGTCATGATTGGTCGAATGCACGTGGTGTAAATCCTCACCTTGGATTTCAATGAGAGTTTACTTCGCGCATTCAACATGCTGTGAAGTCTACCGAGCGCGAAGGCGGCTCGCGCGCGTACCGCCTTTACGTGGTGACGGAAAGAAAGGCGTTGATCGAGGATCACACCCAGGTATTTGGCTTTTTCTTCCCATGGAATGGGTTTGCCGAAGAGGGTGATGGGGGCTACCCGTGGGCGTTCGAGGCCTTTCCAGAATAGAATGGCTGCGCTTTTGGTGGGGTTCACTTCAATTCTCCATTTCCGAAACCACCGCCCCAGGGCTGTGACCGCGGATTGGAGGTTGTCGTGAATTCCCTCGGGAGTTCTACCTTTGTAGTAGATAGCCGTATCATCGGCGAATAGAGCGCTTTTAACTCGTCTATGGAGGGGAATGTCGCTAGTATAAAGCGTGAATAGGAGTGGCGAGAGCACTGAGCCTTGCGGGACTCCTGCTCGTATGGGATGGGGGGAAGAGAGTGTGCCCTCGACTCTGTAGCGGAAGGAGCGGTTCGACAAAAAGTCCCGTACTATGCGTACTAGACGGTCCGGCACGCCCAACTGGTACAGCTTGTATATTAAGCCGTTGTGCCAGACCTTGTCGAATGCCTTCGCCACGTCGAAGAGGAGCATACCCGTGGTATAACCGAGTTGGAAGCCGCTACTGACGTCTTCCACTATACGGTGGACTTGTTGGACACAAGAGTGTTTGGTTCGAAAACCGAACTGTTGGTCAGGTATGACTTTCTTAGAGTCTGCAAAACTCTTTAATCTATTGTAGATAAGTCTCTCGTAAATCTTGCCAAGGACGTTGAGGAGACTGATGGGGCGATAACTGGAGGCTTCGGTCTTGGGTTTCCCTGGCTTGGGAATACCTATGACCGTTGCACTTTTCCAGGATTGGGGGAAAAAGTTGTTGCTCAGTGCTGCATTGAAGATGGCAGTGAGCAAAACTATGAGATAAGGAGAGAAGAGTTTGATAACTCTATTAGCGATCCCGTCGGGACCTGGGGCTTTCCTGGGGTGAAGATCCTTGATCACTTTCCGGACTTCGTCCACCGTGATTGGGGCGATAGGGTGGTCTGGGTGTTCGGAGGGTGGGTGGGATAGTTTGCTTTCGACCTCGGCGTCCACCTTCTTGAGGTGGCGCTGGTCTACTGGCAAGGTGCTGGGCGTACATTGAGCCTCGAGACTCTCGGCCAGGCACTCGGACTTCTCGTCGTCGTCAAAGGCGGGCCCTTGATTTGGACGAGTGAGTGGAGGCATAGACGAGATTTTGTCTGATTTAAGTTTCCGTTGGAGAGGCCAAAAGGCCAAGTGACTCGGTTCAAGTTCCCCTAGGAACTTGTTCCAGCGAGCGTCTCGCAGGTCTTTCATGCGGTATCTCAGATTGCGCTGGAGTGACCTCAGAAAGGTGCGGTTCGCTTCAGTCGGGTGAGCTCTATGCGCTCGGAGGGCGGCGTTCTTTTCCGTCACCAGTTCACGCACGTCATCGGGAAGTTTCCAGCGATGGTCTTCCATCACCGGAACTTGTCGTGAACAGGCGTCCACGGCTGACTGTACGTGAGCTGTGATGGAATCGACCGCCTTTTGAGTGTCGGCTGCCGACTCTATGAGGGGCGGGATACTATCTAAGTGAACAGATGAAGAGGACTTGAGGAGTTCCTCCAGTTTTCTCCAGTCTGTTATCTTTTTCTGAGGTGGGGGCTGACCTGAGTCCGGGGGGCCTAGTCGGGGGGAGAGCGCTAAGGTAACAGGTCGGTGGTCGGAATCTAATTCGTCGTGCGACCTCAACGAGTGCAAACGGAGGTTTACATTCTTGATGATCACAATGTCAAGTACGTCCGGTCGGTGGTTGATATTCTCGGGGTAGTGGGTGGGGTGCATAGGCGCAATGACGTCGAATTGGAGGAGCCCACTGAGGTCCTCCAATTGGCGTCCTCTGTTATTTCGTGAGTGGCTGTTCCAAGCATCGCTCTTGGCATTCAGGTCACCCGCGATAATAACTGAGCTACTGAGGTTGATGAGGACTTTGATATCAGCTTTGATATCGGCCGTCGAGTTAACAGGGGAACAGTATGCAGAGACTATCGTGATCGGCTGATGGCCGGTCATTCCTAATCGACAGATCGAGGTCTCTATGTGGGAGAGGGTTGGTGGTTGGATCGGGATACAGTGCAGGGACCTCTTGTAATAGATCAAAGTACCGCCGAGGGCGGATCGAGATCTATCATTGCGAACCACGCAGTAGTTTGCAATTCTAGGGTCTCGGTGTGATGGTTTCAAGAAGGTTTCCTGCACTAAGAAAACGTCGATATTGTTGTCGCGGAGGAACGCGGCGATCTCTTCCTTTTGGCTGTGAATGCCGTTGGCATTAAAGTAGCCAATTGAAAGTGATCGGGGTTTGATTCTGCTGCTTACGTTTGAGTCCATTATTGGTTGGACGAGAAGGTAGCCAGGGACTCTGATACATCGGCGTAGTCGCCGAGCACTTTGAGGAGGGCCAGAGGGTCCTTCCGGACGGCCCTGAGGCTTCGTGCCATCTCGTTAACCCTTGAGAGGTTGACGGTGGAGAAAAGATCCGCCAGGAATGCCATGTTGGCGGAAGTTTCAGAGGGGGAGGAAGTGGGCTGGACCGCCTGGGGTCTACGCGGGGGAGTAGCAGCCTGGGGCTGGGGCTGTTGAGGTTTGGCGGTGGAGAGCGACGGCAGAGGTGTAATCTGCGGGCTCGGAGCCGCTGAGGGGACAGGGGGTGACGCTTGTGGGAGGGGTGGAAAGTCCCTCGGAGGGAGGGCCCTCCACGGGGAAGGTCGGGGTGGGGCGGGTTGCGCGGGGGGGGCGTTACGCCATTCGCGGGCCGCTGCCCTCTTGACCACGACCGGTCTGGGTTTGGGGGCTTTGGGGCATCCCCTGTAATTGGCCGGGTGGCCTTCTTGGCGGCACAGCACGCAACTAGGGGGCGAGTTGGCGAGTGTGCGGTCCTTAGGGCGCGAGCAGTTGCTCGTCCCATGATCGCCCAGGCACTTGACGCACCTGGGTTTCGCGTTGCAGTTACGCGAAGCGTGCCCGTATAGTTGGCAGTTGTGACACTGCCCTATAGGGCCGCCCTTGTGGGGGGTTTCAACCCTTATGCCAGACAGGTGGCATAAGGTTTTTATCTTAAAGACGGCTTTGCCGTCGGGGGAGTTCTCGCAGATGGCGAGAACCATGTTGAATGCCTCTCCGGCATTTTGTCGGTGCATGCGGTGCACCTCCTTCACCGCGACATTCTGAGCCTTCAGATCATCTTTGATCGACTCGGTATCGATTTCGCGTGGGACGCCGCGGATGACGACCCGGAGTAAACGGTCCTCCGGCAGATCATAAGTGTGGTATTCCACACTTCTGGCCTGCAGGAGCCTCGTAAAGGCTCTGAATTCGGTCGAATTCGGGAGGTGTACCTTAATGCCTTCGGCTGTGGCCGTGGCACGGGTGAAGGTGATTCGGTTGGTTTTACACCAACCGGAGATTTCCGTCCACTTGGACTTAGTGTGGACGAAAACGGGGGGGCAAGAGCGCTCCTTCGTCGAGGAAGGTCGCGTAGGTCGCGGGACGGGGGAGAGCCAGCTAGCCTGAGGGGCTTCGGCTTCCGGAGAGGCGAGAGGGGCGGGGGAGGGGGGGTGCCGGGGAGGGGGCTACCGGGGAGGACTGTGCGGAGGGCACGGGCACGGTCTTGGGGGCTTTAGTGGGGGGAGAAGGTGAGGTTGAAGCCTCCTTCTTTTTAGCGCGTCTGGCGCGCTTCTTGGAGCCCGTGACGGGCGTAAGTTCGTCCGAGGAGCCTTCGGACGACTCGGATTGCAGTGACTCCATTTCGGAGTCCACAATGACAGATTCGGGGGACAAGGGGGAGTCTTGAGACTTGTTGGCCTCGTTTGTTACGGCTATGATGGCGCTCTTGTCGAGCGCTGCTGTCGCCTCGGCAGTGGGGGTACCCGCGTTTACATCGCGGGTGTATTCGTCATATTGACGTCGGAGGGTGGGCACGGCTTCTAAGAGCCGCGCGAGGAAAGCCAGTGAGGCTTGGGGGTCCATTATTGTGGACATGGTGGATGCAGACGTGGGAAGGCAAAGCGGCAAGGGAAACGTGTTTCGGGGCGCGGTCGCCCAGGGGAAGAAACACGCAAAGAAACCCCTGGTGACTTAAACGTTAGGAGACCGATCCCCGGGGGGTTGACCCGGGGGTGTGTACTGAACCCTCCCTGTCGGGTGTAGACAGGGAGGTGAGTGTGCCTATGGTGTGAGCCCTAAGCTTGTATTCCCGCTGCCAGTCTTATTGTGCAGCGGGTTCCTGACAGTTCCGGTGTAGAGAGCACTAGTCCGTGGACAGTGCCCAAACTAACACCGGAGGATAGGAGGTAAGGGATAGGTAGGGTGGGCGGTGGGTGATAACCAGGCGCGACTAGGGTAGACCCCAAGGCCGGTGAACCTGGTCCCAACCGTTTTTAGCCTTACCCTGAAGGGGCAAGGCTAAGAGCGCAACGGGTCAGCGCCCCACTCGGTTTCGTTGGCACCGTTTGGTTTCCACCGAATGACCACGAAACTGTGGATTTTCCCGGAAGGGGACAAATATTATTGTCGAGAAACAAGAATTGTGATTGTTGTTGCCTTGAAAAAGGCGACCAACAATCACCACGTGCGGTGCGTAGCGGCTAGCTAACGCGTGGCGATTTGCGTAGCGGCGGGTGTGGCTTCTGCCGGTCGTAGCGGGCGCAGAGCGCGGGAGCGGTGGGAGCACACGTCTGCTCGGTACGGCGGCCGGAGCGAGAGTCGTCTCTTTGAAAAACACGTGGGGACAGAGTTTTATTCAGATTGTTTCCAAATTCCATCCAACCTTGGCAGTCCGTACCAATAAGTTTTTCTGAACCTGAGTACAAATCAAATCATTTATAAGACCACGAGCTTTACGGTGAAGGAAAACATCGGGTATTTAAAGCCTATTGTGTGCTTGATGGACGGCATCAGACTCGCCATCTCACACACTGGCACCTAAATATATCTATCGCGAAGGAGAATATTTAACATCTCCTTAAAAAATTTGGCTCGAAATCATATGAAAAAGATTTCATCATAAATGGCAATCAGAAGCAAATTTTACAAGAGACGTTAGTTCTTCAAACCTGTTCAGTAAAAATAATCACGAAGAAAAAGATAAGATTTCAAGAGAGGTAGGGCAATTTGGAGCTGCCCGACTGGGGCAGGACCTCCACCTTATAAAATTCCGTAGCCACACACAAACATAGGCTGCGGTGACCGTTTTCCATCGGGTGGGCCGTATGCTAGTTTGCCACTCTTGTTGTTCAAAAATAAAGTAAAAAAGTAAAGGCAAGAAAGGACTACAAATAAATATCACCTTTTTCGTCAATTAAAGAATAGAATCCGTTAGCAAAGCACTTTAGTCTCGATAGACTGCGAAGCCGGAAATACTTCGTATTTAGTACCGTAAATACCTACATTGGCCCATTTTGCGCGTGTGGTCGACGTGGACCGTTTGAAATTTTAATAGGTCAGCCGAAGGTACCGTACCATTTTAGATGCACTTATGTGCCAGGTAGACGGGTTCAAATGAGATCGGGGACTGGACTGCGGGTAATGCGAGCGATACCCCAGGCATCTGGTTATGTATATAACTGAACGCGGGGTGGAAAGATATGAGTGAGGCCTTTGCTCAGCAGTGGGTCACAGATGGCTATAAATAATATTATTAATAATAATATGCTTTTTTCAATCCTAAATGATCCCAAATCTCCCAAGTATCTTAGAGAGCATTTTAGGTTTATATCCGAATCCCATGACCTTCACCTCAGATCTTCAGACTCCCTCCGTCTCTGTACTCCTATCCACTCAACCTCCATTGAGCATCGGTCTTTTGGTGTTATGGCGGTGCGTTTATGGAATCAGCTCCCTCATAATATTAGGAAAGCTCCCTCTAAATCAATTTTTAAGCGCCTAGTTAAAGAGCACTATTTGAAAGCATCCTAGAATACAAATATTTACTCATAATTTATTTGTATTATATATTAATATGTTTCTTGTAATATATGTGTATGTATGTAACTTGTATATGTATGTTTTCTTTTTTGTATACTTATTTAATTCCTATTCAATTCTGCATGCTACTTATTTTGATGTCCATTCTATGCTATGTAATATATATGTATCTATCAACAAATTAAGCTAATTCTTCTGTGCACACCCGCTTCCATGTTTCTCCTGTCAACGGTGGTTGACTGGTCCACCATTGTACTTGAATTGTGCATAAATATTAAAGAAGAAAAGAAGAAGAAATATGTATATAACCCGTTTATAACCAGACGGCCGTCTGGTCTAGTGGTTAGAGCTCCTAACTGCGAAACTTAAGGTCGCGGGTTCGAATCCCGCTGAGGGCAGATATTTGTGTAATGAACACAAATATTTGTACCTTAGTCTTGGATGTCCTATGTATTTAAGTATATATCTATCTATATAAGTAAATACATCGTTGTCTAGTTACCATAACACAAGCTTTGCTTAATTTGGGACTAGGTCAATTTGCGTGGAATTGTCCCAGGTATTTATTATTATTATTATATCGTAAAGGTTATAAAGGAAATAATATTATAGAATCATTAGTAGGATTATAGTACCACCAAGGGAACTTAGCAGTAATCATTATATATGCACAAAGCCTCTGAAAGTAGGACAGTTGTTCAAATATGCGATAGGAAATGAAAGGAAGCAAGTGAAAAAATACATTCTATATCACTTACATACATACATACATATAATCACGCCAAGTCCCCAGCGGGGTAGGCAGAGAGTACAGAGCGCCAGTTCTCTCTAGACTTACATACCTCTTTCGCTTCGTCCACATTCATCAGTCTCTTCATACATGCTCGTCGGTTTCGAGTACTCTTAACGTTCCCGTCCTTGAGAGTCCGATCTATTTGATCCAGGTATTTTATTCTATATTATTCTATATTCTATATTACTTATCTCACCTTATTTTCGCGTATAGGTCGATAAAGTTGTACATGCATAATGACGTTTACAATTTCGTTATGTTATTAATCGTTGCTTAGAAAAGCGTATAAAATCTAAATCAACATTTTTATTTCACATAGGCCTAGGTGGGCACTTATAAAACGTCGAAAAAGGTGCACGGTTCGGGTTGGTCGTTTCCATGGAGAAGAACCGGCAAGAAACTCCATGGTTACTCTTTCAAATCATTAGGTATACAATAATTATATGTTTATGTTACAGCAACAGCACTTAAGTATGGGGGAACATCGTAGGCCCGACAATAGGTAGTTGCAATAAACCACGTTAATAATATTAGCCCTTTCAATAATGTTATAATTGTTTTACCTTTGGAGCTATTTGTTTTATTCCATCGTCTCGTGCGTTAATTCACAACACTCGACAACTTCTAGAAGAGAACTGTTCTATTTTCTGAAACTTTTTTTTTGTTTGTTTTGTCTTTCGTAGCGTGAGTTCCGGGAACTTTTGCTACTTAACCGGTCAATGGCGAGACCTAGGCCTCCAGCCAGGGTTTCTGAAACATCCTGAGTATATTCAATTTAAAGCAAGTCACGCTGCGGGGAACGGCTAGTTTTAAGTAATGTACTATGGTGGTGTAAAAACTCTGACCTATAATTCCGTTTGTGATAAAGCCCTCCCGTTCGAAAGTTTAATAGGTCAGCTGTAGGTACTGGATCGCTTCAGCTGCACATGTGCTCCAGATAAAACTTACAGACTGTATAAAGTTATATTGTACTGTATAAAGTACAGACTAAATGAAACCCTCCAAAATCAAATAGTAGAATATTTTTTGAATGTATGAAGAGGCTGATGAATATGGACTGAGGCGAAAGATTAATCTAGAGACAACTGGCGCTTTTCTCTCTCTGCCTACCCCGTTAGGGATTCGGCGTGATTATATGTATGTATATTTGGAATAGATAGTTTGGAGACTGACAATAACACCTTAAGTCTAGAAAACACTAATTGGTGTAGAATTAGTGAAAACACTAATTGGTTCTCATCGGGGTTCGAACTTACAATCTTTCCGTTGCAGGCACATAAGAAAAATATTTTTACATGCCCGTTTATTGAGGCTATAATCTTTATATCATCATGCCACTACAAGGGAGCCGAGACTACAGATAGTGCCATCAACGAAGATGCCCTACCAATTCCTAGTCGAAGGGATGGCGGGATGCAGGGAGTATGACCCGAGTCTATTAATTGTAGTGTGCGTGTGCACTCATAGGTAATCAGTGTGTACCGATAAAACTAAAACATTAGTGAAACGTTGCACACTTACACTATAAACTGTAAGGTAGAATAGTGGGGCGCGTCTACGTGGATGGCACTATCTATACTATTACACAAATATTATAAAGGTTATAGTTTTTGACATTGTTCCTCATTTAACGCAAAAACAATTGAATGGATTTGATGGAATTCATTGCCCTATGACCTGATGAAATGTATAAGCACGTTTTACTTCTCAATCATACATAGCTTAGAACTGTATAACCTTGGCAAAGGTGAGTCACGCGATTGCCGGCATGTTACATATTTTATATACTATGCTTCCTTATAATAAGCCCTGTAATTTATTATAGGGCAAAGGCCTGAAGGCCCTATTGTAATGATGACTATTCAAAAAAATATTTTCTGAATTTTGTCGCGTTTTAAACATAAACTTCCGCTGAACTTTGTTGGGTTTTATTTGTACCTAATCAAATTGTAAATAACCAATATAAATACCTTGACAGTCCCACACAATTTTCCCTCGTCCAAAACTAAGCAAAGCAAATTGATACTAGATAACTATGTACAACGGACATCCAAGACTAGGACATACTCGCAGCATCACACATATACCTGCCCTCAACGGGAATCGAACCCGCGACCTCAAGTTATATATAAATACCCACTTCATCGAACATACCACATTATAGTCATTAGGTATCAATATTATACCTACTAGTCTTATATAAAAACAACTCGTTCGCGACGTAACGAGTATAAAAACAGTATGAGAAAAACAATTGATGCGCATGCGTTGATGTCTTTTCAAGGATACCGTATCGACGCTTGGCAACCATTGGATACCTACACGAGTCCTTTGAAACGAGGCTTTCAAGATTGCAGTATTTTTTTAGACGATTTGGAAAGTAAATTTACAAAAAGAAAATATTTAATTACAGTCTCTTACGTTTGTTTTAATATACTTATATATTCACACCTTCCCACAACGATCCCAAAGAGTAGGCGAAAGTGTTACAATACCCTTTTATCGCCAGGGGATTTAATTTATATTTAGGTGTCAATGTGACATATGGAGAGTCCTCCGCCGTTAAGATCTTGGGGTGTAGTTAGTTATTATTAGTATCATAATCTTCTCTCTATATATATATATATATATAGAGTTGTTTATCCGCGTTGGGCTCCTAAACTACTTAACCGATTTCTATCAAATTTGCTCACCATGTGCAGTTTTATCCAACTTAAAAGATAGAGGGCTTACATCACAATGGGACCCGATAGGTGGCGCTGCGATCGTGTTTCAGGAAGTTTAACTATTTCCCCGGGCGAAGCTGGGCGGGGCAGCTAGTAGATTAATATTTCAGATAAACCTCATTGGTATATACCACCAGCCGAGGGCCACGGGGATGCGATCTTGCAATGGTTGTGTAGCAGGCAACTACAATAGCCATTCGTTCACGACTAAACATTTGCGAAGTTCAATGACGCTCTTAAATCGCATATTTACACAAAAATCTATACATACCTATAATGCAAGGGGCATTTATTTTTTTCCTTCCCGATACCATATACCTTCAGGGTAGTACGAGAGCCTCTTCACCGCTATATTTAGGCAACAACATGACATATAGTCTAGTTAGTCCCGTCGCCGTCTAAGTGAAGTCGGTTAACAATACGCCTGTGTTTAACGCTTCCCCAATTTACCTATAGTTACTTTTATTGCAGTCGTATATGCCGCACCCGTAGTGCCACGAATGGTAAGTCTATGACTAATTCCTGCGACAGTCGAGGAAAGGACTCCTTGACGAATGAAACAGCGCAATAAAACGCACAGGCTGTAAATAACGAGACTTCTAATTAATTCCGCGGCAAGTTTATGATCCAAGTTTGGGTCAATGGGATAATTGCCTTAGTTATCGTTTGTGAGAAATATGCACGAATATTAATTTTAAACTACCCGCATTTTTTTATATTAAAGCAATGTCTGCATTGCCGTAAGGTCAAAAGTGTAACGCTCTTTTTTCGTTGGAGATATATTTAGATGAAATCGTTCAAAATGGCGAGTCCATTGCCGTTTCTCAATCACGGCAAATTTTCCTTGCCTTCGAATTTCATCCGAAAAGTATGCAGGTTTCCTCACATTCACGAAAGTACATTCAGCTTAAAGCTATGATAAATCACTGTACTTTAGTTTTGATAAACTGAACAGTACAAAGTTTGTATGTACTATTGAGTTTATTGGATATATATATATATATATATATATATATATATATATATATTGTATGTATTTTGAAGATATATTGCTTGATTTGAAATCTGTGTTGCAAGTGAAGTCAATTTTATTAACACTCTGATATACAGCCACGGCTTTATTTTGAGAACTCTTTTGAGCTCTTTGAACTCTCTTGTGAAGGATATTTAATATAATAAAATATAATATTGCAGACTACATTAAAACGATCGGCTTAATTCAACTGCAAAGTCGTAAGCCGATAAGATAAATGGCTCCACTGGGAATACTCAGGCCAAAATTGCACAGCAAATTTATGCAATGCAATTTATTCGTGTTGCTTTAAATCGTAAATTATATTTAATGAGAAACGAAATCTATTCCATAGCAATAATGGCCATTAACGTGGTCCTGAAATATCTACTGTAATATCGGCAAGATAACGATCCTACATCGAAAGGAAAAACGCTCTTGAACTAGGCAGGGTGTGGAGGGCTACATCGATACGTGTATATCTAGGTCACGGTCCAAGTCGGGTCACTCGCTCGGCGGACCGGCCCTTGTAGGTACCTGCGATGTTTCAGGGCGGTAAAAACGTCGACTGTACATGACTGGATTTCTTTGTTTCGGTAGCCACACTTTTCTCATTGGTCGGTTAGGTAGATTCCGGATTTGCTAAGAGCCAGGCGCACTCTAATTCTAAGAGGGAGAAGAGTGGGCGGTTTGATTGACGTCGACTGAATTAACATATATACCAGCAATGAATTTCTCAGTATGTCACCGTTGGTCGGATAGCTAGATTCTTAATTTGCTAAGTGCACTCGGAAAACTCCTTTGAGCGCGGGGAGATTGGGGAAAATTGCTTGAATATGTTATTGTTCACATTAACCATACTATATCGTGCTGGAGTAACGGCGATGGACTCGCCATCTGACACGTTGGCACCTAATATACCTCTGGCGGAAAGTGGGTGTGCGGGTATTACCTATACACCTCTGCCTACCCCTTCGGGGACCTTTGTGGGAAGGCGTGAGGTTATATTATTCTATTATTAACCATACTACTAAGACTGTGTGTAGAGACTAGAAATTTGTGCGAACTGATTCGTTGTTACTGTATAAAGCTGAAATTACTTAGACTTAGACGGGTAAATCTACATTTATCCCACTGTTATTTATCCATATATCAAGATCATCATCATAAATTTAAGACCTGGGCTGTAGTTGGCGTCTCTGATGCAGTTGCATCAGTGACATGAGGTGGTTGTGCAGTAGTTTCCGCGTGCTTTCTGCACGTATCAAGATACTAATTCTAAAATAATATAAATCAGCCCAGCTCAGATCCCTAGCTCGCGAAATAGCATCGTCCTAAGCCGAGGTTCTAAGTTCTCAGGGAGTGCCCTTAGCTGTGTTTATTTATTACCAGAGAGGAGCCTGGCATTGGAGCATTTTAACTCACCACAGTTCGCTTATGTAGATAAAGTTCCTGGAGGGTCACTACGGAGACAATTTAGTAAAACCTGTGTTAATTTTAATCAATTAAATAAATACCGAACTATAGTTTCCAGAAAAACTATAAAAAAAGAACTTACCAAACGACAAAGTTATAACAGAAATAATTTATAGAATTTATTTATTACAGCTGTGCCCGTGACTACGTCCGCGTGGAACTAAAAAAAATTATATTCGGTTTCTGAAATAAAAGTAGTCTAAGTTACTCCTTGTTATATCACCTATCTGTCAGTGGAAGTCCCGTAAAAATCGGTCCAGCTGTTTCAGAGATTAGCGGGAACAAACAGTCAGACAGACAAAAATTAAAAAAATATATATTTTGGTATATGTACCGTGTATACATATGTATACACGGTACATATACATATGCAGTTAGTAAAAAGTGGCTATTTTATTATTACAAACAGACACTCCAATTTTATTTATTTGTATAGATTGGAAAATAGGTTTTTAAGAGATATTAATAATTTGAAGACCGTGTTTGGTTTAAGCAATCAACGAGTTTTTAGGTCTTGTCGGTTAGATCATTGATTGTTCGTGAATCATGCTTTGTTTAGCAATTTGATACGTGAGAGGTTTTTAAGGCTTTAGGTTTTTGGCTAGTTTTCATGACTACGATTTATCCATATATTTATTCATTAAAAGTACTGAGTTAGATTAAGTAGGTATCCATACATAAACATCACGCCGAGTCCCTCGCGAGTTAGGCAGAGAGTATAACACTAGGTCTTTCTAGCCTCCTACCTCTTTCGTAGCGAAAGAGGTATGAGGTCCACATTAAAATCTTCTTATATCATATATCGTATATTATAGATTTGAGCATGAAGTTCTTCAACAAGGGGGTAGGATGATTTTTGTTAAATTACAGTACCCTTTTTTTAATTACTAATGAGTATAGACGAAAAGAAGGCAGTCTGTAAGTTTTGAGGGAACTAGCGCCCGATTCTCTCGGCATTAATTCTTATTAAATTATCATTTTCTTTTATATGTAGCAATAAAAAAAAACTAAATTAAACTCTTATCTAGTTTCCACCGTTTCCAAGAAAGAGAAACGGCGAAGAAGGAGATAAGCGTGCACAAACGCACTGACAAACAGACAAAAAATCAAATAATCTGTGTTTTGGGAGCTATTTGCGTTGATTAAGGTCCCAATAATATTTTTTCTCATATATCTTCCATGTACAGACAGCGATCCGTTACATTTTTATTAAATTACTAGCTTAAGCCCGCGGCTTCGCCCGCGTGGACTTCGATAAAGTAGCTTTGGAAATGTTCCTGCTAGAATCGGTTCAGCCGCTATGCCGTGAAAGAGCATTATACATTATAATATAAGAACTTTGAATTTTTCAGATTAAAAAAAAAGTAGCCTTAGTCCTATTCCTAGGTATAAGCTATCACAATTTGAACTTTCAGCCAAATCGGTTCAGCCGTTTGGC
The DNA here is from genome assembly GCA_945859725.1 of Drepana falcataria. NCBI lineage: Eukaryota > Metazoa > Arthropoda > Insecta > Lepidoptera > Drepanidae > Drepana > Drepana falcataria. Next base: position 10,382,420 of record OX243929.1, read on the forward strand.
GGTGAAAGTACCGCAAACATCCAAACATACAAACTTTCACATTTATAATATTAGTAAGAAGTAAGATAGTAAGATGTATAGATTCAAGCATATTTCTAATTCTATCAAAGCTCCAGGTCGCATGTTTTTTACCCTCTGAGGGCGTATATTTGTGTGATGAACTCGAATCTGTGCATCTTATTCTTGGATGTCTTATATATTTGAATACGTATATATGCCAAAGTATTTTAATATGCAAACTTAGTGCGCTAGTTTTGGCAAGTTTGGGACTAGCTCAATTTATATGGAATTCGGCCCAAATATATATCTAAATGTATGCAGCTACCCTTTTTGCATGCATACTTTAGTCTTTCAACATTGTTGTTGAGTCACACACGTCGATCCTGTGTCGTATTTGAATATTCATCAGACAACTAGACATTTCGCTTCGTATGTATGTCATGGAATTATTTGTCTTCATAAACCACATATTTGAATGAAGAACGATTGACGAAAAAGTGTATAAGGCGAGTGTGAATGAAAGTGTTGGAAGGGGTAGACCTAGGCGGACGTTTCTAGACCAAATTAGGGACGTCTTGAAAAAAGGTCAGGTCAAGAGTACCCTAAACCGAAGAGCATGTATGTAGAGAATAATGAAAGTGGACGAAGCGAAAGAAGTATGTAAGGATCGTAGCAAGTGGAAAGAAGTGGTCTCTGCCTACCCCTACGGGAAAGAGGCGTGATTATATGTATGTATAAACCACCGCCTATATCTTCAGCTGAGAAGTTGTTTGTTACAACATGATGTACGGCATTCTAAAAAAATATAAGTAGCAATTGGAATATGGAATATAATTAGTATATTAGATAAAAAGTTATAGCGGCCAATTTAAAATGTCAAAGTATTTGTGTTCATCATTTATTATATTACTAGCTGTCCCGCCCAGCTTCGCTTGGGTGGAAAAGTTAAATTTCCTGAAGCACGATCGCAGCGCCAACTATCGGGTCCAATTGTGATTTAAGCTATCCTATCTTTCAAGTTGGATCAAAATGCACACGGTGTGCAAATTTAATCAAAATCGGTTAAGTAGTTTAAGAGTCCATCGCGGACAAACGTGACGCGTAATTTATATATATTAAGATTATTTTAGTGTTTGGTTATACGTCTTATTAAATAATTTTTTCGCCTAATATTTCCATTAGTGCAATCTTTTGTTTTGTATTGTATTTGTATTGTATGTTTATGAAGATTTACGTAAAGAAATAAGATTAAAATCACACATTATATCTTCACGCCATCTCACAAGGGTCCTCGAAAGGAAGTGTGTGTAGGAAGTACCCGCACACCCACTTTCCGCCAGAGATATATTTTAGGTGCTAACGAGACAGAGGGCGAGTCCATCACCGTTACTCAATCACGACTATAAATCCTCGATATATAAATACTCGAACCGCTAAGTCACCACGATTAATAATGAATGAGAATTGAAAGTGTCCCGAAAACAATGAAACTTCCTTGTAATCTGGCATTGATAAATGTTTTTCTCGTTTGACAGTGATTGTTCAAGAGACGTGACAGATGGAGAGTCCGTCGCCGTTACTCAAGCACGACTATACATACACGCATTTGAATTTCTTCAGTATGCAGAGGACATTGAAGAAGACTGAATGAAAATTTATCATTCACTCAGTTTTAGGGTAGCGTAATCCTAAGGGACGATATAAAGAGAAAACAGAGTATTTGATTACTATTAACAGTGCTTTTTTTTAGATGTATCTTTCTTGAATCCAAATGTGACCCAATATTTGTATCATTCATTCATTCAGATAAAATAATCTTACTCTGCTACTATTTCGCTGTTATTATATAATCAGGAACTAGGGCAGGACGTAAGCTGCTGTAAAACTAAGCAAAGAAACAAATTACGGACGTAAATTTAACAAGGTGGAACAGCAAGTATAATTTTAGCGATCTTAATTTAACTCCAGTAAAGGAATCGTAAAGAACAAATGTTTGTGAGTATTGCGCTGCGCAACGAAATTCCTTACATAAAATTTAAAAAAATACGGGATAGCTATTTTATTACAGTTGTAAGTGTCCTCAATAAAAAGTTGCTTCTTCCCGTTATAGGACCATACGTTTAATGATAATAATGAAATTTTATTTTAACCCACAATAAATATGATTATACATTACAGGCCCCTAAACAAAATCCCCATCTGTTTCCACTCACGCTATCCATTGCATGGCAATGACATTAGTTGTATTGTATTGTTGTATAAAAAGTATTAAAATCAATGATAATATATCCTCAGGCCTTCCCATAAGGGTCCCCGAAGGGGTAGGCAGTATAGGTAGTAGGTACCCACACACCCACTTTCCACAAGAGATATATTTTGGGTGTCAACGTGACAGATGGCGAGTCCGTCGCCGTTACTCAAGCATGACTATATATACGCTTTTGAATTGCTTCTCAAACGTATGCAGGTTTCCTCTCGATGTTTTTCTTCACCGAAAAGCTCGTGATGTGACTAATCACTGTACTTAAGTTCAGAAAAACTCATTGGTACAGTCGGGATTCGAACTTGCGATCTTTGTGTCGCAGGCAACTGCTCGAACCACTCCGCCACCACGGCTCTTTCAACCATAGTATTAAATAATATGGTTCTTTTTCGATGTTCCAGATGTCAATATCTAAAGTGTAATTTTGTTTATGGTACCTACGCCTCTATGGTACGCCTCTAATGGAAAACTGAAGTAGGTAGCCCCTTTTTTCTTCGTAAGTACTGCAGCCCTATATTGTAAATTCATGACGGTGTTCATAAATAAGTAAGTAAGCGTGATGCATGTCCAATGAGGTCTTATCAAACGGTATGTCATGATAATTAGGCCAGAAGGCTTATGTTGGCCTAAGTTATACATTCGTTGAGTGCTGACGTCAAGTGAAGCTTTTATGAGGGTAGGATATTATATTAGAATTCCTTTTGGTTCATTAAATATGCAATTATAGTCTATATATGTGTGTCTATAGGGATTATTTTACAAATTGAGGGTAGAACAGATACGCAGACATGGGAAGTTAATATATTGAGGGCAGATACAACGTATTAAGTAGGTACATTCGATCGCGTAATAAGCAGGTACTCACAAGTATCCGTCCGGTGGTAGTTTGGCCGGAGATGAGCTCGCCAGCCCAGTCTTTCGCTTCGGTCATGAACGTCCCTTCGAACTCCTGCTTGCCCTGTCGCGCTGCCTTCTGCTCCTTCTGCTTGGGGTCGTTCGGAGCGAGCTCCGGCTCCTTGTGGCAGCAGATGAACGCGCACATCCGCCATAGTAATACCACCGCCAACCCCGCGATGAACGTAAAAATCGACGACAGCAGAAAACACCACCATTTTCGGACACTGAGGCACTCTTCCTCATGGCTGGGCGTAGTCGCCTCCTCCTGGGACGAAGCCATTCCCCGGGGGCGCGAAGCATCCAGTCAGGCGCGCCATGCACCATCCATGCACGTGCGTTGCGCGCGCCCGGCGGCTCGCGCGCGACTGAGCCCCGCCCGCGCGGTCGATGCCGCCCGATCGATCCGCGCCGACGCACACCGACTGCTTCACAACTGCACGCCCGAAAATTCACTGGGACACTCTTCGTTAGTTCCTCTCCTCCATCAGCTCCACCAACATCAGATAATCAACACTCGTTCAAACACATTTTGTACATTAAGATCATTTTTTTAATTTAAAAATTGTATTGCTTGCACACTACCGTCTAGCTCAACTGAACTTTCTATCTGATACTGATTCGGTATTGCTTATAACTTATAAAGGAAACCAAATCGCGAATGCGGTTCTTTAAGCAAAGGTCAATGTATTCAGGCTGTCCCGATAAGCGTAGCTACGCGCCGCCCTTGTTACTGCGTCAGCGAACGCTACGAAACTCGTAGATGTCTACGGGCTACGATTCGTTGGTTGCGCGCGTTACAAAAGTAGATATGTATTTGTCTTTATTTGCTGTATAGCTCTATACATAAATATATATGTACCCATCCCCGCATCTTGTTCATACAAATGACCTAATTAGCAGCAAATGGGGGTTCTTTTAACATATCTATGTGGCTATTTTATTTTTTTGGAGCGAAAAGAAAAATACGTTATTTCGTTTCTTCTTCTTTTATGCGTCAAGTGAGAGTTTTCTTTATGGTATTACACATATAAGTATATAGAAAAAAAAACTTTGGATAAAGAAACTGATTCGAATATAGATTTCAGAGTCATGCATACCTAAATGAAAAAAAACTAGCTTTTCGTCCTTATTAATGAAATTCCTATTTCAAACAACCCATCATCGAATTTCATCCAATTTTGTTCGGCCGTTCTGGCGTTACAAACAACCACACAAACTTTCACTATTTATAATATTATATACGATTATACAATCTGTTTGTTTAAACGCGCTAATCTATAGAACAAATAAATGCAATTAAAAAAAATATTTTGCATTAGATAGCCCGTAGATTGAGAAAGATATACCTACATATATTTATCTTCTCCCTGCTACCCAATGGAGAGGAGGAATTATCATGTATGTAGGTACATGGAGTTTGTGAGTGTGAAACCATGGTTTATACTCTAATAATTATTGGAAGGAGCAAACGCAATTTGGATGCGAACTTTGTTAGCAAGTATGGGTTTAATTTGCTTACTTTGTTCACGATGCAGGTTGGGTATTGTGACTAGCCGAATGAGACTAGCCGGTTGATATCCTCATGCGTTCCGCGATGGAGTAGGCAGGCGTTACCCTCGCCCCCTTTCAGCCAGATATATTTTGGGTGCCAACATGACAAGGCGCCTTTGAATTTCTAATCAAACTGATGTATGTATGAACTGCTTCACCGTAAAGCTCGTGGTTTGACAAAGCATTATGCTTATTATGTTCAGTAAACCTCATTGTTGGCATTCGAACTTGCAATCTTTGGGTTGCAGGCCACTGGAAAAACTCGGCCACCACGGTTGTTTAAAAAAAATAAGGATAATAGGTAAGTTTAAATGTCGATCTTCTTTTGTTTTGTCAGATCCCCGATATTGACACGACCTGTGTGCGTTTTATTTCTTTAATCAATCCAAATAAACATAAGTGTTTTTTTTTTATATAGGTATTTATATAGGTATAATATATTATATAGGTAACCATATAACCATACCACACTACCTACTACTACCACACGCGTTCCAAAACCAAAACCACAGACGTAGCTACTAAGGCCACCAAACTGAAGTGGGAATGGGCCGGTCATACCTGCCTCATGCCAGCCGATGGTTGGAACGGAACGAAGGAGATGGCTACAAGACCTGGACAACACATCTGTGGACAAGCATTGAACGGAAATACCAGGAAATCATGGGGGAGGCTTTTGCCCAGCAGTGGGATGTACCAGGATAACAACAACATGTTATATATGAGGATATAATATGAGAATATTATAGGAAGACCCGCTCCAACTACATCCAACGACACTACAAGTAATGGTAACATCAATAGTACGCGAAAATGGCGAGCATATATGAGGAGATTGACGAATGTGTATGAAGCGAAGCAGGTCTGTTAGCCTAGAGAGCTGTCGTCCTATTATTTCTGACTAACTCTTGGCTCTCTTGGGACTCGGCGTGATGATATGTAATATATCGTTGTTATATTAGTCATGGGTCCTCCCAAACAGTAATTGCTTCTAAGAATAGTACAAAAGTAATCAAGTATGTAGTCTATTAGTATTGTATTATTATCTTATCGCTGCCAGCAAATTTCCTCCATAATGTTCGCTTGGATAAATATCACTATCCTTAAGTAGCTTACTGGCCGTGGTGGCTGAGTGATTTGAGTAGTTGCATGCAACACAAATATTGCCAAGTTCGAATCCCGACTGTTCCAATGAGTTTTCTGAACTTAAATACAGTACTTAAATACTTAAACATCAAGAAGAAACCTGCATACTTTTGAGTACAAATAAAAAGGCGTATGTGTAGTTGTGCTTGAGCAACGGCGATGGTTAGCCATCTATCACGTTGGTACCTAAAACATATATCTTTTGCGGGTATGAGTACTACCTATACATCTGCCTACCGCTTCGGGGACCCATGTGGGAAGGCATGGATTTCGTCAAGCATCTTTTAATTGCAGAGAGCTTTTGCAACGACTGGACCACCCCAGCAATAAGAGTATTATTAATTGTACAAAATATGAATGTAAGTTCTTTTATACCACTAAGCGGCTTGGCCAACAAGGGCACGGCCCGCCTACTAAAAAAACCTGCATACGTCTGAGAAGAATTTCAAAGGCGTATGTATAGTCGTGCTTGAGTAACGGCGATGGACTCGCCATCTGTCACGTTGGCACCTAAAATATATCTCAGACGGAAAGTGTGTGTGTGTATTACCTATACACCTCTGCCTACCCTTTTGGGGACCCCTGTGGAAGGCGTGAAGATGTTGTTTATATTACCATTTTCTTCTATTCAATTTCAAAACTTAGTCTAGGTATATTTGACATTTTAAAGGCAATAAAACACAGCCATGTTGAGGCAGCCCTCTAGAAAAGTTTTAATAAGACCAGGAGTTCAAAAGAAATCATTGTTAAATATCCTTATTGATCTAATCACGGACAAATTTTTCTGCGTGTTACTCCTCAAAACCTTCAACAAGCTCGTACCGGAAGATGAAAAAAGTTCATACAATTTTGTGGGTGTGTGTGTACTACATACCTCTGCCTACCCTTGTCTTCAGAGCTTGGGAAGGCATATTAATCTCTGTTACAAGTGTGTCGATGAGGTATTGATTGCTTATGATGGTAGTTGGTGCTAGGTCTACGAGCTCGTAACTCTTAGACCAGCAATGAATTCTTAATAGATTTTCTCAGTTGACATAATACAATTGTTTTCGGCAGTAATCAGGCATTTGCAACATGAAAATTGACAATAATATTTTAAGAGACTTATCACTGACTAACCGTTCATCACCTGTCATGCTGTATAATAATATATACATACAGACATGCATACAGGCTGCAATTTTTTTTAACATCATTTAGTTAAGCTAAATATATAAATAAATGAATGTTTACTATATCTCCTTCATAGAATCGTAAACGGCTGGACCGATTTTAATGAACTTTTCTGTATATCGGGCTACTACCCAAGGGAGCGGAGCAGTAATCGTAGTATTAAGTGTCTTAGAAAATAGGAAACATGCCATCCAACCAATACGGTATACATATAATTATTAATAAAATTTTGGCCCTTTTGGCCCATAGAGAACTTTTTCCTTTCAACTGACGATATATATACATAGTGTATCAGAAAATAGGGTAGTTGCTGAAATAGGACACAGACGGAATCAAATAAAAAAATAAAAAACGTGTGGCACTCGGGGACTGGCACGGTAAAGCTATTGCATAGCATTTTTATCAACTTATGCAATACACCTATATACTTTCTCACAAACAGCGGCTTACGTACTAGGCATGGAACTGTTCTATATTCGAATGTGTTAGGTTTTATCTTCGTTACTAAATTCCTTGATTCGGTCGCCGCGCTCCAAGCCCGCGATAAAAGCTATGCAAGAGCTTTAAAAATATAACATTCCTGTTTGACGTTTTCTTTACCTTATTTTCGCATTTGTAGAATCGAACTAGGTGTTATTTCATTAACAGTTTCTGAATAAGCACATAAAACCATGTTTCGGAGTGAGTATTACCCCCTGTAGCAATGTTCTTGGGTGGAAGGAATGAGATAGCTTTGTATAGAATGAGACAGATATTTGTTTCATTTCTTCGTCTTGAGGATATATTCACAATACCAAAAACTTCTACAACTGTTCTATGTTCTGAAACATACTGAATTAATTAAACGCGAGTGAAACCGGGGCGACTGCTTATGTATACAACTGTACATACATACATACATACTGTACCTCATATATAAAGACAGCATGTATATAAGACATCCCAGACTAAGGTTCAAATAATAACGTTCATCAATGAGGTATCTGCAATGAGCGGCGGAACACGGAATACAGTAATTTAAAATAATCAAGGAAAAGATGTATATGTTGTCCATAAAGCTATCCCTTTTGTATTCTTGAAGCAGTAAATGGAGACACTTAGTACATTTAATTAGTTACTTAGCTGCCTATTTTCAATTCTAACTTATCTGCCCTTGTCTCATCAGTTAATTAGCTATGATGCACAATATATTTCTGTGATTAATTTAAATTGAGTTTTCATTGGACTTTATATTATACATTTTAACATATACTTATCATCACGCGATTCTCGCGAGACAGGCAAAGAGAGTAGATCACATAGTTTTTTCTGGTTACAACAAGCACTTTTACCATTTTTTTTATCATTCCATTAACCTTTGATTAAATAATTGAGATAAAGTACTAATTTTTACAGCCACTTGCACATTCTGTCTCCGGGACACTTTCCCCAATCCATTTCAAATACGGTGGGTTGCCATTCTTGATGGGTAAAGATATAACTTCGCAGACTTCATATGGATGGTTGGATCTCACATATTCTGTCAGCCGGTCCACTTGAGATGTGCGAGTCTTGATCATTAGAAGGACCTGAAATTTTACATTGGTAAAGATAAATTTTCAGCCTCCACAAAAGGGTTGAGAAGGTAGAGGTACATTAATTAACACCCTTTTTATCCTCATGCCTTCCCACAAGTGGTACGCAGAGGTGTATAGATAGTGCCCACACATCCATTTCCACCCCGAGACATATTTTAGGTGCCAACGAGACAGATGGTGAGTTCACTCACGCACAGCTTATATAATACAAACATCTTTGATTTTCAGATCACCTGACATATGCAGGTACCAGCTGTTGCCAGTTAGGAAAATATTTAAGAAAAACTACATACATACATATCATCACACCGAGTCCCTAATGGGGCAGGCAGAGAGTATAGAGCTACAGTTCTCTCTAGACTTACATACCTCTTTTGCTTCGTCCACATTCATCAGTCTCTTCATACATGCTCGTCGGTTTCAAGTACTCTTAGTAAGAATAACTAGAAACACCATAAAGACCTTCCCTGTGCTACTTGTGCTACTACTACGTAGTACCCTGTACTACGACAAGAACTGGACAATCTGTACACTAGACTGGCCAAGGCTAGATGGCCAGTGCACAGATTTAACACCTTGAAATCACGGAAGGAAACCATTGCTCAGCAGTGGATCATACCAGGCTAATAGTAACAGTAATAAGAGCTAGTTATACATACAGTATATTTTGTGTACTTGTGTCAAGCACTCAGAAATGTGTTGAGTAGGTCACATGTTATTCAAGTCTTAACAGAACATATTCCTCACCTCACTGTCCTCCTGTATTTCATTTTTCCACTCATAGATAGATGTGATTCCCGGTACAATGTTCACACAAGCTGCCAGTTTGTTCTTCACTAGTCCATGGCCAAGGACCGTGCCTACTTCTTTGCTGGGGACTGTCACATATGCCACAGAATATTTATCTGGAATTGGGTTAAATAGGTAGATTTGTACATGACAATGACACATTTTTATGACATATTACAACAGTATCTACAAGAAGAGCTACATGGATCAAATCAATCAAGAACTCAAGGATTAGAATGTCAAGACTACCTAAACTAGCAAGCATGAATAAAGAGACTGACCCTGCCTGGGTAACCCTAATTATTCTGGATTTAGAATTAAGAATCATTTTTTTATTACTTCTTGTAAAATTTAAGAGAATGACTTGTTGGTGTAACTGATTATTTAAATTTACCCTTATTAGCAGCCTGTTCTGTGCTAATAGTGAAGGCTACAGTTGGTCGAAGGCTACAGTAACAAAATAATATCAGATTGACAGATAGAAAGTTGTTCAGTGTTTTTTAACGAGTATTACATTTGTTGTCTTAGTTTTCAGAGCTATTATTCACGTATTACATATATTATTATACACATATATGAAGTTTTATAGCTCTGATAGCTACATAAATATGATAATATGCAATATGTGATTGTCGCCTTGTTAGGTAGATACTTACCGGCATCTGCATAACTAGAAGACATATTTGTTTGAGCTATTACAAAACACGGCCTTAATATGGATAAATAAACTGTTAATAAAGACTTCCTGTTTATACTTATTAGCATTTTGCGGGAAATACATTTACGAAATCATTTTTAGATGCAAATCAAGTGCTTCGTTCTGAACGTAAATTGCATTGTATTTATGATTTGATGTCTGTCAGTTTGACTTTGACATACTTAAATAGCTTTTTTTGACAAATATTTGACATAAGGTTGATTTTTTTCATTAGGATAGGCTAGCGTCAAATATCTATACCTGCTCCATTGTTGTCAATCTTAGAGAGCCTAAGTTATCATGAATGTAAGAAGAAATTATAAAGTAAATAATGTTTATGGAGCAGTAATTAATATTATATTATACTTAAATAATCCTCCAAGCAGGCTGAAAATTAAAGCAAAAGTGTTGGCATCGTTTTGCAGCGATGTATAAATACCCGTTTAATTATTAACGTGTGCAATACTACTTTCTCTGTATATACAAAAAAACAGTCTGATGTTGATGATTTTCTTTTCTGAAATAATGGTATTTGATATAAAGAAATCCAAGCCTTCAATACTAGCGTCGGTTTCAGTAATACCCTTCTAACGTTTTTCTCACTCTCTTATATTGAATTTGATTTTGAGAAGAATTAGACCTTCCATCATATAATGCAGGGAAACCCATGACGTAAATCGTATGAAAACAGCTCAAAGCAAAAATGAAGAAATAAAGAAATTCACTTCCTCCAAGGAGTTTTAAAAGGTAAAACTCCCGGGTAGCTTTGTAGTCTTCTGGCTAAATAAAAAAAGAGGTGGCAGCCTCTTTTTTTTCTACGGGGAACTCCACAGTACCACTTTGGATTTTTACTGTTACCTATCTTTATAAATATATATAAATATTTATAAAATGCTGAAATGTATAAATAAAAGAAAACACACACAAATTCGCTCCATTCAATCGAACAGTATTTATTTATATAGAATAAATTATGCAAGTGATAATATAATAATACATTATTATTTCGAAAATATTAATCACACACGCAAATTAAATGGATCGATCACCAGGGACATGATACATATCTTAAAACACTATTCCACTTCTAGAATACAATGGATAGATTCATATTTGCCGCACTACACAGGAACAACAACTCGGCACTTGGACGTACTTTTCGACTGCTTTGCCAATGTCGTCAATGGTCCATAACATTCGCTTCAAAAACTTTTGGCTGCAACGAGCTTCATACCCCATTTGGAAAATGGCTATGTCTGAACAAGGTGACTTGACCGTGCTGGAACAAACAAAAAAATCTTAATGTGGGAGCTAATTTTTTATCTACAATTTTTTTTTTGGATTGGGTCTTGGGTTACAAGAGTGGCAAACTGCTTATGGCCCACCTGATGGAATGCGGTTACCGTAGTCTATTTATGTTGACAATACCGAAATATCCCTTGCGCGTTGCTACTCTGTGTTCGGAGTTATATTGTGTTGGCAGCATAATGGGACTAATCCCTCTGCTGTCAACTAAATATCCCCCCTCCCCACGGAGCTCATTATTGGAAACCTTATTAATCGCGCAGGAACACAACACAAAAAATTGTGTTATTTGCCTATGGAATTCAATAAGGAGATCCTGCCCCAGACGGGCAGCTCCAAATTGGAACGGGTAACCCGTCATGCCCTACCTAGTAGTAGTACTTTTAAGTACTTTTTACTTTACTTAAACATAATTTTTCCAATATTGTTTTGTCTCACATAATATAAATCAAGCTGTAAGTATCTGTCGCAATATTGATTAATCAAATCAATTTTAAAAGTGGCAAAAACACTATTGGCCTTAGAGCGGTGATTTTGCAATGTCGTTTCTTGAGTGCGAAAGGCACAGATTCATAAATGTAATATCATCTGTCCCACAGGCGTAATTGAAGTCTGATTGCGACTCCACATCGTACTAAAACCCATGAACGTAATTCCAAGCCCTGTAAAAATACAGGTAATAAAAAAATCTACTCACTTGCATACTTCAACTCTGACGGCCTGGACTGGATTTTCCTTTGAGTTTATAATGACAGTGGGTTTTCCATTTTTGTCGAACCCTCCTTGTGGATAAATGATCTGAAACAGAACAAATTATCGTTATCGTCCTAACAGTGCAAAAGGTTGTGAGTATGTTTGCTCACTTTCATTTGGACACTGCATACATATTACATACATACTCACGAATTAGACAGAGAGAGTAGAACGCCAGCTCTCACTAGACACATACATTTACGCTAAAATTGCGTTCTTATTGAACGGAATTTGATGCAATTTGGTAGAAAGAATATTATAATAGAATATTGATTATTCTAGAAGAAAACAAAAAACGATCAATGAAATTAAACTGCGTGGTTGAAACCGCGTGATTCAGTTTATAATATTAGTAGCAATTAGCATGTAGCAATTTCAAGCAAGCTGATAGGGACTAAGAATAAGTATTTAAAAAGTAAATAAATTAATCACCTCTTCTCTGAATGAACAAAGTTCAATGTTCTCCTCATGTGGTCCCACCCTCTGCGCGATATTCGGTACTTCTGGCGAATCCAGTTGCTCCATTACAAATCGACTAGTTAGTTTGATCTGTTGAAATTGGCGCTCGTTAATCATAAGCTTGACAATATTTTTATTCTCTATATTAAATAAATTCGCGACATGGATACTAGTCTTTTAGTTTTTTTGCAATTTATTTTCGGTGGCCAACAAGTTATTCTGATAGATTATAATATAATATCGTCACGCCTTGCCACAAGGGTCCCCGAAGGGGTAGGCAGTGGTGAATAGGTAGTACTCACACACCCACTTTTCACCTGAGTGAGATATATTTTAGATCCGAGAGTCCATCGCCGTATACAATTTCGGTTCCTCTCGATTTTTCCTTCACCGTAAAGCTCGTGGTGTGACTAATCACTGCACTTAAGTTCAGTCACAGTCAGGATTCGAGCTTGCAATATTGTGTTGCAGGTGACTACTCGAACAACTCAGTTATCACGGCTTTATTTCATTGTAAACTGTAGCATATCATACACATAAATAGAAAAAGCCAAGCGTCCCTCACTCAATAATAGTTTTAATAAAGATATATATAATTACATTTAAATTTTAAAAAGTATTCGGCTGAAATACTCTTGTCTCGAATAAATAAGAAAAGACAAAAGATAAATGCAGTGGAACATATAACCTCCTCCTTTATTGAAGTCGGTTAAATAGAATAACAGTGTCGATGTACTTACTTCGTTTATGACTTGGTTGATATACTGTGAGGGATAGTTAGGTATATCGGTACATATACCAAATTTTCGGCACTCTTCGGGAAATTCTGGCGGCTTGTAACTGTCAGAAGTGGGCCCAGGAAATACGATTCTGTCTTTGGCCGATGCGGGTTCAATGCCCCCTGAAAACAAGAGTTAAGTATTCGTTAAAGGAAAAAATTCGTATATACTTAGTTATACATCATTTCCTACAAATATTATGATCAATTCGAATGTAAATCAATTCAGCACATAGGTTATGTGTTATTTCAAAGAATAAGCAAAGAAAATCAAAATTCACGCGGGTTAACCTGGGCCACACTAATCATCTATACAAATAAATACAATTGAAGTGTCAAAAATTTTATTGATGTATACACGGTACATTTTTTCTCCTGGCAGGTATTTTTCTTGGAAACGGTGGTAACTTTAGTTTTTATTAAGTATATGACGTTTAATAAGTGTTCCCTGTGTCCCTTACGTTGAATAAAATTTTTGATTTTGATTTTTTGATTTTGTACATATACCAAAATCCTCACGCCTTCCCACAAGGGTCCCCGAAGGGGTAGGCAGAGGTGTATAGGTAATACCCACACACCCAATTTCCGTCAGAGGTATATTAGGTGCCAACGTGACAGATGGCGAGTCCATCGCCGTCACTCACATTTTTGTACTTTTTTGTCTGTCTGTTTGTTCCGACTAATCTCTAAAACGGCTGGACTGATTTTGACGGGACTTTTACTGGCAGATAGTTGATGTAATTAGGAGTAACTAGTAGCCTATACTTTCATTGTAAGAAAATGAACAATAACTTTTTAGTTAAATTCCACGCGGACGAAGTCGCGGGCACAGCTAGTTATAAAATATAATTATTATTATTTTATACCACTTGGGTGGCAAACAAGCATGCGGTCCGCCTGATGGTAAGCGGTTACCGCCGCCTATGGACGCTTGGGGTATCACTCGTATGATAGACGACGTTGTGACCGAAAGGTTCGAGTCGTTGTGGCAGAAATTCTGCAACCAAAGAGTTTCTCTGTGCTTGTAGCGATTAATCACACCACTTAACGGTGAAGTAAACATCGTGAAGAAACCTGTATACGTTTGAGAATAAATTGTATGACGTACGCGTCACGTCACTGTCACGTTGGCACTTAAATATTTCACCAGAGAAAATAGGGTTATCTTGTGACACTGTCTACTATTTCGTGGATCCCTAAGGGATGGCGTGAAGGTTTGTACTTATGTATATTTATTCATTGAGCATCAAGTCGCTTGCTAATATTGTTTTTTTTTGTGTACCTGATTTAGTCATATTCACAATTGCAAGCAATAGAAAGTGCTGCGATTGTGTTCCAAATTCAATATTTTTTCTAAAAGACCACGTTCCAACTACCTAGATCAAATCGATCGGACACTTACGTACAAAAACGTCAAGTCAAGAGTACTCGAAACCGGAGAGCAGAGAGAACTGGCGCTCTATTCTCTCTGCCTACCCCCTTAGGGACTCGGCGTTATGATATTATGTATCATGTATGTATGTATGTTCGTAAAAGTTTTTTCGTCACTAAGGTGGCATGCGTCAATCAAGCATGCCCGCATGGTAAGCGGTTAACGTCTGTTGCTCTTAAAATTATACCCTCAATCAAAACATAAATCCTTCTCTTTGACACAAAAACACAGAGCAATTTGTATTTACGTGGAATCCTACGCAAATGAACACTACTCATTTATGATAAAAAAAAGTAGAGGCGATGCCATATTCAGATGAGGTAAAAGGCGGAAATTATTAAGTCGACTTAAGCCAAATATACAAAGTTGCTAAATACACAGCCTCTCAAAGAACGCAAAGATGTAAGGTTCCCTTGCTTTCTCGCTTTGGTGGCTAATTCTCATCTACTCACATACGAGAATAGTTGTCTTATAGAAGTTTTAAGGTGTTATGAATCCTACCCCGTTAGGGACTTGGCGTGCTGATATGTATGAATCCTTAAGTCGTTCGAATAAAAAAATATTAATTATAGGGAGAAATAAGCTTAGATTTTAATAACTTTTACATTAAGGTGACCTCACGGAGTGGCATGGTCGCTTTGCGACATAACTCGTTAAATAAAGGGGGGAAAGAATAGGGACAAATGCTCATATGGTTTTATTGGTATTGTTTAGGAGCTATTAATAAGATAAACAAGTAGTTATTTGCAACTACATAAGTAACTTTCATCATATCCATGCAAGAGGCATATGTCCAGCAGTGGACGCATATATGCTGAGAAGAAGAAGAAGAAGTAACTTTATTTAAACAGAAGATTTTTATGCGAAAATAAGACAAACATTTATCAACTTCAAATGTCCACAAAGGTCCCCGTAAGGGTAGGCAGAGCTGTGCAGGTAGTACTCATACACCCATTTTAATTTTGTTTAATTCTACTTGAGCTTACTTTGAACAAGTGTCTCATTTTTTAAGGCGACCTGTATTTACTCTATGAAAAGAATTCAAAACCAGTTATTATAATAAGTACAGTTGGGTAATACGTATCTAATAATTTTAAAAAATACACGAATGAATTATGTGTTATGTTCCAGGGGTAATTAACATTTTCAGAACTCAAGGAATAGCGGTAATGTCAAAAGGCCCTAATGCTGATGTTACTGCTGCTATTCAATAAAAGGTTGACAACCTCTAGGCGACCGTATGTAGTTTTTTTTTAGATTTTGTTCAATTTCAATTGACCGCTGTTGAAACGAAAGAGGGTTGTAAACTTTTATAGCACTGGCGCTCCACTCTAGAGAGAGAAGTAGGCAGAGGCCTACTCCGTGAATCGTGACGATATGTATAAACATAAACATATGTATGACTTTGATCACAAATTTTAACATTTAACAATAATTACTCAGCCGGATATGTTGATCTAGTGTTTTATATTAATACTAGTAGTCCCGCCAGCTTCGCTTGGGAGAAAATAATATAAGCTACGGAACCAGTGGCGCCTTCTATCGGGTTCAATTATGAATCTAAACCATTCTTAAATCAACCTGAAGACACAGAAAATTTAATTAAAATCGGTTCAGCCGGTTAGGAAGAGTTCAGTGATATACACACGTACAGAAGAAATATACATATAAAGATACCTATAATATAATATATCCTCACGCCTTCCCACAAGGGTCCCCGAAGGGGTAGGCAGAGGTGTATAGGTAATACCCACACACCCACTTTCCGCCAGAGGTATATTTGGTGCCAACGTGACAGATGGCGAGTCCATCGCCGTTACTCAAGCACGACTATACATACGCCTTTGAATTTCTTCTCAAACGTATGCAGGTTTCCTCTCGATGTTTTCCTTCACCGTAAAGCTCGTGGTGTGACTAATCACTGAACTTAAGTTCAGAAAAACTCATTGGTACAGTCGGGATTCGAACATGCGATCTTTGTGTCGCAGGCAACTGCTCGAACCACTCGGCCACCACGGCTTTTTTTAAAGATACCTAATGAACAATTATCTTACCTCGTCTACTATAAATGTTCGGATAATTCAAAATTTTATATGAGCCATTCTCGATGCGCACAGAAGATGTTTCTAGGTGCGGTTGTTGAATGTTTCTATTACTGTGCGCTAGAATGGACCGTTCATGCATTTTATCATTCAACATGTGCGTGGTTGGTGTTTCATTGCGGTAGTTCTGTATAGATCGTCGGTTCGGGGTGTTGAAATCCGGAAAACTCGTTGACAAAGGGTGCTCGTAGGGCTGCCTGCATTCGTGAGCCGACGTCGTCATCTGAAAAATGAAAGCATAATTAGGTAAGCATTTACTCTCTCTGTGCAAGAAGATGCAGAGGAAGACCACCTTCCAACTACCTAGATCAAATCGATCGGACACTCAATGACTGGAACGTCAAGTGTTGGAACTCGAAGCCGGTGAGCATGTATGAAGAGACTGATGAATGTGGACGAAGCGAAAGAGGTATGCAAGTCTAGAGAGAACTGGCGCTCTATACTCTATGCATATATGTATGTATGTATGTACTCTCTACTAACAAAAATAAGAGACACGTAGTAGAATAAAATTTGTTGAAAATACTAGTTATGTCTCACGGATTCACCCGTCTTAAATTTGATTATGTTATTCCTTACATTAGCTATTGAAACTAGTCACCTGTCACGTCGCCACCGTATACAGCAGTAGTGTATACCTCTGCCTACCCCATTGGGTACTTTCGTCGATAAATAAATACTATGATCTCATAACAAAAATTCTTATATATATTGCCACAATATAATTTTGTTATAATTATTCCACCATTGTTATGAAAAGTAAACACGATAACATAATAAGCTTATCTCTCAAGTCATTAACTAACGATAAGATTTTTAAAATGGCTTTTATCACAACGAAATAGTAAGTATTGAATTCATATCAATTAATGGAAATTCTCTTTCAATGTTGTTTGTATTTATATAATTGATTAATTAGAAAGTAGTGATTATTCATGAATGTTTTTGCAATAATAATACATAAAAAAAAAATTGCCGAGTGGTTCGAGCAGTTGCCTGCGACGCAAAGGTCGCAAGTTCGAATCCCGACCAATGACTTTTCTAAACTTAAGTACAGTGATTAGTCGCACCACGAGCTTTACGGCGAAGGAAAACATCGAGACCTGCATACGTCTGAGAAGAAATTCAAAGGCGTATGTATAGTCGTGCTTGGATAACTGCGATGGACTCGCCATCTGTCACGTTGGCACCTAATATACCTCGGGCTATATAAAAAAAGGCTACGTCTATTTACAATATAGGTTAATGACTTCATTAATTTTTTGCCAATATGGTCCTCAGTATGTAAGTGTTTAGTTTTGCGAGAGAGAGAGCCGTGATGGCCGAGTGGTTCGAGTAGTTGTTTGCACACAAAGATTGCACGTTCGAACCCGGACTGTCCCAATGAGTTTTTCTGATTAAATACAGTGATTAGTCACACACCACGAGTTTTACGGTTAAGGTAAATATCGAGAGGATACCTGGATACGTTTGAGAAGAAATTCAACGATGTATATGTATGTAGGTGAATTTCTCATTTGCTTGAGAAACGGCGAGGTGCCACGGTGCGTGGAGACTACCTAACTCTACCTAATGAGAATTTCGCAGTATTTATAAACTTATTGGTAGAAATCGCCGTTTGAACCTCCATACTTGAATTTGAAGGAAACTATTAGGATCAGACGGCTACCGCGGCTTTTAGGAACTATGAAAATACGGTATAATTAACTGAGGTGTTTAATACAAACGGGAGACGGATTTTCGTCTGCCGATTTACTAATGAGCGAAATTAAATCTTGCATCGATTCCATTTAAGTCGATAGTGGAATGCAAACAAAACGTTCAATTCGTAGACTACCTATCAGTATTAAATGTACAAGCCCGAATATCGACTGTATATGGATAAGCGTAGAGTTGAATATCGCAGATTTATCGTTGGAGATGCTGTTTTCAACCTTTAAGCTCAACTTCCGCACACAATCCTGCATCCAAATGGTAAGTACTTGTGTGACCTCCGCCTTGTTCCATCGACACATTCACTTTAAATAAACAAATAATTCGCTCCTTGCATTTTTTATTGTGAAATCGATTTCGTGGAAACACCGAGGTTTGAGGTAAACATTTGACTAATACCACTAATTATAAAGGTGTCCATGAGATATGTACATAAAAACATTCATCGGCGCTTACTTTATAAGATCTCGTACTAAAAGATCTCGTCGAAAGATCTCGTACTACATGTATCTAATCCCTGAAGGGGTAGGCGGTAGGAAGGAACCACACACCGATGACAGATGGAGAGTCCATCGCTGTTTCTCATACATGACTTTACATACTTATGTCTTTCTAATTTCTTCTCAAACGTATGCAGGTTTCACCTTAATCTTTACCTTCGCCGCAAAGCTGGTGATGTGACCAATCACTGTATTTAAGTTCAGAAAAACTTATTGGTATAGGCAGGATGCGAGCTTGTACTAAACTAAACTCATAATAAGACTGCTTGCTATATATGTATATAAAAAAAACATAAATAAAAATAAATTATACGCTTAAGGGTACTCAAACCGGTAAGTAATTTAATATAGAAGTACGTGGAAAAGGTGAAGATCTGTCATATATTCAGAGAGAGCTAGAGATCTTATCTCTGTATAGGTACCTAAATCACTCTGGAACTTGACTCGATGTCGTTGCTAAGAAATTATATTAAAGCCACGAGGGCCGAACGGTTCGAATAGTCACCTGCAGCACAAAGATTCGAATCCCGACAATACCAATAATTTTTTCTAAACCCAAGTACAGTGATTAGTCACATCACGAGCTTTGCGGCGAAGGAACATCGAGAGGAAACCCTGCACACGTTTGAGAGTAATTCAAATGGTCGTGCTTGAGAAAAGCGATAGTCTCGCCATCTGTCACGTTGGCACTTAAACTTCGCATGGATGTGAGTAGGTACTACTAGCCTTGCCTACCCGTTCGGCGACTCTTATGGGAAGGCGTGAAGAAAGAAAAAATATATTCACATTGTTTTTCATCTACACCGAACACAACACAGTATGCGAAGTAAAAAAAAAAAACAAATCTGTACACTGGTTTTTGTATGTCGGTTAATAGGTTATGCGATTACTTTAATTCGAAACACCCACACAATGATAATTTCGATAAAAATACGTAAGCGCCAAGGTCAGGTCGTGGCAATTACCATATTATGAGGTACTAGGAGATCTATTGTCCGTTTAGCACTATGAAAGTAGTCGGCAGAAGTGTCGAGTTCTTGAAACTTACTTAATGGAACAATGACGAGGCCGAAAGCCTCCAGCCAGGCAGTTGTCAGGTAGTAAGGGAACGCTAAGGACACCGGGTTTGGCGTAGGCTTAGGGCGTTGTAGATTCGCTTTAGAGTGCAATGACATCTTGACTATAATAACATCTGTGACCTAAATCTGTGGGTACCTTTCTCACCTGAGAAAGTGACACTTAGATGCGGGTAGTAGCACTCGTTAGCAATATATTATATCTTCACGTCTCCCCACAAGTATCCCCGAAGGAGGAGGCAGGGCTGAACAACACCTGACGAAGACATATTTAGGTGCCAAAGTGACAGACGACCTTTGACCCTGAATTCGTCACACGGTTTTAGATACGGGATATTGAAGTGTTATGTAGTAATAAATATTACTTGCTGTGCCCCGCGGCTTTATCCGCATGTACTTTGATTGTATTGGTTGATTTTTTTCTGGAATAAAATATATATCCTGTACATATTAATCCATGGCGTGAATGAGGGCGTGATTGTAAAGATGAAGAAAGGCATGTTACGTTGGTTTGGACACATAGTAAGGATGAGTGAAGAAAGATTGACGAAACAGATATACAAAGCAAAAGTGTGTGCAAGAAGAGGCAGAGGAAGGCCACGTTCCAACTACCTGGATCAAATAGATCGGACTCTCAAGGACGGGAACGTTAAGAGTACTCGAAACCGACGAGCATGTATGAAGAGACTGATGAATGTGGACGAAGCGAAAGAGGTATGTAAGTCTAGAGAGAACTGGCGCTCTATACTCTCTGCCTACCCCGTTAGGGACTTGGCGTGATGATATGTATGTATGTATGTATGTATGTACATATTAATCCAGCTAATTATCTAAGCCGGTGCCAAATTTCACCCAATTTCGTTCGATAGTTTTTGCGTGAAAGAAGAACAAACAAACTTTGGCTTTATAATACGAGTGGGAAGTATCTCGTTAGTTTTTTTTAAATTAAATTGTGAACGACATCGTGGGCGGCACTGGTTTCAAATATTCAAGTATATTAGCATACTAGCGACTCGCCCCGGCTTGGCACAGGTGCAATGTAGATACGAATAATATGTAAAAGATAAAAATGCTTACTGTGGGATATTCTTTAGAGATAAATATATACCATAGGAGTAGGACTTTTTTTATCGATCTTTTTAAGTTATAGGTACAATTCCGTAGTAAATTAATTTGATCGTTTGCGCTTTAAATATATATAAAATATATAAAAAAAATATAATATATATATAATTAAGTTTGCGCTTTAAGCGCACAAAATAATATTTGTAACGACGTCACATTATATTTCTTAGAATTTTTCGACTTTTTTTTATAAATAATATATATTCTCACGCCTTCCCACAAGGATCCCCGAAGGGGTAGGCAGAGGTGTATAGGTAATACCCACACACCCACTTTCCGCCAGAGGTATATTAGGTGCCAACGTGACAGATGGCGAGTCCATCGCCGTTACTCAAGCACGACTATACATACGCCTTTGAATTTCTTTTCTCGTGGCGTGACTAATCACTGTACTTAAGTTCAGAAAAACTCATTGGTACAGACGGGATTCGAGCTTGAGACCTTTGCGGCGCAGGCAACTGCTCGAACCACTCGGCCACCACTTTTTTTTTTTTTATACTTTACTATGTAATGTACTATAATATGAACCTATGTATTATACGTATATGTAAACCTTCCTCTTGAATCAATGTATTTAATTGCTGCATTAAAATCCGTTGAATAGTTTGAAAGGATCTAGGTTACCAGACATCACGGGGCGTTACTAGTTTCAAATATTCGAGTATATTAGTATCTATATGAGAGCAAATAACTCCGTTCATTTGACCATTTGTTATTTTGGCACAGCGACCAGCCACTGAAAGTAAAAGTCGATGCTCACTTTCCTCGTGCATTCATACGCTATTCACGCGCGTGGTGGGCGCTATACAGAGTGCGTCGAAAAGACACACGTAGGTATATATATGACGCTTATTAGTGTCAATAGAGTGGATATGGTTTGACAAACACCCTTGCTGGTATATTTAAAAGAACTACTTAAAAAAGACGTGGTAGCCGAGTGATTCGAGTAGTTGCCTGAGTCACAAAGATCGCAAGTTCGAATCCCGACTGTACCAATGAGTTTTTCTGAACTTAAGTACAGTGATTAGTCACACCACGAGCTTTACGGTGAAGGAAAACAAAGAGTGGAAATTTTCATACGTTTGAGAAGAAATTGTAATTGTAATTTGAAAATACATAATATTTTTTTATGAAATGTCGTAAAGATATACAAATATTGGCTTTACACGTACCTTAAATATACACATAGGTATTTAATTGTACTTCTTGTATCGGTACTTGGGAAAAGTTCAATTCAACCGTCCCGGGAGGTTTGTAAACACTACTTTTATACCTAATTCGGTCGCAATCCTAACAGGCATGTTACAGGGATCAGGTTAACGATAATAATTGCTCTTAATTTCCTCACTTCAAGCACACACACATACACACACATACACACACATCAGATAATAATGTATTACGCACGTTCATAAAGATTTGTCAACCGGGATTTCTGTAAAATCCTTTTCTGGGTATGAGTGTTAGTCTGCGACACAGTTTTACGCAGTCATTATCGCACATTTATTTGTAAATCGTAAGTGTATAAATAAATAATATAATACGTCAATATGGCATTATCTAAATCGCTTCCTTCCCTTTAAATGTTTACAATGATAACTCCATTGTTCTGATGACCAAGGATTTGTGCTGCCGCGAAAAGGTCCTACCTTTACACCACTGGTTACTGCTTCGGGACCCTAACGGGAAGGCGTGACGATTTATATTTATAATAATATAATAATAATAAATACCTGGGACAATTCCACACAAATTAACCTAGTCCCAAATTAAGCAAAGCTTGTGTTATGGTAACTAGGCAACGATATATTTACTTAAAGAGATAGGTATATACATAAATACATAGGATATCCAAGACTAAGGTACAAATACTCGTGTTCATCACACAAATATCTGCCCTCAGCGGGATTCGAACCCGCGACCTCTAGTTTCGCAGTCAGGAGCTCTAACCACTAGACCAGACGGCCGTCGAATTTTTAATATACTAGCTGTGCCCGCGACTTCGTCCGCGCGGAAAAGTGATATTAAGCAGCATTTTTTTTACCCCCTTAAGGGTACCATTTTTACAAACTTTGAATGTAATATTAATTTATATGTAACCAAGAGCCTAAAAAATAAGTTTCAAGCTTCTAGCTTCAAAAATGACGCACTTCCATACAAACTTTAATCCCCTATTTCAACCCCTTACAACCCTTTTTCGCATTAAAAAGTAGCCTATGTCCTTCCTCAAGCTCTAGGCTATATCTGTACCAAGTTTCATTTAAATCGGTTCAGTAGTTATGGCGTGAAAAGGTAACAGACAGACAGACAGAGTTACTTTCGCATTTATAATATTAGTAGGGATATACAAATGTTATGTTGGTTTGTGTACGCTTCAAAAACTCAAAAAGTTCTGCACCGATCGAGCTGAAATTTTTGCATGATATATCATCCGCATCAAGGATTGTTTTTATCTATTTTTTGCGTCAGTCACATATCCACAGTGAAGCGTGGCAGGGTACAGCTCGTTTTCGTTTCGAACTCATATACAGTGATGTTTTAACACCATAATCTTTAGGATTACGATAATAAGAATATATATGTGTTATATGTATCTATATAAGTATGTATTCAAAGACTTGTCACTCAAGTTTGAGAACGGCATGAGTACTCGAAACCGGCGAGCATGTATGAAGAGATTGATGCATGTGGACGAAGGGAAAGAGGAATGTTAGAGAAAACTGGCCCTCTATTATCTTTGCCTTCCCCGTAAGGGACTCGGTGTGATGATATGTATGTATGTAAATAGTTGTTTAGTTATCAGACCATAACTCTAGCTATAGTGCAATTTGTGTGGTCTTCTCCTAAGGTATAATTATTTTTTCCTGCAAATATTGATGGGAACCTGCTAACGCATTGGGAAATACATCCATCGTTATATAAGACGACTAACAATTCACATTTAATAATTAAATAATTTATTCTCCTTCCTGTACAATTGTTATAACACACGTAAATTGACAATACCTATTCCCATATTCAGAATAAAGCTAACAACCATTTAGCTGAGAGGTGATAAAAATAAACTATTAAAATCATATACATCCAAGTATATTCGACAAGTTTTGTCGCCGTGTATCTTGTCGTTTTCGCCAGAATCATTGGAGTGAGCAAAATAATACCTAGATATGTAAATATCAAAATCAACTCACCACAATAAAAACGAAACATCTGTTTAACCAGGCCATTACGCACGTAAACACACAGGCATGGCCGCACTATGATAAAACGTCCAAGAACCGCTCAGACTGCTCAATAATTACATGTCGACCGCGAAACAACAATTTATAACCACATCGATATTAACGTAGGCATGCCAACAAAATAAAACATCGACATCGAAACAGACATGCACCTGACAGCGCGCACTAATGGTGACTGACCAGCGTTGCTCACTTCTGTCTTGTCATTTGCGACGGCAAATTTATAAAGACCTATCTTCGCACAATTTTCACAGGTATTTAACTGCTAAAGTCTACGTTTCGCCAATTAACGCGGCTCAACGTTTTCTGGGCGTCTTAAGCACAGGCGAGTTCGAATTTCAAACTGATATTGACCCCCCATTCGCTTTCCAAGTTCAAAGTTCAATTGTATTATATCGATAGTTTGTTAACATCCCTAATACGTCAGAGGTCCTAATCAATTCCTGTAACATATGTGAACTAATTAATTTTAATGAAATTTTCATACCAATTACTTTTTTTTACCAATTACTTCATACTTTTCATACATTTCTTATATCGTGCATGGCATTATTTCTTTCTTCCTGCACTTTTTCTTTTAATTTGTTAGGTATTTCTTTTTCTGGATTAATTCAACCATTTGAAAATTACCTGACGATAATGATACAGTACTACATATATTCTTCGAAATGACCAAACTTAAATAACACGTGTGCCTTGACTACGTTCACACTAGTACCTTTGCGGAATAACAATAAGAACGGTTATAATTATTATCTTACCATAGCTTATTAACTCAGGCGCTTAATTAGGCTAATCACATCTTTTGGGAATGCTTAGTGACTGATTTGTACGTATTAATTACTTTTTCCTACTAATATTATAAATACAGTTTAGTGAGGAAGTCGGTTTTTTCATAAATTTTGGACAGGGTCACATTTTAACACGTGGTGTTGTTCCAGTAAATTGTACCGAATAAATTAATTTTTACGGAGGTGAACCTGCAGGGCATAAAGTCAAAATATTTCATTTCACATAGGCCTAGATGGGCACTTATAAAACGTTGAAAAAGGTGCACGATTCGGGTTGGTCGTTTCCGTGGAGAACCGACAAGAAACTCCATGGTAATTGTTTTATAATCATTTGGATATAGAACGTTATACGAACATAACGGGAACGTTAAGATTACTCGAAACCGACGAGCATGTATGAAGAGACTGATGAATGTGGACGAAGCGAAAGAGGTATGTAAGTCTAGAGAGAACTGGCGCTCTATACTCTGCATACCCCGCTAGGGACTTGGCGTGATGATATGTATGTATGGATATAGAATAACAATAATGATTATGTTACCATATATACCTATAATTTGGATCATAAATATAAAATAACAATAATTATTATGTTACCATATGTACCTAGTGTTAATAATTCGATAATGATCTACATAACGCAATTGGTATATAATGAATTATGAGCGTCTAAGGAAGAACCCCAAAGGGAGGAAGCTCCAGTCGATGATGAGAGGTTCCATAATAGAAAGTAGGCATAATTTTGCTTTAGACAAAAACGTTTAAAGAGACAAACCAGTTGAGTTCTCGACCGGTTAATTTATATTTATTATTTATTATATTATATTATATAAATTAAGTTTAAGAAACGAAAAATTAATCATAGTATCATAGTATTTCTTGGTGGTTGAGCCCTGGTGGCAAAATGGTTCGAGTAGTCGCTTGCAACTCAATGATTGTGTGTTCGAATCTCGACTAAGTTTTTCTAAACTTAAATACAGCGATTAGTCGCACTGCGAGCTTTATGGTGCGGGTAATATCGAGAGGAAATATCTGCTGATAAATATATATCTGCACACGTTTGAGGAGCAATTCAAAGCCTTATGTGTGGTTGTGTTTGAGAAACGGCCACGGACCCGACTTCCGTCACGTTGGCAAGCAAAATATATCTCCGGCGCAACACCTCTCCCTCCCATTTGGGGGCCCTGTGAGTTGACGTGAGGATATTATTGTATGTCTTGAAGAAATATTTGAAACCAAATCGTCCAGCTATTGGCCGCAAGTTTGGTTACTTTTTGCATTCGCAATCTGCCTAAATAATTTAAGCCATGCAATGGAGTTAAGGGGTATTTATCGTGACTATAGTTTTTTACAAAGTTTAAATTTAATTTTTACAAACTTTTTTGTTTAACTTGCCCTGTTAGTTTATATTTATATATTAATACGGTATGTGCTAAAATTCCGGAAGACAAATTAGATCCATGTCCTGACGTTCGATTGGCATTTTACATACATATACATATCATTACGCCAAGTCCCTAACAGGGTAGGCAGAGAGTATAGAGCGCCAGTTCTCTCTAGACTTACATACCTCTTTCGCTTCGTCCGCATTCATCGGTATCTTCATACATGCTCTGTACTTACATTAAAAATATATACATATAAAATACATATGTTTAAAAATCACTGGTGTAAGCTATCGGTAGAACTATCCAGAGAACGGAACCTCTTCATGACGAAGCACGTCTCGATCGCTCTGGATCAGGTCCTTGATACAGCCATCTAACGAGAGGGTTATCCTACTCAGTGGTGGCCAACAAGCATATGGTCTTTCTCATGGTAAGCAAATACCGCCGCCTATAGACGCTTGAAACAGATATTGCGCGTTGCCAAACCTGCAGGAATCCTGTCTCTAAGGAAAACCTAAACGAGAGCTCATCTTCAGATATTAAGTGCGCTCAGCATTAAAAAAATGCCTGGTTGGAGGGCCTTAAGTTGTTATTCTCAAAAGTTGTCATTCGTGAAATAATATACTGAAATATATTTATAACTATACTGTTGCTGAAAAGGTTGATGGCCCGATACTCCGCCACTGGACCAAAACGCAAGTCTTCCCTACAGAGCGTGCCGCTAAATAATTGTATGATTTATTTCTTCATTATTAATAATATATATGTAATAATTAATATAAATATTACTGGCGATGGACTCGCCATCTGTCACGTTGGCACCTAATATACCTTTGGTGGAAACTGGGTGTGTGGGTATTACCTATACACCTCTGCCTACCCCTTCGGGGACCCTTGTGGGAAGGCGTGAGGATATATTATTATTATTATTATTAATAAATTATTCAATGTTTAAATGGGTTCACTAACATAGTTTTGAATCAATTGTCTACTAACACAATGGATATTTTCTAAAATAAATATGATATTATATTATATTAAATTTTTTAAGTTTTCTCCTTAACAGGTTAAGCGTTGTTTTTACATAGTTATTGTACAAATGGTGGTATAAGATAATGCCACATAATGGGTAAGGACGCATACAATACAATGACATCACTTATTTAGCTATTCAACGCTTCGATGACGTTATATGTTATATTAATATATAACTCGTAAGTTAGGTAGGTACATAGATGTTATATTAAACAGATATAGTTCATAATTTATATATTTATGGGCGCTTATGATAATATTATATGGTTTTTTTTCAACGAATATATAAATCAGTAGAGTAGTTTTCATAATATATATATAGATTTTTATGATACTAGCTGTCCCGCCCAGCTTCGCTTGGGTGAAAAATAAAATAACCCTACACCTAATCTAAATTACCAAATGCCACCTACCGCGTCCAATTGTGAATCTAAACAAATCTATCTTATTAAAATCGATCCAGCTGTTTACGATTCTATAAAGGCCATACAGACAAACATTCATTTTTATATATGTACTAGCTGTTATATTATATTATTATTATTATATTATATTTATATTATTTATATATATAATATAGCTATATTATATATATAAATAATATAAATATAACTAGACTAGCTGTACCCTGCCACGCTTCGCTGTGGATATGTGACTGATGCAAAAAATAGATAAAA
Source organism: Drepana falcataria (assembly GCA_945859725.1). Classification (NCBI taxonomy): domain Eukaryota; kingdom Metazoa; phylum Arthropoda; class Insecta; order Lepidoptera; family Drepanidae; genus Drepana; species Drepana falcataria. Next base: position 10,410,889 of record OX243929.1, read on the forward strand.
ACAATCCTTGATGCGGATTATATATCATGCTAAAATTTCAGCTCGATAGGTGCAGAACTTTTGAGGTTTTGAAGCGTACGCACACGAACATAACATTTATATATATATATAGATATATATATCTTAACTCCTCCCCGAAGGCGTAGGCGGAGATGTAATATCATCCTCTATTCGCCGGAGATAAGGCGCCAACGTGGCAGATGGCGAGTTGGTCGCCTTTTCAACCACGACTACACTACGTCTTTAAAATATTATCTCAAACGGATGGAGGTTTTCCCTCGAAGTTTTCTTTTACTGTAAAGCTAGCGTTGTGATTAAACATTGTACTTAATTGCAAAAATACTCATTAGCACAGCAGGGATTCGAACTTGCAATCTTGATTATGAAGGAGACTATCTGAATTACAAATAATACCAAAATATCAAGGAGTTTGATGAATTAAAAAATCCTACAGTCATTTATCACATCACGAGATTTACAGTGAACGAAAATATCGTGAGTTGACAGATAAAGAAGCGAGTTTGGATGCCGAGTTCCCATTGAACAAGATATTGAGTATCGATGTACATAACTGACATTGGAAAGCAAATCCTGTTGCTACAGAGATATTGGCGAGATTAAATTGATTAACCCACTTTCACTCTATAAACTGGCGTGATTAAAATGTATTTTATAATGCGTAAAGAGGATTTTTATGATTCGGTATAAAACTGAATATTATATCTTGTCATTTTTATTTTTTATTGTCACCCATAAGCCGCGGTAGCGGAGTGGTTCGCGTGTACAAGCCCCAACGGTGCCTAAGTACAGCGTTCAATCCAATCACGAGCTTTACGGTGAAGTAAGAAGTTCTTACACGTAATAATAGTCGCGCTCGAGAAACTGATGATGTGCGATGGATTCCCCGACTGCCCCGTGGTGAGGGTACCTGTTTACCATCAGACGGATCATTTGTAGCGTTAGTCTTAAAAAAAAAATGGTGACGAAAAACATCTTGATGTTAATAAATTCAATAACGTATGTATACAGTTGAGCTTTAGAAACAGGCGCAGACTTCTTGTCACGTTGGTACCCTTTGGAGGTCTATGTAGGAAAACATTAAGATATAAAACAAATTAATATTACATGTCTCGCCTTCCCATAAGTGTCCCCGAAGACGTAGGCATAGAGGTGTGTAGTACACACACCCACTCCTCACTGGAGATATATTTAAGTACCAACGTGACAGATGGAGAGCCCATCGCCGTTTTACAAGCACGACTATACATACGTCTTTGAATTTCTTCACAAACGTATTCATATTTCTATCGATGATTTTCCTTAATCGTACCTTAAGCTTAGTGAAACCTATTGGTACAGTCTGCGTTCGAACATGCAATCTTTTTATTCCTGGTAACTGTTGCAACCAATCGGCCACCCCGTCTCAATGATTATTTTTTATTCTGTCAACTAATATTGTCTCAATGCGTCTACTGATGATATTATGTATGTATGTTGGAAACAGTAATATTAGTAGTAATAGTAATATATTTTTATATTATATTATATAATATTTAATGACCGTTATTTTAGTTGATTAGATTTTCCTTCCTCGCTAAATAATTTAGGTAATGGCCAGCACACAAACAACGAAAATAATTCGAGGTTGTGGTATGGTTTCCTTCCTTCTCCAACTGCTCTTTAATATTAATAGGTACTAGGTTATATTCAATATGAACTGTTAAATTTTAACAGAGAAATACGCACAGTACTTGATGATAAGTATGTATCATTATAGGAATATTATTTAAATTTAATTAGTACAGTGATTAGTCACACCACGGGCTTTACGGCGAAGGAAAACATCGAGAGAAAACCTGCATACGTCTGAGAAGCAAAGGCGTATGTATAGTCGTGCTTGAGTAACGGCGATGGACTCGCCATCTGTCACGCTGGCACCTAAGATATATCTCTGGCGGAAAGTGGGGGTATGGGTACTACCTATACACCTCTGCCTACCCCTTCGGGGACCTTTCTAAGAAGGCGCGAGGATAATTTTTTTTTATACAACTAGAGTGGCAAACAAGCATACGGCCCACCTGATGGGAAACAGTTACCCGTAGCCTATTTACGCTCACGATACCGAAGTATCACTTGCGCGTTGCCACTCTGTGTTCGGAGAGTTAAATTGTACTGGCAGCATAATGGGACAAATCCCTCTGCTACCAACACAATATAACAATTCTCCCCCCTCCCCAAGGAGCTCTATACTGGAAACCTTTAAAAAATTTGTTGATTTAGTTTGAGCGAGCAATATCCCTGGTACTGCGAGGCCAACCAACAGACGGAAAGGATGCTTATTTGCCACCATTGTAGTATAAAAAAATAATTGCTAAGACTTTACTATGATATGCAATTGTTGTCATTATTCACAATTGGGAAAAGGACCGAACTATATACGTCGCATACTTCTATCTCCTTCGTACTCTTGAATAATGATTGCAATCGCTATAGCAAGTTCCCTCACCTTTACTCTGTTAGATTCAGCAAAGACACTAGTGCAAACGTTACTTTTATGTATACCAACGTCGGCTAACACAGTGATGTTAGCTCAGCTTGTGTTAAATATAAATATTTGCTCTTAGTGTTTTATGTTAGATGGAATTGTCCATAATATTAGCGTTTGTATTATTATAAAATCGTAGATACAAATGGCGATATAGCTTCAGCTAGATTACACAAATTAGCAACCCATTTGTCGGGCAAGGTGTATCGCTTTTTTAATAAGCTACCTAAGAAAATAATTGAATTACCTTTTGTAGAGTTTAAAGCTGTAAAAGTAAATCAATTCAAAAAGATTATTATACAACACCAGATTATTTTAATGATGCCCATGCTCCTTCTCTTGTACAGAGTTTATATGTAAGTAAAATTTTTTTCTACCCCTACGTAAAAGGAAAGAAATGTTAAAAGAATTTATTCTCCTGACAATCTTTTATTTCTTGGAAGCGGTGGTAACTTTAGTTTATATTAAGTATATTATGACCTTCAATAAGTGTCCCTGTGTCAGTGACGTTGAATAAAATATTTTGATATTGATTTTTGATTTTGATAGACTTTTCATCTCTCACATTGAGACCTAAATACTTCTAACCTCCCCTGGCGAAAAGATGATATGCTACTAAACACCTCTGCTTACTCCTTAGGGGACTTTCGTGGGAGGCATTACGATGGACATATGGTAGTCTTACATGTTGAAATCACACCCGAAAAACAAACAAATATTGCACAACCATATTTGCAGCGTCCGGCAATAGAACCCGCAGCCAATACAAATGTCAAGGGAACTGTGTCAAACGGAAAGTAAGCGGATTCGAATCCGCACGCAGCGAATATAAGTACGCTACGCATGTAGCTCAGCTTACCATTAAGATTGTATCCACTAGACAATAACAGTGAATTTTCAAAGATAAGCGCTTTGAAGTCGGCTTTAATGGGTATTATGAATTCTGTGTAGGGCAAGATCCTTGGAAGACAAGCGACTAATTTGAAGAGCTATCATGAACGTGTCATCAATGCGAACAGGTTAGATTTGCATCTTGCGTTTGAAACTTTCACTGGACGTCGTACGTCGGTTGAGTGATGTGATTCGCGATAGTTATCATAAAGATACGATATACATTCTTCATAATTAATATTTTTTTGACCGGTTCCGATATGTTAATATAGAGAAGTTGCAAATATGCATTCTACCTGGATTATAATGAACTTTCGGATTTAGAGCCATGGTGGCCGAGTGTTTCGAGCAGTCGACTGAAACGCAAATACTGCAAGTTCGTATCTCTACTGTACCGAAGTGTTTTACTGAACTTATGTGCAGTACAATCATTCCCACAAGCTTTACGGTGAAGGAAAGCGTGGTGAGCAACCTGCATACGTTTAAGATATCGGCCGCACATGGAGAGCTTCCCTTATCTCTAGGATAAGACGCCCCAAACATGCCGTCATCGCATCGGATGACGACATAACGGTTCTCCAGGATGCGCCTACGCAAACAGACACTACACACAACCGACTACTGTTCCGTCCTCGCTGTCTCGGCTCGAATAAGCCGTCCCCCTTCGCAAACGTAAAAATATTTAAATAAAAATACCAGTCCAGCTCTCTTAATCGCGATCCAGCAACGCTCTAAGCCGAGATCCGTACCCCATGGGGGGGTGCGCTTAGCTGTGTTTCTTGCTTAGCACATTAAAGTGCCTGCCATTGCCCGGCTAAGTAGCAAAAGTTCCCGGAAATCACGCTACGAGAAACAATAAAAAAATATATACTTTGATGAGGTGAAGGAAACTTTCCTCCATAAGTTATTTAATATTTCAAAGACAGTTGGCACGTAAAATATATCCCTGGCGGAAAGTGGGTACCTTTACACCTCTGCCTACGCCTTCGTGGACCTTTGTGAGTAGGCGTGAGGATTTATAAAACCGTTCGGTAGATTGAGTACTATATAATGTACAATGCAGGAAGAATCTTAAAATAGAACACATTATTTTGTTGAATGTTAAGCGGTAATTCCAATGTGCCTTGAAATCCGATGACGTCGGGAATTCCAGACTCATTGTACGATAATTTGGACGAAACTAAAATTATTGATGATATTAATTTTTGTGTTTCCTACGGAATTATTATTGATGCACATATCACTCACACTAAGCCAGGATAATTTTAGGATAAGTTGTTATAGTATTAAATTTAAATAATTTTATTAAATCATTATATAATGTGGCCGTGGTGGCCGAGTGGTTCGAGCAGTTGCCTGCGACGCAAAGGTCGCAAGTTCGAATCCCGACTGTACCAATGAGTTTTTCTGAACTTAAGTACAGTGATTAGTCACACCACGAGCTTTACGGTGAAGGAAAACATCGTAAGGAAACCTGCATACGTCTGAGAAGAAATTCAAAGGCGTATGTATAGTCGTGCTGGAGTAACGGCGATGGAATCGCCATCTGTCACGTTGGCACCTAATATACCTCTGGCGGAAAGTGGGTGTGTGGGTATTACCTATACACCTCTGCCTACCCCTTCGGGGACCCTTGTGGGAAGGCGTGAGGATATTATTATTATTATTATTATATAAATATTTTTTATAAAGATCGCAACTTCGAATCTCGACTGTACATTGGTATAGTTTATCTGAACTTAAGAACAGTGATTAGTCACACCACGGGCTTTACGGTGAAGGAAAACATCGAGAGAAACCTGCATACGTCTGAGAAGCAAAGGCGTATGTATAGTCGTTTTTTTTTATACTACATGAGTGGCAAACAAGCATGCAGTCCGCCTGATGGTAAGCGGTGCCCGCCGCCTATGGACGCTTGCCACACCAAGGGCATCACTTGCGCGTTGCCGACCCGACCCGATCTTTTCAACCCTTAATAATCTGTAGCCGTAATCAGCTTAGTATAACTCTGTCTGGTTCTAGACACTGATACAGCGCCCTACTGTTCTTCCTTATAGCTTATAGTGTAAGTGTGCAACCTTCCACTAATGTTTGAGTATTATCGATACACACTGATTACCTATGAGTGCACACGCACACTACAATTACTACACTCGGGTCATACTCCCAGCATCCCGCGACCCCCTCGATTGGAATTTGGTGGGGTGCGTCTTCGTGGTTGGCACTATCTAAAGCTTGTAGTTAGGTACTGTTACTGCTAACTATACGTAAGCACCGGTGAGTACCGCTGTTTTGATTAGAACATCTTACTTAATATTATATAATAATATATCCTCACACCTTCCCACAAGGGTCCCCGAAGGGGTAGGCAGAGGTTTATAGGTAATACCCACACACCCACTTTCCGCCAGAGGTATATTAGGTGCCAACGTGACAGATGGCGAGTCCATCGCCGTTACTCAAGCACGACTATACATATGCCTTTGAATTTCTTCTCAGACGTATGCAGGTTTCCTCTCGATGTTTTCCTTCACCGTAAAGCTCGTGGTGGACTAAACACTGTACTTAAGTTCAGAAAAACCCATTGGTACAGTCGGGATTCGAACTTGCGACCTTTGCGTCGCAGGCAACTGCTCGAACCACGGCCACCACGGCTCTTATAAATGTGAATAATAATAAATACCTTGGGACAATTCCACACAATTTAACCCAGTCCCAAATTAAGCAAAGCTTGTGTTATGGTAACTAGACAACGGTATATTAACTTATGTAAAAAGATATATACATAACTACATAAGACATCCAAGACTAAAGGTACAAATACTCGTGATCATCACACAAATATCTGCCCTCAGCGGGATTCCCGGGAAACCCGCGACCTCAACTTTCGCAGTCAGGAGCTCTAACCACTAGACCACAGACGGTCGTGAATGTAAGTTTGTTTCGGTTTCAAGTAAAAACTACTTAACATATCATCATGAAACTTTGTACAAGTATTTTCTAATGAATTGGGAAGGCTATAGGATACTTTTTTTTACAAAAAAATATATTTTTATTAATAATATTATACATTGGACCCAATAGGTGGCGCTGCGATCGTGTTTCAGGAAGTTTAACTTTTTCACTCGGGCGAAGCTGTCCCTTTCTATGTGACTTCAGGTGGATTCGAGAATGGTTTAGATTCAGAATTGGATTCATGTCATGACTGTCAAGCATGTCGCGCGTAGTTGTCAAGATGACTTGACATGCTTGACAAGCACTACACATTTATTATGTTGCTGTTCCTTTAATAAATTAAATATAAAAAAAATACGGAAATACACATAGCTAGCAGATGGCAGGACGTGAGCATTTACAGGTTTTTTTACTTATCGGTATTTTAAGATAAATTAATTTTAAGACAGTTAGTTTAAAACTTAAAACTAAAGGAACTTGCTTACTATCCCGACAATACATGTAAATAAAACGAGCTACAAATATAATATAAGTATATTTTAATTTCAAATTTGTTTTCATTTGACTAGCTGATTCCCATATCCTTTGCTCAGTTACTTATAATAAACATATGCCAATCACATCGAGAATAGGCCTTACAATACTCAATGACTCATCTTACTAATATTATAAATGTGAAAATTTGTAAGTTTGTATGTTTGGGTGTTTGCGGTTATTTCACGGCCAAACGGCTGAACCGATTTGGCTGAAAGTTGAAATGATGATAGGTTATACCTAGGAATAGGACATAGGCTACTTTTTTTTATCCTGAAAAACACAAAGTGCTTATATTATAATGTATGATACTCTTTCACAGCATAGCGGCTGAACTGATTCTAGCAGGAAAATACATAAGCTTCTTTTTCGAACTCCACGCGGGCGAAGCCGCGGGCATAAGCTAGTACTAAATTAAGCGATACAGACAGATATGTGACAACAAATTTTCGTCGGAGATTAATTAGATGCCAATGTAACAGATGGTGATTCTCTCGCCGTTTCTAAAACAAGAATATACCTATACGGCTTGGATTTTCTTCTCAAACGTATGCTTTCTCGACTATGTTCTATTATCTACTATATAGTCTTCGATTATCTATCGAATATGTTCTATTAATATTTTATATTTTGCCAGTATATGTGACATATATTGTCTCATGTATTTCTTGCAATATAGATAAAAATAAATCTGCAAACGTCAATTCGATATTATATACAGTTTTGAAATGATATACAATATCGAATTGATGGATAATTGTTCTGGTGGAAGCAAATGTCGGCTTTAAGGGGATTTCTTTATTATCTCCGACTGTACTAAGGCACACCGAAAACAGTAAGGCTCAGAAATATATTTATGATGAATATGATGTATGACATGTATGACTAAACATGTCTATGTTATAGAAAATATATCTTAACATTATTTCTGGAATGCTATGCTTAAACCAGTGACTACATCTAATTACGTCTATCATGTACCAAATAGGGCTCATACAATTTCGTATCATTATTCATAATTTATTGTTGAAACAAATTGCCGCAGATGGACTAAAATTATATGCTAGATAATGCCCACGTTCTAAAAATCGTAGACCAACAAATATCTCGACTAAAATATCTAGGAAAGGCGAGTGGAGATGATCATGATGATGTGGTAAAAGAGAGAAGATGACCTAGATTTACATATATGTAAGATCAGAGATCAAGGAGGGTCCATCGTGACGTAAATGGAGGTCAAAAGATTGTGCAGGACAGGCAGATGGAAGGAGTTGAATCAGAAACGGCAACAAGAGTCCAGCTCTTAAAAATATTATCATCATAATATTATCACGCGGGGAGCAGATAGTACAGAGCGCCAGTTCTCACTAGACTTACATACCTCTTTGACTTCGTCCACATTCATCTCTTCATACATGTTCGTCGGTTTCGAGTACTCTTAACGTTCCCGTCTAGGTAGTTGGAACGTGGTCTTCCTCTGCATCTTCTTGCACACATTTGTGCTTTTACATATTTTTTTATTAAAATATTTTTTTTTTATTTAAATTAAATGTAAATTTAAGTTATAGCTTAAGTTATGGATAATAATTTCCACTGGATAGCTGATCACAATTCCCTAGTCTTGTAGTGGCAAGAGCAGCATACGGGCAGTTCGGCATGTATTTTCTCAGAGCCTCCGTCTTCGGTCTCTACAAGAAACTCCCACAGGCTGTATGTTTGTTTGCAGTACGTCTTGACATCCGGGGCGAGGGCGAAGGCTGTGAAGCACGCGCTTTCAGCTTCCCTGAAACGAAATAACATTAATTAAGCATTAAAAGTGGAAATAACAATATGAATATTATACATACAAACATATCATCACGCCGAGTCCCTAACGGAGTAGGCAGAGAGTATAGAGCGCTAGTTCTCTCTAGACTTACATACCTCTTTCGCTTCGCCCTTCATACATGCTCGTCGGTTTCGAGTAGTCTCGGTTTGTAATAAGAATATATTAACATACAAAATTAGATATAATTTCTCTTGTAACCATATTTTTGTACTTGTGTCTTGTAAACATATTTTTATTATCTTATCCGTTTAGTCTATGCCGTCGCTACCTATAATTGTAGTGGTACTCACCATGTTTATATCTTACATGTAAATTCCAACTTGGATAAGTGTTTACTATGTTGGTGGCCTTTTAATAAATACATTGTATAAAACTTGTGCCAATTCTGTTCCTTCAACTGAGCGACGAGTCTTTTTTTATACCACAATAAGGTAAGAGGTTACCGAGGCCTATGAACGCTTGTAACACCAGGGGTATCGCTCGCGCCCTACCGACCAATTAAGTATGTGTAAGTCTGAGTGTTCATTATGCCAGTATGCGTATATTTCTTTATTTATTGCTAATTAAATTTTATCGGGAATATTAATATATCTACAGTTCCTAATAACAATATTTAATGAAGTTTGTATTTGATTAATTTACCTTATCAGGCGATTTTGAATTAAATATTATTATATATATATATCCTCACGCCTTCCCACAAGGGTCCCCGAAGGGGTAGGCAGAGGTGTATAGGTAATAAATACACACACACCCACTTTCCGCCAGAGGTATATTTGGTGCCAACGTGACAGATGGCGAGTCCATCGCCGTTACTCAAGCACGACTATACATACTTTGAATTTCTTCTCAAACGTATGCAGGTTTCCTCTCGATGTTTTCCTTCACCGTAAAGCTCGTGGTGTGACTAATCACTGTACTTAAGTTCAGAAAAACTCATTGGTACAGTCGGGATTCGAACTTGCGATCTTTGTGTCGCAGGCAACTGCTCGAACCACTCGGCCACCACGGCTTTTATTATTATAAATACATTATATGTAAGTCTAGAGAGAACTGGCGCTCTATACTCTCTGCCTACCCCGTTAGGGACTTGGCGTGATGATATGTATGTATGTATGTATGTATAAATACATTAATTATATTTAAATATTTTTTTTTATGTGATTTTGTTTGTTATGCTTTACCTATACTTTTATATAAAGGTACATATCTTCACCGGGTAGGCAGAGAGAGTAGAGCTAGAAATTTTCTCTAGACTTTAAATATTAAATTTTTGTTCATCTTTCGTGCAATATTTAAAAAAATAAGGTAAAGTTAGATAAACAAATGCACTGTAGAAATAATTAGCCCATTTAACAAACTCTCTCCTTATCAATAGGTGTGTGAGAAGTGAGATGCAAACAATACTTACTTGCAAGACTCCAAACGTACAGACTGGATGTAATTCTCCTTAGGGGCTTGGACCACAGTGCGCCAGTCGCCGCGCTTCGTACGCACTTTGTACAGGGGATCATACTGTGAACGTAAACAAAGTTACTGTACAAGTGGTCCGGCTCCAAGATCAACTCATGTATGTGTTTGAATTTGAAAGACCTATTTATGTGGTCTTTTAGTTAGTATTTTTGACCGATTTAAAAAGATGGAGGTTTCTCAATTCGACCGTATATATATACATTTATATATCGGCGAGAGGACATTTATACATATTTATGTGCATAATTACTATAATAATAATATCTCCCTCCCTCCCTCTAGACTGACATACCTCTTATGAAAATATGCTAAATAAATTTTCTTAGTTACAATAAAAATATCGCGAAGAAGTGAAAAAAGTTTCGACTCGGGTGTCATTTGTCGTGAATTCTGTTAAGGCGACGTCAGCTTCATGTTTGCATTTACACTCTGTTAAGGACACACGTGAGTCTTATGCCAGAACTTAGGTGTCCTGAAATAAGCGCTGAAGCAGATTAGATAATTCTAATTTATTAATTTAGCGCTACGGATCTCCCGTAAATATTAAAGTTGTCAAGTCAGGAGATACTTAGTAATCTTTTATTCATGCGGTCCATGTTACCGAGTACTAAACAAGAAATTACCGTGTTATCCTCCTAATTGGTCGCGAACGCTTAAAGGCTTGTTATATAAAAACAAAAAAAAAGGCGAACCGAACTCGTTCGCTTGGCCGATTTTTTTTAAACAAAACATGATCAATTCTCATTTGCCACAGAAGGCGACTTGTGGTGAGGAACCTTTAGCGTATACGTTGGTCAATGTATAAACACATTATAACAATAATGCAGTGTTCACACGGAAATCGCAGATCAAGGTTGTGGCTTGGTAGCTTTTTATAATTATAGCTTTGTGTAATATATTAGCATGCATTGACTAGGTATTTATTATCATCTGGGAGTGGTGAGTCCTAATAGTATTGTCATAGTACTGACAATCTGAGCCCAAAACTGTCTTATCAAGCACGGCATGAGAAAAGAAAAATGCTTCATGTTGTGAATCGTAACCATCCAGGGATAATATATCAAACCTTGGATAAGTTCCTCGCATACAAAAGCAACATCGAACTTATCCGAGCCACTCTGGAGCCATTGCTTAACACTCTCAATTGATTCATATATCCTTACAGAATGTGCCCTAATCGTTGAGATAAAGGTAGGTCGAGATAAGCCTAACCTGTACTTCATTATCATCATCATATCATCACGCGGAGTCCCTAACGGGGTAGGCGGAGAGTAATAGAGCGCCAGTTCTCTCAAGACTTCTATACCTCTCTCATCTTTATATAGGTCATCTTTACATCTGTACTTTTGTTTAGTATTTACGTCTGATTTAATTCCTAATTAATCGTATGTGGGTTAAGAAAACAACTAAAAACAATACAATATGCACTTTACACAAGATATGCATTCCGACCCGACGTTCGAATCATATTATTTCCTACTACTTATATTAAACTTATAAAAAATATTAATGTACTATGCAATTTTGCTAGTTACATACGAAACAAGAATAACGTGTTATGTTAAATAAGTCTGTCCGGTCTTTTGGTATTCGTCCCTCAAAAACAAATGTTGACATTATGTTCATACGTTTTTTGTATTTTGAGTGGTACGTATATTATATACCTGTACTAAGCAGATATTGTTTCATCTTCCTATCAATATAATTAATTATATTTGTGAGGATGTTTGCTACTCAATCACGCTAGAATGGCTGAATGGAATGGGATGAAGTTTGGCACAGAGATAGATTATTAGCTAGATTAAAACGAAGGAGCCGTGGTGGCCGAGTGGTTCGAGCAGTTGCCTGCGACACAAAGATCGCAAGTTCGAATCCCGACTGTACCAATGAGTTTTTCTGAATTTAAGTACAGTGATTAGTCACACCACGAGCTTTACGGTGAAGGAAAACATCGTGAGGAAACCTGCATACGTCTGGGAAGAAATTCAAAGGCGTATGTATAGTCGTGCTTGAGTAACGGCGATGGACTCGCCATCTGTCACGTTGGCACTTAATTCTCTGGCGGAAAGTGGGTGTGTGGGTATTACCCATACACCTCTGCCTACCCCTTCGGGGACCCTTGTGGGAAGGCGTGAGGATATTATTATTATTTTTATTATATTATTATAAAACGAAGGATATGTTTTATTCCAGGAGAAGATCTACCAATCATATGTAGGTACCATATTCTATTTATACATACATATCATCACGCCAAGTCCCTAACGGGGTAGGCAGAGGGTATAGAGCGCCAGTTCTCTCTAGACTTACATACCTTTTTCGCTTCGTCCACATTCATCAATCTCTTCATACATGCTCGTCGGTTTTCTATATATCTTTATACATAAACTAGCTGTATTATGTAATATAAAATTTTTGTGCCCTGCCACGCTTCGCTGTGGATATGTGACTGATGTAAAAAAAATAGATAAAAACAATCCTTGATGCGGATTATATATCATGCTAAAATTTCAGCCCGATCATTCATTTCATTTCGTGATTTTTTCCCACTGAGTAATTTCATCAAAATCAGTCATGCCTTTCTCCTATCTGCGAGATTAACCAACGGCCATTGATTCTTGATATAAACAGGAATATTACGTTGTGTTTTTATTTATTTATTTACATTACATTAACATCCTTATAGTAGGTATACCAATATGATGTTGAAAGAAATAATAATAATAACATTAATAAACTACTTTATATGCTATACAACATCGTATCATTACGCAATATTTATAGCTCGCGCTGCATACTCTTAGTAGATAATCATATGATCACGTAAATGATCGTTGCCTACACATTACTAGTTAAGGCAGATTCACTCTGTACCCTAATGCATTGCAGCCAATTGGAAAACCTTTAAGAGAGGTAGGGCATAACGGGTTTCCCGTTCGAATTCGGAGCTGCCCGACTGGGGCAGGACCTCCACCTTATAGAAGTCCGTAGCCAAATAACACAATTTTTTGTGTTGTGTTCCTACGCGGTGAATAAGGTTTCCAGTAATGAGCTCCTTGGGGAGGGGGGAGGATTGTTACATTGTGTTGGAAGCAGAGGGATTAAACCCATTATGCTGCCAACACACTATAACTCTCCGAACACAGAGTGGCAACACGCAAGTGATACTTCGGTATCGTGAGCGTAAATAGGCTGCGGTAACCGTTTCCCATCAGATGGGCCGTATGCTTGTTTGCCACTCTTGTTGTATACAAAAAAAAAAAAAAACCTTGCAGATACAACTGTTTATGATCAGTTTAAATTAATATGTCCTACGCATAAAATGGCTTCTAAAGGAAATGAATAGATACTCATGGAAAAGTCATACGTATATACATAACATCACGCCGCCCTAACGGAGTAGGCAGAGAGTATAGAGCGCCAGTTCTCGCTAAACTGACATACCTCTTTCACTTCCTCATTCATCAGTCTCTTCATACATGCTCGTCGGTTTCGAGTTCTGCTGACGTTCCCGTCCTTGAGCGTCCGATCGATTTGATCTAGGGTTAAAGTCGAACTAACTAATATTAAGAGAATGCGTACATATACCATCACGCTAGGTTCCTCACGGGGTAGGCAGAGAAAGAGAGTAGAGTGCCAATTCTCTCACTTACATACATTCTTCATGAATTCAATTGCTTTCTTCACGAAGTTTTCCTTTGCCGTAAAAGTCGATTGGGGTCGACTAAACCTAGTTCACTTCAACCGCACTAAGACACAAGTTTGCGCGTTCACCGCAAAAAAAACTCCATTCGCTGTGGCTCCACAATTCCAGAACACTCCCCTGAACATCTCGGAGAGCATTAGGATCCTTGGGGTCGATATTTCTAGCGACGTTCAGTTCCGTGGTCATTTAGAGGACAAGGCTAAGCTGGCGTCGAGGAAGCTCGGTGTGCTCAACAGAGCTAAGCAGTACTTCACACCGCAACAAAGGCTGCAACTTTATAAGTCGCAAGTTCGGCCACATATGGAGTACTGCTGCCACCTGTGGGCTGGAGCCCCTGGATACCAGCTTGGGCCTTTTGACGCGGTTCAGAAACGCGCCGCTAGAATTGTCGACGATCCCATGCTCACAAGCGGCTTGGAATCACTAAGTCTGAGGAGAGACTTTGCCTCCCTGTGTGTGTTCTACCGCTTGTATAACGGGGAGTGTTCTGCAGAATTGTTCGATATGATGCCCACTTCCACCTTCTACCACCGCACCTCTCGCCATCGACGGGGAATTCATCCCCATACCTTGGAACCACAAAGGTCTCGCACTGTGCGCTTCCAAAGAAGTTTTCTTCCGCGAACGCTCAGGCTGTGGAATGAGCTCCCCGTTGAGGTTTTCCCTGGAGAGTACAGCATGAAGTTCTTCAAGAAGGGTGTGAAAAGATTCCTGCAGGGTCGGCAACGCGCGAGTGATACCCCTGGTGTTGCAAGCGTCCATAGGCGGCGGTAACCGCTTACCATCAGGCGGACCGCATGCTTGTTTGCCACCCAAGTGGTATAAAAAAAAAAAAAAAAAAAAAAAAAAAAAAAAAAAAAAAAAAAATGACGAGGAACTCGAGAGAGGATAATTTTTTTTGATCAGTGTTGGGGAGTTCGTTAAGCGATTATCATGCGGACATATATTATGGAAAATAAACTTCTTTTGTCAAACCAGCTTATCGAGGTCCGGCGACGGTTCCAATAAAGCTATGGAGAAATACAAATACTACCTAACTTTGGATATGAACATACCGAAATTTCAGTTTCGCAATTATCTTTGTCATCCGGGTCCCCTTGTCTGTCTCCGATCAAATCTTGGATTGGAATGGGTTGGTGTACGGATTTCTGGAAAACATAAAATGTCGTCATAAGTTACAAACTTAATTAAACATTATTCATAACTTCCCAAGACGCGTCATCACAGACGCGTGTTGATAGAAAAGGTTTGGTCTACTTTTCAACCAATTCCGAGACTTCGACCAAGCATATAATGTTCCCGTTGAAGGGTAAGTATATGCAAACGAGTCCCGGGGTAGAGGATAGAACGCCAGTCCTCTAGATTAACGTACCTCCATATTATTCACATTTCTACCTCTCGATGATATGTTTGTACAGACGGCTGTCTGATCTAATTAGAGCTCCTGATTGCGAAACTTGAGGTCGAGGGTTCGATTTCTGGCAGATATTTGTGTGATGAACACGATTATTAGTACCTTAGTCTTGAATATCCTATGTATTTATGTATATATCTATCTATATAAGTAAATATATCGGTGTCTTGTTACCATAACACAAGCTTCGCTTAATTTAGGCCTATGTCAATTTGTATGGAGATGTCCCTAGGTATTTAGGTATTTATTATATAAATAATAGCCTTACAATTCCCTTGAACATAGCATTAAACTTCTCTTCTGGGTAGTTGGCAGGCTTTATGGTGCAGAATGTTTTGTTCCTACATTGTACCGGGATATCGTCATCCTTCGCCACCACGGAGCCGTAGCGATTGGATACATCTTGGATCTGCCCAGGGTATTTTAAGGGTGTGTACTTCTCAGCTGAAATGAATAAAGATTATAATTATTCACATATCTTCGCCGAGATGTTGGTGTTACCTCTGCCTACCCCTTCAGGGATCCTTGTAGGAAGGCGTGAAGGTATGAATATAATCCTTTTGCTATTCCAAGGTGTAAAGCAAAACTAGGTATATACCGAAATAACGCAAAGCTGCAGATTTCTTTATGTAGGAACCGTGATGGCCGGAGATGCATCCGGTGAGAAGTTTGAAGGGAATCTTAATTAATGTGGATGAAGCGAAAGAGGTTGGTAAGTTTAGAGAGTACTGGCACTCAACTCTCTCTGCCCAGCCAGACTGGTGGAATAGCATGAACGAACTGATGTCGAAAACATAAAAAACTACTTTTTGAATCCTCATAATACTGACAAATGAAGACTGGGGAGTCACCGCAACTTCATGTTTATAAAACGTCATTGTATTAGTCATGGTAATTATATAACTTCTTTGTACCTGAGATGATATTTCGTCTATGGTGACCTTTTTAAGTAAATCAGAAAAAGATGAAGCAAGCTCACCTTTCGTATTATTGGTCTGTCCATAGGCTAACTGCAAGTGGCATAGTGTCACCTGAAAGTTAATTAATCAATTAATTAAATATATATATGAATAGATAAAATATTTTTTGGAACCGTGAGACTAAAAGCCCTCTAGCCAGGGACTGCTGAAGTGGTATACAAACTCAGATAAAAATTAAATACCTTGGGACAATTCCACTCAAATTTACCCAGTCCCAAAAGGGAAAAAAAAAAGATTATTGACGATCCCATGCTTACAGGGGGCAGGATTATCGACGATTCCATGCTTACAGGCGGCAGGATTATCGACGATCCCAAGCTTACAGGCGGCAGGATTATCGACGATCCCATGCTTACAGGCGGCAGGATTATCGACGATCCCATGCTTACAGGCGGCAGGATTATCGACGATCCCATGCTTACAGGCGGCAGGATTATTGACGATCCCATGCTTACAGGCGGCTTGGAACTACTAACCAGTACGGTGACCGTTTGAACAACGGAGAGTGTTCCAAAGAACATGTTCAACATGATGCCCATTTCTACCTTCTACCACCGCACCTCTCGCCATCGACGGCGAAATCGAAAAATTGGTACACGGTAATTAATAATATCGATAGTATAGCATATGTGTGTGTGTAACATGTGTGTGTGCAAGAAGAGGCAGAGGAAGGCCACGTTCCAACTACCTGGATCAAATAGATCGGACTCTCAAGGACGGGAACGTTAAGAGTACTCGAAACCGACGAGCATGTATGAAGAGACTGATGAATGTGGACGAAGCGAAAGAGGTATGTAAGTCTAGAGAGAACTGGCGCTCTATACTCTCTGCCTACCCCGTTAGGGACTCGGCGTGATGATATGTATGTATGTATGTAGTATAGCATTAATGATATGCTAATGTAATCTGGTGCTCCATGACATACATTATAAATATAATAGTTAATAATATAATAATAATTAATGTGTATGATAAGTCAGTGCACGGTTCAGGAACCTACAAACGACTTTGAATGCGATTATTTAAGCCGATCACGGTTCTAACGGCTCTCCTTATATAAGAAATATTATTAAATTTATCTTCACCCCTACCCATAAGGGTACCCCAAAGGGATAGGCAGAGGTGTGTAGTGCCCACACACCCACATTTCTCCGGATATATAGTCATGTTAGGTGCCAAGCACAACTATACAACTGTCTTTGAATTTCATCTTAAACGTATGCATGTTTCCTCTTGATGTTTTCCTTCACCGTATAGGTGGTAATGTGACTTAGCTCTGCACTTAAGCTTAGAACAACTCGTGGATGCACTTGGGATTCGAACTTGCTATAGGTATTTGTGTTGCACCTGAACCACCCAGAAACCACCACATTACTCGCTCGATTCGGCTCGATCGAAATCTCGGAGTTAAAATATATACTATTTTGGTCCACGTGAGAAAAATCTCACGTGAGATTGGGGGATGGGAGAGGGGGGGAGATATCTTACGATATCTCACCAGGGGTTACAGAAAATTAAAAAAAATACACTTCACGTAATTTATGGACGCCCCCTAAACAACACCTTGCTATTATCAGGACCGCATGCTTGTTTGCCACCCATGAGGTATATAAAAAAAAGTTAAACCTGAATATGTGAGATACCTCTGTTCCGACACTTTCCAATTGAAATGCCTGTCCTTTGTAACTGGGACTTGATTTCTAAGATTGTTCAATGTTACTTCTATAATTGGAACTTCTTAGCTAACAATGGCTTGTATAAGTGGATAATTATCTGGCTTAAATAAATAATAACACGTTTGCTTACAAACAGTATAATAGAATAGAATAATTTTATTTCGGACCATATCCATATTGTTACTATGTTATTATTTGTATCGCAAAATAAACTAAAATTAAACATGCATTAAACGTAGGTATCTCCCACAAGTTCCTTGGGCCTGGTGCCCAACGCCCAGTGCCCACATATACATGTGTGCTCACCCAGTGTCCCAGGATAGGGTCAGGTTTCTGCGCTATAATATTCAGGACGCAATTGGTCAATGCCTTACACACTTGCTTTAACTGTCAGCAGATGGGACCCTCCATAAATAGGTAGGTAATATAAACTATCATTGTTACCTACCTATTTGGGAAACTTGATGAAAACTATGAAAATCCTATATAAGTAATACAAAATATAAGTCCCTTGACTTATTTCTTATCAAGCGTGCACTTACTTTGTCTTTGTGTTAGTGCATCTGCAATCAATGTTAGTAAATAAATGCGTACTTACCAATAGCACGCAAAAGGACGCCGCCATAATGCGGTAGAACGGAACGGGTTTGTTAGCAACTGGATTGCGAGAGTTAATACACCGTACGACGTCTACTCATGGCGAACTCTCCGCGACAACTAGCAGAAATAAATAGGCCAAATAGCTTAAGAATATAGTATGACAACTGTGCGATATAATAATATTAACATAGCCTACTATGTTCCTTTCGTATGGAAAGTAATGACGGTTGACAATGGTATACCTGGTCGAACAAAACGGTTGGTAGTATTGATAACTAGCTGTCTATTGCACTGTACAACATATATAGTTGTTCATTCACGTCAATTTGTTCACGCCTTCCCACAAGGATAGGCAGAAGTGAGTAGTTACCTAGAAACAGAACGGTTACACCGGAGATATATTTAGGTGCCAACTTACTAAAGCACGACTATACATATATATATATATGGACGGTTTAAGCCTCGAGATTCTCTTAGAGAATTATTCAAGGAAATTGACATATTGACCGTACCATGTCAATACATATTCCAAAATTTGTTATATGTTAGAAAGAATATTGTAAAATTTAAGAAAAATAGCGACTTGCATACTGTGAATACACGGAACAAAGATAAACTCCACGTTCCTACAGCTAGATTACACAAAACTAGGAACTCATTTGTCGGGCAAGGTATACGCTTTTTTAATAAGCTACCTCGGAAAATAATTGAATTACCTTTTGGAGAATTTAAAGCTGTCGTTAAAAGTAAATTAATTCAAAAGGCTTATTATCAAACATCAGATTATTTTAATGATGGCCATGCATGGCAATGAATTGCTCCTCTTGTACAGTGTTTATATATGTAACTTTAATCTTTTCTACCCCTACGTAAAAGGGAACAAATGTAAAAAAAGCAAACCGGGGAGTTTGTTTCGCCGTTTCTTCTCCTGGCAGGTATTTTTTCTTGGAAACGGTGGTAACTTTAGTTTATACTAAATATGTGACGTTCAATAAGTGTTCCCTGTGTCCCTTACGTTGAATAAAATATTTTGATTTTGATTTTTAAATTTCTAGAGGAATGCAAATTTCCTCCCAATTCACCTTAAGCACATGGTTAAGGAAAACTCATTGGTACAGTCAGGATTTAAACCTTACAATGTTTGCGTTGCAGGCCACTACTCGAACCACTCGGCTACCACGGTTCTTCGTGTTGATGTTTATTAGTTTAGTATATTTGTACACGCCGTGTATTCGTCTTATTATGTCTATGTGTCTGTGTGTCTTAGATATAGATATAGACATACATATCATCACGCCAAGTCCCTAACGGGGTAGGCAGATAGTATAGAGCGCCAGTTCTCTCTAGACTTGCATACCTCTTTCGCTTCGGCCACATTCATCAGTCTTTTCATACATGCTCGTCTGTTTCGAGTACCTACTCTTGACGTTCCCGTCCTTGAGCGTCCTTGGCCGTGGCCTTCCTCTGCCTCTTCTTGCACACACTTTTGCTTAGTATATCTGTTTCGTCAATCTTTCTTCACTCATCCTTTCGATATGTCCAAACCAACGTAACATGCCTTTCTTCATCTTTACAATCACGCCCTCATTCACGCCAGTTCATTTGCGAATCTCTTCATTGCGGTTTCGATCTAAGATCGCATCTCAACTGCATTCAAGCTATTTTCATACTTCCTGACATACCCAGGATATAGATTATATATAGAGTATTGTTGCACACACACGCTAATAAATCCTTTCAACAAAAGCTTCGGGAAATGCATGGAGAAAAATGTTCATTCTTGCATCTCCCAAATGAAAATTAATGTGAGATACGTATTTTGGTGATCTGGGTCTGTGGGTTTTCCAGGAATTGTGCCATGAGGTTCTTACGCATAATATTGGACTGGTCATACTGTTGCCTATTGAATTGTTAATCAGAGGACTTGTGAAACAATATTTTGATTATCACAATATTTATACATATATTTCAATGAGTTTTTTATTGTGTCAAGTATGTTGAGGTAAGTAAGTACCTACTATGAATAATTGGATGCAATGTGACCTCATTAAGGTATGTCGATTATCGACTTATATACCTACGAGCTTAGGTGAGTAAATAATGGGTAAGCTTGAATCATTATTGTGAAGTGCATAGCAAAGTTTGAATAATACTAAAAATTATTATGTGCATACGTACATAATTATCACACTAAGTCTGACGTCTGTTAGTATACGTAACAAATACATTGAAATTAACTGTAACTAGTGCCTGGTACACCGGTTTACGTAATTTTGTCTGTTCTTGTAGACAGGTACTGTGGGAACACGACAGATTTATTATCTACTAGCTTATGCCCGCGGCTTCGCCCGCGTGGAGTTAAAAAAAGTAGCTTATGTATTTTCCTGCTAGCATCGGTTCAGCCGCTATTCCTTGAAAGAGCATCATACTTTATATTATTAGATAATGAATTTTCGGAAAAAAAGACTAGCCTATGTCCTATTCCTAGGTATAAGCCATCACGATTTCAACTTTCAGCCAAATCGGTTCAGCCGTTTTGCCGTGAAAGAACCGCAAACTTACAACCTTTCACATTATATGAAAGTATATATAATATTTATGTATATATTATAATAATATAATATTAGTAAGATAAGATAAGATAGTAAGATAAGATAATAAATAGAACAAACAAGTCGTGCTTGAGTAATGGCGATGGACTCGCCATCTGTCACGTTGGCGCCTAAAATATATCTCTGGCGGAAAGTGGGTGTATGGGTACTACCTGTACACCTCTGCCTACCTCTTCAGGGTAGGCAGATATAAATATCGTCGTTTATTCGTAGATACGAATAAACGTCTCCTGAAATTTTTAAACAGCAGTTATGCTGTGTGTGTTTAGTTACTTTTGCTATACGTAAATAATTAGGCGCATATTTGTACTGTCTATTATTTGGTAATTTAGATGTTTACATATAGACGAATAGATTAGAATTTATTCTACGCGACATAAATATTAATTAGGGAGGTACATAAGATAAGATCATGAACAAACTGAGAAGATTTGAGAGAGAAGAGAGATTCCTAATACCGCCGATATCTTCTCTGATAAACCCTCTAAATTTAAGAGACCTATAATGAATTTGTCCTAATAGTATTTATTCATCCTAATTATAACATGCTTTCTTTAAAATGTAACTCCTTCAAAATAAATTTTTTGTATTAGTTAAATGATGTTTATGATGTTTAATCTTATTTTGTTAATTTAATTTTAGCCATGGTGGCCGAGTGGTTCGAGCAGTTGCCTGCGACGCAAAGGTCGCAAGTTCGAATCCCGACTGTACCAATGAGTTTTTCTGAACTTAAGTACAGTGATAAGTCACACCACGAGCTTTACGGTGAAGGAAAACATCGAGAGGAAACCTGCATACGTCTGAGAAGAAATTCAAAGGCGTATGTATAGTCGTGCTTGAGTAACAGCGCTGGACTCGCCATCTGTCACGTTGGCACCTTATATACCTCTGGCGGAAAGTGGGTGTGTGGGTATTACCTATACACCTCTGCCTACCCCTTCGGGGACCCTTGTGGGAAGGCGTGAGGATATATTATATTATTATTATTATTAATTTTAGTTAATTAGTCTTCTGTTTTTTGCATGCAGTTTTCATTACTTCGAATTATTCTTTTTTTGTTTCTTCAAAGCCAAGTTTGTAGAGTAATGAGAGAGAGTGTATGTGTGTGTGTGTGTGAGAGAGAGAGAGAGAGATAGAGAGAGAGATAGACCAGCCAGATACTGGTTGGTACTTCAATTCAGAACACTGAACACTGACTACAGACTGTTCACTGACTATAAAAATATTATATGTTGACTTCTGAAGCCACTCGACCGCAACGGCTTTATGCATCTGCTATTATCCTCATTCGAAATTCAGGAAAACACGGCAGCGTTTGCGTAGGAAATTCCTTGTATTCGCAGGATCGTTACGTCATCGCAACTGTTAAGTAAGTTATGATAGTTGGCCTTAGGTGGCCGAGTTACCTGCAACACAGAAACTGCAGGGTCGAATCCCGACTGTACCAATAAGTTTTCTAAACTTAAATGCAGTGATTAGTTACACCAGCAGCTTTATGGCGAAGGAAAGCATCAAGCGGAAACCAGAATGTGCGTAGGAAGAAATTCAAGGCAATCTTTGGGCAGGTGACTGGTCGAACCACACGGCCAGCACAGCTACAATGTCGGATTTATCCTTGTCGGATCCTCCTATCCTATCCTCAAATAACAAACGTATACTCACGCCTTCCCACAAGGGTCTCAAAGAGTAGGCAGAGGTATATAGGTAGTAAGCACACGCTCACTTTCCGCCAGAGATATATTTCTGATGCGCCAGCGCCGATACTGCACGACTGTACCACCTTTGAATTTCTTCTCAAACTTATGCAGGTTTCCTCTAGATATTTTCCTTAACCGTAAAGCTCGTGGTGTGACTTATCACTGGTAAAAATGGCAATAAACGTACACTGGTTTAAAACTAAAATACCATTAGAAGAGGGAGTAGAGCTCCATTTCGCTCTAGACTCTGTAACTCTGTAACTGAAAGTGATACTTCGGTATCGTGAGCGTAAATAGGCTACGGTAACCGTTTCCCATCAGGTGGGCCGTATGCTTGTTTGCCACTCTTGTTGTATATAAAAAAAAACTCTGTCAACCAAATATATTTTTTGTCAAAATAACGAAGTTTTAGGTATAATTTTGCTATTACGTGCGCCGATACGAGATACGCATCGGAACCTAGTTTATGCATAATACAGTGACGCAAATTTGCAGTCCAGGAAAATATGTTGTTCCTACATAAGCGACGTACATGACGAGATGTTTTCAGTTGTCTGCACATGCCTTTACGAACTCGTCGTCCGAACTCTCGAACGTACGAAACGTCAAGTTTTTTAATTGTTTTTTATTTTCAAGTGATATAAAAAAAATGGCGTTCCTGAAAAATATATTTGTGGTAAGTGGTGAGATTTGTGAAACTGATCGAATCAATCGAATTGACGTGTAATAGCCGTTATGTCTACTTAATACATATCATCACTCCGAGTCCCTAACGGGGTAGGCAGAGAGAATAGGGTACCTATATCTAATAATATTCAAAGTGAAAGTATACCGGTTCAAAGTTAGCACTGCTAATGGTTTTCAACGAGGGTGAGAGCTAATGCCAGACTTATCATCTGTCATGTCATGGTCATCATAAAACATTTAAGTGCTGAGTTCTTGCCTCTCTGATGCACTTCCTTCCATTTCGGTCCGGTGCAATCTATCATGTAGGCATCTAAAATATCTCCGGCCTGGGGATGGTATTACACGCCTACTTAACCTGCCTACCATATAGGTTACCCTTGTGGATAGACGTGAAGATTATGTGTAGCACTGTGTTGTTGTGTTTAAGGGAGGCTGGGAAATATGGTTAATTTCATTGAAAAACAATATATTCTAACTACACTGTCATTTTTGTGAAATAATAATAATAATATTAGTCCAAACCAAACCAAACCAAACCAAACCAAACCATTTTGTACACATAGTAGGTTTGGACACATAGAAAGGATGAGTGAAGAAAGATTGACGAAACAGATATACAAAGCAAAAGTGTGTGCAAGAAGAGGCAGAGGAAGGCCACGTTCCAACTACCTGGATCAAATAGATCGGACTCTCAAGGACGGGAACGTTAAGAGCACTCGAAACCGACGAGCATGTATGAAGAGACTGATGAATGTGGACGAAGCGAAAGAGGTATGTAAGTCTAGAGAGAACTGGCGCTCTATACTCTCTGCCTACCCCGTTAGGGACTCGGCGTGATGATATGTATGTATGTATGTAATATTAGTAATATTTTATTTCCACCTTCCACGTTTCTTTCCACCAAATATATTAGTTGGAAAAATTATAGAGGTGATTGAATGAGAAAGTGTGCAGCCTTCCAACTCTGACTATTCCTGCTGTAATATATCGTTCTCTTGTTTACAGATAGCAGCCATCATGACTACTCACGGCGCTAACAGCCAAGGTGAGTGACCACTCAAATCGAACCCTCTCGAAACATCTTATACTTTATAGCCAGAAACTCTTGCCACCATTTTTTTTGTCACAACTTTTTTTATTAACTAATCACTTATCCAGATAAGGATAAAAGTGGGCAAAGGTTTGCTGGTACCCTTCTCGTTAGTAGTATACTTCTCATCAGAAAAATCGAAACACCTTGCAAGTTTATGTTCTGTAAGGATTATCAGATAAAAAAATATTTAGGAATATAATGTCAAATGTTGTTTAATAGTGTATATTATAATAATAATAATATATCCTCACGCCTTCCCACAAGGGTCCCCGAAGGGGTAGGCAGAGGTGTATAGGTAATACCCACACACCCACTTTCCGCCAGAGGTATATTAGGTGCCAACGTGACAGGTGGCGAGTCCATCGCCGTTACTCAAGCACGACTATACATACGCCTTTGAATTTCTTCTCAGACGTATGCAGGTTTCCTCTCGATGTTTTCCTTCACCGTAAAGCCGTACGTGTATATTATGAGGTATTATTAACATTTTTCTGATCATCCTTACAAAAAATAAACTTGCAAATTGTGCCGATTTTTCTGATGAGAAGTGTATATGTAATTAATTTTTAAATAACTTGTCTACCTCTGATAATAGCATGGTTGTTTTCATCTTGCCTAGGATTCACAGTCCCACCTGAATGCCCAGAGGAAGGATACTGCACCGTCAAACCACCTGAATACGACACGTATTTGGAACAGTTTGATGAACTGATGGGAGCTGTGTCCAAGGTAAAAAAATTTGCTTATCAAAACTCTTTGCAGAAAATCGTCGATATCGCCATCTGTCACGTTTGCACCTAAATTTGTTTCACCCCCGTAAAATTGGATTTGATTGGTAGGATTATTCTTCTCGAATAAATCATGTTCTATGTGTCAATCCAGCTTATTATCTATCCCTGTGACAAATTTTACCCAATTCCGTTCAGTATTTATTGCGTGAACGAGGAACAAACATCCTCACAAAGATTGACATTTATAATATCAATAGGATATTTCCGTAATAAGAGGGTGTGTTGCAACACACTTCTGCCTACGCCATAATTTAGTGACTACTTAATGCCACCTGCATAGAAGTATTGCTGATCAAATTACAGTCAATACCGATGAATCGATGTTTAACAGTAAAGAGAGAAGAGTCTGCATTTTTGGGTGACCGTTTTCCCTTTCACGAACCAACTTTTCCAAATATGTAGATGCCAACGGGCTAGGGACTTTCCACATATTACGCGTAAAGGTTTTGGTAATCTCTTATAAGGCAGTCTGTATTACAGTCTCTACGCTTTGCCACATCTGTTATTATCTGTAGCCTACACACTCCTTACGAGTACTCAATGTTTGTTACTCCGATGACAAAGAGCAAATCTTTTTCCAGAACATTCCCAATTTCGGCAAGTCCATGAGCAAATGCGGCGAGTGGGCCGACGACCAGAGTGCGTTGGCTGTGGATCAGAATTGCCAGCACGAATCTGAGGTACCCATGTATCTATGCAAATAAATTATATTGCAGTGTCTGTTTGTAATTTTAAATAACAGTTTTTTACTAAATGCATATGGATACATATACCGAATATACACGGTACATATACCCAACCCACATATACTGTTTGTTTCGGCTAATCTCTAAAACATACCGATTTTGACGGGTGTTTCACTGGCAGATAGCTGATGTAAAACGGAGTAACTTTTATTTTAGAAACTGATTTTTTTTTGTTAAATTCCACATGGACAAAGTCGCGGGCACATTTAGTGTACCTATATAATTGTACATGTATATTAAACACTTCATGATCGAGTGGTTCGAATCCCCGTATCGCAATTGGATTTGAAATTCGAATCCCGACTGTACCAATGAGTTTTTATATACTTACTAGTTGTCCCGCCCAGCTTCGCTCGGGGTAACGACGGCGGCGCCACCTATCGGGTCCAATTGTGAATCTAAACCATTCCCAGATCCCCTTGAACACACACAAAAAATTTCATCAAAATCGGTCCAGTCGTTTGAGAGAAGTTCAGTGACATACACACTCACAGAAGAATTATATATATAAAGATGTGATTAATCACACCGTGAGTTTTTCGGTAACTATAATATAAAAAAATTGCATAGGTTTGAGATGCATTTCAAGGACGTAAATGTACGTAATTTAAAATATATCTCTTTAAAAAAAGTTACAATAATGTTAATAGATAATGTTATCAATAGACATTAATTATTACTGTTTTGATTTGTTAGCACGCCAATAAAGCATGAAATATTCTGATAGATGTACACTGACTGTAAAATGTACACTGTACTGAACTGATACTGATAAACACTGTACTAGAAACTGATGCACTGTATGAACTAATTGTACTAAAATCTCGTGCTTTTTTTGTAGGTAATAATGCCGTTCGTTCTCACTTCCAACTCAACTGCCAAGCTGATTGTACAGTCAGGATTCTACGAGCAGAAGTTCACAGTGACTCATTGCATGTAAGTAGATATTAATTATGACAACAGTTAAAATTAATATCGGAAAGTTACCAATAAATATTGCCAACATTTGTGCCTAAAAAAGGAAAGAAAACTGGTTCATCCCGAGCACTACGGTGAAGTAAAAGTAAAACATCGTGAGGGAACTGGCATGCATTTGGAAAGAAAGTTGTATGATGCTCCCCGCGGTTGCATTCACGTAAAATTTAAATAATAATAATAATAATAATATATCCTCACGCCTTCCCAAATTTAAATATCTATCTAATAATGTTGTTGATATGTAATATGATTACTTATATTGTGAATGCATAAGTGTTGGAACATAACATGAGTCAAATCTCAATACCTATTTGCTTTACTGAGTAACATACAAACTGTTACATTTATTTATTTATATCTTCACGCGTTCCTATAAGGGTCCCTGAAGTGGTAGGCAGAGGCGTATAGGTAATAACTCATATCCTCACACCTTCCCACAAGGGTCCCCGAAGGGGTAGGCAGAGATGTATAGGTAATACCCATACACCCAATTATTTTTACGTAATTTACATTAAATATTTTGTATTAATTTTTTCATCGTATTATCAGTGTCTGCCATGAAATCACCGTCTCTCAAGAACGAACATCTTTGAACTTTAGTAGCCTTTCAACCTAAGATTAAAAATGTAAGTAATAACAAAATCTGTTTTTGCAGAAACCACTACAACGGCAGGGCTGGTGATGGCTCCCAGTGCTTAGGGGCTGTGATATCTCCTCAAATTTCGCTGTACGAAGCGACTTGCCAGACAATTAAAGGAGAAATTAAGCTGTATGTGTACGACACCCAAACGAAGGAATTGCAACGGGAAAATTTGTCTGTTGATGTGTGCTGTTCTTGTGGCGTAACTCCTAAAGACGATTTTAGTAGTATAATGGAGATGTTGGAAAATGACATATAAGTGTCGTATGGTGTGAAAACATAATGTTTCTTCACAAGGAACTTCACATGTTTCAACTACCGTGATCTTTAGGTATCAATTTTTTCTGAACTTATGTAGGTACAGTGATTTATCAAACCATGAGCTTCACGGCGAAGGAAAACATCGCGAGGAAACCTGCATACGTATGAGAGGAAATTCAAAGACGTATGTATATGTCGTGTTTGAATCGGCGATGGACTCGCCATCTGTCACGCTTCGAAAAATAGATTGTCAGTACACATTTGGGGCCCTTGTTGGTTGGGAATATATATATATGTATATATATATATATATATATATATATATTCTTTTAAAATGTTTTCAAATCGATTGCTTTCGAATTGAATTCACCATTTATGTCTTATAAATTATGTTAAGTTTGTATTAATTGTAATTAACTTTGAGAAGTATTATTTAATTATGTTAATATTAAGAATACGTGTATAGATAGATGATATTAGTCGGTAAGAAGCTATTGTTATTAAGAATAAACAAAAACTAATTTGATTGCATATTTTATATTATTTATTTAATAAAAGGCCCGTTTGTACATCAAAATCAAAATATTTTTTTCAATGTAAGGGACACTGGGAACACTTATTGAAAGTCACATACTTTATATAAACTAAAGTTATCACCGTTTCCGAGAATAAGAAACCTGTCAAGAGAAGAAACGGTGACACAAACTCCCCTTCCCCGGTTTTCTTTCTTTATTTTGTTCCCTTTTACGTAGGCGTAGAAAAAAATTAACTTACATATAAACTGTACAAGAGAAGCAATTCATTGTCATGCATGGCCATCATTCAAATAATCTGATGGTTCATAATAAGCTTTTTGAATTAATTTACTTTAAACGACAGCTTTCAATTCTACAAAAGGTAATTCAATCATTTTCTGAGATAGCTTATTAAAAACAAAGATTATTATTTACAAAATATATACATATTATCACGCCGAGTCCCTCACGGGGTAGGCAAAGAGACTAGAGCGAAAGTTCTCTTTAGACTTCAAACCTCTTTAGCTTCTTCCACATTCATATGTACTCTTGACATTCAGGTTCTTGGGTGTCCAAGAAGAGAGTGTCATGACTGGGACCTAGGACTTACCTTACGTATGCACCTAAAATATACCTCTGGCGGGAAGTGAGTGTGTGGGTACTACCTATTCACCTCTGCCTACCCCTCAGGGACCCTTGTGGGAAGGCGTGAGGATATATGTATAATAAGCTTTTCGAATAAATTTCCATTTAATGACAGCTTTATCATATGCCAAATCCATTTCAGTGCCAAACTTCATAGGTAATTTCAGTCCTTTTAGCGTGAAAAACGTACAGACAACCTCGAGTACATTCGTATTTTTATTATATTTATTATTATTATGTAGTAGCATTTGCCCCAATATTCAACAATACCAGTGTAACAACATTCACTTATAAAAATATGTACCAAAAAGTATTTAATAAGAGGTACTTTTATGTCGATTCGATGTTTGTTTTTATAACCTACTCACCCACATTCTAGAAGGATGTTCAAGTTTTGTTTAAACGAGGAAAAACGCCTGTTTTTTTTTTATAATTACGTTTTGACAGAATTAAGTAATCAATAAGTCATTTTAAGCAGATTTTAAGTAGTTAGATACATATATATAATATATATATATATATATATATATATATATATATATATATATATAAACTAGCTTATGTCCGCGGCTTCGCCCTCGTGGACTTCGAAAACGTAGCTAAAATATTTTCCTGCCAGAATCGGTTCAGCCGCTATGCCGTGAAAGGGCAACAAACAAACTTACGCCTTTATAATATTAGAACTTCGAATTATTCGGAATTAAAATGAAGTCTATGTCCTAATCCTGGGTATACGCCATCACCATTTCAACTTTCAGCCAACACACCAGCTGTTTTGCCGTGAACGAACAACATACCAACTTTTGGCCTTTATAATATTAGAGCTTTTCATTTTTCGGGATTCAAATGTATACCATGTCCTGACCTAGATATAAGCCATCACCATTTCAACTTTCAGCCAACATCAAAACAACAAAACTTAAAAATTTTCACTTTTACAATATGAATAAGTGGTAGCCTATTTCCTAATCCTGGGTATAAGCCGTGACCATTTTAATTTTCAGTCAAATCGGTTCAGCCGTTTGCCATGAAAGAGCAGCAAACATACAAACATCCAAACTTCATCATCATCATCATATCATCACGCCGAGTCCATCTCTAGACTTACATACCTTTTTCGCTTCGTCCTCATTCATCACTCTCTCTATACATGCTCGCCGGCTCCGAGCACTCTTGCCATTCCCGTCCTTGAGTGTCCGAAATATATCGGACAGTTCTGTTACTCGAGCATTCTTGCTTATACTTTTACTGCTTATCAACGCCGACATGGCCCCATTCACTTTATTACCTCTTTCAATATGTTTTTCGTACTTTCCATCTCGTGTGAACATGCTTCCTAGATATACAAATTCATTCACTTGCTCTAGAATTTGCCCATTTACCGATATAGCAAATATCCTCACGCCTTCCCACAAGGGTCCCCGAAGGGGTAGGCAGAGGTGTATAGGTAATACTCACACACCCACTTTCCGCCAGAGGTATATTAGGTGCTAACGTGACAGATGGTAGATATTTTATTTTATTTATTATATAGTACACTCAGTCGCGCCAGACGCGCGGCTGCACAAGAAATTGACAGCCACGACCACTCTCCCAAGAGTGTAACGACGAAGAAGAAGAAGACACTCAGTCACTTGTTCATCTCTTTCGAATACCAGAACCTTAGACTTGCCAGCGTTTAGGCGCAGCCCCGTCTTTTCACATTCTTCTTTCATTATGGTATCTAGTGTCTGTCAGATGAGGCCAGTAAAACTGCGTCATCGTTGTATAATCATAATAATAACAAGAGAATTAAACAATATATAGCTGTCAGTCATTTTATTTATCGCTTTTCTTATTTTCTAGTTATTTATAGTATACAAAGGAACAGCAAGTAGGCACCCCGCCCTGTGGGGTCGCTACCTCGAACTTTGTCAGGTTTTTACTCATTACCAAGAATTTGAAGTCCGTAGTTCCTTGCCTGCAACCCACAGGCTTGTTCCTGATGTCTATCGAATTACTCAGGTTCATGATGGGGGTGGTGCTGTTGATGCGACCAGGGTATCTGGAAAAAGCGTCTTTAATATATACCCCCATATTGATCATCAACGAAGTGCATGATGTATCACTAAGTATTACAACACTCTGCCGCCGCGTCTGTTTGTTCGCAATAAACAAATATTCATGCAACTTTTATTAATAGACACTGTGATTCTTGAGAAAGGTTTAAGTGTATCGTTTGTTAAGGCTTTGAGCAAATAGGTCAAAATATTATGATAATTGTTGTAAAAAGTCTAGCCGTATTGGAGCTTTCATCTAAAACGCTGTCTTATACCTTTGAGATATAATAAAACTATGAATGTATTCGAAGCCGGAGCGGGTCGCTAGTCTATATATAACGTAATGTTACCAAAAAATATTTGACTAATGGACTTGTTTCCAAGCTTATAAAATAAATTAAAAACTTACTCGCACTCCACAATTCGCACGACTTGTTTGAACTTCTTTGACTGCACAACGTACCGAAGATCACCATTTGTGTCCCTTATCATATACACATACGAAGTCTGTGAAATAAACAATATTAACTATACTTTTGTCTATGGCTCAAGAAAAGGGCAATATTTTTTTAAAGAATACGAGGTATTTTATTAATATTTGTTAATTATTTTACTTAAAATGAAAATTGTATCGGTAACAGACGCGACATCTGTTCACGATAAGAATTAACAATCTTATCTAGTAAACAGTAAGAACTTAAAACTTCTTGGCAAGTTGCAGCAGCATACCGCTTTGACACAAAATAAATATGTGAGTTATTTAATAAATTATAATATGGAGCCGTGGTGGTCGAGTGGTTCGAGCAGTTGCCTGCGACGCAAAGGTCGCAAGTTCGTATCCCGACTGTACCAATGAGTTTTTCTGAACTTAAGTACAATGATTAGTCACACCACGAGCTTTACGGTGAAGGAAAACATCGAGACGAAACCTGCATACGTCTGAGAAGAAATTCATAGGCGTATGTATAGTCGTGCTTGAGAAACGGCGTTGGACTCGCCATCTGTCACGTTGGCACCTAATATACCTCTGGCGGAAAGTGGGTGTGTGGGTATTACCTATACACCTCTGCCTACCCCTTCGAGGACCCTTGTGGGAAGGCGTGAGGATATATTTTTATATTATAATATGTACCTATATTGTTAATTGCTGAACTTACATTCGGTATTATCGTTTTGCAGACGTTTTTCGGTTCTCCACCTCTCGATGAGGGTACTTGTGTGTCGATCTCATTCCAGTTCTGCAAAGAAGGAAAACAAATAAAATAAGAAAACTAGAGTTAGAGCGAGTGCCTGCAACACAAAGATTAAAAGCTTGAGTTTTTCTGAATTTGGGGGTAAGTACAGTGATTGATCACATCGCGAGCCTTACGGTTAAGGAAGAGATTACATGGAGAGAAAACCTGCATTTGTTTGAGATGAAATTCAAAGACATTATGTACAGTTGTGCTCGAGAAAATATAAAAAAATCTAAAATCTTTTCCTGCAATTAATGTTATTGTCATAGAAATAATAGATATTATAATTATGTATATATAGTGTGGGCATGGCCATCGAGGGATTTTTGTTGAGCGGGGAGCTCTCTTTGTTGCAAACCAACAAAATCCTAAGCCGAAGATCTAGCCTCACTGGGTTACCCTTAGTTGTGTTTCAAAGCATTTATGTAATGCCTAGCTAGAGGCTTCATCTCACCAGTGCTTTGTAGCTACTAACCTACTATTAAAGTAGCGAATGTTACCGAGAAAAAAGAGTTAAGGAAATATGTTGCAACCTACCGCTTCCTCCAACAACTTCTCAATGTCTCCTTGTGGATAATTACTAGGCATATATATGCAGAAGGATTTGCCTTTGCATCTGCTGTCCATTTCAGCTGTAAACAAATAAAGGAAGGATTTAACAAGAGTACGTGAATTTAATATTAACACGCGGAGTAGCCAGCAGTACGGACGAATTGATTCCGTATGTGATAGAACGGATTTTGCATATGCATTGGAAGCTATAGATAGTGCCATCCACGAAGTCGCGCCCACTATTCTTCCCTATAGTTAATCGCGTAAGTGTGCAACCTTCCACTAATGTTTGAGTATTATCGGTACACACTGATTACCTATGAGTGCCTAAACATGCACACTACAAATTCTCTTTTCTCTCTTACAGATATGACTCGGGTCCATAATCCCGCTTCGCGCGCCCCCTCGACTAGAAATTGGGATGGCACTCTATGTAGCTTGTTCCCAGGAATACAACCCTCCTTTTAGGTGTTGCAAGGAACTTGATATGTTCTTCAGAATCTTTCAAGAATCGTTAAGTGATAATTCTCCGTGTCAAGTGTTTGTACATTTGTGGTGTAGATATTGTCGAGTAGATAGTGAATGGTATGCATGCTGTTAAAGGTAGGGTAGGCAGGGAGTATAGTGCGCCAGTTCTCTCTAGACTGGTCTGCATGCTGTTTCGTAAAAAGCTTGGAGTCGTTAGTAATGGTAATTTTAAATATATAATAATTATACTGTAGTTGAATATGTCGTTAAATATGTGTCGTTTATGTTTTATATGAAAAAAGATAAGACTTATAAAATATTATATAATAGAGGCTGAGGAAGACCACGTTCCAACTACCTGGATCAAATCGATTGGACACTCAAGGACGGGAACGTCAAGAGTACTCGAAACCGACGAGTATGTATGAAGAGACCGATGAATGTGGCCGAAGCGAAAGCGGTATGTAAGTCTAGAGAGAACTGGCGCTCGACTCCGTTAGGGTCCAAAGGCGTGATGATATGATGACTTATAAAATATTTAAATACATACGTTCTCGGTTCACTATTCCAGCAGATGACAGCGCCAGGAACGTGACCTGATGATAAGAGAATGCTTTAAGTACGATGCTACTATTATAAATGCGAAAGTTCGTCAAGATGTTTGTCACTCACGGTAGACGAACTAAGCGGAATAGGAAGAAATTCGGCACAGAGATAGATATGATAAACATATATTTTATTTCAAGGGAAAAACTGCAAAAGACATTGAATATTTACGAGAATATAACTGAGGGGCATAGCTGGAAGTAGCACAAAATTATAATATCTTCAGGCCTTCCAACGAAGGTCCCCCAAGGGGCGGGCAGGGTAGTAGGTAGTACCCACACACCCACTTTTCACCGGTGATATTCTTAGATGTGTGACGTGGCGAGTCCATCGCCGTTGTCAAGCACTGTCTTAGAATTACTTCTCAAACGTGTACAGGTTTCCTCTCGATGTTTTCCTTCGTCGTAAAGTGATACCGTAAGTCACCAATCACTGCATTTAAGTTCAGAAAAACTCATTGGTACAGTCGGAATTCGAACTTGCAATATTTGTGTTGTAGACAACTAATCGACCACCACGGCTTTTTTTATAATTAATAAAGAATAAATAATATATGTTTTACTGTTTCCACTTGTAATTATGACACGTTTTACTTACCAAGAGCAATAAGTTCGAGAAGTACATTTTCACAGAACTATTTAAATATATTGATTTTCAAAGTATACAACTTTTCCGTACTATAGTCTATCGCAATACAAATAATTTTATGGTGAATACAATGCAGAAACTCTTTATATACTACACACTATCCTTATTTTATGACGCGCCGGTTTAATACGCAATATTGCCCGATGACTAAAATGTTAATAGAAACGTCATTTTTGATAACACAGTGATAAATTAGGACGCTCGTTCTTCTGCCAGCCGTAGGTTCAACTTAGTCGAGTTCTAGCACACGAACTTTAAAAGCCGAATAAGGTCAGCACGGGGCTTGAAGCAAGTTCTTCTAAACGATGGATTTTTTTTAATTTAATGTAACATATTACAATAAAGTACCAAAAATCACTGAGGTTTGTCCGGTATGCCGTACATTCTGCTTATTTTCTAATAATTGGTTTAGGCGACATAGCTCGTTTATTAGGTGTTACAAATCTTAGTGGGTTAAAATTAGTAACCCTAAAAATAAGTATCTAAGGCTTAAAACTATTGAACAATTATTCTTCAAAGGAAGGTAGAAATACAAAAAGTCTATTGCAGTTGCAATGTAAAACCATTTCAAATTTAATACCATAAACATGAGAATGTTTATGGTATTAATTATTATTATTAAACAACTTAATAAAAAAAGCGATACAAATAAAAGGTGAAGGAAAACATCGAGAGGAAATCTGCGTACGTTTGAGAAGCAAATCAAATGCCTATTTATATTCGTGCTTGAGAAACGGCGATGGACTCGCTACGTCACGTGGGCACCTAAGATATATATCCTGCGCAAAGTGTTGGTACTACACACCTCTGCCTACCCCTTCGAGGGCCCTTGTGGGACGGCGATGGAAACATGCCTACGTTAAGAATGAAAGTGACATGGAGGCGCGACATTGATAAGTCCATAGAAAAAGTAGACAGTCCATTCACTAAAGTCCATAAATATTTTTCCTGGTCCTCTATGGATCATTAATACGTCCATTATAGGCATAGAATATTACACATCTATCGTTGGTGAATAGAATGAGGTAGGTCTATTTTGTGAAGTTTTATTTATTTATAATAACAATACGTATTACTATGACCTCTATACATTAATATTATAAAGAGGAAAGATTAGATTTCAATTGAAAGTGAATTTTACTTTTACTTTCACCTACATCATCATCATTATCATCATCATATCGCGTCCTTGAGCGTCCGATCAATTTGATCCAGGTACTTGGAGCGTGGTCTTCTACTGCCCCTTCTTGCACACTTCTGCTTTGTATATCTGTTTCGTCAATCTTACGCCTTCCCACAAGGGTCCCCGAAGGGGTAGGCAGAGGTGTATAGGTAATACCCACACACCCAATTTCGTCGTTACTGAAGCACGACTATGCCTTTGAATTACTTCTCAAGCGTATGCAGGTTTCCTCTCGATGATTTCCTTCACCGTAAAACTCGTGGTGTGGCTAATTACTGTACTTAAGTTCAGAAAAACGCATCGGGATTCGAACTTGCGATCTTTGTGTCGCTGGCAACTGCTCGAACTACTCGGCCACCACGGCTTTCGACAATCTTTCTTCATAATAATACTTAAGTATATGTATTTAACCAGTTCCTTTTTGAAGCAAACAGGATTTCCCACATACAGTGTTTTGTATAGAAAATGTTAGTATTTTATAATAATATGATGGCTTACCTATTATTATGACGCAGGGTTCCCTGAGACTTATGTCATAGTTATCGCGAGTGACGTCAGACATACCTTGATACAGAATTCCCTCGTTTTCCCGGAGTTTAGGTATTATCTACCACAGAGCGAGACCACAGAGTATGATATGAAAGGTTGTAATTGTAACATCTATTTGCCTTTTAACAGTTTTCAAAATGTTGGGGTCTCCCCCGTTCTGCCATTCCACATGGCTCCAACAAAACATAGGGGGATTCCCTGGAGCCGTATATTATTTTTACAGGCGTTTTGCGATCACTGATATGTTTGTTAGTTGAACGCGGCGCCCTGTTTTCTACTTCTCTATCTTCGTAATATAACGGTGGGAGGATTTTGGAGAGCTAACACATAGAAGCCACATTAAAACTAGGTCTCAGTCGTGAGTAGTCAAAGCCTGCTTCCACGTGTTTTCGATCGTACCGAATTTGTTTTACCAGCTGGTTTGCACAACATGCAGGGTCGGCAGCTATACCCCTGGTGTCGAAAGCGACCATGGCGGTGGTAACCGCTTACTATCAGGTGGACCACGTGCTTGTTTGCCGCTTTTGGGTATAAAATGTTTGGATGTTTGTTGCTCTTTTACGGCAAAAAGTCTGAATCGATTCGGCTGAAAGTTGAAATGGTGATGGCTTATATCTAAGGTTAGGTCATTGGCTACATTTGAATCCCGAATTTAAAGTTATAATATTATAAAGCCAAAAGTTTGTATGTTGCTCTTTCACAGCAAAACGGCTGAGCCAATTTGGCCGAAGGTTTACTATAAAAGCAAAAGTTTGTAAGTTTGGATGTTCGGGTGATTGTTGCTCTTTCACGGTAAAACGGCTGAACCGATTTGGCTGAAAGTTTCACGAGGATTTCTGGCAACTTTACTCCCTGCAAAAGATAGCACAACCGGGAGGGAGCTTTGATGTTATGACAGGTCGATTCTACTTTAGTCAAACAGCTCAAATTTTCGTGCCGCGCTCTATCTCTACCGCTGCTGTTAACCATTATCCGAGGATCAGGTGCATGGAGAGTACTTCTAGGGACGTGAAACACATGAAATACCCAAACGATTTTATTTTGTATTTTATGTATTTTTATTTATTTTAATATATAGTTTATGTGCCCTGTTAGTAATGTCAAATTGTAAGTGAAGACTAAATTAAGTTATAAACGTGTTTTTTTTTTCATTTTTCATGTGGGCAATGATAATCAACATATTTGGCTATATTTTATAACATCATATATACATATAGATATTATATATTACTTTTTGAGTAAACTGTCAAATTATGTTTTCGATTTATAGCCGTGGTGGCCGAGTGGTTCGAGCAGTTGCCTGCGACACAAAGATCGCAAGTTCGAATCCCGACTGTACCAATGAGTTTTTCTGAAGTTAAGTACAGTGATGAGTCACACCACGAGCTTAACGGTGAAGGAAAACATCGAGAGGAAACCTGCATACGTCTGAGAAGAAATTCAAAGGCGTATGTATAGTCGTGCTTGAGTAACGGCGATGGACTCGCCATCTGTCACGTTGGCACCTAATATACCTCTGGCGGAAAGTGGGTGTGTGGGTATTACCTATACACCTCTGCCTACCCCTTCGGGGACCCTTGTGGGAAGGCGTGAGGATATATTATTTATTATTTTTATGTTTTCGATTTATAGCCGTGGTGGCCGAGTGGTTCGAGCAGTTGCCTGCGACACAAAGATCGCCAGTTCGAATCCCGACTGTACCAATGAGTTTTTCTGAAGTTAAGTACAGTAATTAGTCACACCACGAGCTTAACGGTGAAGGAAAACATCGAGAGGAAACCTGCATACGTCTGAGAAGAAATTCTAAGGCGTATGTATAGTCGTGCTTGAGTAACGGCGATGGACTCGCCATCTGTCACGTTGGCACCTAATATACCTCTGGCGGAAAGTGGGTGTGTGGGTATTACCTATACACCTCTGCCTACCCCTTCGGGGACCCTTGTGGGAAGGCGTGAGGATATATTATATATATTATGTTTTTGATTATAAGACAACTCGGTCCTCACGAGGTAGGTTGGGTTGTAGAGTGTCAGTTCTCTCTACGTTTACATAACTGTTTCAATTCTTCCTTCAAATACCTATAATATATTATATAATGTATTCAGGTTTCCTCAATATGTTTTTCTACAACATAATTCTCATGGCTTGACTTATCACTGTAGGTACTGAAGAATTCAGAAAATGTCACCCATTAGTCTCGAGCAAGCGAGTCGTTCAGCGAGTCTTTTTAGCACCCTTCACGGATTTGGGACATTTATTATTTTTATAAATATGTTCTGTGTGCATGTGTGTGTGTTACTTTAGTCCTAGTATTCTATTCTAGTGTTGTATTTTATTTTATACTCTTTGAATAAACCTTCCCATTGGTTGGTGCAGACCGCCGAGGTACGAGCTTGCATTTTGATTATGCAAGCGACTGTTCAAACCACTCCATTACGTCCCCGATTACTCAAAATAAAAATAAACGTATATAAAAAACTTTTTTATTTAAAACATTCATTAAAATAAATTAAATACAATCGTTGCCTTCACACAAAAAAATATTATGTACAACCCTATCTTATACAATGTTTTTAACAATACATTTTTTTAGCAATACATAAACCAACTATAAATATGCTATTAATTGGAACAGGAATGCATAAAAATGCATTCGTAATATAAATACCGAAGTAAAGACAAATAATTCACACATTGACAAGTCCTGCTTGACTTACACATGTATTCAATTCACAAACAATACAATTAGGGTTGGCACGGACATTCCGACTTTATCTTAGACCTTCACTTTTCACATAAAGGGTACTTAACAAACACATACATACATACATACATATAATCACGCCTCTTTCCCGTAG
The DNA here is from genome assembly GCA_945859725.1 of Drepana falcataria. NCBI lineage: Eukaryota > Metazoa > Arthropoda > Insecta > Lepidoptera > Drepanidae > Drepana > Drepana falcataria. The sequence continues at coordinate 10,450,294 of OX243929.1, forward strand.
GGGTAGGCAGAGACCACTTCTTTCCACTTGCTACGATCCTTACATACTTATTTCGCTTCGTCCACTTTCATTATTCTCTTCATACATGCTCTTCGGTTTAGGGTACCTGGACCTGGACCTGGACGTCCAAACAAACACAGCCCTACATTAATGATGCTTAGTCCAGGTAGATACCGTTGGGGTAAATGCAAAGCGACAATATGCAAGCAGACAGACACTCTCGTGTGACAAATTACGGTATATACTACCAAACTAATAGGTATCTTGTTTTTTGTATATCTCTGATTTTATGCGTGTGGTATCTTGTTGGGACGCAGTCGAAAACTGTATCTAGTGAGGTTACCAATAATTAAATCAAAGAATACAATTTTGTTAGTCTGAATCCAACCTGTCCAAAAAATTTGTAAAGTCATCCTTCTCCCGAACGAGACAAGAGCAGCAGACATCAACAGACATATTTTCCCGCAGCAATATCTTATTTTGGGTATCGTAAACGTATAGTTTAATTTCTCCCTTGATTGTGTGGCAAGTCGCTTCGTGCGGCGAACTTTGTGGGGATATTACTTCTCCTAAGCACTGCGAGCCATCGCCGGCCCGGCCGGTGTTGTAGATTCTGTAAGTACACAAGTTATTAACATACTATACAAAGAAAAAAATGTTAATTGAAATAATGCTCGAAAGTGTTGAAGTTCTATATGCGAAAATATTGGGACATCTACTCCGGGTACGGTCATCGTATTCCGTGAGGGGTGGAACCGGGAGTTGCCGGCGCCGGTGTTGCTCCCTAGGCACCAAGCCGCTTTCTAGGGAGCCCATCTGGTGGGTAGCGAGTCAACTTCTGCCAGAAATTAAATTTTGAGACTTAGACTAATGTCCATTATCTCAGCCATAAGCGCAGGAATATTTTATTATTTTTATTATTTTAGGTAGTATATATATATTAACATATAGGATTGATGTTTATATTTCCCTATTTTATATCTCTTCTATAGCCTGTCATACCTTTATCTGCATCACCCAAAGACTAACTGGTAGAGAATGCCTTGAATGCTTGTGCCGTATTATTTTCAGGAGTTTTAAATAAATTAATAATCCACACATCCACTGTTCACCACCAATTTTATAATAATAATATATAAAATAATATATCCTCATGCCTTCCCATCCCAGGGTCCCCGAAGGGATAGAAGTGTAACAAAAACCTCTTCAAAATATATATTTAGGTGCTAAAGTAGCAAGTGTGTCTGCGTTGCGAAGGAAACTCTTGAACCCAAACGCTGCATACAGCATTCGTGGCATACCTATAAGATTTTCGTACTTACTTGCAATACGTAATTACGAACTTTTGAACGTAGAAATCGGACTGTATTATTAGCTTTGCAGTGGTGTTACTCCTAAGGATGAATGGTTGAACGACCTTTGAACAATACAAATCAGAGTTTTAGAACATACATATATAGTACACATACAGATTTATAGTAGGTTATAGTACCCTTTACCTTAAATTACTTTTAATAAATAAATAATAATAAATACCTGGGACAATTCCACATAAATTGACCTAGTCCCAAATTAAGCAAAGCTTGTGTTGACAACGATATATTTACTTATATAGATAGATATATACTTAAATACATAGGACATCCAAGACTAAGGTACAAATATCCGTGTTCATCACACAAATATCTGCCCTCAGCGGGTTCGAACCCGCGACCTCAAGCTTCGCAGTCAGGAGCTCTAACCACTAGACCAGACGGTCGTAAAACCACCAGTATTTTCAAAAATATAAACCTGGCAGAAGAAACGGCGGAACAAACTCCCCGGTTTTTGTATTTCCGTTTATTTCCGTATAAAGGTTTAGGTTAAGGTATAGATAGGTTAAGGCATGTAAGGTATATATTTTTTTTTATACCACTTGGGTGGCAAACAAGCATGCGGTCCGCCTGATGGTAAGCGGTTACCGCCGTCTATGGACGCTTGCAACACCAGGGGCATCACTCGCGCGTTGCCGACCCTGCAGAAATCTTTTCACACCCTTCTTGAAGAACTCCATGCTGTACTGTAATATACTTACTTCAGATATACTCGGACAATTCTGGTCCACGGCGTTATAGTCGGGTTGACAGCAGCTGGTCATCAAGTCGTTGTCACGGGGTATTCGCTAAAATTCGAATTCTAATTAGATTAACCCAGAAAACCTTTCCGCCTCACTTTACCAGCGAACCATAAGAAGGGTAGAAAAGCAATGAAACTGGATAACTTAAATTAGCAAATAACAACGTTCAGTTAAAAAATTGTTAAAAAAAACTAAAAAACACGCTTTTTATAGAAAACCGAACTAAAAAATAGAAAATAAATTTCGATAATATCTTAAAAAGCGTGGGGTGCATGGTGTCAATAGTTATAAATATTTTATTGACAGATATTAGTAGAGTGATTATCATTTCGGTAATATCTTAAAAAGCACCCCACGCTTTATAAGATATTATCGAAATTTATTTTCTATTTTTTAGTTCGGATTTCTATAAAAAGCGTGTTTTTTAGTTTTTTTTAACTATTATTTATTTTCTACTTTTTAGTTATTAGTGTATTGTCATCGGTCCTCGATAAGTCTACAAAGTTTGAACGAAATCTGGCCGTTTAAAGTGGGTCAAAATCGAGCTCAAAGAAGTCGGTTACATACATACATACATACATACATACATACAGGTGAAGCTAATATAAAGCGTTTAAAAAGATAAACTTTAAAAGTACATGTATACTGTGTATACATATACAGACACAAGTTACTTAGTTTTCAATTATATCGGCAGTTCCCAATGACTGCCCGGATGTTTTTTATTTATATCTTTTCCCCATTGCTTGGCAATTATCACATTAGGCGATGAAGGAAAACGTCGAATTTTACTCGTTTTTAGGTCAATTCTATGTCGTATGCCAAGTCGACTTTGAGAGCCGGCGGCCGACTCGAGATCTATTATTTGCACCTAAATATCTCTAGTGAGGTGCCAAGATGTACGAATTATCGTTACCTTGGTGACTTTCTCCATCAATTCATTTATGTGTGGCAAATATGTGTGGTTTGACGGTACAGTATCCTTCGTCTGCGCATTCAGGAGGGACGGTGAATCCTGGAAAGAGAAATAAATAAATACCTTAGGACAATTCCACACAAATTATGATAATTATATATATAATTATCTTATGCAAATAGGGCATCCAAGACTAAGGTACAAATATCTGCCCGGGATTTGATCCCGCGACCTCAAGTTTCGCAGTCAGGAGCGGTCAATAAAAATTATTACACAATTTTTTTCCACTTTATAATATTTTATATTTAAAAAGTGTCCTCCAAATCGTTTGAAGAAGGCAAAGAGAGAAGTCTTTGGAGTCTGCAAGGAGCGATTAATGGCATTGGAAGTTGTTGAATATTGCATGTATTAATTAGTATGGAATCGTACCAAAATAATAATAATTATTATTATTATTATATTGATAACGTTTTTTTTAATTACGTACCGTCACCCAAAACACGTGTTGCAAGAAGAATCTGAAAAAAAAAAATTATTTATAAGAACGTCGTCTAGTATCTCAAAGCTTCATCTGACTGCAAGTGGCTTTAAAAAAATATCAACGCCACGCTTTATAAGTAAATCATATTATAAAATCTCGGTTGAACCAGTGAAGAACAATTAAACCGGTACCGTAAAAGAAATTAAAAATATCAACTAACCGTAATTATATTTCTCAGGAAGGCCATAGCTTCACTTCACTAGTGTTATTATTAAAAGTAAAAATCTCTCTCGTCTGTCTCGAGAGTTAGCAATCCAACTAACAACTCCGCTGTTTGGACGCATTATAAATGTATACATCATCTAACATATTTTCCTGTTATATAATCAATTGTAGGTGCAATTACGTATGTATAATGAAACGGGGTAAGCTTACAGTCACCGTCATGTCAGATAATGGAACTGTCACAGCTAGGAGCAGGCGTATGTGCATGGGATGTATGAAGATGCTTATGAATGTGAATCAAGCGAAGGATGTCCATAGGTAGGCAGAACTGGCGCTCCACACACTTTTTTTTATACAACAAGAGTGGCAAACAAGCATACGGCCCACCTGATGCGAAACGAAAAGAAAAGAAAGGAGTTGTCTTCCGCGAACGCTCAGGCTGTGGAATGAGCTCCCCTTGAGGTTTTCCCTGGAGAGTACAGCATGGAGTTCTTCAAGAAAAAAGGTGTGAAAAGTGTGTGAAAAGATTCCTGCAGGGCGGCAACGCGCGAGTGATACCCCTGGTGTTGCAAGCGTCCATAGGCGGCGGTAACCGCTTACCATCAGGCGGACCGCATGCTTGTTTGCCACCCAAGTGGTATAAAAAAAACGGTTACCGTAGCCTATTTCCGCTCACGATACCGAAGTATCACTTGCGCGTTGCCACTCTGTGTTCGGAGAGTTATAGTGTGTTGTATCCCTCTATAATCCCTCTGCTGCCAACACAATGTAGTGGAGGTCCTGCCCCAGTCGGGCAGCTCCAAATTCGAACGGGAAACCCGTTATGCCCTACCTCTCTTACACTCTGCCTACTCCGTGCAGAACTCATGATGATATATCTAGATTTGGTAAGTATATGTATGTAGAGAATGAATCTGATGAATGTGGACGAAGCAAAAGAGATATGCAAGTCTAGAGAGAGCTGGCCCTCTATTCTCTCTGCCTACTCCGTTAGGGCCTCGGCGTGATGATGTGTGATGATGATGCATGTAGGTTTTTATGCGAAAATAAAATTCACAACTTTTTGTTCGCTTCCTTTCAGCGCTATCACTCATTTGAGTAAGGGTCCCATTTTAAATTTTACGAGTAACTTTTTGACTTGGTATCAAGTTGATTTCTGCATTTGTTTTTTATCATGACCAGGTGTGAAAACCTACTCACATAACGATTTTGTGTCTGCCAGTCATCAAGCCACCATTACGTAAATCTTGTCGCGAACCCCCTACTGCCGAATGGCGCACACCTAGGGGTTCGCGTACCCCACTTTGAGAAACCCTGTTCTAAGGCACCTGCATATATAAAATACCCACATTACTACGAGATAAGTACGCAGCTGGCGGGCTTCGTAACGACCTAATTTTAATTTACATTGTGATATGCAAATTATGATGCAAAACTTGTTGCGAATCTTGAAAACTACCATACCATGACGTGCTGCTGCTATTGTTATCATAATTCAAGAGTGCGAAAGAGATAGATAAATTTCTTCCCATTATTTAGTTATTATTCCTCTTTGTCTCATTTATATTTACATACATACAAAGGTACATAAACAGGGTATTTCAGTAAACAGAACAAGTTGCCTTCTAGAAGTTAAAGAGTATTGCGAAAGATTAGAGGTTGGTTTTAGGGTATTTTTTTTTTCAAAAGTACATTACAGTATGATATGTACTTTTGTATAAATAAAATATATAATTTGATATAAATAAAATAATAAAGTTATAAATGTTTCAAAGTATTTTTCAATTTTTTTTTTTACTGAGCCCATAAATCGATTATTAAATGAAACCTCCATACGACACCAAAAGTGTACACGAAAGATCAAAATAACACAATTTATGAGACACTTAAAAAAACAAAACTCGCCAACAACTCCAAAGATGTTAATATTTTATGCCTAAATAACATATTAATCACTGCACACATCTTCGCAAGACAGATTGATGGCGCCACTGTGCTCTCACAAAACTCCGATGAAGGGTTTAGGAATGTATACAATATAATATATTGCCTACATATGCCCTTGTGTCACATTTACGTGATTTAATTAATGTATACTTTTATAGCATCTAATTACTTAATAAACGTATAATGAAGAAATAATGACGATTTCTAGCCGCCATTAAAAAGGACTTCTTGGTATTATGATGAAAACTGACAATTACTCTTAACAATTTTACACCTACTCGCATATTTCATGATAGACACACAAACAAACATATTGTGTCTGCGAACAGAGAGCTGCTTGTCGGCTTTTGCTTAAATTCTGCACTTAAACGTATAGTATTAAGGTACTTTTTTGTTTGTTAAATAACCATTAGATTTCCGCATTCGCCACGCGCTGTTTCTCTATAAAATTGTCATTATAGTAGTTATTTCACACATGATGTTCGCAACATAGCTATTTGTCACAACATACTACTACATACGTAAGTCACTTGTTCGTACTAAACCATAATAATGCAATACATTACGTATTTTCGTTGTCATAACATATTTTTACCCGCCTATTAAAGGTAATCAATATTAGTGACAGAAGACGGAGAAAATTTGTTGGACGGAAATGATAACTAACGAGGACGTGCTCAAAAGATTCAGTGTCACAAGAGTACTGATAGAGACTGTCGAGAATAGACTAGTAAAGATGAAAGGTACATAACCATGACAGCTTCTTTAGAAATACCTTGGAAAGAAGGGTAGAGAGATATGCAACGTCAAGAGTACTCCAAACCGACGAGCATGTATGAAGAGACTGGTGAATGTGGACGAAGCGAGAGGTATGTAAATGTAGAGAGAACTTGCGCTCTATACTCTCCGCCTACCCCGTTAGGGACTCGGCGTGATGATATGATATGAATATTTTATTTATAGATAGTTTATTGTATTAAATTTTTTTTTTATATACAACAAGAGTGGCAAACAAGCATAGGGCCCATCTGATGGGAAACGGTTACCGCAGCGTATTTACGCTCACGATACCGAAGTATCACTTGCGTGTTGCAACTCTGCGTTCGGAGAGTTATAGTGTGTTGGCAGCATAATTGGTTTAATCCCTCTGCTTCCAACACAATGTAACAATCCTCCCCCCTCCCCAAGGAGCTCATTACTGGAAACCTTATTCACCGCGTAGGAACACAACACAATAAATTTATATTTGAATTGTTGCCTTTATAAAAAGATATGAACGCTAATAATATATCTCTGTACCGAATTTCACCCAAATCCGTGCGTATCGTATTTATTATATTATAGTTGGATTTGTGCTAAAAAATTTTACATATTATTCTCACCTAAAATTAAATAGTTACGAAACGTGGAGCAAGGTGAAGCTGCCTAGTTGCACCCTGGCGTAGCTCCGCTTTTGGGCTGACCAATTATAATGTGCGAAACGTATCCTTAATTTTCCTTAACGATCAAATTTATATAGAATAATTATTGGCTGTAAGAAACGTCCGATAATGTTTGCACAGCTCGGATGCTCACAAGGATATTGCATCGGATAATCAGTTGAATGTAGACCGCGCTTGCGTTATTTTAAACACCCCGTGTAAATTTATTGATGCTAGAGTTAGTAATGCAAGAGCCAATCGATTGTCGACTTTATACTCAGCTGATTACAATTCTTATACCTAACATCTGCAAACACTTAAGCCATTTTAATACTGAATATGTGCCCTGTGGCTATTTATGTACATATCTATACCAATAGTATCAAACTGAAGAGTTTGATTGTATGTTTGTTTGTTTAGGTGAACGAGCTAATGTTACTACTATAGATAGTGCCATCCACGAAGAAGCGCCCCACCAAGTTCTAGTCTAGTACTCGAGTCTATTAATTGTAGTCTGCGTGTGCACTCATAGGTGATTAGTGTGTACCGATACCTAATACTCAAACATTAGTGGAAGGTTGCACACTTACACTATAGACAATTAGGAAGATTAGTGGTTTAGCGCATCTTCGTGGATGGTATTATCTGTAGTCCGATTTGAAAAAAAAAATCTTGACTTTTTAGGTCAAAAGTCAAGAAAATTGTGGATTTTACTTATTTCCTCGTATTTTTTAAATTGTTTCTCTCAATAAGAACCTTCCCCAGACTTCATCAAACACAACAAAAAAGAAATCATCCAAATGGGTTCAGCCGTTTTATAGTTTTGCGCTTAGCAACACGATTAATGATTCATTTTTATTTACATATATAGAAAAATGGCACAGGACACTATAGGGCAATCGGGAATTGAACTTGAAATCTTTGTGTTGCAGGCAACTGCTCGAACCACTCGGCCACCAAGCGAACCAAACAAACACACAGACATACAAACGCACTCTTTTAATGCAGTAGCCGAATCATTGTATTCAGGTTTCGGTTACAACATGCAGGACTTAACGTGGAAACTTGACGCTCACCTTTCACTGCGGGGTTTTCCACGGTACATACAACCTATCATACATTTATTAATACATTGGTATCATGATTCATAATAAAGTAGGTTTTATATGTAATTGGAATGATTACCAAATTTTGTTAATGTCAAATTGGATGACGATTTTATCTTTAACTAGCTGAGCCCGCGACTTCGTCCGCATGGAATCTAACAAATAATTATTGTACAATTTCTTACAATGAAGATTCCTGAAATGAAATACTATGCCAGTGAAAGTCCCGTCAAAACCAGTCCAGCCGTTTCAGAGATTAGTCGGAACAGACAGACAGACACAGACAAAAATTAAAAAAATGTGATTTTCTACCGTGTATACATCCGCATTTAGTAAAAACTGGTTATTTTAATATTAACAAACAGACACTCCAATTTTCTTTATTTGTATAGATAATCTATATACATATATAAAAATGAATGTTTGTCTGTATATCCTTTATAGTATCGTAAACGGCTGGACCGATTTTAATGAAATTTTCTGTATCTTCAGGTGGATTCGAGAATGTTTTAGATTCACAATTAGGCCCAATAGGTGGCGTTGCGTTCGTGTATCAGGAAATTATTTTTCACCCAAGCAAAGCTGGGCGGGACATGAAGTATTAAATATAAATTGATAATTATCATCACACCGAGCCCCTCTTAGGCCGTCCAAGCAGACGCTTTAAATTGTATATATTGTAATTGTATGTATGTAGAGAAAATAGACATTCTCTCTACATACATACATACATACATTACTCCCCAGGTTTCGAATACTCTTGGCGTTCTGATCTTTAAGTGTTCGATCGACTTGATCAAGGTATTTAAATCATGGTGTTCCTCTGACCCTTTTCCAGGATATTGTCATGTTGCGTGACTGTTTCATCCATTTAACATAATCTATATATATATTTAAAGCACATACAGGTTTCTTTGCGATGTGTTTTTTCTCCGTAAACTTCGTAAATTATGTACAGTTTACAAAATTATTGGGGTTGAACCAGCAATTTTGAATATGAATATGAGTTTAAGTACACGGCCACCACGGTAGCGTCAAATTTAGTAAAAGTTATATCAATCAAAAATTGTTGGGGCAGCTCAGTCAGTCAACCCATCACTTAATCATCTCTTACGCAACAAACATACAGGGATTGCTCAAACATAGGATACTTTTACTTCATCTAGCTCGCCCCAAATGGCGTATTTTGATAACAGACGATATTATGCGATAATGCACAATCGTCGAAGAGGGGATCGCCTCTTGGAATAAAAAGAAAAGTGCACGGCGACCGGAGAGAGTGACTGTGTCTTGGCGCGGACCGCACGTCGCGAAAGTCTGTTTTGAATTTCGAACTTGCCGCCATATTGGAACGTCTTCGAATTTTAAATTCTATAAAAAATAATAGCATCGATTAATCGACTATCGTTATCCAGTTTGCACTTGTGAATTTGGTGATTCGAGTTGTGTTTTGTGTGAGTGCACCTTTATTAGTGACTTTCACCGAAATTCATTCATTATCGGGATGATGTTCGGACGAAATTATAAGGTAAGGATAACATAACATGTTTTTTTAAAACGAGTAATTATATAACCATCTTTTTTACCTGTAGGTAAAAGTAGGCACGGTTCAAAGATCATTCTCTTTATGAACTGTAAATACTATTCATATACATATCACCAGAACACAGTACAGAAAGTAAGAGTGTTGTTAGAATTCTATTATTGAAACTTTTAAACCAATATTGCATTGATTAAAAATGTTTACTGGCAAATTGGTGTTCAAATCACAATTTACACCAAGTTTCGTGATGGGAAACTGTCATCGGAGAGCAAAATTCTAAATACTAGCAACACTAGGAGTGCCTCTGGCGTTGCTGACCTGTACCGAACATATTCTCTTATAAGGGTCATATTTGCTTGACAAACAATTGTAGTTTCACTTTTAAAATAAGTCACGGGTGATTTAAAAAAACGTGTGAAAAGCGTCGCTATAGAGATGTGAAATTTAACCTTTTCATTAAATCCATACATATGACTTTTACATTAGGTAAGCAAATATTGAGCATACAAATTGATAAAGCAGTTGCCTGCGACACAAAGATCGCAAGTTCGATTCCCGACTGTACAAATGAGTTTTTCTGAACTTGAGTACAGTGATAAGTCACACCACGAGCTTTACGGTGAAGGAAAACATCGAGAGGAAACCTGCATACGTTTGAGAAGAAATTCGTGCTTGAGTAACGGTGATGGACTCACAATCTGTCACGTAACCTAAAATATATCTCTTGCGGTAAGTGGGTGTATGGGTACTACCTATACACTTCTGCCTACCCCTTTAAGAACGCTTGTGTGAGGGCGTGTGGAATCCGGGGAATCGAATTGAGGTGAAGGAAAACATTCCTGCATAAGAAATCAAAGGCGTATGTATAGTCGAGTAACCAAAAATATATACAATAATAATAGTATATCCTCACGCCTTCCCACAAGGGTCCCCGAAGGGGTAGGCAGAGGTGTATAGGTAATACCCACACACCCACTTTCCGCCAGAGGTATATTAGGTGCCAACGTGACAGATGGCGAGTCCATCGCCGTTACTCAAGCACGACTATACATACGCCTTAGAATTTCTTCTCAGACGTATGCAGGTTTCCTCTCGATGTTTTCCTTCACCGTTAAGCTCGTGGTGTGACTAATCACTGTACTTAAGTTCAGAAAAACTCATTGGTACAGTCGGGATTCGAACTTGCGATCTTTGTGTCGCAGGCAACTGCTCGAACCACTCGGCCACCACGGCCATCTAAAAATATATCTCTGGCCTAAAATGGAGGTGGGGTGTGGAGGTACTACCTATACCTACCCCTTAGGGGACACTTCTGGGAAGGCGTGAGGAATACATATATATATTTACATCATGAAACCTAGTCAACAGCGCGGAAGTCGTTGATCCATGAAAGCGGAACCAAGAAAGCAAACAAAATTTCGAAATTATTATAATAAGCATTTACGCTTCTTACCACCAAGTAATAAATACATTGTTAATTATAATAATTTAATACATAATCTTCTTTAACCACTAGGAAACAGCGCACGCTTTCGTTCAGATGTTAATAGTTTGCAGAAGGTTCTCAACCTTATTTCGCCCACTGTCCTCACTCACTTTGACGATATTTTGTATGGTGATTAGAATGGAGATAGAGACAGGAATATTCCTAAAGCGTTTTAATTTCTCATTGAAACACATGCTTTTTACACAATACGTTTATTTGTATATTTTTAATAATTATTATAAAGGCGTGGTGGCGAGTAGTTGCCTGTAATACAAAGATTACTAGTTCGAATCCCGACTGTATAAATAATAATAATAATATTCTTTATTGTACACACACACATACAAACAAATAGGATGAAAAAAGACAGAGAAAAACATGTAATACGCACAATAGGCGGCCTTATCGCAAAAGCGATCTCTTCCAGGCAACCAAGTGAAGAGAGAAAAGAAATAGAGAAAAAAAAGGTAGGTGTGATAGTTGAGCGGATGAAATATACATATTTACTATAATATACATGTGTTTTTCTGAACCTAAGTACAATGATTAGTCACACCACGAACTTCACGGTGAAGGAAAACATCAAGACGAAACCTTACGTTTGAAAAGACAAAAAGGCGTATGTTTAGTCGTCCTTGGATAACGGCGATGGACTCGCCATCTATCACGTTGGCACCTAATTATATCTCTGGCGGAAAGTGGGTGTGTGGGTATTACCTATACACCTCTGCCTACCCCTTCGGGGACCCTTGTGGGAAGGCGTGAGGATATACATATATAAAATCTATGTTTTTTATCCGCCCACGCTCCCTTTGCGATGTATCAGTGCCTCTTAATTGTCTCTGGGGGCTTTACTGCATACGTTGAGAGTCTATGGTACCTACTGCGCATAGAAATGTTCTATCAAAGTAATAGCCAACTTTTAGTCTAGTGTGTCGATTGACGAGTCGAGAGTCTCGCTAATGCGCACAATATAATCGTTTGACGTAGATGACGGCGATTATTTACTGTGATGAGAAGAAGAATCGGGTCAGACGAACGATCTCGACTCTCACTCGTTTTAAGACTCAATATATTCGAGAAAGAACGGTAATTTTTTATGTTTCAATTGCTCCAAAAGGTTATCGAAGTTGATATGATGAAGGTTGATTATTATGTCAGAGTAAATCTATACAAATAAATAGAATTGGAGTGTCTGTTTATACTATAAAATTTATCGCTTTTTACTAAACGCATATGAATGTATACACGGTACATATACCAATAAACATTTTTGGAGTTTTTTATTGTCTGTCTGTCTGTTTGTTACGGCTAATCAATTAAAACGTCTGGACCAATTTTGACTAGGACTTTCACTGGCACATAGCTGATGTAAAAGAATTGGGTATGGAATTATGTTCAGATTCGTTATGTCTCTGTCGATTTATCTAGGAATTTAAGCTTTACATGTTACAATCGCCTTGCAAATTTATCCAAATTATCTGGGTCGATGTTATATTTATGATAATCGATAGATTATACTCCTCGATTTCTCACAAGGGTTGTGAATGAAGAGGCAGAGAAAACAATAACAAGACACTATTTTCATAGGCGAAACGTCGACGGACTCACGATCTGTCACGTTGGCATCAAATCTAATGCGGATGTAAGAATTTTTACCCCTTATAACCTCAGATAGAGGAACTGCCGTTCACAGTAGCTGTCACACAAGCATCTCGGGTGTAATAAATTAAAAAAACACTTTAATAATATGTAATCCAACTTTACGTAACATGATGCGTGTAAAAGGTCGAACGTAATTTTTTTATCTGATTGCACCTGCATGCACTAGTTACGTAACATTAATGTGAACCCTAATAAACAGCTTTATAGGTGCCAAAATTATGTGGCATTTAATTTTGTAAGATTTTCACGTAATCATAAATCATATTCGACATTAATGAGTAATTCGGTGTCATATATGACGTTATGATTGATTGGATAAGGTGCATAGGATTGTGTAATGCCTGCAATGCATGTAATTTTGGTTGATCCACTACCAAGAAAAACATAAATCCTTTTCTCTCTTCTTCTCTTATCCCGTAGGTATGTAAACGCCTTTCCATAAGAATATCGGAAGTTATGGCACTCGACTTTTTTGTATTATTTTTATTTCACAAAGTTGGCAAACAAGCGGTTAAGCAGCAGGTAAGCGGTTACCATCGCCTATCCACGCTTGCAAAACTAGGGGTATCGCTCGCGTGTTACCGACCCAGCAGTAATCGTTTTACACCCTTCTTGAATTCACCCTTATTTTATCCCTTTAGAAGAACCAATCCCAAGAACTCTACTGTGATGACTAACAAATTCAGAGTGCCTCAGAAATAGGAGAGCTGCACGAATATGGTATAAAGTACAACGAATAAAAAGCAAAAAAAGAAGAATTCATTTTTAAGTTGACAAACTTTTTACATTATTTTCGCATATACTTTTGGTAATAAGTAAAGTTTTGTACATGTGACTTTCTAACTAGATTTTGATTATTTTCATCTTCTTAATACATCCTATAGCGGATAAAATAAGTATGGGAGAGATTGTAAGTGCGATAAGAAGTCTGAAATGTGGAAAAGCTGCGGGAATAGATGGGATTACGGCTGAGATGATCAAGTACGGTGGACCAGCGGTCTGGGACGTCATCTATTTGCTATGCAATCTTTGCTGGGAAGGGGGTGATGTTCCGGACGACTGGAGGCGAGCAGTCATCGTGCCTTTCTATAAAGGAAAGGGATCACGATTGGACTGCTCCAACTACAGAGCCATCAGCTTGGTCAGCTTAGCTAGTAAAGTGTACACGAAGATCCTGAAGATAAGAATGCAAGAGCGATCCGAAAGGTTTCTCTGGGAATCCCAAGGTGGATTTAGACCAGGAAGAGGATGTATGGATCAAACCTTCTCGCTTCGCGGAATCGCGGAAAAGTTTTTGGATATTAACCAAAGGGTTTTCTGCGCTTTCGTCGACTTAGAGAAGGCATTTGATAGAGTCGTACGAAAGGAACTCTGGGACGTGTTGCCTGGATATGGAGTGAGCAGTTCCCTACTGCATGCCGTGAAATCACTCTATAGTGATAGCGAGGCGTGCGTTAGGGTTAACGGTGAGATGTCACCCTGGTTTGATGTGAAGTCGGGGGTCAAACAAGGGTGTATCATGTCTGCCTGGCTGTTCATTATATATCTAGATAACTGTCTGAGAGCACTAAGAACGAACGGATGCGGATTGAAAATGGGAAACTTAGTGGTCAACTGCCTACTATACGCCGATGACGCGGTTTTACTGGCGTCATCAGAGGGCGAACTGCAGTCACTAGTTACCATAATGAAAGAAGAATGTGAAAAGAAGGGGCTGCGCCTAAACGCTGGCAAGACTAAGGTTCTGGTATTCGAAAGAGATGAACAAGTGACCGAGTGTGCAATATCGGTAAATGGGCAAATTCTAGAGCAAGTGAATGAATTTGTATATCTTGGAAGCATGTTCACACGAGATGGAAAGTATGAAAAAGATATTGAAAGAAGGATAACTGCCGGAAATAAGGTGAATGGAGTCATGTCGGCGTTGATGGGCAGTAAAAGTCTGAGCAAGAATGCTCGAGTTGCTGTCCACAACGCGATATTGGTACCTACCTTATTGTATGGCAGCGAATCCTGGGTATGTCAGAGGAAGTATGAAAATAGCTTGAATGCAGTCGAGATGCGATCTCTTCGAAAAATGTGCGGCGTAACGATATTAGATCGAATCCGCAATGAAGAGATTCGCAAATCAACTGGCGTGAATGAGGGCGTGATTGTAAAGATGAAGAAAGGCATGTTACGTTGGTTAGGACACATAGAAAGGATGAGTGAAGAAAGATTGACGAAACAGATATACAAAGAAAAAGTGTGTGCAAGAAGAGGCAGAGGAAGGCCACGTTCCAACTACCTGGATCAAATAGATCGGACTCTCAAGGACGGGAACGTTAAGAGTACTCGAAACCGACGAGCATGTATGAAGAGACTGATGAATGTGGACGAAGCGAAAGAGGTATGTAAGTCTAGAGAGAACTGGCGCTCTATACTCTCTGCCTACCCCGTTAGGGACTTGGCGTGATGATATGTATGTATGTATGTATGTCTTAATACATTCTGAAAATGAACCGAGTTCAGTGTGAATATTAGGTTTCTCTAATGCATTCAATGATTGATAATGATGCAATATCGTATAAAAATACGTGAAAAAACGTTCTTGTTTACATTATTTTCAACGTTTACGTTTAAATTGTAATTTAAGCTAAACATATTTTAAAAATACGTTTAACTTTCACGTTTCACAATTATATAATATGTATATGATATTATATTTCACACGCTCAGCGCGCCCTCACCAGGACTAGCAAAACTCCAATACGCTATTCGTTTTATAAACGCCATGTATAAGCATATATCTATTACATGTATGAAGAGACTGATGAATGTGGACGAAGCGAAAGAGGCATGTAAGTCTAGAGAGAACTGGCGCTCTATACACTCTGTCTACCCCGTTAGGGACTTGGCGTGATGTATCTATTACCAGATCCAGCCAAAACTCACTCAAACTGTTAGAAATTATTTAGAATCTCTTTAATACCTTTTCTTTCTCTGTTTCTTATCTCTCTCTACACTGGTTGCCTGGAAGAAATCGCTTTTGCGATAAGGCCGCCTATTGTGCCTACTACGTGTTTGATTTGTCATTACCTTTTGTCTTTAAATGTGTCTTTTATTATTATTATTGTTATATTATTAATATTATCATGTTAGTTATACTTTATTTAGTTACCTTATGAAATCATTGTGATATTATGTTAGTCTGTATATCTTTCATTTACTTTACTATTATAAAAGTTCCCTTTTAACGTACATTAGTTATTATACTATAATGATGTGTATCTGTATATGGTTGTAAATAAATAGATAGATTCAAAGGCGTATTATAGTCGTGCTTGAGCAACGGCGATGGAATCGCCATCTGTCACGTTGGCATCTAAAATATATCTCTGGCTGAAAGTGGGTGTATGGGTATTACCTATACACTTCTGCTTACCACTTCGCGGACCCTTGTGGGAAGGAGTGAGGATACATAAATCGAGCCGAATTTCTGGAGTCGAAACTCTAGGGCCGTGGGGACCGGATGCTCTTCATTTTTATAGGGATGTCTCGAGGAAACGATTTGAGGCCTCGCGTGACAAGAGGGCTGGCGAATATTTCGCTCAGCGAATCAGCATTGCCATACAACGTGGCAATGCCGCTAGTCTTCTTGGAACCCTTCCGCGTGACACAGATTTGGGTCATTTATTCTATTTATAGTTAGTGTATATAAAACACCACAACAACACCACAATAAAAAATTCTAACACTCTAAATCTTTTAGTAGACAACTGTCATATTTACGGTTTGCTTACCTCACGGGGTAGAGTGCATATAAATCCAGTTATCTCTAAACTTATAGATGTCATTCGCTTCACCAGTCCCGTCATACAAATAGGATGCTGATTTCGAGTTCTCTTGACGATATCCTCCTTGAGTCGATCGAGGTAGTTAGAACGTGGTCTTCTTCTCTACGGGTTGTAATACTTAATTGAGCCTAACACCTTATTTAGGATCTTTTACTGTATCTATGGACTCAAGTGCAAATCCTGAATGTGATGCGCTGGCAGGTGAATGGAAGGTGATTTTGAATGAGTGTCTGGAGTAATACATTTATATTAACCTTATTTATTATTACTCATATGTTTTTTTTTAACTTAAAACTTACTTAAAGTTCTTCTCTTCTTCTTCGCACTTCGCATAAAGTTTAAATGAGATATCTTCATACGTTTTATTGGTAAGATTTTGTCAGAATTGCCAACATAATAACTTGTTCGGGATTGCTAAATTGTAACCTTTTCATGTTCGACGCTTAGCCATATCTCAACTTTTTAACTTGCGAGGGATAGCCGCTATGCTGTAAGCATTTTATAGGCGGCGGTAACAGCTTACCAAATTGGTGATATCAGCATGAAACAAGGCATTTGACAAGTTGCTTTGGATGTCTGTAAAAGAAGCGAAGAAAAGTTGACGAAACAGATACTCCATTTGAAAGTCTCTGGAAGAAGAAGCCACGTTCCAAGTACCTAGATGGCATCGATCGAGCACGTTAGAGTAGGAACGTCAAGAGTACTAATCGCCGGGCGTGTATGAAGGAGCCGATATATGAGGATGAAGCGATAGATGTCTGTAAAGCTAGAGAGAACTAGCGCTTTACTCTCCCTGCCTTCTACTCAGCGTGTTGTTTTTATGTGCGGTGTTATCATCGAAACGAGCATAGATTTACTGCTGTCTTATCGATGGATATTATAAAGATATATATATATATATATATTTACAAATAAGTGAAAGTCAAGGTACTAACTATTGTTTATCATTACATATTTATATATGCACTCGCTCCCAGACAGTGGACGGCATTCTCGAATACATACTTTTTAAAGATCTCACGTATATAAGTTTTTATTATAATGTGCTCCTGTTTGAAATTAGTCTCTAAGGAGGTTAAAAGAGACATATATTTCGGATTTAGAGAAATTCTAAGGAGAGGAAATATGTCACCTTACACGACATTTTTACAGAAGCTGTTACAGCTTCTGTAAAAATATCTGAGGAAGAAAAACGGATGACTAAGACTGCATGAGTCAGATATAAGAAAAGGTATCTGCCACGACGTGTAGGGAGGTCAATGAGAGTGTGCTGATCAGAGGCTAATGCAAGGAGTTACATAACATACGCCAGCAACAGCACTTATAACATAAATAAAAATTGAAATAGTTCCAGTCTTCAATCCAATCTTTTTGCTGGATATGGTGTTGATTCATACATGTTTTATCAAAAGCCGTCTTGAATAAAGAATGCGTGTTTTTTCCACCCTAGTTTTGGGGAATCTAGATCTTCGGCGTCTCCCTATCTTCACTTATGTATAACATTATATTACATAATAAAAGACATAAGGGAGGTAAAATCTATGTATATATTCAAAAAAATATTAAAACACTACGTTACTCAATATATCTTTTGACTTCTATATTCTAATAATATATATTCTAACTTAATACATCATACCTGAACTAGGCCACTTCCAGCAAACTGACTTTGTGTCATATTCCAACAACAAGTCACCGCGTGGCCGGCCAATTTATTTTTCTACCTTATTATTGTTATGTTATTTGTTTTTGTTGCACGCTCATTAGACTAAAATGTATACTTTTGTAATAATCTCACGCAAGTGAATTTGTATATAATTCTTGTGGGAAATAAATTTCTATAATACATACATACAAATCATCACTACCAGTCCCTAACGGGGTAGGCAGAAAGTATAGAGCGCCAGTTCTCTCTAGACTTACATACCTCGTTCGCTTCGTCATTCATCATTCTCTTCATACTCGTCGGTTTCGAGTACTCCTGATGTTCCTGTCCTTGAGCGTTGGATCGATTTGTACATAATCTTAATATATATATACATAGCGTGTCACGTTGTTTGTCCGCGATGAGCTCCCAAACTACTTAACCGATTTCAATCAAATTTGCACACCGTATACAGTTTGATCCAACTTAAAACATAGGATAGCTTACATCACAATTGGACCCGATAGGTGGCGCTGCGATCGTGTTTCAGGAAGTTTAACTTTTTATACCCCCGGGCGAAGCCGGGCGGGACAGCTAGTTATTATATATAATAAATGTATTCAACCAAATTGAAAATCATCAGCATTGGAGCGTTCATACTATGAAGACTAAGGGAATAAAAAAGTATCTATGACAAATTAGGTTTTACTTCAATGAAATCACTTCATCATAAGTAACGATACCTTGGTATTTCTAGCTAATGGTAGCCATTGAATAACAGTTGGCGATACAACGGCACTTTCTACCGGTAACCATACACGTCACACGCACAAATATGTCAAATGTATATAATTGAGCACTCGCAACGATGTTCGTAGCGTTCAGAAAGCACAACCAACTTCACTTTCAAAATCCTATTGACGCATGTCAATGACCGGATGAACTTGCTCTGGTTCATTCAGATTCAACGTTACAGCTCAGTTGTGATGCAATTTGATCCGCGGATAAGACTGGTGATCGAGTGGTTTTAGTAGTTGCCTGCGGTGCAAAGATTGCAAGTTCGAACCCTGAATGTACCAACCTTATTTAAAAATACGTACAGTCATAAAATATTACAGTAAAGGACACAATGAGAGGTAACCTGCATACGTATAGTCGTGCTTAAGAAACGGCGATGGACTGGCTTTTGCACCTAAATTTATCTCTGGAGAAAAGACTGTGTGTTACTCTAAGCTAAACTCTGTATACCCGTTCGGGGACCTTTGTAGGTACTATCTATACACCTCTGCCTAGCCCTTCGGGTACGCTATATATTATTATTATTATTTAAGTTCAGAATCTATCAATACTTTCACAAATACTGGAACGTGCGTGGCCGAGTCCGTTTATACGTAACATTCTTGCTCACACGCAGTAAACAAGTTATTACAAAACAGTCGTCATTGTTTTTGTTTGTACAGAGTGCGTTGTGATGCACGACTGACCGAAATGCTGAGCTGTTTTGAATGATAACTGAGGTGGCGTCAACTGCTTGAGTATAATCACTATATGGATAGTGCCATCCACAAAGACGTGCCCCACCAACTACTAGTCGACGGGGTCGCGGGGTGCGGGGAGTATGACCCGACTCTATTAATTGTAGTATGCGTGTGTAAGGTAATCATTGTGTACAGACAATACTCAAACATTAGTGGAAGGTTGTACACTTACACTAAAAACTTTATGGAATAATAGTGGGGCGCGTCTTCGTGGATGGCACTATCTATAATATCGTATCTATGCGATAGTCACATGATAAATTCAGAAGATGTATCAGAATTATATAGAAGGTAAAATATAGTTGACAAGTAAACTTATTCAGGGAATCTCACCGTCACCTAATTCCATGCAGTAGTTTTTTCCTGAAGGAGGAATGCTTATTAATTCTGACTAACTTTCGACGAGCTCAATTCGAAATGTATCACCAGATAATTTCAGACATAGATTCGTGCAAACCAAATCAAATCAAAAAATATAAAATATCCTCACGCCCTCCCACAAGGGTCCCCGAAGGGGTAGGCAGAGGTGTATGGGTAATACCCACACACCCACTTTCCGCCAGAGGTATATTAGGTGCCAACGTGACAGATGGCGAGTCCATCGCCGTTACTCAAGCACGACTATACATACGCCTTTGAATTTCTTCTCAGACGTATGCAGGTTTCCTCACGATGTTTTCCTTCACCGTAAAGCTCGTGGTGTGACTAATCACTGTACTTAAGTTCAGAAAAACTCATTGGTACAGTCGGGATTCGAACTTGCGACCTTTGCGTCGCAGGCAACTGCTCGAACCTCTCGGCCACCACGGCTCTTGAAGGTGAAGGAAAACATCATTTACATACTTACATAATATGATATTGTGCAAATTACATATACATAACTGTATTATAAACACGCTTATGTACACTCGGCCGGGACGCAGGTAGAAAGGAAAGTCGACTATATTTTTCTCAGAATCCGGCTTGTGCAGTCACCTTAACGACAGCCAATTTGCTACTTGAATGGTAAAAAAAGGTTAAAGGTTGGGCCATTTTCAATATCGTAATATTTTTTTATAAACATTTTAGAGTCTACTGCAAATTCTAGATGAGTATTTCTTCTTATTAATAAATAAATACCTGTAACAATACCACACAAATTGACCTAGTCCCAAATTAAGCAAAGCTTGTGTTATGGTAACAAGACAACGATATATTTACTTATATAGATAGATAGATACTTATACATAGGACATCCAAGACTAAGGTAGAAATATTCGTGTTCATCACACAAATATCTGTCCTCAGCGGGATTCGAACCCGCGACCTCAAGTTTCGCAGTCAGGAGCTCTAACCACTAGACCAGACGGTCGTCATTAGGATTAATTCGTTATTAGGAGCAGAATACGAATATAATAATAAATAATATATCCTCACGCCTTCCCACATGGATCCCCGAAGAGGTAGGCAGAGGTGTATAGGTAATAAATACCCATCTGTCTCCCCATATAGGACTCGCCATCTGTCACGTTGGCACCTAATATACCTCTGGCGGAAAGTGGGTGTGTGGGTATTACCTATACACCTCTGCCTACCCCTTCGGGGACCCTTGTGGGAAGGCGTGAGGATATGTTATATTATTATATTTACTGAACATAAAAATATATATCAGGGATAAGTATGTGAGTCGGTAATAATTATAATTACATAAGACTGTGATGGAATACGTCCATAATTAATTTCCCATACTGTCATAAAACTGTAATGCAATATAAATATGGTGTTCATAATTTTGTCTTAAGTAATAAAGTATTGCGTAAAACTTTCAAATACGATTTATCACCCAGTTGTCTGATAGATGACATGCGCACAGTAGTCGAACAAATCGATTAAAAAAAACTACGCTCATTATGTAACATGTTTGACCTCACGAGCTTTATGGTGAACGAGGGCATCGTGAGGAAGCTCGAATAGTGTAATTCAAACACGTATGTGAACCTGTGCTTGAAGAACGGGTAAAGACTTATTTCATAATCCCTTGGGGAATTATTGTGAAATTTAAATTCTACTTAGTCTATCTACATCATACATCTACATACATATATTTTATACCACGACATAACACATAGCCCTAGCATTTAAACCTAAACAAGGTCTCGCGACGTCTAGTCGAGACCTCTCGTGACAGGCGGGCTGGAACATATCTCGCTCAGAGAATCAGCATTGCTATCCAGCGTGGCAATGCTGCTAGTCTTCTTGGCACGTTGCCTCGGGATACCGATTTGGGACAAATATTTTATCTGTAAGTAGTTAGTTTTATCTGTAAGTAGTTAGTTTTTAAAGAGGTCTCGCGACGTCTAGTCGAGGCCTCTTGTGACAGGCGGGCTGGAACATATCTCGCTCAGAGAATCAGCATTGCTATCCAGCGTGGCAATGCTGCTAGTCTTCTTGGCACGTTGCCTCGGGATACCGATTTGGGACAAATATTTTATCTGTAAGTAGTTAGTTTTATCTGTAAGTAGTTAGTTTTTAAAGAGGTCTCGCGACGTCTAGTCGAGGCCTCTTGTGACAGGCGGGCTGGAACATATCTCGCTCAGAGAATCAGCATTGCTATCCAGCGTGGCAATGCTGCTAGTCTTCTTGGCACGTTGCCTCGGGATACCGATTTGGGACAAATATTTTATCTGTAAGTAGTTAGTTTTATCTGTAAGTAGTTAGTTTTTAAAGAGGTCTCGCGACGTCTAGTCGAGGCCTCTTGTGACAGGCGGGCTGGAACATATCTCGCTCAGAGAATCAGCATTGCTATCCAGCGTGGCAATGCTGCTAGTCTTCTTGGCACGTTGCCTCGGGATACCGATTTGGGACAAATATTTTATCTGTAAGTAGTTAGTTTCAACTGTTCTTTGTAAATATTGTTAATTGTTGTTATTGTAAATAAAGAGTATGCCCTAGCATTCGGTAATTGCTATTACAAGCACTTTACCGACATTTACTATATTGAGAGGCAGTCGTATTAGCAGTGAAAATGCCCTGTCTCTTCTGCCAGCAAAGCCTCCCGAAACGATCAACTGCCATAGATAGCGCCATCCACGAAGACGCGCCCCACTATTCTTCCCTATAGTTTATAGTGTAAGTGTGCAACCTTCCACTACAGTTAACAGACTCGGGTCATACCTACTACCCACATCCCGCAACCTCGTCGACTAGAAATTGGTGGGGCACGTCTTCGTGGATGGCACTATCTAAACTATGGGACTGACTTTGGTTAACGTCAATTGCGTATCTCGATTACATTACGTGCGATTGGAAGTGTTAGATGCACGAGCGCAGATAACAATTTGGCACAAATATTTTATCAGTAAGTGTTGTTTGTAAATATTGTAAAAAAATACAAAACTTAGTCTCAAACTAAGTAAAGCTTGTACTATGGGATTGACCGATATACATACTAATTTATATGTGCATAACCCATCAAAAACTAAGGAACAAAATACATAATACTCGTGTTCATCACACAAATATCTGCCACAAGCGGGAATCTCAAGACCTCACGTTCATACGATATCTAACCGCAAGTCAATTGTTATTAAGCTTAGTAATGTTACTCCAATGTTTGTTAAATATGATTATACGATGTTGTTTATTCCTCTGTCAAATAGAGCGTCAAAGTTGACGCTGACGAATGCACATACGCGGTATAACATAAGAACAAATGACGATCACCGACGGGCACTGGTTTCAGTTATATGTCAATGTTAGGTATATGTGGCGTTTGTTTACGCTGACATTTGGTGAAACAGTGCCTTTAGCTTTTTAAGGACTTTTGTGTAAATCAAATTAAAGATATATTAAACAGGCACCAAGTGGCACGTACAGGCTATAGAAACAGTGCGGGATTCTACTTATAGTAAAAATGCGAAAATTTGTGAGTATGTATGGATTTTTTTACACCACTTGGGTGGCAAACAACCATGCGGCCCGCCTGATTGTAAGCGGTTACCGCCGCCTAAGGACGGTTGCAACACCGGGGTATCCGACCCTTCTTGAAGAGCTCCATGCTGTACTCTCCAGGGAAAACCTCCTCAACAAAATTGATGTCTGTTACTCAATCACGCCAGAACGCAATTGAATGAAATTTGGCACATTTTTAGACCAGAAAAACTACAAAAAATTAATATCAAGCGGGTGAAACGTGGGCGTACAGCTAGTCTATAATATACGTGCTAAGTCATTACAAACAGTAAAGTTAAGGACTAACTATTAAAAACACCTAGATTAAAATAAAGATTTATATATTATCACTTCAAGATAATTCATCCTATAAGTCTATACAGGTTGTTAATTTTTTTCACTCGGCATTCCGTTACAAAATACGGAAGTCCGGCCGTAAGCTCCTCGCGTCACTTTGCGCAACAAACAAGTTGTAAGGAAATATGGAGACGCGACGAAACGTAACGAGATAGCATCGAGATGACTTCACCATTGCGAATAAGGAAAAACAAAACTACGACACAGAGATTGAACCCGCTATGTTTTTTTTACAAACGCGGACGTTTGTCGAGTCCAGCCTAATATTATAAATACTTCTGTTTGTTTGTCTGTCACATTTTCACGACTAACTGGCTAAATGGAGGGTAATATAATTTGACAAAGAGATCTTTGTAAAATATATATTATATCTTTTGTTTGAAATACTTATCTCGAAAAATAAAAAGGTGTGAAAGTTTGCGTAAGAAATCCAGAATTTTATAAGTAATGAAAATAATATTTACCAAATGTCAACCCTGCGAATAGAGAGCGTTTTGTCCCTTCAGCCTACCCTATGAAGAGAACTAAGGAGTGAGAGGGCGAAAAAGAGAGATATGATATCTAGTTATCCCTTATACTCTTTACAGTTTAAGTACTGTGAGGTGAATTAGAGCTAGCTATCAAAGAGTATCAAATAATAGACGCCTCGGGCATTCGGGGGCACCACGCTCCAACTTAAAGCAATCCAAGGGCCCTTGATATAAATTGCTAGGGCCCTAGCATCTCAATCCATAAAGCAACAGCCTAGCTACGTAAGTTTCCCCATAATAAGCATTCTAGACAACAACTGTTTGTAAAAAATGTCTCAAAAGGAAATGGCTAACACAGTCTGCCATCTGGTCGTTAGTCACGCATGCGCGCCCGCAAATGATCGTATATGCGCCATTTTTATTACCACCTCTATACAAGTATGTCAACGTGTGCTTTCCTAACTATAAAACCTAAATTGAACTAAGTTTGTGTAATATTACCGTTAGGAAATTGCAGCTTGCTCAAGTATATCGGGGTTTGTTATTAGACATATAATGATGTGTTGACTTGCTCGGATATCATATGGCAATGGAATGTTCAACCCGAACAATATCGTTACTATATATTATAAAGAGGTTGAGCTATTGAATGGTTACCAATTACGATAAGTTGTTGGCCGAATAAATAATACCTAATAAATAAATACCTGGGACAATTCCACACAAATTGTCCTAGTCCCAAATTAAGCTAAGCTTGTGTTATGGTAACTAGACAACGATATATTTACTTATATAGATAGATATATACATAAATACATAGGACATCCAAGACTAAGGTACAAATATTCGTGTTCATCACACAAATATCTGCCCTCAGCGGGATTCGAACCCGCGACCTCAAGTTACGCAGTCAGGAGCTCTAACCACAAGACCAGACGGTCGTCGAATAGCAAGAAATTATCGTTTAAGTACACAAATTTAAAATATGATGCTCAATAAGGGTTCCCTTGTATTAAATGAGGTACATTCAATGGCCATTTTTCTGAAACAATTATATCCCAAGTCTTGATCGAGCTAATAAATCTAATATCTCTAATCCCCACATACTCCCATCCACTTTTGGTCGGAGATATATTTCAAGTGCCAACGTGACAGATGCCGAGTCCATATATAGCCTTTAAATTAAATATTTACTTCTCGTTTTAAATTTACATTCTTCGAATGGCAATTTTACTTTCGCCGGCCAAATACTTAAACGTTAATTGTAGGTCAGCTCGAGCCACCGGTTACCCAACCCTCGACCTGGATACAACAGTCTTTAAAAGTAAATTGGATGCATTTTCAGTTAACTTCTTTTCACTTATATAAAAAGTTAAATCTTTCATTCAACAGAAGGACTCAGGGAACACGGACGGTCATTTGATTAATTTAAAATAACCGTCACTACCGTTGGCTTATTGTCAGGAGAAGAAACGAGGAACCCGGCAACCTTTTCTTTTTATTGGTTCCCTTTTTTACGAGCTAGTGCTTGGCTATTCATTGCCATGCTTGGCTTTGGCATTGACATGCTATATTCTGCGAATAAAGACGCTAGGACACAAAAAAAAAATTATGTGTTCTACATATATTGAGAGCTGTAATTGCAAAAATCGCAAGTTCAAACCCTGTACAAAAGAGTATTTGCCTAACTTTGGTACAGGTGATAAAAAAATTGTGTGATTTACTTATCACCCCATGAGTTTTACAGAGTAGTAAAACGTCCCGAAGAACCTCCTAAAAAACCTCCATGGACCTTTTACAAGGCGTAAAGATAGAATTACATAAGAATAATGTGATATACCATTTATTCACATTATAAATTACAACCAGAGAGAACTGGCGCTCTATAATTCTCTCTGCCTACCGTATAAATATATAAGTATAAATTACGTTATAAATGCATTGACATTCTGGCTGACATTTATTCGCACTTTAGAGAAGTAAATTATGTAAATACTCTAGAACATTCCACTTGTCTTGTGTCGTCAACTTGCAGCGGTCAAGACAAAGTCACTTTGCGGGTTCACCGTTGTATCACTAATAGTTGGTTGTGGCCAGGAAACTTGCGATAATAATTATAAAAAAATACGATCAGTGTTTTGAGAAACATAGATTTTTACGAAAGCGTTTAATGTATAATAGTGTAATCAAATTATTTTAATACACAGGCATCCTTCACTCCGGTCTTCAGATTAATGTGAACAATTCTTTTTTCACGGTATATTTTCCAGTATAAAAAGACCAGGTCAAGAGTACCCTAAGCCGAAGAGCATATGTGAATAGTGAAGTATAATAAGGGAATAATGAAAGTGGACGAAGCGAAACAAGTATGTAAGGATCGTAGCAAGTGGAAGGAAGTGGTCTCTACCTACCCCTACGGGAAAGAGGCGTGATTAAATGTATGTATGTATTAAACAATGACCTAGGGCCAGGGCCAAGTGCTTTAGACTAGGTCATTGTTATTCTATTAATTCCTGATAATCTCAGAAAATATTCTTATTATATTAGTAGGAATGATAACCCAGATATAAAGGGATAGCACATAAGCTCAGTCGGATTTTTGAGATTTACTTGTTGTCTTAAGAAATTGTCAACAGAAACAAGACGGTCTTGGAAATCAGTTTTGAATACGTTTTTTGGTATATAATCCTAAAGTTATGTAACTGTATTTGCATCACCATCATCATTATCTTCATCATCAACAAAATAATATGTTATTACTTATTTACATAATCATCATTTCGTTACGGTAAAGGAAAACATCGAGAGGAAACCTGCATACGTTTGAGAAGAAATTCAAAGGCGTATGTATAGTCGTGCTTGAGTAACGGCGATGGACTCGCCATCTGTCACGTTGGCACCTAATATACCTGTGGCGGAAAGTGGGTGTGTGGGTATTACCTATACACCTCTGCCTACCCCTTCGGGGACCCTTGTGGGAAGGCGTGAGGATATATATACATATAATTATATCTTGTACTTTTTTATATTTTAACTATTTTATATTATTATTATTATTATTATATCTTATATATTTAATTTAATTACGGAATTAATTTAAGTATATTTTAATTATGCTTTCGTTGACTTTAGAATTAGAATAGTAAGAAGTTATATATATATATAACTTCTTACTATTCTAATTCTAAAGTCAACGAAAGCATAATTAAAATATACTTAAATTAATTCCGTAATTAAATTAAAAATAAATTGGATGGAAGACAGTCTTATTATTAAGATATTAGAGCTCACATCTCGCGTATTCTATAGCCCGGCTAAGCGGAAACCGCAAGTGACGTTGCGACGCGTGCGCAGAAAAACTTTCGCTTTTCACTGCCAAGGCTCGGCAAGAACCGCGTCCATCACGTAATATATATTCTACTCGATTTGTTATTGTACTCTATTGGATCTCTAACAATGATATTGGTTTTCATAAATCTTATGTCCCCAAATGGGACGGGAAGGGGGGGGGAGAGGTGTGTAGTACCCACACGCCCACTATTCGCCCGAGATATATTACAGGTGGCAACGAGCAAGCACGACTCTGAATTTCTTCTGAAATGTATGCAGGGATCCTCTCGATGTTTTTCTATACCGTCAAGCTCGTGGTGTGACTAATCACTGGACTTAAGTTCAGAAAATTGGTACATTCGGGATAATAACATGCAATCTTTGTAAGCGTCTAGTCGAACCACAGCATGGCTGAATATTATGATTATAATATCCTCACGCCTTCCCACAAGGGTCCCCGAAGGGGTAGGCAGAAATGTATAGGTAATACCCACACACCCACTTTCCGCCAGAGGTATATTAGGTGCCAACGTGACAGATGGCGAGTCCATCCATGATTATGATATTAAGATTACGATTAATCTATAAAATTTCCTCGTTCCAGGTGTGGCTATGCCTAGCTTGCATGGCAACTTCCATGGCGGCGCCTGCGCCCTCACAGATGTACCCGCTGGCGTTGGACATAATTGACATGGCAGCCATTAGTAGGATGTCACCACAACAACTGGAGCTGTTAGCCGAAGGGTTAGCTGCTGAGGAGATCATGAGGTTGTACTTTATTGATACTAAGATTACAAAGTATATGTATCTATCCTCACGCCTTCCCACATGGGTCCCAGAAGGGGTAAGCAGAGGTGTACAGGTAGTGCCCACACACCCACTTTCCGCCAGAGGTATATTTCAGGTGCCAACATGACAGATGGCGAGTCCATCGCCGTTACTCAAGCACGACTATACATACGCCTTTGAATTTATTTTCTCAGACGTATGCAGGTTTCCTCTCGATGTTTTCCTTCACCGTAAAGCTCGTGGTGTGACTAATCCCTGTACTTAAGCTTAGAAAAACTCATTGGTACAGTCGGGATTCGAATACAAAGTGCTCAACAAATTATTATTCAGTATCTTGTGTTCTTCAAGAAGGGTGTGAAAACATTGCTGAAGGGTTGGCAAGCTATACCTTTGGTGTTGCAAATGTCAGTAGGTGGCGGTAAACGTTTACCATCAGGCGGACCTTATGCATGTTCGGAACTATAAATAAATGTTTGAACTAATCTGTGCAGTTTTCGAAGGCAGTTTTGTCAAACAAATACCTAACCATAATATATTTTGAGTGCCTTATAACTCGTATCAAATTGGTACATGGTCGTCATACGTGTAGTTCCATTGAAGGTAACAGAGGGAAGGAAAACATATTTAACCGAATTACATACGCCGTTATCGGTTACACTAACAAACATGAAATATGTGTCAATTAATATCAACTTACTAATTTAATAATAGGCTTGAAATATAGTGCAGTTACGGCCATTCACGAAGACGCGCCTATTTCTAGTCGAAGGACCGTAGGATGCGGAGATTAATGACATATATAACGTGTGTCAGGAATCGTGGCCATGGACTCACCATTTGTCACGTTATCTAAATATCTTCGCCGAAAAGTTGGTGTTAATACTCCTTTTCTATGCCTACGAGGACCATTATGAGAAGTGAAAATATATATCTAATTAATTTTGTATTTGTTCTAGGACAAAGCGGTCTTCCGCCCAAGCATTGACTTCGGTTGTATCAAAAGCATCTTCAGGTATTCAGAGCAAAGTGGGACTTTTAGGACAAGCTTCCGCGTTCATCAGCTCGGCCTCCAGTAAGGGAGGGCATGGCGATGATCAGGGATACTCCTATGAACATCCTGGGGTCAGTTGAATAATATATACTAATATTATAAAGAGGATTGATTGTTCGTTTGTTTATATTGAAGGCTCCGGAACTACTGAACCAATTTGAAAAATTCTTTCACCGTTCGAAAGCTACCTTCACCCTGATTTTATTTCCTTTGATAAAAAATAATCTTATGTCCACCCGTGCGAAGCCGGGACGGATGGCTAGTTATCTATATAAAGCCGAATACGATTAAAAATATAACACACTAGCTGTCTCATCCAGCTTCCTTTGGGTGAAAAAATCACTTCCTGAAACACGATCGCAGCGCCACTTATCAGTAATTCCAATTTGTAAATCTAAACTATTCTCGAATCCATCTGAAGACATACAGAAAATTTTATTAAAATCGGTCAAGCCGTTTACGATTCTATAAAGAACATACAGACAAACATTCATTATTATTATATAGATTATTGCATAGACGATTGACATAAATGATAAGATCGCACCTCTAATTTTCCCCTTGTATTAATTACTGGAAACCACAAAGGTCTGGCATTGCGCGGTTTCAAAGGATTTTCCTTCCGCTAACGCTGTGGCTGTGAACTCCCCATTAACCATTTTTATCGTTCTTCAAGAAGGGTGTAAAAAAATTCCTGCAAGGTCAACATCGCGCGAGTCATACCTCTGGTGTTACAAACGTCCATAGGCGGCGGTAACCGCTTACCGAATAGTTATCCAGAATTGTTCCAAAATGATTTCTATCCCAGGAAACAGGCACATGCAGTTTCTGTTACTCTTAAACTTGGTCAATAGTTTTCCTTTTGCGTCATTAGATCCAGCCTGGAGGTATTGCAGTGTTGGGATTAATCGCTTTGCGTTTTGTTAATAAACAAGTGTTTTATGTTGCAAAATGCATTTACGTAAATGGGAAGTTGAAATATATAAACAAATAATATTCAGAACAACATATTATCAAAATAAGATGTCCCGTCACCACACAACGCAATAATATTTGTGAAAAGATATAGGTATATATTTCAACCTTAACCTACATTACAACCTTATCCCGCTGAGAATTAAATTAAAGTCACCTCAAGAAGCTCTGCATTATATTCGACAATATACTACGTCGAAGGAGTCAACGTAATTGTGTATACATGTATGTTTCTATTAATGTACAATGTTCCGTACTCAGTAATAACAGACATTTACAAAGCTATCATGATACCTAAAGACGGTATAACTGCAGTGGTAGCCGATTACCACTTAGCGAATAGAATAAACTACTTCCAAACAAAAAAAATCTTCTCTGTTTTTTAAGGCGTCCTGAAAGCAATTCACACTTTATTTTCTCCATAGCACGATCAAAAATACGACTATTGGGGTTTGAAGAAATCAATTCTATATACGTTGTTCCAAGCCGTGAAGGCTATTACGGGAGGTGTGACAATTCTCAAAGGGCAGTTGATCAAGGGAGGTGGTGCATTGGCCTCTACTCTGGGCAAAGTCATCGCTGGGAAGGGAGACGCTGTTAGCAATTTGGGAAAGAAGATTGTAAGCTCTGCTGCCCTTAGCGAGAAGAAGCCTCACGGTGAGTGATAAGTCATTAGTTATTACATTAAGTTTGGTCTTTGGTCATTGTCAAAAGAGGATCATAAGTTTTTTGATGTGAAAACTTTTTTTGAAGCACTTTTTGGGTGAAGGAACTCACGTCATCGCGACCTTCACCGAACGCTTTCCATGAGCTATATGTATACTGTGTATATATGTATACTTTTTGGGTGAGCAAAAAGAGTGGTACTCGCGTCATCGTCACCTCACGCTTCCCATGAGCTATATACTGTGTTTATAAGTAAGTACATGGATAAACCTCGATGCGTTTTCACTGCTTTTGGCATTCCCAAAGGCCGTCATGATTTTTGTATACCACTAAGGTAACAAACAAACATGCGGGCGCTTGATGGCAAGCGGTTACCCCCGCCAATGGGCACTCGCGGATACCGAACGTGCGATAATACACAATTCTTGAATCAACCTAAACCACTATACCTACATACATAGATACCTAAATAGATAGATAAATTATTTTCTTCACACAAATATCCGCTTTGAGTGAGAATAGAACTCGTGATCGTAAGCTTCGCAACCAGGAGCTTAGACAACTAGACCAGACAGTCAAATCATGCTGCCATCATAAATTGGCTTTTACCGGTTCAAAAATATTATGTAATATTTGAATACATCCGTGTTCAATGAAATTATGGGTTTATGTGGATACGGTTCGAAAAATGTTAAATCATTCTTATATTTTTTTCCTAAAGTTTGTACTTACCTGTATTTATTGGTATGATGGTTGCGTAACTGAAGGCATGTTCGTACCGGAAGTGAATTATATAATACATAATTTATATATTTTATAACCGAAGGAACTAGGTCAGTAGGTCATTATACCTTCTTGGGTATTACATTTAATATTACTCTATTCATAACATTTCTAATATTGACGTACAAATTTATTTAACACTAGCTGCCCGCGACTACGCCCGCGTGGAATTTGATAATTAAAAAAAACTTTTTCTAAATTAATAGTAACTCAAGTTACTCCTTTTTACATCAGCTATCTGCCAGTGATAGTCCCGTCAAAATCGGTCCAGCCGTTTAAGAGATTAGTCGGAACAAACAGACAGACAGATAGACAAAAATTTTAAAAAATGTTATTTTGGTGTATGTACCGTATATATATTCATATGCATGTAGTAAAAAGCGGCTATTTCAATATTACAAAAAGACAGTCCAATGTTATTATTTGTATATATAACCTACCATATGCTGAGTGCGAATAGAACTTTCAAATTAAATCCCCTTCCAGGTGCAGGTGTTTAGATAGTAGTTCCCACACTCGCACTTTCCGCCGGAGATATATTTTAGGTGCCAACATGACTGAAGGCGAGTCAATCGCCTTTACTCAAGCACGACTATAAACACGTCTTTGAATTTCTTCTCAAACGTATGCAGGTTTCCTATTGATGTTTTGCTTCACTGTAAAGCTCATGGTTTTATTGTCACGCAAGTACAGTCAAAACTCGCGGGTAACATCGGGATTTGAACTTGCAATATTTACATTGCAGTACTCGAACCACTCGGCACTGAAAATGAAAAATGAAAATGAAAATTTATTTCAGTTATAAAATGTTGTAACAAGTTGTTAGTGGAGGCCTTCTTGTAAGTATAAAAAACCTGTGGTAGAAGACCTCAATACATATTTACGCACTCTTATATAATCATAGCATATTCTTCACAGTGATTTCAAAACCTAACAATTTCGACCGCTATTTTCTGTGGAAATCCTAGAACAATGGTATGTTGACAGTTTAGTGCGGTGTTACCTGTCATAATGTCTTTAATATACCATAACGACACGCAATACAACATATTGTGAGGTCTTCAGTTAGCTGTGATATTATACCGGGTTTTTTTACCAGCCAGCATGTTTGAAGAATCGAATGTGGATGAAATGAGGTCTGTAAGTCTAGGGCAAACTGACCAGTTCTTCCTGGAGATAGTATCTTTTATCTTATCACTGGCTTAGAGTTTTTTTATTTATATGTAACTAGCGACCCGCCCCAGCTTCGCACGGGTGCATTGCAGACACTGATAATAATGTCAAGAATAAAAATGTTAGGACATCACACTGCAAAATGTTTGAACTTTTCGGCTTTTTTCTAGTGTAATACGTATGTGTTATAAATATACCTAAACCTTCCTCTTGAATCTCTCTATCTGTTGCTGCAAAATCAAAGAACTAAGCGAACAGACAGCGGAAGCGACTTCATTTTATACTATGTAAAGATAGGCGAACCAATTACAGTAAATAGCATGGATAAAATTACAAATATGTGTTTTCAAAGTTCTTACTTACACATTTTCAGCAACGCCTGTTTATGGCCCGCCCCCAACTCACTTGGAGTATGGGCCTCCCAGCGCTTACGGGGCCCCGACTGCACCAGCTCATTATAGCCACACGGCCCCTGCACTTCCAACTGGGTACGCAGCGCACAAATACCCCGCGCAGTTTGATGGTGAGTTTCCATTATTTTAGTTTAGTTGATGATAAATAAAACACCTAACTTTAATCGTGATGTGTTCCTTATGTCAAAATATGAAATTTATTTTTAACATATCCTTGATTCATTCATGAAACAGGAATTCAATGAGGATTCGTTCATAAATTTATTTATTTATTTTATAAGGCTTACCAACTAGTAAGTAATACAAGCTCTTTTTCGTACAGACATTTAACTAACAATTGATTTAGTATGTAACTAAATTATAGGTTAGCACAACATTTTTGAATAAGTTTTACAATACATTTACTATTTCTAAATAACATAAACTACAAAAGAAGTTAACGGATATTAATGAATTTTGAAAAACTGTATATAATATAATGAATTAGTAATCAACATTTTATCATTGAAGCGTGTTTATTAAATTGGACTATACCGTCCGAAAAAATTTAGTTTAAACATTTAAACATAGCACACTGTCTAAAAAAATGTACCTAATTCGTTTGTTTACAAACTGGAAGCAATTGAATTCTTTTTTTCTCGTTTCGTCAACTTCAAAATCACACACATCATCAATTGAATACAAGGCTCGAACGGAACACTATGATTACATCGTAACTCTATTGTGGTAAAATATAACAGAAATTGGATTATTTTGTCTCATTATACCTACAAGCGTCCATTACACAACCGGTAGAGTGAACACCCATCCGACAATGAAATGTAACAATCACATTATATAATACTAATTATACAAAAAATAGGCGCTTTGTCGCTGAAAGTTTCCATTTTGTCGCCATTGAGGTCGGAATCCAAATCGTATTATTTTATAAACAACTATGTTAGGTCGTGAAATAAAACTATTTTCCGGTTCTTCTCATAAGTATTCATATTTCTCCGAAAAAGTTTTTATCCGTGGAATTTTTATCAAATTTCAAACACGGAATCTAAATTACTCATTCCATCATTACAAATATATTAAAGAAGTAATTTTTTTATAGATTTTATGTTAAATGTTTCCCCAACGTGTATTTTTTGCAATTGTGTATGGCTAATATTTTCAACGATCATCGAGATCGACAAAGTCTCAACCTATTGCCCCCGTCAACGAGCAGACAGGTGTCATCAGCGGAGCGCTAAGTGTCAGAAAATGCATATGTTTATGCTAATTATCTGGGACAAGAACTTGCACAATTTGGACCGTACCGGAACCGATGACTAGAAACACGAATGTATGCGTAACTTCCTACAAATTACATAACAACTGATCGTTATTTACTTTGGGAATCCTCTTTAAGTATTTTTGTACACCAAAAGAAACAAACAAGCACACGGTCACTAGAGGCATCATTGAGGCACAACTCGCGGACGAAGTTCGGTAAAGTTCTTCTACTAAAAACGTAACGCGAATGAGAACTTCTGCCAACATAGTTATTCCTTGTGGAGGTCTAGAAATTTTACTCATCCTAGGATTACATTACCTTGAAACAATGCTATTAGGCAGTTATCCTCTCTTAGAATCCCGTTGTGCCCTATTAATCCCTAATCTCTTAAAATTATATTGTGAAAAATAAAATACTTACTTGTGTTTACAAAGCCTCTATGTTACTGTTATTACATATGGTAGGAGATTGAAAAGGACAGATCTATTTTTGACTTATTTGCTTGTTTATCAAGATAAAACTAGGATATTTTCTCAACCATAAGTAATGTCGTATAAATATACGACATTGAATATTTTTAATTGTTAACGAAACTTAAAAGTACTTATACTAAGTAAGTAGTATAAGTTCTTCTCGTCGACTCTCCACGAAATCTCAATCGGTATCGACTTGGGGTATAGAGTGCTTAGATCTAGACAAAAAATCTGTAGAAAGTATAAGCTAACTCATAAGATAATATCATTGTCAGTGCAAAGAAATTTATATAATACGTCTTAAACCAATTTTAAGTGACTCCTCGTCGACTACTTCATAAGAACAATACATAATTGACTTTGAACGTTTGCCAATGAGACGTGCAGTAGGATAACGTTACGAACTAAACAATTGATTGTGTCATTCTTATAACTCTAATGGCTGCAAGGAGTATTTTATTACTCACTGTACTATTGATTCTTCTACTATTACTGGCAGTCAATAACTTTTACTATTGTCTCTAAAAACAAAATAAATACTTCTACTTCAAATTTGGAATCTGAAGTTACAGAACCTCTTTTAAACTGGATTTAAAGGCCGTTTTTTTCATTTAAGATTGAAGGCATCTAGTTAGGTCAGCTCTATTCTTAAACTTTGAGTTTTACTTTAAATTCTTTAAGACAAGTCACTTTCCTCATTTGAATTGGCTTTTATAATGCATTATTCATATTTTTTTTTTATAAAATAAACAACAAACATACGCACGAACTGGTTTCGTAACCGTGGCAAAAGTAAAAAACTCATTTGCCCTCACTTCTTGGTCACTGACCTCTTTATGATTTTCTATTAGGAGACCAACGTTGGCCTTTCTTACGCGTAATTGGAACAGGCTGTGATTTACCCCTTCGCAGCTCTTGACAAACGAGTAACTTGTAACTTTGAACGTCAATCTTAGCTGGTGAGCGCTCCTCATTCACCTAGGAAGTGAAAGGTGATGCTAGTCATTTGAACCATGATTATAATTAACATTACACAATATCTCTAAAAGATAACCCCGATGCTCTATTGCAATGTAAGTAAGTCAAACAGATTTGACCAAAGAGAATAAATAGGTACGTAATAGCACATGTACTTGAAGAAAAATAATGTGTATTATTAAAAAGCAATAATTCTTTGATGGTTTCTTATTACATATTGGAATCATTAAAGAAGCAAGAATAAATAAAAATACTTAAATCTATCATCTGATTATCTGATATCGTCGCTAGCTGGACGACAATGACCCAGGATCGGAAACAGTGGCGTGCTGGACAGGGGATGTCTTGCAGTGGATTCATAAAATCAATGCGAAAAATGCTGATCTACATTTGAGAAGACTATGTCAAGTGTTGTTGATTATCTGATTTCAGAGTATATAGTGATGTCCTCCGTCGCAGATGTGGTTACAGAACAACCAATGCCCTGGCCTTCCCCAGAACTGATAGAAAGCTATTACAATTTAGTTAATGAGATTTGGTAAGATACCTACAAAAATGGTGTGTCAACTGTCTTGTTCGCTCGTTCTATCTTTTGCCAATGTGCTGTTTTGCAACATTTCGCATGCTTTTTCACCATCTCAGCTGGAGCTTTTAAGCTCATGTTATCTTCTTATTGGCACACCAGAGATTGCGACATAGCCTTTGGGACCTTTCTTCGCTATAAATGCTCTTTTATTTGCAATCGTATCGCCTATGAGTAAATCTTCAGTTTTCTACTACAGTCTTCTTGTTTTTCATCAATATTCATATCTGTACCTGCGTATCATTGTCATATATATGTTCTTCTGTGTACATATCTTGTTTATTTTCAAATTTATTTTTATTATATCTTCGGCTTAGTTTTGATTTCAATTTTAGATCATGCTAATAACGTATGCATTCATTAAGACTACACGTTTCATAAATTGGAACGTTTTCAATCTCTTAAAAAAATATATTATAATGTTTTATGCTTATTTTTAATTTCCAGTTTGCCTTTTTAGAATTTTGAAGCTTAAGCACGATCAAAGACTGACATTCACATAAATTACTACTTGAAATTACTTATATTAAAATTTATACTACCATCAATGCAAAGCGACATTTCTAAATGTTCTTACTGCCTCTCACAAGCTTGAGAGGATGGTTGTTCCTCTTTCACGCAGCTGAAGGGAATTTGCGGAAGTTTGGCAAAGAGATTATTAGGTGAATTAATATATCGAATATATTATAATCAATATAATGAAATATAATGAAATATATTGAAATATAATGAAATATATTGAAATATAATGAAATATATTGAAATATAATGAAATATATTGAAATATATTGAAATATTATGAAATATATTGAAATATAATGAAATATGATGTAATATAATGAAATACAATGAAAATATACATTCAAAGTGTTTTGATGCCAAGGCGGCGACGTCACGAGTCCAAAAGCCGTCACCTAATTTGCATAAACGTCTACTTTCCCTTTTAAAACGGAAATGGATGGCTCTGACGAAATAGTTCAAACAGTCTAACTGACATGTCAAATGTATGTGTAATTTTTACAATGCCTTATCATTACATTCGGCGTATTGTGCAAGCTGGAACATCCGTACAACTTGCGACACTGCATTGCGACTATAGGACCCCGAAACCGCTGTCGGAATTCTCAACAAATAGCGGTATATTTTTAGGAACTATAAAAGAAATAACTGTCGGTAAACGTTAAAATACTTTCTTAGCTCTGCGGTCTCAGCCCCACTACATAATATCTACACTAATATTATGAAGAGGATAGATTTGATTGTTTGTAGCGTTAAACTCAAAAATGCATCAATAATTTTAAAAATTATTTTACTACAGAGCTACTGTGTATGTCGGTGCAGCCAGTGAATTTTAAGAAACATTCTAGATTTTTTTGTAGATCCTTTATCCCTTCGTTTATTTGGTCTCATCATTAATTCTTACTAAGGCAACAAAGAAGCCCAGCTTGAAGCTCAGCTTTCAAGCATTCTTCTTGACCCACATCCGATGTGCGTTGTCTTTTTTTCAATCATGGTACTGTTTAAAGGTACATTGTTTTTTTTAATCAGACTCTTTCCACTGTATTTACTTTTAATAAGGTCAGATTCGTCAAATTCCCGTTAAGAAATGGAATCATGTTTATCAGGCTCTATTTCTTATGTAATCGACCTACTTGTGACGTAAGTCCATCCCGGGAAGCGTGAACAATCGTAATAAATCCGATACACTGGGAGATTTAGCCTTTCAGTGAAAGTCGGTTACGTCGGAACAGGTTGCCCCGGTCACTGCACGTAAGCATATACATATATAATATATGCCTGCCTATAGTATTGTTTTGACAGTGGGTCTCTTTGTCATTTAATTTTGATTGGATATTTAACGCTTTGTATTTGGGACATGATTTTCATATTCGATCTTTACCAATCTTTGACTATTCGATCAATTTGATCTGTGTATAAGATTCTTCGACCACCTGTAGATATTCTTCCAGCGCATTCCATTCGCATTTATATCAGTTTTATCGATGTATCTACATTCGTAGCATTCTCTTTTTTCTGGCGGTAATCTGGTGTGGGTACTACCTGTACACCTCAGTCTGTCTACCCCTTCGGGGACCCTAGTGCGATGGCGTGAGGACATTATATAAAACTTCATATTGATTTGCTATCTCTTTACGTGGAATCGGTCTATGCCGCAAATTTTATAAAGAGAGCTTCTTAACTTACTACTCATACATAATTTATTTCGGTATAATAAAGACGCAAATGGCACGATCATAAATATGCATGAAACCTATGAGCATGAAAGCACAGACAGATGAGAGTGGATTAGGCGATTAAAGACTGTAAGCCTAAAAAGTACCTATTAGCGCTTTACTCTCTCCTTCTACGCCTAGCGGGACTTGGCGTATGTGTGTACCTTTCAATGGGTCACATACTTTGCAGACAATAACGATATTGCTAACCGCGATGCTGGCATTCTTTTACACAATCTGTGAGAAGCATATTTGGGTCAGATGTTTAATGTTTCTAAACTCTTAAGACACAATAGTCCTTTTGATTTCCGATAACCTACGGTTCGAATCAAATCTATTCACATGTGATAGTTCTCAAGATTTAATGGTTGGTAGACTATCCAAAGCAATGAATGCTTTACAGTGACTATTTAAAGTACAAATTAGAACACTGTATCTTAAACCTCAATTTGATTTCACGAACGAAATACTTCCTGGGATAATATTTAGTGAACGAAATATTGCCATAATATTATATTTTGTCAGAATTCCAGCTTTCTAAACTCATATCCGGCCTACCTTAAACTGCATAAAATTAAAACAGAAATATTCAAAATTATCTACGATAGATCACATGGATTTCATCCCCTTTCTCTAAGACGAATAGCAAGAAGACGCATTTACTACTCCTACATTATTCAGCTAAATGCCAAAACATTTTTGACTTTATATTCTGACAAAGGGTACAAAAAGGTTTATATAGAAATGTGTTAGGCCGCGATGGTCGTGACTCTTGATTGAATGGGTGACCGATGACAAATGACAACGGAGATTTGAAAATGACGAACTAATAACCATTTCATTTTATTTATTGAGTATGGATTAATACACACTTATAACCCCGAAAAAGTAGGCAGAGGTGTGTAGATAGTGGGTAGTGGGTAGTACCCACAAACCCACTTTCCGCTAGACACATATTTTAGGTGCCAACGTAACAGATAGCGAGTCCATCGCCGTTACTCAAGCATGACTATACATACGCTTTTGAATTTCTTCTCAAGCCTATGCAGGTTTCCACTCGATGTTTTCCCTCACTGTAAAGCTCGTAGTGTGATTAATCAAAGTACTTCAGTCCCGAAAAACTTATTGG
This sequence comes from Drepana falcataria, assembly GCA_945859725.1. NCBI lineage: Eukaryota > Metazoa > Arthropoda > Insecta > Lepidoptera > Drepanidae > Drepana > Drepana falcataria. The sequence continues at coordinate 10,490,814 of OX243929.1, forward strand.
TACTACTCGAACCACTCGGCCACCACGGCTGTCTCTTTCACTCTCTCTCTTTCCGACTCTCTAAAATCACGTCAATCAAGAGTCCCTAATTGGGCAAAAAGAGTGGGAAGACTTTTTTTATCACATACAATTTTCCCTATTAACGGCTTATATTAAGATTTGATTGAAAACACGCCAGCAATACTTATACAGCAGAACGGAGGAGACCTGTTCTCTCCTCGCCTTCTAGTAGCTTAAAAAACTGCTTACCCATTTCTAGACCACTTCCGAGATATTTTCAGGAAACCATTATTACAAATGAAGTTCACCATTTATAGTGGTTTCTTGCCCGTAAATTTATTTCTTAAGCTCTTATACATTAAGGTTGAATCTGCAATGTAACCGCCCAACGGACATTGTACCACTATTATAATATGCGGTTTGAAAACCTTCCAGGAAGGTTTTGTCGGCACCTTTGAAGGTGATTTGAATATGATGACTTTCGTGTCATAAATCCGTAATTATTTGTTGTGGTTGTTAGATAGTGTATTATCCAACTTAATTATGAACGCAGAAGTTTGTATGTAAGTTTATTTAATCCATCTCGCGAAAAGATTGTGATGAAATTACCTCCGCCTACCCCTTCGTGAGGTTACAGACTGCCAAAACTGAACACCTTTTGTAGTATTTCAGCACTTACTATTGTGTGCTCAGTTACCTAAATTTATTGGGTCGGACGATCATGGAAGTAATGGTTGGACTGCTAACAACAATTATTTAACATCGCTGAAAACTGTACTGATATACGAACAATAATGTTCTTAAGGAGTTACATAATGAATTACCGTGATGGTGAAAGGTGTTGACAGTTTAAGAAAAAATCTTCTAAACATTTTTTTGAACAGCAAACGAATATTGAGTACCGGACTTTTACACCCTGACTTGGAACTAATTAAAATAAATACACCTCCTAGATATAAAAGTTATATTTAGATATAAGAAATTCAATTATGAAGAAATCAAGAATAACCAAAATTGTATGATAAATTGTATGTATGAAGATACTAATGAATGAGGATGAAGAGAAAGAAGGAAGAAAACACTATGAACCTGCATACGTTTCAGATTGATTTTGAGTGTAAGATCTCCAGTGAAATGAGGGTATTATTACACCTTTGCCTACGTGTTGCGAGACCCTTCAGGGAAATCTTGAATATACTTATAAAAATATATTTAATATATTTATTACATTTATTCTAGGATACAACATCTACCAAGATACACCCGTAAAATTCCGACGAATAGGTATACATATATAAAAGTATACAATTATTACAATATATAGAATAGTATGCACATGGTTGGTAAATAAGTATTTGCATTTATATATGGTGTATAATAATTAATTAGTGTAGCGAACTAACAAGCCAATATGATGCTTTATAGAGTATTTTAATTTGTTTTAAATATTTGAATTAGAATTAGTTTAGAAGTCGATAAATAGATTCAATATTTTAATATATGAACTTGACAAAAGTACCAGGGGCGTGTGACATGCCATTGCCATCATTATTCAACAATGCGAAAGGGACAGTTTTAACACCATATGTTTATTTTAATTCAATTACCTATATACACGGTTAAGAATGGCATTTTCACTAACAAGAAACCTAAAATCTCGAACCGAGTGGTTCGAGACTTGACACAACAACTTCTGATCCCTTAGCCATTTTCTCACAGGATGCCAAACCTTCGAACAATATCTTCTTCCATCCATCCTCATACACGTTAATACTAGGTTTACATATTGTCACGGAGAGCGTTGAGCTTGTTGCGGCCAACGAGCATACATGCGCGACTTGGCAAAGGTGGAAATACGCTTACCGACTAATAGATAGTGTCCGACAGCATAGACACTTGTCGGAGGCAAAGAGTCGAGATATTAGTAGTTAGATATCTTCCCCATAAGCATTCTTGAAGTAAGATCGCAATAGCATGTCGTGGCAAGACCCAATTTAATTAACGTGTAAGTTAAGTTTGTAGACTATATGTAAAGGGTCTTTATTTTTACCAATACAAAGAAACAAACATTAGTTTTCTATCTACAAATGTTCCGAAAAAACAACGAGAGTTAAAATAAAAACCCATGTTGAAACTAGGTAAGTAATAGGACTAAGACAGACGCCTTTTGAGACAGGACGAAGTAAACTGAACGGGGTACACGCCGGCCTGGTCATATTGACGCCATTGGGGGATCCAGCTGGGAGCGAGACGGTGGAGACTGGACACACGCCCCTAGAACCTCCCCAATCCATTATCCATACAGTCTACAGCGCAATTAAGAACGTGTTCGTACCAACCGCCCCGCCTGTGGATGACGAGTTGTACAACCAACCTCCTCCCCCACCACAACCAAGCCCCCCCTTCATGCCGACGTCATGGGCCGTGAACTCTTACGGAGAGCCTGCAGCTCCCGATGCATATACAGATTACAACCCGAGACACCCCACTCCCTCTTTCGATTACGCTTCTGCAAAGCGTGCCATAGTCCCACAAAAAACGGGCCTGACTCCAGAAAAGATTCAGAAGATTAACAGTAATCTGAATAAGTTGGCGACTTATATGAATAACAATCTCCAAAGATCATCGAATGAAATGCCCAAGTTCAACCCCGAGGCTTTGTCTAAAGGCCCGTTCCTACCCACTCCCGTGGTGAGCGATAATGAGATAGGGGTATTGCCGGCTGAACTCCTGCCCTCTGATGATCCTCCCTTCCCTCCCACAACGACGACTACAGTAACGTCTACAAGTGAGAGTGAAAGAAGAAAGGACGTGAAATATTTCCTCCGAGGCAACAAAATAGTGATAGTCTGAACTCTGACTGTTGACTGACTAATGAGGTATGTTGACTTGACTCGACTGACTCTCCTTTTTTTATAGAAACGCTTTTCTCAGTCATCTCTTACTGCTAGAAGAAATGGCTTAGAATTCAAGGCGCTCTGTAAAATGCTTAACAAGACCGAACGAATTGACTAACTCTCTACTCTTCTTCTTTGCATGTTCCCAATTTAAGTCACTTCACATAGTTATTATATTTAGAATCTTCCTGTAAATAGTTTAAAGTAGAATTTGTGTCTGGCAATTTTTTGTTTAGGCCTTTTTTTCAGTTGACGTGAAATACTAGTAAATATTTTTTTATTACTTACGAATGTTTAATGACTGGCAAACGTAATGTACTAATTACTATCCATGACTTTAGAATATAAATAAATAGTATTGGATAACTGAAAATAAAAAATCGTATAAAAACTTGCCGGACGCAGTAACCTAAGAACTTCCGTAGAAAGTTAATTGTATTAAAAAAATTGAGAACTGTATTTTCGTAACACTTGAACTGTACATACACCTAACTTAGAGACTAAGAAGAGTTGCGTTACATAATTTTATTCTTGCAATCTTTCGCTAATGTAAATTTGAAAGGACAATGATCCAACATTTTTATTTGAGCTTCGAAAAAAACAACATTGATGTTTCAATAATAGGTTTTTTTGCTGATTACGCATGTATAACTAAGCTTTCACGTGTTTTTTATATATTGCGTAAATTTCTACACGTTAAATTGAATTGGAAAAAAAGAGTTTTGAACATCTAAAATTTTTTTTTTAATTGTGTCAAGTAAATAAAATTGTAAATATCCAAACATTGAATAACAATTAATGCAAGTTCCTAATTACTTGTTTTCACTTTCTAGAAGTACCGGTACAAACTGCAGCGCTGGATGCAGAACAGCTGCAATACTACGTTCACGGATAGACTTCTACTTGAGCTTTGCAGGAGTTAATCTAAGCTAAATACCTAAATATTAACATTATACAGTTACAGTAACCGCTTATCATTGATTTGTGAATGACTACATTTGGCAATCGTTTCGAAAGACACACAGTCTTGCCTTCTGTGCTTATGATCGCGGGTTCGATTAAATCAGCAACAAATATTGTTATATATATAGGTACACCTGTAAATATATATACCTGTATGTTTAATTGTCCAGTTAAATAATATAGCAATATAATTACTGCTAATATATACGTACTCGCCATCTATCACGTTGGTGTGTGGGTATTACTTATACATCTCTGCCTACCCCTTCGGGGACCCTAGTTGAAAAGCGTGGGGATATATATTGCGGTTCCGCTCTTGGGTAATACACATTAAACTATATATATATATATACATATTTGTAACCTTCTAAAATCACTCATTGCTGAAAACTCCGCATCGAAATCTACTGCGTAGTTTGAAAGATCTAAGCGTACAGACGGCGAGAAGCGAATTTGTTTTTTATTATGTAGGGACATTTCAGAATCATGTAATTTTACAGCTGATTTTGACAGAATAATTTTGTTAATATGCGGATACTGGACGAGCAATCATTGCTATTTCTTTGCATCAAACGTTTGTATAACCAGCTTCAATGCAGTAATGAAATTCACGTTCTTCCAAATCGTTTACTTTAGTTACCATAGATAAAGGTTAGATTACGTTCTGCAAAGTAATTTTAGTTTGGTAAATTGGTGATATTATACTCAGTAAAACTAAGTAGAAAAATGTATTGCAACTTACAGGTTTTATTTAAAATGTATCTCGCTAAAGATCCAAGTAACTAATTCATCAATATTTGGTTTCATAGACGTAAGTATTGCTTTAGGGATGTATTTATATCAATTGTACGTTGTTTACTTTATCTAATATTAAGAGTAAAGAATTGATTGATGATAATTAATAATCAGCATGTTGCTACAGAAGCAATGTTGGTCAGGATTATCCTCAAAGCTTAAAGGTACATATTTTAAGGGATTATTTAATAGTCCTCTTAATTGTATATATAATAATAATATAATATATCCTCACGCCTTCCCACAAGGGTCCCCGAAGGGGTAGGCAGAGGTAGGTAATACCCACACACCCACTTTCCGCCAGAGGTATATTAGGTGCCAACGTGACAGATGGCGAGTCCATCGCCGTTACTCCAGCACGACTATACATACGCCTTTGAATTTCTTCTCAGACGTATGCAGGTTACCTCTCGATGTTTTCCTTCACCGTTCAGCTCGTGGTGTGACTAATCACTGTACTTAAGTTCAGAAAAACTCATTGGTACAGTTGGGATTCGAACTTGCGACCTTTGCGTCGCAGGCAACTGCTCTAACCACTCGGCCACCACGGCTCTATTATTATAATATTTATATTATATTATATTAATGAGATTATTTAGAATATTGTTAACTATGGTACATAACGAAATAATATTATCTTCCTGCCTTCCTGAAGGTGTGAGAAAACCTTTTAAACTTTTACCAAAACATTATAAATAGTACTTTGTGTTTTTAACTACGTTTTATTGAACGTATGGTGATTTTTTAGTGATACGTTAAACATTATCATACAAAAAATGCAAATGTGTGTAGCTTTGTCTGTCTCTTTGTAGCGTTTATACGTATAAACTTCTATGTGATTTTCACGAGATTTGGTTTGGATATAGTTTGCATATCGGCAACAGCTTTATTTAAACTACCCTCTTAGGTGGATGCGTTGTCATAATGACGTTTTCGGAATACATATCTCAGACCGCAAAAAAAACAACAATTTAGAACCATCTCCTTTTTTTAAGTCAGTTAAAATGGTGTCCATATAGTGTATCAAATATTACTTACTTTAAATAAAACGAAACGATATTAATATATGATAACAATAGTTTTGGAAAATTTTAATTGGTCGAAGTGATTGTAAATTGGTTAATTATTGTATAAGATGTACATTCAAAATTTTAACGATGTGTAAATAAACGCTCAATTGATTTGTTATTTCTTTAAGTATTTTATAATGTATATTTTATATTAAGATTTTTGTAATTATTTTGTAAATAAATTATGTGGGATGTGTGAAGAATACCTCTTTCTTTTGTTATAGATAGTGCCATCCCCAAAGACGCGCCCCACTATTCTGCCTTATAGTTTATAGCGTAAGTGTGCAACCTTCAACTAATGTTTGAGTATTATCGGTACACACTGATTACCTATGAGTGCATACGCAAACTATAATTAATAGTCTCGTGTCATACTCCCCGCATCTGGCAACACCCTCTACTAGAAATTGGTGTGGCGCGTCTTCGTGGATGATATATCTACAACATACACAAGTCTAGTTATCTATATATTTTAGGTGCTAACGTGACTGATGGCGAGTCTATCGCCGTTACTCAAGCACGACTATACATACATACGTATTTGAAAGGCTTCTCAGACGTGTGAAGCTTTCCTCTCGATGTTTTCCTTCATCGTAAAGCTCGTGGTGCGACTTTTACTGTAAGTAAGTTCAGATCATCCGTCACGATTCGATCTTGCAATATTTGTGTTGAAGCCTGAAGCAACTGGAACCACTCGGCCACTACGGCTTTTGAATAATTTATAAATATATAAAGTAGATTTTGAAATGATTATTTAGTCTCTCGTCATGCTTAGTGTAGTGAGACGGCAAGTACCCATGGTCAATGTAAGGAACGCCTGTCAGAAAAATTACAGCAATAGGCACTTTAGGTGTAAGCTTTTTGTATGGCTACAATAACTTAGGTCAAACCATTGAGTTACTTAATCCACACGAATATTATAAAGAGGAACGAATTTATTCAGAAAGATTAAGTCCGCAATACAAAAATTTTAACTTCGAATCCCGACTATACCAATGAGTTTTTCAAACTTAATAACCTACAGCAATTAATCACACCGCGAGCTTTAATGTGAAGGAAAACCTGCATACGTTTGAGAAGAAGTTCAAAAGCGTACATAGGTATGTATAGTCGTGACTGAGTACCACTGAACTCGCCATCTGTTACATTGGCACCAAAAATATAGCCCTGGTAGTAAAAGTGGGTGTGTAGGTAGTACCTACACCTCTATCTACCACTTCGGGGATCCTTGTGGGAAAGCGTGAAGAGATAGAAAAGAAGAGAAGAGAAGAAGTGATGAAATAGGTTTCCAATGATGGGCTCCTTGCAGGAGCTCTGGCAGAAGAGGGATTGTTCCCATTATGCTGCCAACACAGTATGCGTGTTTGCCACTGATGTTGTATAAAGGAAATGTATTTAGAAAAAACTATTAGGGCTTTGATGTTTCAGGCAGACACTTCAATTTTAATTATTATTCAAACTATAATCTATACGGTAATACATTAGTGATCACGCTAATTTTTGGATTAGTATGACCAGCGCTTATTTAGGCCTATTACAAGTGAAGCAAAATGACAGTGCTTGGTAAATTTCACCCACAGACGGAAACTACCGTTTTTCTCCTAGCACGTGATTGGCAAACGGTACCCATTAACATAACATGGAAAATAACCTAGCTCCAAAGAGCAAAGATCCTGGTGCCTTATTGAAATAATGTCAAATGACTTGTTATCCGAATAGTATTATAAATGTCAACGTTTGAGCTTTCTTGTACCACTTTCCGGCTAAAACTACTTAACATAATTTGGATGAAATTTGGAGAGACTGTATTAGGTTTCTCTTTCGAATAAGGAGCTGCTTGTTATATTGTGTTGGCAGCAAAAAAAAAATCAATCAAATCAAAATCTTTTTATTTCACATAGGCCCAGGTGGGCACTTATAAAACGTCGAAAAAGAAGCACGGTTCGGGTTGGTCGCTTCCATGGAGAAGAACCGGCAAGAAACTCCATGGTTACTCTTTTCAAATCATTAGGCTTATACATTTTTTTTTTTTCAGAGCAGAGTTATAAGTCCCATTATGCAGCACGCAAGTGATACGTCGGCATCGTAAGCGTACATAGGCTATGGTAACTGTTTCCCATCAGGGGGGCCGTATACTTGGTTGCCAGTATCGTTGTATAAAAAAAAACACATAAGACGTGTTTTATTGCGGAAAATATTAATTTCAAAGAAATTTAAAGTTTTGTGGTCATAACTCAATATATTTTTTAAGAGAGTTGTAGGTCTAGAGATAACTGGCGCTCTGCTCTCTCTGCCTACCTCGCTAGGGACTCGGCGTAATGATAATGATGTCAGGTTTTCCACCAACAGCCTTTTTGAGAAAATGTGAAATAAAATAATACCTTGATTGTATAGTTTTTTAATAAGGAAGCGGATAACACCAATGCCATATACAACCCATGCGATTATCATGTTTCCTTGTCGGCACTGCTTCAGCGTAGTGGGTAGCTTTATGATATGTCATTAAAGTGTATTGACCCATCAGGCTTTGAATGGACGGTCGATAACATGACATTAAGTACGAACGTTTCACGGATCAAATACTTTACAAAAATGGTCATAAAAACAAAAAAAAAGCCGAGCTACATAATTCTTATCGAAGATAGACTAACTACTTTTCACCGGTCTAATTCCATTATTGAACATTATTCCATGTTTTAATTAGGTATGATAACCTACGTCGCGTGCACAGATGTCGCTGACTTGAAAAATCCGCTCTCACTATGAATGGCATAACTAATAAATAATACAGCTAAGAATATTAACTGACATCTAATTACGACAAAATGACAAAGTAAGTAAAGCACAAATACTTAATTAAAAATATTATGGTAAATATTTCTGCGAACATTTATCTAATTCTATTTTGTTTTGAATTTGAATCGCTTTTGAATTCCGAACTCCATTAGTGCGAACCCATGTCCGAAGGTGAATTGTCGTTATACTTTTTTTCTTAGTACTGGCAGAATACACATACCTTTTTTGACAGTAAGTTCTAACGCAAAGAAAAAAAAATAGAACGTTTTTCATAAATTCTTATTTTTTATATCATTGACAATGTTATTTTACGTGCACACCGTTTATTTCTACTAGTCTAAAATTCTGCTATGGCTTCCAAGTGGGGGTTGATATAAAGCAGTAGAATGACCTATTTCACTGCCCACATCGACGAGACCACCGTACAGTGCGATGCTAGACAGAACCGAGTTGCGAATAAAAACTATTTGCACTTGAACGGCTGTTCTTTTATCTTACTTGGGTTTTAAGATATAATTTTGAATCTCGAACTCGTTGATTTTTCTTAAAGATAATGTGAGAACTTTGAATTGTGTTCTTAAGTGGCCAGTGGTGTTATGACATTTGGTGAATCCAGCAAATCAACAGAAGATTATCAAGATGATGAAGGTAAGTTTAAATCTCCTTTACTATCTGTCATAGTGACAGACGCCTATTGGTATATACAAACATATCCATCCATCCGGCGCAATGAAGGTATTTATGCGTTCGGAAACTCATTTCGAAAGGCCTGAAGGTATAAAAAAAATATTTGGAGAAAATCTTGTAACTAATATGTACATGCTATTGAATAGTGTAATTAGTTTTACTGAAAAGGTAAAACGCATTCTAATAGATATGCAGACATAACCGAAGGAGATGAATAAGTATCGCCTATATTGCTCGTTTCGACCAAAGCTGACTTTGAATAGAGGATTCGGACAAGCTAGAGCGAAAGAAGTAGAGCCTTCAGGAACCAGTCAGGGATACACTTGCTTATATTATATGAGATAAAAAAATACCTAAATATACCTTCAGGTATTCCCACAAGGATCTCTGAAGGGATAGGTAGACGTGTGTAGGAGTACCCACACACCCACTTTCCGTCAGAGAAATATTTTAAGACACAACGTGACAGTTGGACTCTGTTATCGACGAGGTGCCGTAATTTTTTTTTATTTATTTATTTATGGATCTCTGACAAAGGAGACACGAACAGTACAAAACCTTAATCTTTACAATCTGAGACAAGGGCCTCAACTAAAATAAGAACATCCTGTAACTGAAGAGACCTTTCTCTTCCGTTACAGGAGACCACAGCATGCATTGAGATACAGTGGCAACAGTAAGTTAAGTTATATAAAAATTAAATAATTAGAATCATAATAAAAAAAATACAAAGTAATTATTATGCTTAAACATGTGAAACAAAACAGCATTTTCGTGATGATAAGTTTAATGTTTTATCCAGCATCCAGTTTTTACTACAGCTCTTATGAGATCGACTTTGGAGACACGAGAATGGCTGATAGTGCTAAATGAACCCTTGCAAAATGTCTTGATTGCCAGTCTACAGAGCAACGATACCAAGTTACTTATTCAGTCTTGCGTTTCTTTCGCCACCCAGAAGAGAAGAGAAGTAGGGCATAACGGGTTTCCCGTTCGAATTTGGAGCTGCCCGACGGGCAGGACCTCCACCTTATTATATAGATGTCCGTAGCCAAATAACACAATTTTTGGTGTCGTGTTCCTACGCGGTGAATAAGGTTTCCAGTAATGAGCTCCTTGGGGAGGAGGGAAGGATTGTTATATTGTGTTGGCAGCAGAGAGATCAGTCCCATTATGCTGCCAACACAGTATAACTCTCCGAACACAGAGTGGCGACGCGCAAGTGATACTTCGGTATTGTAAGCGTTAATAGGCTGCGGTAACCGTTTTCCATCGGGTGGGGCGTATGCTTGTTTGCCACTCTTGTTGTATAAAAAAACCTCCATAGCGACACTTTGCTAGCAGTTTTACAATGCTAGTACAGGAACAACACAGTATCCATAAGCCACAGTAGTAGTTGGCTATGAGCTTGCAACCTCATTTGTCATGCAATACTAACCTTTACACCAAAGCACTTAGAGTGCATTGCATATATGTACACAACGTGTTAAATAGTTTAGTGTGCCTTGTATGGTATTCTACCTATAGTAGGACAGTAGAGAGGTGTCCCATACCGGTCCAGTAGGGTTTCACATCCAGTAATGACGTCTGCTCAATAACTTATTCTTTAGTAATTTTTCCTCACATAATAAGTCGTTAATACACACTTTAATATACTTATAATATGGTGCCGTGTTCGAATCCCGACCGTACCAATGAGTTTTTTGAACTAGAGTACAGTGATTTGTCACACCAAGAGCTTTACGGTGAAGGAAAACATCGAGAGGAAACCAGCATACGTTTGAGAAGCAAATCAAAGGCGTATGTATAGTCGTGCTTGACTAACGGCTATGGACTCGCCATCTGTCAGATTGTCACCTAATAATATAATATTTGCTAAATAAGTACATACTTCTTGTATCTTGTGTTAGTCTTTGAACTCGTCCTAAAACCGATTTTGATGATTCAAGTTATGAGTTCAAGTGTGGAGTCTTTGGTTTAGATTCATAATTGAAAACGACAGGTGGCGCTGCGATCGTGTTTCATGAATTTTATATTTTTCACCCAAACTGGACGGCACATCTAGTACCTAAATATATAAATATCTAGCTACAGAAAAATTCGCATGCCAATCTTATGTGTCCGAACGCGCGATTCAATCATTATATACCACGTAAACAACCACACTATGTAACAACCGTGTTCTGGCGAATACATTATTTATTAAATTACATTTCATTTCTTTTTACTGACATACCACTGTAAGGACAAATATTATTACTTCCCCGCTCCGTGGGTAGTAGTTAGTGTAAAACTGGCTTATCTATTGCGAAAAATGATTTTACAAATCTGATTTTAAGTTCCTATGATTGACACGTTCAAACTTACTCTTTAGATTTTATGTAAAGATAACGGTTGTAAAACAGAAAATTATAATATGCTAGCTACCTTCCGGAGAATCAGGTTTAACTAGACCCTGCTCTCGACGTGCAAACATGGAATCATCAGTAATTTTCTCTAACGGCCTGAACAATTGGACTGAGTCGCCCCGTTATTGATCTCATTTATGTACACGTAAACGTTTCCTATATACAATACGTTCGAACATCGGTCTTATTGAGGAGTTACTCGTAGATATCAATTAAAACTTATACCTATTATAAAGAGGAAAGATTCGATTTTGTGTTTGCTTGTATATTAACAATACCTATATCCTCACGCCTCACGCCTCACGCTATTGTTAGGAATCGTCCCAAGGTAGGTATACTTGTTGACATATATATATCGATGTGAAATACCTACTTGCTAAACATAGATTTTATATATAACCTCACGCCCACGTATAGGTAGTACCAAAACACACCCACTTTCCGCCGGAGATATATTTTAGTTTTTTTTTATTTATTTAAGGAGTTTTGTCGCACAGCGACTATGTCACTCCGTGAGGACACCTGGATATAGAAGTACCTACTTAAAATCTACGCATATATATAATTTTAATAAATATTTTATATCATCAGAACTAGGGTTCGCCTGGATACTGTTACACAGACCCACATCCTGACTACATCCAAACATAGTTCTTCTGACATGTTTGTTCTGGTCACATTACATCAGGATGTGATATAATTTAAGTATATTACATAAAAAAAGAATCAGAAGATCAACCGCTTTAAAAATCTCTTATTAGAAAGCTATATTTTTACCAATAATATATATCTACATATACTAGCGGTCCGTCCCAACTTCGCACTTTGATTTTCTTCTAAAATATGTGCAGGTTTACCTCACGATACATTTTCTTAACCGTAAAACTGTTAAGGTTGATAACTGGACATCGAACATGCAGTCTTAGCTTTACAGCTTACTTAAACCACTCGGCCATCAAGAAATTAATAAATACGGTTAGCAGGTGTGTAAGTTTAACGAACGCATAAACGCGGGCATTCGCTCGCATCATGCTAGGAGGCACGCAAACAACTACAATCGATGTACGCACATAAATTATGTTCTTATTCACATTCTTATACCAGATTCGATCTAATTCGTAGATTTTCTTCTCAGCCTTCCGCAATCTTCTCACGCCCTACGAAGCAGTATGGTCATTACCATACCCCTTCTTCATCGGAGATATATTTAAGTGTTAACGTGACAGCTTGTGGCCCTTCATCACGGCCGTCTGGTCTAGTGGTTAGAGCTCCTGACTGAGCAACTTGAGGTCGCGGGCTCGATTACCGCTAAGGGCAGATATTTATATAGTACACACACATTTCGCCAGAGATATATTTTAGGTGCCAACGTGATAGATGGCGAGACCATCGCTGTTCCTCAAGCACTTGACTATATATACATCTTTGAATTTCTTCTCAAACGTATGCAGGTTTCCTCTCGATGTTTTCCTTCACCGTTAAGCTCGTGGTGCGACTAATTGCTGTGTTCAGGAAAAACTAGTAACCATAACATATTTGAGTTTGTTATCATGTTTTGGTATACAGAGTTCCTCTCTATGTTTTTCCGCCAGAGCAAAGCTCATGGTGTGATAACCGAGTCCAAAATACCCCATTGGCAAACAGTGTTCTGAGCTCGAAAGGTATAACATTCAGTTTGCGTGATACTTGCTAATTGTTTTGAGTGGTAAGAAACTTATAATTTCCACTCGGTTTCGCCCGCGTCCACCCGTAACGAGTGTTTCACTCGCCGCGTACGTACTTGGTGTCGTTAACTTGCATGATCAATCTAATTACGAACGGTAGCTTGGTACTTGAGCTAAAAGTGAAATTGTTAGCGTGTGGCACTGTCCATCGCTGTCTTAGGATCGACGCAGTTTACGTACTTATGAGTCGTGGCAGCAGTGGTTCGGATTGCAACGCAATTACAAGCTCGAATTCCGGCTGTCCAATTCTTAACTTAATTAGAGTTATTATCCACACTGAGGCTAACGGTGAAAGAAAACATCGAGAGGAAATGTTGTTTGAGAAGCAAGTTCAATATACATACGTACACGTATCCGTGTGAATCCTTGAACACATACCAACTACATCTATACAAATAAATAAAATTGAAGTGTCTGTTTGTAATATTAAAATAACCGCTTTTTACTAAATGCATATAGATGTATACACGGTACATAAATCATTTTTTTTTGTTTGTCTGTCTGTTTGTTCCGACTAATCTCTGAAACGGCTGGACCGATTTTCACGGGACTTTCACTGGCAGATAGCTGATGTAATAAGGAGTAACTTAGGCTACTTTAATTGTAAGAAATTGAACAATAACTTTTTAGTTAAATTCCACGCGTAGTCGCGAGCACAACTAGTTATCACAATAAAATCTGTAGTCATATGCACTAGTGACTCCCTAATCAATAATAGATGCGGCTACGCATAGTTCGTTTCTGATCCTTATCGGAAACAAAATTTAATTCCAAAATAATATTGATTAAATCCAGATTACATGAACATCGTAACCCCACAAAGAAACAAATCTATTTCCAAGTCTTAGTGTCTCTTAAGCAGTTTGTAAAGAAATGGGATCAAGTAAGACCAGTAGTTGGGTATCTGGTCCGAAGTTCGTGTTATGTCAACTGTGCGCAACTTCATACCTTACATCTTATAGTTACGGTTCTACTGGACCCTATACTCTCAACCCACATACAGGCATCTAGTAGGCACAAGGGAATCGTTTACCAAGAACCGTTTTCACACAGAACCGGTCACCACTCCATCTCTCCGCCTTTATATGGAATGTTGTCTTGTAGCCGAGGAATCGCATTCGATCTACCTTCGTTTGATTAACATTTCTATAAATAATTGCGTATTAAACGGACAATTGGTTGCAATGTTGCACATAAGACTAGTGAGTTATGTGAAATTTGAAGATTTGCAATCATAATTCAAGAATACGCTGTCTTTTACTTCGCGCCTTCACCCAAGGGTCTCTGGTAGGCAGAGTTGTAAAAACATCCTGTCTTCGTCTGAGATATGTTAAGGGGCCAATGTGGCGATGGCGATTGCGATGGGGATGGCAAGCCCGTAGCCGTCTAAGCACGAGCTCCTATATATACACATCTTCGAGTTTCATTCCAAACGTAGGTATGTGCGTAGGTTTCCTTCGAAGCTGCGATCTTGATTTTGCATGCGACTACTCAAACCACTCGACCACTAAGGAAGGATTGGAATGATACCCTACCGATATACTTATACATACCCACTTATATAGATAATAATATAATATCGTCACGCCTTCCCACAAGGGTTCCCCGAAGGGGTAGGCAGAGGTGTATAGGTAATACCCACACACCCACTTTCCGCCAGAGGTATATTAGGTGCCAACGTGACAGATGGCGAGTCCATCGCCGTTACTCAAGCACGACTATACATACGCCTTTGAATTTTTTCTTAGACGTATGCAGGTTTCCTCTCGATGTTTTCCTTCACCGTTCAGCTCGTGGTGTGACTTATATAGATAGACATATAAATATCCATGGATCAAATACTGCTGATCATCACACAAATATCTGTCCACAGCGAGAATCGAACTCACGACACGAACTGTCTGATACCTGTCTCAAAAAAACTTCTTAGTCCCATGCTGGTCTTCCATATAACAACATGTGTGATAAGTCACTGTGCTTAGTAAGGAGCTTAAAAACACACCTGTATATAGGGTTTGAATCTTCAATCATGAAGACGCAGACGCCTTTCATGCCCCTCTAGAATTACAAATGTCTTTCACTTCATACTATAATAATATTGCGTTATTGCGCGGTTTGTTTGTTAGTATTGAATAGGCTCCGAATCTACTGCACCGATTTGAAATATTCTTTCACCATTGGAAAGCTACATTCACCTTGAGTGACATATATATATATATATATTTTCTTTTATGAAAGAAAACATGTCCACCCGTGCGAAGCCGGGACGGACCGCTAGTCATAGATATTAATATACATGAACTATTATATTTTATCAAACAGGTCCATCTCCTCTACCTGACCCTGTCCTTCGCGCAGACAGCTTACATCAGCCGCATGCAAACTGTGAACAGACTTCGAGCTCCCACGCCGTTTAGACCTGGTGTGATGATGAGACCCTGGGGCCCGCCAAGGCTCGTGGCAGCAGGGTCAAATATGGCGTCACATCGAGCGCCTTATGTATTTTATAGGAATACGCCGCAAAGGTAAGTTACGTGGACACAAATTTTAGATCATGACATGGTTAAATAGATTGATATAATATTTATGCGAAAGTAACTGTCAATAGAAAGTTACCTCTTTACCAAGTAACATAGGTTATGTAATAGGCAAAATTTGTTTACTACTAACTCTAAAACTAGCAATGATATAAAATTATAGCACAGCTAGTATATACTAATAGTAGTCTTTAATTAAAAGCAACTTAAGACTCTGTAGTAGCTTCATTATCCTATATTAGGTACAAATGAGGGAAGCAGAGGTGTGCTACTCAGTAATGTCTCAAATTATAGCAAAGAGCGATATTCAGAATTTACGAATCCTATCTCCCTTCAGATACGCAATGAAGCACTACCCGCCTGGCACTCGGACGCTGTTCACCAACGCCCCTTGGAAGACCACAGGCCGGCTGCCTACCATGTCGGCCGTGACCCCAGAGTACGAGTTCATCAGAGCTGCCTCCGCGCAACCCGCAATCCACACTGATGGTGATACAGGTTCATTCACCTTATGCACTGCACAAAGCATGCTTTTTATTCTAGCTATTGTCTGTTTTTCTTTTAATTATTAGGCCATCCAAAATGTAGGACGAAATAACTATACTATATTATGCTTTTGAACGTCAAGAACCGAAACTCGAAACCGGCGAGCATGTGTGAAGAAACTTATGAATGTGGACGAAGCGAGAGTCTACAGCTGGCGCTCTATTCTCTCTGATTACCCCGTTAGGGACTCGGCGTGTTGATATTATGTAGATATGTATGTCACGATCACGAATATTAATGAGACCAATGAAAAATGGCTGATCTTGACGGACGTGATTTTTCTATTGATTTGATCTCCTAGATACTTGGAACGTGGTCTTCCTCTACTTTTTATTCTAAACACATTCGCAATTTATATCTGTTTTGTCCATATTCGCATGTAAATGTAAAAGCCTTCGCGACTCACCTTTATCTTACGTAAATTCATCCAAGATTATAGTTTTAATTTTCCTATTACTGTAGTTATTTTTTTTTTTTATTTACTTAGTGCACAAATGCACAGACTAACAACTGATGCGTCCACAGTAAAATTGGGTGCCACAAAGCTGTAGGAACTTTGGTCATGACAAGAACTAAATACAGTTACTGGCTCAATGCCGGTTGGAATGTTCTGAGCATGATCGGAGGTAGGCACCAAGTTTTACTGTGGACGATACCGTTGGAGTCAGAGCGATGTTACTTACAGGAGCAATCCATACGATCCCAGCGCCAAACCTCAGCCTCTCGGAGAAGCCAATTGTCGTCATCGACAGTGGAAGTTCTGACAATACCAATCACAATGCCGCTTCCGAACAGGTAATTAGGATGAATATCAGAAGTGCCTTTTTGTTTTAAAATACATACCTACGATAGTTTTTTGTTGAACGCAATTTATAATCCCACAGTTTATAGTGAAGGAAAGAGTCGTAAATATAACCTTAATAAGAAATTCAAAGACGCATGGAGGTACCTACATAAATCGTTCTTGAGAGACGGACTCGCCATCTGTCGCGTTAGCACCTAAATATATCTCAGAGGAAAAGGTGTTGCCCACCGCTTTGGGGACTTACTGTGCAAAGATGTTCAAATAGGTATACTAGTTTGTTGGGGACTTTGCAAGGCATCAAATGTTCTTGAAAACAACAAGGAATATGAATTAATTCCTGGATAAATTAACCTCAATTCCGTTATTTCAGTCAAAGCCAGTGTACGAAGTAACAGAGAAATATCCAGAGCAACAGGTCTACCAAATGGCGAAGATCGAAACTCCAGTATCATTTTCGAAGGTCAATGTAAGTAGCAATTAGGGAGATGTTTCAGTACACTCTTTATCCTAAAAAGCGTGAAGATACAATTTCTCTGTACTTCGTCTTCAAGTATATTACACTGGTGCGACGAAAAGTAATATTTGTATGGTATTTTATTATATAATAATAATAATAATATATCCTCACGCCTTCCCACAAGGGTCCCCGAAGGGGTAGGCAGAGGTGTATAGGTAATACCCACACACCCACGATAGCTGATTGTCGTCATGGGGAAATCTCTTTTGCAACATGTCTATATATATCTATCTATCTATCTATCTATATATCATATAGGGCTATGTATATTTTTTGATAATATTCCCAGCATTTGTCTACTCCCGAACTTCAATCACTGGTGAGGAATGGAGTCGCGTTACAGTTTGCTCCAGACTACGGGCTTCAGGCCGTAAACTTACCACAAGCTTCTGTTATGCCACAACAATTTGCAGTACAGGTAAAAACGTAATTTACATATATCATCACGCAGTCCCTCACTGGGTAGGCAGAGAGAGTAGAGCGCCAGTTCTCCCTACGCGCGTATAGAGACGCGCCCCACCAATTTCTAGTCGAGAGGGTCGCAGAATGGGAGAAGTATGACCCGAGCCTATTAATTTTAGTGTACGTGTGCACTCATAGGTAATCATTGTGTACCGATAACCGATAACCGATTGTGTAACGTATTTAATAATATAAATGTGAGAGTATAGTAGTAGAAAGTATGTTTGTAACATTTTGTCAATGACTGAACGGAATTGGTTGAAATTTTGCACAGTAGGATTATCGTTTGGAATAACTAGGATGCTTTTTTGTATTAGATTCACGTTTATTGTGAAATGATATTTATTGTGATGATACTACCCAATAAAGCTGAGGAGTACCCACTCATTGAAAAGAGTAACCATGGAGTTTCTTGCCGGTTCTTCTCCATGGAAAGGACCAACCCGAACCGTGCAACTTTTTCGACATTTTATAAGTGCCCACATAGGCCTATGTAAAAAAAAATATTTTGATTTTGATACATGTATAGTAATCCAATTTACGACGACGAAGCCACGAGACAGCTTGTATTTTCAATTGAACTGTACCTTATTCCAGAGCATAAACAGCATCCCGTCACACGAGGACCTCATGAACGCAGGAGCAGAAAGCATAGTCATCCCCCCAAACGCCCTCTACCAGCCCGACCCGTTGTTCCTCCAGAAACTCCAAAGCCAACTCTTGCAAAGATACCCAGCAGTAGAATTTATACCTTACGCAGCTGAAGCTCCCCAAGCGCCAGTCCCAACACAGTCGCAGCCCACAACACAACAAATAATCCTATTCAACAATGATCAAATAACAAAACAATCACCATCGGCATTTGCGCCGAGTGAATCAAAGAACATTGTACAAAGAGCAACACAGGAATCTTCCGTCACTGTGGTCCCTAAAAACGTATTCGAGAGTAACGCTACTGAAAAAGCTCAAGTGACAACACAGTCGCCACCAAATACAACATACGAACTACTGACAGCTGAATCTGAACCAATTACAACCACAGTCAAATACATAGTTGAAAGAAACACAGAACAACACAATACAACTCCAATATACTATGCACAGATTGGTCAAAGTGTTGGTAACGTTATTGCGAACGGTTTCTACTCGGCAATTAACGACGTCAGAGCTGCTGCTACTCTAGCCCAAATGGACAAAGCTGAAGACATGAACGGTCGAATTGAAAAAGTGGACAGTGGAAAAGAAAATGTCAGTTCATCCACATTAAATCCAGATTTACAACCTTACTTCGTTCAGAAACTAGAAAAGGACGAACGTAATCAAACCGTGAAACCTTTATTGGGAGCTCCCTTCGCGAAACCAGATTCAGTAAAGGTAGCATATACCTTACTGAGAACTGAAGACAAGGAACCTAAGGTGACAAAAGAAGGCAACGTGTACGCTGGACAAATAGTTGAAGCTAGTATAAGCGAGGACAGAGATTTTAATAATGAACAAGCAACGCTTCTATCAAAGAGACCGCCGATCAGAATCTTCGCATTTCCAGAGAAACAAGACCTACTGCCTGCCGCTTCCAGTGTAATGCCAAGGGTATCTGTGATCAAAGCTAAAATACCCGCTAAAAGCAAGTTGACTTTTGACGACAAAACTGGAGAGCCTGTCCTGAGGATATATGCCAGCTATGATGAGAATCCCTCTCAAGTAAGTTTAGTCGTCGTCCAAATATTTTTACGTAATTTCTTAGTTGCGATAACTGTCACGTTGGCACCTAAATATACTTCTCATCAGAAAAATCTAACCACCTTGCATGTTTATGTTTTGTAAGGATTATCAGAAAAAATATATATTTAGGAATATATTTCAAATATATACTGAATATACCTCTGGCGGAAAGTGCGTATTACCCATACACCTCTGCCTACCCCTTCGGGGACCCTTGTGGGAAGGCGTGAGGATATATTATATTATTATTTCAAATGTCGTTTAATAGTGAATAATACAAAAGATAAAGTAACTGCAATTTTGTGATTTCCAGAAAGAAGCAATAACGACCAAGCTGTCGAATCTGAGATTTGTCAAAGACGCAGTGACCAGAAGAGAAACAGTAGACAATTGGAAGTCAGCGACGGTCAAATCGGTTCAAAAGACACAGGGTTTCGACGCTAACCAAGTGCCGCAGTTCGGCCTGAAACTGAAGTCTCGTAGTGACGACTTTATACCACTCTTCGATGAATACGATGATTAGATTACAGTATAAACATTATACTACTTATTTCCAAAACTCCAGTTATTTTAAAACGTTCATAAACTAGGCAGAACTTATCACAACACAAGGTTTACTTTTAATTTAATGGAGCTTGAGAAATGTCGAACGACTCACCATCTGTCACTCTGGCACCTAAATGTAAATCCCCGTAAAACACAGTGGGAAGGCATGAATCTTTTTTACTTAGCAAAATGCTTTGGTAAGTAAAAAATGGTATTGGATTTGTTACCAATACAGTTTGGCTCTCGAAAGAAACGTTATATGACAAAATACACTTAAATAGTCCATTGAATCAATTTAAAAGTAATATTCTTATAACAAGGTGATGAGAGATTTGTTTCCAGGTTCAAAACATAATGAGTTAGAAAGAAAATGTGTAAATATGTTATTCTGTCACTGTATTAAGTATAATTAGTTATTAAGAACTGTTACTGCATTTAGAATTAAATAAAAATTGTTATTATTATTATAAATACTAAATTGTTTTTATTTACATTAAAAATAAAATAAGTTTCCAGTTTACTCTTTAATACATTTTAATTTACAAAATTGCCTCCAGAGCCTTAATAATATAGTTTATGCAAATTTCTTATAATTTATGGAAGATAGTGGTACCTTCATTCCCAATTATAATATGTATGTATACTGGTTTACTTTTGTGGGTATCTGTATTTAAGGTAATTACTTGGATTAGCTAAGACACGGGCAAAACAAACATTATTAAATATTTCACGATCATTAATGTCACAAATACCTTTCCACCATTTAAAGTATTTTAATACTGGAAAGGGCTACAAGTTTATTTTAATACTTATTTAATGTAAATAAAATATATATTCCCTTGTTTTGGTAAACGCTTGGCGACTAACGTATTATGCATATAAGTATAGTATCTACACCATTGTAATAGGGGATATACTAGCATGCACTAGGTTTGACCTAGGGTCGTATGAACCAAAATACTGTCGACCGTCCGACGGTATAATGAAGAGATATTGTGAAGTGAAGCATGATAAATCAAATATAACAGAATGTTTTTTTCTATAATAAGTAATAAGATAGTTCTCGTACAAGAATTTATTTATTAGTGCTAATGATTCCCGTAAAAGTGTAAAATTGATCATTTGGGAAGTTTAAAACTATTTTTTGCGAGTATTCTGTATTAACTGTCCCTATCAAGTTGAAGAGGGTCCGGTAGTTATACAACATCATCTGTAATCACTCGTTGGTAATAAATATAATGAAACTTCATACACATCTGGATATTCATACAAGTATCAAAACTTGTTCTCAATAAAGTTACAAAAAATTTCATAATTGGTAGTTGTAGGTATAAAATATTGACATCCATGAGATGAACGCATACAATTCTAGCTGATAAGCAACAGGGTAGATGTTAAACAAAATTCTAATGCAAAATTATAAATACGCTAGTAAGAATATTATGTTGATCCCCAACTTCATGCTAACATTTCATAATATTGTCACAATAATTTCGTTTCCAATTAAAATATTTGTAGCCAAACTACAGAATGTTCAATGCACTGACAAGGACCACCACTCCTTGATGTCTTTAAGCATAAGCCAAGCTTAGAAATTCATTCCATATTCAAATCCCGTCAGCATTTCAAAGCATTAAGATACAATAAATCAAAACAAACCCTTAAAACATGTGTAGTAAGACTGCAAATATTTAAATTCAGAATACCTCTACTGGTAATACACAGATATAAGTAAATCACCTCACTGGATGGCGCCACACACACTAAGAGCTAGCGTTTAGTTTCTCAAGTTGGTCCATAAACCAGGGACTCCCTGTCGCCCGTTTTGTCAAGATATCGCATCCATTCTCAGTCACTAGTAGGGTTTGTTCAAACTGGAATAATAATTATAAGTAATGATTAAGTATGTATAGGTAATGATTAAGTATATTTAAGTAATGATTAAGTGATTGATAAGCTTAGATAACGGAACTGGAGACAAACCACAGAAAACAAACACCAAGTGAAGAATCTCACTCTTAATAAGGATCGAAGTTAAATTGGTTTTATATAATACCGATAAGAGCCGTGGTGGCCGAGTGGTTCGAGCAGTTGCCTGCGACGCAAAGGTCGCAAGTTCGAATCCCGACTGTACCAGTGAGTTTTTCTGAACTTAAGTACAGTGATTAGTCACACCACGAGCTTTACGGTGAAGGAAAACATCGAGAGGAAACCTGCATACGTCTGAGAAGAAATTCAAAGGCATATGTATAGTCGTGCTTGAGTAACGGCGATGGACTCGCCATCTGTCACGTTGGCACCTAATATACCTCTGGCGGAAAGTGGGTGTGTGGGTATTACCTATACACCTCTGCCTACCCCTTCGGGGACCCTTGTGGGAAGGCGTGAGGATATAATAGCAATAAGGTGGAAAACAACCATGCGGCCTATTTAATGGTAAGCGGTTACCGCCGCGTATAGACACTAGCAATACCAGGGGACATATCACTCGCTGGTTGCAGATCCTAAACTCTGCCCTTTAGGGAGAGTCGAGTGTCTCAGCGCCTCGGCGGCCCTTTATCTCTGTCGTAATCTTGAACAATTTGTTGAATTGGTAATACCAAGAAAAGGTTACTATAATTAAAGTTTTTAGGCAAAAGGAAGAAAATATATTTCTGCTTATAGTATGTTTATTATGCTTCAATATTTATATAAAAATAACTTACTTGTGCTGAACGGGAGCCATCGGCAGTGACAGCGGTCCAATGGTCTGGCCACTGTTCATCTCGCCAGCCACCCTCATTGATCATGGGTTCAATCGTAAAGCAGTGCCCTGGCTTCATCACACCAACTGCCTTGTTCTCTGTAAGACAAGAGTTTGGCTTATGAAAAAAAATTTTTTTAGGACATTAAATTCGCCTGATTTATGGAAATACTAGCTGTATGAAACTTGCTACAGTTATAATAATTTGACTAAATAATTGGGTATACATGCTGATGTGCTGTGGTAACCCCTAGCCATCATCAATGTGTCAAAAGGACTCTACTTACATTTATTTGGAGACATATTCTATATTGATAACATGCAACAATTACTTACTAGCATAATGTGGCACATTTGGTGCAGTGTGGAACAGCCTATGTATACCATGTCCACAATATGACCGCACCACACTAAATCCATGGGCTTGAGCATGTTTCTGTATAACATTCCCTATCTCCCGATACTTTTCTCCAGGCTTTACAATAGCAATAGCCTTTTGTAAGCACTCATAGGTCACTTCAACCAGTTTCCTGCTAGACTCTGGGACGTTACCAACAAAGAATGACTCATTCAAATCACCATGAAAACCTCGGTGATATACAGTTACATCAACATTGCAAACATCTCCATCCTGAAACAAAATTGAGATTGTCATTGCTCATATGATTCTCATGATGCAATATTATCAACTTGCTAAATTACTTGACTGATGAATGACATGACTTGATAAATTTTAATTAATATTACATATCTGACACCTTCTCACAAAGATCCCCAAAGGGGTATGTAGAGCTGTATAAAGTAGTACCCACGCAGCCACTTTCCGGAAGAGATATATTTTAGGTGCCAACATGACAATGTGGCGAGTCCATTGCTGTGACTCAATATTACATTTCATGTACAAATAACATAACAAATATTTTCATTAGAAAGCAAAGCCTTTCGCTTCTTGTTTCTACACTTTAGTTGTCTCCTTAAAATTGATGATCCTTGATGGTCATATAGAAAATGTCTAAACACTACCTTCCCTTTCTCTTTCCTTTCTTTCCTTTCCCTCTTGTAAGCATAGAAAAAAGCATTGCCATACCTCCAGAGGACGTAAATCGGGTATTCCATGACAGATAACTTCATTGACAGAAGTGCAGCAACTATTTGGGAAATTGTGATAGTTGAGCGGACTGGGATAGCATTCCCGTTCAATACAAGCCTCGTGCACTACTCTGTCTATTTCCTCAGTAGTTACGCCAACATCACATACTCTGTAAAAATATTTAATTATATTATTTCCTATAAATACGAAGGTTTGTGAGGATTTTTGTTACTAAATCTCACCAGAATAGCTAAACAGAATTGGATGAGATTTTGCACAGAGATAATATCATGTGGGTAACAGACTGAACACATTTTATTCCAGGAAAATACTGCCAATTAAATTTTACAGATGAAATGGTAGGGCACAGTTAGTATTTATAAAATAACACTGAATTCCAGCCACATAAATTAAAAAAAAACATCATGCTTCATAAGCAATATTGTAATTATTCGTAAAAAAATAATTGTATATCTTATTGAAGTATTCCTCATATTATATTATCTCAGAGGTATGAATGAATGTTATAAATGTATTTATTTATATGGCAATAATAAAATGATGTCAAGCATAATAATAATGATATGGGACTTTAATCTAATTAAATTCAACTAAATCATCACATGAAAAAAAAGAAACAAGATGGAGGAATGTTTTCAAAAATTAACAATACATACATCTTCCATGTTTCTGTTATTGGATGATAACTACAAATTTACTAGAAAAAGGAATCAAATTACTCACATTCTTTTAAACAATCACAAATATTTAAGGGCAATAAAAATATGTTGAATAGTGACAAATGCATGATAGCTAAATATCTGGATCAAATCGATCGGACACTCAAGGACGGGAATGTTAAGAGTACTCGAAACCGACGAGCATGTATGAAGAGACTGATGAATGTGGACGAAGCGAAAGAGGTATGTAAGTCTGGAGAGAACTGGCGCTCTATACTCTTTGCCTAAACCGTTAAGGAATCGGCGTGATGATATGATGATAGATAGCTTACTTGGCAGCTTCATCCAGTACTTCTCTGCCAAGGCGGCAAGCAACGCGCATTCCCTCTATCTCCTCGTCATCCAGGGTTTTGATCTGCCCGGAACCCCTTGCTGCATTCTCCGACGCCGGGTAACCGGTCGGATGGTCCGCGTAATCTGGGCGACCGATGTGCGGAGGAACCGTACGCTTCGGTCCCGCCGGATACGGCCTCAACTTCCCCGTAAAAGTATAAGACGGCCAAGGATTGAACTCCACATTAGATCCGTCTGTACTTTCACCCTCTACAACAAATTAAACGAAATAGTTTATCGCTTATCGCACGTAATATATAACCTCCAAACATTAACACTACACTTACTCGCCAAGGAGTGGATAATTTTGTGAGTTTTCCAAGATTTTTTGAAGCAGTCTTGGTTGCAGAAATACGAGCCCTGTACACCGAGTTTGATACATGTTGGACATTGTAATTGTGCAATGGCTTTGCAGCCGGGAGTTTCACACATTCCTATTCCAATCGCGGCCATTTTTAAACAGACAGATTATATTTCTCCGGAGTGAATTGTCACGATGACATACGAAATCTTGACTTATGTTGTGAAGTGTCCATTTTATATTTTATTGATTACTAACGATTTTCATGACATGGATAAATGGTATTTCATTCACGTAAGTAATCTTCAAAATAATTAAAACCGTGTAATATTTTCATTATTTAAATTATGATTATAATAATGTAGTTCCGAATGTGGATAAGATTGTTTCATGTAAATTGTGGCAAGTGTAAGTCGTCTTCACGCTTTTAACGTGTATGCAAGCTATGATAAATAACTAAACTAAAATATTTAATAAAACCAGTTGAATTTTTGTACGATTAGATGAAATTAAAAGTTGTGTATTAAGTGAATAAACTTGTATTTAATTATGGTTAAGTCTGTACTCTTTTAAATATTAAAGATAAGACAGAAAACAAGTCACAACTACTATGAATAGATTCAATAATTACCACCAACACCAATTATCATCGTATTATCCATATTAAGCACCTCTTCAAACGTCGAGTTACACACTTCTCAGATATTAAAGTTCTGAAAAATAGTGTTGCATTTACCGGCGCAAGTAATTTATATTCTTAATTATTGTCGCCAAATACTAAAATACCAGTATAACCATTGGTACAACCAACATAGAAAGAGATCAAATTGAGGTCGATAAATTTAAAATACTTACTATATGCCCATCGAAGACTATGTAACCAACCAGTAGGATCATCCCACGAACGAATCAGTACATTTCTGGACTGAACGTACATGTAATTCCACGTTGTAATAAAATCCGTGTCCATTTCCTTTGCACTAATCCACTCACAATATTTTTACTGACACTAGGTATGTGATTGACTTAAAATGTCCCCGATAGATAGGTCCTAGAATTTTACGAGTGACGTAAAATGTTAACGATAAGATAGTGATACTGTCAGATAACCGTCATCATATTATAGAATACTGCTTCAGCGTTCTATTTTTGAAACGTTTATGTTTTTCCAGGCAGGCGTGTCGGTTATGGTAGATTAAAACTTCTTTGTTAATATGTATGGATCTCGTTACTATTGTGGAGTGGGCAAAGTGGGCAAGTGAACAAAGACTGAATTTTAAAACTATGAACCGCCACCTATATAGGTACTTAAAAATATCCAATGCCAACTCACTAGTTAGATTAATCAGTAAGATATCACGGTCGTACATATTACGATTGTACTCGAAATCGGCGAGCATGCAAAAGAGATCTGTTAATCTACTCCGTGAGGGATTCAGCCTAATGATAGATGTATGGAAGTTACGACAGCGGAATAAGTGTTTTTGTTCTAATTATATGAATGCTAGTGAGCATTGCCCGCGACTTCGTCCGCGTGAAATTAAACAAAAAAAAATTGTTCTGTTTAAAAAAAAAAAAGTAGTCTATTCATTTTAACATCAGCTACCTGCCAGTGATTGCAATGATTGATTGCCAATTCCCGTTAAAATCGGTCCAGCTGTTTCAGAGATTATTCGGAAAAATCAGACAGAAAATTGATATTACTTAATATGCATTTGATAAAAAGTGGTTATTTTAATATTACAAACAGACACTCCAATTTTATTTATTTGTACAGATAATAATACCACAAACTTTATAAAAAATATCTTCTACACTTATATATATATATATATTATATATATATATATATATATATATATATATATACGTCTTTGAATTTCATCTCAAACGCGTACTACCGTAAAGCTCGTGGTATGGTGTGACTAATCACTGTATTTAAGTGGGGTAAAACTCACTGGTACTGCAGTCGGGATTCGAACTTGCAATATTTGTGTTGTAGGCGACCGCTCGAACCACTCCGTCACCTTGGCATTTTTCGTTAATACTGACTACTAATGTGATTATTCGTGGTTAACTATACGTACATATCATCACGCCGAGTCCCTAACGGGGTAGGCAGAGAGTAAAGAGCGCCAGTTCTCTCTAGACTTACATACGTCTTTCGCTTCGTCCACATACATATTAATATATAATATCTAATATATGTACCTATGTATAAGTATTATTTCAGACGTATGCAGGTTTCCTCTCGATGTTTTCCTTCACCATAAAGCACGTGGTGCGACTGATCACTGTACTTAAGTTCAGAAAAACTCATTGGTACAGTCGGGATTCGAGCTTGCGATCTTTGTGTCGCAGGCAACTGCTCGAACCACTCGGCCACCCCGGCTTATAAGAAGAAATTCAAAGGCGTATGTAATAGTCGTCCTTGAGTAACGGCGATGGACTCGCCATCTGTCACGTTGGCACCTAATATACCTCTGGCGGAAAGTGGGTGTGTGGGTATTACCTATACACCTCTGCCTACCCCTTCGGGGACCCTTGGGAAGGCGTGAGGATACATACATATACATGTATAAGTATTATTTGTTTTGAAGAAAGCTATTTGCATTTAAGAAATTAACTACGTATCACCTAGGTATATATAGACTTTGTCTCGGCTCCATATCTTGTCAAAGCCAGGGCCGGAAGAACCAAATTTAATTGCGTCTTACGTTAAACAAGCATGCTTTCCCATTAAACCCTCCGCATCATGGTAAACATTGCCCTAATTTTGGGCGCAGTTTAAGGTACTTTTACAAACATACCCAGTCCATAGTTCATACAACCTGAGCTAACATGTCATAAAATCAACTTGTTATAAAACATAAACCAAGGCTTATATCCTCACGCCTTCCCGCAAGGGTCCCCGAAGGGGTAGGCAGAGGTGTATATGTAATACCCAAACACCCACTTTCCGCCAGAGATATATTTTTGGTGCCAACGTGAAAGATGGCGAGTCCATCGCCGTTACTCAAGAACAACAATTTAAATTGTTTCTCAGACGAGCTCGTGGTGAGACTAATCACGTCTCAAAAGGAGATAATTTTATTCATATTCAAAAGCTATACGAATGGAAAAAAGTGACATCGGGATTAACACACCTCATTCTCGAAAACAAATGACGGTTTTAATAAAGTACCTAAACGTTACTCAGCCATAATCCCGGGGGATTAGCTATATTTATTGTTTATACTTTCTCTAATCCCGGAGGTTTTCGGGATAGAACCGCAGATGCTTAAGTCTCTAATTGCATGGATTATCCTAAAGTGCATCACAAGATCTGCGATAAAAAATGAGGGGAATAAACACGTCTGCAATGGATTTAATGGAGCTTTGCCCTTAAGACGTACGAAAAGTACAGCTGTATAGACAAAACAATACATCCATCTCTTTCGCACATTCATAGAAGATTTTAAGTACTCAAAATCTACTACTACTCGGTCGTTCTGAAAATGTAGGTTTCGGTAGGTTATGTAGGTCGTCTTTCGTTGTTTTGTAATGCTCGTGGTGTGGAAAATCACTGTACCTAACTTTATAAGGCTAGCATAGTTTGAACCTACAATCTTGTCTTTGAAGGTGAAGTTTAACAACTCATGCTACACGGTTCTTCTATTTTAATTGCTAGGAATAATTATATTTATTTCTTTTATCACTGTAACGTTCAACAAAGATGTTTAATTGGCTATCTGGCGTAACGGAAATTAGGCCCGTTAATTAAGTAGCTACTTAGTCAACCATGCCTGACAGTGGATCCATATTATGCACTTCAATTGTCAAAATCCCTCAGTAATCATAATTATTCGTGTCTTAGATATTCTTTGAATTTTTGGTATCTATTCATTGTCCTAAATTTGAATTCTTTGAATATAGGTCGACAAAGTGATGACTATTCAAAATGCAGACCAATTTTACTTTCGCACGACTTTCGACAATTCGTGAACGCGACATATTCTGACTACGTCGCCGAAATCCAGGAATACGACGAACAATTTGATATCACCCTAACAATGCAATTTAAAGTGAGCAAGGTTAAGCTAAAAGATTTTGCAGTAGTTCGTAGATAATTTCGTAAAATGAATAATTAATTTTGCTCAAATAAGTCATGATCAACCAATATATAGTGACTGTAATTCAAAATAATAGGGTTGTATGTAAGCTTAGATCGAACTGGCGCTCTACTATCTCTGCCTACCTTATGAGGGACGAGGCCGAGTCCCTCACAAGGATGTATGTAGGTCCATGCCTTCTGCCTAGACTTTCAGAGTTCATTAGCTTCATCCACGTTCATCTGTCTCGTTGTACATGCTCACCGCTTTCGAGTTCTCTTGACGTTCCCATGAATATGTAATTTCAAGCTTCACAGTCAGCTCTACTCTGGGTGTTTATTGATCTAAGGTTCGGGAATCCGACAATAATAGCTAGGAATTGTTGTATTTACTCGTAAAACATAAGTTGTTTAATTATTTTGCTTTATTATTGGATTTAAAAGACCAAAACTGATGTAAATATTATTTATTATATCATAACTAGCTTTGCCTCGCGGCTACATTCGCGTGAATATTGATTTCATTGGTAGATTTATTTTGTCCTAGATAAAACATGTGGTAATACAGTCAGTGCTCTATCTCTGTGTCGAATTGCAGCCGATTATGTAGTTTTTACGTGAAGAGGAATAAACATACTCACAATATTTATATTTGAACTGATTCAAATTGAACGCCGTATTTACATAATACAAACTCCAAGACACCGTATCTTGATCTTATTAAATACTTAACTTAACAAATAACCCGACAAATTTCAAATTAATTAAATTAAACGCAACGTCTATTACAACAGGCATCAATCACAATTGTTGAAATTATATCTGTCGTGAAAGTCGCACCTAAGCGGGCTGGGCGGGCGGCGGAAAGGCGGAGTGTGTTGGGCGGCAGAACGCCCCGAGCTACGGCGGGGGTCGAACGCGCGCTCGGCTACGTCGCCGTCGTACAGTCGCGATCTAAGTTGTATTTTCGTGAATTTTGTGGGTCGAGAATTGGACTTAAGGGTGAGAGCATTTTTTTATACTAGCGGTCCGTCCTGGCTTCGCACGGGTGGACATAAGATTTTTTTATAAAAGAAAATATAGCCTATGTCACTCAGGGGGAATGTAGCTTTCCAATGGTGAAAGATTTTTTTGAAATCAGCATAGTAGTAGAGTTCATTCATTGCTAACATACACACACAAAAATACAAATCTTTCCTCTTTATATAAAACTAACTGTACACGCGACTTCGTCGGCGTGGACGGCAATTTTAAAAATAAAAAGTATGTAATGTTACATCTAATACCTCCAAGAATATGTGTACAAAATTTCATGATGATCGGTTAAGTAGTTTTTGCGTGAATGGGTAACAAACAAACTTACATTCATAATTGTAATATTAGTAAGGATTAATAAGGTATAGATTGTGTCTACTTAAATGATTGTTATACCTTTGCAATATTATTTTAAGTAATTAACCATAATTGTCATCTATATTTTGCCGCAACGCAGTGATTGTAAGTTCGAATTCTGAATGTATTAATGAGTAGTTCTAAACTTAAGAACAGTAAATAATTGCGCCACGTGCTTATCTATAAATTGCAACATCTTGGGGACACCTGTATTCGTTTGAGAAGAAGAAATTCAAAGGCGTATGTGAAGTCGTGCTTAAGTAACGTCGATAGACTCGCCTGTCACGTAGGCACCTAAAATATATATCTGGCGGAAAGTTGGTGTGTGGGTACTACCTTTACATCTCTGCTTACTACTTCGGGGTCCCTTATGGGCAGGCATGAGGAAATATTATGATATATCACTATAATTCTAATTAATCTCCAAACATTTCTACGAGTTTTGGCAGGCTCTGGTCGTAGATATCAATATCGTTAGACATGGCATTTATCAAATATAAGCCGTTACCGTAGCTATACGGACATTGGTCTTATAAGGAGGATTACTTGAGCCCAACCTGCCTCTTGAGAAGCCTCCGCCTCTCATTAAAATCAAAATCAATTTCACCTCATTAGTGACCACATACATACATATAATCACGCCTCTTTCCCGTAGGGGTAGGCAGAGACCACTTCTTTCCACTTGCTACTATCCTTACATACTTCTTTCGCTTCGTCCACTTTCATTATTCTCTTCATGCATGCTCTTCGGTTTAGGATACTCTTGGCCTGGCCTTTTTTCAAGACATCCCTAATTTGGTCTAGAAACGTCCGCCTAGGTCTACCCCTTCCGACACTTTCATTCACACTCGACTTATACACTTTTTTCGTTAATCGTTCTTCATTCATTCTCTCGACATGGCCAAACCCTCTCAGCATACCTTTCCCAATTTTATTCACTACATCTTCTTTCAGACCACATAGCCTAGCTAAAGGAACCCTTACTACATAAATCCATTAACTTTTTTTTAATAACTCGCGGGGAATCCCTAATCCTGTTTTAATAAATTGTATGAATAAAGTAAGCACGTCTTAAGAAGGTCCTTCAATTTTCCCGAAAAAAAATTTATAAATCCTATTAGATGTAATCTCTGCGAGTTGTCCCCACCACTTTGTGATGGAAAAACGAGATCTTATCAACGGTGATTCAATTTCAAAGTTCCCTAGATTGTGGGAAAAATTAATACTGTCCCCTGTAAGATGTAAGGCTCGAGTCACACCTTTGCAAATGAGCGGCCTTGATTTTATAATCGTGAAATAATTATGCCCCGTGCCCCGAGTTATGTGCCCCGAGTTAAAAGGCTTTAAAATTGATTGTCTATACATTACGACTTCCCACAAGGGTCCTTGGTCCTTGAAAGGGATAGGTAGTGCCTTCTAGCCTGAGATATTTTTTATGGACGAACGAAGGATGAGTCCATCGCCATTACTCAAGCTCGACTGTACATACGCGCTTAAATTGCTTCTCAGACGTTTGCAG
Source organism: Drepana falcataria (assembly GCA_945859725.1). Lineage (NCBI taxonomy): Eukaryota > Metazoa > Arthropoda > Insecta > Lepidoptera > Drepanidae > Drepana > Drepana falcataria. The sequence continues at coordinate 10,523,497 of OX243929.1, forward strand.
GTTTCCTCTCGATGTTTTTGTTCACCACAAAGCTCGTGGTGTGACTCGAAAGATTGTAATCACTGTACTTAAGTTCAGAAAAACTCAATGGTACAGTCAGGATTCGAACTTGCAACCTTTGTGTTGCAGGCAACTACTCGAACCAGTTGGCCACCACGTCAAACTCTTGGTTTGTATACTTAATACTGTAGTCTTAGATATACGATGCATGTACATGTCTATCTATACATTTAAGTATGTATATCTTTGTACATAGATCAAGCTTTGCAGTTTGAATCTAAATTAATTTGTGAGGAACTGTCCCAAGGTTTTTTCTTATACTTAAGAAACGGCGACGGATTCGTCAACTGTCGCGCTTGCACCTAAATATAGCCCTGGCGAAAAGAGGGTGCTGTTACACTTATACCTAAGGTTCGGAAACTTGTGGGTTGGTGTTAAGGTGAATAGCCTACCGAAAAGTTTCGTTGCAAAACGTAGCCTCGGTAATAATTCCCCTTATTACATTTACTATCTTTTGTGTAATATGTTATATACACGTAGAAGTATCTTCACAGCACGAATTAAATTAGACAGAATTGCCCTAATAGAACTGCGTCCGCCGAACCGCCCAAATATTTACTGATTTGCTACAACCAATCAAGGAAAATTAAATCTCGCAATCGAAAAATCGAAATCGATCGAAAATCGAACGCTGTACGCTTTGGTTGTAAGGAATTTGTTAGGGTTTGCGATCTACAGTTTATTGCTACAACATTTTAGGGTCTTACAGTGTAAGTGCTTTAATTGTATTGGGATTGTTACTTAGCGAGCTTGTTACGCAAACTTTTGGATATCATTCAGGTTTGATGGACATTTTACAGAGAGGGGTAAATTAATTCTTATTAAATACATTTTGTGATTGTAGTCTTCTTCCACAGTCACTGCCGTGGCGACGGAATGATACGTTTAAGAAGAATTCAAAGACGTAGTCGAGCTTGAGTAGCGGAGATGGACTCGCCATCTGTCACGTTGACACGTAAAATGTATCTCTATCGGAAAGTGGGAGTATGGGTGAGGGTACCTTAGCTCTGTGGCCTAGCATTTCTTGAACTTATGATTTCGGTCTGCGAATTAAAAGCTAATTTATCTTTATTGATATGGATAGTAGTGGTCATGGCTAATGGCTAATTATGTACCGTGTAAAAAACCGTATATGAAAAACATATTGCACTTAACTGACAATTTAAATCTAGCCTGTGTTTAAGATATCTTATCTATATTAGTGCTATGCTAAATCGAGTAACATTTACCCGAATTATTACTGACTAGCTGTCCCGCCCAGCTTCGCTCGGGTGAAAAAGTTAAATTGCCCGTAACACGATCGCAGCACCACCTATTGGGTCCAATTGTAAATCTAAACCATTCTCGAATCTAGCTTAAGACACACAGAAACACACAGAAAGCTTCGCCCGGGTAAAAAGGTAAAATTCTTGAAACTCGATCGCAGCGCCACCTATCGGGTCCAATTTAATACAGCCTATGTTACTCGGGGATAATGTAGCTTTCCAAAGGTGAAAGAATTTTTGAAATCGGTCCAGTAGTTTCGGAGCCTATTCATTACAAACAAACAAATCTTTCCTCTTTATAATATTAGTATAGACAATGAGTCGAGTAGAAAAAAGTCCGTATCTAAGTCTAGAGACAACTGGCGCTCTACACTCCCTGCCTACCCCGTGAGGGGTTCGTGCACAGAGCGGATTTACAACCCAAGTTTTAGTAGTTCCAGGGGAACTACGAATATACCATACTATTTTAATCCCAGTATAGTGTCAAATATCTCTAGACCTAGAAACCTCTTTCGTTTTCACCGGTACTGGCCAACTCCTACTTTAAGGTATATTATTGTTTTATAATAAATGTCCCGAAGTATTTGTCTTATTAATTTACTCATGCCGCGTGTTAATTAAACATACCTACTGAAAACCGGCTGGTACTTATATGTGTGAGCTGCGGTTTTATTAAATGTCGGCTTTATAATACAAATTGTCACAATACACAGTTCTGTATTTGGAAATTTCGATACTGAATTCCACTTGTTTTAATTCATTATACATTAAATATTTTATTATTATTATAGGTCCGAATCTCTACTCTTAATTTTACGGAGAACCGTGTCAGATGGCGAATACGTCACTGATTCTTAAGGACGATGCACTTTGCATTCATCATTGAAACTCTTTTTAAACGAATGCAGCTTTCCTCTCGAGGATTTTCATCATAAAGCTCATGGTGTGATAAATCACTGCACATAAAAAACTGATTCTAACAGTTGAGGGTCTAATCTATTATCCTCCTTTTGCAAGCTAGTATATGAACCGCTCGGCCACTAAGGCTTTTAAAACATACATATAATCACGCCTCTTTCCAGTAGGGGCAAAGACCACTTCTTTCCACTTGCTACGATCCTTACATACTTCTTTCGCTTCGTCCACTTTTATTATTCCCTTCATACATGCTCTTCGGTTACTCTCGACCAGGCCATTTTTCAAGACGTCGCTAATTTGGTCTTGAAACGTCCGCCTAGGCCTACCCCTTCCAACACTTTCATTCACACTCGCCTCATACACTTTTTTCGTCAATCGTTCTTCATTCATTCTCTCGACATGGCCAAACCATCTAAGCATACCTTTCTCAATTTTTGTCACTACATCTTCTTTCAGACCATACCATAATGTTTTTAACTAATCTCTTATATATATTATTATATTTGTAGCTGACCTAGCAGCTACAGTACTCACAATGCAGACTGAAATACATTTCCAGCTGAATTTCACAGCTGAAGAGACACAGCTTACGACTCAGTTAAGCCACTTAGCACAGCACTAAGCCTAGTCAAACGCTAATATGGCACGTGAACCTAGAAACCAGAGGGCGGTGACTGCACACAAATTAATGGACATCAAAGGCAGATTCGCAAATGTAAAGGTCTTCAAGTCCGTCGGATAGTCTACACAATCTTAAAGGACTTAAGTCATAGACTTATCGCAATCTTACTAATATAATAAATGTGAAGGTTTGTAAGTTTGGATGTTTGCGGTTCTTTCACGGCAAAACGGCTGAACCGATTTGGCTGAAAGTTGAAATGGTAATGGATTTCACTTAGGATAACGCTATAGGCTATAATCTTTAATCCTCTATAATCCTAATAATCTAACTTTAATCCTGAAAAAATCCTCACGCCCACAAGGGTCCCCGAAGGGGTAGGCAGAGGTGTATAGGTAATACCCACACACCCACTGAAGAAATCAAAGTTCTAATAATATAAAGTATGATGCTCTTTCACGGCATGGCGGCTGAACCGATTCTAGCAAGAAAATACATAAGCTACTTTTTCGAACTCCACGCGGGCGAACCCGCGGACATAAACTAGTTTATCATATTCGCAAAATGTATATTCACGGCCTACTAAAAGGATACCATAAGCGGTAAGAAGATGTGTGTAGGTACCCTCAAACCCCATTTGCCGGAAATACATTTAAGGCGCCAACGTGACAGATGGCGAGTCCATCGCCGTTTCCCAGCCACGCATTAAAGCTCAAAAATATATATTTCCTTGAATTTCTTCTTAATCCTATCCAGGTTTGCTCGCGATGTTTTCCTTCACCATAAAGATGACTACTTAAGCACTGTGCTTAAGTTCAGAAAACTTATTGATACAGTGTGGATTCAAACTTGCAATGTGTGTTGTAGACAACTCGTACCATTCGGCCACCACGGCTCTTCTATATCCTTCTCTCTTCCATACGCCTTCCCACAAGGGTCACAGAAAGGGACAGAGTAGCCAGGGAAGTAACTGGATGTACTACTTACAGTCCCAGTTAGCGACGGAGGTATGTTTTAATTGCCAACGTAACAGATGGTGCATCCATAGCAATTGCTCTAGTACGAATGAATTTCTTCCTAAACGTATGCAGGCTTCCTCTACCTGCCTACCCCCGAGGGACTATGTAGGTAATACTAGACCGAGTTAATTGTGGTGAGTATTTGTTATTATAATAGACTGGATCCTCCTTTGTCTTGCACCCTTGAGCTCGTCTGTAGTCGACTGGTAAAATATTATTGGAATTCCTCTATCCAAGATAATCCGGGGCCGGTGGAGATCGCGTCGTCTGACAAATTCCGACCTTATCTCTTCCCTTTAATAACGGATTGAACGGGGGTTATTTAAACACATGTGTGATTCCTTTTATGGCATAAATATGTCTATAAATGTATAAACTTATATTGTATCAGTGGCCGTGGTGGCTGAGTGGTTTGAGTAGTTGCCTGCGGCACAAAGATCGAGAGTTCGAAAACCGACTGTACTAAATGGTTCTTCTGAACTTAAGTATAGTGAATAGTCACACCATGAGCTTTACGGTGAAGGAAAACCTCGAGAAGAAATCTGCATACGTTTGAGAAGAAATTCACAGGCGTATGTATGTATGTATTAGTATGTAGTTGTGCTCTCCATCTGGCACGTTAGTACCTAAAATATGTCTCTGGCTACGCCTTCGGGGACCCTTTTGGGAAGCCCTAAGGATATATATATTTATTATATTTATTTATACTTGAATAATAATAAGAATAGATCGTAACGCCTTCCCACAAGAGTCACGTAGGCAGATGTGTTAATTTTATTTGATATGAAAGCTGATATTGGAATCTGTGATTAAATTACTGAAATTGCAATCTAATAATTGTTGTTTTTCCAAGGAAGAACGCTACGTTTTAGAATTACAAAATGTTATATTCAGCTGAATTTCATGCCCAAATGAAAATGCCGTTAATCATGAGGAAATCGCTTGCGACAGTGAAGGCAGATCAAGATGTCGGCAAGCGGACATTTTAAGATCTAAGTAATACGACGGCTTGATGCTATTTCCACTGCCGTCTTGGTCGCGTTAATAATGTAGACTTCTCCTATGTAGAATATCCGACTCAGAATAAGTGGGGTCACTTTTGAAATAAATATTTTGAACCAAATTTATTTATAATTAATTTGGTTCATAATATCAAATCAATAATAATATAATATATCCTCACGCCTCCCCACAAGGGTCCTCGAAGGAGTGAGCAGAGGAATATAGGTACTACCCTGTTGATCTGCTAAACCAATCTCGATTAATTTTCGTAGAATTATAGGTAGATAAAGGGAAGGCAGATCAAATTGCTCACTAAGACACTAACGGTCTGCAATATGCAGCGCAAGCATTTCTAAATACAATATTGTACTTATCTAACGAGACCCAGGATACCCGACCCTATTTTAAAACCATCAAAGTTGCAAACTGCTTAGTAATCGCGGCCATAATAACACGAGCGCTAATGTGGGTCCATAAGTGTTGCCCGGTTTACTTTGTCCATTATAATTGCTTATTGTTTAGTTAAGTTAAGCTTCACATATTGCGCGTCAATCTATTTGGAAGTTGACAACTTTAAATTGGACCCAACGACCGTTCAGCATATTGAGGGACAATACCTTCTGTGTAAAAAGAATTGGCCTTCAATCCCCGCCCGCATCAAACACTATAGAGATCTTCATATCTTCACACTCAAAAGAGTCCCCGAGGTAAGCAAAGGTAGGCAGAGGGTAGGCAATGCTCCCTTTTCATCGGCCAGTGTATTATTACAGAAGATTATGATGTCAGATGGCGAGTCCAACGAGTTTTCTCAAGCACGACTACTACTATATCTTTGTAATTCTTCTTCGATGTTTTCTCCAGCCCTAAAGCTCGTGCTATGATTAACAACTGTACTCACATATGTGTGATGAGTTTAAGTATTTTGTTCGTTGTATCTGGGTATTCATAGTGCCATCAACGAAGACACGCCCCACTATTCTTCCTTAGTCTTCCTTAGTCTTACTCTTCCTAGTTTAAAGTGTAAGTGTGCAACCTTCCACTAATGTTTGAGCATTATCGGTACACACTGATTACCTATTAGTACCTAGTACACACGCACACTACAATTAATAAACTCGGGTCATAATCCTGCATCCCACGACCCCCCGACTAGAAATGGGTGGGGTGCGTCTTCGTGGATAGCACTATCTGTATATCTTGGTGTATACATCCATCCCTTTTACACTCTTGAATAATCATAGAAAAACTGTAAGAAAGACGTTCCCAACGTCTTACTTACAGTTCAATTACTTAACTTGAACTAGTCCTTAAGGGTCCGATCGATTTGATCTAGGTAATTGGAACCTTAGATCCCAGAGCCCTCCTATATTCATAAAGGGTGTTTTACCACCTAGGGGGTTTTAGTGAGTAGAAATCTCACATAACCCGTCCCCTCCTAGGACGGTCGGGTACCTATAGAAGCTTACCCCCTCGAAAAAAAGAAAAAAAAAAGGTAATTGGAACCTCGTCCTCTGTTTCTTTTATCAAATTTGTTTCGTCAATATTTCTTAGCTATATTGTATATGTCCAAAGCAACGTAACATGCGTTCTTTCATCTTTACAATCACACCCTCGTTCTCGTTATAAGTGACGTTGAAATGTAAATCAGATTCGAGCATTTCCAAAGAGAAATCCTTAAACATGAATGTACAGTGCTGCGTATTCGAGCGCCAACAAATTAGATAATTGGATTTTAATTCAAATTTTACGAATTATATGCTATTAAAGGCAAACGACTTTGACAACTTAGACGTCGTGTGTTTAATTGGATAATGTTAAGGTATATGTACCCTCAAAGTCTTCAGCATAGTTCTGTTCAAGCCTTCGTGAATGAAAGTGAGAGTAGTTGGTCTACCTTTCGCGCTGTCAGGGTCGCTTCGGTCATCGCCCTGTCAGCCTTAGCCGTGAGGAAGTCTGGTCTAGTGGTTAGAGCTCCTGACTACTGACGAGTATTGGTACCTTAGTTTTGGAATTTCTATCTTTATATGTAAATATTAATCTATATAAGTAAATATAGTTGTCTAGTTACCATAACACAAGCTTTGCTTAATTTGGGACTAAGTAAATTTGTGTGGAATTGTCCCAAAGTATTATATATATAGCCGTGGCCCAGTGGTTCGAATAGCTGCCTGCAATACGTAGATTACAAGTTCGAATCCCAACAGCTTTCAAAATGTATCAATATGTAAATATTATTGTATGCTTACTTTGGTAACGCAAAATAAATATATAAACAGCGACCCAAGTACTACAACAAATAGACTAAACAAGCTCTTTCCAATGTACCGCATCCATAAATACAGCATCCTTAAATCAGTATTAATTAAAAAGTTCCACCATGATGGAATCCATGCACTGCGCTTAAAGTACATAACTAGTTACAGAGCTACTATGTAGCGGCATTTTGTTGAATAGATTTATACATAAGAAGCTTTATTTTTCAAACTATATTCAACCTCTAATCATCAATCATCACGCCAAGTCCCTAACGGGGTAGGCAGAGAGTATAGAGCGCCAGCTCTCTCTAGGCTTGCATACCTCTTTCGCTTCGTCCACATTCCACACGTAGAGTCCTTCGCGGTATGGGAAGAAAAAACAGCACTTATCTTTCCCAGACTAACAGAACTTATTCGCTTTATTCACATTGATCAATTGGCAGTTGGCAATTGGCTCAGCGGTTACGACTATTCCTGACGTTTTCACCTTTGAATGTTTGAGCAATTTGATCTAAGTAATTGGATCGAGGTATTCCTCTGATGTTAGAACAAGCATGTTTTATTGAAGGGATGTCATGATCTATCAACTAGTCAGCACTGATTTGAAGAGAGTTTATGTTGATGCTAGTTGGTCATTCACGCAAGCCCTGACGAGGCCTGGCGCGAGGTCGCGAGACAGCATCAGGCGGACCGCATGCTTGTTAGTAGCACTTTTGTGGTATAAAAAAACTAAAAATCTAAACGGAATTGATCAAACCTGACACAGAGATAGATTATCATCTGGATTAACTTACCGGATATTATGTTTTGGTCCAGAAAAAAAAACAAATTTTAGACTATGAAACCTTTCTTCACTTTTCTTTAAGGTTTTTTTCTATATTATGTAATTTTAACGCCTATCCGTATCAAACTAACTAGTTTATACGTAGCCTGATTAAGTTCTGTAATTCACTGTTCTAGTTGATAAAATATTGGCGTATCTAAAAGGCTTTTATTATATACAAGTAAAAATGTATGTAAGAAATAGAATAATAATAATAATAGGAATAGAATAATAATAATAATAGGAATAGAATAATAATTATAATAGAAATAGAATAATAATTATAATGAAAGAATACAGCATGTGCCAGTTTTCATCCTATTGTGTTCAGTATTTTTTGCCTGAAAGTGGAAAAAATATCGTGACAAACTTTGGAATTTATAATATTAGTAGGAAGTAGTATTGAATAATGACAATACCATGATAGGATGCAGGCTATAATGTACCTAAAGTAATTCAAATAAATTTGAAAAGGTTTTGAATGTTTTTCCACGGTCTCGTCCGTAACGCGATTATTGGCATATTTGGCGATAAAATAAAAAAATAAGGATCGGAATTTGTGAAATTCATCGTTCAATAAATTTTATCGTCAAATCAGAATTCTTTGGCACATACTAAAAATTGTTTTGCTATGCTTCCAATATTTTATTGATCTTCAAAGGAAATTCGGACCAAATTCGGCAAAATTCTATGAATATTATATATAAATGCGAAATGCAAATTTAACAGAAATTTTATAATTACATATCATATCATCACTCCGAGTCTTGAAGTCTTCAAGTCGAGATATTCTGTAGTGTTACTGATACATATTGTTGGTTTAGTTTATTAACAGACAAATAGGCACTGAGACATTTGCATTTTTAGTAGGCCACTACTTTACCCAACTATTTAAATTGAATAAATGATTGGTGTTTTTTTTTTTTTTTATTGTCTCTCGTTGCGTGAGTTCCGGGAACTTTTGCTACTTAACCGGTCAATGGCGAGACCTAGGCCTCCAGCCAACAAATGATTGGTGTCTGAAGTTCTTCAAATTTATATTGACAATGAGTCAATCATATTTAATTGTATATCTTCTTATCTTCTATTATATTTAAAATAAAGGTGCTAGAAAAACAGAGGTAAATGCTAATGAAAATTCCATTTCACAGCCTCTATTATGACCCAAATATAAATGTATCATCTTTACGCATAAAAGGAGCGAAATACGAAAGACCCGCGGCGTTCAAAGAAATCCGCATGCCCATTGGCTGCAATTCCCATCTGACCTGAATAATTATTTTGATTACGGGGATACCTTCATAATGAGCCTTATGTGGTGTGGTTGGGGTGCGAATTTACGGGCCAGAAATAAATTGTAGTATATTTTTGACCAGAATTTAAATACAAAATTAATTTAAACTCATATACACAATCACGATGAATCCCTCAAGACGTGGAGAGATAGAGAAGAGCGCCAGCTGTCTCTGGATTTATATCGCTTAGCCTGTCATGTATGTCTATTATTTATCAATCAGTATCTTTATACATTCTAGCTTATTTCAAGGACTCTGACGTTATCATGCTTTAGAATTTCAAAAAGGGTTTACGTAAATAAATTTTAGAATTTTAAGTTAAAGGGCATAAAAAAATTATTTACCGTAATAATTATAATAAATGCGTTTGCAATTCTAGCAGTCGCTTCTGTTTCTACGCCTTAATCACTAAACCAATTTTCATTAATTTTGGTAAAGTGGTTTGTAGGTCCTTGGTGGAGGACGTTCTTGTCTTAATTCAATCGATTGTCAACAACTATATTATCATAATTCTTCCCGTGATGTAAGAAAGAGGTCAAAGTCTATACAGGACAATCGAAACTACTTAAGAAATATCGCGAGGAACACTGGCAGATGCACTTATTTGTAATATCTAGCTTAATATTTAGGTACAACAAAAACTAAATTACGCGCTACTATTCTATTTACGGTCTCTTGAAAAATATTGACAGTGCCCTAAGCTTCAGGCTATTTTCCAATGTAGCTAAGGTTTGTTCTGTCTGTGATTGGATGATACAGGCGAAGCAAGAAAAGCAACCCCAATATATCTCTGGTGGAAAGTGGGTGTGTGCGTATTACCTATACACCTATGCCTACCCCTTTGGGACCCTTATAGGAAGGCGTGAGGGTTATAAATATATCCAACTAATTATGGGTGTGTGGGTAGTGTCTATACACCACTGCCTATTTATGTACTATATGTGGAAATAGAGATTTTTTTTTGAGAATCTGGGACGTCGGCCAAAAACTATCGGAGAGAAACACGCATTTAGTTCGCATGATAGCAAGCGGCCACCTCCACTAATGGACGCTTGCACTTTAATGATATCAGTTGCCCATTGCAAACCTTATAATATATGAAAAAAGATTTTGCTATCCAAATCATTGGCGCTATCGTGGGAATGTCATATATCTAAGGATTTCCTGTGGTCATCATGGGATGCGAAACCGCAGATGCTGTTATTTTTGCGGTTTAAAGCCGATATTGATGGTTGTATATTTTCGTTTTTAAAAACTAGTACCTACCTAACCGATTGGCTTACGTAGTCATCTGCAAAATCCACTTCGTAATGTCATACCTTAGTTGATATTTTTTATATCACGGAACTGGTAAAGATCAAAGAAAGTAAAGTTGATGACAGCTTTTTAATTTATAATAATAGCCATGGTGGCCGTGGTTGGAGTAGTTGCCTCAAACAAGAGATGACTTTTTCTGAAATTAAGTACAGTTTTCAGTCACACCAGCTTGATGGCGAAGGAAAACATCGAGAGGTTACCTGCATACGTTTGAGAAGTAATTCAAAGGACGTGATTGAGTAATGGCGACGATATCTCTATCGGAAAGTGGGTATGATGGTATACACCTCTGCATACCCATTCGAGAACCGTTGTGGGAGGCGTGAGGTAATTTATTATTTTTTTATTATTTAGAGACGTGGTGGCCACTCGGTTTGAGCAGTTGCCTGCGACGCAAAGGTCGCAAGTTCGAATCCCGACTGTACCAATGAGTTTTTCTGAACTTAAGTACAGTGATTAATCACACCACGAGCTTTACGGTGAAGGAAAACATCAAGAGGATACCTGCATACGTCTGAGAAGAAATTCAAAGGCGTATGTATAGTCGTGCTGGAGTAACGGCGATGGACTCGCCATCTGTCACGTTGGCACCTAATATACCTCTGGCGGAAAGTGGGTGTGTGGGTATTACCTATACACCTCTGCCTACCCCTTCGGGGACCCTTGTGGAAAGGCGTGAGGATATATTATATTATATATTATGTATTTATTTATTGTCTTCTTTCAGTTACCATTACAGGTTATAACCTAAATCGGTACTGAAGACTTTACAATTAAACTTATATACTATAACACAAATAAATGTAAAATACACCATAACATAATAAATACCATCAAATATGGTAACACAATATATATAACATACATACATATCATCACGCCGAGTCCCTAACGGGGTAGGCAGAGAGTATAGAGCGCCAGTTCTCTCTAGACTTACATACCTCTTTCGCTTCGTCCACATTCATCAGTCTCTTCATACATGCTCGTCGGTTTCGAGTACTCTTAACGTTCCCGTCCTTGAGAGTCCGATCTATTTGATCCAGGTAGTATATATATAACAATAACTTAATAACAATAAATTTGTTACTATTAAATAATAATAACAAATTTACCCGTCGAGCCGTACGCCGTAGAAATCGTCGAACATGTTTGAAGGGACTTATGAATTATTTCATAATGTCGATGAAGCGAAGAGCGAAGAGGTCCGTTAGCTTAGAGAGAACAGGCGCTTTACTCTCTCTACCTATTCCGTGCAGGCGTGATGTTATGTATTTACAATTATATATGTAAAGAAAAAGGGTATGTAAGCCTAGAGAGAACTGGCGCTCTATACTCTCTGCATACCCCTTTAGGGACGGCGTGATGATATGATGAAGATGATGAAGAAAAAGGTTCCTAGAGAGGGGCACCTTCTGCTATATACATTTTTCCTGTCTCTAATCATCAGAGGTATACGATCATAATTTGTAAAGGTACGTTTTACAGTTGAAGCAACACAAAACCCAAGCCAAGAGAAATATTTATTTAACCGACTGCGAACTGAACCGCCCGCCCTGCCGGTGACAGATCATTAATTTATATCGATTATGTGTTTTATCGATTGTGAGTATCGCTATTCGATAGCTAAGCCGAGTTTTGGATGTTTGTAATTGGAAATTGTATGTACTGAACACTATGGTGTAATTTTTTTAATACCGCTAAAGTGGTTACCATAACTTATGGACGCTTTTCACTATTAGGTGAGAAACAGCGATTGATCGTCGTCTAACATAATGGGCACTTGACTATTCTCACGCCTTCCCACAAGTCTGCCCGAAGGGATAGGTAGAGGTGTATAGGTGGCACATACACTTATGAGCACTTAATATATATATGTAAAATAAAATAATAATAATATCCTCACGCCTTCCCACAAGGGTCCCCGAAGGGGTAGGCAGAGGTGTATAGGTAATACCCACACACCCACTTTCCGCCAGAGGTATATTAGGTGCCAACGTGACAGATGGCGAGTCCATCGCCGTTACTCAAGCACGACTATACATACGCCTTTGAATTTCTTTTCAGACCTATGCAGGTTTCCTCTCGATGTTTTCCTTCACCGTAAAGCTCGTGGTGTGACTAATCACTGTACTTAAGTTCAGAAAAAACTCATTGGTACAGTCGGGATTCGAACTTGCGACCTTTGCGTCGCAGGCAACTGCTCGAACCACTCGGCCACCACGGCTCTTATATATATATATATTATATATATCTTATATATATATGTATATACTACTATACATACATACATACATATAATCACGCCTCTTTCCCGTAGGGGTAGGCAGAGACCACTTCTTTCCACTTGCCACATTCTTACATACTTCTTTCGCTTCGTCCACTTTCATTATTCTCTTCATACATGCTCTTCGGTTTACTCTTGACCTGACCTTTTTTCAAGACGTCCCTAATTTGGTCTAGAAACGTCCGTCTAGGTCTACCCCTTACAACACTTTCATTCACACTCGCCTTATACTACTATACACCTCTGCCTATCCCTTCGGTGACCTTTGGAAGGCGGAAGGATATATAATATATATGGCAATAGGTTTTCATACAGTAGACGTTGTGTTTATATTCTTTGCTTCGATCTTAAGATCGCATATGACGCAGTACGTGCCGTATCCAACATGAGAAGAGTTTGATAACGATAAGAGACGAGAGGGCTACTTTGATGTTGCCGCTTCGCATTAATTGGGGCGGCATGCTGAGATTTCATCCAAGTGTACTTGAATGTAACGTTGTCTTTGCAGATCATGACGTTTGCTTATTTAGTACTAGCGGTCCGTCCCGGCTTCGCACGAGTGGAAATATTTTTTTTTTATAAATAAAATATAGCCTATGTAACTCAAGGTGAATTTAGGTTTCCAGTGGGGAAATAATTTTTCAAATCGGTCCAGTACTTTTTGAGCCAATTCGTTACAAACATACTTACATACAAATCTTTCCTCTTTATAACATTAGTTTAGATATGGATATAAAGTCATAGCTAGCATGCCAAAGAGCATGAACAATTAAACAAAACTAAACTAAGTTTAGTTTTGTAAACTTACATTAATATGAAAATGATGAGAAACCAATCAGAAATAAATAAGTCAATTCAAAATCAAAATATTATCGTTCACATAACTTATAAAACGACTACCTATGTGGTGCACGGTTCGGGTTGGTCGCTTCCATGGAGAAGAACCGGCAAGAAACTCCATGGTTACTCTTTTCAAATCATTTGGTATACAATAACAGTAGGTATTTATTATGTTACAGCATTAGTACTGTATGGGGGTACAGCGCAATAATTATATTGGAGCCGAGTGGTTCGAATTGCCAATTGGACCAATGAGTTTTTCCGAACTTAAGTAACAGTGATTAGTGTTAGTCACACCGCGAGCTTTACGATGAAGGAAAACATCGAGAGGATACCTGCATACGTTTAAGAAAATTTTCAAAGGCGTATAGTCATGCTTGAATAACGGCGAAAGACTCGCTATCTCGGACCTTCTGTGTGGGAATCGACCACTAAGACCACCGTGACTCTTTGTTAAAATTTTATTCACTGTACCGTTATATTGATCAAAGCAATGTTTGGCGTACTAATAGTGAGACAAACTGTCCCTACTACCGGTCTCCAGACGTCTGGGTATAGTTCATTGATTCATTCTTTCCGATGAGTCATACATTGAAAAGAAATGCTTTACTCTCTCACAATCCGACTTTCGAAGACCATTTAGGTGACACTAGCTGTTGATATAGACGATCTCTGCTACTCTTCCTTCGGTAGTAGTATGAGTAGTATGATGATTTGGGTATAGCCTTTTTTTTCAGTTAGAATTTGTAGGTGAAGCCGTGGTGGCCGAGTGGTTCGAGCAGTTGCCTGCGACACAAAGATCGCAAGTTCGAATCCCGACTGTACCAATGAGTTTTTCTGAACTTAAGTACAGTGATTAGTCACACCACGAGCTTTACGGTGAAGGAAAACATCGAGAGGAAACCTGCATACGTTTGAGAAGAAATTCAAAGGCGTGTGTATAGTCGTGCTTGAGTAACGGCGATGGACTCGCCATCTGTCACGTTGGCACCAAATATACCTCTGGCGGAATGTGGGTGTGTGGGTATTTATTACCTATACACCTCCTACCCCTTCGGGGACCCTTGTGGGAAGGCGTGAGGATATATTATATATTATTATATAATATGAGTAATAATACTTAATCAGAAGATTTTGTAGCTATGTTAGTGACGAACATTTTTTGAATCTTAATAATAGTCTACAGAATCCCATGTTGAGGTGTGATTATGCTTTAATAATGTCACTTTGTTCTCTTTGGAGCTAAATGTTTTATTGCTCCTTACAACTTCTAGACGAAAACTGATCTATTTTATGAGACACTAAATGTCCCTGCGATTTCGAAGAAAACGCTGGTCTAGTTTTTTAAATAAAAGTACCCTGAATTACTCCTGTTTACATTAGCTATCTGCCAGAAAGTCCCGTCAAAATCGGTCCAGCCGTTTCAGCCGCAACAAACAGACAGACAGACAAAAATTAAAAAAAAATATATTTTGGTATAATATTATTATGTACCGTGTATATAAATAACCATATGCATTTAGTAAAAAGCGGTCATTTTAATATCACAAACAGACACTCCAATTTTATTTAAGTGTATAGATATACCTACAAAGGCCGGTCGCTAGCTTGTTCGTCAACTCAGTGGTATCTAGCTACTCTTCACGAAGTTTGATAAGTACTGAAAGGTTTACATAAAATAAGCATTCATAATGTAACCTGCAAAAGTTACATAAAAGTGTTTGGTAATATTAAGAGGCTTTTAAAAATATTCACGGTTCGAGATAACACTCCAAGTGCGCTTCCCAGCATTTATTCGACATAAAAATGTTTTATCGAGCACTTCTCTTTTATTCCACGCTCGATTTAATGATGCAGGACCAGTGCCCGCGATGCGCTACCAAGCTAAGCTAAGCAACCAATTTTATTAAACATTATTTTCTAAGGTAATTTTTTTATAATATTATACTTACATGTCTCTAGAACCTCACCCTGCAGCTTACTGAAACCATCAGTCAAAGGACTTAAAAAAAAACAGAAGGTAATAGTTTTTTTTAGGATAATTATGATTGCATTGCTATTGTAGTACCTATACACCTCTGCCTACCCCCTCGGGGACCCTTGTGGTAACGGCGATGGACTCGCCATCTGTCACGTTGGCACCTGATATACCTCTGGCGGAAAGTGGGTGTGTGGGTGGGTATTACCTACACACCTCTGCCTACCCCTTTGGGGACCCTTGTGGGAAGGCGTGAGGATATATATATATATATATATATATATAATCTCATTTTATCTAATTGGGACAACACTTCCAGACCGATGCTGGATCGAGAGAAAAAAATTTTATTTTATAAAATAAAGATGAGCGGTCGGTCTGGCCGGTGAAAAAGGCCGCAGGTGGTGCGCGAAAGTTGTCGAAATCGCTGGTTGCTACGATGTCGTCTACGTCACGTGCCGTTAAGTCAGCGCATCGTGGGAAGTCTCTTGGGTAACACTGTTATATGGACCGCTACTGTACTTTCAATGGTTGTGTTCAATATGTATTATTCTCCTTATTCTCCTTTAAATATTATGTTCTTTTTCTACACTTGAATTATGATTATGATCCATTGGATTATGAATGCCAGGACGTGGACGTCAAGGTAATGTTCTTAAATTTGTAAATTGGTTTACGTTGGAACTTAAAATATGTATGAAGATATGAGCTTCACGCATTTTCACAGACATATGCAGGTTTCCTCGAGGTGTATTTCTTCACCGTAAACCGCGGTGTTGCACTATACAAAAAAAATCGTGTATAATATGACCATACAGGATTTGAAGAATCTTGCTGTTAATATTTAATGTCATATAGCATAGATAACTCGTATATCACAAAATTACAGCTACAACAAGCTACAACATCCTCTTTGATATTATTGATTAAGCATATTTTTTGTTTGTTTCGATGTATACTTATATTGACAACCACTTTTAAGCTATTGTTGAGCAAGTTTACATCGCTTATCCTTTACTGGACGACATCCTTCAACCGCATTGTACAGTCACCCTCACAATTGCTTTCGATGTAACGATTCGTTTAGGGATCAATTTAAAAATACTTACATACGCCATCGCGCTTGTCCCTAACGGGGTAGGCAGAGAGTATAGAGCGTCAGTTCCCTCTAGACTTACATACCTCTTTCGCTTCGTCCACATTCATCAGTCTCAACATACATGCTCGTCGGTTTCATCTTCGGTCGGTCATGCTCTTGACGTTCCCGTCCTTGAGCGTCCGATCGATTTGATTCAGGTAGTTGGAACGTGGTCTTCCTCTTGAATTTTAGGGACTGTTGCTACTTAAGCGAACAATCGACTTAAAGGCTTCAAGCCTGGTAATCGTTAGGTGCTAAGCACACCCAGCTGAAGTGGCCCTGTGAGCCTCAGACTAACTAGCTAAGGAGCTGCTCATGCCTGGTAGTTATTTTTTAAATAATCTAAGCGCTAGTTTATTGCTGCTTGATGGGCAGGACCCGGCGCAAGGAACGGGTTAACAGGTAATCTCGATACCTAGTCTTGCTTCTCATCAAGCCTCTATTACGAGTATAAACCTCCGAATTCTAAACAACGAACCGATATTTTCGATGTAGTTGATTCAGTGCATTAATTCATTTCAGCTCCATTGAACGCACAGATGGGAACAACCTCTTATAGTTTCGATTCCTTAACGAAAACTAGCTTTAAAATCTCAATTTAATAAGACTCAGTTTCGGCCAATAAGACCGTAGATACGTATATGATTATGAATATAAGATAAAAGATTTTTAAAACCAAATGTGTGCCACCATGCTTAAATCCACTTCGTCAAAATGTGGGTTTACTTAAAGAGCTAGCCTCTCCAAATGAAATCTTCTTTACAAATCTTTTTACTTTACTTAAAAGAGACACCTCGATGTAAAAAGTAACCTTATCAATTTATTATCATCCTAATGCCCTAACCACTGGGAGCGATAACAGAATAAAGATTTATTTCAATAAATACTGAATAATGGTCGACCCTCGTCATCTGAAATCGGACATGACGAATCGGAAGCATTGGAGGTATTTCGGTATCATTTTATATTTGCGTTAATAAATTATTAAATTAGAGAAATGGGCACTTGATAATATTTTTACGTTGTTTTTTTTGTTAGTGTTTTTAGTTGATGTTTAAGGGTTATGGATCACGCGTTGCCGACCACACAGGGATCTTCTGGGATCTGGAAGACACCCTTCTTGAATATAGTAGTAGTTCAAGTAGGTAGTTTTAGGCAGAAATAGAACAGAAAGTAAATGTTGCATTTGTAATATAACCCAGTACTCTCTCTTCTATATATATAACACGGGTGGCCCTCAAGCATGCGGTCCGGGATTCCTGCAGGAATTTGTTCACACTCTTCTTGAAGAACTCCATGCTGTACTCTCCAGGGAAAACCTCAACGGGGAGCTCATTCCACAGCCTGATGACCTCTTACCGTGCGCTGTACTCAAAAAATCTAAATCAACATATTTTATTTCCCATAGGTCTAGATGGGCACTTATAAAACACCGAAAAAAGTGCACAGTTCGGGTTGGTCGTTTCCATGGAGAAGAACCGGCTAGAAACGCCATGATTACTATTTAAAAAAACAACATACTATAACAATATTATTATGTTACAGCATTAGTACTTAAGTATGGGCGAACAGCGTAGGCCCGACAATAGGTCAATGCTTACTATACAAAGCGTAAAAATAGATAAATATAACAAAGTTAGCAAAATCTGGGAATCTACAAAGCCCACAAATCTTCACGCATTCACAAATTAAACAAGTGACACAAATATTGTACTCTTTCTGACTACCTTGTTAGCAACTCGTGATGATATGAATGTATGCATGTATCTAGGTACTTAGGATTGAGGCTTTTACGTGGAAACTCATTGTTCATTTAGTGTCTGTCAGTCGTATAGAATTTCCGAACGCTTCAATTATCCTGTGACGTAATGAAAATGACGCACAAAAGCTCGGATGAGAACCTGCTTGCAATTTGCAAATTGTGATGCGGCTTTTAAATTGATCTCCAATATACTGTAAATATTTTATATCATACATTTATTGAAATAAGTTTTTGTATTTTTAGATAATTTATATAATATTGTTGTATTATTGATTAGATTAGATAAACATTGATCATTAGATTGCACGTTCGAATCCTAACTGAAACAATGAAATTTTCTAAATTACGGCGATAGACTCGCTCTATCTGTCACCTTGGCACGTTAATCTTATCTTATCTTTACTAATATTATAAATGTGAAAGTTTGTAAGTTTGGATGTTTGCGGTTCTTTCACGGCAAAACGGCTGAACCGATTTGGCTGAATTGAAACCGTGATGGCTTATACCTAGGAATAGGATATAGGCAACATTATTTTTTTAATCCCGAAAATTCAACGTTCTTATATTATAAAGTATGATGCTCTTTCACGGCATAGCGGCTGAACCGATTCTAGCAGGAAAATACATTAGCTACTTTTTCGAACTCCACGCGGGCGAAGCTGCGGGCATAAGCTAGTTATATATGTCCGGCGGAAAGTGGCTGTGTGGTTACTACCTACACACCGCTGCTAACCCCTTCGGGGTCACTTGTGGGAAGGCGTGATTTTTTTATATACTATTTTTAGCAACAACGTGGTCATCAATTAAAAAAAACGTTTTTCTATCCAGATTAAGAAAAATACACACAGTAAATTATTCTACACTATTTGTTATAATAGTTCACTTAATTAAGAAGAAGAAGAGAAGAGAAAAGAACAAGAAATTTAAGATAAAATTCTAGAGAGTATCATCATTATCATCTCTGCTTGTTAGCGAACAAGTATATCCCATTTTTTTTATTATGATTTAAATACATTTTCTCTTATACACTTACACATATTTCTTGTATACTTCTTCAACCGATTTAAAATTATCGGTTTCATTTCTTTTTATTTCCAATAATATAGGTACCTATTTAAGTAACAATTTATTAATAGCCTGTCGAATTGGCTCGAAGCAACTGTCATGAATCCCTTAAATCACTGGGATCGGTTTCTCAACATGTCACTCAGTGTAAATTATGTTTGACAGCTGGAGCAATTTATCGCAACGTCGCAATTTTCTTCACTAATTTACCATCTGTCATGATACTTAATGTTTTAATTAAGGCTCCCAGTTATGGAGGCTTTGTAGGAATCTCGGTAAATATTTTTTACATATATAATTGTCCAGTGGTTTTAAATGTTCTTCCTAGAATAAGACGCTCTTCTAGTCTAGCGGTCAGAGCTATTGTAATCATAATATAAAAATGGAAAAATAAAAAAAATACTATTTTCATAGGTTGACATTTTTTTTTCTTATTTTCGCATAAAATGCAACTGTAACCATAAAGTTATACATGTAAAAAATAACTACGTTTTTATGTTATTAATATGTAGTTTCTACGAGAAACACATAAAACTATGCAGTGGAGTGAATATCTTGGAGTGAATATAGCTTGGAGCTATATGTTTCACTGCAGAATATATTCACAGCAACCTATAACTTCTAGAAGACTCCTGTTCTAGTTTCTGGGTCATCCATAAATTATATATAGGTACATATATGTATACGTACATACTACATACATACATAATCAACACGCCGAGTCCATAACAGGGTAGGCAGAGATTATAGAGCGCCAGTTCTCTCTAAACTTACATACCTCTTTCGTTACGTCCAGATTCCTCACTCTTCATACAAGTTCGGTTTCGAGTACTCTTTACGTATATGTATATAATACAATGACTTCAATGTCAATCGTCTTCTAACTAATAAAGCTGTGTTTACTTAAACAGATAAGCGATAACCATGAATTACTTGTTGTGAATCGTTTTGACAGATCAAGTACAGTCGTGCGCAGAAGTGGAGCGGAATTTATTTCGTTAACGGCTTAAGTGGATTAACGAGCATGAAATCGTGTCAAGACCGCGGTGTTTCTTCGTTTGCATTAACGGGAGGGAAGTAATAATAAGAATTTAGTATCTAGCTATGATTTATTTTGCCCATAGAAATATTATTATTATTACTTAATAATCAACGTACTTGCGATAAGTCTTATATTGAGTTAATTTAAATTAAGATCTTATTATGAATGACAAATTCTTAATTTTTTTCTAAATCAAATTAGTAGAAATTTAAGCAAAATAAAAGCAAAGGAATATTTGGGAGTTCAAATAAATTAAGCTGGACAACAAGAAAAGAAATACCATCATGGACGTCGACGGCCCAGCCCAGTTCTTTAATTTATGGTCGTGATACAAAATACGCAAAGGTCTATTGAGGTGAAGTCGGGCGAGACGGCTAGTAAATAAACATAATTCAATATTCACACACAAACCACGACGACATGTGTCTACGTCCTAGTTCTATAAAGCACCGGTGTTCTCATGCCTACATGAGTGTGGGTTCAGTATATTTGGATATTATACATACATACATACATATCATCACGCCAAGTCCCTAACGGGGTAGGCAGAGAGTATAGAGCGCCAGTTCTTTCTAGACTTACATACCTCTTTCGCTTCATCCACATTCATCAGTCTCTTCGTACATGCTCGTCGGTTTCGAGTACTCTTAACGTTCCCGTCCTTGAGCGTCCGATCTATTTGATCCAGGTAGTTGGAACGTGGCCTTCCTCTGCCTCTTCTTGCACACACTTTTGCTTTGTATATCTGTTTCGTCAATCTTTCTTCACTCATACTTTCTATGTGTCCAAACCAACGTAACATGCCTTTCTTCATCTTAACAATCACGCCCTCATTCACGCCAGTTGATTTGCGAATCTTTTCATTGTGGATTCGATCAAATATCGTTACTCCGCACATTTTTCGAAGAGATCGCATCTCAACTGCATTCAAGCTATTTTCATACTTCCTCTGACATACCCAGGATTCGCTGCCATACAATAAGGTACCAATATCGCGTTGGCTAGCTATTATGTAGAATGAATTCCCCAGTTACATAAGAAAGTGGTTGCAAATCTTCGAAGTAAAAATACAGCTCTACTTATCTATCTATCTGTACTATATTTTTTATACTATTCTTTCACCATTGGAAAGCTACATTCACCCTGAAAGAAATAGCCTATATTTTCTTATATAAAAAAAAATTGTCCACTCGTGCGAAGCCGGGACGGACTGCTAGTATCCAATATAGATAGATGGCTTGTCCGTCGCCGTTTCTAGTGCACGACTATACATAAATAATATAATATATATAATAATATAAATAATAATATATCCTCACGCCTTCCCACAAGGGTCCCCGAAGGGGTAGGCAGAGGTGTATAGGTAATACCCACACACCCACTTTCCGCCAGAGGTATATTAGGTGCCAACGTGACAGATGGCGAGTCCATCGCCGTTACTCAAGCACAACTATACATACGCCTTTGAATTTCTTCTCAGACGTATGCAGGTTTCCTCTCGATGTTTTCCTTCACCGTAAAGCTCGTGGTGTGACTAATCATTGTACTTAAGTTCAGAAAAACTCATTGGTACAGTCGGGATTCGAACTTGCGATCTTTGTGTCGCAGGCAACTGCTCGAACCACTCGGCCACCACGGCTGTATACTATACATACTCTCTTTAATTTCTTCTCAATCGCATGCATTTATGTTATCCTTGCGGTAAATGCTTGTGGTGAGACTTATTACTGTACTTAACTTCGGAAGAACTTTAAAGTACAGCCGGGATTGTTGTTGTTGCGGGCGATCACTCGAACCGCGACTTAAATAAATGTGTTAAATAAATATATTTTGTTCGCCACTGTACCGACAGAGTCCCGGCGAGTGTGACATCAGTTGTCCTCAGGGACCCGTCACGCATGTCCGTTTGTGGCTCGGTGTTTGAGTGATATATGTTCAGTGACTTTGTGCTCATATATTCCTGTTAAAATATATATATAAATAAAATATATATACTAATTATATTGTGTAAGTATTGACTTTGTAGTTGACATACCAAATAATTTTCTCTAACTATAACTTTAATCTTTCAATTTCGTTTGAAAACACCATGTATAAGGTAAGAGTATTCAAATGAAGCTGAAAACTGGATGAGGTTGATGAATATGGATGAAGCGAGGTCACTAATAGTGGAATAGCGCTCTATTCTCTCTGCCAACTCCTTGTGGGAATCGGGCGATTTTCAATGTGTATATTTGTACAATGTTTCTTATACCCAGTAATATTGTTCAAGCTATACGGAAGGTATAGTCGAAATTAATAAATGATTTTAAATTTTACGGCCTTCTGATCTAGTGGTTAGAGGTTGCGGGTTCGAATCCTGCTGAGGGCCGCTGATATTTGTGTGATGAACACGAGCATTTGTACCCCAATCTTGGATGACCTATGTATTTATGTAATTTATGTATGCATATATCTATATAAGTAGTTATATCGTTGTGTAGTTGCCATAACACGAGATTGCTTAATTTGGGACTAGGTCAACTTGTGTGAAAATATAAAAAAAATTAAGCTACTTACATAGTTTTATTGATGAAGGACTTTACTAAAAGGATAATTATTAATAAGTTCCACTCAAATAAGATAATTAAACATAAATAATAATAATATATCCTCACGCCTTCCCACAAGGGTCCCCGAAGGGGTAGGCAGAGGTGTATAGGTAATACCCACACACCCACTTTCCGCCAGAGGTATATAAGGTGCCAACGTGACAGATGGCGAGTCCATCGCCGTTACTTAAGGGAGGGAGGGCACAACGGTTAATTGCCGTTCGAATTCGGAGCAGCCCGACTGGTACCATTACCTCCACCTTACAGAAGATCGCAGCTAAATGGCATTACCCTCGGGTGTGTCGTGTTCCTGTGGTGAGTAAGGTTGCCAGGCTCCAAGAGGAAGCGGTGTGTCGGCAGCACAGGACCAGTGGTGCAATTCCGCCGTGGTGGTGACCAGGCGCGGCATGTCGGTGCGGTTGTTAGGGAGACCCGGTGAAACGGCTGTCCGCTGGCCGCCCGCATATAGTAGGGGTCCCGAACCCAGGGATCACCTAATCTCCGCCCTGGGAGGCTGACCCGCACATGTGTGTAAAGTCCTTGGTGTAGTGGTCGTGCCGGAGGAGGAGACCGGAGTGGACCCGGCCGCTGCATCAGGGGGGGATCGGGGGCCCTTCCGACTTCCGCTCCGGCAATCCGCACTACCTGTACATCACTGCGGCGGATTGAGACTGCGCTTTGTCCTCTTTGATGCCGACACAACGATTCCTCTTCTTCCTTTTCAGCACCCTTAGAAATCTAAAATGGCCAAATTTAAAAATAGTAGAAGTTTCCCAGCGGCCTACCCTTCCATATTAAAAATGGACTTTTGCAACATCAGGGGACTTCATTCTAATCTAAATGCAGTCCACCAACACCTTGAGACGACACAGCCGACTCTGCTATTTCTGACGGAGACGCAGATATCCTGCCCTGATGATACATCGTACCTGAACTACCCCGGGTACAAGATGGAACACAATTTTGTGCGCCGCGCCGGGGTATGTATGTACTTCCGGGAGGATATTTGCTGTCGACGTCTCCACGGCCTTGAAGACAGAGACCTGTCAATTTTGTGGGTGCGCGTAGACTATGGTGGCAACACCCGAATCTACGCGTGCCTTTACAGGTCCCATAGCGGTGACACAGACACAGTTCGCCTATTTGAGCACCTGCAATCGACAACGGACAAAGTACTTGAGCAGTACCCCTCCGCGGAGTTGGTGGTTTTAGGAGATTTTAACGCTCACCATGTTGAGTGGCTTGGCTCTCGGTCCACTGACTGCGCGGGGAGGGTTGCTTACGAGCTTGCCCTGGCTTATGGCTTCTCGCAGCTGGTACACGAACCAACCAGAATACCTGATATCGAGGGCCATACAAGCTCTTTACTGGACCTTCTGCTGACCACGCGACCGGACAGCTATTCCATCTCGGTGGGTGCGCCGCTTGGCACATCCGACCACTGTCTGGTCCGGACGCAAGTGCCGTGCGCAAAGGCCGAAGTGCCCCGACCCCCGGGGCGGCGGCGCATGTGGCACTACAAGGCAGCAGACTGGGATGGATTGCGTGAGTTTTACGCATCGTACCCGTGGAGGCAGATCTGCTTTGCATCAGAAGATCCAGACCCCTGTGCAGCAGCCGTCGCTGAGACGATACTGGCGGGAATGGAATGCTACATCCCAAACTCGCTAGTAGCTACAGGGGTAAAGAAACAGCCGTGGTTTAATAAGCCCTGCAAGGAAGCTAAATTATCCAAGCAAGCCTTTTTCGTCGGCAGAATTGGTAAGAGACTCGCTAGCTACCCTTCTGGCAGCCGTGCTTTTTGGTCCCTTGCCAAGGCTGCTGAGGGAAACTTTTGCCAGTCGTCCCTACCACCACTCCGTAAGCCGGATGGTAACTTAGCCCACAGTGCCAAAGAGAAAGCGGATCTATTGGGCTCTCTCTTTGCCTCGAACTCGACTATGGATGTGCGGTGTGAGAACTCTATGCCGGAGATAAGCATAACCCAACGGGAGGTCCGGCGGGAGATGCTGTCTCTGGACGTCCATAAGTCGAGCGGGCCAGACGGTATTCCGGCAGTGGTGCTTAAGCAGTGTGCTCCTGAACTGTGTCCTGTTTTGACGCGCCTATTCGCGCTTTCCTACTCCACCCAAAAAGTCCCAACTTCGTGGAAGACCGCCCACGTGCACCCAGTGCCCAAAAAGGGCGATAGATCAGACCCATCGAATTACAGGCCGATCGCCATCACCTCCCTCATCTCCAAAATTATGGAGCGAGTGATTAACACGCAACTCCTGCGATATCTAGAGGGTCACGGTTTGTTGAGTGACCAACAGTATGGCTTCCGCCACAGTCGCTCAACGGGTGACCTTCTAGTATATCTCACGCACCGTTGGTCACTCGCCATTGAGAGTCAAGGTGAGGCATTAGCTGTTAGCTTGGATGTGGCGAAAGCGTTCGATCGGGTCTGGCATCGCGGTCTTCTATCGAAGCTTCCATCCTACGGACTGCCAGAGGGATTATGCAAATGGGTCGCCAGCTTTCTGTCCAGCAGATGCATAAGAGCCGTCGTTGACGGTAGCTGCTCCGAAAGCATGGAAATTAATGCTGGCGTCCCGCAAGGCTCTGTGTTGTCCCCGACTCTGTTTCTTCTGCATATTAATGACATGCTTTCTATTGAAGGCATTCATTGCTATGCAGACGACAGCACTGGGGACACTTACTACACGGGCCGTGCTAATCTCCCTCGTTCCACTGTGGAGGAAAGTCGCGAACGACTTGTGTCTGAAATCGAGAGTACACTTCGCAGTGTCTCCGATTGGGGTCGACTAAACCTAGTTCACTTCAACCCCACTAAGACACAAGTTTGCGCGTTCACCGCAAAAAAAACTCCATTCGCTGTGGCTCCACAATTCCAGAACACTCCCCTGAACATCTCGGAGAGCATTAGGATCCTTGGGGTCGATATTTCTAGCGACGTTCAGTTCCGTGGTCATTTAGAGGACAAGGCTAAGCTGGCGTCGAGGAAGCTCGGTGTGCTCAACAGAGCTAAGCAGTACTTCACACCGCAACAAAGGCTGCAACTTTATAAGTCGCAAGTTCGGCCACATATGGAGTACTGCTGCCACCTGTGGGCTGGAGCCCCTGGATACCAGCTTGGGCCTTTTGACGCGGTTCAGAAACGCGCCGCTAGAATTGTCGACGATCCCATGCTCACAAGCGGCTTGGAATCACTAAGTCTGAGGAGAGACTTTGCCTCCCTG
This sequence comes from Drepana falcataria, assembly GCA_945859725.1. NCBI lineage: Eukaryota > Metazoa > Arthropoda > Insecta > Lepidoptera > Drepanidae > Drepana > Drepana falcataria. The sequence continues at coordinate 10,550,012 of OX243929.1, forward strand.
TGTGTGTTCTACCGCTTGTATAACGGGGAGTGTTCTGCAGAATTGTTCGATATGATGCCCACTTCCACCTTCTACCACCGCACCTCTCGCCATCGACGGGGAATTCATCCCCATACCTTGGAACCACAAAGGTCTCGCACTGTGCGCTTCCAAAGAAGTTTTCTTCCGCGAACGCTCAGGCTGTGGAATGAGCTCCCCGTTGAGGTTTTCCCTGGAGAGTACAGCATGGAGTTCTTCAAGAAGGGTGTGAAAAGATTCCTGCAGGGTCGGCAACGCGCGAGTGATACCCCTGGTGTTGCAAGCGTCCATAGGCGGCGGTAACCGCTTACCATCAGGCGGACCGCATGCTTGTTTGCCACCCAAGTGGTATAAAAAAAAAAAAAAAAAAAAAATACTCCAGCACGACTATACATACGCCTTTGAATTTCTTCTCAGACGTATGCAGGTTTCCTCTCGATGTTTTCCTTCACCGTTCAGCTCGTGGTGTGACTAATCACTGTACTTAAGTTCAGAAAAACTAATTGGTACAGTCGGGATTCGAACTTGCGACCTTTGCGTCGCAGGCAACTGCTCGAACCACTCGGCCACCACGGCCACCAATTAAACATTATTATATATATACTATCTATGTATTATGTGCATAGCTGCGCCTCTGTTTGCCAATTATTGTTGTTGCACTAGTTGCTTTATTATTATCATAGCAAAGTTCTAATTTGAGGTACATTTAACAAACGCAGTCTCCTGATACGGAAAGTTCAGGGGTCCATTACAATTCTGATAACAGTTAGTATGTTTTTTTGAAGTATTGAGAATAATATAAATTATTTAATGTATTATATCGGCCTTCCCATAAGGGTACCCGAAGGGATAGGCAGAGGTGTGTAGGTAGTACGCACGGAAAGAGGGTTCTTTCCGCCAGAGATCACATATACTCAAACATTTTATCAACCGGGATAGTGAGTGTTAATGGCTGCGATACACTTTCTTTACTATATAATATAATATAATAATATATATTTTAATAATAATAATAATCTATATTTAATTTTTTAATAATAATAATATATATTACTTTCTTTACTATTGCAGTCATAACCGCACATTAATATGTAAACTACAATTATTTTAAATTATTATTATTATTTAAAAAAATACGTAATATCTGTTCCTAAATAAATATATAAAATAAATAAATAAACATACACTAAGTTGGCTTTGTGAAAACAGAAAGAAGAAGAAACAAAGAAAACTTTTATTTATTAATGTCTATGTGACACAGTCATCTTTTATTTATTAATGTCTATGTGACACAGTCATCTTTTATTTATTAATGTCTATGTGACACAGTCATCTTTTATTTATTAATGTCTATGTGACACAGTCATCTTTTATTTATTAATGTCTATGTGACACAGTCATCTTTTATTTATTAATGTCTATGTGACACAGTCATCTTTTATTTATTAATGTCTATGTGACACAGTCATCTTTTATTCGCTTCTAAACCTATCTTCATAAAGTTTGCCTAGAAGTTGACCGTATGTAGTGGTTCGAGTAGCTGTCTGCAACACAAAAATTGCAAGTTCGAATCCCGACTGTACCAATAAGTTTGTCTTCACTTTAGTGCAGTTATTAGTCACACCACGAGCGTTACGGTAAAGGGAAAAATCGAGAGGAAATCTGCATGCGTTTGAGAAGAAATTCAAAAAGACGTATGCAAAGTCGTGCTTGAGTAATGACGAACTCACCATCTGTCACGTTGGCATCTAAGATAAATATCAAGCGGAAAGTGTGTGTGTGTGAGTACTACCTACTACCTACTCAATATTTGCCTACCCATCGGAGATCTTTGTGGGCAGGCGTGAAGATATAGGTAAGCACAACAACGGTTGTCCAAATAAAAAAAAAATCCAAGAAAACTCCCCCTTACTTCTATTAATTCTACCGCATATGTATTTGCATAAATACAAATGGACCTTAATCGAGTCGAGGTCACACACCTCTGGTACTATAAAAGTGTCCCGTACACGTGTTTAACATGCCCTAATTCTATTCACTAAGCTATAATACCATCTCGGTAAGCCCGCGACTTATTGAAAGAGTTTTATACTGTGATTTTTTTAGTTGATGTAATATTCAAGAGCCATGGTGGACGTGTAGGTCGAGTAATAATAATAATAAATTTATTTATTCAAAAAGTGTCCATTTTGCTAGTAAATGTTTTTCTTACATCTATGTTAGTAAATATAATTTTGCGACAAAGTACATTACATGTGTGCAAAATGTGTGGTCAGATATATTCAAATAGGATTATCTGACCAGCACTCGAACAAACGCTTTCATGATTGCCGAATCATATTTATTGGCAATCACTTGGAGGATGCTATATATGGTAATGCCTGCAAAACAATTATTGCAAGCTCGAATCCCGCCTGTACCAATGAGTTTTTCGGAACTTAAGTACAGTGATTAGTAACACTACGAGCTTTACGGTGAAGGAAAACGTCGAGAGGAAATCTGCATGCGTTTGAGAGGGAATTCAAAGACGTGCTATATATATATATATATCCCCCATACTTGGGTACTATTGCTGTAACGAAAAAAATATTGTATATGCCTAATGATTTGAAAAGAGAAACCATGGAGTTCCTTGCCGGTTCTTCTCCATGGAAGCGACCAACCCGAACCGTGCTTCTTTTTCGACGTTTTATAAGTGCCCACCTGGGCCTATGTGAAATAAAAAGATTTTGATTTTGATTTTGATTTTATATTTCTTGTGTCCGTGTGTTAGTCATCGAACTCCTCCTAGATTGCTTAACCATTTGGTTTGCTTGGATTTTTTTGTGTTACATTAAGTTGATTCTATAATGGTTGGTATATATAACATCATCACGCCGATTCCCCAACGGGGTAGGCAGAGAGTATAGAACGCCAGATGTCTCTAGACTAACATACCTCTTCCGCTTCATCTAGATTCATCAGTCTCCTTATACATGCTCGTCGGTTTCGAGTTTCAATTTATAATTAGATACTAGTTAATTTGTGTACCAACCCTTGTGAGATATTAAGATACTATTCATATAAACACTGTATACAAATATTTGTGTCTTCCAATTACCTTGTTCCCAAGAGAATCTCTTTGTGTAAACGTATTACATCACTCAATTAATGCTAACAGCTAAACCAATTATTTATATTTATTTAGTATTAGTAAGCCGTGGTGGCCGAGTGGTTCGTGGTGGACACAAAGATCGCAAGTTCGAAAGTCGACTGTACCAATGAGTTTTTCTGAATTTAAGTACAGTGATTAGTCACACCACGAGCTTTACGGTGAAGGAAAACATCGAGAGGAAACCTGCATACGTCTGAGAAGAAATTCAAAGGCGTATGTATAGTCGTGCTTGAGTAACGGCGATGGACTCGCCATCTGTCACGTTGGCACCAAATATACCTCTGGCGGAAAGTGGGTGTGTGGGTATTTATTACCTATACACCTCTGCCTACCCCTTCGGGGACCCTTGTGGGAAGGCGTGAGGATATATTTATTTATATTATATTATATATTACATTAGTGAATATGCCCTAATAAATGTTATTATTATATATTAATACTAAAGCGATAGAAGTCTCAAGTCTAGAGAGAACTGACACTCTTCTCACTCTGCCTACCCCGTGAGGGACTTGCCGCGATGAGATGAGAGTATAGTGTTCATGTTAGTACATTGTTATTTAATCTGAGTCCCAATATTCAAAACAAGTATTTTACTTGTATGAGCCGTGGTCTAGCGAAAAACAAAATCAAAATCTTTTATTCAACGTAAGGGACACAGGGAACACTTATTGAACATACTCAGTAAAAAACTACAGTTGCTAAAGTTACCACCGTTTCCAAGAAGTAAACCTGTCAGTAAAAGACGGTTGCGGTTCTCGTAGTTCTCGTAGCCTGTAAAGTAGAGAAGTTTGAATTCTCACTGTACCAACATGATTTTGTTTACTGAAGGTCAGTGATTATGCACACCAAGAGCTTTACGGGACTTTGCCGGGACGATACATGCATACGTTTCATAATAAATTCAAAGGCGTATGAACTATAGTCCTGTATGAGCAACGGTGATGGATTCGCCATTTGTAACACTGTTAGCGCCTAAAAGAGGACACTTACATCTACCTATCCCTTTGTTCCTCATATGGACAGGGGTGAGCATAATATTTACTATTATTAATTACAATCATCACACCGACACTCGCGAGGTAGACAAAAGTAGAGTGCCATTTTTTTTTTATACCACTTGGGTGGCATACAAGCATGCGATCCGACTGATGGTAAGCGGTTACCGCCGCCTATGGACGCTTGCAACAACAGGGGTATCACTCGCGTGTTGCCGACCCTGCAGGAATCTTTTCACACCCTTCTTGAAGAACTTGCTAAATTTGCTAAGACTTTTCACCCCATTCAACAGTCTCTTCATTTATACATGCTCGCCGGTTCAGAATTCTCATAACGTTCCCATCCTTAATTTTCCGATCGATTTGATCTAGGTAGTTGTTACATGGTTGTACAATTTATTAAGGTATTTGTAATTTTTGACCAACGAGTATGTCTGAACTGGAACGATATTACCACATAACAAACTCCATACCTTTATAATGTTTTCGCTGAAAACGTCACTAGATACAATTTACGACCTCGCAGCGACGACAACACAAAACCTTCTCGAATGAATTTGTATTAATTTTGACAAAACGTAAATTAAACTGTCATGCTTCAGCGCTGATGTGCTGTTAATTGGTGTGCGTGTCTGTACCTACAAACATTGATTTGTACTTGTGTGCGTGACTGTACCTACATTGATATAAACTGTAGGATCGAAATATTGTCTCCTTTAGCGTTGAAGGCGTTCTGATTTTCACTGTTTTATTTTGACATTCAATTCTTACTTGCTATCTTTCCACTTTTAGAAAAAATCCTCTAGACTTTGCGGGTTCGCAATATGTATTATACATAGCCTATGTAACGTAAGCATTCATCACTATATTGATAAAAAATATACTACATAAAATATACACAAACATACAAACATTACTCCCTAATATTGGTATTAGTTGTTCAAATCCATAATAAGGTTTGCGTTATAGTACTGTAGCTATACTTATAAATAGACCCAGCGTTTCGTGAGTTTATTTATATTCTTATCGAAATCACTTCGCACCCAACAAAGTCATAGATTTATCCCAGAGACAGCTTTGTTAGTGTGAAGGATTTGCTCCAGCGGACTACAAAGAAAGCGTCCACATTATTGGAATGTATTCGTTATCACTCGCTGATAACACTGACCGATGCTCCTGCCGTACTTTCAGGGAAAAACGACGTAACTCGACAAGGATACCAATGCATAAACAGCTTTTCCTACTTGGGAATAACGTTTATATTTCAATGACGCAACTTGTGTATTTACGAGGGGAATTCGAGTCAAAAGGTCAAAGAACACTGGCTGATAAGGTTTGCTGATTGTCAGTACTTAGAGCAAAATGTTTTGTTTGAATATTAGCATTACGTAGATAAGTATTTATGCACCTATTCTATTTGGTGTATCACTTAAGTGGTCAAAGTATGGCAGTAATTAGCTCCATGCCACACAACGTGTGTTATCGGACCTCAGAAATCCCTTAAGCCTTTTTCATTTAACTTTGTTGCACGAAAACCTTAGTGGGTTCTGAACTTGCTTCGTCTTACCTCCTTGTCAGTTCGGCAGGAGTGCCTCAAGCGCCGCCAACATGGTACTTTGAACCAAGAATATTTTTTGTGGTTTGGAAACTCAAAGGGCCTGTGAATCAGATACTCTTAATTTTTTTAAGGAGTTCCGGAGTTAACATTCGCAGTCCTCCCTTGGCAAGAAGCCTAGTGAATATTTCGCTCAGCGAATCGGCATTACATCGCCATACAACGTGGCAATGCCGCCCATCTTCTTGGCACCCTTCCGCGGGACACGGATTTTATTTATAAATATCATACGTACCTACAGTGAAGTTAGTTTATTGGTATTATATAGAATAAGCCCTCACACCTTCACGCAAGGGTCCCCGAAGGGGTAGGCAGAGGTGTATAGGTAATAACCACACACTCACATTCCGCCAGATATATATTTTAGGTGCTAACGGGACAGATAAGTCCGTCGCCGTTACTCAAACACGACTATACGTACGTACGCCTTTGAATTGCTTCTCAGACGTATGCAGGTTTCCTCTCCATGTTTTCCTTCACCGTAAAGCTCGTGGTGTAAATAATCACTGTACTTAAGTTCAGAAAAACTCATTGGTACTCGGCCGCCACGGCTCTTATATAGAAGTAAAGTCTTATTGTGGTTAATTGGTAAACAAAGTGGTTAATAGCCAAACTTTATCCGATTTACATAGAAGTGCTAACGTTTTCGTTCAGGTTTACGTCGTCAGGTCGACTATCTCGACTTTCCCTCTATTATCAAATTCCTTTTCAACGTAAATATTCCGATTTCTCATTGGTTTTTCCTCAACATATAACATACGTTACAAAACAGACACAACAAGTAAGGCGCATCTGCGTGTCAATGGTCAACCGTCACAGTTGTAAATAGAAATTAATAACTACATGCAATTTTGAAACCTACATGAAAGTGCATTGAATCGAAATTCGGTTGAATGAACTTCCATTGATAAGGTAGCGGTCACGGGCAAGATAGTGTAAGTAATATCCTTTGTGATAAATATTTTTGTCATACATTAGAGATAATGTAGGCCGTGATGGACCGACTAAAATGTATGTGTTGCAGTAATGAGTTCCTTGGGGAGGGAGGAGGATTGTTATATTGTGTTGGCAGCAGAGGGATTAGTCCTATTATGCTGCTAACACAGTATAACTCTCCGAACACAGAGTGGGCAACGCGCAAGTGATACATACTTCGGTATTGTAAGCGTAAATAGGCTGCGGTAACGGTTGTCCATCGGGTGGGCCGTATGCTTGTTTGCCATTCTCGTTGTATAAAAAAAAGCTTTGAATATTAAAACTTACATACATTACATACATTTTCATACACTTCAAACATTAGAAATATAACGTTCATTCGTATACATTACTAGCATATGCCTGGAGTCCGAAAAAGTAGCTCAGCGGGAATCGAATCCGCGACCTCAAGTTTCGCAGGTAGGATCTTTTACCGCTAGACCAGACGACCGTTAAATAAATGAGTATATTTTATTTTTAATTTTCTTTTTACTTTGTGTAAGGAACATATACAATTTCACTCAATAAAAAAAAACAAAATCATAAATTAAAATTAGCTTAATACATAGACAAACAATGTCCATATATTATTGGATGTTATGGATTTACAGACTTTGCTGTGTACCATTTTCTTTTGCTAAAATTAAATCTTCCAACCATAATATTAATAGGAATAAGTCTAGACTGGGTATAAGTACTAATCCCAATCACACTTTCACAATATCACAGTTCGTTTACAAGACCAACGTAGTAACATCGCTTTGATCTGGTGATTAGGGGTTTGTTAAGCTTAGTTCATACGTAAGACTTAAACTTCTCTCTTTCGAGTGAGTCTTATTTTAGAAAGAGGCAGGCAATTTGGTTGTTTGCTTAAAAGCGCTATTTAATTAGATCGCATTTTGAGCAATGCTATGTATTTTTAGATAGGCAGGTAGAGGTGTGTAGGAGGTAACCACACACTCACTTTTTGCTGGAGATATATTTTTGGTGCCAATGCGACAGATGGCGAGTCCATCGCCGTCACTCAAGCACGACTATACATACGCCTTTGAATTGCTTCTCAAACGTTTGCAGGTCTCCTCTCGATGTTTTCCTTCACTGTGTGACTAATCACTGTGTTGAGTTGTTTGCAACACCGAGATTGCAAGTTCAAATCCCGACTGTACCAATGTTTTTCTGAACTGAATATTAATATTGAATTAAATATGAAACGAGATAACATAGTATTTCCTATCAAAGTACCAGAGGTAAAGGTAGAACCTTTTAGCCCTCCCAAAATTGTAAACCGCATCTTGAGGAAAATTCGCTTCGCGGAACTTTGCGGTCTGGGTTCATTTGCCTTAGGCAACTGCTATCTGGCAGATTGTGGTTACTGGATTTATTTGCGTAATTAAAAAGGGACTTGCTCACTATTGTTTCTATTCCTTGATTACTCGAATTAATTTAAGTCCAATGAATAGGTCTCAAAAGTCTAATAATATTTTTTATGAGTGTTATCACCTCACATTTCTAATGATGTATAGAACGTTAATTCAGAAAGAATTATATATGTTTACTAATTTACTGTTTATTGTTTCAGATAAGTGAAAAAAATCAGAGAAGATTATGACACAGTGTTTTGTGAGTGAAAATAGTTGTTAAAATGACAATGGGGTATGGACGTGCGACGCCGACGGTGTTCGGTGTTGTAATGACTTTTTTCTTGTGTGTTTCCTTTGAACTTACCTCGGTGGAGGGGAGAGAGGAACCACACAAGTTTACCATTGAAGAATTGTTGACTACCCACTATGACAATAAGAATTCTGGTGATAGCGGTATGGATCCATGTAAAGCTGGTAAGTCTACCATATCTTTTATCACCTGCAACTCAACTCATAATGTATATCAATATAAAATGTATATTCATTTCTTAATATTACTTTGATATAGTGATTAGTCACACCACGAGCTTTACGGTGAAGGAAAACATCGAGAGGAAACCTGCATACGTCTGAGAAGAAATTCAAAGGCGTATGTATAGTCGTGCTTGAGTAACGGCGATGGACTCGCCATCTGTCACGTTGGCACCTAATATACCTCTGGCGGAAAGTGGGTGTTTGGGTATTACCTATACACCTCTGCCTACCCCTTCGGGGACCCTTGTGGGAAGGCGTGAGGATATAATATTACTTAATATGTATGAAGAGACTGATGAATGTAGATGAAGCGGAAGATGTGTGTAAGTCTACAGAGAACTCTTCACTCTCTGCCTACCTGTAAATGGCTCAGTGTGACAATGGAAGTATGCGTACATGTATTAACATTGAAGGCTCCTTACACTGGTTTCTGAAAGGGTTCTTTACCACAAACATTTTTCCGGATCTATAAATATTTTCTAACGTGACAGACGGTGAGTCCATTACGGTCAGTCAAACACGACTTTATATACGTGTTGTATATAAAGTCGTAATTAAAGTTAAATGTGTGATAAGTAATTGTAGATAAATCCTGTAAAACTCGCGGCCGAAGTTTGAATCTTTACTTTTGATGCGACTACATAAACCACTCGGTCCTCACAACTTGTTGGTTTGAAGGTACATATTCGTTACCTTTGCCTTAAACTTACTTACCGTACCTTGCTCTAAAACTTTACTCAATTCAAAAATCGTTCTGAGCTGCCCGAACGAAATGTTGAAATAACGAAAACACCCCTCATAATATCTTAGACAGAGTTACAATAAAATTATCACTCAGTGAAATGTTTGTCGAAAATGGAACGGTAAAATTGCAGGTTTTTATCCCCGTCAGCGCTTATCTTTAAAGCTGTGAGATTTGGGGCCAAACAAACCGTGAAAGAGGCCTCCACGCCAGCGAGGATTTTAAGAACACCTTATTATGCCTACCAACTGATTAGCCATGAAACGGATTTTCTCTTCTGCACTGGTTCAAGTCATAGGGGATTCTTTTTAGTATCGCAATGTATATGAGTGGCTGAATGGTTTGAGCAGACGAAATTAACATACATACATACATATCATCACGCCAAGTCCCTAACGGGGTAGGCAGAGAGTATAGAGCGCCAGTTCTCTCTAGACTTACAAACATCTTTCGCTTCGTCCACATTCATCAGTCTCTTCATACATGCTCGTCGGTTTCGAGTACTCTTAACGTTCCCGTCCTTGAGAGTCCGATCTATTTGATCCAGGTAGTTGGAACGTGGCCTTCCTCTGCCTCTTCTTGCACACACTTTTGCTTTGTGTATCTGTTTCGTCAATCTTTCTTCACATTAAGATTATGACTTGAAATTAACATTATGTTAACATTATACAAAAGAAATTCAAATACGTCATCAAGAAAAATGTCGATAATAATAATAATATATTAGGGACATAAGTACCTACAACCGGAGTTTAACAAGTGTGAAACAAAGACTTACACTATTGTACAAATAATATCTCCTCACGTCTTCCCACAAGGGTCCCCGAAGGGGTAGGCATAGGTGTATATGTAGTACACACACACACACTTTTCGCCAGAGATATATTTTAGGTGCCAAGGTGACAGATGGCGAGAGAGAGAACTAGTTACTCAAGCACGACTATAAATACGCCTTTGAATTGCTTCTCAGACGTGTGCAGGGTTCCTCTCGATTTTTTCCTTCACTGTAAAGCTCGTGGTGTGACTAATGACTGCACTAAAGTTCAGAAAAACTCATTGGTACAGTCTGGATTCGAACTTGCGATCTTTGGGTCGCCGGCAACTCGAACTACCCGGCCACCACGGCTCTTAATGTATAAATAAAACCAATATAACCAAACCACACGCGACTCACCATCTATCACGTTGACACCTAAATATCTCCGGCGAAAATACATCTATGGGCCCCTTCGGGGACCGTTATGGGAAGGCGTTAAGATGTCAATTGTATTTCCTCTATCGCTGTAAATCACACTTTGGACCAGGACCGTGAAGACCAAAGAGGGTTGCTTTTTATCACCGACCGTTGATTTCTGTTTTAGCACTTTTTAATGGCGCGCCCCACCGGATTTAAATACCCACATTGTCCCAACTCTTGTTGGACTTTTTCTGTTTCAAAAGTTTTCCTAGCTTCGTTTGTCGGCTATCTTTTTTAGTGGCGCAGTAGGTACGGAATTTCATTTCATTGTTCTAATACATTGCTATGTACTATGTACTAGACCACGACTAGGCAAACGTAGTGTAGGACGCCCTCCGACCAGGTGGGATGACGAGTTGCGAAGGAATGCTGGCAGATGTTGGATGCGGCAAGCTGAAGACAGGGCGCTATGGCGCTCATTAGGGGAGGCCTATGTCCAGCAGTGGACTAGAGTGGGCTGATGATGATGATGATGATGTACTAGGTATCCTGCCTATAGCATATAATTTGATTATATTGGTAGTTTTTTATTTCTTTTTCTACATAACATATCTTCTCAATATTTTTCTTCATAAAACATCTCGTGTGCTCCAGCTAATAATATCAAGACAAGCGCTGTTCTAAATTTGTTGAACTGCAAAGATGGAACATTATGAAATATTTCATGATAGAGGAACAAGTATCCTTACAAACTTTAGCAGCTATCATATTTGTTGGATACTCAGTAAGCTGTGTGGAGTGCGTGTTGCGTAAAAGTTTAGAACTACTGCAGAACTACGGCGGAAGTATTACTCGCTAAGTATCACAAAAAATCCATATTATGTTAATGCAAATAGAAACTTTGGTAGATATATCGACATTCTGTACCTGTTTTTAAACAAGGTTCATATAATACCTCATTGCATCTTAACGCCTTCCCGCAAGATTCCCGAACGGGTAGGCAGAGGTGTAATAACTCTTTTGATCGGAGATATATTTAGATGCCGGGGTCAACCATGTTTTTAAACTATAGGTACATACATTCTCTGGCGGAAAGTGGGTGTATGGGTATTAGCTATACACCTCTGCCTACCGCTTCGGGGACCCTTGTGGACAGGCGTGAGGATATATACTATACAAACGTATTTGAATTTCTTTTCAAGATGGTGGTGTCTACTTAAGTTCAGAAAGAACTCCTTCGTACAGACCGCGGTTTAAATCTACAATATTGATGGTAGGTTTCAAACCACTCACAAAACCTCCTTATCTTGGATAAATAAGTATTGAGGTATATGTTACAATTGTAAATGTCTCATTCTACAAGCTCAGCCATTCTCTGAGGAATTCCAGAACCGTTATATTTCGCAGAAACACAGCACTTCCCGAGAATACTGTCATTTATTAATTTGCATAAAATAACATAAAGCCGTGGTGGCCGAGTAGTTCGAGTAGCAAGTTTCGAGCCTGCAACACAAATATTGCTCGAAGTTCGAATCCCGTCTGTACCAATGAGTTTTTCTGAAATTAAGTACAGTGATTAGTCACACTACGAGCATTACGGAATACATCGAGAGGTAGCCTGCGTACGTTAGAGAAGAAATTCAAAGGCGCATGCATAGTCGTGCTTGAGTAACGGCGATGGACTCGCCATCTGTCACGTTGGCACCTAAAATATATCTATGGCGGAAATTAGGTGTGTGGTTACTACCTATACAGTGTTAATGTAGTGTTCGTAATTTCCCGAAAACCGGTAAAAAAACAACACGATAAAATAAATCAATTAACACATCAACAAATCGTTCCGGTTGTTTTGAAATAACCGTTAAGCTTTATCGGCGCGGACACACGACCGTAATTTCGGCTCGCACTCTATAAACCTTTAAAGTCAATAAAGCGGTCCCTCATCTAGCGAACCGTAAAAATCCTAACAATACCGGTTTTTACCGTGCGCGATTTATTCCACGACTGCACGACTTAAGGAATTCTTTCTACTCCTACATTTATTTATCCATCTCTATTTGTAGTGGTGAAAGCTCGGTAGGTAGCGTTTACATTGATCAGCTTTTAACGTTGTTCATATTAATAAAGAGATAGAGAAGAATTGACGTGACAGAAGGGAGAAAGGATGCTTGTGACAGAAACAGACGTGAAAATGATTTCTACGATAATAACCGAATACTTAATACTAATGTAACATATTAAATACGAAAAGGCGTAGTGTTACAAATCCGGTTCCAAGGTTTTATAAATCCCAAAATACGAGGAAGAAAGACGTAACAACGACAAGTTGGCCTGACTGTCACCAACACTTAGTTACCTATATTATATTGGAAGGCTACATTTGATACGCTGAATTGCGTAGCATTATAAAGCCGGTTCCAAGGTTTTATAAATCCCAAAATACTATAGAGAAAGGCGTGACAAACTTGATACGTTGGCGAGTCTGTCACCAACTTAGTCACGTTTATTATACTGGCAGGCTACATCATTTAACTGTTTCAAACATATAATATGTTGTTCATTTATCGAATATTCTTTGAAATCTTTCACATACTTATATCCACAGAGGGACCTGCAATTGCGCTACGATTTCCTACAAGTCTATTAAATCGAAGGTAGACTTTCGTTCAGTATGCTACGCATGGCTGCTACGAATTTCGTAGCGCGTAGCAGCGGTAGTACCAATTTCCCAATACATTGGATTGCTACGAGTAAGTAGACATTATTCGATAGTAAATGTTTTTTTTCGAATCATGTACTGTGGTCAACAATTTAATTTTTGTGGACATAAGACTGATGGAAATAAGCTGAAAATAGAACAGTGGTATTCCAGAAGTTGTGAGCTACAAAAGTATTTTTTATAATAATAAAATCATAATATATCACGCCTTCTCACAAGGGTCCCCGAAGGGCTAGGCAGAGATGTATAGGTAAAACCCACACACCCACTTTCCGCCACAGATATATTTAAGGTGCCAACGTGATAGATGGCGAGTCCGTCACCGTTACTCAAGCACGACTATACATACATACGCCTTTGAATTGCATCATAGACGAAGGGAGGTTTCTTATATTTTTTTTATTAGTTCCATTTATTGAGCTCTATCACGTATTTGATCAACTATCATGTTCTCTAAGACACCCTGTATAAAGGTAGGTAGGTAGTATATGCACAATAAAACTTCTGGTCCTCCATATTTTCCGCCAGTACACATTTCCGTAAACTTTAGATTCCAAGCCATGCTTTTCAATGCCCCACCTCTCTGTATTTCAAAGGAGGTGTGGCGTTGAGCCATTAACCTTATATTTAAAGCTTTGTCCTAATTTAATAGAGCTTTATAAACGCCCGTTCGCATTTATTTCCTACTATTATTATAAATGCATACAATTTGTAAGGATATATGTATTGATATTTGTTATTCAATCACGCCAGAAGGGTAATGACATTTGATACAATTTGGTACATATCATCACGCCGAGTGATGACAGACGCCCTAACGGGTAAGACAGAGAGAATATAGCGCCCGTTCTCTCTAGACTCTCATGCCTCTTTCACTTCGTCCACATTTATTACTCTTCATACATGCTCGCCGGTTTCGAGTACTCTTGACGTTGGCACAAAGATAATTCATAATATAATAATAATAATAATAATATATATCCTCACGCCTTCCCACAAGGGTCCCTATAACCTATTATATAGGTAATACCCACACACCCACTTTTCGCCAGAGGTATATTAGGTGCTAACGTGACAAATGGCGAGTCCATCGCTGTTACTCCAGCACGAGATACATACGCCTTTGAATTTCTTCTCAGACGTATGCAGGTTTCCTCTCGATGTTTAACTTCACCGTAAAGTTCGTGGTGTGACTAATCACTGTACTTAAGTTTAGAAAAACTCATTGGTACAGTCGGTATTCGAACTTGCGACCTTTTCGTCGCAGGCAACTGCTCGAACCACTCGGCCACCACGGCTTTATATATACTAATAATATTAATAATAATAATATATCCTTTATTGTACAAACACACACATTTACAAAAACAAACAGAAATGACAAAGAAAACATATAGTAGGCACAATAGGCGGCCTTATCGCAAAAACGATTTCTACCAGGCAACCCAAGTGTAGAGAGAGGTAAGAAACAGAGAAAGAAAAGGTAGGTGTGACAGTTGAGAGCATGAAATAGAAACAATTATTATAATATATAAATAATAGGCATTCTACATAAATAAATACGAAAACATATACTTATATAACATACATACAATAATATATACATATATATATAAACAAGTTAAAAAGAGAAATAGTGTTCAAATAAAATCTTTTTGAAGGAGATTAATGTCTGTGCAAGCCTGATGTTCTGGGGCAACGAATTCCAAAGACGGACAGCTTGCGCAGTGAAAGACTTGGAATAGGAAGAAGAGGTGAAGGTAGGAGTTTTAAGGACAAGTTCTCTGGTTTTACGGAGTAGGTGCAGGTTGGAAAAAAGAAATTCAAAGCGTTCCTGAAGATATCTGGGGGCTCTAGGATCAAACAAAGTTTTGTAAAGAAGTAATAGGATATGAGTATTCCGGCGAAGTCAGATGGGTAGCCACTTGAGCCTACGGCGAAATTCAGAAACGTGGTCATATTTGCGTAATCCAAATACGAACCGTCTGCAGAAATTTTGAAGGCGCTCAAGCTTGTTAAGTTGCTCCTCAGTAAGGTCAAGATAGCTGACGTCAGCATAGTCAAGGATAGGAAGGAGCAATGCTTGGGATAGCTTAATTTTAGCGTCTATAGGCAAGAAATTACGAAGGCGTCTAAGGGACCCCGCGGCTGCAAACATCTTCCGACTTACCTCTGCAACCTGAGGTGCCCAAGACAGAGATTTGTCAAGAAGAATAGGCGGCATCTGTTCCCACCTCACCTGGGCTATCAGTCTACTGGTACCAATAATTATGGACTGAGATTTTGCAGGATTTACTTGGAGCCCATGATTCCTGCTCCAGTTTGAAATAACATCCAGATCCATATTGGTAGCTCTAATAGCACAGGGGAGGGAGGAAAGAGACGCTTGTGTGTAGATCTGGAGATCGTCTGCATATAGGTGGTAAGATGAAGTGATATTGAGAGTGATAGATTTAATAAATATTGAGAAAAGAAGTGGAGATAAGACGCCACCTTGTGGGACGCCTGCAGACGTAAAACACCAAGACGATAATCTATCATCCAAGCGTATACGTTGCCTGCGCCCGAACAAGTAACTTCGAAACCAGTCAACAACAGTTGGAGATACGTTAAGGGAACCTAGTATGGCAAGCAGTATGTCGAAATCGACGGTGTTGAATGCGTTGCTGAAATCAAGCAGCGTCAGGATTGTCAGTTGTGATTTTTCCATGCCAGCACGTATGTCGTCAGTGACTTTTACCAAGGCTGTGTAATAATATTATTAAATAATAATATTATTAATAGGGCTTTGATGGCAGAGGGTCACAAAGTTGCAAGTTTGGATCCCGACTGCGCGAATGTTACGTTTTCTAAACTTAAATACAGTGTTTAGTCACACAAGCGTTTCTGCTCAATATTTGTTAACATTCTTGAATAATATAATATTTCAGTAGTAAATCTCGTGTTTTAAAAAAGATTGTACATTAAATTGTACAAGGTAATATGACAGGCAAGAGCTTCGTCGCGAGTGAAGTCACAAAACAGGAAAAAACACTTAAATTCAAAACGACAAGAATCGCTTCACAAAAACACCTCCATCTGGAAAGATTGACGGAATCATTTACAATGTAAATCAAAAATACTGGGACGCTTTTTCGGACGTGCTCTCGTCGAACATTTTTAGGCAGGACGTTAATAACGAATCAAAGAATATTATGATTTCAGATCGGATTCGCTATGAAGAGAATTGCAAAGCAGATGGTGTGAATTAGGGTAGGATTGTAAGGGGAAGAAAACACGTTGATTTGGACTATGAAACACATGCTAACGTTGATTTGGACATATGAAACACATGTCGTGTTACGTTGATTTGGACATATAAAACACTTGTCATGTTACGTTGATTTGGACATATGAAACACTTGTCATGTTACGTAGATTTGGACTTATGAAACACATGTCATGTTACGTAGATTTGGACATATGAAACACAATGTCATGTTACGTTAATTTGGACATATGAAACACAATGGCATGTTACGTTAATTTGGATATAGAAAAGCTGAGTGACGAAGCAAATACATAATACGAATTTGTTTCACTAAAACACGTACCTATTTCAAACCGATTGAACTATCGGGGTTAAAACTTAAAGATACAATAATTCCATTAACTACTATTTTTAAATACATAATAATCTCCACTCTGAATCCTACACGGGATAGATAGAAGGAGTTGTGTGCCAGTTTTCTCTACACTCATCCACACTCATTAAATTCTTCATACATGCTCGCCGTTTTCAAGTATTCTTGATGTCCATCCCTGAGCGTCCGATTGATATTTATAGTGACATGTATAACTATGTATATGACATCTATTCATATAGCAGGTCTTGTACGGCTCATTTTCCTACAAACTGGAAACTCTCCAAACGGCTATTATATCGAACAGGCCAGGAAAACTTGCATGTAAAAATGGCCTTTATTAAAATTGGACATTGAAAATCTTAAGTCGTGTGAAAAGAGACATGTCGTATCTGCCATCTGAAAAATGCCTTCCCATTATTGGAGTATGAAAGAGGAGTGTGGCTTTGCTCCGTATTAAGGACGAACATTTACATTTACCTAGATTTCTGAGCACAGGAAAAATTACTTGTCACACATTTTTTCTCCCAGTCGCATTCTTGGTAAAATTGTGGGAATTAGAATTCCAGTTTTGTAAATCCGTAAGCTTAATATAATAAAACAATTTTATATTAATAAAGAAGAGATTTAACGATTATTATTATTATATTACCTATACACCTCTGCCTACCCCTTCGGGGACCCTTGTGGGAAGGCGTGAGGATATATTATATTATGTTAATTAACGATACCTATTCAATTTACATACTAAAAGTAGTGAAATATATCGAAACGAAACATATTGTGACAAAATAGAATGCCAGTTCTTTCTAGAATTATAAAATATGACTTCATTCACAATCATCAGTCTCGTCATACATTCTCGCCATATTTGAGTACTCTCGGTGTACCCCTCCCTGAGTGTTCAATAATAATTTCTCTACTTCCAGACATTTTCGCATATAGATAATAATATTTTTTTTTATATAATATGGTTATACTGCGAGTTCAAGCCCGCAGTATAAACAATATATACAAAATTTCATACGTGCAATTTTGTCTGTGATTACTAAAACCACTCAACCTTCACGAATCTATTACAGTATATGAATGGCATTGTATATCTACACGTTTATTATGTCCGTTTAAATTGATTGTGCGTAAATTCGGTGTTTAATTCAAATTATAAAAATCCTTTACGGTGAAGGAAAACATCGAAAGGAAGCCTGCATACGTCTGAGAAGCAATTCAAAGGCGTATGTATAGTTGTGCTTGAGTAACGGCGATGGACTCGCCACCTGTCACGTCGGCACCTAAAATATGTGTCTGGCGGAAGGTGGGTGTGTGGTTACTAGCTTTAAACCTCGGCCTACCCCGTGGGGACCCTTGTGGGAAGGCGTGACGATATATTAAAATTATGACACAAAGTTATAAATGAACTGCCATCCTTTGCATAATTCTAAAAAATCCAACAGCTAGCTCCGCTGCGTGTACTTAACGTCGGGTGAAGGTAATTTTCCTCTACGCTACGTGAGCCATCTGAGCTTGGTCTCATTTCGCTTAAAAATTATGGGACACGGTGATTCTATGACACTCTTTTCCCTATTAAGATCCTCTGCTCTCATTTAATATTTATGTAGATCGCTTAACATTCATAAATACCCTGGAACAATTCCACACCAATTGTCATAGCACCAAAGTAAGCAAAGCTTGTATTATGGTAACTACACACCGATATAATTACTTATATAGATAGATTTATTCATCATCATATAAGACACCCAAGACTAAGGTACACATACACGTGTTCATCAAACAAATACCTGCCCTCAGCGGGAATCGAACCCGCGACCTGTCAGGAGCATTAACCACTTGACCAGATGGCCGTCACACGCACGTAACGCATCATCTCTAACACCTAAAATATATCGCAAGTAAACAGAGGATGCTAATACACTTGAGTCTCCCCTTCGAAGACTCTTATTTGCACATCAATTTTTTTTCTTTTATACCACATGGGTGGCAAACAAGCATGCGGTCCGCCATGTCCATGTAGTAATTCTTATTTTATTCTATTTTACAAACATATATATATATATATATGTTTGTATATATATATATCATTACGCGAACTCCCTCACTGGGTAGGCAGGGTGAGAAGGGCGCCAGTTCTCTTTAGATCTCTTTCGTTTCATCTTCATTCATCAGACTCTTTTCGTGCTAGCAAGTTTCAAATACTCTTGACGTTCTCATGCTTGGGTGTTTGATTTAGGTAGTTGGAACGTGGTCCTTATAAATTTTATTATGTTTGTTGTAATTATTTTTAGTTTCTATTGAGATCTATTATAAAAAACTTATTCTCTATTTAGAGAAATCCAATTTCGATTCTATTATTTGTTCTTATTAATACTCGTGATGTTTGTGTAGGACCAACCAGTCTGGAAATATTAAATTACATACTCGTTTCTAAACGCCAGCGTTGAAAAATGCGCGGACTAACATCCAACCCTACTTTGACGTAACGAGATGGCTGCATAGCATATTTTTCTCTCAGAATTGTGGAGAGCTATGCGGTTTGACACACTGTAACTGACGCTGGCGAATAAAATGAAAATACCGTTACATCCTATTTGTAAGTAGGTCAGTTGCGACCTTTCTTTATCTATACTAATATTATAAAGAGGAAAGATTTTATTGTTTGTTAGTTTGTTTGTTTGTATTGAATAGGCTCAGAAACTACGGGACCGATTTGATAAATTCTTTCACCATTGGAAAGCTGCATTCACCTTGAGTGACATAGGCTATAATTTCTTTTATAAAAAAAAAAGTCACCCGTGTGAAGTGGGGACGGACCGCTAGAATTATATATATATATATATATATATATATATATATATATATTATTTTATATGCAATAAAATGTAAAAATTAGCTAAAATTTAATAAAAAAAATAGTCTTCGTCGTTCTCTTACATTCTTTTTAAATGAGAAAGAACATTGTTGAGAAATGAAAATAGCCCTCAGTTTCCCAAATATCATTCGTCACTCTCTAAACGGACAGTTCGACCTTAGTCGACCTCGATATAATACGAGAAGCTAATAATCTGTATTTTAGGCAAATTACGTGGACGGAATAGTATCCAAGTTGGCACAGTTAAAGTTTCTATGGAGGAGAATTACGGAAAGCAGAAACCGTACTACAATAATGCTTAAAAATACATTAAGGTAATAAAAAAAACACGACACGATTTGACACACACAGTGATAAGTAGTCAAACAGATTACATATTATTATTGATCTATATTATTTATCTACAACCATACTGAATGACAAAAGTACCTACTTTATGGTTAAAGTCTTTGGTCAAATTTAGCAGAGATTAATGTGACCAAATCTTTCTTTTATCCTAACCCTCAAACCTATTTTTTTATTAATTATGTTCGAATTTCGACCAAGTATAATTATTACCACGCTTTACATCCTTTCGAGCCGTGTGTCTCAGCTATTTGCCATCAGCAAGAAACTCATATCCTGAAAAGGTGCGTACTGTGTGTCATTTGAAACTGAAATGAAACGGTGATAAAGGAAAGGGTGTGATTAATTTTAAAGGCTCTTAAAGTTACGGCTGCTTTTAGCATTTACGAGTTCAAGAAAATATACTTATGCAACTATAGACTTTAACTGCGGTTTCGCCCGCCCTATACTTGATTTCAATTATGCTTTTTTTTAAATAAGAACATAATCATATCCCATGTGTCAATCCAGCTAATAATCTGTCTCAATGACAAAAATTATCCAATTCAGTTAACAACTTTTTGCGCGAGAGAAGAACTAACTATCCGCAAAAGTTTCGCATTTTATAATATTACTAGCTTATGCCCGCGGCTTTGCCCGCGTGGAGTTCGAAAAAGAAGCTTATGTATTTTCCAGCTAGAATCGGTTCATCCGCTATGCCGTGAGAGAGCATCATACTTTATAATATTAGAACTTTGAATTTTCGCGATTAAAAAAAAAGTTGCGTGTGTCCTATTCCTAGGTATAAGCCATCACGATTTCAACTTTCAGCCAAATCGGTTCAGCCGTTTTGCCGTGAAAGAACCGCAAACATCCAAACTTACAAACTTTCACATTTATAATATTAGTAGGACTAGCGGCCCGCCCCAACTTCGCACGCTAATGCTACCGCCGCACCGCTGCGTTCCTGCATTTAATCTGTAATATCTTTGGAAATATTCATTTAAATTACATGCTGTAAAGGGCCATATTGATCTATAATTAATGGACAATGTATTTAATTGGATAAGGATTAATGCTGTATTGCTTAAAATCACTTCGTAAATGAACCATTTTCTTCCCGTAAAATGTAAAGGATAAACAATGGTTATTGTGGGGTATCCTTAAGAGATAGACATATACCATTACAGACTTTTTTGTTGACCTTTTTAAGGTGTACAATACTGTAGTACATTATTTTGTTTTATCTCGTGGGGCTCACCCAGCGTTTGCAATGTAAGCGCAAAAAATGTGTTTATTTATGACATCACATTAGATACCTCTAAATGTATCATTGTTTCTTTGCAATATTATAATAATAATATCTTGGGATAATATAATATAACAATATCTTGGGACAATTCCACACAAATTGACCTAGTCCCATATTAAGCAAAGCTTGTGTTATGGTAACTAGACAACGATATATTTACTTATACATATAGATAGATATACATAAATACATAGGACATCCAAGACTAAGGTACAGTTACTCGTGTTCATCACACAAATATCTGGCCCCAGCGGGATTCGAACCCGCGACCTCAAGTTTCACAGTCAGGAGCTCTAACCACTAGACCAGACGGTCGTCATTATGCATGTATTATACATATAAACCTTCCTCTTGAATCACTCTATCTATTAAGAAAACCGCTTCAAAATCCGTTGCGTAGTTTTAAAGGTTTAAGCATACATAGGGACGGACAGACAGCGACAGCGACTTTTATACTATGTAGTGATCAGTATATGTAGCGGAAATGAAAAAAGTTTAAACTAACTTCCAGTCCTACCAACATAATAAAAACCATAGCTCTCGCAACCTCTAAGCCTATGATATGTGTGAGCCATTATTTACCCTGCCGCCTCGGTTGCACTCACCACGACAAATTGTCGGGTCAAGTAATTTTGAGCCTTTTAACGAGTTATTTAAGAACGTATTTAAGTACCGACTGTCATATATATATTTCGCCTTTATTTGATTTTTTTACTCACTTATAGATAAGAAGACCGCAATCAAATACTTTGAGTCAATTCAATTCAAAGTCAATTTCAGGTATTCAGAGCTCTTCCAGTGGTGTTGGCCGCATTGTTGAATCACTATTTATTGCTTAAAACTGCATTAAAATCTGTTGAATAGTTAAAAAGATCTAAGCGGACAGACAGTGGAAGCGACTTCATTTTATAGTATGTAAAATAAAACTTAAAATCCTTTAATATGCCTGGAATCATTAACAAGAGATTATCTTCAGGATACAATGTCCAAAACAGCATATCTACTTACAAAGATGGACCATTAAGTAGAAAATTGCTACACAACTACCTCCATATTTCACTTTCGACGCAAAAACCCAACTCAAACAGAAACCGCACAAAATATTTGTCATCTGAAAAATTCACGCTCAAATATGGCTTGGTAACTCCCTTTTAATTGCTTTACGCAATTTGCACAACTTTCCAGAGTCGGTCGCGTTCGGTAAAAAGGGATTTTAGTTGAATTACCATTTTGGATAACTATATTTCCACAGTTTTACTAAAGTACTAGGAATCGGGGACGCTACTTGTTATTGCTATCTAGCAAAAAAAAGTAGATTTTGTTTATTGATAGAAAAACATTTAATTAAATTGAATAGGAGCCGTGGTGGCCTAGTGGTTCAAGTAGTTGCCTGCAACACAAAGATTGCAAGTTCAAATCCCGACTATATCAATGAGTTTTTCTGAACTTAAGTATAGTGATTAGTCACACCACGAGCTTTACGGTGAAGGAAAACACTGGGAGGAAACCTTATGCAGGTTTGAGTAGAAATTCTTAGGCGAATGTTTGATCGTGCTTGAGCAGGTAATATAACGGCGATGGTCTCGTCATCTGTCACGATGGCACTTAATCCCTGGCGCAACGCCACGTACCCTTTTCGGGAACCCTTGTGGGAAAGCCTTAGGATGTATAAATATATTGAAATTATGTTTTTCATTCACCACCTTACTCTTTATTTTACTAGGTTATTTTATTTACTTTTTATTTTACTTTATATATATATTTTTTCGTTAGTGAGCGTGGGGCTTAAGGCGTGGGGGAGCAACGTGAAAGATGGAGAGTCCATTGGTCGTCTTAAGCACATTTATGCGTATATCTTTATTATTCTCTCCAAACGTTTCCTCTAATTCTGTTCCTTCGTCATCACATGGCCCGGTAAAGGTATCAAAGTACTTTACTTAAGATCAGAAAAAACTCATTAGTACAATCGGAGTTGAACTTTCCGAGTCACGTTTTTACAAGCTGTCATGACATTTACACAGATACTTAAACATATTTAAGGTTTAACATATCTGTGTACATTCAGACCAACCCAATTGAAACAGTTAAACCAAACCGTTATATCCACTAGCCAAAACAATTTCAACCTTAATCCTACGATGTAAGAGCCTACTTAAATGCACTATCAAATCTGCAATAAACTGGGATTCCAAAATCAAACTTGGTAAACGATAAATCGAACAGTCAAAGGAATTTAGCCTTTAAAGATACACTTTAAAAACTATAGTGGGTGCACAGGTAATGTTGTAATAATATAATATATAATAATATATCCCACATCCCACAAGGGTCCCCGAAGGGGTAGGCAGAGGTGTATAGGTAATATCCACACACCCACTTTCCGCCAGAGGTATATTAGGTGCCAACGTGACAGATGGCGAGTCCATTGCCGTTACTCAAGCACGACTATACATACGCCTTTGAATTTCTTCTCAGACGTATGCAGGTTTCCTCTCGATGTTTTCCTTCACCGTAAAGCTCGTGGTGAGACTAATCACTGTACTTAAGTTTAGAAAAAACTCATTGGTACAGTCGGGATTCGAACTTGCGACCTTTGCGTCGCAGGCAACTGCTCGAACCACTCGGCCACCACGGCTTCTGGAATAATGAAATGAAATCTAATTCTACGCGTGTGAAACCGGGGGTAGTAGTTTGTGGATTTTATCTGGAAAAAAAAAAAATATATATATATATATATATATTTTTTTTTTTTCCAGATAAAATCCACAAATGAAATCTAATTCTACGCGTGTGAAACCGGGGGTAGTAGTTAGTGTAAATGAAAAGCATGCTCAATTGCTTTTTCACAGTTTGGTCAAGCGATGATATACTGTGACGATAGTAATAGAGAATTTAAGACAACGCTATATAACAGTGGATACTACGATTTTGCTGTTCAGTGCATAAATACACAAAGCCGGAAGCGCGCGGCACATTTTACGGTGTACAACTGTCTCGTAATGTACGCGACTGTCCCTTCCGTTGGCATGGGAACGGCGCCGGCCGCTCGCATTGAAACGTACTTGTACAATCGCGCAAACAATGTTTATTATGAAACATTTTGTATTTATTTTATTATGATCAAGAAGAGGCAGAGAAAGACGACGTTCCAACTACCTAGATCAAATCGATCGGACGCTCAAGGACGAGAACGTCAAAAGTACTCACAACCGACGAGCATGTATGAAAAGACTGATGAATGTGGACGCAGCGAAAGAGGTGTGAGTCTAGAGAGAACTGGCGCTCTATACTCTCTGCCTACCCCTTTAGGGACTCGGTGTGATGCCGATTATAAATCTGCATAAAAATTTTGACCGAAATGATTACCAAAATATACATATGAGGTGTTTCAATTAAATAATTCACAAATGAATTAGTTCTTTTACGCGCTTTCACGTCTGAAGTAGTTAACAAATCATCATGAAACTTCACATAGTCGATGTCAAAAAGGGAAAATAACATAAGAAAATACTGCTTCCGTGGTATTAAAGTCATTTTCATTTAAGTATAGAGAGTTACAGCTACAATACACAATCCTAATAATGCTATGAATCCAAAAGTTTGTAAGGATGTTCGTCACTCAATCACTCTAGAACGGTAGAACAGAGTTGGAGGAAATTTCGAACTGTGATAGATTATTATTAGCTGTACTGACACATAAGATATTCCAAATTCAAGGGTTGTCTAACCACCAACATTTATATTTATGGATTGTGAAGTAAAAAAGAAATAAATTAACAGGCTAGAAATTATTATTTCTGAATTATTGTTGGAAGATATTTATTTTATCATTGCTTCGTCAAGACACTAATGAGGACTCTATTTTTCGCCGAGAATGCAAAATTGTGCAAATATTAACGTAATTATCGCTCAGTTTTCGAACCGGGCGGACGATGACATCGCTATATTTACTCAAAAATTGTATGATAGTAAGTAAATAATATCTCTCTAAACTGATTGCCTGGTAGAAATTACTTTTGCGATAAGGCCGCCTATTACATGTATTTTTTGTCATTACTATTTGTTTTGTAGATGACAAAACAAATAGTAATGACAAAAAATACATGTGTATTTGTACAATAATTGTACAATATATAATAATAATAATAATGAAGCCTTTATTTTTTCCATGACATTAACAACATATGTCTATACATACAAAACTATATTTATATATAAAAGGTAATATGCTAAGGTAAATGACATGGCCCCTTCGGGTATAGGCCTCCTCCAAATTATTATTATAATAGCAGAGAGTAACGAACTTTTCCAACAAACATCTATCTTTATTTAGAAATCAAGTTAAAAATTAAATAAAACCGTCGCAAAGTTACTGATAAATTGAAACGAATAGGTCACAAGACCTCTGGGTATAATAAATCACTTACATTTTTCCTGCAGAAATTCTTGGACACAGATTTTTAGTGTGAAAATTTTCATGAACGTAAAAAAACAATTCGCCCTATGCCTGGAGGCAGTTGAAGACTCTTTAGAGTAGTCCGTTAAACAAAATCTGTCGAAGTTTTTGCAAATCCTGAAAGCTCTGCCATTACCTTATAATATGTATAAATACATATTATTGAGGATATTTTTACAGAATAGATTTGACTGCAAACTTTATTTTATAAAAATACAAATATATCACATGAATAACATATCGAAATCAAAATCAAAATATTTTTATTTCACATAGGTCCAGGTGGGCACTTATAAAACGTCGAAAAAGAAGCAGAAGCACGGTTCGGGTTGGTCGCTTCCATGGAGAAGATCCCACACGGGGTAGGCAGAGAGAGTAGAGCGCCAGTTCTTCATAGACATAGATTTTTCTTTTCATCCACATTCATACATGCTCATCATAGAGAGTGATTCAAGAGAGGTTATGTGTATGTACTCGTATTGCAATTGTACTACCAAACGAAGTGTAAGAAATTGTTAGCAAGTGAAATGGCGAGGCATACTTAGTGTCGCAAAGTTTGAATAAAAATTGGGCACCCAATAGTGATCTCAGTTTGACTAAATAAGGTTGAAATATGAAAAAGGGTAACAATAATTTCGTAGTAGTCCGGAAATCGAATGGGGCAAGAGAATCTCGGTAAATTATGGCGATGAAGGGCGAAGCTCTGCAAATCCTTTCCTGTGAATCTTACTCAGCTACTGCAGTGTGTAGTTGAAAATACCGACAACCCTGGTTTTGTAAGCGCTATAGGCCGTGGTAACCGCTTACCATCAGACGGGCCTGGTGCATAATACCGAGTCTCACACACCATAAGAGTAGGGCGCCTTTTCTCTAGTCTTAGAGAATGATGCTTTTCGCGTCATTTTTTTTTATATATCTTTAGTGACGTTCGAGATGTATTTCTCTACAAAAAAATTCTTATATAAAAAGTTAAAAGACGTTCCTTAAATTTACGTCGAATAATTTTTCTACCCGCCTGTACACAATAATCAATCAGAGGCGCAGTTCTATACAAAATGCTGCCGTTGCACTTGACCACATATTACACAACTACACATTCTGGATGAGTGAGTTTTTATTCGTATTTCTACTTTGCTGGCTTTTTTTTTTATACCACTAGAGTGGCAAACAAGCATACGGGCCCACCTGATGGAAAACGGTTACCGCAGCCTATTTACGCTTGCAATACCGAAGTATCACTTGCGCGTTGCCACTCTGTGTTCGGACAGTTATACTGTGTTGGCCGCCCAATGGGACTAATCCCTCTGCTGCCAACACAATATAACAATCCTCCCCCTCCCCAAGGAGCTCATTACTGGAAACCTTATTCACCGCGTAGGAACACAACACAAAAAAATGTGTTATTTGGCTACGGACTTCTATAAGGTGGTGGTCCTGCCCCAGTCGGGCAGCTCCAAATTCGAACGGGAAACCCGTTATGCCCTACCTCTCTCGTACTACTACTACTCTGTCATTAGTTTGTCATTAGTCAATAATAGCTTGGTATGTATGTATGCATCTTTGGAACGTGATTCGTGACGTCGGATTGAATTGAAACAGTGGACATACAAAGACCGATGACAATACAATCATTTGATAATATTTGGCCGATTATCCTGATCTGGATCTTCAGGATTCAGTTCTTCAATATGCTTTTGCTACCTGAACTAAAAAGTAGAAAATAAAAGAAAGTGATGTGTAATTTCAAAAATACGAGTAATGATTTTGACATACCAGCTAATTATGAAACTAACCGTTTTCTAGGGAGTAATTTCAAAAATACGAGAAATGGTTTTAACATCTCAATTAATTATGAAACTAACCGTTTTCTAGGGAGTAAATTATTTCATTTTCAATTTCTATATTTTTCAACGGCTTCACAAGTGCGGAAATTTGATAATCCGCTTCTTTGGGTGGTAGCCTGTGGATAATTTCATAGCTTATAAACGTCTCATGAACGGGGGTCTTAATGCAACAAACGTTTTTCGATATTGGATTAGCAGTCCTTGAGATGAGCGCCCTCCATCAGACATCTTGATAATAGCACCTTGTTTTCTCTGACGTACCTTAAGTAAACCGCAAGACGAATAACGTTACATAGCCCACGCTTTTAGATTCACAAAGACACAATAACTTGTTGAGACCCCCTAATACTCCATTTCCTTAACAAATGTTTGTTTGAATTGTATCGTGTAAAAATCTCTCTTTGTCTGTTTAAACAAACCATTTTGTCTAACATAAAAGGATCTTTCTTCTCAAATATGAAATGTCATACTTGGGATCAAAATACAGTGGACATAAATTTGTCGCAAAAATGCCTTGATAGAAAATTACTTTGTAACTGAGAAATATTTCACGGCGGTATTTCGTCTCCGCGAATAAACTTTGACAAAATATTTATCAAAAAGGTGATGTTTTATTTTTATAGGTAAACTCGATTGCTTTCCAACGCTGCGTATTTGCCTTACCACAGGGGTTCCGGAAGGTCACCTTTTTCCAAACAAAAATACCTATATGATCAAGAATCCCTCACGTGGTATGTAAAGGCGGGCATTTATGATGAATGTGGGTAAGGCGAAATAGGTATGTAAGTCTATAGAGAACTGGCGCATGACTCTCTCTAATACCTTTTTACTGCAGATATAAGTATCAACTTAAGCAAGCAGTCAAGTCCGAAGCCGTTACTCAAGCACGACAATACATACATTCCAAACGCAATGCATGTTCCTTCGCGAACGATTCCGTAACGCTAAAATTTGTCGTGTGATAAATCAGTGTGTGTAAGTAACCTCTTGACACCGACTAGCGGCGAGACCATGCTTTTTCGTCTTTATCATACATTTAAGGCTGGACAGTTGTCGGTATTTTGATGCAATTCCTTCCATTTACTACTGTCTAGCACAATCTCTTCCAACTGTGTAATGAGAGTCACTTTTCTTCGATCAAGCTCATTTATTTTAACCACTGTGTTCTTGTTCCTCTCTTTCCTTCTCCCTTTCTTTCTAAGATATTATTGAAGAAACTATTATGACTTGGTATTTATTTGTTAGATAATTTAATGAATACCTCTGATTTATTATTATTATTATAATTTATATATAAGAGACGTAGCGGCCGGGTTCTAACCCCGATTGTATCAATAAGTTTTCCTGAACTTAAGTGCAATGTTGAATCGCACCGCGAGCTCCGTACAGAAGGAACATCGAGAAGAAATCAGCGTATTTTGAGAAGTGACGATGGAATCATCACTGTCACCTTGGCACCTTATATCTCCCTCACACGAAATGTCCTCTTACACCTCTATCTATAATATATACTAGCAGAGAGTATAGAGCGCCATTTCTCTCTAGAATTACATACCTCTTTCGCTTCGTCCACACTCATCAGTCTCTTCATACGTTTTCAACGGTTTCGAGTACTCTTGACGTTCTCGTCCTTGAGCATCCAATCGATTTGATCCAGGTAGTAGGAACGTGGCCTTCCTCTGCTCTTCTTGCACACCCTTTGCTTTGTGTATCTGTTTCGTTAATCTTTCTTCACTAATCTTTTCTATATTTAACTATGCTTACTACCTACTTAATATTTACTTACTACTTAGTACTTAATATCTACTCAGTATGTAACTACTTCTTGCATTTTGTAGGCCACACAAATGAAAGCCTGCTTTGTCTGCACCATGCGCGCTTCCTGAAACTGGCTACGAGTCAAAGGCTATGCTCGGATGTGCTTACAGTTGGTACTTTGTTGCGCAGCGTATTAAGAACTCTATGTATTGCATAACCCTAACAAACGCCGTGTTGGCCGAGTGTTCCGAGTAGTCGCCTGCGACACAAATATCGCAAGTTCGAATCCCGACTGTACCAATGAGTTTTTCTGGACTTAAGTACAGTGATTAGTCACACCAAGAGCTTTACGGTGAAGGAAAACATCGAGAGGAAACCTGCGTACGTTCAGACGTATGCAGGTTTCCTCTCTGTACCTATACCTCAGGAATATACAATTCAAAGGCGTATGTTTTGTAACTTGAGTAACGGCGATGGACTCGCCATCTGTCACGTTGGCACCTAAAATATATCTCTGGCGGAAAGTGGGTGTGTGGGTACTACTTATACACCTCTGCCTACCCCTTTTGGGGCCGTTGTGGAAAGGCGTGAGGATATATACATATATATATATATACGTAATTTTTTACGTTTTTAGAATGAGACAGCTACCGGGATAAGAACGCCAAGGCGTCAGGGCTTAGCGTTACTTCTGAGAAGGATTTGGTATGAGCTGGTTCATCCATATAATGTTCACTCCATTTATAATATCATTGCATACCTTTACCAACAACCCTAAGTATTTACGCCTAAATATTACAAGCGTAATAAAATAAAAGTTACATTATCCAACACTTTCAATTTTACATTAGACAACCACATTAGCCCGAAAACTATCTGCACCGGCTAAAACCAGTTCATTTTGATAAAATCCGGCTTAATCTGGATATTTGCTTCTAAATAGCATTAGTGTTCCAAGTATGGTTCTGCTTGCGTTTTCAGAGCCAAGTTTTCAAATGTTAGTCTTGAATTATTTGGTTGCCGTCCAACTATTAAAAGCACATTGCGGTAGACTGTGGGTTCAAATCGCAAATTTATAAATTATATTTGAAGTTTTATTTTTCAAATAACTGAATTGGTAAAAGTGAACACTGGTTTTCTATACTCTTTGCCCCGTTAGGTACTCGGCGGGATGATATGTATGTATGAATTGGTAAAAGTCTTAAATGTGCTCTGAGAAGGATTCCGAGGAAGGCATTGCTCACTTACTAATAATATTATACGTGCGAAAGTTCGTCAGGATGTTTGTAGCTCAATCTCATCTGAACACCTGACTGGACCTGGATGAAATTTGACCTAGATATAGGTAGATTATTAGCTAGGCATCGCTGTATTTGAATATATAAATGATAGCAAATTAACACAATAATTTGTAATTTTTGCATAATAAAAATATATTTTATTGTATTTTGGTGTTTTGTTATTGTATATAAGTTTACGTGTACTTATATAGCTTCAGTACCGATTTAGGCTATAACCTATAATGCTAGTTGTGAAGGATGGAAAAAAAAATAAAAAATTAAATTAAATAAAAACCCATACACACAATTTTCTTCCATCCACCCAAAAACCCAAACAAACGTCTTTAGATACGCCTTCGAATTCCCCGCTGACCGCAGGTACAGGCTTTCCTCTCGATTTTTTTTCCTTCACCGTAAAGTTTGTGGTGTCACTAATCACTGTACTTAAGTTCAAACTCATTGTTACAGCTGGGATTCAAGCTTACAATTTTAATGTAACAGGCAACTTCTCAAGCCACTTGGCCACCATGGCTCTTAATTTTATATTCAAAAATATATATATCATAAATATATAAAAATGTTATGTTGGTGTGTGTACGCTTCAAAAACTCAAAATGTTCTGCACTGATCGATTTGAAATTTTAGCATGATATATAATCCGCATCAAGGATTGTTTTTATCAATTTTTTGCATCAGTCACATATCCACAGCGAAGCATGGCAGGGTACAGTTAGTATATCATAAACTTGATTTATCTACCTAAGTGCACTTAGGTCGAGTGGCAACCCTAGTGAAGCGATATACTAGGGTTGCCTGTACTTTAGAATTCTATTATTACCACACGCACTTTTATGAGTCGAAAACAATAAAGTTTCGTCATATGAGCAATCGGGATGCAATAAAAGCGTGCCAACCCTGGGTCATATTTCATGACGATATGCCATAGGCAGCCCAGCGATTTACTCGCCAGATCTCTCAGGTGATATTGCAAACATACCTGATATGCGACCGATTTTAAAAGTAATAACTGACGGTAGGGTATTTAATTTTACTGTGTAACCTCATATTTTTATCTCTGGCTGAAAGTGTGGGTACTTCCAACACACCTCTGCCTACCCCTTCGGGGACCCTTATGACGTGAGGATATGTATAGTATAGATAAAAATTACTATTTACTATTTGCAATATTGGCTTATACTTAATTCTTATATCATAGCCATAGTAAAAAGCATAACAGAAATGAATCTTAAACATATACGGCATAGAAGTGAAATTCATTAGTAATTTGCGACACGGCCGCTTAACTGACAGATATGCAAAACATGCACAACAGAAATCGATTGCATTGAGATTAAATTATACAATGCATAGCTGGTTTGGTGTAAGACACAGGCTGTAGCGGTAACGTCAATATTTGTCTCTAAAGAACCAGTATGAACCGGTTTGCAGCGGAGGTTTGGGGTAGCAAGACATGTCTCGTTTTTGGATACACAGCAATGGTACTGAAATGCTAGCATGTGTTTTTCGAACTATATTCTCCATACAAAATTAAGAATTAAGGAAAGATAACTCTGAGTAATTGAGTAAGAAGAAGAAGAATTTTAAATCAAACTAGAAGAATTCCTTTCACGATCTCGTTTATTCAATAGCGTAATACATACTAATATTTTTGTACATAACATCTTATAAATATTCCAAACTAGCTTATGCCCGCGGCTTCGCCCGCGTTGAGTTCGAAAAAGTAGTTTTGGAAATGTTCCTGCTAGAATCGATTCGTCAATAGAATCGATCGCCGCTATGCCGTGAAAGAGCATCATACATTATGATATAAGAACTTAGACATCTTAAGGATTAAAAAAAAAAGTAGCCTATGCCCTATTCCTAGGTATAAGCTATCACCATTTCAACTTTCAACAAAACACAATGATAATTGTTCGCGCTCTCCGCTCATAACTTGGACCACTCCCCAACAGCCTCTCCCACTAGTGATACCTAATGCGATCCAAAGCTGTTTTTCCGCTTAAGCTACCATATAATGGTTTATCAAATATTGCGACCCGTATTTGGTATGTTATGAAATTAAAAAAGTCTGAGTCAAAATGCTCGAGTGTCCAAAACACGATATTGGTGCCCGCTCTTATACTCTTATTGTACGGCAGCGAATCCTGGGAAAGCATGAAAACAGCTTAAATGCGCAGTTGAGATGCGATCTCTTAAAAAACGTGCATGTTTGTATGCAAAGATTGATGAGTGTGGATGAAGCAAAAGAGATATGTAAGTCTAGTCTAGAGAGAGCTAGCACTCTATTCTCTCTGCCTACCACGTTAGGAACTTTCCGTGATGATATGTATAAACATATCCTATAAGCGTAGCCGTCCTATAAGAGCCAGGATTCGAACTTGCAATCTTTGCATTGGAGGCGACCACTCGACCACTAGGGAACCTCAGTTGACCTGTAACAGTAACATCATGGCGTGCTGCCGACCTTGCAATTTTTTTAATAGCCATCTTCAAGAACTCGGTTTCATATGAATTGCTGAAAATTTTGTTTAAATAACACGCAACCGACCTAAGCCGTTGCCCACCGCCCTATTTATAAGACTTACCTGTTTACTTAGGACATTTTGCTCCTTGGGTTATGGTTTATGAGATATTGCAAGGCTACAATAAAAAGCACATCCATAAAATCGCAGTTATGGCACATTTTAGGTCTCGATTTGTCATTTTTTGTAGTCCGTAAAAGGTATATTATTTTCTATGTCAAACATTTTTAGACGTTTATTTTTCTGTGGCATTTATATTTAAAAAAATAATTGCGTTTATATAGCTTCTTCATAATAATAATGACATCTGTGAAATAGTTCATCTCTCTCTCTCATAATTAATAAATAATTAACGACCAGCTTCTTGTTAATGTTACTGCGGAACTATCTCCAAAGTACATGTAATCAAATTCAATTCTGGAACACGGCCTCCTATGAATATTCATGCAGGCGTTACTATCGTAAAGCGTCATGTCCAATGCGTGCCGTGTAAGCATACATAGGCAATTAATTAATTGCCAGGCAGCGTTAGGTAACATCTGGGACATAGACGATCGTTAAATTTTATGATCGCCGCAGATGTACAATGTTGTTAATGGCCAGATGCAATCGGCGCCGTGTTTTGGCGAATTTGAATACAGCTCTAGGTGTTCCATATTTGAATTACAGCTCTGATTAATTAAATTTATCTAAATTATTAATGCATCTAGTTATGTGTACAGTTACATATTTCTAGATTTATTTTTTCAACTACTTCTATTTGAATGCGATAAACTTAAAAACTACTGAACATATTTCGATGAGGTTTTCACTTCAGCTTTTATTATAATTGCACCCGAGAGAATCTGGGACATGACGCTAAATTTCAATGTATTTTTTTCCATCTTTGGAAATGATGTCAAAGGACACAAAATATTCATTCTTCCTATATTCAATGTGTTTAATACAAAAAGGCACGAGCTTTACGGTGAAGGAAAACATCGAGAGTAACGGCGATGGACTCGTCATCTGTCACGTTGGCACCTAAAATATATCTCTAGCGGAAAGTGGGTGTATGGGTATTACCTATACACCTCTGCCTACCCCTTCGGGGACCCTAGTGGAAAGTCGTGAGGATATAAATACACATATACATTTTATGATATAGTACGTAAAACCAATAATTTGAGCATAAACATTTCCTAAATCTTTTGGTAAAATGTTGCCTCGTAACTGAAGTTCAATAA
Source organism: Drepana falcataria (assembly GCA_945859725.1). NCBI lineage: Eukaryota > Metazoa > Arthropoda > Insecta > Lepidoptera > Drepanidae > Drepana > Drepana falcataria. Next base: position 10,584,558 of record OX243929.1, read on the forward strand.
ATATACAATGAATGGGTACAGGAAAAGGTCCTATGGAAAGTATTAACGAGCGCCGATAAGGGCCTAAAAAGCTCCTCCGGTCGCGCTACATTAACCCTAAATAGAAAATATATGTTTTTGGCTTTTGGTGCGAAAATATGTAACTAGAAATCCATACCCAGTGATGTGCGGTGGATTGATCTGAGTAACTTGCAAAATGACAGGTTAATTGTTCGGTGATCTGTCATGACCATTAACCAAAGACCAATTACCATACTCATTGGTTTTTGGTTTATACTCCTGCTCTATACTTATGGTCCTGCTCTATGCTCCAACGTTTTTGTTAATTTAAGGCATGTAATGGTTCTATTTGGAACCACCTTTTTGTCGGATATATAATAAGGTACTGACGTCACAGATTGAGAGTCCGCACAACACTATAAACTGTCCACCGAAGGAAAACACGACGAAAGCTGCACCTGTCTAAGAAAGGATAAGATGATTTTGAAGGCACGCCTGAAGAACTACGGCCATATTTAACGTTTACACCTAAAATATAATCTCAGAAGAAAATTATGAAATCAATCGTATGCTAGTTTCCTCTCAATGTTTCCTTGACCGTAAAACTCATAGTGTGACTAATCACTGTACATACGTTCAGAAAATCTCATTGGTACAATCGGAGTTTGAACTTACAATAGTTGTGTTACAGGCAAGTACTCCAGCCACTCGACCACTACGGCTAGAAATTATAGCTTATCTCTTTAGCATACATATTATAATATCATGACGTAATGTGTTACTCAGACAAAGTAAAGTGCCAGGCCTATCTTGACTTACAAACGTCTTTCCTTCATCAATATTTATCAGTAAATTTTAATTTATTTATTTTTACCCCTTTCTTGTTCACAGGTAACTTCCAAGGTGACATAGCAATACCAGACTCAGACTTCTACAAAGCAGCAACCAACGCTCCATCTTTTAAGATAAACAAATCTCTTCAAGAAGAGGTCGAAAGACTGAAGAAGGAGGTACTTCTAGAGGGACTGCAAGTGGAAGAGGAAGGACTTCCGGATATTTTAAGGAAGAGAACTAAGCAACCCATCCAACTGTCTCAAGACAAGCCCAATAAGTACAATGAAGCCGAAATATTGACGAAAGTAAGTACCTTTTTTATATCGTCTTAAATGCATCCATTGGACTCCGATACGAGCATGTATGAAGAGACTGATGAATGTGAAAGAAGCTTTAAAGGTCTGTAAGCTTAGAGAGAACCGGCGCTTTACTCTCGCTGGCTGTCTAATCCGTGAAGAGCTCGGCGTGATGATGATGATGATGATGTTTCAATAGAAATAAACAATGTTAGGTTACATGAATTTGGATGCGGTTGTTATCGTGAGTTTATTTCTTAAGCTGTCGAACAAAGTCATTCAAATAAAACTGTAAGGAATACTAACAGGACACAATAGCATACAATTTGATGCAGTTTTCATCGCCAAGATGACTGTGTATTTTTTTTTTTTTATACAACAAGAGTGGCAAACAAGAATACGGCCCATCTGATGGGAAACGGTTAGCCTATTTACGCTCACGATACTGAAGTATCACTTGCGTGTTGCCACTCTGTGTTCGGAGAGTTATAGTGTGTTGGCAGCATAATGGGTTTAATCCCTCTGCTTCCAACACAATGTAACAACCCTCCCCCCTCCCCAAGGAGCTCATTACTGGAAACCTTATTCACCGCGTAGGAACACAACACAAAAAATTTTGTTATTTGGCTACGGACTTCTATAAGGTGGAGATCCTGCCCCAGTCGGGCAGCTCCGAATTCGAACGGGAAACCAGTTATGCCCTACCTCTCTTTTTTTTTATTATTTTTTTTTTATCTCTTATTATTATAATTTTTTTAATTACAAAATACTCTCTCTGCTTTGTAAATAAAAAAATAAAGCACCCGAGCGATTCGGAGCTGGACTGTTTATTTTTTTAGGAAAACAAGCGCACAAAATATTCTATTCATATTCGATATTCGATGAATATCTTTTTACTAAGCACTTAAGTCAAACTGCTGTTTTCAAAATATGTTATTTGTCCTTGCAGGCCTTACCTGAAGGACTACACAAATCAGTCCTGTTAAAAAGCGGTAAGTTAAGACCAGACGATCCGATAGAAAGTTTAGTGAACACAACATTTCAGCAAAATAAAGAGCCTTCAAATCAATCAGATGTTATGGATAACCTTACTGAAACTGAAAGCTTGGAACAGGACGGTGTTCTAGTGGTTAGCATATCTACAGATAACATTTTGAATTTGGACGAGTTATACCCACATATAAAATTAACAAATACTTCTAATAAAATGGATGAAATAACGAATAAGATACAAAGCAACAGCAGAGAAATAACTGGAGACTCCAAATATAATTTGAAATTCAAAGATTTACCTGAAAATATGACTGTCGCCCCTGCTCCAACCAATGGGGTTTTGTCTACGAACGAGCAAGAGGAAGACGACAAAATTGTCTTTCGAAGGACAGACGAGAGGTTAGCTGAGAAATTGTATGAAGCTAATGACTTATTGAAACCTACCGAGAGTCTACAGAATTTAGTAGAAGATAAAAGCGGTAGAAGAATGCGCAGGAGGCGAAGACACGGAAACTCGAGAAGGTATGAAAATATGTAACATTAATGTATTGAACTTTATTGTTAATATACTATGAATATTTATTGACAATGGCGACTAATGAGGCCGTAATAAATGACATCCACTCAAGTTAATACGCGAAAGGTTATCAGAAATCTAAATTTACAACGTCGTGACATTTGAACGATTATCGAGTTCCATAATGTATTGCTTATTTTACAAATTTATCAGTACTTTGGTACAACTATAGAACTAACCAGAGATAGCATTTTGCTAAACTGCACTAATAGCATAATAAAGAATACTACACATACCAATATTAAGCAAACAAATCACGCGAATCGCGATAACCTAAGTCACCCCTGACTTCTCTGCGAATAGCCTGCATGCTATTAAAATCTTTCAATTCTAGTAATTGCGTCATCACGCTGAGTCCCTCATAGAGTATGCAAAGAGTGTATGACACCAATTCTCTCTAGACTTACTCTATTCTAGAAATAAGGTGTTTCGTTTTGGAAGCGTTTGAATAGCTTCCCATTATCATCACTTTGAGTTTCTGACAGGAAGTAGAGTGCCAGATCTCTAGACTGACAGACTTGTTTCATTCTTCATTCTTTTATCAGCCTTGCTTGAAGGTCTGTTAAGATAATAATTTCATTATTCCGAATAATTGCTATGAAAGATTAAATCCTAATTTGGAATATCTGAGAAGGCATTGTTTTTTTCCTGTTCATCAGTATCGGAAATTGCGCTAAAGATTAAATTTTCTGTCCAATTACCACATTTTATAAAATCCTTTTGAACGGTTTTACAGAAAGAAATAAACGAGGAAAAAAGTGGCCTTAATTTTCTTTTGTAAGAAACAAAATTAAAACAGAAATTTTACTTAGTATAATAATATCAAAAGCTAATAGGTATCAAGTTTCTACTGAATAATATACAATTTGATTATGGGTCACGTGCCTTAAATAAATATATTTTATTAATTAACTATTTATATAATTTACTTATTGCATCTATATCAACATGCCATTATTACAATTCGTTAATAAATTGTGTAAATAATAATAGATATCATCTTTAGCTAGTATATTTATAATATGGTCTGGAAAATCCATTTATTTATGTATCAGTCGTCAGACATTTACAAGCCTCAATCATCTGCGATGTAGTAATTGATTCTGATTTACAGCTCACAATCGAAACCGTTGGCTTAATACAAGGTCAATGAGATAAATTGTTACCTTTCCCAGACTCAGAAACATACACTCGAATGAACGAGAAAGTCAAAACAGCTTGACTTCGGAGAAGAAAAACGGAACTCATTTTGAGAGGAAGAAATTTTTTCGTCACCATAAGGTTAATAGCAGAGAGCACAGAAGCGAAGCCAGAAAGATTGAAATTCCAGAACATGAGTTTGAAGAAAAATTCGAATTGAGAGCTCCGCCCAAAGATATTGTGAATGTAACGGAAGAAAATTCATTCAAAGACTGGACTTTTCGGGATTCCGATGATGACTTAGAAGCTGCTGAAAGTGTATTTTACAGTGATAGTAAGGTAAATACACTATTAGAATTATTTTCAGGTCTCGCGTTCAATATACTCTAATGATAGTCATTGGAGTAGAATGAACTCCCCACTGAGCTTTTCCTAGCATAGAGTTCTTCAAGAGGATGTAAAGATTTTTTTTGAGTTACCACTGATGTGGTAAACATAGATACGGTTCGCCCAATGTATCCCAATGGAGCTCTCTAAAAGCCTACCTCCTTTATAGACTTGCAACACCGAGAGTATAACTCTATGCTGTACTTTTTAGGTAAATCTCAGTGGAGAGTTTATTCCTCAGATTTTGCGTATATATGTACATTCATATCACGGTAGACAGAGAGTACAGAGCGCCAGTTCTCTCTAGACTTGTGCGTATATGAATATTCAAATTGCTTTGATCCCATTTTAACGCGAGGGGCACAACTTACTTAATATAAACAAGTTAAAAGATGAGTGAGGAAAGATTGGCGAAACAGATATACAGAAGTGAGTCTGTGCAAGACAAGACATAGGAAGACTACGTACCAACTACCTAGATCAAATCAATCGGACACTCAAAGACGGGAACGTCAAGAGTACTCGAAACCAGCGAGCTTGTATGAAGAGACTGAATGTGGACGAAGCGAAAGAGGTATGCAAGTCTAGAGAGAACTGGCGTTCTATTCTCTCTACCTACCCTGTTAGGGACTCGGCATGATGCTATGTAAATCCTGAATCTTCGAACCTCTCTAACAAAATTGTTAACACACAGTCAAAGGTGAGACATCGCACTATACGAGCAGCGACCAATAGAAAGGAGCGTATTTGGGACAATGGGGTAATCCCCTACGAAATCGATGGCAACTTTAGCGGTGCACACAAATCTCTGTTCAAGCAAGCCATGAGACACTGGGAGAACTTCACTTGTGTCAAGTTTGTCGAGAGGGATGCTGACATGCATCAGGACTATATCGTGTTCACTGAAAGACCTTGTGGGTATGTTCAATTTATATGAATACTAGCTGTCCCGCCCATCTTCGCCCGGGTGAAAATGTTGAACTTCCTGAAACACGATCGCAGCGCCACCTATCGGTGCAATTGTGATGCGCTTACATCCTACCTTTTAAGTTGGATCAAACTGCACACGGTGTACAAATTCGATTGTCATCGGTTAAGTAGTTTAGGAGCCCACCGCAGACAAACAACGTAATTTATATATATTAAGATTAGTTTTTATAGTAAACACCAGTTGTTTTGCAAGTCCCTTCATTGGAGGTTCAAATTATAAATTAAATTGTCCGTAATTATATCAACTTAATTAATCATAAAGCCGTGATGGCCGAGCGGTTCGAGCAGCTGCCTAAAACACAAAATTGCAAGTTCGAATCTCGACTGTACCTATGAGTTTTTCAGAACTAAAGTACAGTGATTAGTCACACCACGAGCTATACAGTGAAGGAAAACTTCGAGGAAACCGAAGTTTAAGAAAAAAATCAAACGCGTAGTATAATAGTCGTGCTCGAATTACGGCGATGGACTCGCCACCTGCCACGATGGCACCTAAATTTTATCTCTGGCGGAAAGTGGGTGTGTGCGTACACCTCTACTAAGTCTACCAACCCTTTCGGGGCCCGTGTGGGAAGGCGTGAGGATAAGTTATAAGGATTTAAAAACTTAACGCAGGTGTTGTTCTTTCGTCGGCAAACGCGGAGGAGGAGCTCAAGCCATATCGATAGGGAAGAACTGTGATAAGTTTGGTATCGTGGTCCATGAGTTGGGTCACGTGGTCGGCTTCTGGCACGAGCACACGAGGCCGGATCGAGACCACCACGTACAGATAATACGGGACAACATTATGCATGGTGAGTCAAACTAGAATTTCTCCTTATAGGATGTCTAATAGTTGGACATCCCTGGTATTGACTTCAACTGGGTGCATTGACCATTTTTCTTGCATTGGTATACTTAGAGCCATCCACGAAGACCGCTCCAATTTCTAGACGAAGGGGTCGCGGAATGCGAGGAGTCAAAAAAATCAAAATCAAAATATTTAATTCCACGTAAGGGACACAGGGAACACTTATTGAACGTCACGTTTAATATAAACTAAAGTTACCACCGTTTCCAAGAAAAAATACCTGCCAGGAGAAGAAACGGCGAAACAAACTCCCCGGTTTGCTTTTTTAATATTTGTTCCCTTTTACGTAGGGGTAGGAAAGATTAAAGTTACATATATAAACTCTGTATAAGAGGAGCAATTCATTGCCATGCATGGCCATTATTAAAATAATCTGATGTTTTATAATAAGCCTTTTGAATTAATTTACTTATGTATTAATTCAAAAGTAGTAACTTAGTATGACCCGAGTCTATTTGTTGTAGTGATAATCAGTGTTTACCGATAATACTCACACATTAGTGGAAGGTTGCACACTTACACTGTAATCTATAAGGAAGAATAGTGGGGCGCGTCTTCGTGGATGGCATCTCTAGTTGTGCCCTACAATTTCAGTTGCGACATTATATTCCATTTGAGATTTTTGTTCTGAAATCAAACTTTTTATGATACCGAGACTTTTACATTTTATTTTATATTCAAATATTGTTCAGTTCCTGTATTTATAAAGTAACTATAACAATATATATTTTAAACTACCTATTGCACTATTTATGTATATAAGATAAGTGTATTCATATTTGTAGTTGAGCTTTGTTGTCTATATAATATTTCGATGTTTCTAAGCCTCGTATACGTCTATCCTTCTCGCACTCAAGATTAATGATAGCTATGCTCTATTATACACTTATAACGATCCTGTGCTATCTTCGTAGTTTATGACCATCTGCATAGTATATATACCGAAAAATGTAAGGTACTCGCTACAATACTTGACCCGAATCCGGAACGAATATCTTTGCTCAAATCTTTACACTGGACCCCTGTTACACCGTCGCGCAATCTATTACGTAACCAATAATGGTACAGGTTTTTATTAAACGTAAAAAATAATTATTTCCAGCATGTAATCATTTTATTGTATTACCGATATGTATTTGTGGCTCCCCCTTGCATTTACAAAAAGTCCCGACCCGTTTTTACCCCTTCCATTTCTATTATTCCGATAAAGTACCAAAGACTATTTTCGAATAAAAAAAATCTTATTCAAAGGACTCATGTATCAATGTACAAAAAATATCGTGAAAATTGTTTTGGCGGCTTAGGTATGACGTAGATAGACCGACATATAGCGTTACATTACTTTCGCATATAATAATAGTATTTTAATGTATTTAATTATTTTACGCTATCCACATCGCAGGTTTCGTCGGTTGAACATAAAACGCATTCGCCACAGGCGTATAATAGTATTGTATAGTATATAATAGTATAGTGTATAATAATAGTATTGACACTGACACATCGGTTGCGGCCGGCACCGCTGCTGCTCAGCAGGAGTGCCTCAAGCGCCGCAAGTATGCCTTTCTCGGGTCAGGTTACATATTTGCGGCGTTTGCGGTTGAAACTCTGGGAACATGGGGTCCCGGGACTTACCATCTTTTTAAGCGGTCTCGCGTCGTCTAGACAGGCGTGCTGTAACATATCTCGCTTAGAGAATCCAGCGTGGCAATGCTACTAGTCTTCTTGGCACGTTTCCTTGGGATAACGATTTGGGTCAAATATTGTCTTTGAGTTTACAACTCAAGTTGTTAGTTAGTTTTTTTTTTACAACTGCCTGGCTAAGGTGACGACTCTTATTTAATTTTATTTGAGCTACTTTAAAGTTGCATTCCAATGAGCATATGCGGAAAGCGAATGTAGATTAGTTCGCATCCGTGTGATCTCAGCTCACCTCGTGACACTGACACGCACGTCTCGCCCCGCATAGAGCGTCACGTCATCATGTCACCGTGACATCTGTCGCATAATCACTCGCTTCGGAAGGAAAAACGGCTTCCTGTTTATTGTCAACTTTGTATCTGTATATACATACTAGTTGTGCCCGCGACTTCGCTTGCGGACTGCATTTTTATCTTTTGTAAAAATGTTTTTTTTTTCAATAAAAAGTATACTGTGATACTTCTAATACCTCCAAAAATATGTGTACAAAGTTTTATGACGATCGGTTCAGTAGTTTTTACGTAAAAGCGTAACAAACAAACTTACATTCACATTTAAAATATTAAGTAAAGATTTCTTCAGTGCGTGTTTGTCACTGAACTCCACCTAAACAGCCTGACCGATATCAATGAAATTTTCTGTGTGTCTTCAGGTGGATTCGAGAATGGTTTAGATTGACAATTAGACCCGAAAGGCGGCGCTGCGTATAAGTGTTCATCCGAGTGACACCGGGCGGGACAGCTAGTTTTATCATAAATATATCCTCACGCCTTCTCACAAGGGTCCTCGAAGGGGTAGGCAGAGGTGTTTAGGTGCCAACGTGACAGATGGCGAGTCCATCGCCGTTACTCAAGCACAACTTTACATGCGCCTTTGAATTTCTTCTCAGGCGTATGCAGGTTTCCTCTCGATGTTCGCCTTTACCGTAAAGTTCGTGGTGTGACTAATCACTGTACTTAAGTTCAGAAAAACTCATTGGTACAGTCGGGATTCGAACTTGCGAACTCGAACTCCACACGGCCACCACGGCTCTTGTTGTTTTATTTATAATATATTAATATTACGGGATCTATCGCTGACTCTGTACGTGCCGTAATCACACAGTAGGCAAAACGGTAAATTATCTGTCTTGCTCTCATGACATACATTAGAGTTAGCTTCGATTACACATGGAAAAGCATGACGTTTGGATTTTTTAAACGACCATGGTAGTTGGACGAGTCTCATTCGAAATCTTCACTAGTTCCAAATCATTCTGAACGAGAGGTATAATGTGTTTTACATCTCTTCACCACTACCCTCAGGTAGTGTAATGTGTAAGGTAGTAAGTGACCTAAATCAAGTATATGCGGGAAAGGTAGAACGCAAGCAGTATCAACTTTCCTACTATATAGATTAGTCACACCACGAGCTTTACGGTGAAGGAAAACATCGAGAGGAAACCTGCATACGTCTGAGAAGAAATTCAAAGGCGTATGTATAGTCGTGCTTGAGTAACGGCGATGGACTCGCCATCTGTCACGTTGGCACCTAATATACCTCTGGCGGAAAGTGGGTGTGTGGGTATTACCTATACCTACACCTCTGCCTACCCTTTCGGGGACCCTTGTGGGGAGGCGTGAGGATATATATTATATATAACCAGATTAGCACTGCAAATTAAGGAAATGTGTTGATACGGATTACTTAGTTCTAAAATTGTCCTAGCTATTTTAATTTAAGCCGCAATGATCAAAGGTCGTTTTTCAAATTGACATCTCCTCTTCAATTGCTGGGGTAATGACCAGTTGGCATAATTTAGGAAATTACTTCTCGTGAATCATGAATGGTCATAAGACATTAATGGATTGCGACCAGAAGCTACATTTGCCACATTATTAACATATCTCGCACAAAAAAATAAAGGTAATTTACAGGATAACTTACAAAATGTATACCATCTAATGACCAATAAAACAATAGTCTACCCATAAGTTACTCTAACATTATTTCGATATGAAGGCAATTTAAAAAAAATATAGACACTGATAATAGAGGGCCACTTTTCTCTAGAACATTTAAATTGATCATAACTTTTAAAATCGTTTTCTGTAAGATACATACATACATACATATCATCACGTCAAGTCTCTAGCGGGGTAGGCAGAGAGTATAGAGCGCCAGCTCTCTCTAGACTTACATACTTCTTTCGCTTCGTCCACATTCATCAGTCTCTTCATACATGCTCGTCGGTTTCGAGTACTCTTAACGTTCCCGTCCTTGAGACTCCGATCTATTTGATCTAGGTAGTTGGAACGAGGCCTTCCTCTGCCTCTTCTTGCACACACTTTTGCTTTGTATATCTGTTTCGTCAATCTTTCTTCACTCATCCTTTCTATGTGTCCAAACCAACGTAACATGCCTTTCTTCATCTTTACAATCACAACCTCATTCACGCCAGTTGATTTGCGAATCTCTTCATTGCGGATTCGATTTAAAATCGTTACTCCGCACATTTTTCGAAGAGATCGCATCTCAACAAAATATAATCAACAGGACATCCCAAAGGTTCCCAAATGGCTCCTGTAAGTGTGAAGGAACTAAGGTGTAACTGCCACTCTTTTCGACGATCTCCTTGCATGACAGGACAGGACTCCGAAAGACTCGCCATCTATCTGATGATGCATGATGACCTATATATAGTTCCTAAAGAGATACCTCTCTCCCGTTTTCCCGGTTTCCCGTTCGAATTTGGAGTTGCCCGACTGGGGCAGGACCTCCGCCTTATAGAATTCCGTAGCCAAATAACAGTTGTGTTCCTGCGCGATGAAGGTTTCCAATAATGAGCCCCTTGAGGAGGGGGAGGATTGTTATATCGTGTTGGCAGCGGAGGGATTATTTTCATTATGCTCCATTATGCCAACACAGTTGGTACACACAAGTGATACTTCGGTATCGTGAGCGTAAAAAAGGCTACAGTAACTGCTTTCCATCAGGTGGCCCATCTGATGGGAAGCGGTATACTTGTTCCATATCATTCTTTTGGTATAAAAAAGTACCTATATATATATCCTCACGCCTTCCCACAAGGGTCCCCGAAGGGGTAGGCAGAGGTGTATAGGTAATACCCACACACCCACTTTCCGCCAGAGGTATATTAGGTGCCAACGTGACAGATGGCGAGTCCATCGCCGTTACTCAAGCACGACTATACATACGCCTTTGAATTTCTTCTCAGACGTATGCAGGTTTCCTCTCGATGTTTTCCTTCACCGTAAAGCTCGTGGTGTGACTAATCACTGTACTTAAGTTCAGAAAAAACTCATTGGTACAGTCGGGATTCGAACTTGCGACCTTTGCGTCGCAGGCAACTGCTCGAACTACTCGGCCACCACGGCTTAAAAAAGTACCTATAGTTCCTATTTATATACTTAAGATCAAGATTATTTACGCGAAGCCGGAAGCAATCCGCAATTACCCAAGTGGCCTGGAATCTTCAAACATAGACTACAAAAGTAATTCAAGATATCATCTAACACAACACTTCATAGACAATGAGCAACCGTGTTGGCAAACGAGTTACGACTAACATAATCCGACTAAACGCGTTGTATATGTATTAAACAATTACATAATCTAAGCGTCTTGTAACACATCCCGAATTACCTGTGTTACAAGAATGGTTTCCGCAATGTAGTTAATATTTATATGTCTCAATCGACCATATCTTGCAATGAAGTATTGCCAGTACTCTTGATACCTTGTGGTATTTCAGAGCCCGTTGAATTGGTAAACGGCTGCGTGACCTGCATAGATTTTATTTATAGAAAAAATATATATGACAAACCCTTATTTCCACACGTCTTCCCATAAGGGTCCCCGAAAAGTTACGTAAAGTAACAACAACCATCGTTCACCAGATATATATATTTAGATGCCAATGTGACAGATGGCGAGTCCATTGCCGCCAAGAGACCCTGCGAAATTTGAGCTGAGGACAGATATTTGTGTGACGAACACGAGTATCTGTTACTTAGTCTTGGATACCCTATGTTTATGTATATCTATTAAAGTGTGTATATCGCTGTCTAGGTCCTATAGTACAAGCTTTGCTTAGTTTGGGATTAAGTCAATTTGTATGGAATTGTCTCAAGGTATTTAATTAATACGCAAAAACAAAGACAAAACACTTTAGTAAACCAACACCTATTGTCTCGGGACCTAATTCAAAATTTGTCTATAACATCGGTTAGTATTGAAACCAGTGGTGCGTAAGAATCATTTGTCTCATTCTTGGCCGGCTGGCTTCGACCGCTTGCTCCTACTCGATTTGTCAGAGTGGCCATCGAGATTCCTTCGCAAGATAATGGACTGGTACCTTAATATCCAGTTTCTCTTTCCATTAGGATAGTGTTACAGGGACGAATCTATATTCGGGTAAAATCTTATTCATAAATGCAAAAGAGTTGTTTAAACTCTGTAGCGGCGGTCTGTTTTTCTAATAGAGTTCCGTAGTAAACTACCTTAAACCTTAAACCTCCTCGTGGTTGGAGTAGTTGCGAGGAGTTGAGTTCGAATCCCGATTGTACCGATGAGTTTTTCTGAACTTAAGTACAGTGATTAGTCACACCACGAGCTTTACGGTGAAGGAAAACATCGAGAGGAAACCTGCATACGTCGGAGCAATTCAAAGGCGTATGTTTAGTCGTGCTTGAGTAATGGCGATGGAAAATGGGTGTGTGGGTACTACTTATTCACCTCTGCCTACCCCTTCGGGGACCCTTGTGGGAAGGCGTAAGGATATGTGATACATGTTAGTTAAATTGTTTTTTTACGACTCCTGCGCCGAAACACGTCGTTCTGATCAAAGTTCTGAAAATACTGTAATGCAATAAGTTCCAAACAATTAATGTTCCTTTATCTAATAAATCATTGTTCTCAACTGGCAACGACGAGGATCGCCAAAATTCCCACTAAGCGTGCCAAAATCCAAGCATTCAAACTATATTCTCCTTACCCTCACAGAAAATTATACTCTAACCTTTGTGAGTTTAGTTTCAATTTAATTAAACGTCCAACTAAATTGATTTCAAGCAAATTTCAACCGTAACTGCATAATGTACGGTCCAGTTTACTAGTAAACATACTTGTGTAAGGCATCGAATCCAAATTGTTTAGCTTCTCGACTGGATGTCCTGAGTATAGTTTAGCAGCAAATCGTTGGCGCGTTTCGCGATAGCTTTGTGGGTGCGAATTCCCCTGAATAGAAATGATTATGTGTCAATGACCTGCCTTCAAATTGAACGAGTTTTACCGATAATGGTGAATAGACTCGGTCACTTGTTTAGCAATTTTTCTCCATTCAAGGATAAAGCATCAGTTTTTTAGGCTTTATTTTTCTCTCTTATTATCAGATATGCTACTAATATACCCTAAAATATTTGAGCTTTAGCATTCATATAATAAATAATCCTAAATAAATACTTTGGAACAATTCCACACAAGTTGAGGTTGAGGGAGGTTGACCTAGACCCAATTTAAGCAAAGCTTGTGTTATGGTAACTAGACAACGATATATTTACTTATATAGATAGATATATACATAGGACATCCAAGACTAAGATACAAGTACTCGTGTTCATCACACAAATATCCGCCCTCGGCGAGATTCGAACCCGCGACCTCAAGTTTCGCAGTCAGGAGCTCTAACCACTAGACTAGACTGCCGGCCTGAAGATATATTATTATTATAGAGGTGTGTAGTTATCCACATAATCACGTTTCGCTGGAGATATAGTTCAGGTGACAACGGTTCAGGTGATGGCGAGTCCATCGCTTATTCTCAAGCAAGACTATAATATACACGTCTTTGTATTTCTTCTCAAACATATGCAGGTTTCCTCTTGATGGTTTTCTTAATCGTAAAGCTCGTGAAAAGCTCGTAAAAATATAGCCTATGTCACTCAGGGTGAATGTAGCTTTCCAATGGTGAAAGAAATTTTCAAATCGGTCCAGTAGTTTCCGAGTGTAGTCAATGCAAACATACTTACATCCAAATCTTTCTTTTTATACCACCGTCACCGTCAAATCTTCTTTATAATATTATATAGTATGGATTACAGAAAAAAATCGACTTAGAAATTACTTTAACGTGAGCGAAGCCACGAGAACTCAGCCTCAGTCACGGCAGTTACGTATATATTGTGGTAATCTTGTGTAATCCATGTTGTCCGCCCCACTTGACCCAATAGTATCTCGCAGGGCCGGTGTTAATTGATTTGGGATAAGGCGATTATGTCTGCCTTGGCCGAATTAATTGCGTTTAATTAGCTTCCGAGGAATTGTACTGCTTTACGCATGTTCAAATAGGCTTTGTATTTGGCTTGGAAGATTTAGAGACAGAGCTTAGGAAGAGTAATTTTTATCTAGATATATGTATATATTTTAACGCCTTGCTACAGGGTCCCCGAAGGAGTAGGCAGAGGTGTAACACAACAATGTTTTTTCGTCTGAAAATAGAAGAAGCAGATTTTTGTATATCATAATGCTGCAACCAAAATCAGCGTATAATGAAATTTCAGAAGTCCATTATTTTTACAAGTTTTAGAAAATAAGTGAATTTCAAAGATCATGAGAATAATTCAAACCGTTGAAGGATTTTTTGGTATCTACCTTTCACGATTTATTCAGTGTTACAATATTTTCAGTGTTGCATATATCTCCAGATGTTGCCAGTATCCACGCGCTTCGATCAACACGCCGATGTTGAAAAATTATTTAATTTATTTTTACACTCTCTTTCATTTCTTCAGGCCAAGAATACAATTTCAACAAATTAACTGAAGAGGAGGTAAACTCTCTCGGACAGACTTATGACTACGATTCAATAATGCATTACGCCCGAAACACATTCAGTAAAGGAACATACTTGGACACAATTCTCCCTCTGGAAGTACACGGCAAGAAGAGACCAGAGATCGGGCAGAGAATCAGATTGAGTGCCAGCGACATTGCTCAGACCAATCTGCTTTATAAATGTGCAAGTGAGTACATACTAACAATTATACTGAGATAGCGTTAGTAAGGCGAAATTTTGAATGATTTTTCTATTTTGTATTTTGCAGTAAATATTTTATGATTATTAAGACTTTGTTGGGTTTTTGAAACAGCTGGACGGCAGAATAACACACCGTCTTTAGAGAATACCTGAATAAGTCTCAATTGAAGGAGTTCTTGATTAGTTGTTGTAGTAGGTGTAGTATTAATTTTACCATTACCATAGGGGATCACAGTGGAAGCGTGCACGTCGCGATTCCTGCCAGCCCAGAGGGCTGCAATTCCACTCGATGCGCATTGGCCGGACGGCTGTTAGGGCGTGCCCCCGAGGCGACGCGCACCAGTCCGTCCCCGCTGGTGCGAAAAATTCAGCACAGTGCGGCGATGGGGACCGCCACCCATCACGCGGAGTGCCTCACGGCGGGGAGTGGAGTGTGGAGTGTAGGATGGGTGTATGGAATGTAAGAGGAGGTATGGCTGATAAGATGAACGAATTGATCGATGTTATGACAGAGAGCGAGTTAGATGTTGTGTGCCTGTCTGAAACCAAGCGGAAGGGTAGTGGAGTAGACGAGCTCCCGGGCGGGAGTTTAGTGCTGTGGTCAGGAGTGGCAAACACCGAGCACGCCTGCCAGGGAGTGGGAATTCTACTATCCAGCCGCTTGGCAGAATGTATGATAAGTTATGATGCGGTGAGCCCCAGACTTATTTGGGCTCGCTTTAAAATAGGCCTTACCCGACTATTTTTAGTCGCGGTGTATGCTCCGGTGGCCTCAGCGGACACTTGCGACCTGAATAAGTTCTGGGAATGTGTGAGTAATGTTCTAGAGACGAAAGAAGGGAATGAAAAGCTGATTATTTGTGGTGATCTGAATGGATGGGTCGGGACAGCCCGTAAGGATTACGAGGCAGTACTCGGCAAGTATGGTGATAAGAGAGTGAACGAGGCAGGCAAGCTGATATTAGATGTATGCATGGAGAGAGACCTTTTTGTGGCGAACACCATGTTCGACCACAAGAGGATTCATCAGTATACATGGGAACGGAAAAATGAGCGAAGCATGATAGATCTGTTTCTAATAGATCAGCGACTCAGAACACAGGTGATGGACACCAGGGTGTATAGGGGAGCCGACCTGGGAACGGACCACTTTCTAGTTATAACTAGAATAAGGGGTCTGTTCGCGGGCTGGCGATCCCGTGCTGGGGGTCCCTGTTCTGCAGTCGCAGACCGCATCAAAAGCTGGAGGCTTCAAGATGCGGCTATTAGAGACAGATATCAAGAAAGGGTATCTGAACAGCTAGCCTGTCCCCCGAAAGATGTGTTTGAGAGTGTCGATGTTTGTTGGCAGTTCCTGAAGTCCAGCATTTTATGCGCCGCGAAAGAGGTTTGTGGTATTTCGAAAGGGCGGACAACCAAAAATGGCGATGGTTGGTGGGATGATGAAGTGAAAGAAGAAGTTAAAAAGAAGAAGGATGCAAGGCAAGACATTTTGGCTATGTCCAGCTCAAGTGAAAGTATGAAAGAAAAGATGAAAGAAAAATATCGCCTGCAAAAAAATCGTACGAAGGAGATAATAGCTCAGAAGCGTGAGAGGTTCCAAATGACTGTAGACGAAAAACTGTCGCATAATTTCAAGGACAATGCAAAACTTTTTTGGAGGGAAGTTAAGAAGTCCAGAAATTGTGTTACAGCTAGTAGTAGGATGAATGTGATTATTTCGAAGGACAATGACATACTAACTGACAAAACTGACGTCCTCAGGCGATGGAGTGAATTCTACAAAGATATGTATGATGATGATGCCGCTGATCTACTCATAGAGCTGCCTCCAACAGAATCTGTCGAGGATCCTAAAGCGGATAAAATAAGTATGGGAGAGATTGTAAGTGCGATAAGAAGTCTGAAATGTGGAAAAGCTGCGGGAATAGATGGGATTACGGCTGAGATGATCAAGTACGGTGGACCAGCGGTCTGGGACGTCATCTATTTGCTATGCAATCTTTGCTGAGAAAGGGGTGATGTTCCGGACGACTGGAGGCGAGCAGTCATCGTGCCTTTCTATAAAGGAAAGGGATCACGATTGGACTGCTCCAACTACAGAGCCATCAGCTTGGTCAGCTTAGCTAGTAAAGTGTACACGAAGATCCTGACGATAAGAATGCAAGAGCGATCCGAAAGGTTTCTCTGGGAATCCCAAGGTGGATTTAGACCAGGAAGAGGATGTATGGATCAAACCTTCTCGCTTCGCGGAATCGCGGAAAAGTTTTTGGATATTAACCAAAGGGTTTTCTGCGCTTTCGTCGACTTAGAGAAGGCATTTGATAGAGTCGTACGAAAGGAACTCTGGGACGTGTTGCCTGGATATGGAGTGAGCAGTTCCCTACTGCATGCCGTGAAATCACTCTATAGTGATAGCGAGGCGTGCGTTAGGGTTAACGGTGAGATGTCACCCTGGTTTGATGTGAAGTCGGGGGTCAAACAAGGGTGTATCATGTCTGCCTGGCTGTTCATTATATATCTAGATAACTGTCTGAGAGCACTAAGAACGAACGGATGTGGAGTGAAAATGGGAAACTTAGTGGTCAACTGCCTACTATACGCCGATGACGCGGTTTTACTGGCGTCATCAGAGGGCGAACTGCAGTCACTAGTTACCATAATGAAAGAAGAATGTGAAAAGAAGGGGCTGCGCCTAAACGCTGGCAAGACTAAGGTTCTGGTATTCGAAAGAGATGAACAAGTGACCGAGTGTGCAATATCGGTAAATGGGCAAATTCTAGAGCAAGTGAATGAATTTGTATATCTTGGAAGCATGTTCACACGAGATGGAAAGTATGAAAAAGATATTGAAAGAAGGATAACTGCCGGAAATAAGGTGAATGGAGCCATGTCGGCGTTGATGGGCAGTAAAAGTCTGAGCAAGAATGCTCGAGTTGCTGTCCACAACGCGATATTGGTACCTACCTTATTGTATGGCAGCGAATCCTGGGTATGTCAGAGGAAGTATGAAAATAGCTTGAATGCAGTCGAGATGCGATCTCTTCGAAAAATGTGCGGCGTAACGATATTAGATCGAATCCGCAATGAAGAGATTCGCAAATCAACTGGCGTGAATGAGGGCGTGATTGTAAAGATGAAGAAAGGCATGTTACGTTGGTTTGGACACATAGAAAGGATGAGTGAAGAAAGATTGACGAAACAGATATACAAAGCAAAAGTGTGTGCAAGAAGAGGCAGAGGAAGGCCACGTTCCAACTACCTGGACCAAATAGATCGGACTCTCAAGGACGGGAACGTTAAGAGTACTCGAAACCGACGAGCATGTATGAAGAGACTGATGAATGTGGACGAAGCGAAAGAGGTATGTAAGTCTAGAGAGAACTGGCGCTCTATACTCTCTGCCTACCCCGTTAGGGACTCGGCGTGATGATATGTATGTATGTATGTACCATTACCTACCACACCAAGGGTAACCCTACAGGAATCTCTTTACACCCTTTTTAAAGAACTACATGCTGTACTCTCTAGAGAAAACCTTAACTTAAAGTTCCTTCTACAGCCTCTCATAATTTTATATGCAAACACATGGACCAATCTATCGGAATACTAGAGTAAAGGTTTACCAAGATACCCTTGACCGTGAAACTCATAAGTTTACTCCAACCCCAACAGAATGCGGCAGAACTCTTCTGGGCAACTCTGGTTGGTTTAACTCCCCTGGATGGGGAACAGAGACCACGCCCGTTACACCAGAGCCTTGCGAGTGGAGAATTGTAGCTACTCATGGAGAACGTGTAGTTCTTAACATTACTGGTAAGCGCTAAAGTATGTATAGTTTTAATATAATACATAAATTATCACGCCGAATGCCACACCACTCAGGCAGATAGAGTCTATCTCACTCTAAACTTACAGAACTCTTTCGCTTCGGCCACATTCATGTATACGTTTACTCATGCATACGAGAAATTCATAGGCGTATGTATAGTCGTGCTTGAGTAACGGCGATGGACTCGCCATCTATCATGTTTAACTCCAAAATATATCTCTGTAGAAAACCAGGTTATTAACTTACACACCTCAGCCTAATAATTCGGGGACCCTAGTGGGAAGGCGCGATGATATAATTGTGTCATAAACTTTTAACTCATTGGAAAAGTTTATTAAGTATTTAGTAAGACACAATTATATCATTTGACGCTAGCTTTAAGATCTAGAATAGGTAATTCGAAATTTTTTGTTTAATTGATGTATTTTGTATATTCTCTCGTAGCGTGAGTTCCGGGAACTTTTGCTACTTAACCGGTCAATGGCGAGACCTCCAGCCAGGTTAATTGAGGAAGCTTATAAAATATACTAGGTCGTGTTCAGAGAACAGAGAATCATCGTACGCTCTATGTGATATTCTAAAAACGGCAAGGTTACTCTTAAGCACTCCATAAAAGAGCATTGTCAGGATTGTGGAGTGTTTGCCGAGGGTTGCCCAATCCTAGCCGAGTGTCCACTCGAGACACCCCAGAATTGCTAAAATATGGACTTGATATTTTTTGCACACTTTACGCCCCTAATGTTGAATATTTTCAAGAGTTTTATACATGTCAAGACTAGATAACTCATTTAATAGATATCTTTTAAGTGAGTTAAGTCCTTTACTACACAATTTGTATTTCTATTTGTATGAATATTATAGGTTTTTTTTACGAAGCCTGCATGCTCTGCCCCCTCTTACACACATTTTCGCTTTGTATATCCATTTCTACAATCTTCTTTCACTCATCCTTTCTATATGTCCAAACCAAAGTAACATGCCTTTCTTCACGTTTAAAATGACACCCTCGATCACGCCGGTTGTTTTGCGAATCTCTTGATTAAATGTATCACTGGCGAAAAGATGATCTCCATTCTGGATCCCTTGTAGGAGCGGCAGAGTAAACATTTAAAGGGTAAAGCCTCAGGACACATCTATAATATACAATACATATATCTTGGGTCCCTTCACAGAGCCAAAAAGAAGTCATTTACTAGACAAATAGTAGCACAACAATAGGTACATAATACATTCTACCGGATAGTAAGCGCGTAGTAAGCGTACCTTAATTTTTCCTTAATCCAGTTTCAATTATGGATTAATAATAATAGTAATACCATGGCACAATTCCACACTAATTGACATAGTCCCAATTTAAGCATAGCTTGTGTTATGGTTACTAGATAATGATATTTTTACTTATATAGATAAAAAAAGCCGTGGTGGCCGAGTGGTTCGAGCAGTTGCCTTCGACGCAAAGGTCGCAAGTTCGGATCCCGACTGTACCAATGAGTTTTTTCTGAACTTAAGTACAGTGATTAGTCACACCACGAGCATTACGGTGAAGGAAAACATCGAGAGGAAACCTGCATACGTCTGAGAAGAAATTCAAAGGCGTATGTATAATCGTGCTGGAGTAACGGCGATGGACTCGCCATCTGTCACGTTGGCACCTAATATACCTCTGGCGGAAAGTGGGGGTGTGAGTATTACCTATACACCTCTGCCTACCCCTTCGGGGACCCTTGTGGGAAGGCGTGAGGATATATTATATATAGATAGCTGATATATACATAAAGCAAAAAATAGCATCTGTTATAAAAAAAAATACTGACGTAATAACATTAGCAACAGCAACCTCCATTGATAACAGCAATTTACAAGATCATAGTATACTTGTGAGGCGAATAAAGATAGTGGCGTGATGACCAACATTACAGAGTTGGTCATGAAATTAGTTCCGAGTCATTAGGCATGAAATGAGATCATTCGAAATGCAACGTGGTCGATTTTCTGCAATTTGTGTGAATAATAGTGTCCCATTCGGGGTAATTTTTTTGGCGAGCACATACTATTAAAGTGACTGAACGTGGGCGGTCTATTATGTCCATATGTGAGCGATCTCAAAAGCTCCCAAAAGGAAAGCATATAGGTGAAATAAAACATTGGTAGATTCGGGCTTAGAGTTTGCAATTTCGATTTTGAAGACTACTCGAACCACGACTATGTTTATATTTAACTAGCAGACCCGGCCACGCGTTGCTGTGGCTTAGGTTTTTATTATATTACATTGTAAATTAATATCATGCCAAAAATTATATTTTGACTAAGTTTCATACCTATAGAAGCAATAGTTGAAAAACGTGTTTTTTTTTATTTAACGCCCCGCGTTCCTTCTTGCGGGAGGAGTTTAATAAAATCCGTTCTTATCTGACCTCTACACCGCGTAAGGAATACTCCTACCAAATACTCCTCCTCCTACATAATACTCCTACCTTTCAAGTCAATCGGCCTTATAGTTCCTGAGATTTCGTGATGAGTGAGTTCACAAATGGGATCTCTTATATATATATATATAATAATAATAATATTTATTTGGCAAAAAACATACAACAGGAACAAAGAGGCAAAAGAACGAAGATACACCTGCAGAAGTATAAACTGTGTCGCAGGGTATCAACGCCCACCTTCGGAGACAGATCCAAAAGTTAATTTATTACATATAGATTTGGGATCGTCCATATGTTGTTTAAGGTCCCAAAAGGGATAGAATAGAGGTGTAACAACACACTCTACGTAGGTGTCGACGTGACAGATGACGAGTCAGTCGTCATCGTTCAAGTACAGTTACATCATCATCATCACAAATTTAAGAGCTGGGCTCTTGTCGGCATCTCTGATGCAGTACCCTCCATTCGCTTCTGTCCAGCCCAACCTCCTTGACCTCCTTATACGTCTTGAGAGACATTTTTTCTTTGTTCTGACCCATGTCCTATGTTAATCTTGGTCTTCCTCTTCCTCTCTTCCCCTCTACCTTTCCTTCTAAGATGTTTCTAAAGAAGCTATCATGTCGTATAAGATGGCCTATCATCTTTCCTCTTCTATTCTCGACTGTTTCCAGCAGAATTCTTGTTTCTTTGACTCTTTTGAGCACGTCTTCGTTTGTTACCCTTTCCGTCCAGCTGATTACATAGGTCTTAGAAAATCAATGAACTTAACTGAAAACTGAGTGATATACAGATCGCCTGGGTGCAAACTTGCAATCTTTGAACAAGCGATAGCCCTCGTGTGACAAGCGAAAGGCAGCGGTAACCGCTCACCATCAGGCGGAACGTTTTGCTTGCTGCATTTGCGACATATATTGTTAAATAAAACAATAAGAAATTCTTTTCTTTCGAAGATAAATTGAAACAAACTATGTCGAAGTCACTATACGCGGTACCATTTATTGGAAGGAAATTAAGATTTATTATAAACAAAGGCCCCAAAGGTCCGATGCATGCAAACACAATCCGATTCCACAGTATTAATGGTGCGCCGTGAATTAATGAATTTATGGGTAGCTTTTATTCAAGAGCCCCGCAGACGGTCACTCGGTACCATAAATCTTTCGTGGATATGCCTGTTGGTACTATGGAAAATAAACCTTATTTTTTCATATACGTGTTTTCCCACAGAAATGTGGCTATTAATTTATGGGCATTCCTTCGCCGTTTCTCAAACACGAACCATACATGCGTTATGGGATATCTGAAGTGTATTCAGGTTTCATCTCGTGGTTTTCCTTCGCCGTAAAACTCATGGTGAGATTAACTGTGGGTACTTAGGTTCAGAAAAAAACATTAGTACAGTCGAGAGATTCGAAACTGTCATCTTAATTTTACGGGCAATACCCACGGCTTGCACAGGTAGTATGAAAATATACATTTGCCTCCCTTGTAGGCGAAAGGTAATTTAGACAAGTCAACCACTTTAATATATCCTCATGCCTTCCCACAAGGGTTCCCGAAGGGGTAGACAGAGGTGTATAGGTAATACTTATACACCCACTTTCCGCCAAAGCTATATTTTAGGCGCCAACGTGGCACATGGCGAGTCCATCGCCGTTACTCAAGCACGACTATACATACGCCTTTTAATGGCTTCTCAGACGTGTCGAAGCTCGTGTGACTAATTACTGTACTTAATAAGTTAATAAAAACTCATCGGCACAGTCGGGTTTTGATCTTGCGATCTTAGTGTCGCAGGCAACTACTCGGAACCACTCGGCCACCACGGCTCTTATCCACACTTTAATTAACAACTATTTCTATGATTTCAGTACGACAAACGTACCCAGTGAAATAACTTAAAGTAATTAATTGCGACGAAATGAGAGCGAAGTTTATTTCAGCAATTAATTTTATTAGCTTAATTGAATATGGCCACACTGCTTAATTGGAATCAAACTTTAAGAGGAAGTTGTATAATTGGGATTGTGATTGTAATGAATAATTAAGATATTAATGCTGTTTTAATAAATTTCTGATTAGGTCAATGATACTTTAAAACATTGCAGTACTTAGAATAATACGAGTGTTGGTTCGAGATGGTATTGTCGACTCACTTTCTCTTGTTACATCCTCGTTTTGAAATGAGATATCGCAACGCAACGCAAATATTGCAAGTTTGAATCCCGACTGTACAAATGAGTTTCTCTGAACATAAGTACAGTCATTAGTCACGCCAAGAGCTTTGCAGTGAAGGAAAATCTGCTAACGGCCGTTTGAGAAGAAATTCAAAGACGTTAATAATTTATTCGCAAATCAACTGGCGTGAATGAGGGCGTGATTGTAGAAGAAAGGCATGTTACGTTGGTTTGGAAACGTAGAAAGGATGAGTGAAGAAAGATTGACGAAACAGATCTAAAAAGCAAAAGTGTGTGCAAGAAGAGACAGAGGAAGGCCACGTTCCAACTACCTGGATCAAATCGATCGGACGCTCAAGGACGGGAACGTTAAGAGAACTCGAAACCGACGAGCATGTATGAAGAGACTGATGAATGTGGACGAAGCGAAAGAGGTATGTAAGTCTAGAGAGAACTGGCGCTCTATACTCTCTGTCTACCCCGTTATGGACTTGGCGTGATGATATGTATATGTATGTAATAATTTATTAATCTGCAACGCTGCAAGACTGCAAGTTCGAATCCTGACTGTATCACTGAGTTTTTCTGGACTAATCGATAAATACAGTCATTAGTCACGCAAAAAGGTTTGCGGTGAAGGAAAACCTGCATACGTACGTTTGACAAGAAATTCAAAGACTTCAAGTCTAGAGAGAAGTGGCGCTCTATACTCTCTGCCTACCCCGTTAGGGACTTGGCGTGATGATATGTATGTATGTATGTTCTATTCAAATAATTTATTAATTTCAAGTGTTTGTAGAATTCTATGTTGATGTTATCTTATAGGGATACCCTATAAGATCATTTTCAGGGTTATTTACCGATAAGAACTGTTAACGGTTTTCTTGCTATCAAGCTACGCTAGCGGGTGATTGATCGCTACTTGCCCGCCAGAGAACTACCCTTAGATGGACTTACCGTGTTCATAATATTAACGCTAATTTTAGTTCCTTACAGCTAAGGAACAGGGTCATTGACTAGATCAGGTTTGTTGCTAGTTTTCCGGTGATTTCGTTCACGTTACAGTTTCTTCTCGCGACAGATGGATTTCTTGGAAACATTTAATATTTGATATTTGAAGTATCTTACTAATATACTTCCTAATATTATAAATCTTACTAATATTATAAATGTGGAAGTTTGTAAGTTTGGATGCTTGCGGTTCTTTATGTTCTGTATAACGGCTGAACGGATTTGGCTGGAAGTTGAAATCGTGGTGGCTTTTATACCTAGGAATAGGACATAGGCTACTTTTTTTTTCAATTCCGTAAATTCAAAGTTCTAATATTATAAAGTATGATGATGCTCTTTCACGGCATAGCGGCTGAACCGATTCTAGCAGGAAAATACATCAGCTACTTTTTCGAACTCCACGCGGGCGAAGCCGCGGGCATAAGCTAGTATTATATATTGCCGTGGAGGCCAAGTGGTTCAAGCAGCCTGCAAGGCAAAGGTTGCAAGTTCGAACCCGACCGTACCAATGAGTTTTTTCTAAATATAAATACAGTGACGAATCGCACCACGAGCTTTACGGTGAAGAATTCTGCTTACGATTAAGAATAAATTTAAAGGCGTATGTATAGTCGTGCTTCAGAAAAATGTCACGTGTCAACGATAAATATATCGTGTCGAAAAGTGATTGTTTGGGTACCACATATCTCTGCGTACCCTATCGGGGACGGTATATGTAATATTGTTAAGTAAATTTTGTTACAGAAATTGATATTCACAAATCGGAAGACTGTCGCTCTGAATGGGTTGAAATCCGGGATGGCTACATGCCGGATGCACCAGTCTTGGGCAGGATCTGCGGGTCAGGGAAAGGGCCTATGATGAGGTCTACAGGCTCCAGACTGACTGTCGTATACCAGCCAGGACCTAGACCGAAACCTCATAAGGGTTTTAAGGCATTTTACGAAGGTTAGTAGGAACAACAATCAATACGATAAAATGTATACATACGTCGTGGTGGCCGAGTGGTTCCAGTAGTTGCCTGCGATACCAAGAAGTTTTTCTGAACTTAAGTACAGTGAGTAGTCACACCACGAACTTTACGTGAAGGAAAACATCAAGAGGAATCCTGCATACGTCTGAGAAGCAATTCAAAGGCGTATAGTTGTGCTTGAGTAACGGTGGTGGACTCGCCATCTGTCACATTGGTACCTAAAATATATCTCTGGCGGAAAGTGGGTGTCTGAGTATTACCTATACACCTCTGCCTACCCCTTCGGGGACCCTTGTGGGAAGGCGTGAGGATATGAAAAAATAATCATCTATACATAATTATTATCAAGTCCCTTAAGAAGTAGGCAGAGAAGAGTAGAGTATTTGTATGTATAATCAAACTTAGCACCTTTGAAATGGCAGACCACGATAAGTAATTCATACGACAAGTTGTAAAATTATCTTTCAACTTGCGACTGATAATAATTTTGGTTACAGCGGTTTGCGGAGGCGACATTGAAGTGGACAGTAGCGGACATTTAGAATCCCCGAACTACCCCGATGACTACCAGCCGAACAAACTTTGCGTTTGGAGATTGTCTGTGCCGAGGGTGAGTCCTACAATGGGAATTATGACGTCATCTATACATACACCTATTCACAATTCTAAGAGTCTCGTGATTAGAATACAGTAATTAAATATTTCTTTATTAAATAATTAAAAGTATACAAAAATGCTTATAATTATATGTATGTAATGCTAGCTTATGCCCGCGGCTTCGCCCGCGTGGAGTTCGAAAAATTAGCTTTGGAAATTTTCCTGCTAGAATCGGTTCAGCCGCTATGCCGCGAAAGAGCATCATACATTATAATATAAGACCTTTGAATTTTTCAGGATTAAAAAAAAAGAAAAAAGTGGCCTATGTCCTATTTTTTTTATTTATTTATTAAAACTTCCTGCAAAACATTTTGCTAAGGCGAACTTAATGCCGAAGGCATTCTCTACCAGTTAACCTTTGGGTGATGCAGAGATAGGCATGGCAGGCTATAAAAGAAATAAATAGTGGGGAAATATAAACATAAATTCTTTATATATTATTATAATATACTATGCAATATAATATGTAATAATATCATAAATCTAATTATATAATAGATAATGTATAAATACGAATAAATCTACTTATAATACATGTACATATATATAATATATATATATATACATATATATAAATAAAATAAAATTTCATATAATATACATATATCCTATTCCTAGAAATATTAAGCTATCACCATTTAACTTTCATCCAAATCGGTTAAGCCGATTTGCCGTGAAAGAACCGCAAACATCCAAACATCCAAACTTAAAAACTTTAACATTTTTAATATTAGTAAGATTATGTAATATCGTATCGTTATTGCTTATATATAAATTTCATAAAAATACTCGAAATTTTCGTCTTTCATACACAAAAGTAAGTAATCAAAAATCATCGTGTTTTTCTGCAGGATTATCAAGTTGCTCTCCGCTTCCATTCCTTCGAAGTGGAAAACCACGACACCTGTTCCTACGACAAGGTGAAGGTCCGGGATGGAGACTCCATGGACAGCCCTCTAATTGGCATGTTCTGTGGACATAAGATACCCCCAGACATTAGGTGAGTGGAAAATTGGTAGAAGCGAAAGAAGTATGTAAGAATCGTAGTAAGTGGAAAGAAGTGGTCTCTGCCTACCCCTACGGGAAAGAGGCGTGATTATATGTATGTATGTATGTAAAATTGGTTAAGAACTGAAATTTTACTCGATTTATGTTTACCTTTTATTGAAGTATTATTAATCTCTCAACTCAATGTTGTAGGGTAGGCAGAGGTTTTTTTAAAGGTGTTTGGGGATTTCGAAAAATTGATCGTTGATTCTTACAAATATGCTCGAATCTCAAACCGAAATGAAAATATTTTATTCCACATACCTAGATGGGGAAAAAGGTACACAGTTCGGGTTGGTCGTTTCCATAGACAAAAGAAGAGAATTCTATTTGCGCTTATGGTTTTGTAATAGTGTTGTATTTTTGGTTTATTTTAAATGAATTTCCACTGAAGGAAATATGAAAAAAAATCTGTCACTAACATAAATTGTTGTCTTTTGTCAGGTCTACGTCTAACAAGCTCCTCGTGATCTTCGAGTCTGACAGCACAGTACAGAAAGCAGGCTTCTCAGCAACGTTCATGAAGGAGTTCGATGAGTGTGCCTCCATAGAGCACGGCTGCAGCCACTCCTGCGTGAACACTCTCGGCGGATACGAGTGCTCCTGTGACATTGGCTATGAACTGCACTCTGATGGAAAGAAATGCGAAAGTAAGTATTTTGTGTATTATCTACCAAGGGCTTCATCAAATTTTTAAATGGCTTTAAGCTCTAAAAAGTTACCGTATATATGTCTGTGGTAGCTTATTAAAAAGGGGTATGCCTTGCCCGATAAATAAGTTCCTATGTTTGTGTTAGATTACACACGGGAGTAAAAGTTAAGAGAGGTAGGACATAACGGGTTTCCCGTTCAAATTTGGAGCTGCCCGACTGGGGCAGGACCTCCACCTTATAGAAGTCTGTAGCCAAATAACACAATTTATTGTGTTTTGTTCCTACTTGTATTATAACTCTCTTCTCTTATTGTGATATTATAACTCTCTTATTGTGTTATAACTCTCCGAACACAGATTGACAGTATAACTCTCCGAACACAGAGTGACAACACGCAAGTGATACTTCGGTATTGTAAGCGTAAATAGGCTGCGGTAACTGTTTTCCATCGGGTGGGCCGTATGCTTGTTTGCCACTCTAGTTGTATAACAAAAAAAAGTTTAGTTGTTAGCAGATGTAACAATAGTTTGGTAAATTTTAGACGCATGCGGAGGATCTCTGTACGGTCCCAACGGTACCATCACTTCCCCATCTTTCCCTGACTTGTATCCCCCTTCGAAGAACTGTCTTTGGGAAATAGTGGCACCCCCGCAACATCGCATCACCCTGAACTTCACACATTTCGATTTGGAAGGAAATAATATGTACCAACAAGTAAGATTTCTTGTTATTTTTAACCGCCTTAAAAAAATAAGGATATATATATATAAGAAATAGCTCCTCAATATACATATCTTAGCCACTGAAAATACTGATGAATGCAGATGGTTTCACCGTAAAAATTGATTTCTTTGGTTTTGTTTGTGTAACATATAATATGTATTAATCCAGCTAGTAAATCTGTCTCTGTGCCAAATTTTATCCAATTCCGTTCAGGTCTCTTGTTAAGACGAGAGATAACCTCACAAACATTTTTAATATAAGTACAGTGAAGGAAACTTTGTATTTGTCAAACTACGAAGTAACAGATGCCAAAAAAGTTACTTAATTCATTACCTCCCTACCATGCTTCCAAAGTGACCTGAAGAATACTAAATTCTCCAAGCATAGAGCCCAGAACTAAAGTTTCTCTGGAATGTCAATAGGATTAAATGGAAAACAATAAGATTACAGTTGGCAAAAAAATATATAACTATTTATCTGCGTTTAAAATTCGATTTGACGCACCTCAGTTCAGGCTTAGGATTCTCCAGGTATAAACAGTCGTGAAAGAACTAAAGCTTTTTCAGGAATGTGAATACGATAGCGTGACAGTCCACTCTAAGCTTGGAGCTGATGTATTGAGGCGCCATGGCGCTTTCTGTGGGTCCGCTTTACCGGCACCTGTCACATCTGATGGCTCCGTACTACGGGTGCAGGTATTTATTGATGTCTTCTTACCTAACTGATCAACAGGTATACAAACTTTAACATACATACATATCATCACACCGGGTCCCTAATGGGGTAAACAGAGAGTATAGAGCGCCAGTTCTCTCTAGACTTACATACCTCGCTTCGTCCACATTCATCAGTCTTTTTATACATGCTCGTCGGTTTCGAGTACTCTTGACGTTCCCGTCCTTGACGGTCCGATCGATTTGATCGAGGTAGTTGGAACGTGGCCTTCCTCTGCATCTTCTTGCACACACTTGCTTTTACAAATAAATTATTACTTACGACGAGCATGTATGAAGAGACTGATAAATGTGGACGAAGCGAAAGAGGTATGTAAGTCTAGAGAGAACTGGCGCTCTATACTCTCTGCCTACCCCGTTAGGGACTCGGCGTGATGCTATGATGATGATGAAATGATTACTCAAAAATGTAAATTCTCTGTAAAAAAAAATCATTGGGTTTTTGCATGCAATGTCGATAGATGCACAGGTGTGCCGTTTATATGTCGAAGATATATTTAGTTGCCCACGAGACAAATTACGAATCCAACTGTGGTGAATTTCTTCTCAAACTTATACAGACTTTCTATCATTTTCTTTCACCGTAAATCTCGTGTTGCGATTGATTTGTACTTAAGTTGAAGACAAACTCATTCATACAGTCCGAACTAACAATCTATGCTTTGCAGGCTACTTAAACCATTCAACCACGGCTCATATGTGAGGTATTATATTAATATTCGTACGTGCATCTACAGTTTACTTCAGACGCGTCAGTCCACCGCTCGGGTTTCGCAGCAGCCTACTATATAGATGTGGACGAGTGTGCTGAGAACAACGGTGGGTGCCAGCACGAGTGCCACAACACCCTCGGAGGCTACGAGTGCGCCTGCCACAGCGGGTTCACTCTCCACCCCAACAAACATGACTGCAAAGAAGGTGGTTGTAAGCATGACGTCACTTTGCCTCATGGTACCATATTTAGGTGAGTTTAAATAATTTGAAAGGCGTATGTATAGTCGTGCTTGAGTAACGGCGACGGACTCGCCATCTGGCACGTTAGCATGTGAAATATATCTCTGGCGGAAAGTGGGTGTGTGGGTACTACCTATACACCTCTGTTTACCCTTTCGGGGACCCTTGTGGGAGGGCGGAGGATATACATAACTAATCTGGTTTTATCGGATGTGTGTTTGGACACATAGAAATAATTAGTAAAGAGAGATTGACGAAACAGATTATACAAACCGAAAGAGTGTGCAAGAAGAGCCAGAAGATGTTCAAGATCACGTTCTAACTAACTAGAATCGAGATCAAATCGATCGGACACTCTAGGGCGGGAACGTCAAGAGTACTCGAATCCGGCATGTATGAAGAGACGGATGCATGTGGACGAAGCGAATGAGGTATTAGAATTGAGGTATAGATAATTGGAATCTTCTATATATATATAGGAGATCCCATTTGTGAACTCACTCATCACGAAATCTCAGGAACTATAAGGCCGATTGACTTGAAATTTGGTAGGAGTATTACTTACGCGGCGTAGAGGTCAACGAAGTTTTATTCGGATTTTATGAAACTCTATCCGCAAGATGGAACGCGCGGGCGCGTTAAATAAAAAAAAATCTTCAACCATTTGCTTCCATAGGGGAAGCAACACGTAATTTTTTTTACTTATTCACCCGGGCGAGGCTTGGCGGGACAGCTAGTATTCAATATGTCTTCACGCCTTCCCACAAGGGTCCCCGACGGGGCTTGCAGAGGTTTTTAAGTAGTGCCCACACACCACCCACTTTACGTGGCAAGTATATATGGCCTTTTTTCAAGCAAGTCAGATGTATGTATAGTGGACACATTAATATTTGAATTACTTCCCAAACGTATGCATGTTTCCTCATGATGTTTTCTTCACCATAAAGCTAGTGGTGTGACTGGTCGCTGTAATTATTACATTAAGACTACTTGTAACAGTGTAATATGATGATGAATGATGAATAATGAATATAATAGATTTAATGTATGTCTCAGTCCAAATTACCCGGCCGCATATCCATCGAGGAAGGATTGTGTGTGGCAGTTCTCTACTACTCCAGGACACAGGATCAAGTTGATATTCAACGTCTTTGAATTGGAACCTCACCAGGTATGTTATTGCTTTATATATTCACTTAGATGTTAATTTAGAATTAATGATGCTAACGTTAAGAAACGAACGGGTTTAATCTTCACGAAAAAGCCTATTTAATATAAACCTGCATTCTTGACTATATAGGTGGTTCTTTCAATCACTCGGCCACCACAGCATCCCAATTAAGAGCCAATGAAGTGAACAACATGTTTATCATCATCATCATCATCATCATCATGTCATCACGCCGAGAGTATAGAGCGCCAGTTCTCTCTAGACTTACCTCTTTCGCTTCGTCCACATTCATTAGAATTTTTATTATTATATTTAAAAATACGATTTTTCGTTTTTAATTGAGTTTTTTTGTAAGTCTTGTGTACAAAGTTAGTCAGTATCAAAGGTAGTCCTGTTTATATATGAAAAAGAGCTTTTCTTCAGGAATGCGCCTATGACCACGTGACCATTTACGATGGAGCATCGACTGAGAACAAAACCCTCGGCCTATTCTGCGGGAGCAAGCTGCCTCATCCAGTGGTCGCTTCCCAAAACCAAATGTATGTGGTTTTCAAGTCGGACGGCTCCGTGCAAAGGAAAGGATTTCTGGCAACGCATTCTACGGGTAAAGACCTCGATTTCATACAAAACCAACTAAGCTCGAAAATTAACAACTATATTTTTAAATTTTAATTTAATAATTAATTAATTTATAAATGATTTTGGTCTTTTCCACACTATTATCATACATTTTGTATGTGAAAGGTTCTCGTAACCTTTGGAACTACTCACCCAACTATAAAAATATACTCCATCATTATTAGAACGGGTTTATATACCTACCTGCCTAATCTCCATATTGTAATAGTAACAATTGCGAATTTTCATTAGCATTTAATTTTATATTTGTAAGCTACTATTGATAAATATCAACGATTTGCGCCAGATTATGTTTAAATAGCTAAAGATTGCGAAAGGAAGCAAATGATTTCGCAAAATAACTAGAGATTTCGCAAAATAACTAGAGATTTCGCAAAATAACTCGAGATTTCGCAAAATAACTCGAGATTCGCAAAATAACTCGAGATTTCGCAAAATTGCTTTACTCTGAGTCCTTAAATGTTGTGTTCTTAGCGTGCGGAGGATATTTAGCCGCCACCGAGGACGTAAAGCACCTATACTCGCACGCTCGCTACGGGGACAACGCCTACGAATCCCGCGCAGACTGCGACTGGAACATAGAAGCACCTCCAAACCACTTTGTCAAGTAATCCTTGTATTATTTAAACAAATCACAATAAGCTTTCGTAAACAAGTCATGTTATATCTTGTCATAACTTCGAATCCCGACTGTACCAATGAGTTTTTCTGAACTTAAGTACAGTGATTAGTCACACCACGAGCTTTACGGTGAAGGAAAACATCGAGAGGAAACCAGTATACGTCTAAGAAGCAATTCAAAGGCTTATGAATAGACGTGCTTGAGTAACGGCGACGGACTCGACATCTGTCACATTGGCACCTAATATGATATATATTAGGAAAGTGGGTGTGTGGGTACTACCTATACACCTCTGCCTACCCTTGGGGGACACATCTTGGGGGACCCTTGTGGGAAGGATATAACTTCAAAAGCCCTTCCAGGATATACAATTGGCATCGCTATTCCACGATTGTGAAAGAGGTAGAATGATGAATTTAATTATATACGTCTGTCCCTTTTACACTTTTGAATAATGACGAAAGAATCTACATAATTTTTTCATGCCTAGGAAATTTCAAATATATGAAATTTCCTAGAGTAAATAGGGTTTGGTTGAAGAGTACCTAAGCAATGCTTAAAAAATTACAGGCTCACATTCTTGACATTCGAGTTGGAGCCAGAATCTAATTGCCGCTACGACTATGTCCAAGTATTTGGCGGTTTGGATGGAAGCGGCGGTAATTATGGAACTTTCTGTGGAACTAAGGTGTGTATGAGAAAATGATATATGCTTTGATAAGTACTGGAAATGGTATTTGATGGTCCTTCTATACGTATGGACCATAAAAAAAATTTGTAGCCTTGCATTATATCCCACAAATTTATTATAACTAAGAAAGTTTGTTGGCATGTTTTATACTTTTTTCACGTAAAAGCTACTAAATGAAATTGCAAAAAAGGTTATTCTTTTTTTACAGAAAACATCTACTAATGACATAAAATTTTACGCGGGTAAAATCGCGCGTCACAGATAGTGTAATATACAAATGTCATTCTGACATTGATGTCAAACTTCTGTTTGTTTAATAGTTTACCAACAAATATTGTGAACCTTTCACAATTACAGATTTTGAAACCCTGCTTATATAAATTTAAAGTTTTGAATTTTTTGTATTTTTTTTTAGTTATTTATTCACAATTTGTATATCACAGATGCCGCCAGAAATAGTATCAACATCTGAAGCACTACTCGTGCGCTTCAGAACCGACGATTCACTAGTTTTCAAGGGTTTCTCAGCATCATACCAGATGGTAAAACCTGTTTGGAGCGACGAAGACAGCATCGAAGGCGGTGTGGAGGAAGAGGAAGAAGAAGACGAACGCATGCCTCCCCTTGTTGTGGGAAGGAGAGGGCTACGAGCACCGTTGTCGAGATTCGTGAGGAGGCCAACGTGACGCTGGCCATTACCCCGGCATCCGAGACACCGTCGGCCGCACCACAACGTCCGCAATCGGCTGTAATTAAAAACACCATATTCTGTGTTGCCATGTTGTCTGTTCTAACGTTTCTGGTTTACCTTTTTATTTTATGTACACACTATGATTATTTAAAACTATTTTATTTTCAGTTTTCGATCAACTATTAAAATGATGTATTGGTATTATTACTTGATGATTTAAATCAATATTTAAATGCGGTCGTTTTATCTCAACGAGAAAAATGTTGGAAGTTACTTTAACGACTGAATAAAAATGTAAATATCGGTAGATCTAGAATAGTCTAAGTTACTTGATACATTTCATAGGTAACAGTATATATTAGAATTTGGATACATAGCCTATACATAACTTAAGAATTTTCATTAATGTACGTATAGATTCTTCTGCTGTTTTGTGCTGTTAAGCACGATGTTCAATGTTTGGGGGAGACCATTCCAAATATACGTGCCATAATACGTAGCTTTAAATGTCTTAACACAAAGACACATTTCATACATTTTACTGCATATTATTGGGATTTATTTTCGAGTTTACATGATACATATGTATTTTTAATTACTAAGCAATCTTAAAATAGTTTTTAACCATTTAAATAATATGCCTATATTAGCTGCAATTTCCACCTGAACTTTCATCACTAAGGTTACAAAATTAAGAGCCATTTAGACATAATACAAAGACAATATGTAATATGTAAGTAATTAGTTACCACTCTTGTTAGCAAATTGGTCGTTTTATTGTAAGTGTTCTTCTTAGGTCTCATATCTTGAATTACACAACTTTTCAATGTTACTAGTTTCAATAATTACGATACATCTTTCAATGAAGGTAGAGCGGCAAACTATACTGTGCTTTAGTAATAAAGCATTTATTTTTATCGTGCCACCTTTTTCAGTGTTGTTGGTGAACTGGTTTTATAATTAATTCATCTTAAGAGCTGTAAATATTGGCTACCAAAATGATTTAATTTCTCATTAACTGTACTTAAAATTTCATCTCAGCTAGATCATAAGAGTCAAAGTGTAATTTCTTTAAGCTTCTCTGGACATAGTAACACACTACTTAATTACGTATTTGTCTGATAATTGTTATTGTTAGCCATGATACTCATAGCATGTTTATTAAACTATTACAATGTCTTCTTTAGATGTAATAGCTAGCAGTGCCAAATACTTAGTTTACTGTTTTAGGTTATTTACATAGTTAGTGTTTTGTAACTTAAACATGACATATTTATACGTAGTAATGTTATTTTTATTAAAAAGGTAAATCAATGTACCTATACATATTGTTTTATTTTCCTTAAAAAATTATGAGTATAACTTACCATAAAATATTACTAAATAATGATTAAAATAAGTATAAAATTATTATGTTCAACCACTTATTCAATAAATGGGAATAATCAGTTTTCTTATATATCTACCAAAAAACATGTCACTAGATATGTAACGTGATTTAAATTTAAGAGGTCTACTATAAAAAAAACAATAGCTGGTACCAAAAGAGTATTCAGATCGCTACCTCAAAAGAACTAAATGGCAACACTATATGAAACGTCAGCTTATTGTTTTGTCATTTTAAAAACTAAATTACGAAAAGTCAAAGACCAAATTATTATTTCTTGCTTGTGGTGTGTTTTTTTGACCTCATTTTTATGAAAAATATTGCCAACGATATACATAAAGTTACGCAGTTCATTAGTAAAGGATATTTAAAAATGACGACGTTGGCGTTTAAAGTTAAAAGCAAAAACGGACAGCAGATATTAAAAGATTTGACCTCTGAGAGTACAGTGGGTGAATTAAAAATGTTTTTATCTAGTATATCGGACGTTAGCTTTGAGAAGATTTGTGTGCTGTGTGGGTATCCTCCAAGAGCGTTGGATATAAGTAACGATAATAATACATTAAGTGAGATAGGTTTGAAAACTGGTGAAACTCTGATCGTCGAAGAGAAGGTGACCAATAGCGGAACGATTACTCCGTCGGAGCCAAAGCCCGTAGAGAACGGAGTATCACATGAGACGATAGGGCCGTGTAGGCCAGGCATATTGATGAAGAAAGTAGTTCCCTCCGACAACTCATGCCTTTTCACCAGTATAGGTAAGGTACATTTGTCTTTGTTTGACCATTAGATAATTCAGTTTCATTGCACTATAAAAAACAAAATATTGATTTATATAGAGCTATGCAAATCCATAGAGGACTAGCGCTCTATTCTCTCTGCATAACCCATTAAAACTCGGTGTGATGATATGTATGTATGTACTTATAAAAGGGACAAAAATATTGAGTACAAAATTGTATTGAATAATGGCTGCAGTGATTATAAAACTATGTTGCAGACATTAACACTCATCCTTGGATAGAGAAAGTCACAGTTCTGCTCTATGTTATTTGCATTCCTATATAAGGTTTGAACAAAATAATCTTTTAAGCCGAAACTCAAAAAAGTTACCGGAGTTGGACTTAAAAGACAAGATCTCAATGTTGCTCAATTATTGAATTCTATACAGATTTTTTAATTAATTACACACAACAGTAAGATGGTATGGCTAGAAAAAATAAGCCTATACCACTTTACATTGTTAGAAGAGACAAACACTTATTGAAATTAGGATTTCTTTTTTATAAACTATTATCTGTAGAATATACTAGATGATTGTGTGCATACACAATCTCTATAGTGCTAAACACAGATGTTTGACCAAGTAATCACAACTGGCAGACAGTATGTTATGTAATCAGTAGTCGCAATTATGCAAGGTTGAGAATATACTAGATATCTCATCTAAGACTCATAAACTGTTAGCTATCTTATAGCATTCCTAATTCATTAATTCACAAAGTCACAAAATGCAATCTTAGAGACACTGAAAGGTTTTTGAATGGTTAATACATACATATCTCCTTTAGAGTGCCTTAAGGGGTAGACAGGCAGCAGAGAATAAACTTACATGCCCTGTATGTAGGTTTCCTCTGGATGTTTTTACCGGATAAAGCTTGTGGTCTGTTAATTTTAGACCCAAAAGAACATATTTCATTGACAAAATGTAGTTATTTATTATATCACCTATGAGATCACCTACCCTAGTGGCATTAACTATATTAAATTGCCTTACTCATTATGGCTAGGCAAGTAGATTGTCAGTTGTTTCTAACGAGCTGTATCCACATGCTTCAGTCTCTTCATACATGCTACATTTTTAATACCCTTTGGGCAAAGAAAATTCCTCATTGTAGATAATTTACCTTTAATTTGCAGGGTTTGTATTAAATGGTAATGTAGATACATCGGTTCACACACTGATGCGCCAGATTATAGCAATGGAGGTAGCAAGTGATTTAGATACATATAATGAAGCAATGCTTGGGAAACCCAACCCTGAGTATTGTGTATGGATCCAGCAACCTAGTTCCTGGGGCGGAGCCATAGAGGTAAGATAAGAATTATCTCTAAACATTTATATATCTCTTATAATATCCTATCACCTTTTCGAAAGTTGATAGCTCAACTGATAGGGAGCAAGTGGAAGAGGAAGACCATGATTAATTTGTATGTGTCAATCCAAGAAAACATGAAATCTAAATCAAAATATTTTATTCAATGTAAGGGACAAAATACCTGCCAGGAGAAGAAACAACAAATCCTACCAACTCCATGTTCTGACAAATCCTACTAACATTATACCTAAGTAATCCTTTGTGATAGGCACAGCTTGTAATAAGAAATTATTTTTATATACATATATATGTAAAGCCAGTGCCCTCAGAGTTCAAAATAATAACACATTCAGGGTGTTGATGGGACTGCCTTGCTTTTGTTGAGCATCAGAGATGTTTGTGGAAATGCATGTTGATTGCTTTTTTGCAACTACATATACGGAACATTTATCCCTGGTATTCTGGTATCCATCCTGAGCAATAGGGAATAGGCTGGACTGCTTTGTGTGAATTGCTGCTCCAGAATTTTGGCTGGAATTCAGAAGCAATAATTCATTATATATTTTTATTCTATTTAAACTGAACTTTTGACATAGCTGTAAGTTTATTAATGGTACTAAGGCATATGAGTCTTAGTTAATTGAAATTAAAGATTATTATTATTAAACATTTCCAGGTAGCAATTCTATCAAGGTTCTATGGACTAGAGATGGCTGTAGTGGACACATTAAATGCAATTATAAATAGATTTGGTGAAGACAAGAATTATGGGCAGAGAGTGTTCCTGCTCTTTGATGGAGTACACTATGATCCCTTATATTTAGAACAATCAGATGTAAGCATTTACTATCACAAGATATTTTCTTCTATTAAATTATAGTACAAATATAATATATCCTCACGCCCTCCCGAAGGTGTAGGCAGAGGTGAGTAGATAGTACGCACACGCCCACTCTCCAGAGATAAATTTTAGGTGCCAACGTGACAGATGGCGAGACCATAGCCGTTATATAAACACAACTATACATACGTCTTTGAATTTCCTCTCCAACAGGTTTCCTCGCAAGGTTTTCCTTCACCGTAAAGCTCGTGGCGTGACTGATCATTGAGTTGACAATGTCAGCTGGATTAACAAATTAGACAGAGTGTGTAGGTAGTACGCACATTCGGAGATTTGTTTTAGGTGCCGTCGGATGGCATGGCCATATTATGAAAGAGTTACCATGGAGTTTCTTGCCGGTTCTTCTCCATGGAAACAACCAACCAGAACCGTGCACCTTTTTCGACGTTTTATAAGTGCCCACCTCTAGGCCTATGTGAAATAAAAATATTTTGATTTGATTTGATTTGATTATGAATTAAATATTTTTTGCAATTCCAGGGTGGTATACAAACTGTATTTCCAACGGAAGATGGAGAGATTTACCGCGAAGCTGAACAGCTGGCGCAAGAGGCCAAGTCCTCGAGACAGTTCACTGACCTCAACAAGTTCACCCTCAAGTGTATGGTCTGCGACAAGTTCCTCACAGGACAGGTGGAGGCCCAGAAACACGCTAAAGAAACTATGCATACCAACTTTGGTGAAGTGTAGCATACACTATGAATTTTATTTCTAGGAGGTTAGTGTTCACTTTTGAATATCACAGCGTTTGATTTGAAATGAGGTGTTTCATTTCTCTGCGGATAAAGATGGAATTTTGCGCAACGATTTCTGGTACAAATTCATCGCGTTCGCAGCTAATCTGAGTATTTTTATTGACGATTTGATCATTCAAATGTGAACATTATCTATATTATATTTAGAACCATTATTCTATCTATATAGTGAGCTACAGATATTTTCTGGAATATATAAAAAATAATATATATATTTTTTTTTGCACCAATGATGAAATGATATGCAGAGGTCGATAGAGGTCATCCGTCAGTAAAATATAAGTATGTTGTACACGTTGAAGAAATTATATTTTCAAAGGGTTTGTTATTTAACCTTAGCTCTTTAGTTACAACTCTTTATGGAGTTACTCACACTTATTTATTACAACAGAGGCCCAAGCTGTTTCATGTATAATTGTTAAACAAAACTAAACCTTACGCCTAATATGTTTAAATACTATAACGTTGTTGGCGTCGTTGCCTGTTAGCTTAATAATTAGTGTTAACACCCAATTTCTTTCAGAACTATATAGTGCCGTGACAAATGACTCACCTCTCATGTGCCGCTGTATCCCAAGCACGTATGTATATCGTGAAAGTATGTCGGGATTCGAACCTGCAATCTTTGATTTTGTAGGTCAAACCGCAGCATAGCTACACCTACACACCGATTAGCTTAATGTTATCTGATATAACCAAATATCGACTTAGTACAAATTGAATTAGGGTTTAATAGCGCTAGCTTATGATCCGAGCGCTAATGCGGCGCAAGCTGATTGAGGAGAAGTTGCGTTCTTACTCATATCAATCCCATGCTCACGCGATCTGTTTTGTGAAAGTGATTTGGCTATAACTTATTGGCCTTCCCGTAAAGGGGACCTTTAGGAGAGGGCAGTGGTAGGCAGAGGCGTGCATTAAAATACCACCATTTATTTTGTTTTAATTCAGAAGAATTCTGCACACACTGCCATTGCGACATTAATCAGGTGATTAATTGTAAAAGTTTCATCAGCAACTCCAAAGTTCCTAATTGTTATTTAACACTGTTTGACAAGACCCTAACTCAAATGCTTGCTATAATATAATACTGACATTAAATCTTCTTGACATTCTGTATTTTAAAGCAAGGGGCTTTAGGATGGCTTGTTTACTTCATTATTCTTTATTATCATTAACTTGTCAGGTTATAACATCATACATATCATCACACCTCTCTACCTCATGAGGTAGCCACAAAGAGTAGAACGCCAGTTCTCTCCAGACTTACAGACCTCTTTTGTTTCATACAAAAAAAACTATAGCAACAATAATAATATAGATTTTCTGTAAATGACAGAAATAATATACCCAATGTTAGAGACCACACTACGACTTGTGGATTTTGTTTTGACATAGACTCAAAATTGCCTAGTAAATTGTCTAGCTTTGCTGTATTATCTATGTACATGTGACTGATTGACGTACCCATGAGCATCACCAGCAAGACTAGGGTCATTGATCTAGTTCTCTAGATCAATGACCCTAGTTCTACTATGTTCTTGTTTGCTACTGCTTAGGGTCCCTCCAGAAATTCTGAGAAGCATTGTTATATGACAGAACCCACTAATGTATGTCGTAAAAAGATATATCATTATATATGTGACCAATAATAGGTAGTTTTCATTCTTTGAATCCATATAAATTGAAAACTGGGGTATTGACGTATAAACCAGACACCAGTGGTGTGCTAGTTTTACTAAGTTGGAAAATACCACAATTGCGTCGAAATTCAACTTGAAGCCCATAAGTGACTTGTTTTGTTGCCATTGGACTGGGACGAAAGTTTGTCTGCCTCTCCGTCTCTAAGCTAATCTAGCATCGTATTAACATGTATTAACAAAATTAACATGATTGCCGACCCCGTGAGGGACTCAGCGTGATGATATGTATGTTTTATTAACAGACTATAAAAATCCTAAATCCAAATTTGACAAGACATCTGTATATATCTTATGTCACCCTATATAACCCTGACAAACAAATGTCAACTATGACATGTGTCAAATTATATATACTTTGAAGATACGTGCACTTTTGTTTTTTTTATTTACTCATACAACTTGAATGCGCGTAATATACGTACGTGTTTTTTTTTTATCGTTGTTCTGTATTTTTTTATGTTTTAGATGCTCAATATAACATCACCAAAGTAGATTGTAATAATGTAGTTTATAACAATAATATTTTAATTTGCACGAATGAAAATGGGGCTATATAATAAATCGGTAATATATTGCTTTCAGATACCTATGTAATGAAGTTTTATAGTAAATTGTACGAATAAGAGAACTTTGAGATTTTTTTTCCTCGAATTGTCCATTACTCCTGTAATGTTAATTAATTTAATTAATATTTATTGGCTCAAATAAAAATCCTTAGTTTAATGTATATGTCCTTTGTAAAATAAGTAAATTAGATATGTATTTTTGTTAAATAAAATACAAATAAAGTAATTAGTAAAATTAAAATATTTTTTCAGACCTAAAGTGATAAATTAACTAATTGGTGACTGGATTTATTTTTGGGTAAAATCGTCGAATCCATAAGGTTGTATATTTGTTTGTATTCAATAAATAACATCTTAGAAACATTGTTACTTTTAGTAATACTTTTTTTAATATTGTCAGTTATACACTTTGTTTTAAATCCAAACTTAATGACGGTTGAATAAACTTTTGTCTCATGAAATGTAGTTTTAATTGCTTTCGGTTTCTTGTCCTGTACAGATTCGCCATTATACTCTCATTCAGATTTAAACGAAACAAAATAAAAGAAAAAGTGTTTTATTCGATTTATTTTTAACACAAAAATGTACAATATCAATATATATAGTCACATCGGCTATCACGTATTATCATCTCTATTTTACACAATTGTCATACAACTTTAACATATGTACTAACACATACATTTGTATATTTATTAATATATAGGTACGGAAACTTGTGCATTTTTAAGGTCATCTATTGATTTGTAGATTTTTTAAAGTC
Organism: Drepana falcataria; assembly: GCA_945859725.1. Lineage (NCBI taxonomy): Eukaryota > Metazoa > Arthropoda > Insecta > Lepidoptera > Drepanidae > Drepana > Drepana falcataria. Next base: position 10,626,537 of record OX243929.1, read on the forward strand.
AAATCTTATAACAGTGAGTAGGATCATTGATAAATAGTTCTTTAATTGAATATAACACCTTTGTCCTTTTAAAATTAACCATATGAAATTACGCCGATCTTTTAATGAGTGACGTCACGATATTGCTATTCTGTTGCTTCCCAGCTCGGTAAATATATACATATATATATTTATATATATAATCGCTCTTTTGGAGAACATTAATTTACATTCACAAACTATAAATACGAAAAAGGGTAAATAATAATACAAATCAAAGTATAATATTGAATATAGGGTGTCTTAGAAAATAGAACTGTTGTGTTCTAGAAGTTGTAGGGTGAATATATCCTCATCATTATGAAATTAAACAAATATCACCAAAGATAACAAAATTACTAATGGGCATAATACTTGTTCACTTCGAAACATAGTACTATAAGATTTTTCAGAAAGATTTAATAAGGTAATAAAATATAAACGGTCGAATTGAGATACCTCCTTTTTTGAAGTCGGTTTAAAATGTTTAAAGTATACAATCAAATAAAAGCGTAGTTATATCCTACATGCATAAGGAATGGAGAAAATAAGAAGATACACATCAATTTTCATTTGCTTCCTTGTGTCCTACTGCTAAACAACTGCCCCATTTTCTAAGACACCACTATATGGATTTCTTTAGCTTATTTACAAACAATGTTATTCGGAAAAGGACTAAGTTCGAAGCAACATTTATCGTGGTCACTATTTAAGGGTCGAAAAAATAGTATTGCCTAAACTTATTGCTCTTAGCATCAATTGCTTTACGACAAAGTTTTAAAACTAGGGCTTTTAAGTATTAACTACCTATTTTGTTATTAGATATGAATGCTTTATAATAGGGAAATATATATATAAATAATATATAATACATCCTCACGCCTTCCCACAAGGGTCCCCGAAGGGGTAGGCAGAGGTGTATAGGTAATAAAATATATATATATATTATAATATAAATAGGAATCTGTAAGTGACTTATACCTCTGTGCAATATTAAGCGTCACATAGAAAAATAAGCTTTAGGGTAACAGTTTTAAAGTGCAATATTATCTGTATGTATACGTTATATTCAACTATGTGTATAAATAATCTCATAAACTGACTTACTTCCTTTGAATAAGGTACATTTTCGTTCTGATCGTTTGTACAGTACACAATTACGCTTATCAATTATCAAACAATTTGTAATTTCAGTTAACGATTATTAATATGTTGTACAATAAGAATTACTTTACTAACTAATTAATTGTAAATATTCTATGACTTAGGCATTGCTTTCAATTGCCAATATTCGGACACAAGATGACCCTTAGGGGAGGGGGAAAAAACTATCGAATTATATCAGAGGTAACCAAGCACACAGCCCGACTGATGGTACGATACCATCGCTTAGCTTATCTTAGCGAATTTATACTAGGAGTTGCTTAGCTGGCAGTCAGTGTAAAAGCAACAATCTGAGACCGGTAGCAAATTCATCGAAAGAAGACTCTAATGTAAAGAAAACTCGACTTTACTGTATCAAATCGATTTTGATTAAAAATAGTTAATATTTTTGTACTAAATATTGTAAAAATAATAAATATAAATATACTCACGCCTTCCCACAAGAGATGTATGATGTGATATATGTGATTTCCCACGCAGAGGTGTATGGGTAATACCCGTGTGGGTATTACCCATACACCTCCGAAGCTCGAATCCCGACTACCAATGAGTTTTTCTGCATCAAGTACAGTGATTAGTAACAGCTCTACGGTGAAGTATTATCGAAAAAAAATAATATGCAATACGTTTGAGAAGAAATTCAAAGACACAACAAAGTTACAACATAGATCAAATACAAAATATCAGTAAAGTGGGTATGTGCTCTGCCTACCCATTCGGGGACCCTTATGCGAAGGCGTGAGTCAAGTTTCCAGTCAAAATAATATTAAATTATCTAAGAGGCTATTTGAGTCTATATAGCTTTTGGTCTGCTTTTTTACCCCTTGTCCCTTCGAATCAATCTGCATTGAATACTTAGGATATTTAAAAACGGATAATTAAACATGATTTTTGCTTTGCATTTATCTAGTGCCTATATAAGATTCAATCGATTTAATATCGCCATTTTAAAAATACTCTCAAAAATATAATAATAAAAACGATAAAAGCTCGAGTTTTAGTTCGATATTTCGTAACTAAATTAGGAAATCTTGGAGGTCATCGTAAATAACGATAGATCACAAAATGCCGTGTGAATGAACAAAGGAAATTACACTCTAAATAGAACTGGATAAGGGTGCTTTTGGGTTCATTCATTCTGGTGGGTGCGTTGCGGGACTTCTCCTTTACTAAGAGTAGAAGAGATAGTGTAGATTTTAGTCGGTAAGTCTACACCTTCTTTGACATTCCTCTACTCCTTCAGGAGGTGAGCATTCAAGTTTAGTTATTAGTAAGAGTTATTGAAGTTATTGTTCAAACGTCAATATTTTTTTCTATATCATGAAGTTGGACTAACTAGCGACCCGACTGGTGGTGAGCGGTTACCGCAACCTATTTAACAGGGCTATTTACTGCTAGCCTTGCGGATACCCTGCAGGAACGAATTAGCATTATGTGTCTTAGTAGCCCAGCTCTATTTAAAGTCCTCCCATTAATTAATGTCTTTCATTTGTTCCGGTCCTGGCGTTGTCCCAAAGTAAATATAATTAGTTCGTTGTCAACCAACTTGAGGTATGTTTAAGTTGAGACGACGCCAAGTTGCAAACTTGTCAAATACTCCGCCCAGTACGGCTGCAATATCCAGTGTTCATTTGTGTCTCGTGAAATTTCGGGAAACCTGTAATGGACGATGCATATATGTAACGTAATGCTGAATGGCATTATTTTAACAGATATATAAAAAGGAAATATTACACCTTATTTACTGTGTATATATATAAAATCAAAATCATTTATTCACCGTAAGGGACAAAGGGAAAACTTTGTGAATGTGAACCATTTAATTAAAAAAAATGTGTTACCACCGTCTCCAAGAATGAAAAACCTGTCAGGAGATATCTTCACGTCTTTCCATTAAGTAAGATATATTTTATTTTATGTATTTTTTTAATGATGGCGACTCCAATGCTGTTTCGCAAGCTACCTTGTTTCTCTTTCTTTGAAAATTCTTCTCAAAGGTATGCAGATTTCTCGATTTATTTATTCCTCCACTGTAAACATCTTGGTGGGAATAATAATTGTACTTAGCTTCAGAAAAACTCATTGGTGCAGTCGGGATATCAGAAAAGCTGGCTTTCATACGTTATAACCTATAATTAAATGTATCCTCACGCCTTGCCACAAGGGTTCCCGAAGGTGAAGGCAGAGGTGTATAGGTAGTACCCACACACCCACTTTCCGCCAGAGATATATTTTAGGTGCCAACGTGACAGATGGCGAGTCCGTTGCCGTTACTCAAGCACGACTATACATACGCCTTTGAAGTACTTCTCAGACGTATGCAGTTTTCCTCTCGATGTTTTCCTTCACCGTAAAGCTCGTTGTGTGACTAATCACTGTACTTAAAGTTCAGAAAAACTCATTGGTACAGCCGGGATTCGAACCACTCGGCCACCACGGCTCTCCTATAATTATTCAGACGTAATGTTGGAACCTTAATACTTTTTTGTGGGCGCTGTCACACGTCTGCCTACCCAATGGGTGTAATTACCTGTTATTGTGCAGGCTTGGGCATGGAGAACCTGGGCAGTGAGATGCCGAACTTGGTCTCGAGTCCTGTGAGCACGGGCAGCGCCACCTGGTAGCCGCCGAGGTGGTGCGGCTTCTTCATGCTCTCCTCCGTCGGCGTCGACACGTGCAGCTCCGAGCCGCTGGGGCGACTGCGAATACATACATAAACATACATACATAATATACACAGCCCTGCCCTGAGGTCGCATAGACACACAGACAAACATGGACAGTATTTTTAGTATCAGTACCCGATATACAGGTTGCATACGAGTTGAATTCGATTCTATTTTCACACATATACACACACTGCCACAAAAGTGTCAAAAGTAGTGATATTATTGGCTAGTGTAAGCCAGGTAAAAATATAAAACTTAGAATTTTTTTTTGAGTTACTCTTTGCTCTCTGCCTACCCCGTTAGGGACTCTGCGTGATGATATGATGGTGATGATATGATGATGATGATTTTTTTTATTTGCTTCTACTGATATCTGATCTATTTTCTGAGACATCCTATACTATAGAGCAAAGACTGTCAAATAGGTTAAAATGTCAGAAGAAAAAAAATTGTACGTTGCTGTATGATGTACTCACGATCCTCCGAAGTCGACGAAGAATAGACGCTGCAGCACTTCGTAGGTGACTAGAGTTACCCCGAACTGCGGCGAGGAGCGGAACACACGGGCTGAAAAGTAAAGGTTTCCATATTGTGTTCTATCTCTCCCTGTCTGTCACCGCCTTCTCACTTCTTCTCTTCCTCTCTATCTCTGTCTCTCTATGTCTTTCTTCATAATTTCCTTTTAAAAGATTTGAACAAAATACAAGTTTGTATATTAGAGAAATGCATCGTTCCTTCATAAATCGGTACACTGATTCCAAGTCGGAACCCCGACTGTACCAATGAGTTCTTCTGAACTTAAGTACAGTGATTAGTCACACAAGCCTTACGGTGAGAGAAAATATCGAGAGGAAACCTCCATAAGTTGGTAATTGAAATATATCTTCCGCGAAAATGGCTGCAAAGCGCGAGGGTTCGATACCTGCTGGATGCCAATATAAATTTCATGTCCTATATATTTCAGTATATGTATATATAAATAAATTTGTGTAAAGTAATATTACCAACAGCTCCCTTCCAGAAGGCCCTGGCCCCTTCCTCGGCGTATATCTTCCTTGCAGCATCAATCACACCGTTGTATGAAGTTTGACCAGACCTCGCTACTACCTGCATATTATATATACAATTTAATACATAAAAAGCCGTGGTTGTCGTGTGGTTCCAGTAGTTGCCTGCAACACAAATATTGCAAGTTCGAATCCCGACTGTACCAATGAGCTGTTCGGAACTTAGTACAGTGATAAGTCACGCTACGAGCTTTACGGTGAAGGAAAACATCGATAAAGCCTGCATATTATGTTTGCGAAGAAATTCAAAGACGTATGTAAATTCGTGCTTGAGTAACGGCGATCGACTCGCCATCTGTCACGTAGGCACCAAAATTATATCTCTGGCGGAAAATTAGTGTATGGGTACTACCTATACACCTCTGCCTACCCCCTCGGGGATCCTTGTGGGACGGCGTGAGTATATATTATTATTATATTTATTTAAGATATTTATTACATGCTTGATATATGACTTTCCTAAAAATATTTTCTTCACCGTGAATTTCGGGACGAGATAAATCACTGTTCCGAAAAGGAAACTGATTGGCAGACTTCTGAGGTTCGAACTGGCAACCCTTGAGTTGTTTAGTGGCTAATAAAAATTATAATCTTGTTATATGGAAAATAGATGAAAATCTATACTTTGTTATATTTTTATAACAAAACCTTATTTAATACAGCACTTTTTACTTACTTCACTTATTGGAAGGCGTCAGTTACCTGCAATCGTGTCTTGATGACGTCAGCGGGCGTGACCAGCGACGCTGCAGGTATACCGGCGATGGCACCGGCCGCTAGCAACGTTAGGGGGTGGTTGTAACCGTTCTCGTCCGCGAACTTGGCCTGAACACAAAACAGGTAAGGTTACCGGGTTTCCTGGGCAGGCAAGCCTTCTGACCTGATATTTCTCAATTTCTTCGCAAACGTCTATCAATTTCGCAGGTTTCTTTTCGATGTTTTCCTTCACCGTTAAGAAAACCTTCATATGTTTGAGAAGATATTCAAAGGCGTATGTATAGTCGTGCTTGAGTATCGGCGATGGTCTCGCCATCTCGTTAACACCTAAAATATATCTCTTGCGGAAAGTGGGTGTGTACATCTCTACCTACCCCTTCGGGGACCCCTGTGGGAAGGAGTGAGGATATACACTTCTCATCAGAAAAAGCCTCATATTATTCACTACATTTGACATATATTCCTAAATATACTCATTTTTCTGATAATCTTTACAAAACATATTTTTTTTTGTAGTTACATACGTACTTGCAAGGTCTTTAGATTTTTCTGATGACAAGTATATTTATTATTAATATAGTTTCGAGCGTATTCAGCGATGGTACCTTGACGTGCGCGTACGCAGGGAAGTATATGGCGCTGAAGGGCACGTCCCGAAGCAGGCAGGCCTTGGCGCCCTTGTAGAGGCCAAACAGGCCCAGGTCCTTGACCACGCTCCAGGCGCGCACCTTGCCGCCGCCCGCGATCTCGCCCGCCACTTGCAGACGGATCTTCACGATCTCCAGCGGGTTCGTGAACACCACTTGGGAACCACCGGCCTGGAACACGACACAAATGGAGAGTCTGCTAGGTCAAAGTTCGAATCCGTACCATCTCTTTCACGTTTCTTGCCGGTTCTTCTCCATGGAAACGACCAACCAGAACCGTGCACATTTTTCGACGTTTTATAAGTGCCCACCTAGGCCTATGTGAAATAAAAATATATTGATTTGATTTGATTTGATTGATGATTTGATCATCATATCATCACGCTGAGTTCCTAATGGGGTAGGCAGAGAGTATAGAGCGCCAGTTCACTCTATACTTGCATACCCCTTTCGCTTCGTCCACATTCATCAGTCTCTTCATACATGCTCGTCGGTTTCGAGTACTAATCGATTTGATCCAGGTAGTTGGAACGTGGCCTTCCTCTGCCTCTTCTTGCACACAATTTTGCTTTGTATATCTGTTTCGTCAATCTTTCTTCACTCATCCTTTCTATATGTTCATATGAATAGTACATAAATATTTGTTTACTTACACAAGCACCAGCTAAAATTTCAGCATATAGATGAATGTTGCCGTTTTTGTCCATGAACTTGTCGCGTACAAAGTCGTTCACCTGTAAGACAAAGAGTAATTAAAAATCTAATTTAATTTAACGCAAAACACAGGTTATTGAACGTCATACATATATGTATCTCCATCTTTATATATATATATATATATATATATTTCTTCTGTGCGTGTGTAAGTCATTGAACATTGAATGCTTGGACCGATTTTTGTGTGTAAATTTGTTTGGGTCCCTGGGTGGTTTGAAAATTGGACCCAGTAGGTAGCGCTACTGTCGTGTTTCAGTAGCTTTTATTTTTTCACCCAAGCGAAGCTATACAGGACAGCTAGTACATATATACATGTGAAACTGATTGGGGTACGCTACAAAAAGTTATTTTAAAATTTTATTTTTCGTGACACTATTTTTATTTTATTCTCTGTATGCAACCACTTTAGATATAAATACACTAAGGCCATATGGAAGAGACACTTTCTCTATGAAAAACCATTATAAATCTAAAGTTAACATTAGCTCACCGTCAATTTGATAGCTTTCTCAGGAGCTACTCCAATCAACTGCGGCACCAGACCCCTGTAGAGGCCGAACACGCCTTCGTGGCGGATGACCTTCTTGAAGCAATCGAACGAGTTCCTATACGCAACCTCCCCGATGAAGGATCCAGTCCGCTGGTTTTGCATCCTGGTCTTCACCAAGTCGATGGGGTATACTGCTGACGCCCCCACGGCTGGAAAAGACGGTCATATATGTACATATCTTCACAAGGGTCCCCGAAAGGGTAGTGTAGGTAGGTATGCGGAAAGTGTATCCTCACTCCTTCCCATACGGATCCCCGAAGGGGTAGACAGAGGTGTACCTATAGGTAATACCCACACACCTACTTTCCGGCAGAGATATATTTTAGGTGCCAGTGTGACAGATGGTAAGTTCATCGCCGTTACACAAGCACGGCTACATACGCCTTTGAAATTTTTCACAAACGTGCATACGTTGCCTCCCGATGTTTTCCTTTACCGTAAAGGTCGTGATGTGACAAATCACTGTACTTAAGGTAAAAAAAACTCATTGGTACAGTCCGGATTCGAATTGACCATCTCTGTGTCGCAGGCAACTACCACTAGGCCACTGCGGCTTTTCTTTAATTAATTTCTATAATCCAGGATTTTAAACTTACCACCAGCGAAAGAACCAAGTGTAAATCTGTACGTGTTCTCCAAAATCTGAATTAACAATCCACGCTCTTCAGGGCTCTGAAACAAACAGACATCCCGTGTTTATATAGGTTTACATTACATTGAATATATATATATACATAGAAAATATATATATATATCATAAACTTCTAATTGATGAATGTGGACGAAGCGAAAGAGGTATGTAAGTTAAGAGAAAACTGGCGCTCTATACTCTCTGCCCAAACCGTTAGGGACTCGGCATGATGATATAATAATAATAATATATCCTCACGCCTTCCCACAAGGGTCCCCGAAGGGGTAGGCAGAGGTGTATGGGTAATACCCACATGATGATATGACATGATACATGTATGAAAGTGGCTACGATGCGGTGGGGCAGACTGAAGAAAATATGTGAAATAGAAAATAGCCGTTGAGTCGTACACAGGTCAAGGAGACGTCTCCGGGAAGAGACGAATGGAGGGAGTTTCAGCAGATACGCAAGTCATACCCTCAAATTAAAGAAGAAAATATTTGTTTGCAATGAGTGCGCAAGGGGAGCTAGCTATGCAAAACGAAATTGTATTCTCTGTACGAAATATATTCGGTGAAGAGCTGATATTAATTCATTAGCTTTAGAATTCACTAGCTAATTGGACTACAGACCGACTAGGCAACGTATCAAATTTATAGATAGTGCAATCCACGAGGAGGCGTACCACCAATTTCTAGACGAGGGGGTCGCGGGGTGCGGGGAGTATAACCCGAGTCTATTAATTGTAGTGTGCGTGTGCACTCATAGGTAATCAGTGTGTATCGATAATACTCAAACATTAGTGGAAGGTTACACCATAAACTATGAGGAAGAATAGTTGGGCGCGTCTTCAGGGATGGCACTATCTATAGTTTTCCTTGAAACTGACGGGGTTGCTAATTGAATAACAATTCAGCAACCTGAGGAACGATTGCTTAAAGCATTTGCATAAAGCATTGCTTAAAGGATAGTTGCAAATATGTACGTGAGCTTGTAGCTGGGAATGGAAACAATATATAGTGAAGTTTTGGTCCAAATCGCAGATCTTGCAAAATTTTTTTTTAAACAATTATATTATCCTCACGCCTTCCCACAAGGATCCCGGCAGGGTCGGCAGAGGTGTATAGGTAGTACCCACACACCCACTTTCCGCCAGAGACATATTTTAGGTGCTAACTTGACAGATGGCGAGTCTACGCGACTATACATACATCTTTAAATTTCTTCTCAGACGTATGCAGGTTTCCTCTCCATATTTTCTTTCACCGTAAAGCTCGTGGAGTGACTAATCACTGTACTTAAGTTCGGAAAAGTCATTGGTACAGTCCGAATGAGAGCATGCTATCTTTGTAATGCGGGCAACTACTCAAACCACTCGGCCACCACGGCTCTTTTCCCTTATTAATATTTTGCACCAAAACGTCACAATTCATATAAATTAATTAATTTGGAAACACCATAAACTCCGAAAGCCTTACTTACCAACACGTAAATGTATCGACAACGCTCCCTAAAAGTAACCTCCTCCTTTTGAGCATTAAAAGAAACAGAAAATACAGACCTGTAAGTTAGTGATGTTCCTCAAACAAAAGTAACTCTTATATGCTAACTGTAGGTGTTATTTTACACTGACAGGTTCCTTTAATTCACGTTGTCAGATGCAAAATGTCTTACACATCACGCTATTGTGTGAAGTGAGGTGTTTTAGTGGGAAAGAGATATCTTACCGATACAGCTTTGATCTCTGCGACGCGGCGGGTGACTTGTTTGAAGTACTGTTCCGGGGTGATGGTGTTGAGGTCGTTGTAAACAATGCGCCTGGGTAAAAAGAATACATCAAAAAATTACATACATATCGTCAGGTCAAGTCCCACGGGTAGGCAAAGAGAGAGTCAATAAAAAAATGGTAATGTTGAGCCCTATTTATAGAAAACTAAAACTACACTGTAGATAATATACATACACATTATCATCTAGCCGAGTCTCTATTGGGTAGGCGGAGAAAGTAGAGATCCAGTTCTCTCTAGACTTTACCTCTTTCGCTTCGTCCACATTCATCAATAATGGTAAGATTCAATAAAGAAGGGATGGACTAAATGAGATTGATATTTGCGGGAATAGATGAGGACAAACATTCATACATACACCGATGTATTTTTGTATATACTTGGAAGCCCGAATGGTATATTACGTGAAAGTTGTGTAGTTTCGATAATACATACATACTTTTTTTTCTCTCTTTATTTAAGGAGTTTTGTCGCACAGCGACTATGTTAAAAGGGGAAATAAGGATGCAAAAACCCTTGGTAATAGCGTGGCTATAGTAGACGCCTGTAAAGATTAAAAGATGAATCCCAACGCACCAAAAACCTGTGATTACTGTGGCGTGTGATTCGCACATCGAGCTTTACGGTGAAAGAAAACATCTAAAGGAAACCTGTATACGATTGAAACGATATTCATTAACGTATGTAGTCGTGCTATAGAAACGGACTCGCCATTTCACGTTGACACCTAAATATATCTCTAGAGAAAAGGTATTGTTAGACCTCTGCCTACCCCTGCAGGGACCCTCAGCCTTATTTCGACCTTATTTGGCAGTCAATGTCACCAGTGGGTAATCTTATCGATTAATACGTCTTTAATAGAGTCGCACGATAGTGCGCTATTCTTACGATAGCCACCTTTATCTGATAGTAGGCGATAGTGGCTCATTAAATGAATAATTCAATTTGCTATGTCTCATACGTAGTGAATCGCTTTACTACTTTTTTTGGGTACATTCAAAGGACAATCGTTCTTGTGACCCATATATTTATGTGCAAATATGATTGGCATATACAAGTGTACATTTTGGCTTATGATAATAAAAACAGTACAAGGTGATATTTGAGAGTCGTGGTGGCCGAGTAGCTCGAGTAGTCGCCTGCAACACAAAGATTGCAAGTTCGAATCCTGACTGTACCAATCAGTTTTTCTGAACTTAAGTACAGTGATTAGTCATACCACGAGCTGCACGGTGAAGGAAAACATCGAGAGGAAACCTGCGTACGTTTTAAGAATAAATTCAAAGACGTATGTATGTATGTACGTAAGTCGTGGTTGAGTGACTGCGATGGACTCGCCATCTGGCACGTTAGCACCTAAAATATATTTCTTCAGAAAGTCATGTGTGTGGGTATTGTCTGCACACCTTTACCTACCCCTTCGGGTACCCTTGTGGGAAGGCGTAAAGATATATATATACAAGTTAATATATATTTTTTAAAACCGCAGTACCGTTGAGTGAATCCCGTTACGAAACCGATAACGATGACATAAGTCTTTATCACGTTATATCAGATACTGTTAATCTATCGGGGCATTAAACATATGCTACAACGTATTATGTACTTATATTTCTAGTTACTAACTTCCTTATTTTACATAGTAAACAAAAGCTTCATGTACACTTAAAACTCCTATTATAGATAGTGCCGGGGTAGGCAGAGAGTATAGAGCGCCAGTTCTATCTAGACTTACATACCTCTTTCACCTCGCCCACATTCATCAGTCTCTTCATACATGCTCGTGGGTACGAGTACTCTTGACGTCCCGTCCTTGAGCGTCCGATCGATTTGATCCAGGTGGTTGTAATGTAATATGTAAAGACTGTATTATATACTAAATTGTGTGTTAACTAAAATTACTACACTAAACATATTTTGAAATTGACTTGGAAAATTATATAGATCGAGCCCTAAAAATAATAATAATAATAATATATCCTCACGCCTTCCCACAAGGGTCCCCGAAGGGGTAGGCAGAGGTGTATAGGTAATACCCACACACCCACTTTCCGCCAGAGGTATATTAGGTGCCAACGTGACAGATGGCGAGTCCATCGCCGTTACTCAAGCACGACTATACATACGCCTTTTGAATTTCTTCTCAGGAATATGCAGGTTTCCTCTCGATGTTTTCCTTCACCGTAAAGCTCGTGGTGTGACTAATCACTGTACTTAAGTTCAGAAAAACTCATTGGTACAGTCGGGATTCGAACTTGCGACCTTTGCGTCGCAGGCAACAAATAATTATGATTTTCACTCACCCACTAGTGTGATTGAGAATTTCGCATAGGCCGAACAGGATATCGACTTCGAGGGGGGTGATCTGACTCATCATCTGTGCGGAGTGAAGGAACTCCTCCTTGGTGACCTCTTGGGAGCGGTGGCCGTTGGTGGCGTTGAGGTACACTCGCTTGATGAGCTCCATGTTGTTCAGCAAGGAGTTGAACGCCATGTAGTACGGGAAACTGATCTTGCGCTCTCCTTGAGGGAAGCTCGACGACTGTAAGTATACAGGTTCTCTTCAAAGCAATTGAAACCTTGGAGACTAGATTTATGTACATGTAAACTTAACTTTTGAGTGGCAAATGGAACTTTTGGAGCTTGGAGGCAAGGAGCCACCTTTGGATTGCAACTCCAGATGAATTACACCCGCGTTTCGACTTCTAAATATTCCTTGTCTTTTCTTTGTGTGTATTTATACCACTAAAGCAGCAAACAGTTCGCCTTTTAATAAACGACGATACGATCCGCCTGACATGCTGTTCCTCTCAGAGAAAACTTCAACAGGTGTTTTTTTTAAATCAGAGATTTTGGGTACCTATCTTATTTTCTATTGAAGTTACTTAAATTTTCATTACCTTTATCACAAATTTTATTCAACAGGGTGTTAATTCTACTACTTTGCGTTTCCGGAGAGAAACTCTTATATGGGACCTGTTTGGTAGTAATGTGTGTGTGTGTGGGGGGGGGGGGGGGGGAAGCTTAAATCGTAATATCATTGAAATAAGGTTCAAATTTACTTACATTGATAACTTTCGTCTTCAAATCTTTCGTGAGCAGATGGTTCTTAACTGACAGCATAATATCTCTGAAGTCCCCAACACTGATGAAGCCACTGCCGTCCTTGTCACACTTCTTGAAGGCCTCTACTCCGTACTCCTCGTGGAAATCGTGTAGGAACTGACTGAACTCGGGGTAGGTGACGAGTCTCTTCTTGTCCTTACCGAAGTACAGCCGGACGAAAGTACTCTCCATGTTGAAGGGCAGTTTCTTGTGCAGGGCAGTTTTGCGCATGACTTCCGCGAACTCATCTGTAATTTTTTACAATTATCCTAATAATATTACGACTGGTGAGCCGTGGTGGCCGAATGGTTTGAGCAGTTGCCTGCGACGCAAAGGTCGCAAGTTCGAATCCCGACTGTACCAATGAGTTTTTCTGAACTTAAGTACAGTGATTAGTCACACCACGAGCTTTACGGTGAAGGAAAACATCGAGAGGAAACCTGCATATTCTGAGAAGAAATTCAAAGGCGTATGTATAGTCGTGCTTGAGTAACGGCGATGGACTCGCCATCTGTCACGTTGGCACCTAATATACCTCTGGCGGAAAGTGGGTGTGTGGGTATTACCTATACACCTCTGCCTACCCCTTCGGGGACCGTTGTGGGAAGGCGTGAGGATATTATATTACGACTGAACGAAATTAAATGAGGATTGGATTAGTAACAAACTTAATCTTCACGCCGTCCGACATGATTCCCCGAAGGGATAGGCAGAGGTAGGTGTATAGGCTAACTCGATGATTTCTCGAAGCTTCTGTGACTAATCACTGTACTTAAATTGACAAAACTCATTGGCGTAGTCGGGATAAGCGCGCCCTCACCCAGAACAAACCTATTCAAACACACTCCCCTGTCAAGAGCTATTCGTTTCATAAACACCATGTAACTATATTGATATATATCACCAGAGCCTGCGAAAACTCGCAGTAACGGAGACATCAGAATCACATTTCTTTTAACATCGTATTGGCATAAACTGTAAGGATGTTAATAGGTATGATTGTAAATAAATAAAATATTTGTGTTGCAGGCATCTACTCAACCATTTGGCCACAACGTCTTTTAGGACTTACCAAAAGCGACGAGTCCCTTATGACGACATAGGACTTACCAAAAGCGACGAGTCCCTTATGACGACATAGGACTTACCAAAAGCGACGAGTACCTTAGGACGACATAGGACTTACCAAAAGCGGCGAGTCCCTTATGACGACATAGGACTAACCAAAAGCGGCGAGTCCCTTATGACGACATAGGACTTACCAAAAGCGACGAGTCCCTTATGACGACATAGGACTTACCAAAAGCGGTGAGTCCCTTATGACGACATAGGACTTACCAAAAGCGGCGAGTCCCTTATGACGACATAGGACTTACCAAAAGCGACGAGTCCCTTATGACGACATAGGACTTACCAAAAGCGACGAGCCCGTTGCCGTTCGTATCGAAGAGTTGGAAGGCGGTCTTGTACAATGCGTCCGGCACGCACAGCAGCCCCTCGAAGGCCTGGAACTCGGAAAACGAGATAAACCCGTCTTTGTCCATGTCCACGATGCCAGCGATGAGCTGCACAGACTCCTTGTTGTAGTCATCTGAAAAGGAAAAGGCTTAAATAAGGCATGACGTCATCGACATGAGCAGACTTAATATGTCAAATTATATTTGCACTTATACTACTTGGGATACTTAATCTAACTGACCAATATAAAGGCTGGTCTAGATTAAACTGATATTAGCCCTATATAATATATATATATATATATATATATATAGATCGGACGCTCACGGACGCGAACGTCAGGAGTACTCGAAACCAACGAGCATGTATAAAGAGACTGCTTAATGTGGACGGAGCGAAAGACGTATGTAAGTCTAGGGAGAACTGGCGCTCTATACTCTCTGCCTACCCCGTTAGGGGCTCGGCGTGATGTTATGTATATATATGTCAATTTGTGTGGAATTGTTCCAAGGTATTTATCTATTGTCAACGTGCATTTACTTGCACTAATATGCAATACCTACATTACAATACAAGGACGCGATGTTCCTAAGTCCGACTACTATATCTGTTAAATATCAGATAAGAGCTTCCCAAATTGAAGCCCGAATTGAGCCGTGGTGGCCGAGTGGTTCGAGCAGTTGCCTGCGACGCAAAGGTCGCAAGTTCGAATCCCGACTGTACCAATGAATTTTTCTGAACTTAAGTATAGTGATTAGTCACACCACGAGCTTTACAGTGAAGGAAAACATCGAGAGGAAACCTGCATACGTCTGAGAAGAAATTCAAAGGCGTATGTATAGTCGTGCTTGAGTAACGGCGATGGACTCGCCATCTGTCACGTTGGCATCTAATATACCTCTGGCGGAAAGTGGGTGTGTGGGTATTACCTATACACCTCTGCCTACCCATTCGGGGACCCTTGTGGGAAGGAGTGAGGATATATTATTTATATTTATATTATATTATTCTAGCTTCCCAAATGATCCAACAACCTTGGCTATACAAAAATGATGACAAGCGGTTAGTAGTAAATTATTAGGTAAGTAATAAAGATAATGATTATCCATTCTGTGTGCACGATGCATACACGCGCATTTGTATCTTGTAGTAGAAACTTGACGAAGATGTCAATCGGTCGCAATTATTATGTATTGTAAGCAAAACTCTTGTTCAGAAATTGAAATTTTTAACTTGCTTTTAGTTTCATGTAAAAAAAAAATGAGCCGTCACGGGACGCCTGGCAGATGTGAAACATCGACATTATTTTGTAAAAGTAATATGCAGAAAAGAACAGATTGTGATAGGAACTTAATATGTCATAATGATAAAATAAAATATTACGTTTTAGATAACGATTACTATTTATTGAATAAACATATATTTTCATTAAATACAAAAATTCTTCGTCGACTTCGGTAATAGTTATATTCGATGTTTCCTCTGAGGACGGTATTACTGTGACAATTGGTCGATGGTAACTGAAGTATGGCGACGCGTCGCCACGGCATGCGTCGCCACGCCAGAAATCGGTTACGTGTGGCTATAACTGTTTCACATCAAAAACAAAACCGTTCTACTAAGCCCGAATTTACCTCCCAAGCGACCATTTTGTATAATGACATTTCATCATAACAAGATGGTGGTTAATTTTCCTAATCTAAATATAAATACGTGACAAAAATTCAAACGAAAGCTAAAGGCTACCCTCTACATGTTTACAAATGCAATACTTTTCTAATTTCTGTATGCGGTATGGTGCCAAGAATGCTGGCGACATTGCCATGTCGTTCATTACTGTTATTGGTATTGTCATACAATTCATGAAGGCACCTGTCACGTTTACCATTCAAGCCGTGCAAATATATTGGGAATATGTTATGGCTAAATAAATATAGCTAAATATAAAGACATCTTGCTCGAAGGACCATTCAAATAAAAGGAGCCTTTATTGCGAACGTATGCAGATACAAACTAAGATTCAAATAAGATCTTTCTTTCTTTCGAATACAAGATAGGGCGATTATGTTTTAATATAAATGTAACAAACCTTCATCGAATAATCCAAGGAACTTTCGCACGAAATCTTCACTAGTTATGCATTTTTCACCGTTTTTTTCAGCGGTGGCGAAGCTCAGGAATATTTCATGGAGTCGATCTCTGTCGGCCCTTTTTAAATACCCAGCCCCCTGTTGAAAAAAACACGACATTAATTATGCAATCTAAGTTATATCTTTCAAGTGTTAATAGCGATACTAGAAGAAAAAGTTGCGTGTGAACATACATACATACTATCACGCCATCCCAAACGGGACAAGCAAAGAAAGTACGATGCCAGACTCCCAGACTTCAGCCATCTTACAGTCTTACAGACCTCTTTTGCTCCATTCACACGGTATCTTCATTTATTTATTTACTTTTTTTTACGTGACAACGTCTAATAAATGTATAAACGCCGGCTGCGCGCACTAATAAAGGATGGTTGTCCCGTTACGCTCTTGTAACGTTACGATCGGAGCGAGCACGATCTTGTTATGACGTAGTCACGTTAAACTAGATACATACATATCATCACGCCAAGTCCCTAACGGGGTAGGCAGAGAGTATAGAGCGCCAGTTCTCTCTAGACTTACATTTATGAGTAATACATACATATCACCACGCCAAGTCCCTAACGGGGTAGGCAGAGAGTATAGAGCGCCAGTTCTCTCTAGACTTACATACCTCTTTCGCTTCGTCCACATTCATCAGTCTCTTCATACATGCTCGTCGGTTTCGAGTACTCTTAACGTTCCCGTCCTTGAGAGTCCGATCTATTTGATCCAGGTAGTTGGAACGTGGCCTTCCTCTGTCTCTTCTTGCACACACTTTTGCTTTGTATATCTGTTTCGTCAATCTTTCTTCACTCATCCTTTCTATGTGTCCAAACCAACGTAACATGCCTTTCTTCATCTTTACAATCACGCCCTCATTCACGCCAGTTGATTTGCGAATCTCTTCATTGCGGATTCGATCTAATATCGTTACGCCGCACATTTTTCGAAGAGATCGCATCTCGACTGCATTCAAGCTATTTTCATACTTCCTCTGACATACCCAGGATTCGCTGCCATACAATAAGGTAGGTATCAATATCGCGTTGTGGACAGCAACTCGAGCATTTTTGCTCAGACTTTTACTGCCCATCAACGCCGACATGGCTCCATTCACCTTATTTCCGGCAGTTATCCTTCTTTCAATATCTTTTTCATACTTTCCATCTCGTGTGAACGCTTCCAAGATATACAAATTCATTCACTTGCTCTAGAATTTGCCCATTTACCGATATTGCACACTCGGTCACTTGTTCATCTCTTTCGAATACCAGAACCTTAGTCTTGCCAGCGTTTAGGCGCAGCCCCTTCTTTTCTCATTCTTCTTTCATTATGGTAACTAGTGACTGCAGTTCGCCCTATGATGACGCCAGTAAAACCGCGTCATCGGCGTATAGTAGGCAGTTGACCACTAAGTTTCCCATTTTCACTCCACATCCGTTCGTTCTTAGTGCTCTCAGACAGTTATCTAGACATATAATGAACAGCCAGGCAGACATGATACACCCTTGTTTGACCCCCGACTTCACATCAAACCAGGGTGATATCCCACCGTTAACCCTAACGCACGCCTCGCTATCACTATAGAGTGATTTCACGGCATGCAGTAGGGAACTGCTCACTCCATATCCAGGCAACACGTCCCAGAGTTCCTTTCGTACGACTCTATCAAATGCCTTCTCTAAGTCGACGAAAGCGCAGAAAACCCTTTGGTTAATATCCAAAAACTTTTCCGCGATTCCGCGAAGCGAGAAGGTTTGATCCATACATCCTCTTCCTGGTCTAAATCCACCTTGGGATTCCCAGAGAAACCTTTCGGATCGCTCTTGCATTCTTATCGTCAGGATCTTCGTTTACACTTTACTAGCTAAGCTGACCAAGCTGATGGCTCTGTAGTTGGAGCAGTCCAATCGTGATCCCTTTCCGTTATAGAAAGGCACGATGACTGCTCGCCTCCAGTCGTCCGGAACATCACCCTTTTCCCAGCAAAGATTGCATAGCAAATAGATGACGTCCCAGACCGCTGGTCCACCGTACTTGATCATCTCAGCCGTAATCCCATCTATTCCCGCAGCTTTTCCACATTTCAGACTTCTTATCGCACTTACAATCTCTCCCATACTTATTTTATCCGCTATAGGATCCTCGACAGATTCTGTTGGAGGCAGCTCTATGAGTAGATCAGCGGCATCATCATCATACATATCTTTGTAGAATTCACTCCATCACCTGAGGACGTCAGTTTTGTCAGTCAGTATGTCATTGTTCTTCGAAATAATCACATTCATCCTACTACTAGCTGTAACACAATTTCTGGACTTCTTAACTTCCCTCCAAAAAAGTTTTGCATTGTCCTTGAAATTATGCGACAGTTTTTCGTCTACAGTCATTTGGAAACTCTCACGCTTCTGAGCTATTATCTCTTTCGTACGATTTTTTTGCAGGCGATATTTTTCTTTCATCTTTTCTTTCATGCTTTCACTTGAGCTGGACATAACCAAAATGTCTTGCCTTGCATCCTTCTTCTTTTTAACTTCTTCTTTCACTTCATCATCCCACCAACCATCGCCATTTTTGGTTGTCCGCCCTTTTGAAATGCAACAAACCTCTTTCGCGGCGCATAAAATGCTGGACTTAAGGAACTGCCAACAAACATCGACACTCTTAAACACATCTTTCGGGGGACAGGCTAGCTGTTCAGATACCCTTTCTTGATATCTATCTCTAATAGCCGCATCTTGAAGCCTCCAGCTTTTGATGCGGTCTGCGACTGCAGAACAGGGACCCCCAGCACGGGATCGCCAGCCCGCGAACAGACCTCTTATTCTAGTTATAACTAGAAAGTGGTCCGTTCCCAGGTCGGCTCCCCTATACACCCTGGTGTCCATCACCTGTGTTCTGAGTCGCTGATCTATTAGAAACAGATCTATCATGCTTCGCTCATGTTTCCGTTCCCATTTATACTGATGAATCCTCTTGTGGTCGAACATGATGCTCGCCACAATAAGGTCTCTCTCCATGCATACATCTAATATCAGCTTGCCTGCCTCGTTCACTCTCTTATCACCATACTTGCCGAGTACTGCCTCGTAATCCTTACGGGCTGTCCCGACCCATCCATTCAGATTACCACAAATAATCAGCTTTTCATTCCCTTCTTTCGTCTCTAGAACATTACTCACACATTCCCAGAACTTATTCAGGTCGCAAGTGTCCGCTGAAGCCACCGGAGCATACACCGCGACTAAAAATAGTCGGGTAAGGCCTATTTTAAAGCGAGCCCAAATAAGTCTGGGGCTCACCGCATCATAACTTATCATACATTCTGCCAAGCGGCTGGATAGTGGAATTCCCACTTCCTGGCAGGCGTGCTCGGTGTTTGCCACTTCTGACCACAGCACTAAACTCCCGCCCGGGAGCTCGTCTACTCCGCTACCCTTCCGCTTGGTTTCAGACAAGCACACAACATCTAACTCGCTCTCTGTCAGAACATCGATCAATTCGTTCATCTTATCAGCCATACCTCCTGTTACATTCCATACACCCATCCTACACTCCACACTCCACTTCCCGCCGTGAGGCACTCCGCGTGATGGGTGGCGGTCCCCATCGCCGCACTGTGCGTGCTTATGAGTAATAAATAAGGTTAATTATAAATGTATCACCGAGAAGATGGCCTTCTCTTATATATGCTGGTTTCGAGTAATCTTGACGTTCCCATTCTTGAGTGTGCGATCAATGTATATGTAATAATAATATTATATCCTCACGCCTTCCCACAAGGGGCCCCGAATTGGTAGGCAGAAGTGTATAGGTAATACCCACACACCCACTTTCCGCCAGAGGTATATTAGGTGCCAACGTGACAGATGGCGAGTCCATCGCCGTTACTCAAGCACGACTATACATACGCCTTTGAATTTCTTCTCAGACGTATGTAGGTTTCCTCTCGATGTTTTCCTTCACCGTAAAGCTCGTGGTGTGACTAATCACTGTAATTAAGTTCAGAAAAACTCATTGGTACAGTCGGGATTCGAACTTGCGACCTTGGCGTCGCAGGCAACTGCTCGAACCACTCGGCCTCCACGGCTCTTTATTCCTATGTATATATTGTATAAGTCGATTGTATAACATGACAATGCATACGTGCGTCTAGTCAGCGCATCTCAGAATAGGAAGACATAAAGATCTTGTTATAGTGACACTGGTTCGATTATGCACACGCCAATAAGACGGGCACTAATATTATACACACATTTTATATGTGTATAAACAATGGACATGAATTGTTCCTTTTGCAAACAGATACATACAGATAAAAACCTTCTCAGCGTAAAAGGGTACCGAACTTCAGAGAAATCAGGAAGTTCTGTCTAAGATTTGCGATTCGCGATTCTACGATTCACGCTTTTTCGTGCGAAAAGTGGCAGCGTGAATTTTATATTCAATATGTTCAATAAGTTTTTCATGTGTTCTTTACGTTGAATATTTTTATTTAATTTGATAGACTGCCTAAAGGGACTGCTTTTTTAGAATATTTTTTAGTTATTTAGTTTTTTTCTTCTTTTTAGTTGTAAGTAAGTTTTTCATGTTATGTCAACCATGTAATTTTGTAATGTATTGTAAGTGTGTAATGTATATTATTGTTCCAATAAACAGTTATCATTTGATAGAAGATATTTTCATATCCGCATACCATTTGTAATGTATACATAGAAGGTACACGATAAACAATAAATAGATACTTTTGCTGGCCTAAAATCAGATTAATAGTATGACCATAGTACTAGAAAGTTTTGATTTGACGTGGCTATACGTACATATATCACTTAGTTCGCCTTTAAAGATGTAAAAATAAATATAAGTTTCTTTAGTTTTATTTTGAAAATGGAAGAAATAGTTTTACAGGGTATCAGAACACTGAAGACTATTTATTACCTCACGCCTTCCCACAAGGGTCCCCGAAGGGGTAGGCAGAGGTGTCTAGGTAATACCCACACACCCACTTTCCGCCAGAGGTATATTAGGTGCCAACGTGACAGATGGCGAGTCCATCGCCGTTACTCAAGCACGACTATACATACGCCTTTTGAATTTCTTCTCAGACGTATGCAGGTTTCCTCACGATGTTTTCCTTCACCGCAAAGCTCGTGGTGTGACTAATCACTGTACTTAAGTTCAGAAAAACTCATTGGTACAGTCGGGATTCGAACTTGCGATCTTTGTGTCGCAGGCAACTGCTCGAACCACTCGGCCACCACGGCTTTTTTATTACAAACTAACTATTATTACGGCACGGCACTATTTATTACAAACTAACAAATATTCACATGAAAATCGAATATGTAAATGACCTTGAATTTGTGTGGGAAAATATTCTCGTAACATGCGATAGCACGTGAAGGCCTTCTTCCGCCTTATGTAATATTGTTTGGAATTTCACCTGCTTTCCTTGTAGGTAATTTTAACATTTACATATCCACACACTTCACAAGGGTCCCCGAAGGGGTAGCCTGAGATGTGATGGGTATATATTTTAGGTGCCAAAGTACAGATACATACGGTTTTGAATTTCTTCTCAAACATATGCAGGCTTCCTCTCGATGTTTTCCGTCACCGTAAAGGGCGTATTATAACGAATCACTACTTAAGTTATTTAGTTTATCACTACTTAACTTCAGAACTAGTGTTTAAGTATTTTTTTATGAAAACTCATATTATTAATTCGATAGTAGCTGCCCATATTTTTGTCTTTACCTATGTCATCTATTTCTAAACCTATATACACATAGATGGGAATTTGAGAGAGCGCGAAAAACTAAGGGTTTCTCTTAGGATATTCAAAATCTAAATCTAAATCAAAATATTTTTATTTCACATAGGCCTAGGTCATCCTAGGTGGTAGGTTTTTGCCGTGGCGGCCGATTGGTTCGAGCAGTTGCCTGCGACGCAAAGGTCGCAAGTACGAATCCCGACTGTACCAATGAGGTTTTCTGAACTTAAGTACAGTGATTAGTCACACCACGAGCTTTACGGTGAAGGAAATCATCGAGAGGAAACCTGTATACGTCTGAGAAGAAATTCAAAGGCGTATGTATAGACGTGCTTGAGTAACGGCGATGGACTCGCCATCTGTCACGTTGGCACCTAATATACCTCTGGCGGAAAGTGGGTGTGTGGGTATTACCTATACACCTCTGCCTACCCCTTCGGGGACCCTTGTGGGAAGGCGTGAGGGTATATTATATTATTTTATTATTATAATATGGCATCATGACACATTAGGTAATGTCATTTGGAGGCGAGAATGGAGGAGGAATAAGAACAATATACTTAGATGCAATGCATAAATATATTATACTAGCCCTGCTGTGTTGTTTCACCTCATACAATTTTATTTCATTACTGAAGGTTTTTTTTGTCATGGTTAGTACCTACTTACAATAATAAATATATCCTCACGCCTTCCCACAAGGGTCCCTGAAGAGTTAGGCAGAGGTGAATAGGTAGTACCCACACATCCACTTTCCGACAGATATATATGTTAGGTGCCAACATGACAACAATAAAGTGTCAACTTTTCACACTTCAGAACAGTTGATGGGCTAGATCAATAAAATTACTTGTCAGTAGCAAACTAAAAACCATCAAATAGCTTCTATACCAATCCTCATTGCTTATTTACAATAGAAAAATGTTTTAGCAATACATTTGGAGGATTTCTTTAAGATGGGTAAACTGATAACTTGAAGGCCAGGCTATTTGTAGCTTCTAATGTAAGCGCAACGGAATTCAAGGATTCTCAATGTTGCAATAATTTGTGCCAGAGATTTTTTGAAGTACGGCAATTAGTGTGGAAAGAACAAGAACTAATGACACAAGAAGTTTTTTCAATTTTTTTTTGTGTGTGGAGGCGTGCGGTGTTGCAAGCAACTTCTCTATTCACTTAGCCACCATAGCTTTGTAGTATGTGGCAATTAGTGTGAAAGAGAACAAGAACTAATGACACAAGAAGTTCTTTCCATTTTTTTTCGTGTGTAGAGGTGTGCGGTGTTGCAGGAAACTTCTCTAACCACTTGGCCACCATGGCTATGTAGTACGTTAGGCTGATGTCATATCATGCCATTAGGTTTCATTGAGTTTGATTTATAAGGATACTTTAATAAATGCATCAATACTGATACATGTATTGTATAAACAGTTTTTCTTTTTAATATCACCTATATGACTGTGATAGCAAGCCCATTCTGGCCAGTCTTAATATCATTTCATGATGGTTATGTGAGACTGATGAAAAGATTTATTGTTATGACTGGCCAATGTTATCAATGCTTTATCTTGTATGAAATACCTGTTATGAATAACATAATTTTAAAATATAAATTTCCTAATGAGGTTCTCCTCATCTTCTTTGTATGAAGAGACTGAAGAGTTCTATAAGTATAGAGAGAACTGATACCCAACTCTCTCTTCCTACCCCAAAAGGGACTTTGAGTTATGTGTTACTGCACAGAATACTCAAAAAACTTCTGCCAAAGTTCTTCCTATATGATATGTGTTCAACGAACAATTTCTAGTTTTACTTTCATGTGACATGTATTTTTCCATTCACCTTGAATATAGCACTTGATAAAAAAGAAAAATGACTATTAGTGGCTGTCAATTCCACATTTGAATAACAAAAAAAACAATGGCAATGAAACCTCAAACCTATTGAAGAGATACCAATAAGTTTCATATTCCCATGCAAACACAATATTCACTTCACAAGCACTTGAACTTTCAAATTGAGAATACCAAACTATATTGCATGTTAATAAGGAAGAAATATTAATATTACCCGACGAGTTGTCATTTTGTAGCGAAGATTCAAATTGAACTGAGGTGAGGGCCATCAGTGTACTTGACGTAGGAGATAAGGTTATTGTTATCATGTTTGCTTCAGTAATATATTATATTGGTGCCAATGTTATCTTTTTAAAAGTACAATTCTTCATGAGCAAGTGACATCTCATTAAAACTATTTTAATTGGAGTTTTTTTAATTTAGTAAGTATAAGTTCAAATATTAAGTACTTATTAGTTCACTCTAGGATTTTTTTAAGTAAAGAAAAATGCTAAATGTTCTGAAGAATTTATTAGACAATTGAAAGGACTTCTGTATCTTTAGTGAATATTTTTTGTAAGGTCAAAGAGGTTAGGTAGTTATCTAACCATTCTGTGTTCTGTATTCAAAGTAAATAAAGATATGAGAATGTTCAAGTTTGGAATGCCTTCGAATTACGAAAGAGGTGGTCAACTGATTAGGAAGCCCGCATATCAGGAAGACATGACGTTAGCCACAGTTCAAGGACGGACGATTCAAGGGCATCAAAAAAGTGCAAAAACTTTGCATCAATGTTAGCCTAGCCATTTTCACGACCCATTAATTTACTTTTTTCTAATATTCTGTGCAATTTTAAGTAAAAACTTACCCACCTCTTGACAGCTGGCTTCGGTTAACAGAAGGCTGTACAAAGATTTAAACATTACAGAGTTTTTTGCACTACACAAAAATTCCTTGAACTAAAAACTGAGTTTTTTACTTCGTAACAATTGTATATAGTTCGTTTGCCCTGATAACACGTCACGATACGTAAAAATGTAACAAAATCTATTTTTGTTAAACACGCGCCGCACTCATGATCGCCTAACTTCCCAGCTGTGTTTAACCCTCGCGATTGTAGAGGTCTCCAACTAGTTGGGTTCCGTGACAGAATAGAGGACTACAAAATTTGGTCGTGTAAATAATTTCTCTTCGTGCAAATTTTGACATAATAGTGCTGCAGTTACACGGAAATTACAACAAGGAGATATAGGTACTTTGTTGTATACTCTTATCTGCTTTTCAATCAATCGATTGAACTGATTATAATAAATTTTACGTATTCCTAATATTCATTTCCATTTTAAATGCTATTGTTTTCGGGCCCTGTTCGGTGCTATTATAAATTAGTTTTTTTTCATATTCGCATCTAAACGCCAGTATAACTTAAACATTAGCTCTGGAAATTGGAAACTTGACAAAAGGAAAAATAAGCGTCTATGTAACCTTTTGTACAGTATACTTTTAGGCTCACAAAAACTTTTGTTCATTATCTGAAGTCTAACACTGATGTTGGCTTAAAACGCTGCGTTTCATCGTTCCATAGTGTTGCAAGTACCTAAAAGTTAACTTGCAGAAGTTAAAACTGAGCTTCATTAGCTTTGCTTAAGCGTGTGAAAATCATAAAAAATCAATTAGAAATAACATTTTCAGGGGTTATGCATTCCCTTAAACTTAGTATGTCATGAAACAATTTTATGTAGGTGATTCGTGAAATACTTACCCTAGGTAACATGAACAGGCTACGGTAATTTACCACTTACCATGAGACCTTACCATGGGCCATAACATACCGCTGCGACTAGTGTCTGCGTTCCAATTTCACGGCATACATTCCAAGCTTAATACTTAAGCTTCAAGGCACAACAACAATAAAATTAATATTCTGGGCAATAAGCAGAGGAAGTGAAGTCTGCACATTACTTGCCGATGTGATGTTAAGCATGGTTTCTAAATTTTGCGCTAGATGGCACTAGGTGTTCAGAGCATTTAATTTTATTGAGTGCGACTAGATTTTTTATTTAACAAATATTTCAATTGAGATCACGCCTCGATAACTTAATTTTTATTCTATATCAATATTTTAAGCTACTATGTATTTCGCGCCAGTGAAAGTTTCAATAAGTATCGTACATACATACACACATATGTATGTATCATCTCGCTCAGTCCCAAACGGAGAGTATAGAGCGCCAGTTCTCTCTAATTAGTATCGTAAATAGTTTATTAATGGATTCATGGATGCCAAGCTCCTTATGTTGCGATCCAGCATCGCTATATGCCAAATCCGCATCCCAAGGGTGATTAATAGCTTTAGTTTTTAGCACTTAAGAACTGCCTGGCTTGGTCTTGTTAGGTCTACTAACAAGCGTTCCTAGAACTAGAGCTACGAGATATGCAAAAGAAAACGTTGTTTTATTTTTTCAGAGCCCGTTCCCAAACGACACAAAGATCGCAAGTTCAAATCTCGACTGTACCAATGACTTTCTCTGAACTTAAGTACCGTGATTAGTCACACCATGAGCTCTATGGTGAAGGAAAACATTGAGAGGAAACCTGCATACGCTTGAGGAGAAATTCAAAGGCGTATGTATACCTAGTCGTTCTTGAGTAACGGCGACAGACTGGCTATCTGTCATCACCTAAAATATATCTCAGGCGGAAAGTGGGTGTTTGGGTACTACCTATATACCTATGACTACCCCTTTGGGAACCCTGTGGGATGGCGTGAGAATATATATATATATATATTTCTATATCAAATTCCAATTTTAATCATAAATTATAATTATTATTTCAGAAATTACTCGGTCAAATGCTTCCAATTTTAAAACAAAATAACTGACTTCTCGTTGCTATGTTCACTGAAATCCCGAAGAAATATGACGATGTTTCAAATTTGGAGTTTGGTGGAATACTGTTTCGATTTCGAATAATAAGTTCGTTAGTGGACTCGCTGTGTATTGTGCGCCAGCTGCGCGGCGTTGACAAACAAACGCACGTCACTATTTTACTACAGTGAGAGAAACAGTGAAAATAAATATTTGGTGATCAACAGCACTTACACCGCACTTACAACTCAGTACTTTATTCAACAGTGAGTCGCCAATGAGGTTTGGCATTAAGTAACACGTAGCCATTTTCTTAAAATATTTCAATTCGGCTCTAGTGAGCAGTTAAGAGGTGTTCCTAAGTAGACATTTTGCCTATAACCTAAACGACCTGCAGGTAAAGGATAAGACAACAAAATAAAAATAATTTTAAGATTTTACGTAGATAAATACATGTATATCATCACGCCGAGTACCCCGCTCAGAGAGTATAGAGCGCCAGTTCCCCCAGACGTACGTACCTCTTTCGCTTCGTCCACATTCATCAGTCTCATATCGCATGTGCACTCGAGCATCCTAGCTCAGAATTTTACTGCCGACCAACGCCGACATGGCCCCGTTCACTTTAGTACCGGTTAATTCATAAACGATATATACCGGCGGGATTTGAATCTTACATTTTCTGGTTGCTACTTGAATCACTCGGCCACCACGGCTCTGTATAATTGATTGTCAAAGGAAATCTAATCCTTAATCATCTGTCAAAACCAAAGCGCGTGACAAAGATGGTAAGTCACAAGTCAACCCGTCCGTTATTCTGTCGTCACATCCACCTTAAAAGGCCCAATGCATACAAAAAACTTCATTTTCAACCCAGTCCAAGGCAATATGTCCTCGGTCGGAGGGACCGCTCTAAAACATATTTTACGTGTGTGACCCGCGATCGTGCTGGGCCAAAAAATAGTTTACGATCCGTATATCGATGTTCGAATATTCTGGCGATTCTCGGAAGAAATATTTGTTTTAGGATAAAAATGCGGGCGCTTTTAAATATTTGCGCTGACAGTGTAGTTGAGCATACCTGGTCTTCCATCATACAAGTAATATGAAAATATTAATAGTGAAAGTTTGTTACGATGTTTGGGGTATGCAGAGGTGTATAAGTTGTGCCCACAAACCGACTCTCCGCCGAAGATATGTTAAAATATCTCTCAATTATAGGTCCCTACGTGACAAATGGCGAGTCCATCGCGTTAATCAAGCACGATTATATAAACGTCTTTGAATTACTTCTCAGACGTATGCAGGTTTCTTCTCGATGTTTTCCTTCACCGTAAAGCTCGTGGTGTGACCAATCACTGTACTTAAGTTCAGAAAAAGTCAGTACAGTCGGGATTTGAACTTGCAATCTTTGTGTTGTTTCAGGCGACTACTCGGACTACTTTGCCACCACGACATCTTATTTTATCATAATCTTATCTATGTATAACTTTTGGAGTATAATAGAAACCGAAATACCTACATTTAAACATCGATGATAAAAAGTTCGGCACCTATCGGACTAGTGCGTTCATTTATCAAGTCCAGTGCTACAAATCAACGGTTCGCGTGGAACTATTTCAGCTGATATTTTCGTGTTTGTTTGAATGTTACTCTTGAAATAACCTTTTGAAAATTCGGAATTATAGGATAATTTAAAGATTGTATATGTAAGCGCTTTTTTTTTTTTGTGGAGTGGTGGAACTGGTACTACACGTTTGTACCTTTATTACGCCAAAACTAGAAAACGGAATGGGATAAAACTTAGCCCAGCAATAGATTAAGAGCTGTATCAACCAATAATAATAATAATATTGTTATCTGTGGACACTGTTTGTCTATGTATTAACTTTATTTTTAATTTATGTTCTTTTTTTTATGTGAGACTGTTTGTGTTCCTAAATAAAGTAAAAATAAAATACCTGGGACAATTCCACACAAATTGACCTAGTCCCAAATTAAGCAAAGCTTGTGTTATGGTAACTAGAAAACGATATATTTACTTATATATATAGATATATACTTAAATACATAGGACATCCAATAAAATATATATTGAAAACGAATCAATATGATAATACCTTAAACTTACTCTTCTGCAGAGATGATAAAGAAAACATTAGTACCAACCTGGCGGAAATACCCGAAGGAATATTAATTTTCTGCAAGCGCAAGCTACATAGCGAACAATCTATTACAGCTCTAATCTTTATTATAGTATCCTACATCATTATGTGGAACGCTTCTCTGGGGTGTCATTTTTACTTTACCCCTTCAGCTATTTACAACCAGCGGGCTCAAAAGCTATCGGAACGTTAAATTTATATTACGGACCATCGACCTACAGATTTCTATATTCATAGGTATATATATCCTCACGCCTTCCCACAAGGGTCCCTGAAGGTGTAGGCAGAGGTGTATAGGTAATACCCACACACCCACTTTCCGCCAGAGGTATATTAGGTGCCAACGTGACAGATGGCGAGTCCATCGCCGTTATACATACGACTTAGAATTTCTTCTCAGACGTATGCAGGTTTCCTCTCGATGTTTTCGTTCACCGTAAAGCTCGTGGTGTGACTTATCACTGTACTTAAGTTCAGAAAAACTCATTGGTACAGTCGGGAATTGAACTTGCGAGCTTTGCGTCGCAGGCAACTGCTCGAACCACTCGGCCACCACGGCCACTCTGTTTTATTTTGGTTTAGAATGTTTGTGTTACGTATATTGACATCTAAGCTTACTAATATTATAAAGAGAAAAGATTTGTGTGTTTGAATGTTTCTAATGAATAACTTTAAAAAAAATCTCTATCATAATTTCCTGTTCATAATATAAATATAAATAGACAGGGCGCTACGGTGCTCATTAGGGGAGGCCTATGTCCAGCAGTGGACTAATATAGGCTGATAAGGATGATGATGATAAATAGGTTTCCTCGCGATGTTTACCTTCACCGTAGAACTTTATGGATAAACACCTTGTGGATTCAACAGTCTTCCTTGGAGTCACATTGGATCACAAACTGCAATGGGGACCCCACATTAATGGATTGGCGAATAGGCTCAGCTCTGCAGCATTCGCGGTAAGAAAAATTTGACACTTGACTGATATCAACACAGCCCGTTTAGTTTATTTCGGCTATTTTCATAGTGTCATGTCTTACAGCATTCTTTTGTGGGGTAATGCTGCAGACATTGGATCTATTTTTGTGCTGCAAAAGCGGGCTATTCGCGCAATTTATAGCCTTAAGCCTCGAGATTCTCTCAGAGAATTATTCAAGGAAATTGACATATTGACCGTACCATGTCAATATATATTCCAAAATGTGTTATTTGTAAGAAAGAATATTATGAAATTTAAGAAAAATAGCGACTTGCATACTGTAAATACACGTAACAAAGATAAACTCCATGTTCCTACAGCTAGATTACACAAAACTAGCAGCTCATTTGTTGGGCAAGGTATACGCTTTTTTAATAAGCTACCGCGGAAAATAATTGAATTA
Source organism: Drepana falcataria (assembly GCA_945859725.1). NCBI lineage: Eukaryota > Metazoa > Arthropoda > Insecta > Lepidoptera > Drepanidae > Drepana > Drepana falcataria. The sequence continues at coordinate 10,657,221 of OX243929.1, forward strand.
CCTTTTGTAGAATTTAAAGCTGTCGTTAAAAGTAAATTAATTCAAAAGGCTTATTATAAAACATCAGATTATTTGAATGATGGCCATGCATGGCAATGAATTGCTCCTCTGGTACAGAGTTTATATATGTAATCTTTTCTCCCCCCACGTAAAAGGGAACAAACGTTAAAAAAAAAACCGGGGAGTTTGTTTCGCCGTTTCTTCTCCTGGCAGGTACTTTTTTTCTTGGAAACGGTGGTAACTTTAGTTTATATTAAATATGTGACGTTCAATAAGTGTTCCCTGTGTCCCTTACATTGAATAAAATATTTTGAATTTGTATTTGAACTAGTGGTGGCGTATAACATTATTGAATTTAAGTAAAAAGAAACTTGAATTAATATTGTTTTCCAATTTCTTTCCGAGAGAAAGTTGAGATTTTTCTCACAGGTTAACATATTTGTAGGCACCTTACATTATTGAGTAATTTTTTTCTAGTTGTTGAGTAGTAACAGCTTACTTATCGTGGTGATATGATTTATACATAGATATTTGTAAAAGGTATTCGACTGCTTTATTGGCCGAGTGGTTGGAGTAGTTGCCTGCACCAAAAAGATTGCAAGTTGAAATTCCGACTGTACCAATGATATTTCTGAACTTATATACAGTGATTAGTCACACCATAAACTTTTCGTTGAAGAAAAACATCGAGAGGAATCCTGCATACGTTTGATAAGAAATTCAAAGGCGTTTGTATAGTCTTGATTAGGTAACCGTGATGTATGAAGTATCGCCATCTGTCACGTTTGCACCTAAAATATATCTTTGGCGGAAAGTCCCTTCGGGGACCCTTGTGGGATGGCGTGTAGATATATTTAATCGACAAAACTATATCTTTTGTAGCCAACCCCAAAATTATGGACTAGGTACCTCTTTTAAAAGTTGGTTCGTAATATTTGTACAGGTGCTCAAGACATAAAATTGCCATTAATTTCAATGTTAAACTTTAAAACTGATAGTCTAGGACCCAGTTTAAAATTAGACACTCTTTTTGATATATTCTCTTCTCGATTCCAGAACAGTGGTAGGCAATAATTCACCTTTATTGGAAAGATAAGGCAGAGGACAAAGAGCGCGTCGAATGTAAATCAAATAACGCCATTTTAAAACCATATCGACAACGGCGAATGTGATAAATTGATTATGAGAACAGAATACTTTTGTTGAACTAAAACATATAGTCAGCGGATTTTGGCAAAGTATAAAATATATTTGAGGGCTGTGTGACGTGTCATATCTACAAGTAAATAAAATTGTAGTGTCTGTTTGTAATATAAAAATAACCGCTTTATACTAAATACATATTATGCATATAGACCGTATACACGGTACATATATATATATATTTTTGTCTGTCTGTCTGTTTGTTCTGGCTAATCTCTGAAACAGCTGGACTGATTATGACGGGAGCACTGGCAGATAGCTGGTGTAAAAAGGAGTAGTGTAGGCTACTTTTATTTTAGAAACTAAACTTTTTTGTTAAATTCAACGCGGACGAATTCGCGGGCATAGGTCTATAAATGTATTTTTTATGAGATACCGTGCCAAAACAAAGTCATCTTAGCCAATGTTGATAAAACAGTGTTTTGATTGGTCGTAAGGTGTCTTGAAATTAAAGTCAAGCCGCTTAGTTGTTTGATTTGCAAAATTAAAATTACAGTTACTGCATACCATACACACACAGATGCACTCATTAATACGTACACACTCACACATCTAGGCATACGCACACACTTACATCTTTATCAGTCTTGTGTTCTGATCTAGCGACACTTTTTCTTGGCTTCATAGAGTTTATCTTTTTTTTTATAAAATAAGTAGTTGTTGTCCAGCCCAGCTTCGCTTGGGTGAAAAATAAAAGCCACGGACCCAGTGGCACCACCTATCTGGTCCAAATGTGAATCTAAAGCTTTCTCGAATCCACCTGAAGAAACACAGAAATTTTCATTTTAATCAGTCCAGCCGCTTACGATTCCTTAAAGGACATACAGACAAACGTTATTTTTTGTACGTATAGATTGAAATAGATCTAAATAGTGTCAATGGCGTGGCGCAACCTTATGAAGGCCCTCTGCACCTCCGGGGTGCCATAGGACAACAACAACAACAACAAATAGTGTCAATCGAGTATTATCTTGTTTTTTTTTTAAGAATTTATTTCATTAACACGAGCTTAAATCTAGGAGGGACACTTTCCTGTCTCAATAGAGTTTTAACTTCCTTATAAAAGCAATAAATCCATTAATTTGTCAGTGGTGGCGCTAATGTGGACGAATGGACTATAGACCGGTACGAAATGAAACTCTCGGTATAATGAAGTGAACGCATTTGTCTCAATTTATCGGATGGAGTGTGGCTTATTAGATGCGCATTAAGGGTTGAACTTATCTGGGGAGCGGAGTCAATTAAGAGTTGCGGATTAAAAACTCTACGTACTTTTTTTGCAGTGAAACATTATTTACGCACGTTGGGCTCTTTAGTTAGGAACAAAAGCATTGACTTGCTTGACTGACTCGCTCAAATACATACATGGAAACATGGTTTTTAGGGCTTTTTTTCACAAACTACCAATAAGGAAAAAAAAAACGTACATTATAATTTAATTTTATTTAATAGTTCCTGCAGATTTTTATGCGTCTTAACTTACGTCTGGCAGCATTTTCTTTTATAATACAGTCCATATCTGAGTATGTCGCCATGCGGAGCCCCTCACGTGGTATGTAGAGCGCTTTATTCAAACTCGACAGGGTACGAGTACTCTTGACTTTCCCATCCTTGGGTATCCATCTGATCGATTTGATCTATGTAGTTGGAACGTAGTCTTCCTTGACCCCGTTTTTTTAAACCACACGGGTGGCATCCAAATGTAGTCCGACTGATTGTAAGCGGTTACCTCTTCTTTCAGATACTTTACATACCTAGTAGTAGCATCAGTGTGGCAGTATCTGTTTCGTCAATCAATCTAACTCATACTTTCTAAAAATCCGGGCAAGCATGGTATTTTACGTTGGTTTGGATTTTCTGCATCTTTACAAACACACCATGGTTCACGTCAGTTTCTTTGCGAATATCTTCATAAATCTCTCATATTTAATTATATTGTTGGAATAGATCCCGCTTTCAAACTTTGGCAGCCCTGCAACCCCCGCAACTTTAGGGATCGTAGATGACTTCCAGACTTGGGGTCGGGTTGTTTGACAGTTTTTGGGCGAATCCAGATCACTGTGAGTAAAATAATTATGCTCCGGAATTTATAGATAAGTAGCTACATTGTAATTATTGTATGCGTTCGTGTGGAGTTAGTAAGTATCAGACTTATCTATTGTTGAATAGAAGAAATTTAAATACGTATGTATTTACAGTCGAGCTTAAAAAACTCGCCACGTATCATGTTATAATATATCCTCACGCCTTCCCACAAGGGTCCCCGAAGGGGTAGGCAGAGGTGTATAGGTAATACCCACACACCCACTTTCCGCCAGAGGTATATTAGGTGCCAACGTGGCAGATGGCGAGTCCATCGCCGTTACTCCAGCACGACTATATATACGCCTTTGAATTTCTTCTCAGACGTATGCAGATTTCCTCTCGATGTTTTCCTTCACCGTCCAGCTCGTGGTGTGACTAATCACTGTACTTAAGTTCAGAAAAAACTCATTGGTGCAGTCGGGATTCGAACTTGCGACCTTTGCGTCGCAGGCAACTGCTCGAACCACTCGGCCACCACGGCTATCTCTATCTATCTCTATCACGTATCATGTTGAACCCTAAATATGTCACCGGCCAAAAGAGTGTGTGGTTATATCTCTGCATACTCTTCCAAGGCGTAAATGTGAACAGGAAAGTAGTAATTACAAATGTATTTACATACATATCATCACGCCGTGTCCCTAGCGGAGCAGACAGAGAGCGTAGAGCGCCAGTTCTCTCTAGACTTACGTACCTCTTTCGGTTCGTCCACATTCATCAGTCTCCATGCATTCTCCCCAGCTTTGAGTACTCTTGAGGTTCCTGTCTTTGAGTGTTACATTAATATATAGGTAAAGACAATAAGTTGAATTAAGGAATAAACTGGCGCTCTACTCTCCCGCCTACTCCGTAAGCGACTCACCAAAATAGTTCAATTGGGGGGGTCTTATCAAACTCGGAGATCTCTAAGACAGCCATATAGGTCGTTTTATAATCTTATAATAATGAGTGTGTAGGCAGTGGCTGACTAGCTTTATGAACGGCGTCGGCTAAGCCTCTGAGCTGGCTAATTCGTGACTACCTATATGGAAATGGCTTGTGGAAGCCCGGGCTCATCCAGCCCCGTCGAACTGAGCTACGACTGGTACGCACCCATTTGGCGACCACAATGTCTTGTCGACCCTAAATCTCTGCAATTCCAAATTCACTCACTTGACACAGTGCAGCGATGTAACAGTAATCTCAATATTGTAACAGTGGACAGTGGACTCGGTAACAAATTGTGGTCCATCGATTTATCGTTGCATTCTACACATTGTTGCTGTCGTATTTTGGGTACTACTGTGAGCTTTGATTGCGATTGATGGTGTCATTTGTCACTCGAAACGCTTTCACATTGCAATATATATACATACATTAACCTTTTTTCACGCCTACGCACAAGGTGAGACGGGTAGGCTGAGTTATAAGTTTACCTTATCAACTAGATATATAGATTAAACGTGACAGATATTATACTAAATTTGACTTAAATATAAGAAATACAAATACGGGCACGTTTTTAGACAATATAACTTTTGGATTAGCTGTATATCTTAGGTTAGGGGCTAAGGTAAATGTTCCACACCTCTGTCATTGCGGTGAAGTTGTTGATAATCTTGGTCACCACGGCCTCTCCTGCTTTAGGAGTTTTGGAGTCGAAACTCTAGGGCCGTGGGGACCGGATGCTCTTCATTTTTATAGGGATGTCTCGAGGAAACTCTTTGAGGCCTCCCGTGACAAGAGGGCTGGCGAATATTTCGCTCAGCGAATCAGCATTGCCATACAACGTGGCTATGACAAAAAAATATAACATAAGAAAAAGGTTTTTTCGTTTCACACCGTTTCAAAACATTTATTTATTTATTTTTCCCTTTAATCTATTTCATAATTTTTGACAATCCCAGTAATAGTAATAATATATATCCTCACGTTTTCCCACAAGCGTCCCCGAAGGATTAGGCGTAGATAATACCCACACACCCACGTGGTGTGACTAATCAGTGTACTTAAGTTCAGAAAAACTCATTGGTACAGTCGGGATTCGAACTTGCGATCTTTGTATCGCAAGCAACTACTCGAACCTCTCGGCCACTACGGCTCTATAATATGTACTTAAATAAAGTAGGGAAGGTCGTTTAGCGTATGAGTTCTCGTTCGAGGTAAGTTATCTCTGAGCAAGTTCACGTTGTGAAGTTCACTTCGCACGGAGAAGAGTTTTACTGCATAGCTTAGCAGCCCCTTTAGACTCTAGGCTCGGATTCAGACAATTCAAAATAGTTTATTGTATGACTTGCTTATATATTTTCACACTTCCCCGCGAGTGACCGTTAAGCTGCAGGCAAAAGTTTGTTGTAAATTCATCCACTTTTCACCGGAGATATTCATAAGGTCCTTTGCCATTTCTCAAGTGCAACTCCACATAAGCCTTTGACTTTCTTCTCAAACGTATGCAGGTTTCTTCACGATGGTTTTTCTTCACCGTATAGCTCGCGGTGCCCTCAGCGGGATTCGAACTCGCGACCTCAAGTTTCGCAGTCAGGAGCTCTAACCACTAGACCAGACCATAATATCGATAATGATATCGAAGAGTTTGAGAATTTTAATGGCATTTTTGTATGTACGACCGTTACTTTCGTATGACTTAATTCTAAGCCCAAATTAACGAAGTCAGCTTTAGAAACTAGTTGGTAATCAATATTGAAATGACTATGCATAAATATATTGATGATATATTAAAACGTCGTTTAAGTCCCGCCCATGCTAAGTAACTACTTACGATAGTTGAACTCTCGGATTGAAGTCCTAAGATGCTCCAAGTAAATTTTAATGAGTTCTCTTTGTGCATAACAGAACACAGGCTTAACTCACACGGAGTTTCAGTTTAAACGCATACCTTCTTAATAATGATAAAGGAATGTACAAAAGATTTACGAGAGAGTTTATCTAGTGATTTGTTTACGATTTAAACTTTTTGGTGCAGGCGACACACGAACCACTCGGCCATCAAGGCTACAATATACATAACATTTGATTTAACGTAAAGTGATAGACGTAGGATCTACCCACGTTTATTTTTTTATGTCATAAATCCCATACAACCATACCAATGAGTTGTTCTGAATTTAAGTATAGTGATTAGTCACACCACGAGCTTTACGTTGAAGAAAAACATCGAGAAGAAGCCTGCATACGTCTGAGAAGCAATTCAAAGACGACCATGGTTCGGAGTGAACATTTCCCAATTTATATTGGTGTAATTTTAATATATCCTCCCCACAAAGCTTCCCGAAGGGGTAGGAAGAGGTGGATAGGTAGTACGCACAGCCTCACTTTCCGCCAGAGATATATTTAAGCTATCAACGTGACAGATGGCGAGTCCATCGCGGTTATCCATGTTGTTATCTTTGGAGCTATTTGTTTTATCGTATTGACGATATAATTACAGCCCCTGACAACTTCTAGAAGACTGTGAAAAGTAATTTACTTACATCCGAAATATCAATGTTGTTCCAAATTGTAAGAATACATACAAAGTTAATAAGTCGAATGGAAATAGACTTTCGAGGGGCAACGACTCACAATTTCTCATTTTCTCTGTCCAATTAGAGCGAATGTTTTTCCAAAGTTCCACAAAAGGCGGTGGCGCCACCTCCGCAGGTACAATCAGAACTTGCCTCATTAATCACGCGAGATTTGACGACATCTCGGAAAAACTTGTACAGCCGAATGAATGAGCGGATGGATGAAGTAATGTTTTCGTCGCCTTTTCTCTTTGTCATGTTTTGGGAATTGAATAAAAGAGGATGGATGGTTTTCCATTTCATTACTACCTTATAAATTAAATTATATTTATAAACCTACTTATTATTGGCGATAAATTCAGATATTGATATCTTTATATTATGGAGCTTAATGTATAAATGTTCAGTTGGAAATTTTTGTGGTTTTGAAGCGTTGTGTAAAATGTTCTGCACCGATCAAGTTAAAATTTTGACACGTTATACAATCCGCTTCAAGGGTTGTTTTTATCTTTATTTTTCACGTCAGTTATAACTTTATAACGGCCGTCAAAACAACCACAATGTGCCACAGCGAAGAATAGCGGGGTACAGGTAAGGTAGGTATGACCATAATAAATAATAAAGAAGTGAGAAGAAAATTGATAAAAGACCCAAAATGCATGTGTCAATAACTATTATATACATGACTTCAAAAAAACTTATCGATACACTCGAGATTCGAACTTTGCTCATTGCGTTACAGGCGACTATAACCACTCGGCCCCACTTCTATTCCATTAAATACAATTATTCCTCCCATATTCACCTTTACCTCACCACGACTATTTCCGGTCTTATTATTAGGTCTTGTGACTATTTAAAGCCGCCTGAAATTAATTCCAAGAACCGAATAAATCAAGTTAGATAGACGACCCCCGACTGGGCAGCCTAATATAAGTGTTCCTGTGATGAATAGGATTTCCAGGAGGAACGACTGTGTGTTTTCTCAAATGGAACTGTTTGATGCTGTTAGCTGCCTTAGTGGTAATAATAATGAACCGTACAACTCAAAGAATAAAAGTGATATCACAATGTGTCTATTCTTAAGTACAGATAAACATAGTGTATTCAGGTATATTGCCCGGAGCTCGAACGAGTTAGGGGTCCAGTGTCACATGCATCCGCGCGACATGGATCGGAGAATAAAACGTACTAATTAAATGGTATGTCAATGATATTGGTAGATAGTATATTAATATATTACTTTTTGTATCTAATAAAGTTATATACGTATATATTTACATATAATTCCAATCCCACACAAATTCACATAGCCCCAAATTAAGCATAGCTTGTATCATAATAACTAGACAACGATATGTTTACTTATATAGATATATATACTCAAAAAACATTGGACATCCAAGATTAAGGTACAAATGCTCGTGTTCATCACACAAATATCTGCCTTCTGTGGGAATAGAACCCGCAACCTTAAGTTTCGCAGCTAGGTGCTCTAACCACTACTAGACCAAACGGCATAATAATGCTGATATTTTATAACATCAGAGCTAATTTGTTTAATTGCATTGTCGTGACGATTTATTCACAATGGCATATAACTTTAATTACTTTAATTACACGTTAATTAATTGCGTCATATTCGCGTGTAATACGCGATATATAAGATATAGATTTACCTTTCCACTCACCCACTTTCCGCCAGAGGTATATTACCTATACACCTCTGCCTACCCCATCGGGGACCCTTGTGGGAAGGCGTGCGGATATATTATTATTATTATTTACCTTTCATTGTTACACGAATATTCACATACATATCATCACGCCGAATCCCTAACGGGGTAGGCAAAGAGCGCCAGTTCTCTCTAGCTAGGACTTACATACCTCTTTCACTTCGTCCACATTCATTAGTCTCTTCATACATGCTCGTCGGTTTCGAGTACTCTTGATGTTCCAGTCCTTAAGCTTCCGATCGATACACGAATATTCAGTCGGCGATTTTAATGATCGGCTAAACAACACGTGGGTTTGAAGTTTTCCCAATACCATCCAGTAGAAACATCTCCGAGTGTGTCCAAGTAGCACAGATTAAACTTTCAACAGACACATCTAAACTTAAATCCCCCAGCTGCAGAGCGAAATAAATGATATAAAAAAGTAATAGTAACTACGCTAGCGGTAAATCAATTTTCTGTACATTCCAATGCAAGAAGCATGGAAGCGAACCTGCGACCCTATTCAAACTTCACGCTTTGTACTAGTCGCTTATAGACTTTAGCTCCAGAACGTAACTTGCTTCGATTGGTCAATATTTTTTTTTTTTTACGATCATGCGTTCCTTAGCGGTGTATACAGAGGAAGTTGCTCTCTGTAGAAATACTGACCTCGTTCGTTTTATCCAAATTTCTTTACATACATAGTCGCCGTTTTAAGTACTCATGGCGTTCATATCCGTTTTCGTATGGAGAGGCTTATGAATGTGCCTGAAGTGAAAGAGTATTTAAATATAGATTAGAAATTGTTCCCCGTTCTCTCTGCACACTTTGTGGGATTCGTAATAGAATAAACACACACACACATGTATATGTATGTGTATGTCTATTTTTCTTTGGCATTCACTCATACGCACTAACTACTTATTATATCAGACAAATGTCTGTCACCAACCTCCGCCTAAAAAGAGTAGGTTCCTTGATAGTGTGTAGATACAGTAGATCCCGGTAGATGGCGCTGCAACTGTAGGGGCTCTTTTATATATATTGTATTTGTACCCAAGCGAAACTGGGCGGGCCCTCGGCGGCGAAGCTCGACGCGAATAAGCCGTAATGTTCCCCCCCGACCCCCGCAAACGCCGGCCCGCGCCGAGCCAGACGCGCAAATCCCATGCCCAAATATCCAAATAAATTATCAGTCCAGTCCAGCTCTCTTGCTCGCGATCCAGCAAAGCCCTAAGCCGAGGTCCGTACCCCACAGGGGGTGCCCTTAGCTGTGTTGCTTAGCACTCAAGTGCCTGGCTGGAGGCCTAGGTCTCGCCATTGCTCGGTTAAGTAGCAAAAGTTCCCGGAACTCACGCTACGAGAGACGACACAGAAAAAAAAGACAGTTCGTTGGGAGTAAGCTTGAATTTAACGGCTTACGTTCTAAGATCTATTCGGTGACGAACATACTTATTACATAATTCCCACAAGCCCAGAACTCATTTCTATATTCCATTTTATTTCGCGAAGTTGTTTAAAGCTTTGTATAGTTTAAACTTGGCTAGGGAACGCGACGAAAGAAAGTTTAATAGCACTTGAGGAGTGGGTAAAATTCCTCACGTTAAATGTCTTTATACCTTCCGGTAAGGGTCGAAGGTTTAGGCAGTTAGACTGTTTTTAAAATGCCTCTTTTCGTTGGAGTTATATGCCAATGTGACAGATGGCGAGTTCATTGCCGTTTCTCAAGTACGACAAAGCAGCTTACTTCTTAAGGGATGCATGGTTGTAAAGTCACCTTTGAAATATATACTTCGACTATATGTAAAGAGGGAGCCGATTCCCTCTTGCAGACCTTTTGAGCATCATCCACATTTATTAATGACTTCTCACATACACGTCTGTTTTAGGACTTATGACGTTCTTGCCCCATCCATCGGACTTATCAAGTATGAGAAGATAAAAAAATTGTGATAATTAAATTCACCCCTAAGGCAATTTGAGGTCATTAAATTTGCACGAACATAATTACTGTCTCATTCATTGCGGCTTGGAGTTTCTTTGCCATTAAGAGATTAGTTCTCTTGCCAATAAGGAGCCCATTAACGAACCTAATTGTTTATTGAAACATTGCAATGTTAACCTTATTTAAAGGTATTAAGGCTTATGGGAACTGCAGCGGAATGGTTTAATGCAAATCGCACATGTGAATTGGCCATCGAAGCAAAAACATAATTGATTTTACTTACGTTCGAGTTATGAAAAATTACGAACGGCCTGTATAATAATGGAAGTATCGAAAAAGCCAAAGTGGCCGAGTGGTTCAAGTAGTTTTGCCTGCGACAAATAGAACGCAAGTTCGAATCCCGTCTGTACCAATGAATTTTTCAGAAGAGTGAAGGAATACATCGAGAGGAAACCTGCATACGCTTGAGAAGAAATTCAAAGGCTGATGTATAGTAATATATAATATATCCTCACGCCTTCCCGCAAGGGTCCCCGAAGGGGTAGGCAGAGGTGTATAGGTAATACCCACACACCCACTTTCCGCCAGAGGTTATATTAGGTGCCAACGTGACAGATGGCGAGTCCATCGCCGTTACTCCAGCACAACTATACAAACGCCTTTGAATTTCTTCTCAGACGTATGCAGGTTTCCTCTCGATGTTTTCCTTCACCGTAAAGCTCGTGGTGTGACTAATCACTGTACTTAAGTTCAGAAAAAACTCATTGGTACAGTCGGGATTCGAACTTGCGACCTTTGCGTCGCAGGCAACTGCTCGAACCATATAATAATAATATAAATAATTATTATATTATATTATATTATATTACTATACATGTATAGTAGTGCTTGAGTAACTGCGATGGACTCGCCATCTGTCACGTAGGCACTTAAAATATATCTCTGGCGGAAAGTGGGTGTGTGGGTACTACGTGTACACCTCCGACTTCCCACAAGGGTCCCTTGAAGGAAGACCTGAGGATAGTTTATATGTGTTTTTATATTGTTTACTGTGATTATTAACGTACTATGAATGGATTGAAGCATTACAATTCAGGTTGAAAGATTAATCCCGTCTAAGGCCGGTGAGCATGTATGGACAGACTAATGACTATAGATGAAGCGAGAGAGATGTAAGTAATGTATGGAAAGAAATGGCATCTGAACTCTTTGCCTAAATCGTTAGGGACTCGGCATGCATAAATGTCTATAACGAATAATCACGTATTCTATGCAAACCCGTAATTGTAAAACGATTCGATATAATACGACCATTGATACGTAGATGCGTTCACCGCATACACATTAGTAGAATAACGGCTTTCAAAACTGTTCGCTTAATACCGTATTATTGTGGTTTGCTTATGTCACATGCACGCTACAGAGTAGGAAGCCCCCTTTGTATTTATCAAGCTTCTATTTGGATCGGGCGTTGAACGTATGGAAATATTTTAGGCTGTGTAGGGGCTTAAATATAGAATGTTCACCACATTGCTGCGCTTTAATGGCCTCTAGCTAGTTTGTGTTATCTGTAGTTTTGGAGTGGGATGCACTTTTCATTAATCCTGTTCCGATTCGGTTTGATGCTGTGATTCCTTTTAATTACTGTGAACAAAAAGCAATGGTGGCCGAGTGATTCGAGCAGTTGCCTGCGACACCAAGATCGCAAGTTCGAATCCCGACTAATGAGTTTTTCTGAACTAAAGTACAGTGATTAGTCACACCACGAGCTTAATGGTTAAGGAAAATATCGAGAGGGAAACCTACATACGTCTGAGAAGCAATTCAAAAGGCGTATTTATAGTCGTGCTCGAGTAACGACGATTGACTCGCCATCTGTCACGTTGGTACCTAAAAATATTTCTCTGACGGAAAGTGGTAGTGTGGGTAGGACCTATACACCTCTGCCTACCCCTTCGGGGACCCTTATGGGAAGGCGTGAGGATAAATGTTTTTAATCTGTTTAATATTCTCGTTTAAATTTGCAAATTGCCTGTTAGTTATACAATAAAGTCCATGCAAAATACCATGTGGTTTTCATCGAAGCAAATTAATTATTCACGGCACACCAACATACACTTTCATTACATATTGCCTGGGAAAAATAGTTGTTTTGCTCAGAACTGCACAGGCTCAGTTGTATGCAATGTTGCGGAATGGCTAAAGTTAAAAATGACTCGCGGGCAAAGTGATAAACTTTTAAAATAAAACTATTTTATTATTATGTTCGACTCTAGCTAAAGACATACAATAATATACATAGGAATAATATCTAGTCGAGGGGGTCGCAGAATGCGGTGACCTGACTCTATTAATTGAAATCAAAACAATAAGCAAGAAACAAAACTAAAAACTAGTAACAAAACCAATGAAAGAAAAGCCATTCCTACAATAGAGAAATAAAAATAACAAAGAAAATAAGAAATTAAACTGGTGGAACAATAAACGCAAAATAAAACAAATCAAAAACCAAGGAAAATATGTAGTGAGAAAACACTAAGTGAAATAAAGTCTCTCACTACCATAGCAGAGGTGTAAACAATGGCAAAGTAATTGGCAAGGACGCCTGTATCCAATAGCAGGGTTCTTGTCAATATCTATTAAACCTCGCTACCACCAACTCCAGAGTTTCGCCTATATCCATTAAATCTAGCTATCACCAACTCCAGAGTTTCGCCTATATCCATTAGATCTCGCTATCATCAACTGCAGAGTTTCGCCTATATCCATTAAATCTCGCTATCGCCAACTCCAGAGTTTCGCCTGTATTCCATTCGCAGGGACTCTCTGGAGTCCATAACATCCTCACCCCTCAGTCGACTCTATTAATCGTAGTGTGCGTGTGCACTCATAGGTAATCAGTGTGTACCGATAATACTCAAAAATTATTGGAAGGTTGCACACTGACACAGAGGTTTTTTTTCTTGGAAACGGTGGTAACTTTAGTTTATATAAAGTATGAGACGTTCAATAAGAAGTGTTCCCTGTGTCCGTTGAATAAAATATTTTGATTTTGATTTTGACACTATAAACTGTAGGGAAGAATAGTGGGGCGCGTCTTCGTGTATCAAAATCAAAATCAAAATCTTTTTATTTCACACTAGCTGTCCCGCCCAGCTTCGCTCGGGTGAAAAAGTTAAATTGCCCGTAACACGATCGCAGCGCCACCTATTGGGTCCAATTGTAAATCTAAACCATTCTCGTATCTAGCTTAAGACACACAGAAAGACACAGAAAGCTTCGCCCGGGTAAAAAGGTAAAATTCTTGAAACTCGATCGCAGCGCCACCTATCGGGTCCAATTTAATATAGCCTATGTTACTCGGGGATAATGTAGCTTTCCAAAGGTGAAAGAATTTTTGAAATCGGTCCAGTAGTTTCGGAGCCTATTCATTACAAACAAACAAACAAAGAAATCTTTCCTCTTTATAATATTAGTATAGATTTCACATAGGCCCAGGTGGGCACTTATAAAACGTCGAAAAAGAAGATGGCACTATCTATACCATAGTATATTATACTGACAGTTCTGAATAAAAAAACATCTATCAATAAAATATTTGATTCTGCAACATGAAGATTGTAAGTTCGAATACCGAATCTAACAATGTTTTTTTTCTGAACGTACAGAAATTAGTCACACCACGAGCTTTACGGTGAAGGAAAACATCGAAAGGAAACCTGCATACATCTGAAAAGCAATTCAAAGGCGTATGTATAGTCGTGCTTGAGTAACGGCGATGGACTCGCCATCTGTCACGTGGGCACCTACAATATATCTCTAGCCGAAAGAGGGCGTGTGGGTGCTACCCACAAACCTCTGCCTTGCTCTTCGAGGACCCTTGTGGGAAGGCGTGAAGAAGATGATATATATATAGATATATATATATATATATATATCTATATATATATATATAGATATATATATATATATATATCTATATATATATATATATAGATATATATATATATATATATATAATAATAATAATATAATATATCCTCACGCCTTCCCACAAGGGTCCCCGAAGGGGTAGGCAGAGGTGTATAGGTAATACCTACACACCCACTTTCCGCCAGAGGTATATTAGGTGCCAACGTGACAGATGGCGAGTCCATCGCCGTTACTCAAGCACGACTATACATACATACGCCTTTGAATTTCTTCTCAGACGTATGCCGGGTTTCCTCTCGATGTTTTCCTTCACCGTAAAGCTCGTGGTGTGACTAATCACTGTACTTAAGTTTTAGAAAAACTCATTGGTACAGTCGGGATTCGAACTTGCGACCTTTGCGTCGCAGGCCACTGCTCGAACCACTCGGCCACCACGGCTTATATATGTATATATATATACATATATATATATATTTTTATAGGCTTGAATTTTTTAAACAAACCTCACGATACCTTAGCTCTGAGTCTATCGAACCAGTTGGTTTATACGAGGTATTATTGAATTTACAAACTAACATATTCGCGTGCATAAGCATGCGTGCTATATACGTGCATCATAGCATAGAGCATGGACAAGATACGCGTGAAAAAATAACCGTTACTTGGCACTCGGGCAAAATCAGAGTCGTCTGTCCTACTAGCCTACTACCTAGAGTAATTTTTATTTTAGTCAGCCTAAGCCCCAGTGCACACACACAGTGACAAGAGTCACAAACGTAGGCTAAAAACCCAAAGTGCTTAGTCAAACTCTCAGCGAGTCACCTCTCGACACCTGCATTATTCATACGACACAGAAGTTGTTTCAGACCTCGCGCATTACACTTAAGTACTTGAGTCGTATTTTAAACACGCTTGGATTTTACTTTGGATGTTTTGATACAGCTCAACAATGTTTTATTATATTATAACGCCTTCCCAGAAGGATCCCTGAAGCGGTAAACAGAGGCTTGTGGTCCCCACACACCCATTTTCATGTACTTTATCCTCACGCTTATCAACAAGGGTCCCCGAAGTGGTAGGCAGAGGTGTATAGGTAGTACCCACACACCCAGTTTCCGCCAGAGATATATTTTAGATGCGAACGTGACAGAATATGCCGATTCCATCGTCGTTACTAAAGCACGCCTATTCTCGTACACTGTTTTCCTTCACTATAAGGCTCGTGTGACTACTTTCTGCACTTAAGTTAAAAGTGTGAAAACTCATCGGTACAGTCGGAATACGAACATGCAATCTTTGTTTCAAAGGCAGCCCGAACCACTCGGCCACCACGGCTCTTTTGTGGTGTTCGTGTCAGTGGTTCGAGTAGTTGCCTGCGACACAAAGATCGCAAGTTCTAATCCCGACTGTACCAATGAGTTTTTCTGAACTTAAGTACAGTGATTAGTCACACCCAGAGCTTTACGGTGCAGGAAAACATCGAGAGGAAACCTGCATACGTCTGAGAAGAAATTCAAAGGCGTATGTATAGTCGTGCTTGAGTAACGGCGATGGACCCGCCATCTGTCACGTTGGCACCTAATATACCTCTGGCGGAAAGTGGGTGTGTGGGTATTACCAATACACCTCTGCCTACCCCTTTGGGGACCCTTGTGGGAAGGCGTGAGGATATATTATATTATTATTATATATATTAATATGGTTATTGAAATCCCGCTATCCTCTTACCCCATACAAGCGATGATTAACCAACGTCGATACAGGCTCTGCGTGTTGCAAAATTAATGTATTTCATCAGCATGCATGAGTTCAGGTCGGTGACGTCACGTGGTTGTTTTCACGCCATATTCTCGACAGCGTGTAAATTCAATTCAATGGGAGGTAATCATAATAGCGACGAGTTTGATCTTGGTTATAACACGGGGATTGAAGATAGACGGCTGAGATTAATCTTAAGGAACGGGCGACATAGGGCAACCCAGTTGGGTAATATTTATTTATTTATTTATTTTAGACAGTGTGTGGAGTGGCTGTAATTATAGGAAGTACCTATATGACCGAGCTTAGCTCGGTAACTATAGTAGTTATAAAATATTATTGCGAATGAATTACATACTTATGAAATATGAATAATATTTTTTAATCTAACCAACATAATAATGAAAAAATATGAACTTATTGTTTAAATAAAAATCACGAGTGCAATTTAGTTTAATATTTTTTTGAAACAAGTAGGTTCTTACTTTTTACAGTTGTGGTTTGGTCACTAATGTATCATGGTATACTTCACTTAACATTTAGTGTTTATTACATGTCACTCGGTTAAGAAATGAACAAGATATACCAATTTAAAGAATCATCTATCTAAACATATAATAAAAGTGTAACGGATAGCTTTCTGTACATGGAAGATATTTGAGAAAAAAATATGATTAGGACCTTTATCAACGCACGTTGTACCGTACGCTGCCTCAAATCTTACAGACATCGCTCTCGTTGTCCGTTATTTTCAGTAGCTACACGTTGTGCTGCTCGCTGCCGCAAATCTTGTAGACGTCCCTCTCGTTGTTCGTAATGTTCAGTAGCTACACGTTGTGCTGCTCACTGCCGCCAATTTTGTAGACGTCGTTCCAGTTGTTCGTAATGTTTAGTAGCTACACGTTGTAATGCACGTTGCCGGAAATCTTGTAGACGTCGTTCCCGTTGTTCGTAATGTTTAGTAGCTACACGTTGTGCTGCTCACTGCCGCCAATCTTGTAGACGTCGTTCCCGTTGTTCGTAATGTTTAGTAGCTACACGTTGTGCTGCGCGCTGCCGCAAATCTTGTAGATGTCGTTCCCGTTGTTCGTAATGTTCAGTAGCTACACGTTGTGCTGCTCGCTGCCGTAAATCTTGTAGACGTCGTTCCCGTTGTTCGTAATGTTCAGTAGCTACACGTTGTGCTGCTCGCTGCCGCAAATCTTGTAGACGTCCCTCTCGTTGTTCGTAATGTTCAGTAGCTACACGTTGTGCTGCTCACTGCCGCCAATTTTGTAGACGTCGTTCCAGTTGTTCGTAATGTTTAGTAGCTACACGTTGTAATGCACGTTGCCGGAAATCTTGTAGACGTCGTTCCCGTTGTTCGTAATGTTTAGTAGCTACACGTTGTGCTGCTCACTGCCGCCAATCTTGTAGACGTCGTTCCCGTTGTTCGTAATGTTTAGTAGCTACACGTTGTGCTGCGCGCTGCCGCAAATCTTGTAGATGTCGTTCCCGTTGTTCGTAATGTTCAGTAGCTACACGTTGTGCTGCTCGCTGCCGTAAATCTTGTAGACGTCGTTCCCGTTGTTCGTAATGTTCAGTAGCTACACGTTGTGCTGCTCGCTTCCGCAAATCTTGTTGACATCGCTCCCGTTGTTCGTAATGTTCAGTAGCTACACGTTGTGCTGCACGTTGCCGGAAATCTTATAGATGTCGCTCTCGTTGTCCGTTATTTTCAGTAGCTACACGTTGTGCTGCTCGCTGTCGTAAATCTTGTAGACGTCGTTCCCGTTGTTCGTAATGTTCAGTAGCTACACGTTGTGCTGCTCGCTTCCGCAAATCTTGTAGACATCGCTCCCGTTGTTCGTAATGTTCAGTAGCTGCACGTTGTGCTGCTCGCTGCCGCAAATCTTGTAGACGTCGTTCCAGTTGTTCGTAATGTTCAGTAGCTACACGTTGTGCTGCTCGCTGCCGCAAATCTTGTAGATATCGCTCCTGTTTCATATTTAGTGGCCACAAGGAAGCTCTCGTGAAACATCTAAATCATAAGACCTTTCTGTTTATGTTTCTGTTAGTCAAGTTTTGCAAAACTCTTACTTTAGCACTACGTGTGGAACGAGCGGAAAGCTGATTATTTTCATGGTTTTGTTAAAATGAGTCTTACTTGTCCATCACTATTTTCTTCAAGGTGTTCTTGAGACGAGTCGCTGCTGCGTGGATTTAGAATGTGCTTTTTCTTTTTCTTTTAGGCATTTTGTCATGTAAGTAAACAATTGATTTTAAATATAATACGTCTACGATAACGTCAAACCAAAAACTCATTGGCTTAAAGTTTGTTGCTTAGCAACGCTTTATTGTTGCTGTGTCGGTAAAGCAGTGGGAAAATTCATATTCTAATGAAATTGTAGGAGATTTTCATTGCCTAAAAACACGGATAAAACTACTTTTTTTTAAATGAAACCTATCTAGATCGATTTATCGCCCCCGAAATCTCCCCCCCACCAAATTTCATGAAAATCGTTGGAGCCGTTTCCGAGATTCAGATTATATATATATATACAAGAATTGCTCGTTTAAAGGTATTAGATAGATAGATAGATAGATAGATAGATAGATAGATAGATAGATAGATAGATT
Organism: Drepana falcataria; assembly: GCA_945859725.1. Classification (NCBI taxonomy): domain Eukaryota; kingdom Metazoa; phylum Arthropoda; class Insecta; order Lepidoptera; family Drepanidae; genus Drepana; species Drepana falcataria. Next base: position 10,675,985 of record OX243929.1, read on the forward strand.
ATCCTTATAATACTATAAATGTGAATGTAAGTTTGTTTGTTACGCTTTCACGTAAAAACTACATAACCGATTATCATGAAAGTTTGTACACATATTCCTGGAGGTATAAGAAGTAACATAGGATACTTTTTATTGAAAAAAAACATTTTTACGACTGAAAAAAAGCCGGTTTACTGATATTTTTTTATGGTGATGGCTTATACCCAGGATTAAGACATAGGCTATATTTGAATCCCGAAAGATTCAAAGCTCTAATATTATAATTTCTTTCCACGCGGGCGAAGCCGCGGGCATAAGCTACTATATATATATAAACAAGAATTGCTCGTTTTTCATCATTAGATTAGATTAGATAGATAGATCGATAGATAGATAGATAGATATGGCCTCGCCAAGAAGATATAAATGTGTATGTATATACATACATATCATCACGGCGAGTCCCTAACGGGGTAGGCAGAGATTATAGAGCGCCAGTTCTCTCTAATCTTACATAGGTACGTACCACTTTCGCTTCGTCTACATTCATCAGTATACTTATTTATATAAATAAAATAAATAAATATATCCTCACGCCTTCCCACAAGGGTCCCCGAAGGGGTAGGCAGAGGTGTATAGGTAATACCCACACACCCACTTTCCGCCAGAGGTATATTAGGTGCCAGGGTGACAGATGGCGAGTCCATCGCCGTTACTCCAGCACGACTATACATACGCCTTTGATTTTTTTCTCAGACGTATGCAGGTTTCCTCTCGATGTTTTCCTTCACCGTTAAGCTCGTGGTGTGACTAATCACTGTACTTAAGTTCAGAAAAACTCATTGGTACAGTCGATATATATATATTATTTTACAGTGTAGTGATATATCACACCACGAGCTTGAAGCAAAATATCGAGAGGAAACCTTTAAATAGTTCAAAGTCAACAAAGTCGTAGTCGCTTCAGAAACGGCGACGGCCTCGCCACTCGTCATGTTGGCACCTAAACGTATAATATTTTGGTGCTGAGGTAGTTTTTCCATCCTGCTTACCCCTTCTAGAACTCTTAAGTGGGGCGTTAGTAAATATAATTTAGAAATGTATACTCGCGTAGTATTTCTACAATTTCAGGCGTATGTATGTACGTGTGTTTGTCACTGAAGTCCTCCTAAGCGGCTGGACCGATTTTAAATAAATATTCTATGTATCTTCAAGTGCATTCGAGAATTATTTAGATTTACGATTGGACTCGATAGGTGGCGCTGCGATCGTGTTTCAGGAAATTTAAATTTTTCCCCCGGGCGAAGCTGGGCGGGACAACTAGTACACCTATATATCTCTTCACGCTTTCCCATCAGGGTCCTCGATGGGGTAAGCAGAGGTAGATTATCAATAGCTTGCTTATACTTATTTCTTTTACGTATAATTTAATTCATTTTCCTTAAAGTGGATAATTTTACCTCAATTTAAGCCATATTCTACCATCGTGACTGAAATATTTTTTTGACCAGCAAATTTACCCAAATTAATTCAAATTTGTTTAACTTAAATATTGTTTAAGGTACCTGATTCAATTTGCGAATTAAATATTCATCTTGAATCAAGTCAAATTGGAAAGGGATAGAAATTTATATAAATGACAATTGAATTCTATGTAGAATCCAGACAGATTTCAAATGAATTCAGAATGCTGTAGCACTTAGTGATAGAGTTTTTTGGGAGCCGAGAAAGCCAAGTTCATACTTTATTAAATACATACATATATCATCACGCCGAGTCCCTCACGGGGTGGGCAGAGAGAGTAGAGCGAAAGTCGAGAGTTCTCCCAATAATTACATAACACTTTCGATTTCATATTCATCAGTCATTTCGTACATTCTCACTGGTTTCTATTATATTGGTTTATATATATATTGTAGTACTCTTGACAGGTTCTGATTTGATCTAGGAAGACCACGATCCAACTAGGATCTTCTGCCTCTTCCACGAACTTTCGCATCCTATATCTGTTACTGTGTTGGGAAGGTAAAATATATAATTGTTCAACTTAAATAAAAACAACCAATTTAGTTCCTACAGTGGTAGACAAAATAACTCGTCGGCTGTTTAATTAATCTATTCAATACTTTTGCAATTTCCATCAATTCTTCGACGAGTTATTTGTGCGACCCTACAATATCATTGTACGAAATCAATTTGAACTTGGTTCGTTGAATAGTCGTGATATTTCGTCCATTGCTAATTGTAAACGACATTGCGAAATAAAAACGTAGTTGGGCTACAGCTTATCCGGAGGAACGGGAAATTAACGGGAACGGGAGACAATCGACTAAAGCGTTTTGTAATTAGCTTATTAATTTTTATAAGATGACTTCTTTAACGTAAATGTGGCAACAAAGCAAAGCTCGCTGGATGGTAAGCGTTTAACAATGCAAAGTTTGCAAAACTAAGGGATACTCTCACGTTGCCGACTGCGCGTTTATTTTTGTCGCTTACAGAAAAGTAGTTTTTTGCCCATTCTGGAATATTATTATTAAACATACTTTTTTAATATATCTTGTCTTCTAATAGTGTAAAAAGAATCTCTACGTAATTGCAATTGTAATATGTAATTTGGATTTCGTTTTCGATTCCGTTCGTTACGAAACCAATAATTTTAAGAAGTTAAAGTAAAATAATAGTAAAAAAAACTAAAAAACACGCTTTTTATAGAAAACCGAACTAAAAAATAGAAAATAAATTTCGATAATATCTTAAAAGCGTGGGGTGCATGGTGTCAATAGTTATAAATATTTTATTGGCAGATATTAGTAGAGTGATTATCATTTCGGTAATATCTTAAAAAGCACCCCACGCTTTTTAAGATATTATCGAAATTTATTTTCTATTTTTTAGTTCGGTTTTCTATAAAAAGCGTGTTTTTTTAGTTTTTTTTAACTATTATTTTACTTTAACTTCTACTTTTTAGTTATTAGTGTATTGTCATCGGTCCTCGATAAGTCTACAAAGTTTGAACGAAATCTGGCCGTTTAAAGTGGGTCAAAATCGAGCTCAAAGAAGTCGGTTACATACATACAGGTGAAGCTAATATAAAGCGTGTAAAAACATGTTGCTTATTCTAATTTTGAACTTAAGACTTGCGTACACTGACAATGTACAACTGATGTTTCTTTTCATAAACGTCAAAGTTAAAACTGAATAACGTTTTATTATCGAACCTCAGAATATTCCCTATCTCACCCTCAAAATGTTTTACAATTCAATTGCGCGTCCTGTCGTTAATTGGGCTTGCTTTAATGAATGAATACAAATGAAGTGTTTCGCTACATTTTCAATTAATACTACAATGTGGAGTAATAAAGTAACGTAATAATATAAGTAAAACAACAATATTGAATCCTTATTTTATTGGTCTATATTACCTACATAAATTTAATTGTGTATAATAATAATGAGCCGTGGTGGCCGTGTGGTTCGAGCAGTTGCCTGCGACGCAAAGGTCGCAAGTTCGAATTCCGACTGTACCAATGAGTTTTTCTGAACTTAAGTACAGTGATTAGTCACACCACGAGCTTTACGGTGAAGGAAAACATCGAGAGGAAACCTGCATACGTCTGAGAAGAAATTCAAAGCCGTATGTATAGTCGTGCTTGAGTAACGGCGATGGACTCGCCATCTGTCACGTTGGCACCTAATATACCTCTGGCGGAAAGTGGGTGTGTGGGTATTACCTATACACTTCTGCCTACCCCTTCGGGGACCCTTGTGGGAAGGCGTGAGGATAATATATATATAATTTAATTGTACTGGAGTTAGCCACCTTTCGCTAAGTAATTCAGTTGGCTTGAGGAACGGTTACCGACTTATTTATCACATTGATGCCTAAACCTATCTCTAAATATCTAAAAAGTATGCAAGAAGAGGTAGAGGAAGGCATCGTTCCAACTACCTGGATCAAATCGATTGGACGCTCAAGGACGGGAACGTCAAGAGTACTTGAAACCGATGAGCATGTGGGAAGAGACTGATGAATGTGGACGAAGCGAAAGAGGTATGTAAGTCTAGAGAGAACTGGCGCTATATACTCTCTGCCTACCCAGTTAGGGACTCTGCGTGATGATATATATGTATGTTATACCTCTGTCTACCTTTGTAGGTTTTATTTGTTTTGGGACGGTTTGTATAGTAAATATACATATGTATATGCAGGTACCAGCTGACGTCGTGAATTATAGGTGCCTTTCAAAGATTTGCATGTTACGCCACGTGACTCTTATCCCAAGCACTTAAGGTTCGAAATATGTAATCACACTTTCTGTCTGTTTGTCCACCAAACCCTTGTAATGTTGATTTAGCAAAACGACTCAGACCCGAGAACAGTAAAGACCTGATAAAAATGAACCCGCTCACACGTGCAACCCCGAGATAAATATGCACGAACCTAAGGATCATAAGTTGATTTTACGTCATTGTTACCTACCCCACAAACCTTACAATTGCAAAGTTACAACTTTGTTATAATACAAGACGTGTGCGTACCCTATAACATATTTGTAGAGAAAAAATCTTACAAACACGGAAATTGCAGCGACAATACTACAAATTAATTGTACGTCACAAAACTTTACATATTTTTGAAAAAAATACAAATATGTAGATAACACCAATTGTAGGTTTAAGATTTGTGTTACAGTAAATTGTAATCATGCGTACACATACATAAAAGCAGAATTGTAGCTACAAAATTAAACCCAATAATTTAGAGAACTCTGCATTTGCAACTTTAAGTTCCAGGTAGGATACCCCTGTTACACATTTAGCTATGCGATGACAGATGACAAAGGTGAATGGCCTACATATCTCTTCCTAGTAGCAAAACTAGCCAGCCCACTTCAATATTGTATTTTTTACATTGATCGAGGCATACTGACCGCTTGGACGTTGAAATATTCATTTTTATTTGAACTAAAGAACCGAACAAAGATCAATAGACAACCTCCAGGGCGAAGATGTTGCGATAGAGGACATATTGTATGCTTTACAGCGAGAAATATATGTTGTCATATCTTATAAATCTTCACGCCTTCACACAAGGGTCCCCGAACGGGTAGTCGGATGTGTAGGTATAGTAAAATATGATATTTTCACCGGAGATATATTTAGGTGCAAACATGACAGGTCCTTGAGCCTTTATTTACCGTAAAGCTTGTGTAATTAATACTGCACGCACACAGGTTCAGAAAAAACTGATTGGTATAATCGAGATTCGATCTTGCATTATTTTTATAATTAAATTCAAATATAATTATAATGCAATTTAATTTAATAAACTTATCTACACAAATAAGTAAAATTGGAGCTAGAGAAACCGCTTTGTACTAAATGTATATGTCTGTCTGTTCCAGCTAATCTCTGAAACGGCTGGCCAGATTTTGACGGGATTTTCACTGGCAGATCAGAGTAACTTAGGCTACTGTTATTTTAGAAAGAGAACAATATTTTTCGTTAAATTCCACACGGACGAAGTCGCGGGCACGCCTAGTAATTAAATAAAATAACATAATTAAATTCAATAAACACTCACATCACATCAAGTTTTTTTTTTTTTTTTTATAATATATAATATATCCTCACGCCTTCCCACAAGGGTCCCCGAAGGGGTAGGCAGAGGTGTATAGGTAATACCCACACACCCACTTTCCGCCAGAGGTATATTAGGTGCCAACGTGACAGATGGCGAGTCCATCGCCGTTACTCAAGCACGACTATACATACGCCTTTGAATTTCTTCTCAGACGTATGCAGGTTTCCTCTCTATGTTTTCCTTCACCGTAAAGCTCGTGGTGTGACTAATCACTGTATTTAAGTTTTAGAAAAACTCATTGGTACAGTCGGGATTCGAACTTGCGACCTTTGCGTCGCAGGCCACTGCTCGAACCACTCGGCCACCACGGCTCTTTTTTTATACAACAACAGTGGCAAACAAGCATACGGCCCACCTGATGGGAAACGGTTACCGTAGCCTATTTACGCTCACGATACCAAAGTATCACTTGCGCGTTGCCACTCTGTTTTCGGAGAGTTATAGTGTGTTGGCAGCATAATGGGTTTAATCCCTCTGCTTTCAACACAATGTAACAATCCTCCCCCCTCCCCAAGGAGCTCATTACTGGAAACCTTATTCACCGCGTAGGAACACTACACAAAAAATTGTGTTATTTGGCTACGGACTTCTATAAGGTGGAGGTCCTGCCCCAGTCGGGCAGCTCCCAATTCGATCGGGAAACCCGTTATGCCCTACCTCTCTTAAAATAGCTGGGCAGGTATCTAACCATACGATCAAAGAGCCTACATAATAGAGCACAGACTGTTCGCCATGCCACCGTCTCGCACCTCGGCGCGCGCCCAATCTCCCATCCCGCGAGTCCTGTCCTCGCTCAACGCTCTCCTGAACCAGAACCCTGATTGCGATGTGTTTGCTGATGCGTGGCTCAAAATATTGTTGGAGTGCAAGTAGTTTTGCGAGCGGGATGCATGACAGTGACATGTAATTTTGTATATTTTTATTTTATTTTTGTAGTGTAATATGATTGTGTTGTTGAATAATTTTATCCTAATTAATGTAATTGGTAAGTTTATGCCGTTTTAATTATGTAAATAAATAAAGAATAAATAAATAATACACAAATTAATATGGCCAATGACACAAGCTTTCTAATCGCTGTTCGAAGGCACTATGGCACCGGGCTAAATCTATCGCCAGAACAGCGCCCAGCACTAGTTTATACACTGATCTTTGGAAAAGGAACACGCCAACTATTTAATATGTTTTCTGAAGGAATTCTTTTGAACATTCGCTGTTCCGCAAGAATCGTCTGAGCTTTTGTTATTTACAAAACATGTTAGGACGCAATGCGAAACATTTTAAATTTTATGTTCGGGAATGGAGTTTGGTCAGGCTTTGGATTTCAGGTTTATTTCTGTGGAATAATTTTAACGGAAACTTAGAAATCATTTTTCTTTCTTCAATGTTTTAAGCGCTAGATAGAGGGGACCTTCCCAGAAATTTTCCTTTGCGATTTCACGTAATTTCTTGCTTCCTGGGTGAGAGTTGAATGAATGAAATTATCCACAAAGAGAGACAGCCATATTATACTTAAAACATCATTTGATGTATCATAAAATTGCGAATAACAGAATATTATAACGCTGAAAAGTACATACATACATAGCATCACGCCAAGTCCCTAACGGGGTAGGCAGAGAGTATAGAGCGCCAGTTCTCTCTAGACTTACATACCTCTTTCGCTTCGTCCACATTCATCAGTCTCTTCATACATGCTCGTCGGTTTCGAGTACTCTTAACGTTCCCGTCCTTGAGAGTCCGATCTATTTGATCCAGGTAGTTGGAACGTGGCCTTTCTCTGCCTCTTCTTGCACACACTTTTGCTTTGTATATCTGTTTCGTCAATCTTTCTTCACTCATCCTTTCTATGTGTCCAAACCAACGTAACATGCCTTTCTTCATCTTTACAATCACGTCCTCATTCACGCCAGTTGATTTGCGAATCTCTTCATTGCGGATTCGATTCGACGCTGAAAAGTGATTGTTATTATTATGAACATAAATTCATAAGAATTTTTTTTAAGAAAATTAATTTCCTATCGGAATATGAAATCCTTCATGCCTTTAAGTCTCTAATAATTACGGATATCATTCTAAATATTACAAATCAACATTCTGTGTACATTTTGTAACGTTTGCTTATTGTTTATTTCTTAAGGAATTTTGTGAAATCAACGCAATGTTTGTATGTTTTAGAGCAGTGTACTGAGCTTTTATAGAGATTTAATTATTAAGAGTGTTGTCTTTGATGAATTTCTAATAACATACATACATCAACACGTTGACTCCCTTACTTAGTAGGCAGTGAGGGTAGAGCGCCAGTTTTCTCTAAGCTTATAGATCTCCTCCGCTGCAGCCACATTCATATGCTCACCGGCTTCGAGCTCTCTTCTTGAGGGCCCTATCCTTGATGAGTGTGTGTGTAATGTAGAGAACTCTACTCTTTCACCCACCCCGCGAAAGACTCGTGATGATATAGAGGGATAGATTTATCATGGGATTATTTTTATCGTCATCGAAATCCAATAGTACAAGCTTGTCTTCATCGATTAACTATTATCGCCACACATCGTAGGACAAAATTCGCCTGCAAACAATAGTTTTTCTTCCATTCTGTTCCTATATAAATCGTACTGAAATGAAATAATCATTACAACGACTGGTCCAGTAGATAGGCCTTAAAGCACCTCGGATAAACGCCCCCATTATTTTTCTCATTAGTGCTGGCGCGATATCTCGCTTGTTATGCGACTACGGAGGTGCGAATTGCTTCAGTAATCTTTTCCTCAATTGTGAGTGATTAAAAGATACCATCTGTAATGAACGTGCGAGGTGTGAGGATATGTATGTGTTTATTTGTATACATGCCGAGTGACATGACTAGTTGCTTGCGAAATGAGGGTCGCAAGTTCGAACTCCGGCTTGTCCCAATTATTTTATGTTTTATGCACAATTAAAGTACATTGGCCGGCGGACTTCATGCTGAGGCATGTTCTGCCTTGATTGCAAGTTGGAATCCCGACTGTACCAATGAGTTCTGAACTTAATTACACTGATTAATCACACCACTAGCTTTACGGTGACGGAAAACATGGAGAGGAAACCGGCGTACGTCTGAGAAGCAATTCAAAGGCGTATGTATATCGTCATGCTTGAGTAACGGTGACGAACTCGCCATCTATCACGTTGACACCTAAAATATACCTCTGGGTGGGTGAAAAGTGGGTGTGTGGGTACTACCTATACACCTCTACCTACCCCCTCGAGGACCCTTATAGGCGAGAGGTTATATATATATGTAAAAAGCACCATGTATACTGTGGAGTAACATAGTACACTGATGCAAATTGTATTCATCATATTATCACGTCCCTTATGAGGTAGGCAGAGAGTATAGAGCGCCAGTTCTCTCTAGACTTACATACCTCTTTCGCTTCGTCCACATTCATCAGTCTCTTCATACATGCTCGTCGGTTTCGAGTACTCTTGACTTTCCCGTCCTTGAGCGTCCGATCAATTTGATCCAGGTAGTTGGAACGTGGTCGTCCTCTGCCTCTTCTTGCACACGCTTTTGCTTTGTATATCTGTTTCGTCAATCTTACTTCGCTCATCCTTTCTATAAAGGGAACAAATAGTATTGATCACTTTATTTAGTCAATTTTGTTACGCAAGATTAAATACACACATTAATCTTACACTCATGATATTTATTAACAGAAAAGCGGTAGATTAGTCAACAAATAAGAAGCTGCAAGGCAGTAACGAGGTCGCTTCGTTAGGCTGAGTACACAGTACACTGGCGGCATACGGTTAGGGAGATTACATTTGTAGCTTTAGAACCGGTAACAGCTATTTTGCTACCTATCCTTACGTTTGCTCATACCATTTCGATAAGACAAACCGAATAAGAAGTATCAAGAAATAACCATCTATTAGTACAGCAGGTTATTGTGATACTACAAGGTTAAGGGTAAGGCGTTGTTGCGAAACGATAGTATTCGAAATGTACCTCCATTTTCTTATATGAATCGGACAATTCCAAAATAGCTATGCACTATACAGGACGTGTATAAATTTATATAAAGGTTAAAAGCGGTAAAATACGGTACACTTTTGCAATACATATGAGTTTTGACAATACTTTGCTTATGTATGTTATAGTAACTGAATAGATGTACATGCGATTTTTACCAATAGATAAAGTGTTTCCTGAGCACGGTTTAGGTGGATAATTTGTAGGCATAATATGCTTAAATACACGTGTATGTATTAAAGACTGAGTTTTATCTGTTTTTTTTTAATACCACAAGAGTGGCAAACAAGCCTAAGGCTTTTCCGATGGAAAGCTGTTACCGTAGCATATTTAGTATAGAGCATATGAAGTCGGGCATATGGGACAGCGACAATCACCATCTGCCACGGTGACACCTAAAAATATTCCAGAGTATTATTACACGTCTATTATTCGCGGGGGGTAAAGAAAAAAAAATTATAAAAGGAACACAACAATAGTAAGTGTACAAAATACATCCGATAATAGATACATTTACGCTCATCCCCGGAGGGATGTTCACAGTTCCTATACATACATACATAGCAGTGTCTGTGTGTATGTGTGTGTGTATGTGTGAGAGATATATATATATATATATATATATATATATATATATTTATATCCAATGCCCATATGTTGCGCAAGTGAAGCAGCAGCGTCTGAACCCGCCCTAAGGCCCCATCATCTTTAATCGCCAGGCAGCGCTCGCTAATGAGAAAAATAATGATGAGCTCGACTCAAAGCCTTAATCAACACCTACCCTGAAAACAATTGGGTAAGAGATACCTAAAGATTATTTCAGAAGCTTTTGCAATCGACAAAGAATTTGCAAGCTTTTTACTATTGTCCGCACATCGCCACGCCGATCTCCATACATGGTCAAGGAGAGAAGAGCTATTCTCTCTAGTCTTACAAGCCTTTAATTCATACATATTCACTTCATGTTGAATGTGCATAAATCAATATGTATCTATCTATAAGTCTTTAGCGAACTAGCACTCGACTCTCTTTGTATGCTAGCATCTACTATCCACTATTACTAGTGGTCCCGCCCAGCTTCGCTCGGGTGGAAAAAAAAAGATGGTGGCGCCACCTATCGGGTCCAATTGTGAATCTAAACCATTCCCAGATCCCCTTGAACACACACAAAAAATTTAATCAAAATCGGTCCAGTCGTTTGAGAGGAGTTCAGTGACATACACACTCACAGAAGAATTATATATATAAAGATGTACTTACGTAGATTTATGGGTACTTATACACCTCTGTCTACCCATTAGGGGACCCTTCTGGGGAGGCGTGAGGATTAAATATTATTTAGTTAGTTAAAAAGAGCCGTGGTGGCTGAATGGTTCGAGTAGTTGCTTGCAACACAAAAATTGCAAGTTTAAATCCCGACTTTATCAATTTGTTTTTGAACTAAAGGACAGTGATTTGTCACGAGCTTTAAGATTAAGAAAATCTTCGAGAGGACACCTTTGCATACGTTTGCGAAGAAATTAAGAAGCGTATGTAAAGTCGTGCTTAAGTAGTGGCGATGGACTCAATACTGCACTGGCACATTGCCCCTTAAATTATATCGTTTGCGGAACTGCTTACCCCTTCGGGGACCCTTGTGGGGAGGCGTGAGAATATATGTACCTATATATATATATACAACGCAAAAAACCTGTACGCTCTATATGATCCAGTGCGGTCAAGCCCTTTGTGTTATTGCTAATATACATCATATTTTTCCGTGTTCTTGATAGGTAGTTAGAGAAAATAATGTTCTTGCTGACTTATTGGTAACTAATTCCATTAATATTGCTGAATATCGTCGAGTACTAACTACAATATTTATAAACTTATTCATTTCTTTGTAATATACAGGAAGAGGTATAATGACGGCCGTCTGGTCTAGTGGTTAGAGCTCCTGACTGCGAAACTTGAGGTCGCGGGTTTGAATCACGCTGAGGGCAGATATTTGTGTGATGAACATGAGTATTTGTACCTTAGTCTTGGATGTCCTATGTATTTATGTAAATATATCGTCTCGTATCGTGTCTAGTTACCATAACACAAGCTTTGCTTAATTTGGGACTAGGTCATTTGTGTGGAATTGTCCCATGGTATTTATTATTTATAGGTATTTTTATGCCCAGTACATGTATACTGGACAGCTATTTAATATAAAAATGTTCTCCCTAATCTTGAATTTAAGAGGATTAACACTAACCCGCCGAGGTTGCCGTGTGGTTCGAGTCGTTGCCTACGACACAAAGATCGCAAATTCGAATACCGACTGTACCAAGTTTTTTGAACTTAAGTACAGTGATTAGACACACCGTGAGCTTTACGGTGAAACCCTGCAAATGTCTGAGAAGCAATTTATGCTGCCGCAGATGGACACCATCCGTCACGTTGACACCTATATTATACCGTTGGCGGAAAGTGGGTATGTGGGTACCACCTATACCTACCTGTTACTATACTTGTGCCTGTGACTTGTGCTATACTTGTGCCTACCCCTTCGGGGACCCTTATAGGAAGGCGTGAGGATATATTATATTATTATACATACCTACATACATAGCATCACGCCAAGTCCCTAACGGGGTAGGCAGAGAGTATAGAGCGCCAGTTCTCTCTAGACTTACATGCCTCTTTCGCTTCGTCCACATTCATCAATCTCTTCATACATGCTCGTCGGTTTCGAGTACTTATTATTATAACACTAATTAATATTTCTTGTGTCACTGAACTCCTCCTAAGCGACTAGAACAATTTTGTGGATTTTTCAAGTGGATTTGAGAATGGTTTAGATTTACAATTGGACACGATAGGTGGCGCTGGGATCGTGTTTCAGGAAATCAAAATTTATTTTTTTCACCCGAGTGAAGCTGGGCGGGACAACTAGTATTTACATAAATCTATAAGTTACGTACGTCATTCATAGCTTACCCTATGCTTTGTAATATTATCCAGCGAGCGCTGGCAGGTACATAGTCCTCAAGGGCTAGTAAAACTAAGATAATGTGTACCTTTGTTCTACTTGACCTTTCGATGTGACCTCTGCAGGCTTGGACTTCTCCGTTGGTCCAATGTTAAAACATTTTTCTTCATACACGCTTTCAACGAAATCATACTAGCTTATTTCTTAATAAAAGTCAATTCTAATGCAAAATGAGTACCGCCTTACGATCAGCAGTCAGCAAATCTTATTAACGATATATATTCCAGCCAAGCTTCAAGTGTCTGTATCAAATATTTTTTCTAATCTTATCTTTATATATATAATTCTTCTGTGAGTGTGTATGTCACTGAACTCCTCCTAAACGGCTGGACCGATTTTAATGAAATTTTCTGTGTGTGTTCAAGGGTATCTGGGAATGGTTTAGATTCACAATTGGACCCGACTGGGACGACCACGGACCCAGTGGTGGCGCCACTGGGTCCGTGGCTTTAATTTTTTCTCCCAAGCGAAGCTGGGCGGGACAACTAGTGTACCTTTAGTGATTTTATACGGTAAACAAAATTCACTTCAGAATTCAAAATTCAAGGAAGAATGACTATCGATGAAGAGGCGGCAAACATGCTAGCATATAATATCCTCACGCCTTTCCATAAGTGTCCCCGAAGGGGTAGGCAGAGGTGTATAGGTAGTACTCACACACCCACATTCCGCCAGAGAGATATATCTTTGTACAACAAGAGTGGCAAACAATCATCCGGCCCAACTGATGGGAAACGGTTACCGCTGCCTATTTTCGCTCACGATACCGTAATATCACTTGCGCGTTGCCACTCTGTGTTCGGAGAGTTATACTGTGTTGGCAGCATAATGGGACTAATCACAATGTAACAATCCTACCCCTCCCCAAGGAGCTTATAATTGGAAACCCTATTTGTCGCGCAGGAACGGCTTATTAGGCTACGGACTTCAATAAGGTGAAGGTCCTGCTCCAGTCGGGCAGCTCCAAATTTGAACGGGAAACCCGTTATATTTAAATCTGTGGCTCCTTACAGGTCCGCAAAACATTACCCAAACCCACAGAATGAACCCGGGTGACAAAATCCCGTGCCTTGCACCAAATCCCGTGAATCAAGCAGGCGTAACGGCACGACCCCCGAATCCCGTCAGTAAATCTCGTAAAAAGGATTTACTCCTTGTATCCTACACCGATTTACAATCCCCATTGTATGTGTGCGTGCGTATGTGTATATAACTAACTACAGGTAGTTGTTAAACCTTGCATGTATATTTTTTGTAATAATTTATTTCTTGAACTCACTGGTATGAACGAGGGTGTGAATAGTAAAGATGAAGAAAGGCATGTAACGTTAGTGTCGACATATAGAAAGGATGAGTGAGGAAAGATTGACGAATCAGTTGTGCAAAGTGAAAGTGTGTGCAAGAAGAGGCAGCAGAGGAAGACCACGTTCCAACTACCTAGACCAAATCGATCGGATGGAACGGACGAAGACTGAAGGACGGGAATGTCAAGAGTACTCGAAACCGACGAGCATGTATGAAGAGACTGATGAATATGGACGAAGCGAAAGAGGTATAGGTAAGGTATAGGTAGAGGTAAGAGGTAAGTCTAGAGAGAACTGGCGCTCTATTATGTCTGCCTACCCCGTTAGGGACTCGACGTGATGATATGTATGTATGTAATTTCACTCTTAATTATAAATGTAATATGTGGGATGTACTACTTACTTATATATATGTAATAGAGGGGATGAATAAAAAGAGTTTGACGAAAGAGACAATGCGAAAGTCTGTGAGGAGGCAAAGGAAGTCCGAGTTCCAACTGCCCAGATTTGACACGAAAGGATGGAAACACCAGGAGAATTTTAAAATTTAGCTACTATGAAAAGAGTGGTGAATATGGAATTTAGCGGTCTGTAAGCCCGAGGAAAACTGGTGCTTTACCATCTCTGCTTATCCCATAAGAAACGTGTTTCTTTTTGTATTATCTCTCGTAGCGTGAGTTCCGTGAACCGAGAAATAGCGGGACCAAGACCAACAGACAGTTACTTTAATGTGATAAGCAAGAAACACAGCTAAGGGCACCCCCAGTGCGGTACGGACGCTTAGAGCTTTGCTGGATCGCGAGCAAGGGAGCAGAGTTCGACTAGTAATTTATATTTGAGAGACTGATATACATACATATAAATATATGTAGTAAAAGAACAGCTTGTTATTATTGGAAGGTCGAAAGGCTTTATTTATAAATATGCTAAGTAGGTATCTCAGCCGAGTGCCCTGTTTCAGTAAAAGACTCGGTTCATGAATATACTCTTGAAAGTGCTACCAATTATCATTTCAATGTCAAGTTTCTTTAGATGGACTTGGACAATAGACCATAATGTATACAAATATTTTATAAAAGGCTTGTTTTTACAAGCTTTTCTCATGAACTAGAAATCGGTACGGTAATCGACACGGCACCCGAACGACACCCACACCTAGTGAGACCATCTAGTCGCCGCCTGCTCGCTGGTCTTGAGCCAGGCCTCCCCTAACGGGGTCTCACCTGGCTGGCTTGTACCGAGCAGAGGGCGGCGTGACGAGGACCCTCTCACACAAGAGAACACTGGGCTAGGCTCAGGGGGCTATGCAGCCCCGAAACGGATATATCTATCACTAGCCTTCGACTTCATTCAATTCTAGTTCGAAAATAAATAACTGTTTTTTAAAGTCTCCTCAGACGTTGGATTTTAACTCACATATGTCTTATACATACATATCATCAAGTAGAGTCCCTCACGGAGTAGGCAAAGAGAGTACTACTGTCATCTACCATCAGCTAAACGGCTGGTTAAAATAATATAATGTCAATACTCACGCTCTGTTCATTATGCCTACTTGCCATCCTAAAAGGGCCTTTACTTTACTGACAAACAAAAACTTTGGACAAGATTTACTCCTATCTAACTTTAAACTCCCGTTTATTCCCGGTTAAACAATTATGTCAACAGAAGTTCAAACACGATTTGGGGATTACTAACGAAGTGATCGAGAACTTAAGTTTGAGCAGTTAAAGTGCCGTTTAATTCATAATTGTTATACGCAGTTTTGTGGTGGCCTTTGAGAATTCTGTACTGTTCTACGTTCGGAGGTGGAAATACATGAGATTTCAATTTACTATCTATACTCGAGGCGCCCGCGGTTTCGGACATATTATGTACATGTAAACGAAAACATTCCTTTAATTTTAGCTCTTTCCTCTGTGGAGCCATATTTAATGCAGGTCATAAACATCTCTCTCTCTGAAAACAGCATCTCTGAAAACAGCATCTCTGATAAGTCTAGTGAGGGGCAGCCAAAACAGTATTCTGAAAACGGTGGCAGATAGCTACGCTTCCCCGATATGGAGTTGCCTCGTGAAGAGGATGATTAAATATAACAACTAACATTATTTTTTAAGTCATTCTATTTTTACTAACAAAATATGGATCTTTTGATATCTGAAATAAAGTATTATTATTATAACTATTATTATAAAGATGACGCTATTAATAATAGTAATGGCTGTCAAAGATAATTGACAACTGGTACGGGTATATTTTCGTCCAAGGTATTTACCGAAAATAAATAAAATTGCTTAAAAAGCGATGCACTATGGATACTTCATAATACGGATTTAAGAAAATACCTATATTGAGACGAACATGAACATTAACAATTTGGAGGTTAATATTAAGATGAAATGACAGAAAAGGCATCTTCTTTGCCAGGTAACTTTTATTTTATTTATTTGGATCACAAACAGGTGACAATACTTAAGATTAGTGACATAATAAAACATACATAGTTGGTTGGACAACTACAAAAAGTTCTAAAAATAGTAACATTTCAATCAAGGTGGTAAAAAAAAACAATCTTCCATTGATGCTATCACCTGGCGCCATTTCCATTACTGTATTTGGTTAGGCGGTGTCTGGGGCGACACGGCGCGACTGAGACACGCCCGTAATGGATTTGTGACGTACAATAAATGATAGATCGCCGCCAAGCCGTGCATTACCTGTGGACTGCGGCGAGGTAAGGTAGGGAAATACTAAGAGTGTGTATTGACTATTATATAGATTATTTATATATTACCAATGAGTTTTTCTGATCTTAAGTACAGTGATTAGTCACACCACGAGCTTTACGGTGAAGGAAAACATCGAGAGGAAACCTACATACGTCTGAGAAGAAATTCAAAGGCGTATGTATAGTTGTGCTTGAGTAACGGCGATGGACTCGCCATCTATCACGTTGGCACCTAATATACCTCTGGCGGAAAGTGGGTGTAAGGGTATAACCTATACACCTCTGCCTACCCCTTCGGGGACCCTTGTGGAAGGCGTGAGGATATATTATTTATATATTGGTTATATTATAAAGTAATACCTAGATCATCTAACACTCAAGGGGACATGGGAACTTCAAGGGTAGGTATAAGATACTGAAGAACATAGAGAAGAGTGAAGCGAAAAAGGTATCTTGTAAGATATGTATGAAAATCTCTCTCTCTACCTCTCTCTTTGAAAAGATGAGAACCGGTGAAGAGAAAAAAGAACTTGGCTGGAGATGTAATCTCTTAAATAAGTAGACATAATCATGGCAAGCCGTACCTCACGGGACAGGCAAAGTGAGTACAGCGCCAGCTCTCCCTAGACTTACAGATCTCTTTCGCTTCATCCAAATACAATAGTTTTTTCGTTCACGCACTTTTGATACCTTGTATCCGACTGCGAAGGTACTTGTTGGGGAAATAGAGTTGGGACAGTTCTAACATCGTATCAAACCGCTGAAGAATGTTTCTTTTTGAATCTTTAGTTTTTTATTTAGTATGTGACATTCAATAAGTGTTCCTGTGTCCCTTACGTTTAATAAAAGAGTTTGTTTTTGATTTGACACGTCATAAATAACTGAAGTGTATACAAACATCAACTCCATACTTTTCGTAACCACAGTACACTGACAGCGGCAAAATAACGACTCTCGAACTCTCGATAGAATGAGCGGAAACCAAAATAAATCCATTTGAAATAAAGTTCTCCAACATACACACAGTGACTCCGAACGATCCATCACGGCGGGCTAAGGGCCGTTACACATTACAGTAATATAACACTTTATAAATACACTAGTGGTCCCGCTTAGCTTCGCCCGGGAGAAAAATTAAATTTCGAGTCCAATTGTGAATCTAAACCATTCTGTAATCCACTTTAAGACGCAGAAAATTTCGTTAAAATCGGTCCAGCCGTTTGCGATTCTAAAAAAGGACATACAGACAATTTTTTTTATATAAATAGATAATGCTAAATACATACATGTATATAATCGATGGTACTGTATTAAAGGCCTTCTGTGTATTGCTGGTGATTTAATAATGTATGTAATTGGTGTGTTATTTACGTTAAACAAATCAAAAAATAAGTAACTCATTATGACGAGTATTTCACGGGTTAGGTAAAGCGCCAGGTGTCTCTCTATCGAAAGAAGTCATTCAAAGACACATCCTTGACTGACTTCTTTCGCTACATCCACATTCATCTGTCTTCATAATGACGATGAAGCAAACGAACTTCGCTGCGCTGACATAATTTGTGAAAATTCAGAAATAAAGAAATAGGTGTCCATAGATGGAAGATAAAGAAATATTACTTATTAATTATCAGTTTATTCTTTACAAACAATAAAAAAGATTACAAACAACCAAATTTTCTCTTTTTAATTTTACTATACACAAATAATAGACATTAATATAATGCACGTTTTCATGTGAGTTTACTGAAAAATATTATAAAGCTACCAAATGCGGGCAGGTAGTATGCAAGCTTTTTTCACGACATCTCTCTTACGGTTCGAATTCCATTCTATAGTGGGTACTGACCCTGCTTCCCGGACTGATGACGTAATGAAGTCGCTCAGTCCATGAAAAATGAACTCGTTATTATTACCGTGAGGAGCTAATGTTACTGCAATATACGCTCATTTCTTAGAACTAAGGATATATGAATAAAATGCTGCTACGACTATTATTACTTAGACCTACGTATATGTATGTATCTTTAAATGATAACAGATATTCTTTCATATTTTATAAATACGAAAGTTGGTGTGTTTATTATATATGTGAAGTTTGTTACTCCATCATGCCAGAAAGGCTGCACAAAGTTGAATGAAATTTGGCTTTATGATAGATTTCTTGACAAAATACCACCCACTTACCAAACAGCGTAATTTAATTAATATATTCTCCTTCCTACGGAGATAGATACATTGGCACCTACAATATATCTTTGCCGGGTATAAATACATATCCTCGCACTAACCTAGAGTCCCCGAAGAGGTAGGCAGAGGTGTATAGGTAGTACCCACACATCCACTTTTCGCCAGAGATATATTTTACGTGCCAACGTGCAGGTGGAGAGTCCATCGCAGTAACGGTGCTTGTATTCTCAGACGTATGCAGGTTTCCTCTCGATGTTTTCCTTCACCGTAAAGCTCATGGTGATTAATCGTGTAGCATAATATATTAGCTTTGTGTACTTGCGATATGCGACAAAAATACGTCACTGAGGGACTATGTGACAAAGTGTGGTACCTACCCAACGAAACGATGCGCCTGGGAACAAAGTTTGCTCCAAATTAATTAGTATTCAACCGCACTCTCCCGACTTATTTCGTAAATACTTACCCTGGATTAATATGTCCTGGGTTATGTATTGTATTGCATTATATACTTTATGGCCGCTAGAGTTACGGCTTAAATTGCTTTAGTACGTATTGTTTTTTATTGTTACATTAATGGCATTCATTAAAAACCTTTTTAAAACGACAGTTTTTAGAACTAGTCAAAGTATTTTGGGTACGGAGTTTAGGTGTCATTTAGATATTTTATTACATATTTACTTACGTACATATCATCACGCCGCGTCCCTAACGGGGTAGGCAGAGGGAGTAGAGCGTTAGTTCTTTTTAGACTTGCAGACCTCCTTTGCTTAATACACATACCAGCCACTTCATTCTCACCGATTTGAAATATTTTCTTTCAATCGACTTGATCTAGTTAGTTGGAACGTCGTGTTCTACTGCCTCTTCTACGCACATTCGCATTCCATTATAACTATGTTTCGTCAGTATTTCTTCACCCAGCCTTTATTCATGTCCAAACCAGCGTAGCATGCTTTTAGTGATGTAAGCCGCAAAATTTGATAACCACCTGTGTTTAATGACTTGGTAATGAATTTCTCGGCTCATTGTAAGCTCTAAGCTTTACGCTACAAGCTGTATGCAGGCAGTGTTAGATGTTACTTGTCATGGACATGGTAAATTAAAATGCAAGGGAAGTATCCCTTTACAAGGTGTTGGCAGTTGTCATCGACGAGGAATTCATCCTCATACCTTGGTCTCGCAATGCGCAGTTTCAAAAGAGTTTCTTTCCGCTAACGCTCAGACTGTGGAATAAAGGCCCCGTTGGATTCCCGCAGGATCGGCAACGTGCGAGTGATACCCCTGGTATTTTGAATATCCATAGGCGGCGGTAACCGCTTACCATCAGGCGGGCTGCATGCCACTCCAGTGGTATATAAAAATACCTGAGAAGGCGCAGGCAATGGGATGGAATGGCTGTTAAGTTTGTTATACCCTTAAGGTGGCGAACAAACAAGCTGCCCACCTGATGATAAGCGGTTACCGCCATGGACGCTTGCAGAAGCAGGGGCATCGATCGCTCTCTGCCGACCCTGCAGGAATCTTTTCTCGTCCTTCTTGAAGATTTCCATGCTGTACTCTCCAGAGAAAACTTAAGGCGGGGAGTTAATTCTACAGCCTAAGCGTGGCAGTCTTTGAATTTGTAGTCTGTCTAGGTATATCCACATTATTAGTTCCACGCTTTCTCATTACGGTCTACGGTTGGCTCAACAAATTTCCAAAGCTTAGGTATTTTATAAAAGTAATATTCCTTAGTAACTACACGTTTTTATCACTTGCCTTTTAGAATTTTCTGGGCGGCATATTAAAACTGCTCCTTTGAGGCTAGCCGCAAATTACGAAGATAGCATTTTGTGTCCTAATTAATGTAGGTTTTTCACCTTAATAAGGTGTTTTTTTATTTAGTTTCTTGAACACAAATATAGCAAGACTCGAAAATATATAACGTGTATTGATACGGCCTTGAGTTTCCTACAAATGATCACGTGACTATCTAACTACAATAATGGTAAGTTATAAGAGGTTCTTATTTTTCTTCGTAGCATTTCGTAGCGCTTCGTAGCAATGCGTAGTAGATGCGAAGTTGCTACGAGTCTTCAATGCTATTGAGGTCGCGGGTTCGAACCCGCTGAGGGCAGATATTTGTGTGATGAACACGGATATTTGTACCTTAGTCTTGGATGTCCTATGTATTTAAGTATATATCTATCTATATAAGTAAATATATCGTTGTCTAGTTACCATAACACAAGCTTTGCTTAATTTGGGACTAGGTCAATTTGTGTGGAATTGTCCCAGGTATATTTATTTATTTAATTCCTACGAGAATAAAATCAATTTAAATAACAATTACTTTAAAAATAATTCTCTTAACAAGAACTCCGGCGTATCTCCATAGAGTGCGCTGTATAGGCGCTTCAGCGCTGCAGAGATATTATTTATCTATTGGGAGTCTCCCGCGAAAACTGACCTCTCGCTTGTACTACTGTATGAGTAGATACTGTATTTAATATATATTCTATAGAAATAGACATATATGCATATAATATAGGTGCTTATATAGTGAAGGACTGTATAACTCCGGCGAAGTGCGTGCGGGTAGCTGCAGACCTCTCCCTAGCACTTCGGGAGCCCTTATTGTAAGAAGGCGTGAAGATATTGGTATATAATGTAAATACCATGTTTCGTCAAACGGTCGCGTTTGTCACTGGCGCCACCTGTCCCTCGTTAGTCGCCCAATTCGCTAGATTGCTGTACAAGCTATGATGGCAAACAATATTTTCTGTTTGTAATGTTCGGTATATTTTTATCCCTAGAAAATATCCACGAGCTCTACGGTGAAGGAACACATCGAGAGGAAACCTGCATACGTCTGAAAAAATTCAAAGGTGTATGTATAGTCGTGCTTGAGTAACGGCGATGGACTCGCCATCTGTCACGTAGGCACCTAAATATATCTCTGGCGGAAAGTGGGTGTGTGGGTATTACCTATACACCTCTACCTACCCCTTCGGGGACCCTTGTGGGAAGGCTTGAGGATATATATAAAATATCTATACACTAATATTATAAATGTGGACGAAGCGAAAGAGGTAAGTAAGTCTAGAGAGAACTGGCGCTCTATACTCTCTGCCTACCCCGTTAGGGACTTGGCGTGATGATATGTATATGTAATATTATAAATGTGAATGTTAGTGAGAAAGTATGGAGGTTTGTTTCTCAATCACAATCACTCATTTCACGGCTGAAAGAAATTGGATGAAATCTGATGGCTAGATTTTATTTATTAGCAAAATTGGTATAAAGATATGCTTTGTTGAAAAAAATATGCTAATGAAATAAACAGTTACGCGGGCGAAACCGCGGGTCAAAAGTAGTTTAATACAAATTACTCCCAGAGCATATATTTAATAAATACAAATAATTATTATATTTGAATGAAAATGTATAATAGTATACATGTATACAAACCATCACGCCAAGTCCCTCACGAGTTAGGCAGAGAGAGTAGAGCACCAGTTCTCATTTTTCCTTCATCCACATTAATGAGTCTCTACACGCTTGCCCATCTCAATTTTCTTGAAGTTCCCATCCATCCATGCATTTATAAATCCGCAACAAATCTATTTGAAAGGTTATCTTCCCTTGAATGTTTACTGTTATTCAGCCCTTAACTGTAAATACACTTTAATCAGGACCGTGATTAAGTTTGATGTTGCCATAAACATAATGTAGCCATAAGCCGGCTTTAATTGTAGGCTAGTTTTCGTTTCTCGGTTTGCTTGTAAGTACTAAATCTGCTTACGTAATTTTTTTTTTTATACTACAAGAGTGGCAAACAAGCATACGGCCCACCTGATGGGAACCGGTTACCGTAGCCTATTTACGCTCACGATACCGAAGTATCACTCGCGCGTTGCCACTCTGTGTTCGGAGAGTTATAGTGTGTTGGCAGCATAAGGTTTAATCCCTCTGCTTCCAACACAATGTAACAATCCTCCCCCCTCTCCAAGGAGCTCATTACTGGAAACCTTATTCACCACGTAGGAACACAACACAATAAATTGTGTTATTTGGCTACGGACTTCTATAAGGTGGAGGTCCTGCCCCAGTCGGGCAGCTCCAAACTCGAACGGGAAACCCGTTATGCCCTACCTCTCTTAAATTCTCTCTTCTCTTAAATATTACATAAGATCTCGTTCTTTGTCAAGATTGCTTCCCCTTTTTCTAAGTGAACAAGCAAGCAGGCAGTCTTCCTAATGCAAAGCGGTTACCGCTTGTAGACGCTTGCAACACCAAGAGTTTCGCATCCACGTGGCCTAGCTTATAACAAGGAGTAAGCACCGATTTGTTCAACCGTTAGGTTTACGGTGACATCGGGAAGAAAGATGGCGACAAAGTTTTTTTGAGGTGGCAAACAAGCATGCCGCCCACCTGATGGTAAGCGGTTATCTCCGCCTAAGACGCTTGCAATACCAGGGGCATCATTCGTGCGTTGCCGACCGTGAGGCCGAGAGCTGGCTGACTATCTATCTGTCACTGTAAAAATCTCTTGATGATGATCACCATTATGATATCTTCCTAGCCTTTGCCTCAGACTATAGGTCACTTTGACAAACTAGTCAATTTTAATCCTCCATCCTGTTTGATATATTAATTTATTAACGAGGTATAAACTTACAACTAAATCTATAAAACGTTTTAAAATAATATATTGCGTAATGGACAGACACACGACAATTTTTTCACCATACACACTATGCCTAGTTTATGAGTTAACGACACTATAGCAGGATGCAATGAAAGTTGAGCGTCGCTCTGTACTATTTTATGGACGGTCATTTTGAGTGAAAACTTTACTGTTGTCAGGAAAATTGTACGGTATTGATTGGAGAATGTATTGTTTAGTGCCTAGCTATTAAAGCAAAATTGACAATAAAATTGGTGTGATTATACAAAAAGCTAATTAATGTATGAATCAACCACCTGATTCTGCCGAAAGATTTGGCAGGGCTAACCGAGCGGTTTGAGAAGCCTGCAACACAGATTGTAAGCTCGAATCCCGACTGCACCAATGAGTTTTTTAACTTAAGTAAAATAATTTACATTATATCACACGTGGTGCGTAATATATATTTTTTTTTCTTTTCTTTATTTACTACAATCTGTCTCCTTTGTGGGACATTCAGCAGTATGTTGGTTGGTGCTATCGCTGTCGCGCTCGGTATGTGGCCTGTGTCACATCCTCATTGTTAAAACCAGTAGCTGTGTTTACTGTGATTGTATTAAATCTTGAGGTATTTTACGCTTTGAACGTCGCGCTTTGTTGTGATTTGCCATGAGTAGCCGGGCCAGAGTATTTGGGTGTCGTTCGATGCGCTCTTTGTAGGTTCTGGTATAGCGTACAATTTCCTGTTTCACAGTGGGCAGGCGTAGATCGCGGTGTAATAATTCGTTTGGGACGAACCAGGGAGCATTGGTTAACATGCGGAGTGCTTTGTTTTGAAACCTTTGTATGATTTCAATGTTTGAATGGGATGCAGTACCCCACAGTTGGATTCCATACGTCCAGATGGGCTTTAGTATTGCCTTGTACAGCAGTATTTTGTTTTCGAGAGACAGTTGAGACTTTCGTCCAATGAGCCAGTAAAGTTTTCGCGTTTGAATACCAAGTTGCTTTCTCTTAGTGAAGATATGTTTTTGCCAGGTAAGTCTCTTGTCCAAGTGCAATCCAAGGTATCTAACATGATCTGCCTGTGGGACTACAATGTTGTTAAGTGTGACTGGAGGACAAGAGTCTCTTCTTAAGGTGAATGTTACGTTAACAGATTTTGCTTCATTTGCTTTTATGCGCCACTTTTTGAGCCAATGAGATATGTCATTAAGCCCCATTTGGAGTATTTGTGAGGCTATTTTTGGGTCGTTATGTGTAGCTAGGATAGCGGTGTCGTCAGCGAATGTTCCAGTAATTAAGGATGCGGATGTCGGCAGGTCCGCAGTGAAGAGTAAGTAGGGTATGGGACCCAGTACACTGCCCTGCGGAACTCCTGCTGTTATGGGGCAGAGATCTGACAGCGCTTCCCCTTGTTGTACTATGAAATGGCGCTGCTGGAGAAATG
The DNA here is from genome assembly GCA_945859725.1 of Drepana falcataria. Classification (NCBI taxonomy): domain Eukaryota; kingdom Metazoa; phylum Arthropoda; class Insecta; order Lepidoptera; family Drepanidae; genus Drepana; species Drepana falcataria. The sequence goes on from OX243929.1 coordinate 10,700,962, forward strand.
ATTTTAATATTCCGTAAAGGTGATCTGGTAGCCCATTTCTCATTTTAAATAACAATCCTTCGTGCCACACGCGGTCAAACGCTTGGGATATGTCCAAGAATGCGCCATCGCAGTAAGCTTTACCTTCTAGTGATTCCATTATATGTTTTGTGAGTCTGTGCACTTGGTCGATAGTGGCATGCTGGCTGCGAAATCCAAACTGGTGATCAGGGATTATCTTCTTCTCTTTGAGGATAGGCAAGATTCGTTGTAACAGTAGAGATTCGTATATTTTTGATGGAATAGGTAACAGACTTATGGGCCTATACGATTTTGAATCTTCAGGATGTTTATCTGGCTTCAACAGCATTACAATTTGTGCGACCTTCCACTCCAGGGGAAAGAACTGCAGTCTGTTCATGGCATTGAATAGTGACGTAAGGAAAGTTATGCCAGATTCAGGTAGTTCTTGTAATATACGGTTTGTAATAAGGTCGTATCCAGGAGCCTTTTTAGGGTCCGATTTTTTTATCATTCTTGCAACTTCTGCTCTTGTGAATTTAAAACTCATTTCCTGCGCATTTTTTGGACTATTTATATGCTTAGGAATTTCTGCTGCATCTTCTGGTGAGCCGTCATATGGGTGAGGAGTAAAGACGTTTGAGAGATGTTCTGCGAATGATCCGGCTTTCTCTTGGTCTGACCGTGCCCAGGTACCATCAGATTTTCTTATAGGAGGAGAGACATTAACGGGCCGTTTTAGTCTTCTGGTGGCTTTCCATAACGAATAATCCGAGGAAGCAGTAGCATCCAAGCTGGCGAGGTAATTATGAAATCCGTCATTGCGGTCTTTCTCTAGTGAGCGCTTTAGTTGTTTGTTGGCTTGATTGAGTAGTTTTTTCGCTAAAGGGTCTCTGGTTGTCTGCCAGCGTTTCCGTATTCTCCGCTTTTTTACTATTTTATCGAATATGTGTTTAGCTACGTGGTTATCCAGGTTCCTAGTTGGTAGTGGAGGGGTCGATGACCAAGCCGCATCCTGCACACTCTTGTTGAAGAATAACACCGCTTCTGTTATTTCGTCTTCCGATTTTAGACTAACAGATTTTTGGAATGCTTTGTCTGTGAGCTCTCGAAATAGGGGCCAGTTAGTTCTTTTGTTATGCAGAACGCATTTTCTGACGCATTCTTGGGGGGTAGTTTGTAGTACTACTATGATTGGAGAGTGGTCTGAGGATAGGTCCCAGCAACTTTGGCATGATATGATGTTCTTTGCGATTCCTTTGCTGACACAAAAATCTATAACATCTGGGATTTTTCTTTTGTCTGTTGGCCAGTAAGTCGGTTGACCAGGCGATACCACGTTCATATTTCTTTTTTGTATGCATTTAAAGAGTTCTCGTCCTCTAGGTAGGACAAGCCTGGAACCCCAAAACGAATGCTTGGCATTAAAATCACCTCCTGCAATAAACCTGCCTCCAAGTGATTTCTTCTCTCTCTTCTTTTTTTCTTCTCTCTTTTTCTCTCTGTGGCAACACTAGCGATCAGCTGCGCTAAATTTAACTCCCCTTTAATTATTAAGTTTTTATTGTGTAACTGTAATTAATCTTAAAAATAACTTTTGTTTACGCTTTAAGTTACACCTAGGTATAAATAATATTGATTTAAAGTGTATATTTTGTGTTAATAGTTGAATTTTAGTTGAATAAAATTTGACAGTTCAAACTTAAGCCGGTAGCAACAGTTTTTAAAACTTGTGAATCATTGCCATCGCTTTTCAGGTAAGCTTTATCTCCTGTACATTTAGATTTAAAGGTGCTTGAATACATTCCGAGGTGTTTTTTTTTTGCATTTAAATACTTAATTCGGCCTCAATAGTTGTACACGCAATCTTTCCTCTTCGTCTATTTTCATTCCCTCACAATCAATAATAACAATGATGACCAGAAGGGCTAATGCACGTCAGGAGGAGAATAAACTCCAACTGACGCTGATAGAATTAAAGAAGAGTAAAGACTTGTGTGACCAACTCCTACAGGAAAGAGATGACAATGAGAAGGAAGTAATAAGTATTTTAGATTGTAACAAAAAACTTAAAAGTGAATTGGCAGAGCTGCATACCAGCTATGTAGATGCCATATCACAAAGGGATCAGCTTCAGGAAATAGTGAATGGGTTTGGCCAGTGCGGAGAGGAGTATGAAAACACATTGAGGCACATCACTGAGCTAGAACACAAGCTTGGTGATGCAAACAACACTATAGCCTCCCTGGAACTATCTCACCAGCACCATCAAGACACAAGGACACAGACACTGTACCATGAGCTGATCCCTAGTAAAATACCCTCATCTAAAAATAAATTAAAAAAATACATTAAAGTAAACAGATTCATTCAGAAAACAAAGAATCTTTTGAAAACTAACTACAAAGCTCTTGCATTTTGCAAAAAGCATAATAATGTTTTCCATAAGTTAAATTTGACACAACAAAAATTAGAAAATAATTATTTAAAATATGAAGCTGACATTCAGCAGCTCGAGTCTGAGGTCACTGCGCTTACTGCATCACTGCAACAAGTTACAATGAAATACAATAGCTCTCGTGTTGAAATTCAGGAGCACATACTTGCACTCAGTGAGGTGGTTGATATGTCAAAGTATAATTATGACCGCTTCACTTCTTTGTCAAATAAATGTAACTGTGGGTCTGATGTGCAACCATCTCATGTGCCTCACATGCTCCTGTCTGAGCCATTGCTGAATGACAGCTCCAATAAACTCAATAAACTTAGTACTTCCAAAAACCGGCCAACACAGGATATAATACTATATAGTGATGAGTTAGGGAAGGATATGGGGTTGCACTTGTCACACAGTACTTGCCAGGCCATAAACCACTGTGTGCCTGGTGCAGAGTATAAACACCTTGTCTCTGAGGTGCTGAGTGATCGGTGTAGTTCCTGTCCTACCATAGCTATTATGTGTGGGAGAAGGGGAAATATGAATAAGGATGAAATGACTAAATTAATTGACTCGCTGAGTTGTCTTAGTGTAAAACACATAATATTATTTGCATTTCCCTATAGCAGAGGTTTGTCACAGAGGGAAAATTCTATTAGATATAAATTAAATTGCTGCATGCAGCTTATAAGCAATTATAATAATATATTTTCATTCATTGACTTGAATAATAATAATTCAATAATTTCGAATTACAATTTGATTAATGAAAGATATCATCTTTCTAATAAATTTAAGAGACAAGTAGCAAGTATGCTACATTATTGTATACACATTTTTTATTTAAGTACAGCCAAATCATTGGCTACCAATACTGCTTCTATTGAGCAGTCAAACCATGATCAGAATAGTTATTCTTTGGAATACGTTCCAAATACTTTAAATTAAGTTCTAAGACAACAGAGGCTTTCTCTGGCACAACTCACATATGTAATAAAAATGTTTTTAACCTGGTGCATCAGAATATACAAGGTATTTTAAATAAAGAATTAGAATTGGAATTGTTCATGAACTGTAATAATATTAATATCTTATGTTTAACTGAACATTGGCTAAGAGACGAGCAGATCATGCTCAATTTCAACAATCACCAGGTTGCTAGTGCCTTCAGCAGGAAAGATGCAATACGTGGGGGTTCCATGATAATATTGGAGAAAAACCTTAAATATAAAGAACGTAGGGACATTGTGCATCTTTCTGCGGAGCGTACTACTGAATTGTCATGTATAGAGTTAGAGCGATACATTGTTGTGTGCGTATACCGACCCCCAAGTGGAGATTATGAACAGTTTGAAAAAGCTATGGAAGAAGTTTTAAATAAAATTTGTAAGTCAGGCAAAAATATAATAGTATGTGGAGATTTTAATGTTAATATACTTGAAAACTCATCCACAAGTAATCGTTTTAAATGCCTTTTTGCTTCTTTCAATTTAACTCATATGTTTTCTGAGCCTACAAGAATAACTAGCGCATCAGCTACATGTATTGATAATATATTTACTAATTTTGAGCCCATTAGTAATGCCATCATAAATAAACTAGAATCAGATCACTGCGGCCAATTAGTAAGTTTTCGAAAACATAATTTTAAAGTTTCCAAAAAGCGGATTACTTACGTACCTGTAAATGCAAGTCGCTTGAACAGTTTTCGTGGTAACATGCTCGGTAAATTTCCTTTAAAAAGTAACCACCAAAATCCTCAATCTATGTATAATTCTCTTTTCCAAGTGGTACATAAAGAACATGAGCGCATATTTACCCCTAAGACTGTTCACATTGGTAACCATATGGCGTTTGGTGAATGGGCTACCACAGGCATTCACAGAAGTAGACGAAGGCTGTATGAACTTTACCATGAGAAAACATGTAATTTTGATTTAGATTTTATAAATTATGTTAAAAATTATTCCAAAGTGTTTAAAAAGGTTTGTTCAAACGCCAAGTCTATTGCTGTCAGAAATAAAATTTCAAAGTCATCCAATGTGACTAAGACAACGTGGAATATTATAAATAGTGAGACTGGGAAATCGGCACTAAAACAGGATAAAATAATAATAAAAATTAATGATACTTTAATAAAATCTGATATTGCTGTAGCCACCGCTTTTGAATCTGTTTTTGCTGATATTCCAGTCTCATTAACAAAATCTTTAATTTCATCACCTTCCGCCGCTGAAAAAATTCTTAAAGCTCATGTGGAAGAATCTCATACTGAATTTTATTTCAATACTGTTACCCCCGAAGACATAATTAAAACTTTTAAATCCCTAGACATGAAAAAGTCGACTGATTTATGGGGACACTCTGTACAAGTTCTAAGTAGTATTATTGACATTGTTGCAGTAGACTTAGCATTAGTTTTTAATGCATGTATTGCTAGCGGTGAATTTCCTGATCAAATGAAATACAGTAAAATCATTCCTTTATTTAAAACTGGTATCATGACCGACCCAAACAATTTCAGACCCATCTCAATATTGCCAGTTTTCAGCAAAATTTTTGAAAAAGTTTTACTTAACCAGATGCTAGCCTTTTTTAACAAACATGAGATGATGCATAGTAAACAATACGGCTTCACAAAGGGTCGCTCGACTACCGATGCAGGTGTCGAGCTTATTAAGAAAATTCTTGAGGCTTGGGAGGATTCAAAAGATGCTTTAGGTGTTTTTTGTGACCTATCCAAAGCCTTCGATTGTGTGCATCACGAAACTTTGATCAGGAAGTTAGACCACTATGGTATAAGGAATTTAGCTCTAAACCTTATATCATCATACTTAAGTAAACGAGTACAAAAAGTGTGTATACGTGGGGAAATATCTCCGGGGTGCCCAGTAGCTATGGGCGTTCCACAGGGTTCGATTCTCGGTCCATTTCTTTTTCTTATCTATATCAATGACCTACCACACCTGGTAAATGATAAACATGATATTGTATTATTTGCTGATGATACTTCTTTACTATTTAAGATAGACCGACAGAAAGAAAACTTTGACGATGTAAATAATGCTCTCTCTGACGTGGTTCATTGGTTTAGTGCCAATAATTTGGTACTTAATGCTGGGAAAACGAAATGTATTAAATTTACAATGTCGAACGTGAAAAAGGTTTTAACTACCCCTATAGTTATAAATGACGAGGAGTTAAACCTTGTGGATTCAACAGTCTTCCTTGGAGTCACATTGGATCACAAACTGCAATGGGGACCCCACATTAATGGATTGGCGAATAGACTCAGCTCTGCAGCATTCGCGGTAAGAAAAATTAGACACTTGACTGATATCAACACAGCTCGTTTAGTTTATTTCGGCTATTTTCATAGTGTCATGTCTTACAGCATTCTTTTGTGGGGTAATGCTGCAGACATTGGATCTATTTTTGTGCTGCAAAAGCGGGCTATTCGTGCAATTTATAGCCTTAAGCCTCGAGATTCTCTCAGAGAATTATTCAAGGAAATTGACATATTGACCGTACCATGTCAATATATATTCCAAAATGTGTTATTTGTAAGAAAGAATATTATAAAATTTAAGAAAAATAGCGACTTGCATACTGTAAATACACGTAACAAAGATAAACTCCATGTTCCTACAGCTAGATTACACAAAACTAGCAACTCATTTGTCGGGCAAGGTATACGCTTTTTTAATAAGCTACCTAGGAAAATAATTGAATTACCTTTTGTAGAATTTAAAGCTGTAATTAAAAGTAAATTAATTCAAAAGGCTTATTATAAAACATCAGATTATTTGAATGATGGCCATGCATGGCAATGAATTGCTCCTCTGGTACAGATTTTATATATGTAATCTTTTCTCCCCCCACGTAAAAGGGAACAAATGTTAAAAAAAAAAACCGGGGAGTTTGTTTCGCCGTTTCTTCTCCTGGCAGGTACTTTTTTTTCTTGGAAACGGTGGTAACTTTAGTTTATATTAAATATGTGACGTTCAATAAGTGTTCCCTGTGTCCCTTACATTGAATAAAATATTTTGATTTTGATTTTGATTTTTTGATTGATTGAAAGAAGTTACTGAACTCCGTTTCCTTGATGGTAAATCTAGGTGGACAATAGAGGGCCGATATTGTAATGTCACTAATCCAGTCTGTTATCACGACGTTTGTTGCTTGGATGTAGTTTTTGCAGTAATTTTGTAGAACATGGTGCTTGATGTTTGACCTGATAAGAACGGCTGATCCTCCATGGGCTTTGTTGTCTGGGTGGTCAGTATGATACATATTGTATCCTGGTAGTCTAAAGTGGCTTTTGGATGTGAAGTGGGTTTCTGATATTAGTAAAACATCTATGTGGTGTATTTTAACGAATATTTTTAATTCTTCCGAGTGGTTTGTCAGGAAGGTTGTCAGGAAAATTGTACGGTATTGATTGGAGAATGTTTTGTTTAGTGCCTAGCTATTAAAGCAAAATTGACAATAAAATTGGTGTGATTATACAAAAAGCTAATTAATGTATGAATCAACCACCTGATTCTGCCGAAAGATTTGGCAGGGCTAACCGAGCGGTTGGAGAAGCCTGCAACACAGATTGTAAGCTCGAATCCCGACTGCACCAATGAGTTTTTTAACTTAAGTAAAATAATTTACATTATATCACACGTGGTGCGTAATATAATTTAAATTATATTACACACCACGAGCTTTATGGTGAAGGAAAACATCGAGAGGAAATCTGCATACGTTAGAGAAGAAATTCATCGGTACAGAATACAGATCACCGGGGTTCGAAGCGGCAATATGTATTTTCGATACCATTACTTTAACCAACCGGCCACTAGTGTGCTAAAGTCATAAATATGTCCAGAGCATCTTTCTCTTCCGTTTACTGTAAATAATAAACATTTAATAACGAGTGTAAAGATGGCTTTGACAAGTGAAAACGACCACTTTATTTCCATCACACTAATTGCTCGTGGAAAACTCATTGTGAAGATTAAAGGAAATTACACCGACGCCTTAAAGAACTCGCCTTTAGGCGTAAATCACACTTTCAATCACAATTTTATAGGCAATGAACATTGTTATTGTTCAAAGAAGTTTCTAGGCTAATTAGTGAAATGGCCTTTAATTCCATATACTTCCAATTTTGCCTAAAACACAACATGAAAGCAGTAGCAGTAATAAACTATATTTAATAGATGCGTAAAGTCTAAAGTTCTTTGTGACTCATTTCATTCCGGGTTAATTGCAGAGAGTTAATTGGCCGAAATTGCATAGGACGAAGGTGTTACAGAGTTAGGGCGGCGAAAGATTAATTTAGTCTGATTGGATAATAATAGTGTACATTATCTATTGTACAGTCGTAGTGAAAAGGTTCATACATACATTTATTAAGTATGGACAGATGGAATATTAAATTAAGTAATATCAGGCTATAAAAAGTAGAAATGATTTTTTTTTTGTTTTTTTTTTTGGTCCGAAATTTTAGGGATACGTCAGCTTAAGATCTACTGAATGCAAGTTGATAAATCTACGATCAATATTTTAGATGTATCGGTTTTAAAAAAAAATCGGATAGCTAAAGCAGCATTTGCTTAGAGAAAATTGGTCTTTTCTTGCTGACTGTACGTGAGCGTTTACCTTAATCATAACACTTTAAAACTTAATAAAGTTTCAACGTCCGTACATACAACAATGGAGAATGTATTTAAAACTTTCAAATTGCCAATAGACCAAAGTTCCAAAACTCCGGGTGATAGAAATGAAATTGACGACATTCTCTCTTTATTCTTGACCATACAGAACGTATTTGGCGTCCAAATTTTAAAGCCTAAATGGACTTGGAAAAGTGAAATTCTCAAACACGTACTTACTATTTCGCTCATAATTTACGTATTCATAGGAACTGCTGAAATAGTTCAGAACACTAACGACATCACAATTGTCGCTGAAGCAGCTTTCACTTTTATGATAGCGTCAACTCTGTGCGCTAAATGTACATTCCTTATCAACTCAAGAATCACCGTTTGCACCGTTTATCTAACAGCCAAAACTACAATCTTTCAAATTGTCCGAGAAGAATCTACGGACAAAGCCGTCGAATTCTTGAAGAAAGGAAGAATTGTGATGAAGTTATTTTTCATCATAGTGCTGATTCCAATGATGATATACATGACGGTTGCATTTTGGTACTACTTCAAGGGAACGAGGGTGACGTTGTCAAAAACGACGTCGATCTTAATGCCGATGACGTCACCATATTACGAGATAGGATTGGCTCTGCACGCCATATTCTTTTTCGAAATGTCCTTTGTCCATATGGCGATAGATTTGTGGTTTGTAATTTTTGTTCTGTTTTTCGCTTTGGCTAGTGATGTGTTGGTGAAGATATTGGAAGGTGAACAAGGCAAATGTCAGAAGAATTCGGACAATGAAGTATTGAATGAAAGACTCCGTAAATTTTACATCAGACATGTACAATTAATAGAGTGAGTATTTATACCTATCTAATACTAGCTGTGACCGTGGTTTTGCACGCGTAAAATTTGATTTCTATTATCGATTTATTTTCTGTGATTAATTAGCTAATTTCAGTGCCAAATTGCTTTCAATTTTGTTTTACAGTTTTTGTGTAAAAAAGGAATAAACGTCGTCACAAACTTGCTCATTTATTCAAACCAAATCAAAACAATTTTTATTTGATTTGATAATAATATTAGTAGGATCCTAGTGTTAATCCAGCTAAAAATCAATATCTGTGCCAAAGGTTATCTAATTCCGTTCTAAAAAAACATCCTCATAAGCTTTCGCATTTATAATATTTATTAGTAATAAGCTTATTATTATTATTAGTAATAGTAATAGTACATACATACATATCATCACGCCAAGTCCCTAAGGGGGTAGGCAGAGAGTATAGAGCGCCAGTTCTCTCTAGACTTACATACCTCTTTCGCTTCGTCCACATTCATCAGTCTCTTCATACATGCTCGTCGGTTTCGAGTACTCTTAACGTTCCCGTCCTTGAGAGTCCGATCTATTTGATCCAGGTAGTTGGAACGTGGCCTTCCTCTGCCTCTTGTAATAGTATTATAAATTATATTATTATATAGTGAGCCGTGGTGGCCGAGTGGTTCGAGCAGTTGCCTGCGACACAAAGATCGCAAGTTCGAATCCCGACTGTACCAATGAGTTTTTCTGAATTTAAGTACAGTGATTAGTCACACCACGAGCTTTACGGTGAAGGAAAACATCGTGAGGAAACCTGCATACGTCTGGGAAGAAATTCAAAGGCGTATGTATAGTCGTGCTTGAGTAACGGCGATGGACTCGCCATCTGTCACGTTGGCACTTAATATACCTCTGGCGGAAAGTGGGTGTGTGGGTATTACCCATACACCTCTGCCTACCCCTTTGGGGACCCTTGTGGGAAGGCGTGAGGATATTATTATTATTATATATAGTAGAAATTTCATCACTTTTATATCCCAATTCCCGTCATAGAAAAAAAGTCTAACCTTAGTATGCAAATCTGGATTGCCGTTATTCTGCCTTCACACCTCATATCCTGCAAATACTGTTAATTTTTTTTAGATACTTGAATAAGTTGACCGTCATGTATAAATGGCCAACGGTCATCCCTCTTTGGACGGTGCTCACGAGCGCTTGTATTCTTCTTCTTCTCATTAGTGAGGTGAGTTTTTTTTTAAATTATAAGACTTTATTAAAGCTCCATTCGAAAAATTTACAGCGGAACAACTCTAGATCGAATCCACAAGGTGTGATTGCAAAGATGTAAAAAGTCATCTCACGTTGGTTTGATCAAATAGACAGGATTAATAAAGAAATATTGACGTTACCTAAGCTAAAGTGTGTGGAAAAGGCAGAAGAAGATCACGTCCCAACTACCTAAATCAAATTGATCGGACATTCAAGGATAGAAACGTCAATGGCACTCGAACCCAGTGAGTATGTATGAAGGGACTGATGAATAAATGAAGCGAAGAGTAACAGACTTGTATTTTTGTTATTATGTCGATACATTCATAAGTACATTCATATTACGTCGAGTCCCTGGGGTAGACGGTTAGAGTGGAGCTAATTTATCATTTTTTTTTTTTGTATACAAGAAGAGTGGCAAACAAGCATACGGCCCACCCGATGGAAAACGGTTACCGCAACCTATTTACGCATACAATAACGAAGTATCACTTACGCGTTGCCACTCTGTTTTCGGAGAATTATACTGTGTTGGCAGCATAATGGGACTAATCCCTCTGCTGCCAACACAATATAACAATCCTCCTCCCTCCCCGAGGAGCTCATTACTGGTAACCTTATTCACCGCGTAGGAACACAACACAATAAATTGTGTTATTTGGCTACGGACTTCTATAAGGTGGAGGTCCTGCCCCAGTCGGGCAGCTCCAAATTTGAACGGGAAACCCGTTATGCCCTACCTCTCTTAAGCGTGTGGATAAGTGGAGCTAATTTATCTCTAAGCTTACTGATTTCTTTCGCTTCATCCGCATTAATCAGTCCCGGCAAACATACTGGTGGTTTCTTGACGTTCCCAACCTTGAGTGTTCGATGAATTGCATTACAATTACTTAAACATTAATTACAGGAAGCGAGCTGGTCCTTCGCTTCGATGGTGCTCCCTACTATAGGCGAGCTATTTGCTTACAACTGGTTTGGAGAACTAATTAAAATGAAGGTACTTTTATTATCATCAGTTACAAAGTCAAATTCTCTATAGAATTTTAATATTTGCTATGGTCGTTGAGAAGCAAATCATGGAATCCTCACGCTCCGCAACAGGACGATCTCACCCTTTTTGGGCCCACCACCATTCTCTCACCATTTTGTTCATTTTTAAGTCAATGAAAAGCACAAAATAATTACAGGCTGAACGTTTGTCTATGGCCTTATTCAATTTCGACTGGGTTAATCTGGCGCTGAAAGATATGAAGAGTTACTGCGTTATAATAAGCTTCACGAACAAGGAGTTTGGTATCAAGACCGCTGTGGGGAATGACCTATCTGTCTTAACGATGAGTGCGGTAAGTGCTAAGGTCAGAATGCCATAAAAGATTCGGCATGAAAACACCTTGAACTCATATTCACTAGGCGTTTTAACGATCATATTATTGTTGTAATAAGTCATCATCATCATCATATCATCGGGGTAGGCAGAGAGAATAGAGCGCCAGTCCTCTCCACATTCATCAGTCTCTTCAACACATGCTCGCTGGTTTCGTTTACTTTGAAGTTACCGTCCTTGAGCGTCCGATCGATTTGATCCAGGTAGTTGGAACGTGGTCTTCCTCTGCCTCTTTTTGCACACACTTTTGTTTTGTGTATCTGTTTCGTCAATCTTTCTTCACTCATCCTTTCTATATGTCCAAACCAATGTAACATGTTTTTCTTGTTCACGCCAGTTGTTTTGCGAATAATTTCTATGCGGATTTGATCTTAAATCCCTTCTTCTAAGGTACTCAAGTTTTCAATGCTTACAACCTTTATCGCGTCGAGCCACGTGATCAGCAGCATGAGTCGAGCTCCAGTCTCTAGACTAACTCTGGAAAGACTGAATGAATGAATTTGAAAGAGGTCTTCCTTTGCCTATGAAGTTGTCTTAATTTAAAATATACATAAAGTCTGTCATTTAAAAATGAACAATTTCTTTTTCAGGTACTGAAGGCTAGTTATCAAGTTTTTGCCGTTTTAAAAACAATGAAGTAACCGAAATATTAAAATACAGTGCAACGCTTCACATTTACTGCGACGTAGCAGTGTTTTTGTTACTGTACGTTCCTTCTTGATTACAGTAGCCTATCTTCAAAATACTAATGCAAAACGTCACCAATCTTTTATTGCATCTTGTTCTATTATATAATATAATAATATATCCTCACGCCTTCCCACAAGGGTCCCCGAAGGGGTAGGCAGAGGTGTATAGGTAATACCCACACACCCACTTTCCGCCAGAGGTATATTAGGTGCCAACGTGACAGATGGCGAGTCCATCGCCGTTACTCCAGCACGACTATACATACGCCTTTGAATTTCTTCTCAGACGTATGCAGGTTTCCTCTCGATCTTTTCCTTCACCGTAAAGCTCGTGGTGTGACTAATCACTGTACTTAAGTTCAGAAAAAACTCATTGGTACAGTCGGGATTCGAACTTGCGACCTTTGCGTCGCAGGCAACTGCTCGAACCACTCGGCCACCACGGCTTGTTATATTATTATTATTATTATTTAGATAATCTTCAATTTAATTGTTTACCATACATACAGATCATCATGAAGAGTATCATCATGTGGAGCGTAGAGCCCAAGTTTTCTAGACATTTACTTCATACAGACTTTTTCTTCATCCATATCTATCAGACTCATCATGCATGCTGGCTGGGATCGAGTAATCCTGCTGTTCCCATCCATCTTCCTCTGCCTCTTTTTCCATTGTATACCTGCCTTGTCTGCCTATGCCTGCCTCACACTTCTAACTGATGAACTTAACAATAAATTTTATATCACAATGCAGAGCCTAAAATCTGAACTTTTAACTTAATAACAGTAATAAAAAAGAATCAGAAACACTTATATAAACTACTAGCTGTGAGCCGCGGTTTGTCCCGCGTCATTTCATAATATTTTCTGGCAATAAATATAGCCTATGTCACTCAAGGTGAATTTAGCTTTCCAATGGTGAAAGAAATTTTACAAAGCGGTCCTGTACTTTTTGAGTCAATTCTTCACAAACATACTTACATACAAATCTTTCCTCTTTATAATATTAGTATAGATTACTAGCTGCTGTACCGGCCAGCTTCGCTCGGTAGAAAAAAAAAACAAAAAATTGTAGGGTTAGACAACCCTTATCACTTAGGGGTATTAAAAGTAGCCGATTCTCAGACCTACTGAATATGCACATATTAATTTCATAGAAATCGGTTAAGCCGTTTCGGAGAAGTATGGTAACTAACATTGTGACACGAGAATTTTATATATAAGACTAGTAAAGACATATAGACACTTGGCCCGAGTCGGTATCATACAGGTGCGAAGAAGTTCAATCTATCAAACCCACATAGAGTCGGGATAGCCAACATTTTATCATAACTAACCTGTTTCAGCGTCAGAAAAGATTTGTTTATTAGACTATTCGGACGTTGAAATAGGTAAGGTCGTATCGTAGGGTTGAATCGCAGCAAATTTCTCATACGTTCTTTGCAAATGTTATCCCAGATTTGCGATAGTGGCGGATCTTTTGAATTAATGAAATATGGGACTGTGTTGACATTTCGGGAAGTTAAGTGGGTTGGTGATATATGGAATGGTTTGGTCCCGTATGTATCATTTACTTTGACATGGGTGTATTACGTGTAATTTACCCTTTAGCTACTCGTGTGGTGGTTTTATTCTCTACCTTTACCTGCACTGAAATTAAAAAAATATTCTCACCTACATCGTGAAGTGTCAGTCTCAACGATGTGATGAAGTTGTATGGAGCTATTTAGAAAGGTGAAGACAGGCTCTTTTTTCAGGTAGCCCTTGTGAGGGACTCTGTGTGCAGTAATTAAGCAGTAATTAAAACAAAGTTAATTAAATCTCAAAGCTATTACAGAATAAACAAGGAATATATAAATGGTCAGATCAGAATATGTCCTTAAAATATTATTCATAAAGTAGTTCTACATTAAACAACAGTATTGTAAAGTATCTTCATAAGCATCCCCAAAGGGGTACGCAGAGATGTGTAGTATCCAAACACCCACTTTTAGCAGGGGATATATTTTTAGGTGCCAACGTGATGGCGAGTTCATCGCCGTTTCACGCCGTTAAACACGATTATAGATACGTCTTTGAATTTCTTCTCTAACATATGCAGGTTTCATCTCCATGATTTCTTCCACAGTAAAGCTCGTGGTATGGCTAATCATTAAAGTGCTGTATACGAAGGAATTTACACTGTGCAAAGTGCAGGCAGAGGTGATTATGACGCTCTTAGCGTAATACAGCGTCGGAACTATATCTAGGTGAAAACTACTTTGCATAATGCTTACCAAATCCTATTAATATTATAATTGCGAATGTTTGTGAGTATGTTTGTTACTCAATCACGCCAGAAAGGCTGAACGGAATTTGATGAAACTTGACATAGAGAGAGATTATTAGCTAGATTAACATATGGGATATTTTTTGTTCCGAAAATAATAAATCTAGATATATAGGAATGAAATCGTTTTTTACTTGGGTGCAACCGTGCGGTACAGCTAGCGTGAGATAAATGTAATAAACCTCGTAAGTTTTTTTTTTTTTTAGGCAACACCACACAAATTGACCTAGTCCCAAATTAAGCAAAGCTTGTGTTATGGTAACTAGACAACGATATATTTACTTATATAGATAGATATATACTTAAATACATAGGACATCCAAGACTAAGGTACAAATACTCGTGTTCATCACACAAACATCTGCCCTCAGCGGGATTCGAATCCGCGACCTCAAGTTTCGCAGTCAGGAGCTCTAACCACTAGACCAAGCGGTCGTCACTTTCCGCACTTGAAAGCACAGGTGCATCTGACTCGATTAACTTTCCTGTAAAATACAGATGTTGTTTATTTACGTACTGTGTCTATAAATGCACTGACACACCTATTCGACTACAAGATATTACAGATGTGTAGCCTATTCGAAACTGACCTGGCGAATTTCCGATGAATGTAGTACAGTTTTTTTACGTTAATCATTCCTGTTTTGATATGTATTCTATTCTAGTATTAGGCGAAAATTAAACATCAAAGATTATCAGAATCGGTCCACCCGTTCTTGAGTTATGAATTTCATTCAATAATTTATAACTTGTACCTTTATTCTATAGAAGATTATTTTATTTACAACTCCAGTTAGAAAACGTTAGAAAACGTACGTTTCCTAACACATTGAATCTGATGAATGAAGCAAAATAGTTTTGAAAGTCTTGTAACCCAGTAACCGCCTATCCCGTGAGGACCGCATGTTTGTCACCTTAGTGGTATAAATAAAAATCGGTAAAAAATTTTTTTAAGTTAAACGGTTTTATTTAATGTGCACTGAAAACTACAAAATAAATAAATAGTTACTTACCTATCTACCTACGTTGGTGATCTCGGTCATTAAAATCTCTGATGGTAGTGGTTGTCATAACATGAACCATGTCAGCGGCCGAAAGGCAGTTCATGAAAGAACACAAACACCAGGGTTTGCTTGGTAGGTAAACTAAGCAGCCCACACTATAACAAGTAGGTATTTTGACCTAGTTCAGAAATATTTTAGTACTAGGCAGAATAGCTTTTAGACATATTAGACTAAAATAAAAACGTGGGGCCCATTAACTATTTCTGTATTACTTTCTGCTATACTAAGTGTGGATTGCATCGACTTATTATAATCGTCATCATCATCATCCTAGCGGTTTATCCCGGTCGCATCCGAAATCTCATAGCTCCGGAGTCCAGGGTCCGCTGAATCGACTTACTATAATCGTAACTGGAGGTTTTGGTCATCAATAACAAGCCGTTACGGCTTCACCAGCGCACGCCGAGCTCATGATCTACCAAAGTATAAGATATGCTCTGCCATAGGTATGATTTCAGAGGGACCCCACGTTTTTATTTTAGTCTAATATGTCTAAAAGCTATTCTGCCTAGTACTAAAATATTTCTGAACTAGGTCAAAATACCTACTTGTTATAGTGTGGGCTGCTTAGTTTACCTACCAAGCAAACCCTGGTGTTTGTGTTCTTTCATGAACTGCCTTTCGGCCGCTGACATGGTTCATGTTATGACAACCACTACCATCAGAGATTTTAATGACCGAGATCACCAACGTAGGTAGATAGGTAAGTAACTATTTATTTATTTTGTAGTTTTCAGTGCACATTAAATAAAACCGTTTAACTTAAAAAAAAATTTTACCGATTTTTATTTTCTTGTTTTTAGTATTTAGTGAAATTGTCTACCGATTATTCCTCATTCTATTTAATTCATTCAGTGCATCATTATTACATGGTTTCTAACCTGATAATTTAGTACAATCTAATTCCTCAATACATAGCCCTTCCAGAGACTTGACTCGACTTAGAGCCACGTATGCTTGTCCTTCCTCAAACAATTTTGAGCCCAAATATACTACTGCATGGTCGACGGTGCTGCCCTGCATTTTATTTAACCTGTCGTGGCGTTGCTCAGGTGTTTCTGAAGCTTCTTACTCCTTTCGTCTCTCACGCCGTCCTGTTAACCTGGCCTCATGTTGCTCAGGTGTTTCGGACGCTAATAGCTCTCTTTGTCTGTTACGTTGTAATCTTAGCCTGGACTCATGACGCTCAAGTGTTTCTGACGCTATTAGGTCTCTTCGTCTGTCACGTTGTGATGCTAGCCTAGACTCATGACGCTCAGATGTTTCTGATGCTAACAACTCTCTTTGTCTGTCACGTTGTGATGCTAGCCTGGACTCATGACGCTCGGGTATTTCTGACGCTATTAGCTCTCTTCGTCTGTCACGTTGTGATGCTAGCCTGCACTCGTGACGCTCAGGTGTTTCTGACGCTATTAGCTCTCTTCGTCTGTCACGTTGTGACGCTAGCCTGCACTCATGACGCTCAGGTGTTTCTGACTCTACCAGCTGCCTTTGTCTCTCACGTTGTGCTATTAACCTGGTATCATGTTGTTTCTGTTGCTAACCGTTCTCTTCGTTTCTGTAGTCGACTATGGGTTTCATTTTCACTTTCCTTTGCACGTTTCGTTCTATACTTTTCTTTTGCCTTTTAGAGCCTTTTTTTTCGTTTTGTAGCAGTTTCGTTTTTATTTTTGTTTGCTTTTTTATTTATTGTTACCATGTTGTTCCCACGATTACGGGGCATTTGGACGGTCGACCCCCCCCCCAGAGGTCCAGTAAAGGGGCAAGGCTTAATATACAGCAAGGTGCGCCCAATGTGGAGGGGGAAGCGCTTACGACAGTACTTTTTTATCCACCCTAATGCCATACAGTCCTCGGCACGTTTTAACCTATTACCTTAACTTGGGTGGTAGCTACCGCTTACTAACGAGGTAACTAATTACCAATTTTTTTTATCTGCCCCTCTAACGTCACACAATCTTGAACGCAACTGTTCTCGACACGACTAATCATGCCCCCACCTAATACGCCATTTTGTAACAGCGTCCATCTTGAGTTTGAAATTTTGACATAATGACAGTATTCTGCTAGTGTAGTCCTATTATTTGATACCCATATTGTGGTGGTTGTGGAAAAATATGTACTTAGTCGTAGCAATATTGGAACGGCGTTCATCTAGAATTTTAAATTTTGACATAATCATCGTGTTTTACTAGTGTAGCCCTTTCATTTGATACCCATATTGAGGGGATTAAGGAAAAATATGCAATCCGCCATTTTGTATCGGCGGCCATCTTAGATTTATAATGTTATTGATTTTATTATATTGTATTGTCATCTAAATTAAATGTGTGTACCAAATTTCAGATCAATCTGACAACGGGAAGGTGCTTAAATTTCAATTTCTAATTTTGACCCAAACTAATAAATAAATTCCGTACGGGTCGACCTAAATAAAACCGTTTAATAACAGACTCGCTATGTCATAGTGACACTGTCACATTGGCACTTGGATAAATCTCCGTCAAAAAGGGTGTGTTTACATCTCTGCTTACCCTGGAATCCTTCCGTTGGCCGTCCGAAAGGTGTTGTATCATGTAACCAGATTTAACAGCTAGTGTTATAAAACTTGTGAAATACTTCAGTTACGAATGGACTTAAAATAAATTATTTTGATCATATAATTTAAAAGATTTAGACTCCATTGGATTTTTATAAATGCCTGAAAAATATGACGTTCTAATTTCAAAACTTTTGTCTCACACTCAGGTGTGTACAGTCTTTAAAGTCGAAAATTAAGTAAACTCTGCACAACGTTAATTGTGTAACTCGCGAATACTTTTACGGAAAATATTTTTAGGGTCCCTTACGTGGCATTCCACACAGTTTCTCGTTAATATCTCGATATGCTAATGCAAATGGCTTTTCTGTTTCCCTAACGCTGTACTGAAGAGCACTCCAAAGGTATTCTTGATAAGTGCAGGGGTGTTGCGAAGGATAGAAAAATACAAATTGTCGCCGCCCTTAGAGCTAAGGCAAAGTGAAGTAGGGCATTACCGACTTCCTATAACATATATACCCTTACACGGATGGGTTCTTTTGAAGGTTCCTCTGGACGAATATAGCATTTTCAGTGTTGGTATATAAATCACGAGATAATGTATCGGATCAAATTGAGTGATTCTAACTAGCCTTGATTTTAATATATTTTAAATGTTTTTTTTTTTTATACAACAGGAATGGCAAACAAGCATACGGCCCACCTGATAGAAAACGGCCGCTTACCGCAGCCTATTTACGCTTACAATACCGAAGTATCAATTGCGCTTTGCCACTCTGTGCTTGGAGAGTTATACTGTGTTGGCAGCATAATGGGACTAATCCCTCTGCTGCCAACACAATATAACAATCCGCCCCCCTCCCCAAGGAGCTCATTACTGGAAACCTTATTCACCGCGTAGGAACACAACACAAAAAATTGTGTTATTTGGCTACGGACTTCTATAAGGAAGGTGGAGTGGTGGATGGAGGTCCTGCCCCAGTCGGGCAGCTCCAATTTAGAACGGAAAACCCGTTATACCCTACCTCTCTTAAAATAGTAGAGCCGTGGTGGCCGAGTGGTTCGAGCAGTTGCCTGCGACGCAAAGGTCGCAAGTTCGAATCCCGACTATACCAATGAGTTTTTCTGAACTTAAGTACAGTGATTAGTCACACCACGAGCTTAACGGTGAAGGAAAATATCGAGAGGAAACCTGCATACGTCTGAGAAGAAATTCAAAGGCGTGTGTATAGTCGTGCTTGAGTAACGGCGATGGACTCACCATCTGTCACTTCTTCTTCTTATACACTTCTTCTTATACACAATATACCTCGGCGGAAAGTGGGTGTGTGGGTATTACCCATACACCTCTGCCTACCCCTTCAGGGACTCTTGTGGGAAGGCGTGAGGATGTAAATAGTCTAAATGTTGTGATAATTTAAGTTTATTTAATTATAGTATGTATTAATTTAAGGAATAATTATTGTGTTGTTGTAATAAACTCCTCAACTACTGAACGGATTTTCATGCAGTTTTCACCAAAAGACAGAATAACTTATGGGGATGGTTTAAGTTTATAATTTGTTAAGATTTTTTATTGAAATTTAATTTGGTTGAAATATGGCGCTAATTATTGAAAATGGCCGAAAAATACATGTCGCGTTGTCACTGAAAACTTTACCCTAATCTATTTTAGACGTAGCAGAACAATGTATGTATGTACCAGAGCGAAGCCGGGGCAGGTCACTAGCTAACAATAACATTTTAATAAGTTGTCTCAAGCTCGTAAAGAAGATATTCAAGATCAGTCTGCTAAACGTACTGAACCCGAGTAGCATAATTTGCTAACAAGAGTATCCATTTGTGTTAACACGCTCAGTGATTGCAACAGATGTAAAATAAGGCAGCTTTTGGAACTGGCACTATAAAATTTGTAAATAATAATATTCCAAGCCTGTCCAAAGAGATTTGGAAAAAGATGCATTGCCAATAGAAGCAGGTAGGTTGAACAAGTTTTTACACAATACACGCTTATGCAGGTAATAGATGCAAATTTTCTTCAAAGATCTTATTAGAAGTACCAGCCAATGATAGTTAAAGGATCGTTATAAATCACACCTCGAGCTTAACGGTGAAGGAAAACATCGCGAGGAAACCTGCCTACGTCTAAGAAGAAACTCAAAGGCGTATGTATAGTCGTGCTTGAGTAACGGCGATGGACTCGCCATCTGTCGCTAATTCTTCTTCTTATAGTGCCTCTCCAACTAATGAAGGTTGGCACTTTTGAGAAGAAATTCAAAGGCGTATGTACAGCCGCAGACACAAGTTCGCAGTTGTTGTACTCAAGTTCAGAAAAACTGATTGGTACAGTCATAATTCGAACTACAATCTTTGTGTTGCAGGCAACTTCTCGAACCATTTGGGTATTACGGCCATCACGGCTCTTAAAAAAGTATTTAAACGTGGTGGTGGACTTTGTTTTATGATATTGTTACGATGGAAGGTTCTAAAGGTCTGGAACAGTTTATAGTGAATGGTGTACGGATTCATCGTGCAAGTGTCCGGAATTATTCAGTGTTGAATAAAGTGTCGTTTTAGATAACCACCGGCTATTATCAATTATCCCGAACCCCAGCTCGTAGCAATATTTAGTAATAGTTTAATGAAAGCTGACGAGAAGCTACGTTAATGAGATGCTGGACAATCTTGTCTAATACTTGGGATTAAAGCCAGGTTAACGTTGTAAAAAGGTCTAGGAAAATCTCAGCCAAGGTTGTTAATGGTGGCACTTACCCTAGACATTGACAAAAGCGGTTCTCGGCACAGATTAGTGCGGAGAGACTAGGAATTATGTCTAGACTTCTAGAGCTCCACTCTTTTTGCTGGCTTGTTTGTTACACAGGGCGTGTGTTAATCATTAAATAGCACGGCTGTGTAGGCGTACTGTACCGTAGATTATCTTAGGCGTGTTAACACACACGTCTTTGAATTTCTTTCTCACGATGTTTTTCTTCGTCGTTATGAGGCTAATCACTGTACTAATGTGAAATAAAAACTTAGTTACTCAGCGCCGGGCTTAGAACTTGCAACCTTTACTTTACGTGTCTGCTTTATTCGTTTGAGCACCACGGTTCATAATACTTTACTAGGTTTCGAGCCCAGCTTTGACAGTCGCCATCTGTCAGGTCTAATTGTGAATATAAACCGTTCTTGAATTCACAAAACTTACTCAATTATTAAAGGGGGTAATATTAATTCGGATTTTTTCAGAAACATTAAAATTATTTGTTAGAGTTTACACGGGTTACTTTCTTGCTCAAATTAGTAATATAAGCAAATATAAAATTATGCTCTCAATAATTATATAATATCCAGGCTTCCAGTCGACCTTTTCATTAAGTATATTAAGCATTTATATGCAATCACTGTATTTTGGTGTTTGACATTGTGTTAATGTCAAACTTATTTCACATGTTTTCTAATGGTTCACGTAAATTGCGCGTCTTCAGTCCTGGCTACAATATTTAAGGAAAACCGCAGTAAACGCACACAGATTTGTTGACAGGCTGTCACCTAGATTATTCCAACTATGTACTTAATTACAAATTACCCACGGTAATATTACGTCAATCTTTAGTGAAGCGACAAGCAGACAGTGGCGAACAATAGTTGCAGCAGCGACACGTCGCCTCGCGCTAACAATGGGGCGGAATGTTAATTGCCGTCGTTTGTCGTGAGACACTGATAAATGTTGACGCTTGTCACGAAGAGATTTTGGCATACGCACTGGTATGGAAAGCTGAGCGCTTTATAGGGCAAGTAAATTATTTATTCGTTGTTTTATGAATTACAATGGCGATTTTTTTACAATAAGTATCATAATATATATCCTCACGCCTTCCCATAAGGGTCCTCGAAGGAGTAGGCAGAGGTGTATAGTAAGAACCCACACACCCACTTTCTGCCAGAGATATATTTTAGGTGACAACGTGCCAGATGGCGAGTCCATCGCCGTTAATAGTACAAATAAATAAATGCCTTGGGAAAATTCCACACCAACTAACATAGGCCCAAATTAAGCAAAGCTTGTCTTATCTCAACACAAAGATTGCAAGTTCGAATCCCCGTAATTAGTCCCACCCCGAGCTTTACGGTGAAGGAAAACATCGAGAGGAAACTTGCATATGTCTGAGAAGCAATTCAAAGGCGTACCTAGGTTTAGTCGTGATTGAGTAACGGCGATGACACATGTCTACCTGCCACTTCGTGGACCCTTGTGGGAAGGTTTTTTATAAAAAAACCGCCGATACTGAAATACACAGTGCGATCAAATATTAGTAAGATCTTGTCTTGAATTTAATCTGGAGAATAGAGCGAGATTCACCGCAAATAGCTGGCAAGTATCTCTATAATTTGATAGCCAGAACACGTTGGTGACATTTTTAATCGAATTACGCAACGTTGTGGAATTATTTCATTTATACAAGTTCACAATATGCTAACTAAACTAAGATATTAATAGCGATGGTTTTAAAAATACTCTTTTATTAGATTGTTGGCAATGGTAAGCGTTTATCGTGGCCGCAAAATAGCCTGCGCATTGCCGAAAAAATACTTATATCCTCGCGCCTTCCCACAAGGGTCCTCAAAAGGGTAGGCAGAGGTATATAGGAAGTACCCACCAGAGATATATTTTAGGTACTTGGCCCCCACGGATCTATTATATTATTATTATTATCACCATGATCATATCATCACGCCGAGTCCCTAACGGGGCAGGCAGAGAGAATAGAGTGCCAGTTCTCTCTAGACGTGTATCTTATATCCTTTTCGCTTCGTCCATATTCATCAGTCTCTTCATACATGCTCGTCGGTTTCGAGTACTATTGAGTAGCTTATTTATAAAATGTATGATGTTGGTAGATATGTAGTTGGTTGGTAGTATGATAGAGCCGTGGTGGCCGAGTGGTTCGAGCAGTTGCCTGCGACACAAAGTTCGCAAGTTCGAATCCCGACTGTACCAATGAGTTTTCGTGTACTCTTGACGTTTCCGTATTATTACATATATATTATTATTATTATTTCTCACGTATTCATTCATCATCACAATAAGGCCGAAAATGCAGAAGAGAATGATTCACTGGTTTGTTAGTAGTATAAAATTGTCGTTCCAAGCTGTTGCCTATCTGTCAAGTGCTCAAGTTGTAATGGCTCCCATATAAGTCCCCAAACTAAACCCTGGTTACAAAGCACCCTAACAGCCTTACCGCGTGTAAACCTTCCATAATGATGCAGAGGGTCCTATTACCCTCGCTTGGGAATTTTTCAGATCCTCCACTTTTTACCTGTAGCGTTGGAGTTCGCTTTTTGGTATAAAATAGTATATATATAGTATAAAAGCTTAGTGTACAAACAACAGTTTTAACTACATACAAAATAATACTACAGTATACCGTTTAAATGGCATTGTAGCCCGAAGAAAAATAATGATCACGTTAATAAAAAAATTTTTTTTTTTTTTATACAACTTGGTTGGCAAACAATATGCGGTCCGCCTGATGGTAAGCGGTTACCGCCGCCTATGCAACACCAGGGGTATCACTCGCGCGTTGCCGACCCTAAAATTAAGGAATACAACCGTCTCAATATTAAAATAATCGATTTCATAACTGTTTCATGTTCACGGCACCGTCACTGTACCCAAAAGGGTAGGCAGAGGTGTGACAATACCCCATTTTCGCCGTAGAAATATTAAGGTACCAACGTGAGATTAAATCGTGCTTGAATAAAGGAGATTGACTTGCCATCTGTCACGTAAAAATATCTCCGGCGGAAAGTGGGTGTGTGGGTACTGCCTATACACCTCTGCCTACCCCTTGCGGTAAGGCGTGAGGGTTATTATTATTATTATAAAAACAACACAAGTCATTCAACCCACGTGTGGATAAGGGCGAAACAATAATCCGAGCACGAGCTCTGCGTCTAAGTTTTATACGCCATGAAGGGTTCCCATCAGCGCAGCGGTACAACAAAAGTCCATTACTTGCCGTACCTTCGTGAGCCGCTGAGATTAATGACCGTTACATATTTGTCTACTCTCCAAGAGCTGGCTTTTGAAGCCTTTATCTATGTATTACGTACTCACATAATCCTTATATTTCAACTCATAATTTGCTGCGACAAAACTTACCACATAAAGTCAGAGAAGAAATTGAAAGGCGTATATTAAGTCGTGATTGAGGACCGGCTTACTCGCTATCTGACATCAGAATATATCCCCGGCCAAAAGTGGAAGTGTAACTTTTTTTTTATATCACACGGGTGGCAAGCAAGCATGCGGTTACCGCCGCCAATGACGCTTGCAACACCAGGGGTATCACTCGCGCGCTGCCGACCCTGCAGGAATCCTTTCACACCCTCCTTGAACTCCATGCTGTAAACTCCAGGAAAACTTCAATCATTCCACTAGGACGTTACTACATACGTCTGACTACCCCATCGCTCTTGTGGGATGACATCATTTGCGTTGTATTCCTGCGGTGATAAGGTTGTGTTTCCCTGAGGGTTGCGGTCGTATCCTATAGCCAAGGCTCAAGCATTTGGTTATGTATAACCGTGGTAGCGGTATAGATAGCCGAGCTAGCCAAAGTGACTTATGTTATCTTGGGATCAAACACCGATGTTGCGTCTTTAATGAAGATGTCTTTAAAGACAATGATTTATCATACAGGCTTTGAAGGTGTGCGTGCAAACCTTAATATAAGTTTATTTATTTATTTATTTATTTAATATTTTGCAACAGCTTACAATTTTTATAAACTGACAATTTACCCTGATGGGCGTAGCAACAGAATAATTTTCTTATTTCTTAAATTAATACATACTTCAGATAATTAAATTTACTTAAAATTATGATTTGTTAGTTAGAGATTATGATGATGTTAGAGTAGAGTATCGAAGACATATGAATAGTCGCTTAAAATACGGTGCATATATGTGTATGATAATAAGAAAAAGTGTCGGCCGTGGTGGCCGAGTGGTTTGAGCAGTTGCCTGCGACGCAAAGGTCGCAAGTTCGAATCCCGACTGTACCAATGAGTTTTTCTGAACTTAAGTACAGTGATTAGTCACACCACGAGCTTGACGGTGAAGGAAAACATCGAGAGGAAACCTGCATACGTCTGAGAAGAAATTCAAAGGCGTATGTATAGTCGTGCTGGAGTAACGGCGATAGACTCGCCATCTGTCACGTTGGCACCTAATATACCTCTGGCGGAAAGTAGGTGTGTGGGTATTACCTATTATACACCTCTGCCTACCCCTTCGGGGACCCTTGTGGGAAGGCGTGAGGATATATTATATATTTTTAAATTATAGTCTTTATTTCTGCCAATATGCTCAAACTAATTCGGATTACATACGTTTTTTACAATTCAATACATTAAATCATCATGCCGAGCCCCTGACGAGGTAAGCAGAGAGTATAGACAGCCAGTTCTCTCTAGACTTACATACCTCTTTCGCTTCGTCCATATTCATCAGTCTCTTCATACATGCTCGTGGGTTTCGAGTACTCTTGACGTTCCCGTCCTTGAGCGTCCGATCGATTTGATCCAGGTAGTTGGAACGTGGTCTTCCTCTGCCTCTTCTTGCACACACTTTTGCTTTGTATATCTGTTTCGTCAATATTTCTTCATTCATCCTTTCCATATGTCCAAACCAACGTAACATGCCTTTCTTCATCTTTACAATCACGCTCACATCCACGCCAGTTGATTTGCGAATCTCTTCATTGCGGATTCGATCTAAGATCGTCCCGCCCTAGTTTATTCCTCACATTCACACAAGGTAATTAAACGCAAACAAGCAAGGAATTTGCAAGTAAAGGCAGTCAGCATTTATGGTCAATTTGTAGTCCGTGACGGCACGGGTTCTCGACACAAGGTCTGCTAAACTGTGTGTGGGCGCGTGTGTATACGATATATTAGTAAGAACGTGTTCGCAGTAAGGTATTTGTATTCAATGCTATTGTAAGCACCCATTTCGTTGAACTTACCAACGGGTCCATGAGTCTTAACAAATTATTTTACGAACGCCTTTGAGTTTCTCTTTTTCTGAGAGAGAAGATTCTTGAAAATGTAAATGCTTTATTTAGTGTGGGGTAGACAGGCCTTTGAAATAGAATTCATCAATAGTCTGCGAATTCTATTCTTAATTTTGAAAAAAATATTAGCTCACTTTTTATTCTTGTTTATTATTATAGTTTGAGAACTAAATAAATAATAATAAATAAGTACCTTGAGACAATTCCACACAAAATGACCTAGTCCCAAATTAAGCAAAGCTTGTGTTATGGTAACTAGACAACGATATATTTACTTATATAGATAGATATATACATAAATACATAGGACATCCAAGACTAAGGTACAAATAGTCGTGTTCATCACACAAATAACAGCCCTTAGCGGGATGCGAACCGCGACTTCAAGTTTCGTAGTCAGGAGCTCTAACCACTAGACCAGAGGGCCGTCTAATATACTTAGGTCATACATAGTAAAAGGGATATTTAGAAGTATGAGAATATCTCCATAATGGCAGATATATAATACTTAGTGACAACGTAACACAGGTCTTTTGAAATATTTATTTTTGCTGATCAAATACCGGAATTGTATTAAAACCAGTGACAGTAGTGGGAAAACTCACATTACAAATAATTTAGTCTGACATTAGTACGTAACCTACGTCAAAATTACATCTCAAGAACCCTTGAATATACAGGGCAGATACGATTTATATGTTATTTGGAATGTTGATATTTATTAACGAATACATTTTAAGACGAACAAATTTTTTATGTAAGTAAAACAGCAGAGTACTAACAAATGGAAAGTTGAGAATATTCCAAATTAGCAAACATTTATGAAGACACTTATGAATGTGGATGAACCGAAAGAGGTGTGTAAGACTGACAAGTGGGTTACTACGAACTTTTCGGTATCGGAGGCTCGATTTGTCGCCTAATTAACGCGGTTTCACTCGCGTAAAATTTCACTTCATTGCTATATTTTTCGTATGCGATGTGTAGACCTAGCTAATAATCTATCTCTGAGGCAAATTTCATCCGATTACGTCCAGTAGTTTTCGCGTAAAAGAGATAAAAACATCCTCACATACTAGATTTAGAACCTACCTTTAAATATTATCAAAAAAAATATAAATCCCTAGAGATACCTGTCCACGGGAAATAAAATAAAATATGTAAATTTATGGTCCGCTTCGGTCGGCAACCCAAATCAGTTGCGATGGCACATTACTCAGTAACCATCACTAAAATAAGATTTATTGACGTTAGTGTAACGTGAAATAACTCGAAAACTCCTACATACTATCCAAATTTATATATTGTGGTTTGAGTTAGTTAGTGGTTAGAGCTCCTGACTGTGAAACTTGAGGTCGCGGGTTCGAATCCCGCTGAGGGCAGACATTTGTGTGATGAACACGAATATTTGTACCTTAGTCTTGGATGTCCTATGTATTTAAGTATATATCTATCTATATAAGTAAATATATCGTTGTCTAGTTACCATAACACAAGCTTTGCTTAATTTGGGACTAGGTCAATTTGTGTAGAATTTATTATTTATTAGTTCCTCACCATTCAATAATATAGATTGTGTTTCGAGTTCTACCTACAACACGAAGATTGCAAGTTCGAGTCCCAACTTGTTTGACTTAGTCACACCACGAGGTTTAATGGTGAAGCATGACATCGAAAGGAAGTAGGTACGGGTGTACGGGTGCTACATACCACTGCCTGGCTCGTAAAACAAGCTCGCAAACACACCCACTTTCCGCCAGAGATATATTTTAGGTGCCAACGTGACAGATGGCGTGTCCGTCGCCGTTACTCAAGCACGATTCTACATATGCCTTTGAATTTCTTCTCAAATGTATGCAGTTTTCCTCTCGATGTTTTCCTTCACCGTAAAGCTCGTGGTGTGACTAATAGTAAAAGAAGCGTTTGAGAAAATCGCCCAAACCCATCACATGTACCATACCACAAGCGTATTAAGGGACCATCATACATAATAGTTTCAAATAAACCTTCTTGCTTGTTGAAAATTTAAGTGGTGCGGTAACGCTGGGCGTATTTATAATTTAATTTGTCTTCTAAAGGCGTCGGGTCTTAATCACTTTACATAATAAATTGCATGGAGATGAGGTGGCCAATTTAACAAGGGCCTTACATGCTCGTGGCGGGTTATGGAAATTGGATTAGGTATTATATGATAGCTTTTAGAGCATGTGAAGAATTTCCAACCACTCAGTTAAGTGTCGGACGATCTAGAACGAGATCGTGTTAGAAACCGCACACGCATTTGAAAACATTAAACCTTTTCGCTGTAGATATATATTGGTGCCAGAGTTACAAATGGCGGATATTTCAAAGTTACTCAAGTACGGTTATATAGTCTTTGAATTTCTTCTTAAACGTATGTAGGTTTCATCTCGATGTTTTCCTTCAGAGCTTCTCAGTGTTTCCCTTAAAGCATGTGATGTGAATCACTGCAAAAGTTCAGACAAACTCATTGGTCGGAATTCGAACGTGCATTCTCTGGGCTCGGCCACCACGGTTCTTATAGATAGTTTAAGTTATGAGTTATCCTGCTTAGTGTTCTTAAAACAATTTGCTTTACAAAACAAACTTTGTGTCTCGTCCCCTTGAAGAGAAACTATACGAGTTTTATCTAGTTGTTACATTCAGGGTTTGGGCACAGTTGTCTAACGTCCTCTATTGGCGCAAGTTCGGCGAGCAGGCCTGAAGTGTCTACTTTGAAACTAAGCCTTCAACTTATATGTTAGTATATAAATATTTAATAAATTAAATTGTTTGTAAATCTTTAATAGTGGAATATTTAAATGTAATGCAATTGACATATTTCGGTTTAAATTATCTTACTAATATTATAAACTTAATAATAATAATAACATATCCTCACGCCCTCCCACAAGGGTCCCCGAAGGGGTAGGCAGAGGTGTATAGGTAATACCCACACATCCACTTTCCGCCCGAGGTATATTAACCAACCAACGTGCCAACGTGACAGATGGCGAGTCCATCGCCGTTACTCAAGCGCGACTATACATACGGCTTTAAATTTCTTCTCAGACGTATGCAGGTTTCCTCTCGATATTTTCCTTCACCGTATAGCTCGTGGTGTGATCACTGTACTTAAGTTCAGAAAAACTCATTGGTACAGTCGGGATTCAAACTTGCGATCTTAGTGTCGCAGGCAACTGGTCGAACCACTCGGCCACCACGGCTCTTTACTTACTTCTTACTAATATTATAAAGTTTGTAAGTTTATAAGTTTGGATGTTTGGATGTTTGTGGTTCTTTTACGGCAAAACGGCAAAACCGATTTGGCTGAAAATTTAAATGGTGATGGCTTATACCCAGGATAAGGACATAGGCTGCATTTTAATTCCGAAAATTCAAAGATTATAAGGGCAAAAGTTTGTATGTTGCTCTTTCACAGCTAAACGGCTGGACTGATTCTAGAAGGAAAATACATAAGCTACTTTTTCGTACTCCACGCGGGCGACCTTAGCTTAGTTTGTTCTGATTTTTTTTTAATCTATGAAATTTTTATATCTAAGATGTGTAAGACTATGTGGAGATGGTTCAAAAAGATATTGATGGAAAGATAATTGCTGGTAAGGAATTGAAATGGGCCATATCTGCGTTGGTAAGAAATGAAAACAGACAAATCAGCAGCAGCCTAAGAGAGGTAGGGCATAACGGGTTTCCCGCTCGAATTCGGAGCTGCCCGACTGGGGCAGGACCTCCACCTTATAGAAGTCCGTAGCCGAATAACAAAATTTTTTGTGTTGTGTTCCTACGCGGTGAATAAGGTTTCCAGTAATGAGCTCCTTGGGGAGGGGGGAGGATTGTTACATTGTGTTGGAAGCAGAGGGATTAAACCCATTATGCTGCCAACACACTATAACGCTCCGAACACAGAGTCGCATCACGCAAGTGATACTTCGGTATCGTGAGCGTAAATAGGCTGCGGTAACCGTTTCCCATCAGATGGGCCGCATGCTTGTTTGCCACTCTTGTTGTATTAAAAAAAAAAAAGCCGCAAGATTAGCCGTGCACAATGCGATATCCAATAGTAAACATGCATTTGAGATACGTATTCTTCGAAAAGACCTATTAATACCATTTTTCACGCCTTCTCCCCGAAGGTATGTGCAAAATTGTCTAGGCAGTCACTACACACCCACTTTTCAGTTTTTATATTTTAAGTGCCAACCACGAATGGCAAGTCCATCGCCGTTCCTCAAACACGACTATACATAGGTACGTATTTTAATTTAATCTTAAACAATTGCAGGCTCAGTCTCGATATTTTCCTTCGCCGTAAAGCTCGCGGTGTAACCTAATCACTGTACTTAAGTTCGGGAAAACTCATTGGTGCAGTCGGGATTCGAATATGCAAATTTTGTGTCGCAAGCGACTGATCGAACCACTCGGCCACCACGGTTCAATCTCATTTTCATACGCATTTCCTTTAAAGTATTGTTATTCAAAATTATTTTATTAAATGAACTTAAGTACAGTGATTAGTCACACCACGAGCTTTACGGTGAAGGAAAACATCGAGAGGAAACCTGCATACGTCTGAGAAGAAATTCAAAGGCGTATGTATAGTCGTGCTTGAGTAACGGCGATGGACTCGCCATCTGTCACGTTGGCACCTAATATACCTCTGGCGGAAAATGGGTGTGTGGGTATTATCTATACACCTCTGCCAACCCCTTCGGGGACCCTTGTGGGAAGGCGTGAGGATATATTATATATTATATAAATGAATATAAAGGATAAAATGAGCTTTTGAAAGGAGTTCTTGCGTACTACCTCTCTCTTAATTACAAAGAAATGATTCGTAACTAAACTCCTCCCTATGTTCTTCAAAGGCAGTAAAACTAGTCAAAAACCATTTTAAATCAGTTTGCTAACAGGCTACAGGAGCTACCGAACGTAAAGCTCCAGATAATTAGCATATTCTGTCCAAGTTTGAAGTTAGCCATAGCACTTTCTCAGCCACATGCACGAACGAATCTGAATTGCCCATATAAATTTCACCCCAGTCGGTTGGTGGTCGAGAAACCTATCATAATTACTGAATCAAGATATCTATATAAATAAAATTGGAGTGTCTGTTTGTAATATTAAAATACCCACTTTTTACGGTACGGTACAATTTTTTGCTACTGTCATTTGGGCTACTGGTCAGAGATCCTGGCTGCGAAACTTGCGGTCAGGATTTCGATCCTGCTGAGGGTAGTGGTTTGTGTGACGAGGATTTACTTCAGTCTTAAATGTCCTAGATATGTTTATACATACATATATACGTATATAGATAAGCTCAACTTATTTTTATCGTACAAAACTATGTAAAACACATCGACTGGAAGAGCGTTGGCAACCTGCTACAGGTCTTACTTACTTACTAAAATAATCACCACTAAATGATTGCTATGTAACATTTGATAATGAAAATTAAACATTTTTTATATACATATTTATCTATATTAGTACAAATATTTATATCGTTATCTAGTTCCAATAGTACAAGCTATGCTAGTGCTTTTATATACACACACTTTAACTTAGCTTGTACTATGTCGATTTATATATAACTGTAATATAATTTTTCGCAGTTTAGTTGGTATATTTTTCTAATCCTTTCCAGTTTATTTATAAAATGTATAATGTTGGTTATCCAGCATCTTTAAGTGCTTGTAAAACTTCTCCATCCACAGCTATATCTGTGTATAGATACGGTTGTCTTGGCGTCTAATAAAGCGGTCTCAGCCGAAGTAAGATTAACAGTGTGTCTTTATTGACGTTTGTGCAAGGACGGGGTCGTACTGGCCTTTAAACAATGCAGTTTATTTTCTTTTACTAATAAATTATCAATTCTAGCGTAGATGTTATGTAGGTATGTATCAATTCAATATGCAACTTACATATTTATCTATTTTTTAATAAAATCCTAAGAAATTTCAAATATTTCTGATTTGGATAAAATTAAATTGTATTCATCTTCTAACTGAAAACTTTCCCGTGAAGATTTTCCCTCTTGTATAATGACTACTCTTATTTCTCTCATCTCATTCTCTCTCATTATCTCTCTCTCATCTCTCATTATTAAGAAAACTCAGTGTATCTAATCTTTAAAAATGTTTCCAATTATTATTATTATTTATTTTAATTTAATTATGAATGCAACATCACGCCGTGATAAGACTTTTGATCTTGGACCCATGTCTTACTATTTAAGCTATTTTTATTTAATATTTTTTTATTTCTTTATAAATTTAATAACCTTGATAGTAGGTACACATACTTTAGCGTCAAACACAGATTAAGATTGACAAAGACAGAGGTGAAATCTTTTCAGTTTTAATTCTTAATAATAAAGCAATGTACCTACTTCAAGCGTAAAAATTTAATCGTAGGACTTAAATCGCTCTCTTAATTTCGCAGTAAAAATAAAAAAGCATAAATTGCATTGACTATAAATATTGAATAATATAGACTTGTTGCGATAAAACAAAAGCTAATTCCATTGAAAACGCACAAAGGTGTAATAATATGCTTATTTCCTTTAGAACAACATAACAAATGTTCAATTTATTTAAATGTGACAAATAAAATTATGTTTCCGGCTATTTTTATCGTGGTTGTGGGACCTATTATGTCTAAACAATGCCCCCGTAATAGATTCTTGGAGGACAGCGTTGAACGGAACGAACGAGAGCGAACGGAAATTGTTTTTGTGCCCCACTGTGACTAAACTTGGTCTTATTTAGTGATACTGGCTGCACATTAAAAGAGGTAGGGTTTATCGTTCGAATTTGGAACCATATGTAGATAGAACCGTAATAGAAGTCCATAGCCAATCATCTTTTTTTTTTTGTTGTGTTCCTGCGCGTTAAGTAAGGTTTCCAATAATGATAATGAGCTCCTTGGAGAGGAGGGCGGATTGTTACATTGTGTGGGCAGCAGAGGGATTAGTCCCATTATGCTGCCAACACACTATAACTGTCCGAACACAGTGTTTCACAGCAACCGCTTCCCATCAGGTGGGCCAAATGTTTGTATGCCGCTCGTATTACCAACTGTTTCTTAAAACAGAAATTTCCTGTAAATTGGGGAACATCATTGTCTTATAACAATTTAGGGAAGCCCTAATAAAATGGGGATCTTTTTTTCTGTTGAAAAGTCCTTCTGCATCCAATAAAATGTCCACTTATTCGCACGTCAAGGGATCTCAAATTAATTTACTTCAATTAATACTGTCTTCCCTCAAATAACTTGATTAGGCGGCAAAAGAACAAAAAATTGCTGGTTTTTTACAGTTTAGGTGTAAAACTCTATTTTCCGGTACAAACCAGTTTGCAGCGGAATTTTTCAGCCGTAATAAGAATAATTTGGTGTTCCCGTCGTAAATTAGGGAGAAGATTTATTAAGCTTTCAAAAGAGTAGCTTTGTTTTGTATTCCATAAAAGGGTGTAGAGGTTTACATTGCAAATAAATTAATCAAGAGTCATGGTTCTAGTAGTTGCCGGCAACATAAAGATTGCAAGTTCAAATCCCGACTGTACCAATGAGTTTATCTGAACAGTTATTAATCACACCAGGAGTTTAACAATAAAGGAAAACATTGAGAGGAAAGGTGGTGGCTGGTGGGGAGGTGTGAAAATCAAATAAGCTTGAAGCCTTTGAATTTCTTCATAGGCGTATGCTGTTTCCTCTTGATGTTTTCCTTCACCGTAAAGCTCGTGGTGTGACTAATCACAGTACATACTTGGGTTCAGAAAAACTAATTGAAACAGTCGGAGTTCGAACTTGCAATCCTTGAATTGCCACGATTATAAGAATCACTCGAGTACCACGGCTCTCGAATACAACTAATGCTTCAAATAAGCAATTAGTTGGCACACATCCTGCAATACCCGTTTCGATAGTTTCGATAGTCAATTAAATCTAGCTATAGCTGAAAGACAAGTAAACTAGTAAAAGATATTGTTTAATTTCTAAAATAAGTAGCAGCTCTCTGCCAGTGAAAGTCTCGTCAAAATCGGTCCAGACGTTTCAGAGATTAGCCGGAACAAACAGACAGACAGACCGACACACACACAGACAAAAAAACATTGGTATTTGTACCGTGTATACATCCATATACATTAATTAAAAAGCGGTTAATTTTGTATAACAAACAGACATTACAATTTTATTTATTTATATTTTATATGTAAATGTATTGATAGGCTTATTTTATCCACAAAATAGTTTTCATCTACACACACGCGGGTTATAGGCTCTCCGCGATGTTTTACATGAAAAAGGAACGGCATGTACGAGGGAAAAGCAATATCGTGTTAGAATCGCAGAGTTTTAAAGGGTTAAGTTGAGAGAGATATATACATATATGTACATTATTTGTACATAGACCATGCGGTTTGTTGATACCTTATATATATACATATATTATTATATAAAACTCCTGAATGTGATGAGCTGGCAGGTGAATGGAAGGTGATTTTGAATGAGTTAAAAAAAGGCTATCTTCTTCTCGGTGTTTAATTTATAATTAACCTTAATTATTACACTTATATATTTTTTACCTTTGTTATAATATTAGTTGAACCAATTATTTTCCAAATTAGCGTACATTACCGTGTCGTCGTGCTAACTTACAAGATAAAGAAATAAATAAAATACATGAAACTTCGCTTTGTTCATCACAAAGATCACGCTCCAACTACCTGGATTAAATCAAGCGGACACACAAGGACGGAAACGTTAAGAGTACTCGAAACCGGTGAGGATGTATGAAGAGACTGATGAATTTGGACAAAGCGAAAGAGGTATTCAGAAAGAACTGCGCCCTCTCTTAGAATTTCCCAAAGGAATGTAGGTTTCCTTTCAATGTTTTCCTTCACCCTAAAGCTCGTGGTGTGACTTTTCACGGTACTAAAGAAAAACTGATACAGTCGGAATTAGAACTTTTAATCTTTGTGTTGCAGGCAACTACTCGAACCACTACGGCTCGTGAATAGCAAGTTGTAGTTATCGCTTCCGCTCATATCTTGATCGCTCCATGTGTCTGCACTTTTGATACAACGACACTGTTCTCAAGGGTCATTGTGGGTCTATAGTAAAAACCCAGGTTCAATGGGGTGAGTTAACCTCTTTCCAAACCTCACTAAGGTCTTATGTTATTATTATAACATATATAGAGCCGTGGTGGCCGAGTGGTTCGAGCAGTTGCCTGCGACGCAAAGGTCGCAAGTTCGAATCCCGACTGCACCAATGAGTTTTTCTGAACTTAAGTACAGTGATTAGTCACACCACGAGCTTTACGGTGAAGGAAAACATCGTGAGGAAACCTGCATACGTCTGAGAAGAACTTCAAAGGCGTATGTATAGTCGTGCTTGAGTAACGGCGATGGACTCGCCATCTGTCACGTTGGCACCTAATATACCTCTGGCGGAAAGTGGGTGTGTGGGTATAACCTATACACCTCTGTCTACCCCTTCGGGGACCCTTGTGGGAAGGCGTGAGGATATTATTATTATAACATATATTTAAAGTCCCCAGTTGAAGCATGCAATAGATATGAACGTTAAAGTATCGTAAGAGCCGTGGTAGCCGATTGGTTCGAGTAGTTGCCTGCGCCACTAACATCGCAGGTTGGAATCCCGACTGTATCAATGAATTTTTCTGAAATTAAGTACCTACAGTGATTAGTCACACCACGTGATTTACGGTGAAGGAAAATATCAAAATCAAAAATCAAAATATTTTATTCAATGTAAGGGACACATGGAACACTTATTGATCGTCACATATTTAATATAAACTGAAGTTACCACCGTTTCCAAGAAAAAAGTACCTGCCAGGAGAAGAAACGGCGAAAAAAACCCCCGTTTTTTTTTTTTTTAACATTTGTTCCCTTTTACGTGGGGGGAGAAAAGATTACATATATAAACTCTGTACGAGAGGAGCAATTCATTGCCATGCATGGCCATCATTCAAATAATCTGATGTTTTATAATAAGCCTTTTGAATTAATTTACTTTTAATTTTATCGAGAGGAAACCTGCATACGTCTTTGGACAATTCCACAAAAATTCACCTAGTCCCAAATTAAGCAAAGCTTGTGTCATGGTAACTAGACAACGATATATTTACTTATATAGATAGGTATATACATAAATACATAGGACATCCAAGACTAAGGTTCAAATACGTGTTGATCACAAAAATATCTACCCTCAGTGGGATTCGAATTCTCGACCTCAAGTTTCGCAGTTAGTAGCTCTAACCACTAGACCAGACGGTCGTCCGTGTATGTGTGTTTGAAACGAACTGAAATTTAACTATCTTCTGAATTTCCCACGCTTTGACCCGACGACCTTTAGGGAATGCGTAAAGATAAGCACGCGCCGATCCTATATGAATATAATATAGATAATTTAATAATCCAATCTAATGTATCTGTCAGTCAAACGAGGAGGCCTGGGGCGCAGCTCACTAGTAATACGAATCCTGATAACAGGGTTAGGCTTTTACACACATGCGTCGGGGGATGCATTATCACGCGCTGCCATCACAATATGGCTTTTGTTTGGCTAATGTAAGGAATTTCTTATGGGATCGTAAGTTGGAAAGAGAGAGAACATAGCTACATTTCTGACGAAAAGTTTTCGAAGGAGTAATGAAAATTAATTTTCTCACGCCTTCCCACAAGGGTCCTCGAAGAGGTAGGCAGAGGTGCGTACGAGGTGGTACGAGCTTTACGGTGAAGGAAAACATCGAGAGGAAACCTGCATACGTCTGAGAAGAAATTCAAAGGCGTATGTATAGTCGTGCTTGAGTAACGACGATGGACTCGCCATCTGTCACGTTGGCTCCTAATATACCTCTGGCGGAAAGTGGGTGTGTGGGTATTACCTATATACCTCTGCCTACCCCTTCGGGGACCCTTGTGGAAAGGTGTGAGGATATATTATATTTTTATAATAAAAGATTTTTGTTAAAATTGGGATTCGATCTTGCGATCTTTGTGTCGCAGGCAATAACTCTAACCACCCGGGCACCACGGCGTTTAAATGCTATTTTAATGTTTGTAAATACTATTAATGGCTAAGTCACATATGTGCGCTACGCCTTACCGTAACCGCCATTTACGAAATAACACAATGGAAATGACACGACATTATCTTACCGTCAGTATTACATTACGCTACGAAATTATAATAACGCTGAACCCAAATGATCATGTGAGTGTCTGAATGCCATCTTCATTTGTCATTTTATTCATAGCCTAGGTGACTCGTGAGCTTATTGAATTATTTTTCATCCGAAATTATATCGCCTTATTTACATACTTACATATAGTATGGAACCAAATCCATTCACCAAAGACACAGTAAGCAAAGAGAATAGAACTGCAGTCGATTCTTTTCTTACAGGACTTTCGCTTCATCCAGATGCATCAATCTCTTCATATAGGCTCGGCGGTTGTTCGAAATTCGAAAAGAGATGTTATACCTCTTTCCACTCCTTTACTTTCTATCTCTTCTTTACGCATACTTAATAAATAATTTTAAAATAAGGTTCAAGTAGTTGCTTGCAATACAAAGATTTAGTTGCACTACGACCTTTACGGTGAAGGAAAACATCGAGAGGAACGTGTCATGCTGGAGTAGCGGCGATGGACATGCCATCTGTCATGCGGCACCTAAAATAATATGTCTCCGGAAAGGTAGTTTGCGTAGTTTTGATAGCCCTTATGAAGATAGGTAGGAATTATTTTCACTCCGAAACATATCGCAAAATCAACGTACATAAACAGACATTCATCAAAGCTTCATACAAAATTTACAATAAACATAAAATGAGCGCCGAATTCAAATTTGTGGTATGTCGGTTTCCGACCGCGTCATTTGCAACGTACGGGACCCTATTTGTGCGGTTCACTATTTACGCCCACCGAACCCTGATTACTGGGCCGCTAATGGTGCGCACTGCAACCAATATTCATTTTGAATTTTGTTTGGATTTTATATCTATTAATGCCAAGACGTTTTATCGACATGCTTCTAGCAAGAGACAAAATACGGTGGCAATTGGTTTGGCTCGATGCGAAATCAAGATTACATGTTTCAACACCGACTGCAGTAAGGATATTTTAACGAGAGAAAAGCGGCATACGTTTGAGAAGAAATTAAAGGACGTTTGGCACACAGGGCTTGACAAATCGAGATGGATTCGCCATCTGTCACGTTGGCACCCAAATATATCAGTCTGTGAAGAGAAGTACCTGTTACACCTCTGCCCAGCCTTGTGGGAAGGCGTGGAGGTATATAAAAGAATCACAGTTTTCACAGTTTTAAGCATACAGGACAAATATGCCTAGAAACATTCAAAAGTAAATGAAAATGCCATAGAGTTATTGAAATACAATTGAAGGATTATGTCGCTGGATTAACACACAAACATTTTAACATTAAAATTACTGATAGGAATTTTGAAAGCCGAGTGAGGATAAACCGTAAAGTTAAATATAGACATAATTTATGTTAACGGAGAAAATAATATTTCAGTAACATTTAACATCTCTTTCTTCACTCATCCTTTCTTTACGTTCAATCTTGGACTGGATGTAAAAGAGGGATTAAAGGATCAATCTTAATAATGAAAATAAGACTGGTTAAGAAGAGATATGTAATAAATATATTTATAATGCATCATAAAGATGTAGTATAAAATGAGCTTACAAGTCCCTCTAATCAGTTCTGTGTTGCCTAGATCCTACATGAGTTCTGTGAAGCTGAAAACCTCTTTTATAGTGTACAGTCGGCGCCAAATACAAGATAGAAAACCTGTTTTATATTGTACAGTCGGTGCCAAAAAAAGATGAAAACCACTTTTATATTGTACAGTCGGTGCCAAAAAAGATAGAAAACCTCTTTTATATTGTACAGTCGGTGCCAAAAGAAGATAGAAAACCACACACGCCGCCCACACCATTTAAGAATATACCCACCTTTAAATGTAAGTATTTAAGTTTACGAATTAGCGTCTAGAGTTGTTGGTGGATTTTGTGTCGATTATTGTGGGTTCATTCCCTGCCTGTAGTAGAACCTTGATTGATGAGCGTACGAGTTATGTGTACGAGCGTATGAGTTACGTTGGATTGATGCTATAATAATCATTATATATATGTGTAAGTTGCAGGCAACTACTCCAACTACTCGTCCACCCGGCTCTTAGATCTAAAGTTCGAATCCTAAAATACGTTTAAGAAGAAATTCAAAAACTTATCTACACTCATGCTTGAGTAACGGCGATGGATTCGCCATTTATCACGCTGGCATTTAAAATATATCTCCGGAGAAAAGTGAGTGTGTAGTACCTGCACACCTCTGCTTACCCCTATAAGGATTCTAGTGGGAAGGCATGAACATACATATATATAATACTAGCTGTCCCGCCCAGCTGCGCTCGAATGAAAAAATTAAAGCCACTGGCGCCACCTATCGGGTCCAATTGTGATTCTAAGGCATTCTCGAATCCACCAGAAAAAACAGAAAATTCCATTAAAATCGGTCCAGCCGTTTACGATTCTTTATACATACAGATAAACATTCATTTTTAAATATATAGATTATTTTCATCAACTGCTATTTCATATCTATTGCTATTTCATTTCATAAATATCCTCACACCTTCCC
The DNA here is from genome assembly GCA_945859725.1 of Drepana falcataria. Taxonomy (NCBI): domain Eukaryota; kingdom Metazoa; phylum Arthropoda; class Insecta; order Lepidoptera; family Drepanidae; genus Drepana; species Drepana falcataria. Next base: position 10,740,945 of record OX243929.1, read on the forward strand.
ACAAGGGTCCGCGAAAGGGTAGGCAGATGTGTATAGGTAGTACCAACACACCCTCTTTCCGCCAGGGTTATATTGTATATTTAGGGGCCAACGTGACAGTGGCGAGTCCACCGCCGTTACTCAAGCACGACTATACATACGCCTTTGGTATTTTCCTCTCGATATTTTCCTTGACCGTATAATACTGCTTTAATATACATATAATACCTAGTATAAAAATAAATGTTCTTTATTTAAATTATTAATTAGCATTCCTACCTATTTAGCGTGGCGCGTGAATATGTACATGACTGTACCAACTCAGCTACACTAATAACAAAGACGGCGTGGTATAACGAGTACACCCCTCCTAGGGCAAAGTCGGTTAAGCCAGGATTGTCACGACTATTCCCAGCTTAAAGGGCTGAACTTAATGTCCTTGCTAAGGGAAAATTGTGTAAGAAATTCACGCGATGACAGTTTTATGGAGACAAACGCTTACACTAGTAATATTTAGGCTGTTGTTGTAATGGGCGCGCTATTTTTGGGGGTGACTGTACCTTACAGTTTAGGTGAGATAAATTTTTTTTTTTTTTTTTTTTTTTTATACCACTTGGGTGGCAAACAAGCATGCGGTCCGCCTGATGGTAAGCGGTTACCGCCGCCTATGGACGCTTGCAACACCAGGGGTATCACTCGCGCGTTGCCGACCCTGAAATGACCCTAAATGTTGTACGAGTAGGTAAAACTTTTAATATAGCTTTATTACTTATCTTCATATCCTCACGCTTTTCCACAAGGAGTATAGGTAGTACCCACACGCCCACTTTCCACCAGAGATATATTTTAGGTGCCAACGTGACAAATGGCGAGTCCATCGCCGTTACTCAAGCACGAATATTTGTGCTTGAGTAAAGGCGATTCAAACGCGTGCAGGTGTTCTCGATGATTTCCTTCACGGTAATAGATACATAGGATATCCAAGACTAAGGTACAAATACTCGTGTTTATCACACAAATATCACTCAGCGGGAATCGAACCCGCGACCTCAAGTTTCGCAGTCAGGAGCTCTAACCACTGGAACAGACGGCCGTCTAATATGAGAGTGGATAAACAAATTTAAAGGGCTCAGCTAGTATTATTTTAGTTCAGTATATAAAATACTAGCTGTCCCGCCCAGCTTTGCTCGGGTGAAAAAGTTAAATTGCCCGTAACACGATCGCAGCGCCACCTATCGGGTCCAATTGTAAATCTAAACCATTCTCGAATCCACCTTAAGACACACAGAAAAGGATAGCTTCGCACGGGTGAAAAAGTTAAAATTCCTAAAACTCGATCGCAGCGCCACCTATCGGGTCCAATTTAATATAGCCTATGTTACTCGGGGATAATGTAGCTTTCCAAAGGTGAAAGAATTTTTGAAATCGGTCCAGTAGTTTCGGAGCCTATTCATTACAAACAAACAAACAAACAAATCTTTCCTCTTTATAATATTAGTATAGATCAAACAAACAAGTTTGATGGTAATTTTGCATACATTCCTGTATTATGTTGTAGGATTTGAACACACGACCATTCAGAGAGCAGCCCACTTAACCTCAACACCTTCGTACCTTGTATTTATCACTCCATTCAATTCAATAACAAATACCTTATATCTTTACGCTATACTGAAAGGGTCGCCGGAAGGTCCTTAGGGATACAATAACTCGAAATCATTCTTTCAATGTTGAAATGATATTCCAAAATATATCCCTATATATATTTAATATATTGTATAATGTAAATGTTAGTATAATGGTATAATATATTGACTTGATTTGAATTTGGCTGGAAGAAGAGGCAGAGGAAGACGACGTTTCAATTATTTAGATAAAATCTTCAAAATAGAAACGTGAAGGGAACTCGAAACTATCATGTGTGAATAGATTGATGGAAGTGAATGAAGTGAAAGAGTTTTCAGTCTATAAAGAACTTCCGCTGTTCTCCCCCTGCCTACCCGGGTACCCGTACGTGGTACCCGGTACCCGGGTACGGGTAGGCAGGGGTGTTAATGTGCTTGTAAAACAATCCAGCTATTTATATTCTGCTTAGTTTTTTTTTTATCATGTATGTAATGGTCACTAGACAACGATATATTTACTTTTATAGGTAGATATATACGTTAATAATACGATATAGATAATAATAGGACATCCAAGTCTATGGTACTGTACCGCATTGTATTGTACTGTCTATGGTACAATCGGAAATCGAACTACCACCAACAACAACCACTAGACTTGTGGTTAACATAGACATTTAGAATAACATGGGCATTTGATAGTCTACGGGTACTACCTTTACACTTCTGCCTATCCCTTCGTGGACCTTTATGGGAAGGCGTGAGGATATAATATTATTATTTAATAGAAAGCTTTACACATTTATATTATTCGTCTGTATGCCCATCCATTCACATGGATATAAGAAGATATATATATCTTCACGCCTTCCCACAAGGGTCCCAAGTCCACAAGGAGGTCCACAAGGGGTAGGCAGAGGTGTATAGGTAATACCCACACACCCACTTTCCGCCAGAGGTATATTAGGTGCCAACGTGACAGATGGCGAGTCCATCGCCGTTACTCAAGCACGACTATACATACGCCTTTGAATTTCTTCTCAGACGTATGCAGGTTTCCTCTCGATGTTTTCCTTCACCGTTCAGCTCGTGGTGTGACTAATCACTGTACTTAAGTTCAGAAAAACTCATTGGTACAGTCGGGATTCGAACTTGCGACCTTTGCGTCGCAGACAACTGCTCGAACCACTCGGCCACCACGGCTCTATATAAGAAGATACCAACCAAATTATCAGCCATCTTTCTGACGGCCGTAAAGGCAAGGTAAAAATATATTCATTTTTCCCGACAAACAATTCTACAGCCGCTCATAATAAAAATAGTATCGTTATTAATACTTAAGACCAGAACTACTTACAGAAATGTAATGCCTTCCAATTTATTATTGAAGGAACAATTCTGCCAAGCTATTTGCTGTATTTGCTGCGAGCAACATCTTAAATAAATTTCTTGTCAAATAAAACGTTCAAAAATTGTTTTGTAGTTTTATTGAGTTAAGAAATAAGAAATTAAAGCATTCTTTGTGTATACCACCAGTACCCAAGTTCAGAAAAAAACATTTTTAATTAAGACACTTTTTATAAGTTGTAATTTTACCATGACTTTTCTATCCATCCACCAAAATAAAATATATGTACTTGTCCCGCCCAGCTTCGCTCGGCTGAAAAAATAGACTTACTGAAACACGATTGCAGCGCCACATATCGGGTCCAATTGTAAATCTAAACCATTCTCGAATCCAGCTGAAGAAATTTCATTAAAATCGGTCCAGCCGTTGAGGTGTTCAGTGACATACAACCGTACAGAAAAAAAAAAGATTACGCAAACATACAAACGCTACTTTAAGATCATCCAGACATTGTTTATAATCTCATATTAATATAAATTCATTCAAACAGATTTTCCGGCTGGTTACACAAAGATTCTGCCTTTAATCTCGGGATGAAAGGTGATGTAGCTACGTTGGTTTCATTTTTGAATCCGGGTGGGTCGGTACGGTAAGCGGTCACCGCCGCCCATGGACGCTTGCAACACCAGCAGTATCGCTCACGCGTTGTCGACCTATCTTCCATGATCACCCAAACGAATTATGCAGTTAAACGAAAATTTAAGAACAAATATGTCACTAACATGTTTAAGCTAATTATGTAGTTTTCTTTAAATAAATAAACCAATATTTGTGATAAGTATTTGTTTATTTTTTGCGAGCCTTATTGTAAAGAAAACATCGTGTGGAAACCTACATAGCTACATGAAAATATACATTACGATACCAACATAGTAAGACTAGTTATCTTTAACGTATAGCGCCAGTGTAACGACGGTTGCCTTAGCCGACGCTCTCTGAGCGATTATTGTTATTCAGTCATCCAGAACCACAGGTATAGAGGACTGAATCTTAGCTTTAAATCTATATACATAATAAAATTGTAACACGCCGATGTCTATGTACAATAAAATACAACAGAACAAAAATAATTAGATTTTTCTTCTGTTGTTTCTCTGTATCTAATCTGTATGTTGGTACGCAAAAACTATACCATGGTTGCACGTGCGCTTTGTCATCAATGGATTGCTTTGATAGGCTCAATTTTATCACAAAAAGGTTGCCTTCGATAGGCGGCGATTCTTCGATAAATTTTAACATCGAAGTAAACCTGGGCGGAACTGCTAGTAGGAAATAAATTGATAAACCGTTGTGCCTATCCACTAAATCAGAGCCAGTGCAGATTCGTTTGATCTTACCAGCTGGGTGGATCGACCTTTGATCACGCTCCGTGAAACGCGCAGATGTAGCGACTAAGTATATTTGTGTTTCTTTCTTCGTCCCTAATTTGTTGTAATAGATGTTTATCAAACTGGAAACAATTAAATATATAAGATTTGAGATCTCTATCTGTCTATATATTTTCATCTATATACATATTTCTCTCTATATATCTAATATAGCCGTGGTGGCCGAGTGGTTCGAGCAGTTGCCTGCGACGCAAAGGTCGCAAGTTCGAATCCCGACTGTACCAATGAGTTTTTCTGAACTTAAGTACAGTGATTAGTCACACCACGAGCTTTACGGTGAAGGAAAACATCGAGAGGAAACCTGCATACGTCTAAGAAGAAATTCAAAGGCGATGTATAGTCGTGCTTGAGTAATGGCGATGGACTCGCCATCTGTCACGTTGGCACCTAATATACCTCTGGCGGAAAGTGGGTGTGTGGGTATTACCTATACACCTCTGCCTACCCCTTCGGGGACCCTTGTGGGAAGGCGTGAGGATATATTATATATTATATTATCTAATATATATTATTATAGATGGTGACGTGACAGACGGCGAGTCCATTGCCGTTACTCAAGGACGTCTACACGCCTTTGAATTTCTTCTCAAATGTGTGCAGATTTCCTCTCGTTGTTTCCTTTACCGTAAAGCTCGTGTAACTAAACACTGTACGCAAGTTCAGAAAAACTGATTGGTACCTACAGTCGGGGCTCGAACTTGCATTATTTGTGTTTCAAGCAACTCGAACCTTCGAACCATCACGGTTTATTTTGATAATTTGTATTAAATTGAAGATTTTATAAGTAGACAATGGACTCGCTATCTGTCACGTGGCTCCTTAGAAATACCGGCGTGTGTGGAAGAGTATACTTTCTACTAGGTTGTTGTATACTGTTTCTCATTGCGTTCTATTCGTACGTTCTACGTTCTCTTAATATTTTGTATTATTCATCACGCAAGCAAGGCAATCGTTGTTATTTACTTAAGTGTAGCACCGAATTGTTGAATATCAAGTGTGCAACGGATACGTTACGAGATACGCTTGAGGGTAACCAGTTAACGTCTCTGGAACACTTGTATTTGTCAACGTCTAGCGTCAAATAGCGACCATTAACATCCAGAAAGTGAGACGCTTGTGACGATAATTCTGACTCACTAACACACCGTTAAGAAGGATAGCGAGCAAGCCAAATAAGTAATTTTTTTTTTAAATTCCCTTCCACGAACACTCAGGCTGTGGAATTAATTCCCCGTTGAGGTCTTCCGTAGAGAGTACTGTATGGAGCTTTTCAAGAAGGATGTGAAAAGATCCTATACGGTTGACAGCAGCCGACGATCGTGAAACGGCGTGGTAATCATTTTGTATCTAGCGGACGAATGGATGCATAGACCTCGGATGTTTTTCGGCGGTAAAGTATAATTAATAACAAAATAATTTTTCGAGTATAATTAATAACGCCGAGTTCCAAAGGGGGTAGGCAGAGAGAGTAAAGGGCTAGTTCTTTCTAGACTTACATAACTCTTTCGCTTCGTCTACATTTAAAAGTCTCTTCATACATGCTCGCCGGTTTCGAGTACCGACTCTTGACGTTCCAGTCCTTGAGTGTCCTATCGATTTGATATAGGCAGTTGGTCTTCCTCTGCCACTTCTTGCACTCACTTTCGCTTTGTACCTATATGTGTTTCGTCAATCTTTCTGCTTTTGTTTTTCCAATCGGTCTTAAGAAAGACAAACTTTCATCAACATTACACTTGCCAGGTATATGAGCAGTGTGTCGCATGCGACTTTAATGCGTGCGCGTTATTCCGCAGCGATCCCATCGAAATGATCGCCTTTTTATTTGGAGTTATGTGTTTGTAACGTCTTTTTTGTCTCCGGGACCTAATGAGAAGATTTCATCAGCTTTTAAGGTTATTTTTATATCCTAATTTATTTGCTGTGGGTATTGGTACAGTACTTTGGTTACTTCAACGTTACGTAAAGACAAAAAGTCTGCTCTGAACATATAAGTAAGTCAAGTATCAAATATACATGCCTTCCTCAACATACGCACACTGAAGATATATCAGGTATCAACGTGACAAATACATAATAATAATATATCCTCACGCCTTCCCACAAGGGTCCCCGAAGGGGTAGGCAGAGGTGTATAGGTAATACCCACACACCCATTTTCCGCCAGTGGTATATTAGGTGCCAACGTGACAGATGGCGAGTCCATCGCCGTTACTCAAGCACGACTATACATACGCCTTTGAATTTCTTCTTAGACGTATGCAGGTTTCCTCTCGATGTTTTCCTTCACCGTAAAGCTCGTGGTGTGACTAATCACTGTACTTAAGTTCAGAAAAACTCATTGGTACAGTCGGGATTCGAACTTGCGACCTTTGCGTCGCAGGCAACTGCTCGAACCACTCGGCCACCACGGCTATCATCACGGCTATTATCACGACAAATACGTCTTTTAATTCCAACTCATCCATAGGTAGGCTTCGATCGATATTTTCCGTCACCGTAAAGCTCGTGGTGTGACTAATCACTGTACTTAAGTTCATAAGACTCTTTGGTACAATCGGAAGCTTGCAATGTTTTTGTTGCAGGCCATTACGGATAAAACGTCTTTGCACTATGAAATGTTTTAAGTGTATAAAGTGGAATAATTATTTATAATAACAACAATTAACAGTATTTACAAAAGACAGTTGTATAACTAACTACTTACAGATTAAATATTTGACCCAAATCGGTATCCCGAGGCAACGTGCCAAGAAGACTAGCAGCATTGCCACGCTGGATAGAAATGCTGATTCTCTGAGCGAGATAATTATGTTCTAGCCTGTCTCAAGAGGTCTCAAATAGACAACACGCGACGTCCTCTATAGTTATAAAATTAATGTTTGTCTGAACGTTTATAGAATCGTAAACGGCTAGCCGACTTTAATGAAATTTTCTGTGTCTTTAGGTGGATTCGAGAATGGTTTAGATTCACTTTGGACCCGATAGGTGTGATCGTATTTTAGGTAATTTTATTTTTCACCCAAGCGAAGCTGGGCGGGGCAGCTAGTCATTTATAAATTAGTATGTATGCATTAGATTGCGCGTTTATTGATTAGACGATACGCTGTACAGTATCATGCTTGCATTAAAGTGAGTGGATAATCGAATTTGATACGATTGAAACCGCAAAGCACAGCACTGTATAATAACGGAAGTAAGTAAGTAAATAATAATTCATACGAGAGAGCAATCCTCCGAGCTATAATGTTTATGGAAGCCTGTTATGGGCGCATACATTAATAATGAATCGTGTGGAGATTACTAGGCAAATTGACTTGGTCTCATACTAAGTAATGCATGTACTACGTGAACTTGGCTAACATTCATTCATATCATTCAAGGAGTTTCCTTTCGCGAACGCTCAGGCTGTGGCTCAGGGCAATGACCTCCCCGAGTCCAGGAGTTCTTCAAGAAGGGTGTGAAAAGATTCCTGCAGGGTCGGCAACGCGCGACTGATACCCCCTGGTGTTGCAAGCGTTGATAGGGCGGCAGTCACCGCTTACCATTAGGCGGGCCGCATGCTTGTTTGCCACCCAAGTGGTATAAAAACACCTTTTGACAGAACTTAACCGGTACGATATACTGTCCGCTTGTACTTGTATAACGGAGAGTGTTCTTATAAATTGTTTGTTATGAAGCCTTCGGCTGCGTTTATTCCGCATTCTTTCTATATGACCTAATTTCCTGACACAATACATAATTTCATAAGCTAGAATAAAAGTCTCGTGTTAAGACTTCGCCCATCCGCAATCAACTCAACCTCTTTCAAGTAAGTCAAACTGGAAATATTTCTCGTTTTCGCTAATGATTACAAAAATCTGTAATTTTTTTAAAAGCTAATGTAACAGTGCCTTCTGTATAATCTCTAGGGATTATTAAGCTTTCATTATATCTCTTACAAAAGGAACTGACATTCTTGACGTCGGAACCTACGTCACTTGTCGGCTGGGAATTCTAATGCCATAGCGATTCGCATTATTTGCTGCTAACCTATGTTTATTAACTTGAATTTACATAAACTATTCAACAAGGCATATTTACTCAATTAAGGGTTGTCGAAGATTATTTATTAAATTCTCGAATGCTGTTAATGAATCATTTCTCATACTAGCTTTACGGTGAAGGAAACATACCACTAAGGTGGGAAACAAGTGCGGCCGCCTGATGGTAAGCGCTTACCGTAACTTATGGACGCTTGCAGCACAAAGGGTCTCGCTCTCGAGTTACCAACACTGTAGTAATATTTTCACATCCTAGTTATAAAACCCCATTCTGAACTTCTAGGAATGACTTCGTTTCAAAGAAAATTCAAAAACATTTATGACCCGTGTATGACGGCGATAAATTCATCATATTTCACTACTACCTATACACCTCTGCCTACCCCTTTGGGGACACTTGTGGGAAGGCGTGAGTGTATATATGAGGATTATATAAAATGTTGATATAATATATGGATAAATTTGCCAGCACTCATTGGGGACGCTTAGTATCAATTGCTACATATTGGGTTTTTCTTAAATACTAAGTATGTTAAAATGAAAATACACCTTGTATACAGCAAATGTAGCGGCGTCTTTTGACAAACATTAATTTACATAATTCACAACGGTGAAGCGAAATCACTGAATAGCTGTGAACCCACGGATCTGCTCTACTTTCACATAACAATAACTTAAAACACAAGTTGCGAACAATCCTGCAACGCGCTAGTGGAGTTCTCTACACAACAGTACATAAGCTTTTGAAACTTTCGCATTTGAAGCCGCATTCAACTCGTGTAGACCATCCCAGAAAGCTAAGCATGATCCTACACTTACCTCGCAACACAATAAAGATGAGATTATTAAGCTGAAATAGAGATTAAAAACCATATGATTCCACATACGCTTTAATATAATATCTTAACGCCATTCCAAAATGGGTCCAGCAACGACCTATTGTCGGGCCTACGTTCGGTTGTTCACCCCATACCTACTATTACCTAGGGTACCTACTATTGCTGTAACGAAAAAATATTGTTATTGTATATGCCTAATGATTTGAAAAGAGTAACCATGGAGTTTTTTGCCGGTTCTTCTCCATGGAAACGATCAACCCAAACCGTGCACCTTTTTCGACGTTTTATAAGTTCCCACCTAGGCCGTTGTGAAATAAAAATATTTTGATTTGATTTGATTTGATTTGGTCCCGAAAGTGGCAATATTCTCTTCCCGCCGCTGATAAAATTAGATACCAATGTGACGGGATGGTGAGTACCAGGTAACAAACGTGTTTGAATTCCTTTTAAAAATAAATACCAGTTTTTTCAGAAGGAAAGCAAACACGGTAAATAGTAACACCGCTAGCTTTACGGTGAAGGAAAACATCGAGAGGAAACCTGCATACGTCTGAGAAGCAATTCAAAGGCGTATGTATAGTCGTGCTTGAGTAACGGCGATGGACTCGCCAACTGTCATGTTGGCACCGAAAATATATCACTGGCGAAAAGTGGGTTTGTGGGTACTACCTATACACCTCTGCCTACCGCTTCAGGGACCCTTGAGCCGTGCTAATATTAAACAAAAAAAAAACCGAGTACTAGTGCGATTAAACATACGGTCGGTCATGTGGACATACAATTTCGAGAGCAAACGCAATACAGATATCGTACCACTTATTGACCGGGAGCTTTCGTAGTTTTATGTAGGAAAATACGAAAAAACGTTGTCCGTCCAAATCGCAGACACAAAACAACGAGCGATACAAAGAAAAAGCACCAAAAATCAAGCCGCAAAAACTTAACAATGACATATTATTACAAAACATGGGGAAGAATGAAAAATGGCCGGCGGACCACGGCCGGTACCACAACGCCAGATTGCGTTAATTTAACTTTCGGTCTCTCATAACGGTTGCGCTATAAATCGCGGTCGCTATTACATTGCCAGCATTTGTCAGCTTCACAAGGTTTCTAGGGTCATAATTGCCTGCAGAGACGTCACTGTATGACTGTCAAACTGACGCTGTGATTAACGTTGTTTTACTACAAATGTCATTTTTGACGCTATAACGTGTCCCACGATCTATTTTTAAATACTATCGGGTGCGTGCTTAAAAGAATTACTTTTTTCTATTGTTTTAGAGATCTTAAACCATCTTTGCATTGTCGCCTTTGCATTATATCAAATGAAACCGGCATATCGGTGGGATAGTGTCAAGGTCAAAAGTCATAGCAAAATTTTCTGTATTTTATATAATACTTATTTGTCCCGTCTACCTTCGCTTGGTTCGTACTCCACAGGGGGTGCCGTTAGCTGTGTTGCTTAAAAATAAAGTGCCTGGCTGGAGGCCTAGGTCTCGCCATTGACCGGTTAAGTAGCAAAAGTTCCCGGAACTCACGCTACGAGAGACAATACAAAAAAAAAAACTACCTTCGCTTGGGTGGAACTATTAAAGCCACGGAGCCAGTGGCGCCAGCTATCGGGTCCAATTGTGGATCTAAACCATTCTCGAATCCACCTGGAGAAACAGAAAATTTTATCAGAATCGAGCCAGCCGTTTACGATTCTGTAAAGGACATACAGACAAACCTTAATTTTTATATCTATAAGTAGTTAAATGGAGAGCTAGCTTTCATTGTGAAGCAGTTGAACGTCGAATTTCCAAACACACAGTCCTAATTATGATATGTAGAAGTACTAGCTGTAGTCCCCGGCTCACCAGCCTATGTATTCAAATACAGTACGTTGTTTGAAAAGAGACAGTGGACAATAGGACAACTCAAGGGACTCGGTAATGTGATATGTACGTATGCATAAACATAGAAAATCATAACCCTTTCTCCAGCGAAAGTTGGGAAAAAATTGCTTACAACAAAGTAATATGTAAAACGCTCCAACTGGCGCTTGATTTGACACACAAAGTGTAATAAAAGCTGTTGACTGTTGAGATCATCGGAAAACTTAAAGCTGAGTACGCCGATCCACACGACACGCTATATGGACCAATCCTTCGCCGTTCAAGCAGTGCGCCTGTGGAACGCCATTGACCATAAGGCAAGCAAAGACATCTCATTCCTTTAAACTACTTGTGAAGGAACATTACCTAAATTCTCTGCAATAATTATAAATAAATATATTTGTATCGACATGTATATATGTATATATATATATATATATATATATATATATAAATTTTATGTATTTAATTTCTTTTAATAAGATGCCGTACACCTCCAACTACCAAATTAATGATCTAGATATTAATGTATTCCATCCAATGGTTGTCTGGAAGAGATCGCCGAGTGCGATAAGACCGCCAATTGTACTTTTTGCCTATGATGTACTATCTAAATTAAATATAGTGTACAATAAAGCATATATAAAAATAAAAAGCACATTATGATGATTGTACGTTCAGAGAACTAATGTAATAAAATTTCTTTCTATTTACATAATATCTAAGTTACGAAGTATCAGATCAGAATACAACGAGAAGCTTACTACTACACGATCATCCAAGTTTTAATAAAAAGCGCAAACCACATGTAAAAACCACCACCAGAGGAACCACGTTCCAACTACCTACCTAGATCAAATCGATCGGACGCTCAAGGACGAGAACGTCAAGAGTACTCGAAACCAACGTTGACGTATGAAGAGACTGATGAATGTGGACGAAGCGAAAGAGGTATGTAAGTCTAGGGAAAACTGGCGCTCTATACTCTCTGCCTACCCTGTTAGGGACTCGGCGTGATGATATGTATGTATTTGTATCTAAAAACTTATACATATACTTCGCCTTGCCGCAAAGTTACCAAAGGGTAAGCAGAGGTGAAAATCCAGTGCATCGTTGGCTCACAAGCACGACAATACCGTCTTCAAAGTTCTTCTCAAACGTATGTAGGTTTCATCACGACCTTCTACTTCACCATAAAGCTCGTGACTAATCACTACCGAGGTGTCACTGTACATAAGATCAGAAAAATCTCAGGTTCTTACAGTTGGTACTCTGTCATCTTTGCCTTGCAGGACTAGAACCACTCGGCCACTACTCCTATATATTTCTTTTTAAGACATATATACATAACGATAATATAACACCCTGTTTGAGAGCACAACAATATGATGGCAGCTAAAGGGCATGGTGCCCTACGTTTTTGGTAAAAACAATTATATATAATAATATAATAATATATCCTCACGCCCACAAGGGTCCCCGAAGGGGTAGGCAGAGGTGTATAGTTAATACCCACACACCCACTTTCCGCCAGAGGTATATTAGGTGCCAACGTGACAGATGGCGAGTCCATCGCCGTTACTCAAGCACGACTATACATACGCCTTTGAATTTCTTCTCAGACGTATGCAGGTTTCCTCTCGATGTTTTCCTTCACCGTTAAGCTCGTGGTGTGACTAATCACTGTACTTAAGTTCAGAAAAACTCATTGGTACAGTCGGGATTCGAACTTGCGATCTTTGTGTTGCAGGCAGTTGCTCGAACCACTCGGCCACCACGGCTATTAAGCAACAGCTTATTATAGTACAGCTGTAACAATTCTATTGTATATCTTAACGGATATATATACCGACAGTATGTAGATATGCAAATGTATAGCAATTGAACCCAAACTATATCCCTCCAAAAAGTCATAACCCTACTAAATTAATATACCCACTAGCATCATATGCGTTTAATAATAAAACATTGCGGTTGTCACTCACACACACCGCGCAGTAATGAAATGCCGGCTACTTCATTAATATTCTGGATTATAACGTATGAAACAACGGATAATGGACCGCAGGGTATAGAACATATTAGTAATAAGCGGAAGCGATATTGCCAAGACACCTAGCGCCATCCCTTGAGGAACAATTTAAACCACAGATTTCTTCATTGAACAGTATCACATCACATCACAGTCTTAATAAAGTCCGGGACTATCAAGAATAGCACGCGAGCAGCGATAAATTGTTACGAGTTTTCCGCTTATCGTACTGGCAGTATAACTGCCACGTAATACGTGGACCACAGTAATTATATTCACAATTATTCATTGCTATTCCACTTATATCTAATACATAATATCAGGGTATATAGGGTACCCTGTGGGGCAGTAACTTAAGAGTGGGACAGGAACTATAAAGAAGGGAACATTTTTGTGTCTGACTTATTCTAACGTTTTTAGGTATACATACATACATATCATCACGCCAAGTCCCTAACGGGGTAGGTATTCATTCTTAAATTTATTACTTAAAAAAATATTAATAAATAAAGGAAACCGACGAGCATGTATAAAGAGACTGATGAATGTGGACGAAGCGAAAGAGGTATGTAAATCTAGAGAGCACTGGCGTGATGATATGTATGTATATGTAAAAATATTTATATTAATTATTATATAATGACTAAACACAGTAAAACTGAATATTATAAATCCGAAAGTTTGCAAGGAGATTTGTTACTCAACCACGTCTGAACGGCTGGCACGAATAAAATTAAATCTAGCTCAGAGTTCGATTATTAGCTGGATTAACACATAGGATATATTTAAACCATACATAATTTCATATTAAACTCGGCTTTAACACCTGTAGTACTATTGGATAATAGCTGGTTATATGTTACTAGCTGTCCCGCCCAGCTTCGCCCGGGTAAAAAGGTAAAATTTCCTGAAACACGATATCAGTTTCACCTACCGGGTCCAATTGTAAATCTAAACCATTCTCGAATCCACCTGAAAACACACAGAAACTTTAATTAAAATCGGTATTTTTAAAATTATTTTTTATGTATTAAGAAGATATGGTGCAAGAACATCGAAAACGTGTGACAGATGTTTTCTCTACTCATCTATCCGTAAGTAATTCTTGAATTGCCATTACAATAACACGTTAAGACCCATTACAACAATAGCTAAGCAACGCGGTAGACTTCCCAGACGGAAGCCCGGTCTACTGGGGACCGCTATGCCAATTGTATGATGACAGAAAGGTAATGATCCCAGCGAAGGGAGCGTGGTGGGTCCTTTTCATTGGGTTTTACAAGCCATGAATCCGATATCGTATCGCTTTGGCAAATTTACCGTGAACCATCAACCAGTCGAGGTTGTGATTCGCGTTGCTGATATTGTAATAGATACCACGGCTTAATATTAATGTTTCAGTAAAGAGAACCAGTGAATGCAACGCTAATACAAACTATACACATATATGTATATAAACTAATTGTACACGCTGAAGCGAGGCACATTGAGGATACATGTTTGAATGCCATTAATAAACATATACTCATACGTAAAATAGATGAAAAAAAATCCATAAGCGTATATTTTTAGAATGTAAATTTTAGCTCAATCCGTGCAATTTTTTTCGCGATTAAAGCGTACACAAGCCAACTCAATATTTTGTATTTATGTATGTTATTTAGATATTGAAAGTGTGATTATTCACACCACGAGCTTTACGGTGAAGGAAAAATCGAGAGGAAACCTGCATACGTCTGAGAAGAAATTCAAAGGCGTATTGCGGTCGTGCTTGAGTAACGGCGACGGACTTGCCATCTGTCACGTTAGCACCTAAAATATATCTCTGGCGGAAATGGTGTGTGGGTAGGCTACCTATACATCCCTGCTACCCTTTGGGGACCCTTGTGGGAAGGCGTGAAGATTTATATATAACATTTCAAGAGTAACACGTATGAAACGATTGATGAACTAGTAAGTTTAGAGTGGAAAGTATAGCTCCACGTGGTAATTTATGGTATGAAGTTTGTATAAATATTATAATGAGTATCCAATCCGATGTCAGTACCACACGCCCATCCCTAACGACGACCCTTAATGGCAGGATAACGACAAATAATCCGCACCGATCAACGCCATATCTCATAAATTATTCATATAACAATTAATATCAGATCGTCAGAGCGCCGTCGACAGGTGTCTGAGATAGATTAGATTTTGTTCAAACCGACAAATTTAATGAATAAAGTTTCTGTAAAATACCCTTTGAATGCGTCTCACCAGTTGTCCTCGTGAATTAATTCCACCCGTGCGTTCTACCTCCTTTGACGTTCAATAATATTTTAACCACACTTTATTATACGTTTTATCTATCGGTTCATATTCATGGCAAGGAAGGTAGGACCATGTTCATACAATTATGTTGCATGCACTATCAGGCGGACCACATGCTTGTTTGCCACCAGTGTGGTATAAAAAAAAAGGGGGGAGCATATTCATTGTCATGCATAGCTTCCATTCATATATAAGGGTCCCATAAGGGGTAGAGAGGCGTATAGGTGGTACCCACACACCCACTTTCCGCCAGAGATTTATTTTAGGTACTAACGTGACAGATGGCGAGTCCATTGCCGTTACTCAAGCACGACAGCGCATACGCTTTTGAATTACTTCTTAGACGTATACAGGTTTCCTCTCGATGTTTTCCTTCACCGCAAAGCTCGTGGTGTGACTTATCTCTGTGCTTAAGTTTAGAAAAACTCATTGGTACAGTCGGGATTCGATCTTGCGATCTTTGTGTTGCAGGCAACTACTTTTGCAATTCGTTTACATTCGTTACGTTACTTTAAATATTGTCTTTAAGATGGATATTACATACATACATACATATCATCACGCCAAGTCCCTAACGTGGTAGGCAGAGAGTATAGAGCGCCAGTTCTCTCTAGACTTACATACCTCTTTCGCTTCGTCCACATTCATCAGTCTCTTCATACATGCTCGTCGGTTTCGAGTACTCTTAACGTTCCCGTCCTTGAGAGTCCGATCTATTTGATCCAGATAGTTGGAACGTGGCCTTCCTCTGCCTCTTCTTGCACACACTTTTGCTTTGTATATCTGTTTCGTCAATCTTTCTTCACTCATCCTTTCTATGTGTCCAAACCAACGTAACATGCCTTTCTTCATCTTTACAATCACGCCCTCATTCACGCCAGTTGATTTGCGAATCTCTTCATTGCGGATTCGATCTAATATCGTTACGCCGCACATTTTTCGAAGAGATCGCATCTCGACTGCATTCAAGATATTTTCATACTTCCTCTGACATACCCAGGATTCGCTGCCATACAATAAGGTAGGTACCAATATCGCGTTGTGGACAGCAACTCGAGCATTCTTGCTCAGACTTTTACTGCCCATCAACGCCGACATGGCTCCATTCACCTTATTTCCGGCAGTTATTCTTCTTTCAATATCTTTTTCATACTTTCCATCTCGTGTGAACATGCTTCCAAGATATACAAATTCATTCACTTGCTCTAGAATTTGCCCATTTACCGATATTACACACTCGGTCACTTGTTCATCTCTTTCGAATACCAGAACCTTAGTCTTGCCAGCGTTTAGGCGCAGCCCCTTCTTTTCACATTCTTCTTTCATTATGGTAACTAGTGACTGCAGTTCGCCCTCTGATGACGCCAGTAAAACCGCGTCATCGGCGTATAGTAGGCAGTTGACCACTAAGTTTCCCATTTTCACTCCACATCCGTTCGTTCTTAGTGCTCTCAGACAGTTATCTAGATATATAATGAACAGCCAGGCAGACATGATACACCCTTGTTTGACCCCCGACTTCACATCAAACCAGGGTGACATCTCATCGTTAACCCTAACGCACGCCTCGCTATCACTATAGAGTGATTTCACGGCATGCAGTAGGGAACTGCTCACTCCATATCCAGGCAACACGTCCCAGAGTTCCTTTCGTACGACTCTATCAAATGCCTTCTCTAAGTCGACGAAAGCGCAGAAAACCCTTTGGTTAATATCCAAAAACTTTTCCGCGATTCCGCGAAGCGAGAAGGTTTGATCCATACATCCTCTTCCTGGTCTAAATCCACCTTGGGATTCCCAGAGAAACCTTTCGGATCGCTCTTGCATTCTTATCGTCAGGATCTTCGTGTACACTTTACTAGCTAAGCTGACCAAGCTGATGGCTCTGTAGTTGGAGCAGTCCAATCGTGATCCCTTTCCTTTATAGAAAGGCACGATGACTGCTCGCCTCCAGTCGTCCGGAACATCACCCTTTTCCCAGCAAAGATTGCATAGCAAATAGATGACGTCCCAGACCGCTGGTCCACCGTACTTGATCATCTCAGCCGTAATCCCATCTATCCCCGCAGCTTTTCCACATTTCAGACTTCTTATCGCACTTACAATCTCTCCCATACTTATTTTATCCGCTATAGGATCCTCGACAGATTCTGTTGGAGGCAGCTCTATGAGTAGATCAGCGACATCATCATCATACATATCTTTGTAGAATTCACTCCATCGCCTGAGGACGTCAGTTTTGTCAGTAAGTATGTCATTGTCCTTCGAAATAATCACATTCATCCTACTACTGGCTGTAACACAATTTCTGGACTTCTTAACTTCTCTCCAAAAAAGTTTTGCATTGTCCTTGAAATTATGCGACAGTTTTTCGTCTACAGTCATTTGGAACCTCTCACGCTTCTGAGCTATTATCTCTTTCGTACGATTTTTTTGCAGGCGATATTTTTCTTTCATCTTTTCTTTCATACTTTCACTTGAGCTGGACATAGCCAAAATGTCTTGCCTTGCATCCTTCTTCTTTTTAACTTCTTCTTTCACTTCATCATCCCACCAACCATCGCCATTTTTGGTTGTCCGCCCTTTCGACATGCCACAAACCTCTTTCGCGGCGCATAAAATGCTGGACTTAAGGAACTGCCAACAAACATCGACACTCTCAAACACATCTTTCGGTGGACAGGCTAGCTGTTCAGATACCCTTTCTTGATATCTGTCTCTAATAGCCGCATCTTGAAGCCTCCAGCTTTTGATGCGGTCTGCGACTGCAGAACAGGGACCCCCAGCGCGGGATCGCCAGCCCGCGAACAGACCTCTTATCCTAGTTATAACTAGGAAGTGGTCCGTTCCCAGGTCAGCTCCCCTATATACCCTGGTGTCCATTACCTGTGTTCTGAGTCGCTGATCTATTAGAAACAGATCTATCATGCTTCGCTCATTTTTCCGTTCCCATGTATACTGATGAATCCTCTTGTGGTCGAACATGGTGTTCGCCACAAAAAAGTCTCTCTCCATGCATACATCTAATATCAGCTTGCCTGCCTCGTTCACTCTCTTATCACCATACTTGCCGAGTACTGCCTCGTAATCCTTACGGGCTGTCCCGACCCATCCATTCAGATCACCACAAATAATCAGCTTTTCATTCCCTTCTTTCGTCTCTAGAACATTACTCACACATTCCCAGAACTTATTCAGGTCGCAAGTGTCCGCTGAGGCCACCGGAGCATACACCGCGACTAAAAATAGTCGGGTAAGGCCTATTTTAAAGCGAGCCCAAATAAGTCTGGGGCTCACCGCATCATAACATATCATACATTCTGCCAAGCGGCTGGATAGTAGAATTCCCACTCCCTGGCAGGCGTGCTCGGTGTTTGCCACTCCTGACCACAGCACTAAACTCCCGCCCGGGAGCTCGTCTACTCCACTACCCTTCCGCTTGGTTTCAGACAAGCACACAACATCTAACTCGCTCTCTGTCATAACATCGATCAATTCGTTCATCTTATCAGCCATACCTCCTCTTACATTCCATACACCCATCCTACACTCCACACTCCACTTCCCGCCGTGAGGCACTCCGCGTGATGGGTGGCGGTCCCCATCGCCGCATGGATATTAAAAGCATAGAAAGGTGTGAAGCTATCAGAAAACAACAAACGTATGGTAAAACTCATATAAAATTCAATTGTGCCGAAGTGGTTACCTGGCGTGCCTCTGATTACGGCGCGATATACAATTCTGACTGACCGGTTGGTGTAGGGGCAAGTTAATGGGAGCTATTTTTAATTAACCCATTTTGACGTAAGCCGAATCGTAAGTCGAATTTGCCAGTTCTAAGCTTAGTGTGTTTTTTTACAACTGGGTTTTTCTGAATGTACGAACGGCTTACGGTGATGGAAATTGGTGCCTTCCCACAAGGGTCTCCGATGGGGTAGGCAGAAGTGTGTAGGTGGCTCACATATGAACTTTCTACCAGAGATATATTTAAAGTGCCGACGTGAAAGATGGCGAGTGCAGTTTTAAGACTCTTGACGTTCCCATCCTTGACTGTATTTATTTATTTTTAATTTGTTTGTCGTTTTGAAAACAGATCAAAATTAAGTTATGAATAAACTTAATAATTATATTAGTAAATAATTTAAACATTTGGACAAGCTTGCTTAAATGCTATGTTCGTTATCTGTGTCTCGACAACCACAGCTTTTTTAATCCAAATCGTATTTTTTCTTATACCATAAAGTTTGCAACATTATTCATGATAGAATATCTTCTTTGAGACCATAAATAATCATCAAGTCGGAGCCAATAACATACATCAAGCGCCTACCTATTCCGATTCAAATCCCAACACTCCTGACAAATGTAACTTTGACAAACGTCATAATTTACGGGCCCAGTGTACTTTACACGCAAAAACTTGGGCCCAAAACAAATATATCATTCGAGTCTTGAGTCCCAGAGGTGGCGACCTAAATCTCCGTTATTAATGAGGTAAGTTTTAATTGTGTACACTGTCCAAGTTTATAAGGTGTTAGTGTGTAGCCGACCTTATAAACAACACATGTGTAAGCTTGGCGTCAGGAGATTGCAGGGATGTCAACGTGCGACTCATATTCGGTGTTGGGTTGGTGTTGCAATCGTTCTTCGGTAAACGCTTACCATCGTCATACGCCGGCCGTCTGGTCTAGTGGTTAGAGCTTTTGACTCCGAAGCTTGAGGTCGCGGGTTCGATTCCCGCTGAGGGCAAATATTTGTGTGATCAACACGAATATTTGTACCTTTGTCCTGGATGTTCTATGCATTTATGTATCTGTGAAGAGAAGGCAGAGATGCAACAACACCCTCTTTTTGCCGAGATTGTATTTAGGTGTTTGTGTGTCCGATGGCGAGTCCTCCGATACAGTCGGGCTTGAGCGTCTGTACAAGTCTTTGTTAAAGTTAAACTTTTTATTTTATTTAATCTTGTCCTTAAGTCAAATGCAGACCTACGAAGTATCAAACCTACGATATAACTTTGCAGGTGATTCTTTAAACCGCTTATCTTATTTGATCATCAACTTATTTAATATTGGTGTATTTTAAATGCTAAGCAAGTGTGAAGTTGCCCTTAGGTTAAATATTTTGTTGGATTTTGTTATATTTGATGAACGAAACCATACATCTGAAAATTCTGCGAAATTCGGCAAACGAGTCATGTTTTGTATTTGTGGATGTTGCCTTTCTCATCGTCTGCTTTTGTTCCCCTATAATCATAATATTTATACTGTATTGTACATTTATATATTCGAAAATGGTGTGGATAATCTATACTAATATTATAAAGAGGAAAGATTTGTTTGTTTGTTTGTTTGTAATGAATAGGCTCCGAAACTACTGGACCGATTTCAAAAATTCTTTCACATTTGGAAAGCTACATTATCCCCGAGTAACATAGGCTATATTAAATTGGACCGGATAGGTGGCGCTGCGATCGAGTTTCAAGAATTTTACCTTTTTACCCGGGCGAAGCTTTCTGTGTCTTTCTGTGTGTCTTAAGCTAGATTCGAGAATGGTTTAGATTTACAATTGGACCCAATAGGTGGCGCTGCGATCGTGTTACGGGCAATTTAACTTTTTCACCCGAGCGAAGCTGGGCGGGACAGCTAGTTGGTGACTATATTGGAAAGAAAAGATATAAGAGACTAGCGGTCCGTCCCGGCTTCGCTCGGGTGGACATATTTTTTTTTATATAAGAAAATAATATAGCTTATGGCACTCAAGGTGAATGTATCTTTCCAATGGTGAAAGAATTTTTCAAATCGGTCCTGTACTTTTTGAGTCAATTCGTTACAAACATACTTGCATAAAATCTTTCCTCTTCATTTAACTATATGAGTATATATTATAGATATAGTTATCATATTTAGGCCATGGTGGCCGCATACTGTATATAAGTTAAGAAGAAATTGTACAATGAGGATTCGACTTTGCATCTTTGCAGTAAAGACGACAAGTCTACCACCAGTCCTCTTATTATTTTCAATTATCTCTGGATGAAGTCAAATATGCTTTACATTGGTTGATTTAGAGGTAATTTTCACCAGCTATCTCATTTGCGGTGTAATAAGGTATAAAGCTGGTTTAATTATAAAATAGCGTAGTCAGACCTCAGACAGACAAATAATTGGTGTAACACTCATGAGCTGTGCTGATTTCAGGCAAATATCTCATACGCTACGAGAGATGATGCTCAAATTAAATTTGTTAGTATAATAAAGGTTAAGATACTTAGCGTATATATTGAACTTTAATTTGCATACACTTTAAACAAATAAATAAGAAATAATAATAATAATGCTAATTTTCTTTATTGTACAAACACACACATCTACAAAACAAATAGTAATGACAAAAAAAAAGAAAGAAAAACTTGTAGTAGGCACAATAGGCGGCCTTATCGCAAAAGCGATTTCTACCAGGCAACCAGTGTAGAGAGAGATAAGAAACAGAGAAAGAAAATGTAGGTGTGACAGTTTAGTGTATGAATAGGCAATCTAAATAAATAAATACGAAACAAATACTTACTTAATATACATACAATAACATATACATAAATAAAAAAAAATAATAGTGTTCAAATAAAAACTTTTTGAAGGAAATTATTGTGTGTGCAAGTCTGATGTTCTGGAGCAGCGAGTTCCAAAGGCGGACAGCTTGCACAGTGAAAGACTTAGAATTGGAAGAAGAGGTGAAGGTAGGAGTGTTAAGTTTAAATAATGACGCAATTTATTGTACGATAAGGTATTTTTTGTATGTCAGAGAAAGCATGAAAAGATCATAAATGCAGTCGAGATGCGTTCCCTTCGGAATCTCGCCGCCTACGGGTACTCTGCAACTCTAATATTATTTAAATAACCCCACTCAGTCCAGCACAGTTCCATAGCTCGCGAATCAGCAACGTCCTGACCAGATATCCGAAACCCACAAGGGGTACCCATAGCTGTGTTTCCTTAACCAATCGCTGGGCTTTTGGGCTCGCAATTGTTTGGTTAAGTTCCCGGAACTCCAGGACAATAAACAAAAAAAGTGTGTGTCAGCTCCGACGCACGACTGGAGTTTACTCCTTACGAACGTTTATAAAATAAATAGATTAGTTAATAAGGGTAAATGAATGTATTTCTTATATTACTTAGAGTATGCATGACACATCTATAGATTGATTTTTATTCATTGAGTAATTTTCTCAATTTTGAAATAAATATCAATTGATATAAACTTATATTTATATCAATTATAAATAAAATAAAAAAATTACGATAAAACCTCCGCAAGTTGACAGTTGTTGTAGGTTAATATCAGGTTAATACAATATACAATTGAAAGTAAATATTAACATTAATTACATCACCATTCTGTTATTCTCGTTGCCATGGAGAGTACGAGAGCACCAAAAACGTAACGCTGTCATTCATCAGTAGATTTTACCTCTCATATTTTTCTCATACCGGGCGCCTTATATATGAAAATCGATTCTTAAGGAGTAAACTCCAAAAAAAACGTGTTTCACTCGGGGACTGGCACGGTCAAGCTATTGCATAGCATTTTGTATCAACTTATGCACTACACGTATATACTTTCCCACAAACAGCTGCTTACGTACTAGGCATGCCTTTTAAGTTCTGTCGTTTCCATATTTTCCGGCAGTTTTGAATTTGGAACTGTTCTATATTCGAATGTGTTTACATTTTGAAGGTTTTATTTTCGTTACGGAATTTCTTGATTCGGTCGCCGCGCTCAAAGCCCGCGAAAAAACAATACAATAGCTTAAAAACCGTAACGATGTAACGATTTTAATACTGTGACTAATGTTGAATCATGAAATAATGGATGTTTCATCTCATTTGCTTAAATTTGCAACGGAGCTAGCGCTACAAATTGGTAATGATCGTTCGCAGTCCAATAAAATGTTATTCCTACACAGAAAAATACATAATCCACAAGAAACCCTCATCAGCTGTAATTAAACTGGCCCCGCGGACCCCTAAAGAGCGCAACAAAAGTTCATTAATCAGGAATATTCACCATAATTTTCTTTACAGCAGAAAAATGGGCAAAACAACGGCCGACCAGAATCCAGTGGGCACATTAAATTGGCTGGTAAAAGCGGATTGCCTTTGGTTTATTAGTGGGCTAATTTGATTTTATGTCGACCTACTGCGGTCGCCGGTCGTGACTGGAAAAGTAAACAAATGAGCCACACTGAATTGGACAAGACCGATTACACTGCCACGATACGACGACGTGTCGTATTAGGCATATTGTCGTTGTCGTGTCGTGACTTTAAATTACCCTTATAATACAAAGAAAGATCTCGCACTGCGCGGTTCGAAAGGAGTTTTCTTCCGCGAACGCTCAGGCTGTAGAATGAGCTTCCCGTTGAGGTTTTCCCTGGAGAGTACAGCATGGAGTTCTTCAAGAAGAGTGTGAAATATTCCTGCAAGGTCGGCAATGCGCGAGTGATACCCCTGGTGTTGCAAGCGTCCATAGGTGGCGGTAACCGCTTACCATCAGGTGGGCCGCATGGTTGCTTGCCCCCCAAGTGGTATAAAAAAGAACGCCTAAGGGTTATATAGGGGTAATACCACCCTTCTTTCACGGCACTTATAACCATTATCGGGTTGTTTTAGTAATCCTGATATTCCCTACATATGATGGTAACGTAACATACTAGTAGATTACGGTAAAGGGTACTTTTATCAAAACCTGCGCTACTACACTGAAGTACCTTCATCCATTCATTATCATCACGCTCCCTAACGAATAGAGAGCCAGTTCTCTCTAGACATACATACCTCTTAACTACCTTAATATTGCCGTCAAATAGCTTTCAATTGAAAAGATAATTTCGGACCCGAGAAAAATGCAAATGAATTTATGCATGACGTATACATAAATAATTTTCCTTAATATATATAGGTAACTATATGTCTATTTAATAAAACAGTAACAACAATTAATAATATTTACAAAGAACAGTTGAAGCTAACTACTTACAGATACAATATTTGTCCCAAATCGGTATCCCGAGGCAACGTGCCAAGAAGACTTGTATAACGTAAGGTAACTAACTATATTGTATAACGCATTGATAGATTGATTGAATATATATATATATATATAGGATAGGATATATATATATATCCTCACGCCTTCCCACAAGGGTCCCCGAAGGGGTAGGCAGAGGTGTATAGGTAATACCCACACACCCACTTTTCGCCAGAGGTATATTAGGTATTGAATATAAAGGTATAAAAACATATATATCATCACGTCGAGTCCCTAACGGGGTAGGCAGGGAGGATAGAGCGCCAATTTTGTCTAGACTTATATATACCTCTATGTATGTGTACCTCTTTCGCTTCGTCCACATTCATCAGTCTCTTCATACATGCTCGTTGGTTTCGAGTACTCTTGACGTTCCCGTCCTTGAGTGTCCGATCGTTTTTTATCCAGGTAGTTGCAGCGTAGGTATAAAATATTTTCGAAAATCGCATCAAAGTTTACTAAGCTTGTCATCAACCTTAAAGGTGTCGTGGCATTAGATATTATGCAATATTAAACTTTATAGCATCTGTTTCTAGGCAGAAATGTGAACTCTATTTATATGGTCATACAAGTGTCATTGCAACTGCACTGTATGACATATTTGCTTTTGATGTGAGCAATAATGAGAACAAATATGATTAGCATAACTATTTAGTGACTAGCTTATGAACGCGGCTTCGCCCGCCTGAAGTTCGAAAAAGTAGCTTATGTATTTTCCTGCTAGAATCGGTTCAGCCGCTATGCCGTGAAAGAGCATCATACTTTATAATATTAGAACGTAAAATTTTCGAAATTAAAAAAAAAATAGCCTATGTCCTATTCCTAGGTATAAGCCATCACGATTTCAACTTTCAGCCAAATCGGTTCAGTCGTTTGGCCGTGAGAGAACCGCAAACATCCAAACTTACAAACTTTCACATTTATAATATTAATAAGAAGTAAGATAGGATATTAGTAAGATTAGTAAATATTTTTTATTATCAGATCAATCAATGCAATTGCTGTAGCCGAGCCGGTCGTGGAAGTCGAGCGGTACTACAACACAAAAATTGGAAGTTCAAGCCCCGACTATAGCAATAGTCCTAGCAACTTAAGTACAGTGATTAGTCCCAGCACGAGCATTACGGTGGAGGACACGTCGAAAGGAAACCTGCATACGTTTGAGAACAAATTCAAAGACTTATGCATGATCGTGTTTGAGTAAAACAGCCTTTGACTCGCCACCTGTCACGTTGGCACCTAGAATATATCTCTGGCGAAAAGTGGGAAAAGTGACGTAGGCAGACTACGATACGACTCTCGCCAACCCCACTGCTGCTGGTGAATGGCCAATGAATTCCTACCAGCCACCGCTACCGAATCGTATCGCTGTCGAGTCGGTGGCTCGTGTTCGTTTTGCTCTAGCCGCCCATCATTCCATCAAAAAAATAGCCCATCCTCAACCCCCTAACCTCTAAAAACCTAGTGATCTCTTCACTTACATCTAAATATGCATATCTATCCGAGGATCAGTGTTAATGTCTGCGACAATCCATAACTGCTGTATTTATTTTGTACCTAACAATTTTTAACGCTTTTAAATATACTTTTATAAATAAAAAATACATCTAATTGTTATATTAGAAGAGGACATTCTAATTTGCTAGCTCAGCGTAATGATTCATGTACATAGATTCTGCCTAGAGTAGGTATAATAATTATGTTCCGAAACAGTTCTGCTAAACATACGTGTTTTCAAATCCGTCTAGATTTTCTTTACCTGAACGAAAATCGATTTTATTTTCGCTAGAAATTGAAACTTACTAGTAAAACCCACGGAGCTCATGATATATGATGTCGGGTCCGCAGAGGTCATATCCGGGCATTAGAATAAATGTTCCACATAGGTCTGTACGAAGTATTTTAGTATACTCCAGTTCAGATAGAAAATCATATCAATATTTTGTTTTCTATTTTTTTTTAAAGAATTCCCGGTCATGTGAAATAAATGTTGAGTCTACAGATGTGAAACGAGGTTATCTGTCGTTTGGAATTCTGAATCTGTAATAACGTATATATGTGCGGTAGAAAAGAAAGACACAAAGATCGCAAGTTCGAATCCCGACTGTACCAATGAGTTTTTCCGAACTTAAGTACAGTGATTAGTCACACCACGAGCTTTACTAAGAGCTTGAGTAACGGCGATGGACTCGCCATCTATCACCTAATATACCTCTGGCGGAAAGTGGGTGTGTGGGTATTACCTATACACCTCTGCCTATCCCTTATATAAAATGCACGATTTTTGAGTTAGTTTGAATTAGTAACTGAATTTAGTTCAACAAGTACAAAACATCACGACGACTCCCTCGTGGAGTAGATGAAAAGAACAGAGCGCCAGTTCTCTCTAGCCTTACAGACCGCTTCATCCACGTGCATCAGTCTCACGCTAGTCAGTTTCGAGTACACTTGACGTTTCCATCGTTGAGATCGGCTTTGTCTTAAAAACCTGGTCTTCCTGTGCCTCTTATACGGACTTAAAATAAAACACAGTAATAATATATATCTTAAGTACAGTGATTAGTCACACCACGAGCTTTGCGGTGAAGGAAAACACCGAGAGGAAACCTGCATACGTCTGAGAAGCAATTCAAAGGCGTATGTATATTCGTGCTTGAGTAACGGCGATGAACTCGCCATCAGTCTCGGCACCTAAAATATATCTCTAGCGGAAAGTGGGTTCTACCTATACACCTCTGGCTACCCTTTCGGGGAACGTTGTGGGAAGGCGTGAGTAATTACATCAAAGTCACTATATACAAAACTCAAAACAGGGGAATATCGCATGTATGCCAATATTAATAAGACCCTTAATAATTTTAATGAAAATGAAGACGTAAATTCATGTACGCTCCATTCGAATTACGTCATAACCGTAATCTGCCCAACCTTTTCGCCTAAGAGTACCCTTTATGGCGTTTCTTAGGTCATTAGGCAGTTAATTTAATTACTCTCCCGGCATTCTACGGACAGACCGCCGTGGTCAGAATCTCATTAAATTTGCAACGAATTAATTTACTGACGGTCAGGGATACACGTAATCTAATAAAGTTAAAGTGTCGGCAGAACAGCCAACCGACTTTTGTAATGATTACTTTTAAAGTGATCGTTGAGGGCTATCTTTGGCATTTTTTATTTATTTTTTTACTTGTATCTTTACGCACCCACAAGGGTCCCCGAAGGATTAGGCAGGGGTATAGTCAATACCCACACACCCACTCCGCCTGAGATAAAATATTTTAGGTGCCCACGTGACAGACGACGAGTCCATCACCATCACTCAAGGACTATACATACGCCTTTGAAGTTCTTCTCAAACGTATGCAAGTTTCATTTCGATGTTTTCCTTCACCGTAAGCCTCGTGACTAATCACCGTACTTAATTTCAGAATAAAATATTGTTATTATTTTTAATCAAAAATAATATCTACAATGATGCTACATTTTCATTTGCATTCCATGAACAGTTATTAGCGGAAGTAAATTGAAAATGCTTGGAATTCAACACCATACTTTTTTTACAATTCAAAACGTATAACTTAAATAAGGAAACTTTTATGAAAAGATTCCTTTGTAATGAGGAAATTATTTTTAAATGACATTCGTTTTATTATCATTATTAACTAGATATGCCATGCGGTTTCACGTGTGTAAAATTGAATTTTTTTCTGGAATAAAACACATATTTTATCTGTTTTCGTAACATTTTTCATTAATGCCTCGCGCCCATTTGTCGTAGCATAATGTTATGTAGCTTAGAGCCTTCCTCATTAGGCGAGCTATCTAATACAAGAGACTTTTCAAAATAAGATTAATACTTCCTGAGATTAGCATCAGCAACATTATATACATCAGCAATCCCTTGGGAAGTTTCTGTGTATACAATTTATTGTTTTATTGAAACATTAAGAAATACTTTGTCTCTTTGTGTGAAACCTGAATTTGAATATGGTATTTCTTTAATTTCTACAAACGCTTGTCAATTAAAGATGCATAGAAATATGAAGCTTAAGGACGTGCAATCGGTTGTGAAAATGTAACATAGAAAATAATTCAAAGTAACAAATAGAATGCTCGTATATTATGAATTCAATGATTCCAGTTCATTCATCATCGCACTTCAAACGTCACTCACGTATACAAAGGCACACCGCCCAACGCGGCGCCCTTTATGCCTTTTCTCCGACCCATAAATGCTCACTAGCATTTTACTACCTTTGCGTTAACCCTTTCGTTCCTACTTCTAGAGGTATTCATACGACATAAACTTACATGCCCAGTCTATTATCAACCGCGTATAATCATGCCTTCCTCGTGAACTATACGGTTTCAGGGGTCTTGTACACTGGTCATACGTATTGCCTTTTAAGGAAAAGGTATGACCCACTTTTTCCAACGTTTAAGGGCGAGCAATAGATTAGTACTGAGGAAAATATTCGCACGTGAACATATGAATGTTATTGCCTGAATATATTCGACGGCTCAATAGCCTTGCATTCTGCGATCGCCTCATATTCGTTCCGATTCAATAGAGCTGTTTATTTATGACGATCAAATTTTATATCAGCTGTTCAATCGAAATTAAACTTTCGATGTTGAATGTAAGGGTCCAAATAGAAGTGGTTGTACATTTCCCAATCAGTGTTCTATTTAGAACATAGATTTATGGAGATCCATTTTTTGCGGAATCGTTCTCGGCTACACATTGTTAGAAAGGCAAGAGGGATTTATTATGTAGGTCATGAAAATATATTACGAGGTCAGAAAAAGAAATTGTCGTTTAGTCTTATAGATGTGTCAATTTATTTACTTACACCAATTTCAGTTCACTTACATATATACAAAATTTTCAATTAATATATCACAATCAAATTAGCGACGAGAATATAAATAAATTCTAGTTACACTCACTTAATGTATTTCTTATTATATTCGATTAGAACTCACGCTATGAGTTCTAGTAGGAATGTATTATATAAAAAAATCACAATTTGAACTCTATTCCTCTACCAAGTAAAGTTCATTGTGCTAAAACATAAAAAGCTAAATGACATAAGTATGTAAGCTCACATAAATAAGAAATAGAAAAATTTGATTTTCCTACATCAGTAAACAGTTATGACAAAATCAAAATTAAGATGGAGTAGAGGAAAAAAGCGGCTGAATTGTGGGTAGCCCGAGACGCGAGAGCGGAGGCAGGGTTACGGACACACGCACGAAATTCGTGGTAGTCTGCTCTGGTGATCGCACAGAAGTGGACGTGAGCACACGCCGCGTCGCACTCTGCCACGTCGGTTGCATGACGTACACGCAAGGCTGTTAGATACCTAGACAGAAGAATATAAAAAATATTAACATACTTATTTAATTAAGTAACAAAAATTAGTTATATAAATAACAGCGAATCCTGGGTATGTCAGAGGAAGTATGAAAATAGCTTGAATGCCGTTGAGATGCGATCTCTTCGAAAAATGTGCGGATATTAGATCGAATACGCAATGAAGGGATTCGCAAATCAACTGGCGTGAATTAGGGCGTGATTGTAAAGATGAACAAAGGCATGTTACGTTGGTTTGGACACAGAAAGGATGAGTAAAGAAAGATTGACGAAACAGATATACAAAGCAAAAGTGTGTACAAGAAGAGGCAGAGGAAGGCCACGTTCCAACTACCTGGATCAAATCGATCGGACGCTCAAGGACGGGAACGTTACGAGCATGTATGAAAAGACTGATGAATGTGGACGAAGCGAAAGAGGTATGTAAGTCTAGAGAGAACTGGCGCTCTATACTATATATCTGCCTACCCCGTTAGGGACTTGGCGCGATGATATATATGTATGGTTGTATTTAATTACATAAAAAAGCCGTGGAGGTTCGAATAGTTACCTGTGACACAAAGATCGCAAGTTCAAATTGCGATTGTACCAATTATTTTTTCTAAACTTAAGTACAGTGATTGGTCCCGAGGTTTAAACATCGTGAGGAAATCTGCATACGTCTGAGAAGCAATTCAAAGGCGCATTTATAGCCATGCATGAGTTACGGTGATGGACTCGCCATTTGTCACGTTGGCACCTAAAATATATCTCAAGCGGAAAGTGGGTGTATGGGTACTACCTATACACCTCTGCCTTACCCTTCGGGAACCCTTATGGGTAGGCGTGAGGATATATTTTTTGTTGGTAACAGTTTTAATAAAAATATCACATTTAAAGATCCCCTACTACCCCATATTATCAAGAGTACTGAGGGAAGAAGGGAATAAAAGAAGAAATAGTTAATAGCCGCTTTATAACTCGTCAACCTTCCGCCTTCAGTCCATACATCCACATTCTTCATTCTCTCTTCATCTACTCACTTAGAGAACATTCCTCGGTCATGATGATTCCGTATCCTTTCAGCTAACGCATCCAGCGACGTCGCGCTCACTTCCCTCAAGCCGTAGTACTGAGTCAAGTTGTACTCAATTGCCCAGTGGAGTTCTCCTCTTGTATTTGTTACGTCTAAGTAATACTGCGTGTAATCTAATACCTGAAGAAAGAGACGAATATAGTTTTAGCGCAAGAGAGAAAGTGAGAGCATCATTTGTCGATTGATATGGACAATGTACCTTTCCAGTATTTGAGTCGAATTTGTAAAGTCTTAGGCCAGGGTTTGATATGCTGCCAGCACCTCTCGGAGTGACTGATGGGGCTAATAACGCCCAGGATACTGGACGACCTAAAGGACAATACTCTAGTAAATATACATCAAACACATAGTGACGTCATTAAAAAAAACTTTGAACACTATGATTAAGACGTTGTCTATGGTTTTTTAAACCCAGAGCTATGACGCATTACTATTCCAAATTAAACGTTTATGCGATAAGGTCTTGTTGATTCCCGTACGAGAAATAAATAAAAAAAATATTTATAGAGAATACAGTGCTATTTTAAAATTAGAAGAAATTATCATAAATTAGTTAACAGATGTATCTATAAAAAATACAAGTTCTTCATAACCTCACCTTCACTATAGATAAGTCTGAATGTGTCAGCATGTCGGTGGCCGTAGAACTGACCCGCGATCACATCACTGAATCCCCGGATGACGTGCAGGAGCCTGGCGTTGGCCGTGGGTGTCAGCTCGCCTCCGCCAGCAGCCGTGGAACTTCCAGCATTGTGGCGCTCCTCCACCCCTGGACCCGCATGGGCTACCAGGTATACCTTAATAAAATAGATAAAAAGGCCTGTATTTCGTTAAGGATAAGCCGTGGTGGTCGAGTGGTTTCGAGTTGCCTGCGACGCAAAGATCGCAAGTTCGAATCCCGACTGTACCAATGAGTTTTTCCGAACTTTAGTACAGTGATGAGTCACACCACTGGCTATACGGTGAAGAAGAACATCTAGAGGAAACCTGCATACGTCTAAATAGCAATTCAAAGGCGTATGTATAGACGTGCTTGAGTAACGGCGATGGACTCGCCATCTATCACGTTGGCACCTAAAATATATCTCTGGCGTAAAGAGGGTGTGTGGATACTACCTATACACCTCTGCCTACCCCTTCGGGGACCCTTGTGGGAAGGCATGAGGATATGTATGTACAATGTTGGTATTTGTTTATTAGTGTTTAGATAGTTGTTAGTATTTTGTTTATTGTCTAAATGTCAGTAAGAGTTAGTTTTTGTTATTGGATATGGATTCCTCCTGGGACGAAGGCCTCCTCCAGCCCTTTCCACTCATCTCTGTCTTTGATAGTTTGCCAGTAATTTCCTATTAATTCGGTTATATCGTCAAGGTATACCTAATGTACAGGTTATTTTAAATAAGGAAATATGGTAAAACTATATTCCCCTAGGGGTCCCCAAAGGATAGCCAGAAATGGAACAATACCCTCTTTTTGCCGGAAATATATGTAGGTACCGGGCACATGGGTTTGTCCCTGTTTTGCAAATGCACTTTAAGTTCAGGTTTCCACCAAACCACGAGTCGCTAACGCTGACGGACGCTCAAGGACGGAAACGTCAAGAGTACTCGAAACCGACGAGCATGTGTGAAGAGACTGATGAATGTGGACGAAGCGAAAGAGGTATGTAAGTCTAGAGAGAATTGGCGCTCTATTTTTTTTTTTCATTTTTTTTTTAAACCACGAGCGTGCCAGACAAGCATACGGTCCACCTGATGGGAAACGGCTACCGTAGCCTATTTACGCCAACAATACTGAAGTAGCGCTGTCACTCTATGTTCGAAAAGTTATACTGTGTTGACAGCATCATAGGACTAATCCCTCTGCTGCCAACACAATACAAACAACCTCCCCCCTCCCCAAAGAGCTCATTACTGGAGACCTTATTCACCGCGTAGGAACACAACACAATAAATTGTGTTATTTGGCTACGGACTTCTATAAGGTGGAGGTCCTGCCCCAGTCGGGCAGCTCCAAATTCGAACGGGAAACCCCGTTATGCCCTACCTCTCTTAAAATCTCTCTCTATACTCTCTGCCTACCACGCTAGGGACTCGGCGTGATGACATGATGATGATGAGTGAAAAGAATATAACCTACCATTTCATTTTTCCTCCTGGCAGTACTGAGCACCTTCTCCAACCATTCCCACTGTGCCCTTCCCCGATGAGGACCATCAGTCCTGGCTGCACCACCAGCCCATAGTACGCTATTTAGCACTACGATTCTAAGCCTGCTGTGAGACTGTTCTATTGTATAGTAGCCACCTGCAAGCAGACATCATGGTGCTCGACTTTTTAAAGACATTTAAGATGGATTTAGAATGTTTTGAATTTGGAACTTATAAAAAGAAAAAACAAAGTTTCTCTTCCGAGGTTGCAAAGGGGACTTGGAACAAAGGAATGAATAGATATCTGAGCACTTACCAGTTTCAAAAGTTTGCAGCGCTTCGGTCGGTAGCCATTGCATCCACATATCTACCAGTTTCCGTGAAGGTGGGGGGTCATTGTGCCCCAGCGCTGGGAACACGAATTGACTGCTGAATGTTCTGCTCAAGACCTCCGTCACGTTCCTTACCGCCTCTAGCTTCAACTCCTCGCTTAGGTGCTCCATCGATGAAGACAGGATATCCCTGTGATGGATTAATTAATAGTTTTTGTTGCCTTTAATTTTCTTCATTCTTTACGAATTCTTATTTGCCCCGCCTTATTATCATATGTCGGCATAGTATGATGTTATTAGTCTATAGCCTATCCAGTTAAATGGACTACCCAACACTCAAAGACTTCTAGTTCCAACCAGTAGTTCTTGAGGTGAGCGCGTTCAATCATACAAACAAGTAAACCCTCCTTATGTGTGGTGGTTGTATACAAACCCGGTCCATAGCACAAACTCCAAGGTGTCCGGATGCCGCTCTGCCATCAGAGCGGCGGCGCTCTGTATCAAAGACCAGGAGCTGTCACAGGTGTGGTCACGATGCCGTCCGTTGCGGTGGCTGTGTTCACTGTTACCACGATGTCTGCACCCTTGGGAAGCGAAACATTTTAATGGGGTGTGTACACAGCTTTATCGGTTCATGCATAAGAGTTTCCAAATCATTTCCTCCTGGGGACCCTTTTTTGTTGTATTTTTAATGTGTTATTGCGACAGATGGCTAGACCGTAGTTTCTAAAGCAGTGTACACATATATTGTATGTCTTCACAATAAAAATAATGATCAATACTCATTACTTTAGGATAAAATATTGGTGCCGAATCGGTATCCCGCGGCATTGACTTGGAATTGCTAAGTTGGCAGTCTTTGAATTTCTAAGGTTTCCTTTGACATAAAGTTCGTGGTATGTTAGTTCAGGTTAACTGTTACTTATCTACTTATTTTGAATATTTTTATTTAAAGCGTTACTTGTCTGGTTTTAAAATAAAAAAGATATTTAGCTTTAAATATCATCTCTATACAGGATGGACCACATCAATGAAATATTTTAAATTCCTACCAAACACGATTCCCTCTGATTTTTTTATTCTCTATATGAAATATTAATCCTTTTGATTTTATTCTCCACTGCCAGTCACACGTATTCCGAATTTAAAATGCTACCACGATGTAACGCTACCAACAAACAGGGTTGAAAATATGAGGGTATAATAAAGTGCACGTACCTCTATGGAACTCTGGGGAGTTGTGAAACGGGTCATAATGAAGATCTGTGATGTGCCAAAAGTAGCCTGCAATAAAATTGTTGCTCAGTATCTGGATACACGGTTGCTTGTCCCTGGTATGGCGAAGCGTGTTGAAAGTAACTTTAAAGCAGTTGAAATAACTATACTGCATTATTTTATGGTCAATTAAAGATAAAAAAGATTAAGATAGATAAAAGAAAATGTATAGTAATTTTATTTTAATATGTTCTGCTTTGTGTTTAGTTTTATCTTTGCCAGAATACCTTTAAGCTGACCTTTGTTTTTTTCACTAAACATTAAAATTCAATTTAGTTATGGTACATTTATGAATAGCAATAAATAATATATAATAATGTAATAAATAAAATCAATATTAAACAACTTTTTTTTTTAAATCGTAACTCAATAAACTGTCCAGTTTGTAATCTATGATATTATATAAGGTTTTATATTTTTATTGACAACTGTCCACGTCAATTTGCCAGAGAGAATCCGTTGCTAAACGCAATTATTGGGAAGCAAAAAAGTCCACTTAATTAGTTCCATCAATAAAACTGATAACAAAACTAGGGGAAATAGACCACCATGTGAGTCCATAATAAATAGTTAACAGCTGCTCACCCAAAGCAAATAATGCGTAAAATCTTGAAACTCTACCTATGTATGTACATTTTTATGGGTATTTGTGTAAAATGACAGCTCACCAATTTTTGCATCTGTGAGGTTTAGCCACAACAGGCTAGTGATGTACACGACGAAGGTACTGAGCTTCATGTTACAGTGTTACATGGTGATCCGTCCTCTAGTGCTGCGCAGCACTGATCGATACACATCGTATGTCACGTGCACTGCAAGGATAATAATATTATAGAGCACCCTACATACTTAAAGCTGTGGTGGTTCGAAAGCTTGCTTGCAACGCAAAGATTGAAAGTTCGAATCCCGACTACCAATGTGGTTTTCTGAAATTAAGTACAGTGATTAGTCGTAGTTAAAGTAGATTAGTAGTAGTTCTCAGATGTATGGGAGTTTCCTCTCGATGTTTTCCTTCACCGTAAAGCTTGTGGTGTGACTAATCATTGTACTTAAGTTCAGAAAAGTCATTGGTACAGTCGGGATTCGAACTTGCCATCTTTATGTCGCAGTCAACTACTCGAACCATTCGGCCACCACGGCTTCAAAAAAAGTAATCTATGTATTATTCTTATATAGATATATATACAATGAGTACTTGAACACCCAAAGTACGATACAAATATTGGTCACCACTACGAAAAAATAGACAAATGGTAGATATTTGTCAGCGGGAATCGACCCTGTGAACTCAGACTTCGCAACCGGGAGTTCACTGTTTCTCCGGCATTTCTAAATACACGTATTTCAGATTGTGTGGATTTTTTTCCAAGATAAAGAAAAAAACATTAATTTTCTAATTTTACCTTAGATTACCTAAATCAAGCTGACGGGATTTTGATTCTAGAGTCTATTGATTTTATACTCAAACCACCCAGGCAAAAGGACTAACGAATCGATTACAATATTGATTATCTTCATTATCTAGGGTATACATATCTATCTTTTTCTTCTTTAAAAGAAATTGAACTATATGTTTATCCTGTATATTATATAGTAGTCTCGGCCAAAGTCAACAAGTCGGAGGCTGCTTTTATTTCAGGGACTGAAATATATATATATATATATATATAAAATAAATACAGGGCGACAGAGAAATGAAATTGAAGTTTCAGTAGAACTATTTGAAATCTTCATTTATTTACTTATACCCCACTAGGGTCCCTGAAGGGAATACCTACCCCGATGGTAGGCAGATGTATATTAATAGATAGTATCCATTCGCCCAATTTCCACTCGATATATGTTTTAGGTGGCAAAGTGACAGATGGCGAGTCCATAGCCGTTACTGAAGCACGACTATACATACGCCTTAAGTTTCTTCTGAAAAGTATACAGATTTCTGAAATGAAAAAGTGCAGCCACTATCTTTCACTAAAAATAGTGGTCTGCACTTAATTTCAGAAACATTTTAGTACAAGCGGGATTCGAACTTGCAATCTTTGCGATGCCAGCAACTATTCGAACCAGTCGGCGCCACGGTGTTTAATATTTTTCAGGTCTTTATATTCTTAATTAAGGGACGTACTTATATGAGGTTTATATGAGGTTACTTATCGATTTTTTCCTTCGCCATAAGCTACTTAGCACTGAAGTTCAAACAATAATTTGTACAAACCGCCGGGACTCAAACGTACAATTCTTAATTACAATTGATACAGATGCCAGTTGCATCTCACTTAAAAATGTAATTTATAAATACGGTGTTAAAGTTCACTTTCCATAAAACGCCATCCGAGACATTATCATTTATACAGGCGTGAGGCACAAACAAACACATAATAAGGAATAACCCAAACCATATTACATTTCTGTAAACGTACAAACGGCTTAATACTCCGAACCATTACGACGGGTAGTAAAACTTAAGTGTTTTATACATAAAGATATGCTCTAGGGTAAATTCACCAATATTGGTCTCTAGCAATTAACACTATGTAGCGACTAACCCTTGCGTAGGATAAAAGTACCGAAGTGGACACTAGGGCGGTGCTTGAAGCGGTCAGCGAGACAGACAAATGGGTACTAGACATGAGTTGGATCGACGGACGTGTTGGCTGGTTCAAGTATGAGATAGAAGCGATTATATGCACTTACTAGCTGTGCCGCTATGTCCGCGTGGAATTTAACAAAAAAATTTTGTTAAGTTACTCCTTGTTATATCAGCCAGTGGAAGGCCCGTCAGCGTCCAGCCGTTTTAGAGATTAGCCGGAACAAACAGACAGACAGACGGACAAAAATTGTAAAAAATGATATTTTGATGTATGTACCGTATATATATTCATATGCATGTAGTAAAAAGCGGTTATTTCAATATTACAAAAAGACAGTCCAATTTTTATTTATATGTATAGATATATATTCCTAAATAAGGATAACTGCCGGTAATAAAGCGAATGGGGCTGTATCAAGGTTGATGTGCAGTAAAAGTCTGAGCAATAATGCTTGTAGCTATGTACAACGCGATACATATTGGTGCCAATTTAATTATACGGCAGCGTATCCTGAGTATATCCGAAAATAGCATAATGCTGTTGATAGTGCTATTCGAAAAATGTGCAACGATACGGATGTTATATCGAAACCGCAATGAAGAGATTCGCAAAGCAACGAGCGCGAGCGAAGGTGTGATTGTAAAGATGAAGAAAAGCATGTTGCGTTGGTTTTGATGTAAAGGTATAAAGGATGAGGGAACAAAAGTTGACGAAACATATATGCAATGTGAATGTGGAGCAAAAGGCAGAAGAAAACCACGTTCCAAATACTAAGGTCGAATCGATCGATGAGTGTCCACTCAAGAATTGAAACATCAACAGTACTCAAAAACATTACTAAAAACTATGAAGATTAATGAATGGGTGAAGTAAAAGTAGTCTGTAAGCTTAGAGAGAACTGGCGCTCTATTCTCTCTTCCTACTGCGTAATCGTAATGGACACGGCGTGATTAGAAAAATAAAAAAATTGTGTGTGTCAGCTCCGACGCACGACTGGAGTTTACTCCTTAAGTACGATTGTCTAAACATACGCAAAAAGAGTTTATCCAACTGAAAATAAGATTAATACCATAAGAAAGGGTAAATTAACAAATTATATAAATATATCCTCACGCCTTCCCACAAGGGTCCCCGAAGGGGTAGGCAGAGGTGTATAGGTAATACCCACACACCCACTTTCCGCCAGAGGTATATTAGGTGCCAACGTGACAGATGGCGAGTCCATCGCCGTTACTCAAGCAGGACTATACATACGCCTTTGAATTTCTTCTTAGACGTATGCAGGTTTCCTCTCGATGTTTTCCTTCACCGTAAAGCTCGTGGTGTGACTAATCACTGTACTTAAGTTCAGAAAAACTCATTGGTACAGTCGGGATTCGAACTTGCGACCTTTGCGTCGCAGGCAACTGCTCGAACCACTCGGCCACCACGGCTATCTAATTACTTATCTATATATTATCTATATCTAATTACACTAACAAATTAATGAAAATAATATACATATATAAATATATATTTATTCATTTTATATACATTTATTATAACTAATCGGCGAAATATTTTACATTAAACTTTTCACAATAGTCAATTATTTCAGATGTGCACAAATATTTCATTAGGAATGTTGATAAATAAGTAGTAAAACTATCGTAAAAATCGGATTATCGATATCGATACTTTATTGACTACACCCTCGCACTGGTTGAGTAGCGCGAAACTGATGCAATTTTCTAGAAAGTTCTTTAACTATTATTACAAATAAAATTCGATCTTATTGCCCTTACATAAGACTGATTTTTGTATTGTACAATTAAAAAAAAATTGGACATAAAACAAAATTAACGTAATAAAATAAAATTTAATTAAATAACACTGCCCGATGATAGGAAATGCCACTATTAGCTAGATTTTTGTCCGGCTTGCATTCCTGCACTCAAGAATGGAGCAATATGGCATATCTGCACTTGTTTTTCAAACTTATTGAAAGCGGATTGTACAGCTGTCACACACAAGCGGCGGCGGCGTACTGAGCGCGGTTGAGCACTGCAGTGCTTATCGTTGGCATGCGTGCCACGCCTACTTTAGGATTCTATGTTTTCTTTGTTCTGTGCTCACAACCAAATTAGAAAGTTGCGCACCATAGGTGCGCACCAAAAACGTAACGAGGTCATTCATCAGTAGATTTTACCTCTCATATTTTTCTCATACCGGGCGCCTTATATATGAAAATCGATTCTTAAGGAGTAAACTCCAAAAATAAACTTATTTGTGTATTCGACCTACTTGGCCAGTACGGCTCTCTCGCATTCATACACATTTTCTACATTCTACAGTATGCTATGTTTTAAAACTAAAGAAAAAGTTCAATGGGGCTCTAATTACCGCTACCGCCTATGTATTGTCCCACTAGCTATACTCCACAACAATCGTTGTTCTGCGAGATTGACGAACATACCCTACTGCTGTTAGGTATTTGAGTGCAAATGAGTTTTTTCAACTCTACTCAGTCACCCAACGCCCTTTTCAACCTAATAACAGCCTTGTTTGATTGTACTCCACCGAGCCAAGTGCCTTCTCTATGCAGATGACTTGAAATTATACTGTGAAATTAGTTCTGAGGCCGATTGTTTAGCAATGCAATCTGACATTGATGCAGTGTGTCAGTAGGGCCACTTAAATAAAATGGAATTCAATAGTTCCAAGTGCCACGTGATGAGCTTCGGACGGACACGACACCCCATAGTATATGATTATAAACTCGAAGGAAACCTTATTTCAAGACCACAACTCGTGAGGGACCTGGGTGTTTTATTCGATCGCAAGCTCACTTTCCATGAACATATGAACACTGTTGCCAAGGATTCCTATAGGCGTCTGGGATTTGTTCTAAGAAACACACGTGATTTCACCAGTGTGCAGGCTCTGAGGATGCTTTTCTCTGCTTTAGTCCGTAGCAAGCTAGAGTCGAGTGCTTCTGTGTGGAACCCACATGAGAGCAAATACTCCATTCAGCTTGAAACGGTACAGAAGGCATTCCTTAGATACTTGTACAAGCGAGTGTATGGTTACTACCCATATCTATATCCCACTCAGTTTCTCCTTGGTAGCCTAGGGTATAACTCTCTGCAAGCCAGGAGGAAACATGTCCAGATGGTAACTGGTCTGAAGACAATTCGTGGTCACATTAACGCTCCTGTTCTTCATGATGAGTTGTGTCGTATCTTCGTACCCAATAATTATACGCGTGGTAGAAAGCACAAGCTTTTCTGTGAGCCAGTGTCGCGCACAGTAGCACGAGCCCGCTCTCCTATCCCACGCACTCTCGCCGCATTCAACGCCTTACTGGATAATTACCCTGAATGTGATTTGTTTGCGGATGAATGGAAGAATATCTTGTCGGTATGTTTGGAGTTCTGTGAGAAGACAGAATGAATGCGTTTACCTATTAGTATAAGTGGCTTCTGGCCGTTCTAATAAGGATACAATAAATAAATAAAATAAATAAATAAAGTAACAAAAACTACTTTAGCTTGTTTGGAGAATGGCGCTTGATTAAATTTATTCAGGAAAAGTGGCAGACTGACGATTTACAACTTTGAGCACTACCATACATGGTATTCCAGGCTGTATTAATATAGGCAAAAGTATTAAAATCGTAATAATCAATCAAATCTTATACTAGCGACTTATTAGCTACATAAAGTACATCCATATCATCACGCTGAGTTCTTTTTAGGGTTGTCGGAGAATGTTATATCTCCAGCTTTGCTATAAAGGAATACATCGTGAGGGTGTCTTAAAACGACTGAGAAGAAATCCCTCGTGTTTGGCACCTTAATATGAAAAGAGGACATTACACCTCTGCCTACCCTTTTGGTGATCTATCAAGGAAGGCGATAAATATATTGAATATACAGTTAGTTTCGCCTTTTTTAAGCTACTCTCGCCTTCAAATATTCTTTTGTCAGCATTAACAAAAACCTTTGACCACCAAATACTAAGGTGACTGACAGATGGAGAGCCATCTGTATCTTAGTATTCATTGCCGTTTTTCAAGCATGACAACAAATAGCAATTTTTTTTTATTTAATAAAGCTCGCGATTTGTGAAGCTAAGGCAGCGAAGCTAAAGCATTCGAAAATGCGCCGCTTTCTTTAAAAGAATAAACGCAAGTTAACTTTTGACCGAAGTGTGTAGTTTAAAGGTTACAGAAGCCGTCAAAAAGCAACAATACATTTGCATAATTCAAATTACCTTTCGGGACCTTTTTTGTTACAATAATACTAATTAACTTCCCGCATCAAAAATAACATTGCAACGAATGTAATTGGAATCGAGTAATTTAAATAATCATTCCAAATTACCTTGGGGTAATTGAGGGTTATGTTTGACCCCCAATTTGGGGTAATTGTAGACCCAAGCTTCCAATGAAGGTAAACAATTACGGCCTTTTTCCTTCCTCTACGAATTAAGGGTAGTCCATAACTATGGTTAAACTTTGTGAATATTTCTAACTGTCCTTGAGGTTATTTAAATATATGAATATGGTCAATTATTTAAATATATGGGAACGGTCCACTCAATAGCCAGCGGACATATGAAAATCAAAATAAAATATTTTATTTCACATAGGCCTAGATGGGCACTTATAAAACGTCGAAAAAGGTGCACGGTTCGGGTTGGTCGTTTCCATGGAGAAGAACCGGCAAGATACTCCATGGTTACTCTTTTCAAATCATTTGGTATACACTAACAATATTATTATTATATTAACATACATATATATTATACCACCTAAGTTGGTAAACAAGCAACTGGCCCACCTGATGGTAAGCAGTTGCGTCCGCCAATGGACGGCTGCAACACCACGATCTCGCTGATCACTTGACCGTTTTAGTTTCATTAGTTCCAATCCAATTAATTATTTTAAATTTAATATTCGGAACGTTAACAAATGATGTTTGAATGTCTGGAGAGGACTGAAGCAACTCTACTATTCAACTACTCCCTCTCTCTCTCCCTATGGTTCCTCCTGATGTGTAATTTTGTCAGAAATTAAACAATTCTAATTGTACAAGACTGAAAATATTATCGTAGCGCTTTATGAAGATGTACAACTGCTTGAATAAAACTTGTAAGGGTTTGCTGTAAAAGTCCCTGTAGAAAAATATTTCTCCGTTTCGTTCAATTAAAAGTTTTGAATTTCTGTGTAACGAATTGAAAACAGTCCTTTTAAATTATAAATAAATGTATCTTTACTCGATTCAGAAGAAGTTCAATAATGTTAGTAAGTCAAGTTTTAAGCGCATTTTGCAGACTTATCGAGACATATAGTACGTTCTACATTTTAAGGATTTTTCAACTAGAGTGTTTAGCATTGAGGTATTTGAGGAGAAATTCAAAGGCATGTATAGTCGTGCTCGAGTAACGATGATAGACTCTCCATCTGCCACCTTTGCACCTACTGGATATCCCTGGCGTAAAGTGAGTGTGTGGATACTACACCTCTGCCTGTCTCTGCGTGAGGATTATATATAATTCTACTTAAACTCTCGTTACAGGGCTAAAAATAACTTTATTCTCAATAGGGTAAATACTAATCTATAGATAGTGCCATCCACAAAGTCGCGCCCCACTATTCTTCCTTATGTAAGTGTGCCAACTTCCACTAATGTTTGAGTATTATCGGTACATACTGATTACCTATGAGTGCACACGCACACTACAATTAATAGACTCTGGTCATACTCCCCGCGTCCCGCGACCCCTGACTATTGGAGGGGTCTTCGTGGCACTATCTATAATAAAAAGGAAATATTCCTATGTTGGTTCTCCGTCTTTCGAAGCCATCGATCAGATTGTGGTGGAGTTTTGGTAGGCTGATCTGTTAAAGGCTGAGAGGGTTCCTGGCCAAAAAGAAAGAATTGGTCTTTGAAAACAGGAGACTATCAGCGTGTATCATCATTACGAAGGCTTTGCTCATATGGGGTTCGAAAAGTCGATTATCAGCAAAGTGTTAGTAAGGGGCTAAAGCCGGATTCGACTGTTAAGCGGGTTATACGCCCGAGCGACGGCTTGCGGTGGGCGCTTGCTCCACTGTAGCTGCGTGAAAGCTTTATTGAGTTTTGTTGCCCTTTGTTCGAACTGAGTTTGTGAAGGTAATCGAAACGAGAATTTAACAGAAATCTCGCTAGGTTTCGCCAGTGGCTTTTCTCGTATTCTTAGAGCTATTGTCAAGCTTTCAGGTTGTTAGCCGATACAGAAAGCATTAACTGCATATGTCATATATATTTTTCATACTTTCCATCTCGTGTGAACATTCTTCCTAGATACAAAATCATTCACTTGCTCTAGAATTTGCCCATTTATCGATAAAACACACTCGGTCACTTTTTCATCTCTTTCGAGATTATTTAATATTATTTATCTATATTAATAAAGATTAACAAAATTCTTACATCATCTGCAGCGGTCCAGCCGTTTCAGTGATTAGCCAGAGATTAAACAAATGTAATTTTTTTTTTATATAAATCCATATGCATTTAGTAAAAGGCGGTTATTTTAATATAACAAACAGACACTTCAATTTTATTTATTTGTATAGATTAAATAAAGCAAATTTGATCCGCGAGAGGTGCCAAGGAAGTTTTGCCAACTTCCTTGGCCTACCGCCTACTGTCACGGTGAATTTGAGGCCTCGATCACACAATGTTTTATACCTCTTGTATACGTCTTGTTGCAACGTAATAAAGTAGTTTGATTGTAGTTGATCAGAAAAGTATCTTAAAGAAAGTTGTCTTATTAAAAAGCTG
Organism: Drepana falcataria; assembly: GCA_945859725.1. Taxonomy (NCBI): domain Eukaryota; kingdom Metazoa; phylum Arthropoda; class Insecta; order Lepidoptera; family Drepanidae; genus Drepana; species Drepana falcataria. Next base: position 10,785,147 of record OX243929.1, read on the forward strand.
ACTTTACTTGTGAGCACTATCCCTAACTGTTGTACATTATTCAGTTACTTCTGAAAGTATCTCTATTGCAAAGTTTAAACAGGTTTCCTTCGAAGATACTTCTTAATAAAAAGTATAAACTCCAGACGTCTTATATATTATCTCTTTTTTTGTAGAAATATTGTTCGGTGAAGCGAATATTTATATATGGATAATATTGAAAGTTTATTACTTAGAAGATTTATCTTACAAATATATGATTTTATATGTGCTTGAAAGTTTATGAGCGGTCCGCCTGATGGTAAGCAGATGGTAAGCGCCTATGGACGCTTGCGACACCAGGGGTATCGCTCGCGCGCTGCTGACCGTGCAGGAAACTTTTCACACTGAAGAACAGCATGCCGTACTCGCTAGGGAAAACCTCAACGGCATTGCAATCAAACACTCAATGATATTAATATGTATGTTATAATAACAATAAATTATTTATTTTTTTAATAAACAAAAGTTCTACTTTAATATTTGACTCTAATCGGTATCCCATGGCAACGTGCCAAGAAGACTAGCAGCAATAGGATAGCAATGCTGATTCTCAGAACAAGATAAGCCCCAACTACTGTCTCTTAAACGTGGGATATGTTCCAGATTTAAAAGTATTGTTTTGATACATTTTTTTTTGAAGCTGAAGCTTAATATGTATTCCCATGAAACGTGTTCTGCCTACCCCTACGGGAAAGAGGCGTGATTATATGTACGTATGTTTGTATGAAACGTGTAAATATTTATACATAATATATATTTATAACTTGCCATTATAACATTAATTTATAGGTACTAGTAACTACTTACTTACTACTAAAAGAAAAATAATAATAATAATTATAATAACTAAAAAATACTCTTAAAAGGAGTCCCTTTAGGCAGGGTTCCGAAGATACTGGCAGCGTTCCCCCTTTGAATAGCTAGGCTAATTCTTTGTCCGAGGTAGCTGCCAGCTCTTCGGTCTCCTGTGATGTCGACCAACCTTTTTGCTATTTCTTTAAATAGCTTTGTGGCACGAGGACCTCAAAAACATACCAACACTACAAAAAACCGACCACTGTTCCGTCCTCGCCGACGAGGCTCGACGCGAATAAGCCGTAATGTTCCCCCCCGACCCCCGCCGCAAACGCCGGCCCGCGCCGAGCCTGACGCGCAAATCCCGCCCCCAAATAATATTTAAATAAAATTACCAGTCCAGCCCAGCTCCCTTGCTCGCGATCCAGCAACGCCCTAAGCCGAGGTTCGTACCCCACAGGAGGTGCCCTTAGCTGTGTTGCTTAGAAATAAAGTGCCTGGCTGGAGGCCTAGGTCTCGCCATTGACCGGTTAAGTAGCAAAAGTTCCCGGAACTCACGCTACGAGACAATACAAAAAAAAAAGGCACTAGGACCCCACGGACCAAGGGTCTCGACACCGAATGGAACAAAATCATATTCGGAGCCTAGACCCCTGTATTTGCATACTTAATAGAGGGGTATTTTGCATACAGGTCTATAATATGTGAAGCGTGGTCTTCTTGTGGCACTTCTTCAAAGATGAGAACATCACGCATACTTGAATCCGACGTCCATGTATGAAGAGACTGATGAATAAGGATCAAACAAAAGAGGTTTTAAATACGCACGCCTGATGATATATACCTGTGTTGTTTCTGTAAACTAGTACTTTTTTTATACCACTTAAATTCAAACAAGAATGCGGCCCGCCTGATGGTAAGCGGTTACCGTCGCCTATGGAAGCTTGCGCTTTCTTTTTAAACATGATTTCTATGTGCGTGTGTGTGAGACTGGACTCTCCTATACGGTGGGATAAATTTTGCTGAAATTATTTTAAGCCGGTGGAATCGAGAATGGCCCGATAGGTGGCGCTTCGATCGTGTATCAGGATTTTTTTCACACAAGCAAAGCTGGGTGAGATTTATTATATTAGTATTTAGTTTTATTTCTTTGACTTATGGCCAATTAAATATTGTTTTTATACTTTGCCTACATTAGGGTTATTCTAACGAATAAATAGCCCAAATGTTTTTATGTTGATGTTTTAAAATTCAAAACTTTAACAACCTTCTTATTTGAGAAAACACCAAGAAAAAAGCTAATGGCGTGTTATTTTCCTATTGTTTAAGTAAAATTTTTTCATTAAAAATAAACATTCCGTCTATCGATCGTATTTCAAAGAAGAGCCACTTTGTTTCATCTTAAAATTTTGAAGGCTCCTGAATTACTCAGTGTTAAATAAACATAAGCATTATTACAAAGAAGTCCGCGGACCCAGGTGTGTTTACCCTCCCGATTTATAATTTAAGCCTACCCTCGTTTCCTCCCTATGGTGTGCGCCACTAGCGCCGGCGTTCACTGGTGGCGAGAAAACTAAGCTGTTTTGAAATGTTGACGGCAGTTCCAATTTTAAAACATTATGTAATTCCTTTATAAATACATTTAGGGTCGTTTTGCAGTGAAACTGAAATACGCATTCCCTTACTAACTACGCCCCACGGTTTGTCGTCCAGCCCTTTTGGTGTAATCTCGTGGTATGAACTCAGTACTTAACTCTGGAAAATCTCATTGGTACAGTCGCGATACGATCTTCTAATCTTTGCATTGTAGGTCTAGTAGCATAGTAGGCTATTTGCTGAGCTTGTTATAAACTTTACTTTAGATCAGTTACAATTTTTTGCATTCATTCAACAAACATAAGTAGATGAGCCGTGGTGGCCGAGTGGTTCGAAATTGCCTGCGACACAAAGATCGCAAGTTTGAATCCTGACTGTACCAATCAGTTTTTCTGAACTTAAGTACAGTGATAAGTCACACCACGAGCTTTACGGTGAAGGAAAACATGAAAGGAGAGGAAACCTGCATAAGTTTGAGAAGCAATTCAAAGGCGTATATATGGTCGTGCTTGAGTAACGGCAATCATGGACTCCTTTGATACCTTAAATATACGTTTGGCGGAAAGTTGGTGAGTCGTTGCTACCTACTATTGTGGGATGAAGTGAGGATATACATAAGTACCTAGATAACTTTTGTATTAATGGATCAATCTTTACTGATGAAGCAACCATTTCTGGCTAAGGAGTAGTTACATTGTAAAATTACGTAAATGGCGGTAACCGCTTACCATCATGCGGGCCGCATGCTTGTTTGTCACCATGTGGTATAAAAAAAAATTTACTTTTATATTATGTAAAATTTCCCATAATATTCTAACTTAGACCACATTAACCAAAGAGGTCCTCCGAAGGCACTTTAAAAATAATCGTAAAGCTGTGAAGTCTTCTTGTAAGGGCTGCTTAATGGACGGAAGTGCTTCCACAGTAGTATTAAAAGTTTTAATCTCTTCCCTGAACACATATATATATACCCTGACCATATATATGGTCTAATTTGAACTATAAGAGATCCCTTAAGGCAGGGCCCAAAAGCAGAGTACATTGGAATTTTCAAGCACTTCAAAAAATATTGTATTATTCTTAATATCTTCACCCCTTCTCATAAGGGTTGCTTGAAGGGCAGGTATTACACCTATTTTTTGCAGGAGATATATTTTCGGTGCCAACATGACAGATGGTGAGTTCCTTGCTGTTTCTGAAGACTATACATACGTCTTTGAATTTCTTCTTAAACGTTTGTAGGTTTCCTCTCGATGGTTTCCTTCACCGTAAAGCTCGTGGAGATACTAAGTCAGGATTCGAGCTTGCTATCTTTGTTTTGGATCTTATTGCTATAAAGGAAGCCAAGAGAGATGTGTCTAAAAGAGTCAACGATACAAGAATACTACAATTGACAATAGAAGAGGAAAGGTGAAGCCACTAAATACCTAATCATATAACACCATACCTTTTGAAATATCTTAGAAGAAAAGATAAGGAAAAGTAAGATGAAGACAAAGAATAACATTATAGGAGAGACAAAAGATCCAGCTTTTTAATGATGACGATCTCATTTATAAGAGTTCTTCAGCACTGCATAAGATACCAGTTTGAAAGTCTTGAAAGTATCGTTCAAGAAATATTAAGGCAAGATTTTTAAAAGGTTACAGTGTTTACACAAAGACCGCATATGGGTTCAACTCTTCAAGTGCTAGTTTTGTTTAAACTTAAGACTTTCGATTCATTTCATTCAGCCTCTTAATATAATTTGGTCACTGGTTTGACGTTCACATTCCCATCATTGAGTGTTCAAATGATATATTAGTTTGAACGTGATCTTCCTCTGCTTCTTTTTCCAAGCACCTTCGCGTCGGTATATCTGTTTCTTCAATCACTTTTCTGCCATCCTATCTATATTTGTTGTTTTATTGTCTCTCGTAGCGTGAGTTCCGGGAACTTTTGCTACTTAACCGGTCAATGGCGAGACCTAGGCCTCCAGCCAGGTACTTAAGTATTAAGCAACACAGCTAAGGGCACCCCCTGTGGGGTTCGGACCTCGGCTTAGGGCGTTGCTGGTTCGCGAGCAAGGGAGCTGGGCTGGTCTGGTATTTTATTATTATTTAGTTATTTGGGGAGGGGATTTGCGCTACTGGCTCGGCTCGGGCCGGCACTTGCGAGAGTCTGGGGGGAACGTTACGGCTTATTCGCGTCGAGCCTCGCCGGCGAGGACGGAACAATGGTCGGTTTTGTGTAGTGTCGTTTGTGTGTCGTCGTCGGGCGTCCTGGAGGACCGTTATGTCGTCATCCGGTTCGATGACGGCATGTTTTGGGCGCCTTATCTTAGATATAAGGGAGGGTGTGTATCGGGCGGCCGATACGACGAGAGGGTTGGGATGATTTTCAGCAGAATCGAAATGGCGTTTCGACAGTTTCATCCTATCTATATGACCAAATCTACATATCATGCCTTGCTTGACCTTTACAATCATATTGCTTTGCGAGTCTCTCCAAAGTCAAATTAATAAATCTTCTATTTATGTTTTCGTCCACTGGTCGTCCAAAATTGATGAAATCCTTATTCCGTTACATCTTATACATTCGAGTACTTTCAAGCGAATATAAAATATTAAAACTGACAAAAACATAACTCAACGGTTCGTCACAATGGGGAAAAGGACTAGACGGACCACGGAAGCGATCTAATTTAATCTGCAGAGGGAACGCGTATTAGAATTAATCTCGTTATTTTGTGCCCACTCTTCGCAAAGGGATGGCGAAAATAAAAAAGATTTTTTTAAATAAGCAGCAATATTTTCGCGTTAATTTTCAGCTTACCAAACTATAGCTGGGACGTATGCAACTGACGTTAACGCGAACATACATCTACGTTAAAAAAAGAGTTTTAAAGTCTAATTTTAGATAAGACCAGAACAAAGATGTCAGAAGAAATATTATTGGATGTAGCCGGATGTGGGTCTAGTTCTGATGATATAAAATATTGATTAAAATTATATAAGCGTAGATTTTAAGTACTCCAGGTGTCCTCACGGAGTGACATAGTCGCTGTGCGACAAAAGTCCTTAAATAAAGAGAAAAAAAGTCTAAAGATCCCGAAGATAGTAACAAGTGTAATAGAAAGATAGATAGTAATTGACTAATGCTTTTTATAATTATAGACGAGTTAGTAGTCACTTCAAATGCTGATTAAATTTGGATTTAAAATCGTTAGCTGACAACCTGCCGCGAATTTATAATAGCCCTTAAACGGTTAAATGAATACACAACCTTAATATAACTTAATTTAAACTTTACATAGAACAATAAGCACTAACTTAATAACTTATATTATAAGTGACCGTACTCTAACAGTTAATTAATGTATTTGGAGCAAACTTAGTAAATGAAGTTAATTATTATTCAAGGGTTATAATCAAGTACCTTACTTAGTTGCCAACTTACGTAACGCGTGCGTTTATATTTATAAGGAGAATTGCTTACATTCTACTAGTTTTCCCACCCAGCTTTGCTTGGGTGAAAAAATAAAAATTCTTCATTAACGATCAGATCCGGGCTTAATTGTATTTTCAAACCAGCCAGCATCGGAATCGGTCTAACTATCCGCCAACAAATACACACTCTCACACAAAAAGTGACAAATAATATTACATACATGTATATTTGTGTGGAACGACTTCCACAAGGTTCCTCGAAGGGGTAAGAGGGAGGGGGTGAGGGGTTTAGGTAGTACCCACACATCCACATTCCACTATAGATATATATCTTTAGGTGCCAACGTGACAGCGAGTAAATGAAAATACATATGTGAAGGTATATGAAAGAAACGACAGGAGAGGACTACTTTCCACCTTTATCAAATCGATGGTACATTCAATTAAGGGAAAGTCAGGAGTACTCAAAACAGGCGACCATGAAAAGGCACCTAAGATATGTCTCTGGTAGTAAAGTAGGTGTGTGAGTGCTACCTTTGTCTACCCTTAAACCCTTGTGGGAGGCGCGAGGATATTCAGGGACAGAAACTGTTTCAACCTAGTGACCACTACCAAATAACGTTTTAAAATGCCCCTACAACCCATAATGGTTGTAGGGGCATTTTAAAGGCCCTATGTTTTAAAATCGTTACGCTTACAAGCTTCCTGTCCAAATATTTTTAGAATTACCCCTTTTAGTGGTCGTAAATCCTTTAAAACAAAGGGCTGTCCCACGTCCATTCATTACGGAATACTTGCAGTGCCCTCTACTTTACAGTGCCAATTAAATTGTCGCAGCTCTAATGATAGGGCGTACAAATGACCCGCGTTAGGTCGACGCGTGTACGCTTGCCTTGTGTTAATGTAGAGTTGTCTAAGTTATACATTCTATGTCTAAGTTTATGTCTAAGTTATGTCTAAGTTATTCAGTTCTCGAGAGACCAGCTCATAGTAAACACGCGTTAGCTGTTTTTAACCGTTTCCACAACTACCCTCGTAATGGCGAAGTGCTATTGTTGCAATAAAGTTTTCAACAAAAAAACAACAATTTTAGAGTGCAGCCGATGCCATAAAATAGTACACGCTACTTCTGTGTGCTCCGGTCTAAGTAACAAACAACTGGCAGCCCTTAAAGCCGCTGAAAACCTGGATTGGAACTGTAACGAGTGCAATTTAGACTCCTCGCGTCGAAAATCTTTTACAACGTTTGGCGATTGTGAAGAGGAAGAAGATGATGAAGGAAGCACCCCAAGTAACATTTTCGACGTCAAAACATTGTTACAAGACCTGAGGAAGGAAGTTAGAAGTATCGTGACCCAGGAGATACGGTCGGTTACTACTTCATTGCAATTCTGCAGTGAGAAGGTGGATGAATTTACTGAAACTATGGATGCACTTACAAACAAAATTAAGGATATGGAGAAAAAAATTGTCCATCTTGATAACTTGAACAGGTCCTTTCAACTAAAAATTGAATTCTTGGAGCAGCGAAATGTAGACTTGGAACAACAACTACTGGGTGATCATGTTGAAATCTCAGGGATCCCTGATTCAATTGGATTAGACCTACCTAAATTTGTTGAAGGAGTCGTAGGAAAACTTGGTGCGCATATAGATGATATCGTTTCGATTAAGCGACTACCATCTCGGCGAAGCGGATCTAGTTCTGTTCAAGTAAGGGTTCGCCAAGAATCAACACGTCAGCATCTGATTTCCTCTGCCCGAAACATCAACATAACTGCTAAGGATATACTGCCTAACCTAACAGGAGAACCCGCAAACGAGAAGATAAATGTTAGAGAGGCATTGACCTCATATCTTAAAAATCTACTATGGCTAGCCAAACAAGAGTTAAAGGATACTTACAAATTCATCTGGGCCAAAGAAGGAAAAGTGTTAGTGCGCAAAAGTGAAAATACGAAGGTTTACAAGCTGAGATCCAAGAATGACATCCAAAATATGATAGGTAACTAATTCTTACTAATAGCCTAAGATGTTGTTGTCTGAATTTTTTTAAATAATCTTATGGATTACATAGAAGATAATAATATTGTAGAAATACATAACTGTTTGGATTTTCCAAGTTTTGTGAATATAGTGCCTACCAATGCTCATAACTTAACATGTTTGCATGTAAACATACGATCCTTAATCAAGAACTTTGCCAAAATCGAGCAATTAATATACTCATCTCATAAGCTAATAGACTGTCTAATCCTCACCGAAGTTAACATTTCTGACAATATAAAATCTCTATACAACTTAACTGGATACACAATGTACTCTAAGTTGCGTATAAATCGAAGAGGTGGTGGTATAATTGTATACTTAAATAATCAATATAAATTTACACCACATAAAACTAATGCACTTAGCTTTGAATGTCTAATTGGCTCAATCACCTACAATAATAACTCTGTAACTTTAATTGCCATGTATAGGCCACCAAGTAGTGATAAACAGCGTTTCCTTATGGAGGTCGATAAAATGCTCGACCGTCACACAGACACTGCTCTAATATTCATAGGCGACATAAACATTAACCTAAAGATTGATAATCCTGTAAAAAAAAAATACATAGATATGATGTGCGGTCATGGTCTGTCATGCGGTATCACTGATTATACCAGAATAGAAACATTGAATGAACTAATAAGCAAAAGTTGTATTGATCACATATTTGTCAGATCTAGCATGAGAGACGTGTACACCGCCGCACTTTGCACTGTACTGGCGGACCATAGATTAACTGCAGTTACACTCATTTGTAAAACATTCACACAGGATGTTCCAAAATATGCAACTCGATTTAATAATACTAAAATTGGCAATCTATTGGAGGAAGTGGACTGGAATTCTACGCTACAAATGAATTGTCCAAATTCTATTTACCAATTTATTAAAAATAATTTTAATCGGTGCTATAATGAATCTAAAATCGTGCAAAAAATTTCAAACTCAAAGCGCAATAATCAACAGTGGGTCGATAAAAATATTATAAACATAGCTCGAAAAAGAGACGAATTGTATTCGGAATGGTTAAAAGACACCGGAAACAAAGAACTGAAAATTAAATATAACAAACTAAGAAATAAAACCAACAAAATTATTAACAAAACTAAAAACAGATATATAAAAACTGAAATGCTAAAATATAAAAACGATACGAGAAAATTATGGCAAATGATTAATAATATTACAGGTAAAGTAACAAATTCTATTGATAAAATTATCACCGAAGCCTTCAGCACAGAAAAAAGTCTAAAAAATATTGCTAATAATTTCGCGAAACAGTTTCGATATAATGTTAAATCAATCATCCCTAATTGTCCACATAACTTACTAAATAAATCGGATTACACTACTCAATTGGATAGGTCAATATTTTTTCCTAAAGCTACTGAATTGGACATACATAAAATCATAAAACGCATTAATCCTCGTAAGGCACCAGGAGTAGATGGAATCCGTGCAATAGATATCATAAAACTGTCGGATAGAATTGTGGGAGCTATAACGCGGTTAGTAAACACAAGCATCGCCTCAGGATATTATCCTACAGAGCTTAAAACTGGTATTGTTAGGCCCATCCACAAGGGTGGTAATAAACAGGATTATGGTAAATACCGTCCAATTACAATATTACCAGTATTAGATAAGATAGTCGAGAAATACATCTGTAACAATATTCAAAAATTTTATTCACAAAACAAAGTACTTTCATCTCAACAATATGGTTTTCAATCTAACAAAAGCACATCACTTCTACTGTCTCGTTTTACCGATGATGTGAATAGACACTTAAACACCAAAAAACATGTAGTTCTACTCTTTATTGACTATGGCAAGGCCTTTGATACCTTAAGGCACGCACTGCTAATAGAAAGACTAGAGAATAGTGGAGTTAGAGGTAATCTGCTAGATTGGTGTAAAGATTATCTTCATAACCGTAGCTATCAGGTCAGAATAGGAGATACATTTAGTGATAATGTGCATGTCTCGGAAGGAACAGCACAAGGATCGGTGCTCGGCCCATTACATTACTTGACATACGTGAACGACCTTCACAACGTTATGAAAAATTGCACTGTCTACCAATTCGCTGATGATACATGCCTAATGGCCGCGCATAGAAATGTTACGGTTGCACAAGAAAATGTCCAACATGACTTTGATGCCTTATGCAAATGGTCACACGATTCAGGATTGGTACTCAACGCAGATAAAACTAAATTTATCCACGTCCGCTCCAGCAACAATTTCTACTCTGCCAATGATAAATTAAAGATAGTTGCACATAGCCATGAATGTTTTCATTCCGCCAAGTCCACTTGTCCGAACACCTGCGTTGGCATAAAACAAATGACTGAACATACATACCTCGGTTTGGTGATAGATGACAGATTTAATTGGGCAAAGCACATTGATACAATTTGTAATAAATTAAGAGCTATCATGGCAAAATTTTATATAATTAAATGCAAGCTTCCATTTCATATATTACTAACTCTGTATAAAACCCTAGTGGAAAGCATATTGTCTTATGGACTGAGTAGTTATGGCCGTACCTACAAAACATACCTAGATCAGATTAAAAACATTCAGTACAGACTACTAAAATTAATAGTTCCCCCTAAAATAAAAAACAAGTTTAAAGACGATGTTATGGGATTATTTAAGTACTGTGGTGTTATACCGATTCATCACAAAGTCGAATTTACTTTACTCTCTGAACAATATTTCCGCATGGAAATACAACAAACAAGAAGTAGCTCAATTATTACCAGAAGCGTATCAAACAAACAATTGATCAAACCAACATTTACCAATGAATATGGTAAAAGAACTTCTCATTACTTGATTCCACATCTTATTAATAGATTGCCAATTGAACTGAAAAATGAATTAACGAAGAATAATATTAAATATAAATTAAAAAAACATTTTATACAAAATTTACTTTAAAGGTTTCAACTTTAATAATTGTAGGAAAACAGGAGCATCCTGTGTGGCCTACGCACACGCGTACATGGCAACAGTGCAACGATAGGCGCATTCGCATAGACATAATTTTCCAATTCTACCCACTCAATTGACCGCTCGAGCGAATTGTCTTCACTGTTGCTGTTTTTATGTGTTCGTGCACTTATCTTCCTTCTAATTAGAATTGTTTACTTGCATATAGAAATTCTGTTGTGAGAACCTAGTGTTTAGTCAAACTTAATATAAGTTTAAAAACACTAACAACCAAAACATTATTAACTCTGTATATTTGAATAAATAAATAAATAAAATAAATACAAACAATATTACCTCAACCTTGTCAAAAGTCTAGATACGCGTGAAAATATACACTTCACGCGTTCCCATAAAGATACTTGAAGGAGTAGGCAGATGTGTCACAACATATATTTGCCGGAGATAAAATATTTCAGTGCTAACGTGACAGATGGTCCATCGCCGTTTCTCTGCTTTTGCAAACAATTGTATGTAACTAACTAACGCTTAAACTCATTTGACATATGATAAATAATAGTAATAAATAATAAATACCTGGGAAAATTTCCACCTAAATTAACCTTGTCCCAAATTAAGCAAAGCTTGTGTTATGGTAACTAGACAACGATATATTTACTTATATAGATAGATATACACATAAATACATAGGACATCCAAGACTAAGGTACAAATACTCGTGTTCATCACACAAATATCTGCCCCCAGCGGGATTCGAACCCGCGACCTCAAGTCAGGAGCTCTAACCACTAGACCAGACGGTCGTTTTAATAAATTATAATGTTTGTTATATAAAGCCTAACTCTACGTTTGTTTTGAATGCATTACGTTGAATAGAAGGTTTTGAATTTTTAACTTTTAATTATGCCTAGTTGCTCAAATGCAGTTGCACAATGCCGGACGCATTTTCAAAGGATTGTACCAACAGAATCAATAGTCAATAATATCTTCCATGAGAAACGATAATAAGGGATATATGGAATACTATCCAAGACTTCTGACAGTATCCTAAAGGTCTAGATAACACAATATTTATTAGACTTTGGTAAAAGTAGAAAAAACACTTCAAAGGTACTCGTGGCATACTTAGCCTTTTTCACTTAACCTTGTAAATCCTTATAAGGACATCACAAACTTTTATACGACTGCGACAAAAAGACCCTCATACTGAGGGTGTAATGACGAAGTTGTGAGAACGAGTTTCCGAAACTTTCAAGTTTTTATTCGCACACTATAAAAACTAGTTTTCCGTTGGTATTGCCCGCATGTTAGTTTTGTCTCGTAGGCTTGTAATATGCCTACTAGCTGTGCCAGCGGCTCTGTCCGCGTGGAATTTTACAAAAAAAAAAGTTAAGTTTCTAAAATAAATGCAGCTTAAGTTATTCTTTTTACATCAGGTAACTGCCAGTGAAAGGCCCATCAAACTCGATCCAGTCGTTTCAGAAATTTGTCGAAATAAACAGACAGACAGACATAAAAAAAAACATATATATTGGTATTACCGTGCTACCGTGTATTACTTGTTTTTACTAAATATGCATTTAGTAGAAACAGGTTTTTTTAATATTACAAACAGACACATGAATGCGTTTATGATGATGATAGTGTTAGATAGAAAATTTATATAATCGACTAAATCGGTTAGTACGCTGTTTGTTGATTTCTGTCCTAAGTGTTTCCCATCACTATAATATTTTTGTTATTGCAACACTGTGCATTTCCGTTTTTCCTGTTACAATTACTGTGTTTTCTTACAAAGTGAATAAACGTTATTTAAACTAGAAATCTCAATTTGTTTTGCTGATCCTTAACCCGAATAGATAGCTTAAGTTTCCACCCGCGTAAATTTGATTTCACTTACAATTTTCTCTGGAAGAAAACACATCTTTTTAATCCAGATTTCAATTCCATTCGGTAGTTTTTGCAAAAACTGTACAAATGGCAATACGCCTAAGAAATCGTTTATAATAAGTCTGATGCTTCATTGCGTACCACATTTCTATTTAGTTTTTTTTTTTTTTTTTTTATACAACAAGAGTGGCAAACAAGCATACGGCCCACCTGATGGGAAACGGTTACCGTAGCCTATTTACGCTCACGATACTAAAGTATCACTTGCGCGTTGCCACTCTGTGTTCGGAGAGTTATAGTGTGTTGGCAGCATAATGGGTTTAATCCCTCTGCTTCCAACACAATGTAACAATCCTCCCCCCTCCCCAAGGAGCTCATTACTGGAAACCTTATTCACCGCGTAGGAACACAACACAAAAAATTGTGTTATTTGGCTACGGACTTCTGTAAGGTGGAGGTCCTGCCCCAGTCGGGCAGCTCCAAATTCGAACGGGAAACCCGTTATGCCCTACCTCTCTCAAATGAAAAAAGGAACAAGTTAATTACCGAACTTTACTAAGAAGTTTATACCCGTGTCTGTCACTAACAGTATATAGTAACGAATTAACCAATTTAATATTTAATTTAGGTAAATGAATAAAAAATACAAACAAATTAGAAGAAAAAACTTGATTCGTTGTTGAAACTTGGAAATTAAAACCGGTAATAATTGGGTATTTAATAAACGCTACGGTCTACGTACGTAGAAGCGTAGCGCTACGGTGCTACGAGTGTACTTAATAACTTTGTAATGCGTTTTCCATACGAACTCAAATGGACGGGTTCCAATGAAAAATCATAGTTGAACTGTAAAGTAAAAGCTGTTTATGGATTTTTATTGTATCAGTTAAGTTTGGCAACAAAGGGATTAGTCACATTACGCTGACGACGCAGTATAACTCTCCGAACACAGAGTGGCAACATGCAAGTGATACTTCGGTATCGTGAATGTAAATAGGTTACGGTAACCGCTTCCCATCTGGGAGGCCGTATGGTTCAATACCACATTATATATAAAAGGTTCAGAAAAGTAGTAAGTTCAGTTCATTGGTACAGGTGGGATTCGAACTTGCGATTTTTGTGTCGCAGGCCACTACTCGAACCACTGGCGGGGTTTGAACTTGCACCCTTTGCGTTGTAGACTCGAATTCGCGGATCATTCGGACACCAGGCTCATGCCTTTTAATTGTAAAAATCAATGTTTTCAATTTACTTATATACAGCCTTTGTTCACAACATCATAATGAATCGATCAGCTGATTAATCCAGCTAATTGCGATGTTCAAAGGCTGCTATTTGGCGGGCCGTCTGCCCTTTGGCAAGTTTCAAAATAAATTTGCAGAGATGATACATAAAAGCTTTTATTTTTAAAGGTTACCTCTGTACTTAACTCGACTGTAACGATCTTAGCCGATAATGTTCGCATTTAGAAAGTATATTTTGATGTTAGATCTAATAAGATCTGATCAGATCTAGTATAATAGAGCCCTGGTGACCGAGTGGTATAAGTAGTCGCCTGCAACAAAATTGCAAGTTCAAATCCCGACTGTGCTAATGAGTTCTTTTGAACTTTTGAACTTAAGTACAGTAATTATTCACATCACGAGCTTTACGGTTAAGGAAGGATAGCGTCGAGAGGAAACCTGTATACGTTGGAGAAGAAATTCAAAGGGGGATAAAGCCGTTGAGAAACAGCTACGGACTCGTCATCTGTCACGTTGGAGACAGGACGGTGTGTAACTAGCTACCTTTACGGTGACGACTGTAGACCGGCATCAAGGAAAAATAAACATACATATCATCTAGCCGAGTCACTAACGGGGTAGGCAGAGAGAATAGAGCCCCAGTTCTCTCTAGACTTGCATACCTCGTTCGCTTCGTCCACATTCATCAGTCTCTTCATTCATGCTCGCCGGTTTCGAGTACTCTTAACATTCCTGTCTTTGAGTGTCCGATCGGTATGATCTAGGTAGTTGGAACGTCTTTCGTCGTCTTCTGTCTCGTCTTGCATACACTTTCGCTTTGAAAAAAAAAATATTCCTCTCGCCTTCCCACAAGGGTCCCCGAAGGGGTAGGCAGAGGTGTATAGGTAATACCCACACACCCACTTTCCGCCAGAGGTATATTAGGTGCCAACGTGACAGATGGCGACTCCATCGCCGTTACTCAAGCACGACTATACATACGCCTTTGAATTTCTTCTCAGACGTATGCAGGTTTCCTCTCGATGTTTTCCTTCACCGTAAAGCTGGTGGTGTGACTAATCACTGTACTTAAGTTCAGAAAAACTCATCGGTACTGTCGGGATTCGAACTTGCGACCTTTGCGTCGCAGGCAACTGCTCGAACCACTCGGCCGACACGGCTCTTTTTAAAAATATATAAAAAAATGTATTAAACGTTTTTATTAAAGGATTTTTTTAATATAATGTGGCGTCTATCGATGCATGACTCGCAGTGACTATTCAGAGCTCGTAAACTGAAACTAGATAGTAACATACACATCAGCCCATAAAGTCTAAAGTCACTTAACACGTAGACAACAACGTTACTTTTAACCTCGAGTTGAAACAAAAGTTAAACCAAACTTCCCACACACATTATCGCCCCGACTATAAATCTCAGTAGTCGAGGTAGAATGTTGTCTATATATCAATGAATTTTCGGGTTCAGAGAAAGAAGATTCAATTTACAATGGCATTGAATTGATGTACTTGAATCTGGTGTTTGAGGAATGATTTCTTATCAGCATTGCAAAATGAACCTTCCACATATAAGTTTGAAAACATCGATTTCAGTAAGTCGTGACAAATCTTTATATATATAATTCTTCTGTGAGTGTGTATGTAACTGAACTCCTCCTAAACGGCTGGACCGATTTTAATGAAATTTTCTGTGTGTCTTCAGATGGATTTGAGAATTGTTTAGATTCACAATTTGACCCGATAGGTGGCGCTGTGATCGTGTTTTAGGGCATTTACTTTTTTCACCCAAGCGAAGCTGGGCGGGACCACTAGTCTTTATATATATAATTCTTCTGTGAGTGTGTATGTCACTGAACTTCTCTCAAACGACTGGACCGATTTTGATGAAATTTTTTGTGTGTGCTCAAGGGGATCTGGGAATGGTTTAGATTCGCAATTGGACCCGATAGGTGGCGCTGCGATCGTGTTTCAGGAAATTTAATTTTTCATCCAAGCGAAGCTGGGCGGGACAACTAGTATTATGTAATAAGTAATTATTTCAAAATTGTATTTATCTTCCCCCTTATCCACAGGGGTTCTTGATGAGGTAGGCAGATATGTATCAAAAACCCCCTTTTCACTGAAGATACAATTAAGGATGGCGAAGATACAAAAGGACAGATGGTGAGTCCATGGCTGCTTCCCTAGCACGACTTTACATATAATATAATATATCCTCACGCCTTTCCACAAGGGTCCCCGAAGGGGTAGGCAGAGGTGTGTAGGTAATACCCACACACCCACTTTCCGCCAGAGGTATATTAGGTGCCAACGTGACAGATGGCGAGTCCATCGCCGTTACTCCAGCACAACTATACATACGCCTTTGAATTTCTTCTCAGACGTATGCAGGTTTCCTCTCGATGTTTTCCTTCACCGTAAAACTCGTGGTGTGACTAATCACTGTACTTAAATTTAGAAAAACTCATTGGTACAGTCGGGATTCGAACTTGCGATCTTTGTATCGCAGGCAACTGCTCGAACCACTCGGCCACCACGGCTTTTCCGTCCTAATTCAGCGTAGAGCTCATGGTGTGTTAAATCCTTAAGTTCAGAAAACTCATTGGTGCAACCGGGGTTCGAACTTGCGTCTTTGCGTTCCAATCGACAATATCTAATTGCCTTTTATTTCCAAACGAACGCCGACGTCTGACGTTATCATAAAATCAAAGCTTTCTGATTAAAGTAAATTGTTTCATTTCAACAATTAGTTTTCCATTCAGCGAGCAAGTGAAACAAAGGTAAAATTGTTTCTTAGTTAATTTAGTATATTAATTAACGCTTAAACGGTAAAAGTAGGTTAAAGGGTTAAACTACAATAGAATTTTGTTTGCTTAATTGAAAATATTAATTTCGAGACTAAAATATTTGTACTGGCAGCATCGAACGTAAATTCGGGATGGAAGATTACACAAGGTACAAAATAACCGTTTTAATGGAATAGAAAGATAATATATATATCCTCACGCCTTCCCACAAGGGTCCCCGAAGGGGTAGGCAGAGGTGTATAGGTAATACCCACACACCCACTTTCCGCCAGAGGTATATTAGGTGCCAACGTGACAGATGGCGAGTCCATCGCCGTTACTCCAGCACGACTATACATACGCCTTTGAATTTCTTCTCAGACGTATGCAGGTTTCCTCTCGATGTTTTCCTTCACCGTTCAGCTCGTGGTGTGACTAATCACTGTACTTAAGTTCAGAAAAACTCACTCATTGGTACAGTCGGGATTCGAACTTGCGACCTTTGCGTCGCAGGCAACTGCTCGAACCACTCGGCCACCACGGCTATATATATATATATAAGATAATATTGTTTTCGACAGACAGATAGACACATAAATAGTATGTTTACAGCCGTGGTGGCCGAGTGGTTCGAGAAGTTGCCTGCGACACAAAGAACGCAAGTTCGAATTCCGACTGCACCAATATGTTTTTCTGAACTTAAGTACAATAATTAGTCATACCACGAGCTTTACGGTGAAGGAAAACATCGAGAGGAAACCTGCATACGTCTGAGAAGCAATTCAAAGGCGTATGTATAGCCGTGCTTGAGCAACGGCGACGGAACCGCCATCTGTCACGTTGGCACCTAAAATATATCACTGGCGGAAAGTGGGTGTGTGGGTATTACCTATTCACCTCTGCCTACCCCTTCGGAGACCCTTGTAGGACGGCGTGAAGTTATATAGTTGAGATTCTACACGCATAACTTCACACACGATCCTAGTCAATTGTCCTACCGAAACGTCAAAATTACTGACACAAATTCACTTGGAACTTCAATTAATACTCACATAACAACGCTACAGACACCGAAGTCTACATACTTCGGTGTCTGTAGCGTTGTTATTATTTGATAATTAATTATTGACATATTAAATTGGCAGTTGCTTTCATGAAAAACTGTCAACACCACACAAATCCCGAATTCATTATCAATTAGTATTCCTTATTCTCTTACGCTATTGAATGGGACTGAGTAAAGGGATTTGAAGATTACAATCATTGTGAAACACATTTTAAGTGAACGGTAGAAGAATATTAAGTCGCGTTTATATTACATAGCCGCAGTGGCCGAGTGGCTCGAGTTGCAAGTTGAAATCCCGTCTGTACCAATGAGTTTTTCTGAATTCAAGTACAGTGATTAGTCACACCACGAGCTTTACGATGAAACATGGGGAGGACAGCTGCATACTTGTTGTATATAGAAAAAGCAATAAAAAATACGTATATATACCCTCACCAATACGAACGTTTCCAATTTTAAAATTCATATTCAAATTTAAAATTCGAACACCGAATAGAGCTTTGATATTAATACAAAAAATCTAACGTTATTTCGTAAACTTTACGACTTTATCGATAAAACTTAAATCGAATTCTTTATACGATCTTCACTAGTTCTACGTGACTGCTCAACTTGAAACCTTTAGTATATAGCCTTAAAATATACGGGCGTTTAACTAAAGCTATCTTCACGTGATTGTGCATGTAATGTGGACGAGGTTAACTTCCCCTATAAACTGCCTTTTAAGTTTAACGTTGAAAAGGAATTATGGCGAAATGAAAATTGCTTATTTTCTCCTATATGTTTTACGAGTCAAGGTATCAATAATTTAATACTTTAGCTGAACTTCGTTGAAGATTAGAATAATTATCAGTAATCATGAATATATATTTATATAATATATAACTTTTACATAGATATACTCAAGAATGAATGTGGCGGCCGTCTGGTCTAGTGTTTAGAGCTCCTGAATGAGAAGCTTAAGCGGGTTCGATTCCCGCTGTGCCCTCAGCGGGAATCGAACCCTTTCGAAATCGAATATTTGTGTGATGAACGAGTATTTGTACTTAGTAGCCTTAGTTTTGATATATTTATATTAGTATATATATCGTTGTCTAGTTACATTAACGCAAGCTTTGCTGAATTTGGGGTGACGTCAATTTGTATGGGATTGTCCCATGGTATTTATTAATGTGAAAGATATCTCTTTTAGTGGAGCTGGTGCTCTCTCTCTCTCTCTTATAAACCTGTGGGGGTCTTGGCATGTATGTGTATATAGTAAAGCATTATAAACAATTGTTTATTTAATCATTTATTCATTTCATTCAACAACGCACTTACATCATCGTTAGATACCTTGTCATTATTAATTACCATAAGTTATCTTCAACCAGGATCGTCTATCAAGGATCAACTAATTTAAAGTGACATGCTGTAACTACTCTGAAATTCGTACACATGCATACCTAATCAAGTATTAGCAAAGGTGCGCGCAGAAATTTGCTATTCCGATGCTAACTTCACACATCGACAAAGTTTGTCTTACAGTCAAGTGAACTATCTTATTTGATTACGTCACTTTGTAAGCATTACAAAGTTTACACCACATATACAGACATACATACGGGAATAAAAAGTTTTTGACGAAGCAAAGTTTGCGTTGTAATTTGATTTCTACGGGAACTCCAATATTGTGTTCCAAGGAGGCTTTGTTTGAGAATTATACTGTTTGAGTTATTTTACATAACGAGCATATTTTTGTTACGAAATTACTTCCTTCGGTTTCCCAAAAAGGAGAATGTAATATAGGGTTATTTATATTATTTTTTAAAAAGTAAATTGCGCGGCAGGTGGGATAGTACCAAGTTATCAAGCTGTTTGTGACTGATAACTACACACTCGCCAGGAGCCACATACTGTTCGCAGTGGGCACGCATCGCACAGTATCGCGTGCACACTCCCCTGTACCTCGCACTCTCACTGCACTCAATGCCCTCTTGGAGTCCAACTCTGACTGTGACGTGTTTGCGGACGGATGGGAGGCTATCATGTCGGCATGTCTGAAGTATTGTGAATGTATGAATTAGGTTCTTATAATTACTAATTAGTGTAATTGGTTTTTAGCCATACCTTTGTCTAAACAAATTAAAAAAAAATGCAAAGTAAAATATAAATTACCGACATAAAACTAAATACCGTATACCAATAAACTGTGAACGTATTTTATTTACCATATAGATAGCATACGAACACGAATCACGACTGAGACCTATGGACGCTCGCAACTCCTAGGGTATATCTGTCATGTTGTCAACGTTTTTGTTACATAAATATGTTCAATTGTTATGTAAATTAAGTTGTATGCAACTTAATAGTATAACTTTTTTTTTATATTGTAACTGCCTAATGTTACAACTACTGCGCTTTTCATAGGTATACACATCTGATACAAATTGTTATTCTTTTACTTCAGCTGGCGTGAATGAGGGCGTGATTGTATAGATGAAGAAAGGCATGTTACGTTGGTTTGGACATATAAAAAGGATGAGTGAAGAAAGATTGACGAAACAGATATATAAAGCAAAAAGAGGCAGAGGCAGACCACGTTCCAACTACCTGGATCAAATCGATCAGACGCTCAAGGACGGGCACGTCAAGAGTACTCGAAACCGACGAGCATGTATGAAGAGACTGATGAATGTGGACGAAGCGAAAGAGGTATGCAAGTCTAGAGAGAACTGGCGCTCTATACTCTCAGCCTACCCCGTTAGGGACTCGGCGTGATGATATGTATGTAAATAAAGGTAGTAAAGAAGCTACCTTTTTCGGTATTAAGACCAGTTAAAGTATGCACGTTTCCTCTCAATGTTTTCTTACACTCTAAAGCTCGTGGTGTGTCTAATCACTGTAACTAAACACAATAACTTATCGGCATAGTCGGGATTCAAACTTGCAATCTGTGTGTTGGCAACTACTCGAACTATTCGGCCACCGCGGCTTTTATATAGCTGTGTTGGTAGCATAAAAATAAATGTTCAGCCTTAGCCAGTACATCCGTTACCTATAAAGCCTTACCACTGACATTCAACCATTACCCACGTGCAAACATACCTTTGACCTCAATAAAGCAACTCAGCCTAACAAAAGAACTCGCAAAAATATCTCTAGAATAATTGACGAGCTAATATCGGTAAATATAACAATGATATTGTCAATATTATCCTGGCTTCGTATGATAAAATAATAACCAATACTCACCAAATTATTTCGACAAGGATAAAAAAGATGGCTGTAATAATAACAGCCAAAATTTTATCATACTAATATTATAAACGCGAGTTTGCGGGTATGTATGAATGCTTGTTACTCAATCACGCCAGAACGGCTGAACAGAATTAAATGTAATTTGGCACAGCGAGATAAGCTGAATTAGCACACAATAGGGTATTTTTTTTGCGAAAGAAAATCCAGGAAAAAATATGCTAATGATAATCTCACGCAGGTGAAACCGCGAGGCACAGCTAGTATAAAATATTATAAAGAGGAAAAGTTTATTTGTTCGTTTGATCATGCTATAAGAACCTACTGCTCAATGTGAGTAAATAAATGGAATTTAATAGTCTGTTTATTGCTAAACAGACCTAAACCGAAGAGCATGTATGAAGAGAATAATGAAAGTGGACGAAGCGAAACAAGTATGTAAGGATGGTAGCAAGTGGAAAGAAGTGGTCTCTGCCTACGCCTACGGGAAAGAGGCGTGATTATATGTATGTATGTATGTATGTATATTGCTGAAAGCTACATACTATACTGCGCATACTATACTGCGCATACTACATAATAGTATGGTTCTACCCAAGTGAGCCGAGCAGTAGCCAGATACATAAATACATACACATGTACATATACTAGGATTTATATGTAGTACGTTCAAGGGGAAAACATCCGCACAAACCATCGAATTTAAAGCATTAATACGATGTTGAGTTATAATAATTACTTACTTAATCAAATGAACACTCAAGGATTGGCACGTCATGAGTAGGTACTCAAAACTGGTGAGCTGTATGTAGACACTGATGAATGTGGGAAATGATTAAATTGTCTATAAGCTAACAGATAACTGGCCCTTCACTCTCTGCCCAACCTGTGAGGAAAATTTATCTAATTATTATCGTCACGCCTTCCCACAAGGTTCCCGAAGGGGTAGGCAGAGGTGTATATGTAATACCACACCTCAATGTGTAATACTCACCACACCACACCCACTTTCCGTCAGAGATATATTTTAAGTGCCCACGTGACTGAAAATAATAGATAAGTATTTATGATCCTCACGGTCAAGTTTACTTGCCTGATGGTAGCCGAGCGATAGCAACGAATAGCAGATGAAAGATAATGTGTTGACAAATGATAAGATAAGCGCTTATTAGCGCGATCTTGATAATTTAATTTACCTTTTGATGTAAATTATTATATATTTCGATCAAAAGATTCAAATAAATTACCTAATGATCAAAGAAATGAAATACAAATAATTGAAAAACTAATTGACGAGACGTCCCTGTACCATTTTCTAACAAAGGTTATTTGCATTTTTATCAAAAAAATTCTTATTTTTTGCGTATTACAGGATATTTCATTCTAGATTCCATCATGTTTAATATTTTTTTAGTCAAATTTTTTGCATTCGTTTTTTTGCATTTTTTGCATTCATTGCATTCGTAAGTAGCAGGAGATGCGCAAGACCATGTTCCAACTAAAAAGATCAAATCAACGAACACTCATATATGGGAACGTTATTCGTTTTCGATTATTTTTTTCGAATCTTAACCATTTCCGAATCCACTTGAAGACACAAAAAAATCATCAAAATCGGTCCAGCCGCTTAGGAGATGTTCAGTCATATAATAATTATATATACGTATATTTACAAGTAAGATAGAGTTTCGTAAACCAAACAAGGTATTTCAATATACATTTTCTCCAAGTACTAGGTTCTTGATTCAATTTGAATGAATATTAGCGTCTATTATAGGTTGAATGAAGCATTCAGAGTCAGACAATTCATCACTATCCCATTCCTAGATTTATTATGTATTATTATTATGTATTTTCTAAACATGATTTACCATTATTTTGTTCTCATTATGTATAACATAGGAAAACATCGAGATGAAACCTGCATACGTCTGATAAGAAGTTCAAAGGCGTATACGTAGTCATGATTGAGTAATGGCGATTGACTTGCAATCTGTCACGTTGGCACCTAAAATATATCTCCGGTGGAAAGGGGTTGTGTGGAAACTACATATACACCTCTGCCTACCCCTTCGGGGACCCTTATGGTAAGTCGTGAGGATAAGTGTTTGTTTTCATCAGAAAATATTAAGCAGAGATATATAATAATATTTTTTTATTTCAGAATATGATCGTAGCAAGTCATGCTACGGCGTAGCAACATTTACGGTCGTAGATACAGTACTGTGGAACTGTATCGTAAATTTTTCGATCTACATACGATTAATTGCTACGATTTTTATTTATATAGAGATACCAATCAGCTACGTGAATGTTAAAATAAACTCAATTGATTTAAACAATTCCTTTTTACAAACCAAATAAACCTTCGAAAGGGTTCTGAATTAATCAGCCTTAGCTCTAATAGACCGCAAAAATGCCTTTTGACCGCGAAAGAGAAAACCAATTCGGATACAATTCGACTTGTAATAACATTAGCGGAAACCGCGAAAAAAACCCATTAGCATTTAAAAAAAACTCACGCATGAGGGAATCCATCGGCGTTTTATATTTCCATTTCACGAAAAAGTCAATAAACCACGATAATAACACCACTTTATTTCTGTTTAGTTGGGAATCACGCACTCGCGTTCGAGACGGGTACTCTCGGGAAATTACGAAAGACACAACCGCTTCGGATGGCGGTCGGACGTCGAATGACTGGCAGACTGCAGGTGTGATCCGTTAGGGTAGCGCTGTCTATATTAGATATATGCGTGTATATAGGGGTGTAATTTGATTTGGACTTAATGCACGGAGTATTGGGTTGATTAAAATAATTAAAGTTATTCGGGACAGTATTAAGCCATTAGAAATTATGCCACCAACATTCTAGCTATAGCAATGGTAGCCTAATAGAGATGAAGATGTTCAATATTATACTTGGATAATAGCCGTGGTGGCAGTAGTTCAAGTTACGACACAAAGATCGCAAGTTCGAATCCCGACGGTACCAATTTGTTATTCTGAATTTAAGTAGGTACTGTGCTTAGTCACACTACGAGCTATACGGTGAAGGAAACATCGAGAGGAAATCTGCCTACGTCTGAGAAGCAATTCAAAGGCGTATGTATAGTGTGCTTGAGTAACGGCGATTGACTCGCCATCTGTCACGTTGGCACCTAAAGTATATCTCTGGCGGGAAGTGGGTGTGTATTGTGGGTACTACCACTACCGTAGTCAGGAGTAAGCTTCGCAGTCAGGAGCTCTAGCCACTAGACCAAAAGGTGGGTAGTAATTTTTTCACCGATTTTTTTTAAACCATTTATACGATAATAAAAGTAAAACGCAGTTTGATTCTACGTGTATAGTATCGACACGTAACAGAAGATTTTTACGAGATAATAAGGTTATAAAATTGTCAACTAGGAATATAAACTTTATTTGCAGGAAGCAAATAAAAAATAAATAATAGTTAAAAAAAACTAAAAAACACGCTTTTTATAGAAAACCGAACTAAAAAATAGAAAATAAATTTCGATAATATCTTAAAAAGCGTGGGGTGCATGGTGTCAATAGTTATAAATATTTTATTGACAGATATTAGTAGAGTGATTATCATTTCGGTAATATCTTACAATTATTTATTTTCTACTTTTTAGTTATTAGTGTATTGTCATCGGTCCTCGATAAGTCTACAAAGTTTGAACGAAATCTGGCCGTTTAAAATGGGTAAAAATCGAGCTCAAAGAAGTCGGTTACATACATACATACATACATACAGGTGAAGCTAATATAAAGCGTGTAAAAACACGTCTATTTACAGAGACAACCTGTATATATAGTATCTACAGTTTTATACATATTTTCTAATAAATAATAACAATAATAGTATATTGTAAAATAAGATAGTATTTACTTACCTACATCAACTTCTATAATTCTAGAAAATTTGTACAAACATTTGTCTGAATCGCGTTTGATTTAAGAACACAAATCGAATTGACGAACTGTTCCATATTTGAAATTTAAATTAGGTACTCAGTAAGAAACGCGATAGTATATGGACTTTAAAGTTTCGTTTACTATACACAGAGTCCATTTTCACTTAAAGCCTAGTTTGCCGTGGAACAAAGCCACTACTGCTTTATCTACATCATACCTAAGCACTTTATCTGCACTGCATTCCGCCGGGGGCGTTGACCTTCTACACCTTTTGAAGTTCACAACCGTTCTACCTTCTATAATGCTACTTATTTTTTAATGTTGTGCAATGTTGCGGGCTAAGAATATCTTTGTTTCAAAAAGAGATTCTATTTGTATAATGTTTTGTTACAAATTCGTTTGACAATAGTCTCACTGCAGTACGTGATATTAGATTGAAAGTTTAAAACATTACGTAGGAGTCTATTAAAATTGGCGACTTGTGGGCGATCCCGCCAATGTGAATAAACTTTAAGTAAAACGGCCACCCTTTTATATTGTCTATCTTTAGAAATAGTTATGCGTTGGTAGAGGTTATATTTGGGGACGACGCATTATGCAGAGAGTTTCTCTATGGAAATAATTAGACAAAGATGTGAAATTGTTTACTTGAACTTACAAGCATAGCCGTGGTGGCCGAGTGTTCGACTACGGCCTGTACCAATTGTTTTTTTCTAGCTTCAGTTTAGTTAGAGAAGAAATTCAAAAGAAGTATGTATTGCTTGGCTTGAGTGACGGCGATTGACTCACTGTCACGTTGGCACCTAAAATATACCTCCGGCGGAAAGTGGGTGTGTGGGTACTACACATCCCGCCAAGGAACTTTGTGGGATGGCGTGAAGATATATTATAATAAATCACTTAATTAAAAAGTATGAAAAGATAGCAATTCACAATTGAGACGAGACGGCCCGATAGCTAAGTTATTATTTCATCAACCATGCGGGTTTATTGCAGGATCGATTCCCGCAAAGGACAGATATTTGATTGGTTTTGATTAGGGTATCAGAATGCGATCTAAAATCTTGTAATAAAACCGTTAGCCCTTACGAATTCTCACATTGTAATTTAATATCGGCTCGAAATAACTGTCTGGAATCTTCTAAATGATAAAAAAGTAATTATAGACCCTATTGTGATACTTAATAGGGTTCACAAGGGTTTAATGAGCCCTTCACTCAACTACGTTAATTAGAAATCTTGTGAAAATTTATTAGTTTTCACGAGTATAGACGCTCAATTTTATGCTATCAGAAAAGCGATTTCATTTAACAATTAAAAGTAGGAACATTCAATACTATGCCAATACAATTTTAATTAACTTCCCAAGACTTTATTTAATCTAGGTATAGTCGAAGTAGAACATTGCTCTTACAAGCATAAATTAAATCAAATTACTCAAATGATATTGAAACTTATCCACGCTCAAAAGTCACAACAGTTCTCGATGAAAAATACTTAATATGTGTTACGGTGATTCTAAGCCATTAAGACGCAAGTTTCAAGTCCAAGTACCAACCTTTTTTTATACCACATGGGTGGCAAACAAGCATGCGGTCCGCCTGATGGTAAGCGGTTACCGCCGCCTAAGGACGCTTGCAACACCAGGTGTATCAGTCGCGCGTTGCCGACCCTGCTGTGTGCAGGAATCTTTTCACACCCTTCTTGAAGAACTCCATGCTACTCTCCAGGGAAACCTCAACGGGGAGCTCATTCCACAGCCTGAGCGTTCGCGGAAGGAAACCTCTTTGGATACACGCAGTGCGAGACCTTTGTGGTTCCAAGGTATGGGGTTGAACCTTTGATGAACAAAGAGGACAATACCAAACGATGTATTGTGCTGTACTTTTAAAGATAGATACATTTATACGTAGGTGTACATACATACATATCATCACGCCAACTCCCTAACGGGGTAGGCAGAGAGTATAGAGCGCCAGTTCTCTCTAGACTTACATACCTCTTTCGCTTCGTCCACATTCATCAGTCTCTTCATACATACTCGTCGGTTTCGAGTACTCTTAACGTTCCCATCCATGAACGAACGATACGTTGGTGTACATATATGTATGTATTGGACATCCGAGACTTGCCTTCGGCGGGAGTTGAACTCACAGCTATTAGCTTCCCAAGAACATCTACTAAGCTATCTGTATGGCACTAGGTGGCCGAGTGGTTCGAGTACTTGTGACACAAAGATCGCAAGTTCGAATCCCGACTGTACCAATGAGTTTTTCTGAACTTAAGTACAGTGATTAGTCACTCCACGAGCTTTACGGTGAAGGAAAAAATTGAGAGGAAGCCCGCATACGTCTGAGAAGCAATTCAAAGGCTTATGTATAGTCGTGCTTGAGGCAATGGACTCGTCATCCATCACGTTGGCACCTCAAATATATCTCTGGCGGTAAGTGGGTGTGTGGGTACTACTTATACACCTCTGCCTACCCTTTCGGGGACCCTTGTAGATAGGCGTGAGTATATATTATAATTACTGGACTCAATCCGACGCTAAAGTACCAAATTAAGAAATAAGATAGTCACAAACACAAAATCCTATATACATTAAAACGAATGATTAATTTTGTAGGCATAATAATAGTCCTTAATATATCACAAGCTTATAAGGTTGAAAAATCATTGATGCAAAAGATCTGTCGGGGGACCTTACCGGATATCCAGACGCAGAGGTACTAATGTACCCGGGTTTACCTGTAAGGGTTGCCTGTGTCGCCTCCCTATATTTTATTAATATTATGTTATTACCGAAATAGGATTTGTCCGGAAAGTTTTGGGATGATAATAAAAGGATTAAATTGAGATTTAAGCTCGACGTAATAGGATTATTTTCCCATAGAAGATTACTTTAATAATTTCTAATGATTATGAGTTTTAATGGCAATATAACACCCACAAAAGTACTGCTTACCAAGCTACAGGCTGGCAGCAATCTTCACACTAACTATGGAAAAAAATGTTTGAAAGAGTACAGCTGTACAACCAGTTACCTAATGATATTAAAAGGTATGAGGATATTAAACATTACAATAATAAATTGCAGCAATGTATGTATAAGATTGTCAAATTATAAAGATTTATTAACATTAGTCAATGTAAATTCATGTAATTAATAAAGAAAATTTAAAACCGAATCTCATTGTAAGAGAACTTAATTATGTAAGTTATTATGAGAATAAAATTCTATGAACCTAAAGCGATTGGTGTAGAGCCAACCACTCTTGACCATTTATTTTAGCATATACAACGTATTTAAAATTATAATAATAATAATAATTTATTTCCGAAAGAGCCGTGGTGGCCGAGTGGTTCGAGCAGTTGCCTGCGACGCAAAGGTCGCAAGTTCGAATCCCGACTGTACAATGAGTTTTTCTGAACTTAAGTACAGTGATTAGTCACACCACGAGCTTTACGGTGAAGGAAAACATCGAGAGGAAACCTGCATACGTCTGAGAAGAAATTCAAAGGCGTATGTATAGTCGTGCTTGAGTAACGGCGATGGACTCGCCATCTGTCACGTTGGCACCTAATATACCTCTGGCGGAAAGTGGGTGTATGGGTATTACCTATACACCTCTGCCTACCCCTTCGGGGACCCTTGTGGGAAGGCGTGAGGATATATATTATTATTAGTAACAAATTGTATTGAGAAAATTACATTAATTCATATACCTACGTGTACCAGGTGCACTAGACCCGTAACAGTGTAAACTGGTCCAGTGCCCCTGGAATGGACAATCTATCCTGCTTGCAATTATTTTCAGGATTCCGTTTTTGCCCCGAATTCTGCGCATCAGGGATGCAGTTCTTTTCCTATATTATGGCCGTGGTGGCTAAGAGGTTCGATTACTAGCCTGCGACACTAATATTGCAAGTTTCGATCTCGACTGTACCAATGAGTTTCTGAACAGATATTAGACTCATAACGGGCTTTAACGGTAAGGGGAACATCGATAGATAGCCTGCATACGTCTTGTTAAACTAAGGCATAAATAATGTATGAAGAAATTAAAAGGCGTATAAGTCATGCTTTAGAAACTGCGATGGATTCGCCATCTGTGACGTTGGTATTTAAATCTCTATTTCTTTTCTCTCTTCACTTGGTTGCCTGGAAGAGATCGCTTTTGCGATAAGGCCGCCTATTGTGCCTATTACATATTGTTCTCTGTTTTTGTCATCCTATTTGTTTTATAGATGTGTGTGTGTAACATAAAGAATATTATTATTATAGAATGTGGATGAGGCGAAAGAGGTATTTAGGTCTAGAGGGAACTGGCGCTCTAAACTCTTTGCCTACCCGTTAGGGACTCGGCGTGATGATATGTATGTATTATTATTATTATTAAAAATATATTTTCGATGAAATGTGAGTGTTAAGATACTATATACCCCTGCCTGCCCTTTCGGGGAGCCTTGAGGTAAGGCATGAAGGCAAGGCGTATATATATACATATATATTCTACAAATTTAAAAGGGTCCACAATGGGGTATAGATGCATTTCACCAAAGATTTCACCACAGGTACTTTTTGCCCCGACTTTTTATACTTTTGCTTTGCCTTCGAAATTCCTTTGAAACGTAGATATGCAGGTTTCCTTCAACTTCAACTTAAATAAAAAATATATCCTCACGCCTTCCCATTAGGATCTCTGAAGGGGTAAGCAGAGGTGTATAGTTAGTACTCACACACCCACTTTCCGCTAGAAATATATTTTAGGTGCCACGTGACAGATGGCGAGTCCATTGCTAAAATCTCCGGCGACTATTCTACTACCAACTAAATGTAGAATGTAGTTTGTACATTTTATTTGCGTACTATTGAAATTGTCTTGAAATGTCTATTCAAGACGGTAAGCGCATATCTTAGAGCCGAACATTAGTGGTTTGAACAATGAAACACTTATTATTCTGCCAAGAACACGCGTAACAAAGTTAAACTAAGTCACTGTAATTAATCAATGTACACAACTTCAACTTGATAGCGTCTTTACTGTAGTCCCATGACATAAAACCACTGTGTAATCTCTAAGACTAATTCAGCTAGAATTCATGTTGACAGTTAAAGCTAGGCTATTCCTGTATATAAATATTTATATATTTTTTTTATACAAAAATAGTGGCAAACAAGCATACGGCCCACCTTATGTGAAACAGTTACCGTAGCCTATTTACGCTCACGATACCGAAGTATCACTTGCGTGTTGCCACTCTGTGTTCGGAGAGTTATAGTGTGTTGGCAGCATAATGGGTTTAATCCTTCTGCTTCCGACACAATGTAACAATCCTCCTTCCTCCCTAAGGAGCTCATTACTGAAACCTTATTCAACGCGTAGGAACACAACACAAAAACATTTTTGATTTGGCTACGGACTTCTATAAGG
The DNA here is from genome assembly GCA_945859725.1 of Drepana falcataria. NCBI lineage: Eukaryota > Metazoa > Arthropoda > Insecta > Lepidoptera > Drepanidae > Drepana > Drepana falcataria. The sequence goes on from OX243929.1 coordinate 10,815,587, forward strand.
AGGTCCTGCCCCAGTCGGGCAGCTTCGAATTCGAACGGGAAACCCGTTACGGCCTACCTCTCTTATTATGCCCTACCTCTTTTATATATATGTATATAATTAATTACAGAAAAAAACAATGATATCATTTTTTTTTTTTTTTTTGTATTGTCTCTCGTAGCGTGAGTTCCGGGAACTTTTGCTACTTAACCGGTCAATGGCGAGACCTAGGCCTCCAGCCAGGCACTTTATTTTTAAGCAACACAGCTAAGGGCACCCCCTGTGGGGTACGAACCTCGGCTTAGGGCGTTGCTGGATCGCGAGCAAGGGAGCTGGGCTGGACTGGTAATTTTATTTAAATATTGTTTGGGGGCGGGATTTGCGCGTCTGGCTCGGCGCGGGCCGGCGTTTGCGGCGGAGGTCGGGGGGAAACATTACGGCTTATTCGCGTCGAGCCTCGCCGGCGAGGACGGAACAGTGGTCGGTTGTGTGTAGTGTTGGTATGTTTTTGTCGGGCGACCTGGAGGACCGTTATGTCGTCATCCGGTTCGATGACGGCATGTCTTGGACGCCTTATTTTCGAGATAAGGGAAGGAGTGTATCGGGCGGCCGATACGACGAGGGGGTTGGGGTGATTTACAGCAGAATCGAAATGACGTTTGGACAGTTTTTTCAAAAACTGTTTTATAGTGGGGACTTTGAGGTCAACGTGGAGTTGACTATTACGCATGTACCACGGGGCACCTGTGGCTCTCCGGAGAAACCGGCTTTGGAGCACTTGCAGGGGGTTAAGTGTTGACTTGCTAGTGTGTGCGAACACTACACCCGCATATGTCATGATTGGTCGAATGCACGTCGTGTAAATCCTCACCTTGGATTTTAATGAGAGTTTACTTCGTGCATTCAACATGCTGTGAAGTCTACCGAGCGCGAAGGCGGCTCGCGCGCGTACCGCCTTTACGTGGTGACGGAAAGAAAGGCGTTGATCGAGGATCACGCCCAGGTATTTGGCTTTTTCTTCCCATGGAATGGGTTTGCCGAAGAGGGTGATGGGGGCTACCCGTGGGCGTTCGAGGCCTTTCCAGAATAGAATGGCTGCGCTTTTGGTGGGGTTCACTTCAATTCTCCACTTCCGGAACCACCGCCCTAGGGCTGTGACTGCGGATTGGAGGTTGTCGTGAATTCCCTCGGGAGTTCTACCCTTGTAGTAGATGGCCGTATCATCGGCGAATAGAGCGCTTTTAACTCGTCTATGGAGGGGAATGTCGCTAGTATAAAGCGTGAATAGGAGTGGCGAGAGCACTGAGCCTTGCGGGACTCCTGCTCGTATGGGATGGGGGGAAGAGAGTGTGCCCTCGACTCTGTAGCGGAAGGAGCGGTTCGACAAAAAGTCCCGTACTATGCGTACTAGACGGTCCGGCACGCCCAACTGGTACAGCTTGTATATTAAGCCGTTGTGCCAGACCTTGTCGAATGCCTTCGCCACGTCGAAGAGGAGCATACCCGTGGTATAACCGAGTTGAAAGCCGCTACTGACGTCTTCCACTATACGGTGGACTTGTTGGATACAGGAGTGTTTGGTTCGAAAACCGAACTGCTGGTCAGGTATGACTTTCTTAGAGTCTGCAAAACTCTTTAGTCTATTGTAGATAAGTCTCTCGTAAGCCTTGCCAAGGACATTGAGGAGACTAATAGGGCGATAACTGGAGGCTTCGGTCTTGGGTTTCCCTGGCTTGGGAATACCTATGACTGTTGCACTTTTCCAGGATTGGGGGAAAAAGTTGTTGCTCAGTGCGGCATTGAAGATGGCAGTGAGCAAAACTATGAGATAAGGTGAGAAGAGTTTGATAACTCTATTAGCGATCCCGTCGGGACCTGGGGCTTTCCTGGGGTGGAGATCCTTGATCACTTTCCGGACTTCGTCGACCGTGATTGGGGCGATGGGGTGGTCTGGGTCTTCGGAGGGTGGGAGAGATAGTTTGCTTTCGACCTCGGCATCCACCTTATCGAGATGGCGCGGATCTACCGGCAAGGTGCTGGGCGTACATTGAGCCTCGAGACTGTCGGCCAGGCACTCGGACTTCTCGTCGTCGTCAAAGGCGGGCCCTTGATTTGGACGAGAGAGTGGAGGCATGGACGAGATTTTGTCTGATTTAAGTTTTCGTTGGAGATGCCAAAAGGCCAAGTGACTCGGTTCAAGTTCCCCTAGGAACTTGTTCCAGCGAGCGTCTCGCAGGTCTTTCATGCGGTATCTCAGCTTGCGCTGGAGTGACCTCAGAAAGGTGCGGTTCGCTTCAGTCGGGTGAGCTCTATGCGCTCGGAGGGCGGCGTTCTTTTCCGTCACCAGTTCACGCACGTCGTCGGGAAGTTTCCAGCGATGGTCTTCCATCACCGAAACTTGTCGAGAACAGGCGTCCACGGCTGACTGTACGTGAGCTGTGAGGGAATCGACCGCCTTTTGAGTGTCGGCTGCCGACTCTATGAGGGGCGGGATACTATCTAAGTGAACAGATGAAGAGGACTTGAGGAGTTCCTCCAGTTTTCTCCAGTCTGTTATCTTTTTCTGAGGTGGGGACTGACCTGAGTCCGGGGGGCCTAGTCGGGGGGAGAGCGCTAAGGTCACAGGTCGGTGGTCGGAATCTAACTCGTCGTGCGACCTCAACGAGTGCAAACGGAGGTTTACATTCTTGAGGATCGCAATGTCTAGTACGTTCGGTCGGTGGTTGATATTCTCGGGATAGTGGGTGGGGTGCATAGGCGCAATGACGTCGAATTGGAGGAGCCCGCTGAGGTCCTCCAATTGGCGTCCTCTGTTATTTCGTGAGTGGCTGTTCCAAGCATCGCTCTTGGCATTCAGGTCACCCGCGATAATAACTGAGCTACTGAGATTGATGAGAGCTTTGATATCAGCTTTGATATCGGCCGTCGAGTTAACAGGGGAACAGTATGCAGAGACTATCGTGATCGGCTGATGGCCGGTCATTCCTAATCGACAGATCGAGGTCTCTATGTGGGAGAGGGTTGGTGGTTGGATTGGGATACAGTGCAGGGACCTCTTGTAATAGATCAAAGTACCGCCGAGGGCGGATCGAGATCTATCATTGCGAACTACGCAGTAGTTTGCAATTCTAGGGTCTCGGTGTGATGGTTTCAGGAAGGTTTCCTGCACTAAGAAAACGTCGATATTATTGTCGCGGAGGAACGCGGCGATCTCTTCCTTTTGGCTGTGAATGCCGTTGGCATTAAAGTAGCCAATTGAAAGCGATCGGGGTTTGACTCTGCTGTTTACGTTTGAGTCCATTATTGGTTGGACGAGAAGGTAGCCAGGGACTCTGATACATCGGCGTAGTCGCCGAGCACCTTGAGGAGGGCCAGAGGGTCCTTTCGGACGGCCCTGAGGCTTCGTGCCATCTCGTTAACCCTTGTGAGGTTGACGGTGGAGAAAAGGTCCGCCAGGAATGCCATGTTGGCGGAGGTTTCGGAAGGGGAGGAAGTGGGCTGGACCACCTGGGGTCTGCGCGGGGGAGTAGCAGCCTGGGGCTGTTGAGGTTTGGCGGTGGAGAGCGACGGCAGAGGTGTAATCTGCGGGCTCGGGGCCGCTGAGGGGACAGGTGGGGACGCTTGTGGGAGGGGTGGAAAGTCCCTCGGAGGGAGGACCCTCCACGGGGAAGGTCGAGGTCGGGCGGGTTGCGCGGGGGGGGCGTTACGCCATTCGCGGGCCGCTGCCCTCTTTACCACGACTGGTCTGGGTTTGGGGGCTTTAGGGCAGCCCCTGTAATTGGCCGGGTGGCCTTCCTGGCGGCATAGCACGCAGCTCGGAGGCGAGTCGGCGAGAGTGCGGTCCTTAGGGCGAGAGCAATCGCTCGTCCCATGATCACCCAGGCACTTGACGCACCTGGGTTTTGCGTTACAGTTACGCGATGCATGACCGTATAGTTGGCAGTTGTGACACTGCCCTATAGGGCCACCCTTGTGGGGGGTTTCAACCCTTATGCCAGACAGGTGGCATATGGTTTTTATTTTGAAGACGGCTTTACCGTCGGCGGAGTTCTCGCAGATGGCGAGGACCATGTTAAATGCCTCTCCGGCATTTTGTCGGTGCATGCGGTGCACTTCCTTCACTGCGACATTCTGAGCCTTGAGGTCTTCTTTGATCGACTCTGTGTCGATTTCGCAAGGGACGCCGCGGATGACGACCCGGAGTAATCGGTCCTCCGGCAGATCATAAGTGTGGTATTCCACACTTCTGGCCTGCAGGAGCTTCGTGAAGGCTCGGAACTCGGTCGAGTTTGGGAGATGCACCTTAATGCCTTCGGCTGTGGCAGTAGCGCGAGTGAAATTTATGCGGTTGGTTTGGCACCAACCGGAGATTTCCGTCCACTTGGCCTTTGTGTGGACGAAAATAGGGGGACACGAGCGCTCCTTCGTCGAGGAGGGCCGCGTGGGTCGCGGGACGGGGGAAAGTCGGCTAGCCTGAGTGGCTTCGGCTTCCGGAGAGGCGTGGGGGGCGGGAGAGGGGGGTGCCGGGGAGGGGGCTACCGTGGAGGACTGTGCGGAGGGCACGGGCACGGTCTTGGGGGCTTTAGTGGGGGGAGAAGGTGAGGTTGAAGCCTCCTTCTTTTTTGCGCGTCTGGCGCGCTTCTTGGAGCCCGTGACGGGCGTAAATTCGTCCGAGGAGCCCTCGGACGACTCGGATTGTAATGACTCCATTTCGGAGTCCACAATGACAGATTCGGGGGACAAGGGGGAGTCTTGAGACTTATTGGCCTCGTTAGTGACGGCTATGATTGCGCTCTTGTCCAGCGCTGCAGTCGCCTCGGCGGTAGGGGTACCCGCGTTTATATCGCGGGTGTACTCGTCATATTGACGTCGGAGGGCAATGATATCAAATGTTACGCGGATATTTATAGATGGCGAGTCCAACGCCGTTTCTCAAGCAAATTCATTATATACGTCATTGAATTTAATTTCAAACTTATGCAGGTTTTCTCTCGATGTTTTCCTTCACTATCAATATTGTGAGATAGACTCGAACTTACAACTTTGGTCGTGCGTCCTTCGAGTTAATTAATACATTTAAGTTGTGTATTTTCCAAAACGAGAAATCAAAATTCATCATATTCCTCCGTTTTTAAGCCGGTCCAATTACCTGGATCAAATCGATCGGACGCTCAAGGACAGGAACGTGAACAGTACTCGAAACCGACGAGCATGTATGAAGAGACTGAATAATGTGGACGAAGCGAAAGAGGTAGAGAACTGGCACTCTATACTCTCTGCCTACCCCGTTAGGAACTCGGCGTGTATGTATGTACCTATGTTTAAGCCCCCTTGGTATGCGGCCACCCCTGCCTATAGGCAACACTAAAGTATCGCTTCATTCACATATATCAATATTTCAATTCAAACCTGCTTATTTTGTGTACTCTTAAATTTACCTGTATTTCAAAGTAAGTATTTCGTACAACAAATTTTAAGAACCCCTTTTATACGTAGTGTTTTGAGGTGTAAAGCAATTATATATTAATAGGCTCCATTTTCACTTTTCCACAGAACACTTAGGAAGTTATGTTTTAATAATCATTCCTCTCAGCCAATAAGGAAAAAGTACAAAAAAGTTGGTCAGAAATAGTTGGATCCACCGACGGACGAAAGTTTTTAATATTGTATTATTTGTAGTTTTTTTTCGCGGAAACGTCTTGGGTGAGATGAGAAAGTATGATTAGGTGCGAAGTTTGTTCGTTCCATCTTGAGAATTATTTGTTTATTTAAATATAGGGTCTGTTTGAAACAATACATACCAAAACATAAATCTCTGCACTTTTGTAGGTACACTAGGTAGGTACAGCAAACTTTTATGTCATTTCTAAACAAATTAAACTTAGACATTAGATTGCATGATCGCCAACAGAAAGGATTACACCTCTGACTACCCCTTCGGAGACCGGCCCTACCGCCACATTGCCAGTGCCAACGTCACAGATGGCGAGTCCATCGTCGTTTCTCAAGAACGACTATGCATATCCTTGAATATTTTCTCAAACGTAAATAGGTTTTCTCTCGATGTTTTTCTTCACCGTAACTAACCACTGTACTTAAGTTCTTATTATGTAACATTTTATTATTATATACTTATACATTGCTTAACAAACTAAAGGCCCAAGCAACAACCGAATGACCGATAATTTTATTTTAAATACCACCCTCGCAGTAAACCCTGTGCTTACGGCGTGATAATCAATTTGATCACGCGACGTGTATACACGGACTTTTTAACAAAATGCGGCATGCAATTGGTGGAAGTTTTATGTTTGTTTAAGGGTACTTTTGAAAATTAGGCGGAAGTATATTTTATATCGAATTATTAAAGTACCCCCAGGGAAGACTTCCCTTATAAGTAAATGTATTGACTTAATAGTAACGAACTTAACAACGAAATACTTAAATGTAGCTTGCAATGACGCAATAATCTTTCGATATTGATTACTCTATTATATACATATACATATCATCACGCCGAGTCCCTAACAAGCTAGGCAGAGAGCTTGGAGCGCCAGTTCTCTATAGACTTACATACCTCTTTCGCTTCGTCCACATACATCAGTCTCTTCATACAAGCTCGTCGGTTTTGAGTACTCTTAACCTTCCCGTCTTTGAGCGTCCGATCGATAATACAAAAAATAAGGTTAGACAATATTTACGTACTAAAAGTAATCTTTAAGGCCACATAAAGGCGGCGCCTCTATCCCCAGGGCCTTGGAGTCCAGTGATATATAATATACATATCAGCACGCCGCGACACAAATGGCATAGACAAATCTCTTTTGTTTTACGAACTCTTCATACTTTCGTTCGCAACTACGTTGCGAACTGTTCATAGTTACACGGTCGCCGGTTTCGGGTACCTACTGTTCACTATCATTATGTTGACCATCCACGTGTTCAATAAATTTAATCTAGGTAGTTGAAACGTGGTACATACATACATATTATCACGCTGAGTCTCTAACGGGGTAGGCAGAGAGGAAAGAGCGCCAGATACCTCTTTCGCTACATCCACATTCATTAGTCTCTTCATACATACTCACCGGTTTCGAGTACTCTTAACGTTTCCAAACTTGAGTGTCCAATCGATTTTACCTACGTATTGGAACGTGGTCTTCCTCTTTTATCAGACCCATTCGAATCGTATACCTGTGTCGTTACCATTCTCCAGTCATCCATTCGAAATGTCCATACCAAAGTAACATGCCTTCATCTTTTCAATCTCATAATTGCCCGATCTTGTATTCACATTATCCGCAAAAGTTGTTTAAAAGCTTACGTCATATAATAAATATTAAATTACAATTGAGCAATACTTCAGTGTTTGCATAATCTTGCGAGTGCACTTCTATCGCTCTAAAACGTTCAAAGAGTTCGCCCGCAATTTCTTAGCGGTCGAGAGCCATAAATAATGCTAACCCAGTAAAAGCAACCCAGTTTACATGCTGCCAACTCTCGCCACTTGCTCACGAAACCGTTTTACGATAATTTATCGACTTCAAGTGTACTTAAACACTTTATAAGCAGAACAGTATTTACTAGTACCTATTTTAACCTTTCTTTCTTGTACATACATACTATTCTTCTACTGACTAGACGGCCGTCTGGTCTAGTGGTCAGAGCTCTACGAAGCTTGAGGTCGCGGGTTCGATTCACGTTGAGGGCAGATCATTTGTGTGATGAGCACGAGTATTTATACTTTAGTGTTGGATGTCCTATATATATATGTATATATCTATCTGCATAAGTATATATATCGTGCGGCCCGCCTGATAGTAAGTGGTTACCGCCGTATCTAGACGCTTGCAGCAAGCACCATGTATTGCAAGTATCGGTCGCGCGCTATCGCTAGAAAAACTCCATGCTGTGGAATTGTCCCAAGTTAGGTATTTATTAATTTTACTTAACGTACAATAATAGTGAATCTGTCCCTATGAGAGAGGAAAAAATCTTCACATACTTTCGCATTTATTATATAAGTAGGATAATTAAACAGAGAACCAATCCTTAAAATGTGCTTAATTTTTTTTGTCATAGGCGTTATACAAAACTCCTACCCAAAAGTATGGCGGCCGAAGTCTACAATAAACAAACACGACATAAAAGGGCGACCCATTACATCTTTTACTTCCATCTCAACGCCTTTTATTCCATAATTCTCTTTTCAAAAGAGCCGTCACCGGAAGTACCCCCCTTCTCCTGCCTTATTAACAATGTGCCGTATATTCAGCAGTTCCGCCGCCACGTAACCTAGTTCCGGTTACTTTTGCTAGCTCGTGTGGTCACAATGTCGGAATTCTTTCCAGTATCGAAATGACCTCTGCAGCCAATTTGCACTTTGCTTCGCGATAATAAAACTTGAACGGTTGCTAAAACAAAGATACAATTTATTCAGTTAAGAAGAGTGTGGGTTGAACTGCATGTGCACCTGAAATTTTTTGGAAGAAGCCCAATCGTGGGGCGTGGAGAAATGCCTCTATCAAGCAGTGGGATATACATAGATATATCGCCTAATAAAATAACTAGCTGTATCGCGTATTTTCACTCGCGTAAAGTTTGGTTCCATTTTTATATTTCCTATACAAATAAATTAAAATGGAGTGTTTGTTTGTAATATTAAAATAACAATTTTTTCATACACGGTACATATAACAAAATAACAAAAAAAAAATTTTTTTTGTGTCTATCTATCTGTCTGTTTGTTCCAGCTAATCTCTGAAACGGCTAGACCGATTTTGACGGGACTTTCAATGGTAGACAGATAATGTAATAAGGAGTAATTTAGGGTTTTTTTAGAAACTGAACAATAACTCTTTTCTTAAATTCCACGCGAACGAAGTCGCGGGCACAGCTAGTTCTACAATAAAATGTGTGTGTTAAATCCAGCTGATAATCTAACTCTGTGCCAAATTCCCGCTAATTACGTTTAGTAGTTTTGGCGTGAAAGAGGAAAAACATCCTTGAGGATTAGGGCATTATAATATTAGTAGATAATTTCCCAGATAATATCCCCCACCTCGCCGGCTTCGAGTACTCTTGACGTTCCCTTCCTTGAGTGTCCGATAGATTTGATCTAGGTTGGAACATGGTCTTTCTCTGCCTCTTCTTGAAGACACTTTCGCATTGAAAGTAAATATTTCTGTTTTGCCAGTCTTCCGCCACTCAATTTTTCTATTTGTCCCAACCAACGTAATCTCTTTGCCTTTCTCTTTCCTTCCTTTACATAAATTTAAACCAGAAGGGTTTAAATACCAGTTGCTTTTACAATCTGTTCTTAACACATTCGATTAAAAATTAATTCAGTTTTTTTACTGACATTAAGGTCAGTGATTAGCTTTACGGTGAAGGTAGACATCGATGTCTTCCTCTAGAAAGGAAACCTGCATATGTTTGAGAATTCATTCAAAGACGTATGTATAGTCGTGCTTAAGTAACGGCGATGGACTCGCCCTCTGCCACGTTGGCACCTAAAATATATCTCCGGTGGAAAGTCTGTCTACCACTTCGGGGACCCTTGTTGGTAGGCGTGAAGATATATTTTATAACAAGAATAATTAAATATAATTACAATTTGTACACTCACTGTATAATCAAACACATTCATATCAATTGCATTACAATCTCTTCATACACATTCGATAAATAATCAATGACGTTATAATTATAAAACATAACACAATTACATTATGGATGCCCAAAGCGGACGTGGACAACGTGGAAACGTTCTTATCGGCGTGCGTGCATTCAATTTCACCTTTTGTTGTCATCACGAACGGTTAATTATTATTTCGTAAAACACCCCCGTGTTTACTATTATAATGCTGTCAAGAGATAGTGAAGGCAATGACCAGGGCCTTTGGAAGGGAATAATGACACTTCTGTTTTGTGTAAGTACGGAAGTTCTGTTTCGAGAAAGTAAAAACTATATATTTTTACTAGCTGTACCCAGAGCACTTGCTTTAAATTCATATATATTTTTCACATATTTACATATATATTTTAACTGCTCCGCTCCATTTAGTATTAAATATTATCACGCCAAGCCAAGGGGAGATAGAGAGGGTAGAGCGCTAGTGTTATCTAGACTTACAATACCTCTTTCGCTTCGTCCAAATTTAACGGACTAATCACTGTACTTAAGTTCAGAAAAACTCATTGGTACAGTCGGGATTCGAGCGTTCGAGCTTTATGTCGCAGGTTTTACACACACCACTTACATACACCTCTGCCTACCCCTTCGGGGACCCTTGTGGGAAGGCGTGAGGATATGATTTTATTATTTATTTTTTATAGTAAAAATCTTGGAAAATTATTCTCTTTTAATTTTACAACCATCCTCAAGAATTATTCTGTCTTTTAGTATAGACTGCATGAAAATCCGTTCAGAAATTTAGGAGTTTATCGCGATCAGACAGACATAATGATAGGCTACTTTTTAATCCAAATTTTAATCCGTCTAGCTGCGAGCGAGGCAAAGGTAGTTGTTAATTATGGTAAGTGCAAAAGATTATGGCTAAACGCAGTTACTTTGTCACATCTTCCTGAGCTTGTATTGACAAAAGCCTCGTATCCAAACTAAAAGATCCGACACGAAACACCTCACGATTGATTTGGGGGCGGATTGGCTACGTATATCCTAATGAGGCTGTCGGCATCTAAAAAAACCTTAAAAGTCGACATGATCCTTTCTCATCATTCTGTCTTGTAGACAATCGCAAAAATGTTTGAATCTCTATGAAGTTCCCTTTTCTATACCACTAAATGACAAGCAAATGTGTGATCCTTCGCATGGTAAGCGGTTACCGTCGTTAGTGGTCTTGCTGACAGGAATATTTTTAAGCCCTTGAAGAACGAGAACTTTTGCCCAACAAACAAACTCTTATTTTGCTTCTCACTTTCGCATTAATATTAGTACTTATGATATTCAAATATACTCTAAAAAAGTTTTTTTTATTCGCAAGCCATTAAATGAATACGTTGTTAATTTCTATAAATTTCAAGTAAATGCCCATGAAACTCCTTGTACGTTTTAACGCGGACAATAGAATGTAATTTTGTGGTATATTGTTCTCGGTGATTTAGCATAAATTGTCAGGGTGCGGACACATGACTAGAAGCAGAGGGTTTTTAGTACATTGTCAGCCAAAGTATTAATTTTTCCTGTTTAATTTAGAACTAAACCATTCAAGATCCTAATAAACCTTATTTTGTTTATTATTATAATTCATAATCAGACGTACCTACATACAGATTTAAAAAGAAAATATTTGCCTTGAACAGAAACCGATCTAAAACTTAAAATCGAGCTACGCTTCCATTATAGTAATTACTATCTATACACCTATGCCTACCCCTTCAGGGACCCTTGTGGGAAGGCGTGAGGATATATTTATAGTAGTTTAGTTAAGTTCTAACCTAAGTTACAAGAGCTGTTTTGAGAGGTGCTAAGATAGGAACAGACTTGTTAATGGTATGTAGGTAATAATATTCTGAATAAAATCTATTGCAGTAGATATTTATTTTAGGTATGTTTTTTTATATTTTGTTGGTTTCCATAAAAATTAAGCGAATAATTTTAAATACAAAAAATAATATTTTTAATCAAATACGCTAGTTGTGATGCGATAGCTTCAAATGTAAGTCTTGCAACTTGTATTTAGATTAAGATATAAGTCGCTTCGCTTATGACCAAGCCTGCGCCGTGTTGGAAGGTAAAACGGCAAAAACCACGAGGGCGACCATAAACTTTGATTAGATTCTGTAACGCCCGCGACGCCGTACATTAGAATGCGTGAATTGGCTCACAAAGGTAATTGAATTTTCCACGTCATCGCGCCAGATTTCTGTCTCAACATTATGCATTGCTCGAGACACCCCCTTTTAATAGAAAAGAGTTTTTGACCTGAATTTGTGAAACTCTGGGCTGTTAGACGCTATCTGCTAAGAGCTTCGGAGTAAAAGGTAAGTGGTTTAGGCGATTTGCCCTTCATAATTATATTTTAGAAAAGTTTTTACAAAGTATATCTTCAAAGAATATCTAATAAGAGAGGGACGGATTTTTCCCACACGAGCGGCAAACAAGCATATGGCCCACCTGATGGGAAGTGGTGACCGTAGCCTATTCATTATACTTAAGGGTAGGGATACCGATTTGGGACACATATTTTATCTGCAAGTAGTTAGTTTCAACTGTTATTTGTAAATGTTGTTAATAATTCGTTTAGGGGTAGGGTTTAACAGATTCACTCTATCTTTAGAAGCACCTTCATGCTACAACAGATTGCTGGCATAGAGCGATGTTAAAGAAAAAGGAAAAAGGGAAAGGAAAAGAAAGAATAATAAGCAAAAGAAAAAGAAAAAGGAAAAGAAAAAGAAAACACCACAAATAGATTGGTAATGGTGGGATATGGAATCGTGTTACTTATACGGGTAACGCGCAATGTCATTGTCATTGATACACATATCCAAACTTTAGTTTTTTTTTTTTTTTTTTTTTTTTTGTATTGTCTCTCGTAGCGTGAGTTCCGGGAACTTTTGCTACTTAACCGGTCAATGGCGAGACCTAGGCCTCCAGCCAGGCACTTTAGTACTAAGCAACACAGCTAAGGGCACCCCCTGTGGGGTACGAACCTCGGCTTAGGGCGTTGCTGGATCGCGAGCTAGGGAGCTGGGCTGGACTGTTAATTTTATTTATATATTATTTGGGGGCGGGATTTGCGCGTCTGGCTCGGTGCGGGCCGGCGTTTGCGGAGGAGGTCGGAGGGGAACATTACGGCTTATTCGCGTCGAGCCTCGCCGGCGAGGACGGAACAGTGGTCGGTTGTGTGTAGTGTTGGTATGTTTTCGTCGGGCGTCCTGGAGGACCGTTATGTCGTCATCCGGTTCAATGACGGCATGTCTTGGACGCCTTATCTTGGAGATAAGGGAGGGAGTGTATCGGGCGGCCGATACGACGAGGGGGTTGGGGTGATTTTCAGCAGAATCGAAATGACAATTGGCTAGTTTTTTCAAAAACTGTTTTATAGTGGGGACTTTGAGGTCAACGTGGAGTTGACTATTACGCATGTACCACGGGGCACCTGTGGCTCTCCGGAGAAACCGGCTTTGGAGCACTTGCAGGGGGTTAAGCGTTGACTTGCTAGTGTGTGCGAACACTACACCCGCATATGTCATGATTGGTCGAATGCACGTCGTGTAAATCCTCACCTTGGACCAAACTTTAGTTATACATTTTTATGTTATATATCTTCACGCCGTCCCATAAGGGCCCCCGAAGCGGTAGGCAGAGGTCTATGTAGGTAGTGCCCGACACACCCACTGTCCTTCTTATTACTTTAAGGTATGCACCTTTTTCGACGTTTTATTTAATTTCCCATAGGAATACCTATGGGATTTTGAGGTGCCAACGAGCCAAATGGGAGGTTCATTGCCTTCGTGTTTAAGTATGCAGGTTTCTTGTCGATGTTTACCTTCACCGTAAAGCTACATATAAAATAACATTTTGGCGAGAGAAACCGTGGGACACAGCCAGTATATTATATATCGATGAATGATTTATTTTCAGAGCCCGCAATTCAAGGATCAATCCCTACTGAAATACTCCTAATGCAGTGACAGTCAATTTCTGTCTTGAAACAAATACACATCAAACAGTAACAGGCGATATTGAAAATTAAGGCAATAGACTGCAGATACCGAATCTTGGAATAGGGATGCCCGTCACATAGAAACCCCTTTATAAATAAATATGCTACCCTATTGCCGACGCAATCTGTTTCACCTGTAATTTGATGTACGAGCACAGCGGGAACTATACAGGATGGCTCAGAAAATAGGTCAGTTACTTTAATTTATGATAGGTGTGCCCTAATTTGAGGAGCTATCTGAGACCTTCCGTCCGAAGGATGCAGAAAAAAGTACATTCTACGTTAATATTTGTGTACCAATGAGTTTTTCTGAACTTAAGTACAGTGATTAGTAACACCACGAGCTTTACGGTGAAGGAAAACATCGAGAGGAAACCTGCATACCTACGTCTAAAAATAAATTCAAAGGCGTATGTATAGTCGTGCTTGAGTAACGGCGATGAATTTGCAATCTGTCACATTGGCATCTAAAATTTATCTCTGGCGGAAAGTGGGTACTATCTATACACCTCTGCCTACCCCTTCGGGGACCGTGAAGGCGTGAGGATATTATTTACCCCTTTTTTGTATAAAAATCAGCTGTAGGTTCAAAATTTCGAATCTAACTACGATGTTTGTTTAAAGTGAATATTATTTATTACCCTCTTAATGATATTTTTATTTTTTTAAGCTATTTGTTTTATTTCATCGTCTCGAGGCAATACGCAATACCCGATAGCTTCTAGAAGACAACTGTTCTATTTTCTCAGACAGCCTGTATAAGGAATTTTGCACGTGTTTGCACATTATTTCAGGGCAACTTATTGTTGGGCTGAGAATATAGTGTGCTTCTTTTGTTTATTTCAGAATTAGCACGTGAGAGGAATTCTTAACACCTTGAAAAATGCCTGATTGTTAGCGTTCACCTTATCCTAAATCGATGAACAGATTTTATCAGTTTCAATGACGTACATGTCTCTGTCTGCTAGCACAGATATTGTTAATGGACTCCTGGAAATCAAATTTGTAACTTAACACTGGGTACTCTATGAATTAGAGCCGTGGTGGCCGAGTGGTTCGCCTGGGACACAAAGATCGCAAGTTTGAATCCCGACTGTACCAATGAGTTTTACTGAGCTTAAGTAACAGTGATTAGAGACACGAGAATTCCGATAAAAGAAAACATCTATAGGAAACCTGCACACGTTAGAGAAGAAATTCAAAGACGTATGTAAAGTCGTGCTTAAGTAACGGCGATGGACTCGACATCTGTCACGTTGGAACCTTAAATTTATCTCTGGCGGAAAGTGGGTGTGGGGGTATTATCTATACACCTCTGCCTCGGGGACCCTTGTTGGAAAGAATATTTTTTGTGTTAACCCATCTCATGGATTATGAGATTATTAATATTCTCTCTATGCCAAATGTCATACAATTCCGTTACTTACATCTACATACATATATAATTAGTAGAAAGAAAGTGTTATTTACATGATATGTTCCTGGCTCACTAATGAGTGACGTCACTAAGTAACCATTAGCTATATTTGCGGTGACGGAAACACGGCCCAGTTTACAAGTTTCTAGGAAATGTGTAGAGCGAAAACTCCATTAGTTGTTTTTGCAGAATATAAGCTAGCGACACGCCAAGCTTGATGTATAACTCGTTTATAACTGCAGGCATATTTAGGGTCCATTAGGAGGTCCTCATTGGCGCCGTATCATGACGTGCCTGTGTCATACATTTCAAACTGTGGGAAAGGGAAAGAAATCTAAGCTTCATATACATCTGTCCCTTAATCATGTTTATAATGTTCAATCGGGGAGTTTGTTTCGCCGTTTCCTCTCCTGGCAGGATTTTTTCTTGAACGGTGGTAACTTTAATTAATATTTTTTACCGATTTTAATGAAATTTTCTGTGTGGATTCGAGAATGTTTTAGTAGCAAAATTGGACCCGATGGGTGGCGCTGCGATCGTCTTTCAGGAAATTTAATTTTTCCACCCGATCGATGCTGAGCAGGACACCTAGTAGGTTTATAAAAAGCTCATTGGTACAGTCGGGATTCAAACTAAGAATCTTTCGAAGGCGACTATTCATAATGGTTGCCACGACTCATACATGGTTATAAATAATAATCATATATCCTCACGCCTTCCCACAAGGGTGCCCGAAGTGGTAGGCAGAGGTGTATAGGTAATACCCACACACCCACTTTCCGCCAGAGGTATAGTACCAAGTAGGTGCCAACGGGACAGATGGCGAGTCCATCGCCGTTACTCAAGCGCGACTATACATACGGCTTTGAATTTCTTCTCAAACGTATGCAGGTTTCCTCTCGATGTTTTCCTTCACCGTATAGCTGGTGGTGTGACTAATCGCTGTACTTAAGTTCAGAAAAACTCATTGGTACAGTCGGGATTCGAACTTGCGATCTTAGTGTCGCAGGCAACTGCTCGAACCACTCGGCCACCACGGCTCTTGTTTCTACATGGTTATATCATGTTATATCATCATCTATATCTATATAACTCAAAGGTGACTGACTGATTAACATAGTGATCTATCAACGCACAGCCCAAACCACTGGACGGATCGGGCTGAAATTTAGCAAGCAGGTAGATGTTATGACGTAGGAATCCGCTAAGAAAGGATTTTGATTAATTCTACCCCCAGGGAATAAAATAGGGGATGTTTGTATGAAACTTTGTCAATTTTAAACCGATCGGGCTGAGACTTTGCATGCATAAAGCTACTATGACGTAGGCATCCCCTATACACACACACACATCCGAAATAAATAAAAATATACTGCGCAAAGTCACCATCCCACGCAGACGAAGTCGCGGGCACAGTTAGTTATATATACTTTTGTATCACGATGGTTCCTTAAAGCTCGCAATGGAAAGAAACGATAGCCTTTCATCACATACTGTCGCCTCCAAGTTACAATAAGGCTGTATATAAACCATTTTCCTATTACTAACTTTGTCCATTCTGTGAGGTATTAAAGTTTCATCATAATCCCGAGGGAAGTGGACGGTACTTGGCGACCAGTATCACAGCAACTCGTTAATATTTGATGACATTTCGCCGACATGTCCAAAGATTGATACCCTCGTAAAGTTTTATGTGGGATAATATAATTCGATGAATAATGTTTGGTACTTCATTTATTTTCACAATGACAACGATCGGCTGTCACTTCGTTTACAGGTCAAGTTTTAGAGAGGTAGGGTTTCCCGTTCGAATTTGGAGCTGCCCGACTGTTGAACGACCTCCACCTTATAGAAGTCCGTAGCCAAATAACATTATTGTTTTGTATTGTGTTCCTGCGCAATTAATAAGGTTTCCAATAATGAGCTCCTTGGGGAGGGGAAAGATTGCTATGTGTTGGCAGGGATTAGTCACATTATTTTGCCAACACAGTATGACTCTCCAAGCAAGTGGCAACGTGCTAGTGATACTCCGATATCGTGAGGGTAAAAAGGCTACGGTAACCGCTTCCCATCAGGTGGGCCGTATGCTTGTTTGCCACTCTTGTTGGGTAAAAAAAATGTTGTCAAGCGAACGCGCGCATGATAACCCTGGTCTACTCTTAGTGTTGCAATATTAATTGCGTCAAAGGTGGTGGTAACCGGTTACCATCAGTCATATCTTATGCTTTTTTGCCACCATTGAGTATTAAAAACTGTTCCTATCAATATTAGTAGTGATGACCGAGAAATTTGTAGCTGAGATAAAAATGCTCACTTCAAAAAACTGTTCCAGACTGTGTCTGAACCCGCGGCCTTATCCGACAGTAACCTTAATGGATCACAAAGGAAGCGCAGTTTCAAATACTATAATACTACCACAACATCCATCATAATTTTCAACTGAAAATATACTGTCTCTATTCAAATGACAAAAGAGTTTGGTTCGTTAGTAACAATGCGTGTGCGATGCAAATTGGTCGCGTTGTGCTCAAACAAAAACTATTTGGTGTAATGCTCGCCTCTCACAAACAAACCCTTTGTGAACTGGCTATGATTCGAGTAAAGAATATGGAAATATATGAGGGATACAAATTATAGACTATGATGAGTCTATGACCTATAATTTGTAATCATGACGCAGAGGAAGGCCACGTTCCAACTACCTAAAGTCTCGTGGGAACGTCAAGAGTACTCGAAACCGACGACCCTGTATGAAGAGACTGATGAATGTGGACGAAGTGAAAGTGGTATGTAAGTCTAGAGAGAACTGGCGCTCTATACTCTCTGCTTTCCCCGTAAGGGACTCGGCGTGATGATATATGTTTATATGACTAACAATAGATTTTTTATAAATTTGTGTTTGTGCCCTTTGTTTTAAGTTAGATAAGGGATCTGTGAAGTAAACTCCTTCCTCGAACGCGCCGGCTGTGGAATGAGCTCCCCGTTCAGGTTTTCCCTGGAGAGTACAGCATAGAGTTTTGCAAGAAGGGTGTGAAAATGATTCCTGCAGGGTCGGCAACGCGCGAGCACCAGATACCCCTGGTGTTGCAAGCGTCCATAGGCGGCGGTAACCGCTTACCATCAGGCGGACCGCATGCTTGTTTGCCACCGATGTAAAATATAATAAACATATCTCGATCGTTGCACAAAGGGAGATCGTGATAATTATTAAGCACATTCATGTCCGGTCTAGCGCAGATTTGACTAAATTACGGCGCCAATTTCAATTTTTCGACATTTCCGATAATCCCAGTATAAGCCTCCGCACAACTACGTGAACGGAAACGGAAATTGAGCGGTTGTATTATTCAAGTGCATTATGAGCTAACTGCACTTGCCAGTTTACCACCCTTGCCTACACTCAAAATGGAATTTTACGTCTTTCTAGCCCGTATAAGGTTTGCAGTTTAATATATTTCTCGTTATTACATAGAGCACAAGCAATGCCCAACGGTTTTAACCTTATTAAATAAAAAAAATATTAATCCCTGGTTGTAGAGTAGTTCGTGTACTCGCTTGCTACACAAAGATTTCAAGTTCGAATCCTTACTGTACCAATGAGTTTTTACTGTCACTGACAGTTGGTCACCCCACTAATCTATTGTTAGAACAGCGACGTTTAAATTGCTATCTTTCACGTTGGCACTTAAAATATAATAAGGTTTCTTTACAGTGGAACTGGTGTCTAAACATGTAAAGGTTATCCAAAAAAAAAATTTTACAAGCAAACTCTTTCTCTCTATCTCTATTATCGATATGGATGGCGTCCCTTCATGGAAAGTTTTATCAAGCCAGGTGTGGACTTCACATGCTTCAGAAACATACATATTTTTAAATGTTATGTGTCATACCAAACACTTCCCACTGTTATTATATTTACTAAGCCAAAGCAATTATTGTGCCTCATTTACATAAATAATAAGACCCAAATCAATATTGAACCTTTAGAAGCCATAGTAATGGTGATAGCCTTTCGGAAATCCCTTAAACCTCGAAGTTTCAAGGTTCTAGAAACACGAAAGGTCAAGGGAAGTTCAGGACAAACTTTGATTATATTTGATACTCCATTCTCTGTAACAGAACGCAAGCAACAGATATCGTGTAATTGAATTTTTCCAAGTCATCGAACGGGCATTTTTTGTTCAGCCACTTTTTAACCGTTGCGTGGAATTTTAAAACGGGATTGAAATTCGAATTCATTTTGATATACGTGCTTTGATTGGACGCGGAATATCTACGTTTGGAATATCTGTGTGTTCTGATTGGTTTGATAACTGTGAACGTACAAAAACTTCTGAGGGTGGTAGTTTTTTTAGGTAGAAATCGTGCATGTAAAGGTAAACGGAATTCCTATAACAGCTTTTATGACTCCTCATGAATAAACGTAGTTCATGATAATAGGAACTGGCAAAACTTTATGTAGATTAAGCGATCGAGGATTAAGTGCTCTCTAAGTCTAGAGAAAAGTGACATGGTTATAATATGTAGGTACTTATGTATGTATTGAACCGGCGAGTATGTATGTAGAGACTGAACATGGTGAGTGAAACAGAGATAAGAGAAAGAAGAGATATCATACGTTATAGCAACAATCTCTGCAAATAATAATTAATCTATTTTGAAAAATTACTCTGTTAAATACATGCATACATATCATCACACCGAGCCCCTAACGGGATAGGCAGAGAGTATAGAGCGCCAGTTCTCTCTAGACTTATATACCTCTTTCACTTCGTCCACATTCATCAGTTTCTTCATACAAATTTATACATACTTTTAGCTATAAAATCATGCGTTGCCAAGTTCTCTAGGCTAGACATAAGTACCCGACTATATCTTGGATATTAATCGACCTGCCTATTTCTTTCCCTTTCTTTTTGAAGATTATATTTGTCCCACGTTGAATAAAAGAATAAAAGTATTATAAAAATATATTTATCTATACTAATATTATAAAGCTGAAGAGTTTGTTTGTTTGTTTGTTTGTTTGTTTGTTTGAACGCGCTAATCTCAGGAACTACTGGTTGGAATTGAATTCTCTAGGAAGGCTTTAGGCTATATAACATCACGCTACGACCAATAGGAGCGAAGCATAAATGAATAATGTTGCCAGATCGGGAAAAAATATTCCTTTTTGAGAGCTTCCGTTGCGTGCGCTGCGTAAACGGTTTAAGTTACACAAATAGCATTTATGAGGGAATTGTTCCTCTTTAAAAGTTCTAAAAAAAAGTCTGCGACAGCATATGTCTATCTTTTAAGATTGACTCACTATAACCTTTTTTAATCACGTCCACGATGGGCTCCTGAACTACTTAATCGATTTCAATCAAATTTGCACACCGTATGCAGTTTGATCCAACTTAAAAGAAAGGATAGCTTACATCACAATTGGACTCGATAGGTGGCGCTGCGATCGTGTTTCAGGAAATTTTACTTTTTCACCCGGGCGAAGCTGGGCGGGACAGCTAGTTTATAAATAAAATCAAAAAAGTCATCCTGTTTTCAGTCTCGTAGTTTTTATAAAACATATATATCCTCACGCCTTCACACAAGGGTCCCCGAAGGGGTAGGCAGAGGTGTATAGGTAATACCCACACACCCACTTTCCGCCAGAGGTATATTAGGTGCCAACGTGACAGATGGCGAGTCCATCGCCGTTACTCAAGCACGACTATACATACGCCTTTGAATTTCTTCTCAGACGTATGCAGGTTTCCTCTCGATGTTTTCCTTCACCGTAAAGCTCGTGGTGTGACTAATCACTGTACTTAAGTTCAGAAAAACTCATTAGTACAGTCGGGATTCGAACTTGCGATCTTTGTGTCGCAGGCAACTGCTCGAACCACTCGACCACCACGGCTGATTTATAAAACAAAGAGTAGGTATTCGATGAAATCAAATCTTTATTGCATAATATGAAACAGGTCGCATGCAAGAATACACAAATAAAATACCCAGAAAATATGTCATATTGAGATGGATTCTCTCTTTATTCGTCTCTCAATACATAAAAGGCTTTGCCAAGATTAAGAAACATAAAAGGAAAGTATAAAATATTCACAATGTACCTAATCAGATTAGCTACTACACGAATGGATTGATTCTACCAAAAAGGTATGGTGCGCAGGTCGCTTATTTCGTCGGTCGCAGATTTCTTGTCGGATAACTTGCTAATGCGACCAACCATCACCTGACGGTAAGCAATGGCCGCCGCCTATGGACGTCTATCAGTAGCTTATACACAATTTTGAATTTCTATAAACATTTCACTGATTAGGTATGTATTATATATATCTTCACGCCTTCTAACAAGTCCCCGAAAGGGTAGGCAGAAGTCTAATAGTCCTATTCTATATAAAGATTTATTTTTGGTGCCTAAGGGATAGATGGCGGATCCATCGCCGTTAGACAAGCACGCCTAATATTTTGAATTTCTTCTCGAACGTATGCAGGTGTCCTCTCAATGTTTTCCTTCACCGTGAAGCTCGTGGTGTGACTAATCACTGCACTTAAATTCAGAAAAACTCGTCGGTACAGTCGTGATTCGAACTAGCAATATTTGTGATTCAGGCAACTACTCGAACCACTCAATCACCACGGCTCCTATTATGCATTCATTAATTCTCAAGTAACAGACATTAAAGTAAATTCAATTGACAGTAGAAGTGGCAAGACCCATTCTATTAACGTCCAGTTATTTATTGAATCAGACCTTTGTCTGGCATTTTCACTGATTGACAGTCCTCGAATTATTGATTAATAGGGATGGAACCAAAGAATGTACCTACCTGTAAATTGTAATCGAAGTCTAGTATTGATTGATTGATGGACGTCCTGATGACTCTGTGATTAGTGGTCTTGTGAGGAAGCTATGGAGGGTTTGATCCCTGCTGGGAGCATATATAGATATTTCTTTGGACCTTATCATTTCATCTACCTATATACTAGAAGCGCCCCTCGGATTCACCCGCTTAAAATAATATTCAGTTCATGTAACGGAGCAATAATAATAACCAGTTTCCAAATGTGGAAGAATATTTACATAAGTTCAGAAAAATTGGTACGGTCAGGATTCGAACGTCACCACGGCGACTTATTTTATCATACCTTTCTAACGCTAGAAGTCATAGCTATTCAAATGCACTCTATATTGTATTTATGTATGTAAAAGTTTAAGGGCAAATATATAAAACTACAATAAGACCTGCCATGTTGTATGGATCCGAATGCTGGGCTGCCAAAAGGAAACACGAGCTAAAGCTGCACGCTAACGAAATGAAGATGCTACGGTGGGCGGCGGGGGTGACGAGGCTGGATAAAGTACGTAATTAGTACATCAGAGGCACGTTCAAAGTCGCTCCGATTGCTGAAAAAATTTTAGAAGGTCGACTGCCATGGTTTGGACATGGGATGAGGCGTGAAGAAGGGAAGAGGAAGACCTTTAGCCACGTGGTGGACAACAGTTACCAGGGACTTGGTACGCTGCTTGGAACACAGCTGGATACACAGACAACCCAAACAGGATGTCCTGGTGCCTTAAAACGAGGGGGGCCGACCCTCAAATGAAGGGATAAGGCATGGAAGAAGAAGAAGATTGTATATATGTATGTATTTAACACTTTTTTTTTATAACACACTGGATTACCTGCCGTCCCCTGAGCACTGGTCGAAAACCGCGCATAATACATTTTCATTTGCACACAATACCCAACCTAATGCATAGCTAACAAATTCTCTTCCTGTAGAAGGTTGTACTTCTTAAATAATAAACACTTCTTGAGATTAAACTTTTTAGTGGTATGCAACTCATTGTTCTGCTACATCGCAACACTAGCTGTACTCCGCGGTTTGCCCGCCGTACATTTGTATTAAGAGTATGCCAAAAATACTGCTTGTTACAATAGCTATCTGCCATGAAAGTTGGGCCAAAATTGGTTTAGCCGTTTCGGAAATTGACCAGTATTAAATTAAAAAGGCAAAACAATATTTCAAACATTTTATATATCGTTACGCCTTCCCAAAAGGTCCCCGAAAGGGTAGGCCTAGATGTGTTGTGCCAACTTGACAGATGGCGAGTCCATCGCCGTTTCGCAATCAAATAGATATGTCTTTGAATTGCTTCCCAAGCATATGCAAGTTTCTTCTCGACGTTTTCCTTCCCCTTTTAGCTCGTGGTGTGACTAATCACAGTTCAACAAAACTCATCCGTGCAGTCAAGATTCGAATTTCCAACCGTTGTGTTGCAGGCAACTGTACCTCCAAAACTCGAACCAGTCGGCCAGCACGGTTTCTTACATCTGAGTTCTTAATACTACTAATATAATAAAAACAGTAGGTGAAAAAAGACTAAAAGCAAGTTCTTGTGTCCAAACAAAACACCTCGAATTTTAATGAAGGTAACGCGAGGAGGACAATTAAAAGTTTTACATAATTCAGTTGTGTGCCTGAAACGGGGGATACACCCTCATGCACACTCCGACAACCCCGGCCACCCCCTAGCACCCTGAATTCACATCTGGGCCTGAGTTGATTACGGGAGGCAACTTTTTGAAAATTTAATTTGGAACATTCCTTGTTTCCGGCCGTCTTATAAGGCTGATTTTTGGGGGCATTCTGATTTGACTGCAAGAGATTTGCGATTGTTTTTTATTACATGGCAACAAATCCTGGGTATGTCAGAGGAAGCATTGAAATAGCATAAATGCAGTTGAGATGCTCTCCCTTGGAAAAATGTGCCGTGTAACGATTTGAGATCGGGTCCGCTATGAAGAGATAAGTAAAGCGTGGCGCGAACGAGTGTGTGAAAGATTAAGATAGGCACATTACATTGGTTTGGAATAGAAAAAAATCTTCCCTATAGTTTATAGTGTAAGTGTGCAACCTTCTACTAATTTTTGAGTATTATCGGTACACACTGATAACCTATGAGCGCACACGCAGGCCATAATGAATAGACTCGGGTTATCCACGTATCCCGCGACCCCTTCGGCTAGAATTGGTGGGGCGCGTCTTCGTGAATACACTAACAGACAGACAACCACACAAAAACTCCATGGTATGTCTATACACAAGCCCCCTAAATTACGTTTTTTAAAAGTACTGTATATATCTCAATATAAGTATATATATCGTTGCCTAGTTACCATAGGACTAGGTCAATTTGTATGGAATTGTCCCAAGATATTTATTACAATAGGTACTCACGTATACAGAATTATATCGTGTAAGGATAATTGAGTTGATAATCTTTGAGTTGTTAGTCAGACCGGAACAAACATTTTACGGCTTTCATTAAAATTTTAATTATTTCAAGCGTATTTTGGTTGCAAATTTCCGCAGTTGTAACACTGCAGGAGTATCTGGACATCATTAAAATTCAAAAGCGTGATGAATACTTAGAGAATGTTATTTAATATTATCACAGTATAATTATTAAAATTAATATTATACGAATTACATCGTACTAACAATATGAATAGGAAATTTTGTGAGGATGTTTAAGCCTTTAGATTGTAATTGGATAAAATCGGGCACACAGATTAACAATATGGATATATTATTGTTATATGTATATGCTTATTAATATGAGTGAGAAATATTAACGAAAAAGATGTTCAAAGCGAAAATTTAAGACAGCGGAAGACAATTAAAGAAAAAGAAGAAGAAAGAAAAGAGCAGATATTCAAAGCCGGCAAACGGCGACTACGGCGAAACCTTGAATAACGGCGATGAACTCGCCATCTGTCACGTTGGCACCTAGAACATAACTGCGGTCGAAAATGAGCGTTTGGGTACTACCTCCACACCTCTGCCGTTCGGGCACCTTTATGGCAAGGCGTGAAGATAAGATACCTAAGTGAAGATATTAATATTTGAATATAAATAGGTGAATTGTCTCTGCAACAACTCACTGTATACTTTAGCTTACCATCCTTGTTATTATAATGTATATATATATATATATATATATATATATATATCCTCACGCCTTCCCACAAGGATCCCCGAAGGGGTAGGCATTATAATGTGGTCTTTTAATAAATGAATACATATTGCTTCGTAGATAGGGATCATATTTGCTTGAACGAACCACCTTGGAGTGTTAAACGAAGGCGGTTTGAACCCCTAATTACCTGTCAAAAGTTTAAGGATTAGGGAAAACATGGGAAGTATCAGATTGACATGTCGTGTCTTACTTGTATTTTTGACAAACTTGTTAAGTCACGTCTTTATTTTGATTACATAGTTGTTCATTTACACGTGTAATGACCCCAGTCCAGCCCAGCTCCCTTGCTCGCGATCCAGCAACGCCCTAAGCCGAGGTTCGTACCCCACAGGGGGTGCCCTTAGCTGTGTTGCTTAGAAATAAAGTGCCTGGCTGGAGGCCTAGGTCTCGCCATTGACCGGTTAAGTAGCAAAAGTTCCCGGAACTCACGCTACGAGAGACAATACAAAAAAAAAAAAAAAAAAACGTGTAATGATTAGTTCTAAACGCTTCTGAATTTGAAGTTTGAATGATCATCTTCCCGGTTCACAGAGGCGCGGAAGGCGTAGGCAGAGGTGTACAAACAGCTATAGAGGTTCTTATAATTACTAATTCGTGTAATTGGTTTTTTATCCGTACTAATTATGAATAATTTAAAAATCAAATTCAAAATCAAAATATTGTATTCAACGTAAGGGACACAGGGAACACTTATTGAAATTCACATATTTAATATAAACTAAAGCTACCACCGTTTCCGAGAAAAAATACCTGCCAGGAGAAGAAACGGCGAAACAAATTCGAGACGTATAGGGATGGCCAAAAACGCAATGTCCCAGCTGCATAAGATATGGAGAGACCGTAACATCACGCGAAAAACTAAAACAAAATTGGTAACTTCTCTAGTTTTCTCCATATTCAGTTATGGAGCGGAGACCTGGACACTGAAAAAGGCCGACAGGGACCGAATAGACGCCTTCGAAATGTGGTGCTGGAGAAAAATGTTACAAATTCCATGGACCGCCTTTCGCACCAACGTGTCTATTCTGAGAGAGCTTAATGTCAAAACTAGACTTTCTACTGTATGCCTTCGTAGGGTCCTGGAATTCTTCGGACATATTGCGCGTAAAGAGGGTCACAACCTTGAACAGCTGATGGTGACAGGCAAGGTAGATGGCAAGCGTCCTAGAGGACGCAGTCCCACGAGATGGTCGGACCAAATACGATCTTCTCTAGACATCAACTTCCACGGTGCCCTTCATGAAGCTAAGGATCGCAGCAAATGGAGAGAAATCGTGCGGGAGAAACTGATGCAGCGGGGGAGTCACGACCCTCAGTAATGAGGAAAACGACGCGAGGAGGAGGTTGTTGTTGAAAGTATATATATTTATTATAAATAAATAAATAGATAGTTTCGGTGCCAACTACACAGATAACGAAAACTACTGAATGCATTTTCATTTAGCTTTCACTAAAAGACAAGATTATTGATGAGGAAGTGCATAATTTTTAAAGATTTACCAATAAAATGTATATACCGGAGCAAAACCGGGGCGGGCGCTAGTATTATACAAAGGAGCATTAGGAATTATTTTTATGATACTTCAAGTATATAGCGTACATAAGTAGAGGGACAACCGCCCCTCTACATGCACAATAGCACGACCACACCTAATCCATGTTATGTCACTAGCAATACGTGAACTGAACTCCTCTACCCAATTAGTTATTATATTCTACTTTAACTTCATCCAGATAAAGTTTATTCTCGTTTGCTCAGCTCGCAAAAGGCTTAGCCGCTCCGTATCCGTATCCATTTATCTTTGTGACGCAACCTCTACGAACTCAATTAAAACGAACTGTTAAAAAAGTTCTACGAAGTTGTCACTTTGACATTCGGTAGTCATGCTTACTGATTCGTTAGTTTTAATTGTGAATATATTTTTGTATTTTCAATACTAGCCTTTTAGTCCAATTTATTTTAAAATTAAAATCTTTTGAAAGGAATCATCTTTATGTTTCCTTAAAGATGTATAGTCGTGCTTTAGAAAGACAATGGAACCATTGAAAAGAGGGTGGTATTAAACCTCTACCTGTCCTTTTGGGGATTTGAAGTAATATAATACAGTATAAGAGTAAAATGAAAAGATAACTTTGTTTAGGAAGAATTTATGATGCACCATAATTTAAATTTACCTGTTTTAATAGACTTGTAAATAACAATTTATTATAACTGATTACCCAAAAAGTACTGATTTAATGTTCAATTTAACGCCCCGTTAACATTTACTGTAAGGGAACGGCGAAAATTGACTTCAAAGGCACAAGTTTAAGATTTAACAATTTTCGTCCAAATTAGCAATTTTGGCGTGAAACTTTCCGTAAGAGTTGCAATAGGGTATGGCTGATTGTTTGCTGAATTTATCTTTGGAGAAGTTTGTTTTTAACGAAGTAAAGAAAGTATTAATTAAAAAAAAGAAGACGTACAATTATATCACCTAGGTTGTACTAGTTACTTGAGGCGACACTGAAACAATTCACAATTAAAATAAAAGATAATATAATATCCTCACGCCTTCCCACAAGTAGTCCCCGAAGGGGTAGGCAGAAGTGCATAGATAACCTACATACTCACTTTCCGCCAGAGATATATTTAGGTGCAAACGAGACAGATGGCGAGTCCATCGCCGTTAATCAAGCACGACTGTTACATGTGAATTGCTTCTCAGACGTATTCAGGTTTCCTCGAGAGGAAAAACAAAAACAAAAAAATATCTTATAGGTGGCGAAATATAACTTGAAAGTTAAGTTGAGGGTGAAAGCAATCAACAGTTTCTCAAGTTATGCGTCTGAAATTTATACATAGGCTTTTTGTAAGAAATAAATGTTTTAAAAAACAATACAATACTGTTAAATAGCGATAGGCAGACGAAGTCTCGGGCTACAGCTAGTAAATATATACACGAGTATTCAGGTCAAAATACAGGCCAATGATACCTCGTTAAAACCAAAGCAATAGGAACGTAAAAGCCTTTTTTACTCCACATCCGCTGAAGCTTTTTCAATGTGAAAAAAGACGATAATTCATTTGTTGTTGAATAATTGAATAAATCACGATAATGGCCCGGTTTTTAGCAAATGGGTTTGTTTCAAAAAGGCTTTTAATGCGATCTGTAGGAGCGGGCTCGTAACTTAATCTACTTTTAATTTTAATGTGTACATTTACTCTGTAGGTGGGGAAATGGCTATATCGCTAGGTATTTATATTTCTTTCAGACCCGAGTGGTTAAAGTAGTGGCCTCCAACGCAAAAGTTGCTAGTTCGATTCCAAGCTGAATCTATTGTAAATTTCTGAATTAAGCGAGGTGATTAAACAAGAGCTCTCGGGTGAACAAAAAAGGTCAATAGAAAACCTACACACGTTTGTGCAAGAATTTCGAGGACTCGCATAATATGTCACGTGGTAAAGCAAAATATATTTCGGGACAAAAGAGAAGAGAGAAGAGAAGGAATCTTTGAAGGACCCTTATGGGAAGGTGTTAATATAATTGTTCATTAGTAGTCCATTCTCCGAAAACAGGATATATATTTTTTTGACAATTCAACAGAAATTGGCCTAGCCCCAAATTAAGCAGAGCTTGTGTTATGGTAACAACGATATATATACATATATGCATAGGACATGCAAGGCTGCTATCTATGCCTGTATATGCCTATCTGCCGTCAGCGGGAATCGAACCCGCGACCTCAAGTTTCGTAGTCAGGAGCTCTAACCACTAGACCGTCAAACCGTCAATTTGAGTTGACTACGTCGTGTAATCATATAAGAAATAAGAATTAAAGTATATTTTGTAAGAGATAAAGATACGACGCTATTTGTTCGCCATTTTTCATCTCATGTCGTCTGTATTAATGCATCATCAGCATACATTTAAGAGCTAGGCTCTTGTCGGCGCCTATGATCCTTCCATTTATTCTTTCCAGCGCAATATATTTGACCTCCCCAAATACGTCATGAGAGACACCTTTTCCTTGATCGGATTCATGTATGATAAATCTTGGTCTTCCTCTTTACTTCCTTTTAAGATAATTCTAAAGAGCTGTCATTTCCGTCTGGTCTAGTGGTATGAACTCCTGACTGCGAAACTTGAGGTCGCGGGCTCGAATCCCGCTGAGGGCAGATATTTGAGTGATGAACACGAGTATTTGTACCTTAGTCTTGGATGTCCTATGTATTTAAGTATATATCTATCTATATAAGTAAATATATCGTTGTCTAGTTACCATAACACAAGGTTTGCTTAATTTGGGACTAGGTCAATTTGTGTGGAAATGTCCCAGGTATTTATTATTATTATGTATTTATTATGTCGTAAAAGTGGCCATGATCTTTCCTTATCTTTTCTCGACTTATATTGTGTGTCTATTCAATCATTAATTACTACATTCCGAGACCCATCACGAAGCCCAAAAGCATCGCATTCAAAATGTTAATAAGCAATCAGGAAAACAATTTCCGCCGAAGCGATAGTTATCACTTGATTAGCTCTCAAGAAATAAATAAGGGTAGTTGCGTATTAATAATCTTTAAGTGTTTGTATGAATTAATTCTGGGATCACGAGAACAAATACCAGGAAATGTATCGTTTATTTGTGAGAGTGGTTCGATTTATATTGATACGAAAATAAATTCTATATCCTGACGCCTTCCCAAAAGGATCCCTGTAGGGGTAGGCAGAGGTGCATTGGTAATACCCCATACACCCACTTTCCGCCAGAGATATATTTTAGGTGACAACGCGACACATGGCAAGGCCATCGCCGTTACTCAAGCACGACTATACATACGCCACTGAAGTTCTTCTCAAACGACACGATTACATTAGCAAGTTTTTTAGATTTACGAGAACCGTGGTGCCCGAGTGGTTCGAGCAGTCGCCTGCAACACAAAGATTGCAAGTTCGAATACCGATGAGTTTTCCTGAACGTAGTGATAAATTTGTCACACCACGAGCTTTATGATTAAGGAATACATCGAGAGGAAACCTGCATACGATCAAGGTCAAATTTAAAAACGTTTGTATAATGTCCGAGAAACAGCGATGGAATATATACAGCGAACTAAAAACCTTTATTCCAGTGTAGGTGCAAAATGTGTGTGACTAGAAGTGGTTGAAGATGTGGCATGTATTTAAATCAAAGTCATGTCTTATCCACTTTATTATCAGCTTAGCAAATCCAAAGCTGTTTTCCTAATTTGTTGACCGTTCCCCTAAACGCGCAGCATAAACATCAGATATCTGAAGGGACTATCGCCCGTGAAATTAAACGATTCCCTTTTAGGGTTCCTTAACAAAAGGTACAGAGAAGACCTTGTTTTTAATTGACACGCTTCAGCTTTTGCCTGCCACGCCTGAGGACTTCCATGCAGTTATTCATCTTAAATAAGATTGCACCTTAGATTTAGGCCACAAGGGAGCCGGATTTTTTTTTGTCATGTTGAAATATTTTCCTTCAAATTTACGCGCATTCGTAGTGAAGAGACATTCGTTTAGCTATTGAATATCGCGATCTGAATATCAAATCAGCATCAAAATGAAAAAAATAAAACATTTTCTTCGATCTTTCCCGTCTTCGCTGAAGTTTCAAGTATCAAGAGAAGTAGTGGTATAAAAAAATCTCTTGACTTAATTCAGAAAAACTGATTGGTACAGTCAGGATTGAACGTGCAATCTTTGTGTTGCAGGCAACTCACTCGAACCCCTCGGCCACCACAGCTTTTTTTATTTAACATTAACCATTACAAAATGAACATAATACAATAGTGTGGTTTGTCTTATTGTAAAAGAACTGCACTTTATTTTACTTTGTAACTCTTAGTAATAAAATGTGAACAAAAACAATTTAAAAAGTAATTTAAATGTATTTAGCTGTATAAAATATTCTTACATACATACATATCATCACGCCAAGTCCCTAACGGGGTAGGCAGAGAGTATAGAGCGCCAGTTCTCTCTAGACTTACATACCTCTTTCGCTTCGTCCACATTCATCAGTCTCTTCATACATGCTCGTCGGTTTCGAGTACTCTTAACGTTCCCGTCCTTGAGAGTCCGATTGATTTGATCCAGGTAGTTGGAACGTGGCCTTCCTCTGCCTCTTCTTGCACACACTTTTGCTTTGTATATCTGTTTCTGTAAAATAATCTCTGTAAAATATTCTTCATGATCAAAATAAATGTACCTACAATCTCGAGTAGTCAAGTATTTAATCAAACTAGGACTTAGTTGTTTCTGAAGGCAAGTTGGAATACGAAGCGTATGGCTACTTTGGAATAAAATTAAAATGTACAAATTTATGACTCGACGGCCCTCATAAATTCTTAGTCCTAATTGGCTTTGCCGAGTTGCAGCTACCGTAAACTCTTTTACAGCTCAATAGCGCAGTTTATTAAATAGCATAGCGTTATTGCCTGACCTTGCTTGTGATTTAATGCATTTATTATAATTTAAATTTAAAGTTTGATAAGACTGAAAACAGTACTAAAGTGTTTGGACGACCAGACAGAGGAAAACCATATATATTATACACATTACACTCTTATACATTATATACATTGAACTCTTCATACTGGCGCTCTATACTCTCTGCCTACCCCGTTAGGGTCTCGGCGTAATGATATGCATGAATGTAATTTACGTGACAACGGAACTGGTTGGATTTCGTAGCCAGCAACGGACAGACAGGCTACTTTACCATATCGATATAATATCATAAGGTATAAATTGACTGTAACTACACAGTAAAAGTAAGTCTTTACGGGTGACTTGAGGATTAACTTATTTAATAGTTCACATTGCAAGGCTTGTATATTTTTTTGATATATAGAATTCTTGAAGAAGAGTATTCAAATGTTTATCTTCGCGATTTATCTTCGAGAACCCTCACAAGGGCCTCCGAAGAGGTAGGCAGGGGTGTGAAGTACACACACGATTTTCTGATTTATTGATTTACCTAAGTGACATATTATGAGTCACACCACGAGCTTTACGGTGAAGGAAAACATCGAGAGGAAACCTGCATACGCCTGAGAAGTAACTCAAAGGCGTATGTATAGTCGTGCTTGAGTAACGGCGATGGACTCGGCATCTATCACCTTGGCACCTAAAATATATCTCTGGCGGAAAGTGGGTGTTGGGTATTACCTATACACCTCTGCTTACCCCTTCGGGGACCCTTGTGGGAAGGCTTGAGACAGATGGTAAATTCACTGGTGTTTGGCAAGCACGACTATACATATATCTTTGCATTGGTTCCCAAACGTATGCAGGTTGCCTGGCGATATTTCGTTTACAGCAAAGCTCATAGAGTGATTGACCTCTTAGGTTGTAAAAGAACTTACTGAATCAGTCAGTATTTGAACTTCAATTATCAGCAGATGTACACAATAAAATAACACAAATAAACGATAATTATACTTATTT
This sequence comes from Drepana falcataria, assembly GCA_945859725.1. Lineage (NCBI taxonomy): Eukaryota > Metazoa > Arthropoda > Insecta > Lepidoptera > Drepanidae > Drepana > Drepana falcataria. The sequence goes on from OX243929.1 coordinate 10,848,182, forward strand.
ACTTATTTATAGAGTCCAAAACGTATGTGCCATGTTAAGCTTTCTTACCTTCTTGCGAAATATGTAAGCTAGGGAGGTGTCCTTAAGAAGACTGAAGAGGGGAAGGCGCCGCAAAGATGCCACGTCGTAAACAAAAGCTTATTAAATTCGTTACTTCCTAATAGTAATTTCACGTGAGCATAAAACAAGTAAATCTTAAGATTACGACCAATAATGATTTTAATTAAATTTTTAATAAAGATTTTTCGCTTTGTGTTTTAGTACCGCTACATTGCTGTGCCCGAGACAGCAAATATTACAAAATGTTGGTTTCTTTTCGAGATTGGTCCGGTCAAACCAATGAGAACAGTTTCAGAACTGTAATAGCGTTAACAACTAGATTTATCCGGATAAATCCCAAGATACATATCTTACAATCTTACTAATATTATAAAGGCGAAAGTTTGTAATTTTGGATGTTTGGGTGTTTGCTGCTCTTTCACGGCAAAACGGCTGAACCGATTTGGCTTAAAGTTGAAATGGTGATGGCTTATACCTAGGTTTAGGACATTTTAATCCCGAAAAATGCATAAGCTTCTTTTTCGACGTCCATGCGGGCGAAACGCGGGCAAAAGCTAGTACACTATATTAAAGAGTACTCGAAACCGGTGAGCATGGATGAAGAGACTGACGAATGTGGTTGAAGTCAAAGAGGTTTGTAAGACAGAGAGAACTGGCGCTCTATTCTCTCTGAGGGGGATTTGGCATGATAACATACATAAATACATATCATCACGCCAAGTCCCTAACGGGGTAGGCAGAGAGTATAGAGCGCCAGTTCTCTCTAGACTTACATACCACTTTCGCTTCGTCCACATTCATCAGTCTCTTCATACATGCTCGTCGGTTTCGATAACATGAATTCGGCATGATAACATGTATGTATATATATAGAGGATGTTTCAGAAAATGGACAGATGCCGAGTCCATTAATGTACCTATTTCTATATGCATTTCAATAATATCAAACAAGGATTTGGTGTCACCTACATATACCTCCGTCATTAAGTGGGGACTATTAATACCCCCGTGTAACTATATTCTCATAGACTATTTCCTATTTCGAACAGAAACGTGCATTATATCCTACAAATCGAAATAAGAGCATAAAAGATAATGACGTAGTGCGCCCACTATAAAGCCACTAAAACTCGATGGTGCTATAAGTCATTGACCTATTTAAAACTAGTGAACTCAATAAAGCAATCAACAAGCTGTCACCAATCACGAGGCTCGTTAATATGATTAGTGTCCAACGCGGGTTAACAACGCGCAATCAAATTCTACGGCCGTAACGAGCCGTCAACGAACTAGGTTAAAGCTGTTTACGATAGTATTCTATTCAGTATTGTGGTTTTGAAATATGCAGATGCAATTGGAACTCTTTTTGTCGAATGCAAAGAGTTCAAATTTGTAGTTTATTTCAAGATAGATAACTATACGAAGACGACGCTGATTGTGACGTAGAAAAGTATTGAAATGGTCTCGCATTGCGCGTTTTACAGGAATTTCCTTCCGAGAACGGTCAGGCGGAATGAACTCCCCGTTGAGGTTTTCCCTAGAGAGGACAGCATGGAGTTTTGCAAGAAGGGTGTTGCAAGCGTTCATACGTTGCGGTAGCTGCTTAACTTGAGGAGGACCACATGCAGCTTAATAGTGTAAAAAATAAATAAAAATGTTACTTTGGTTTGGACACATAGAAAGCTTGAGTGAAGGAAGATTAACAAAACAGATGTACAATAGGAAAGCGTGTACAAAAAGAGGCGGTAGAAGACCACCTTATATATATACCTTCCGTCACAGTCATAAATAGTCATTTATGAAAATATATGTTGACATTTTCTGAGGCCAAATAGATGATAGATTACCCAGATGGGTACGCCGTGTGGGAAAACAGATTTTAATCTATATAAAAAAGTCACCAAAACCTTACTATTTGCGCATCACATACAGGCAGCACACATAGCTTTGACCGGTTGAATTCGGTTCGGCGGCGGCGCCGACTTTTTTCTGTGCCGTTTTTTCCACACGACTTTTGTTTCGCAATTTACCGATAGTGGCGGGTTTTTTGCAACATTTTAGCCCAGCGTCACTAGCCGCAGTCATTCACTCGGTTCACGCTGGGTTCGATTAACCCATGAGCTAAGAATACGTGGATGCGACTTTTTTTTTGGTTTACTTTGATATCATAATGTAGATAGATGGCGTTAAAATGCGTTTCCTTCGAAAAGTGTGCGGCGTAACGATTTTAGACCGAATCCACAATTAAGAGATTTCTTAAACAACTGGCGTGACCGAAGGGATCGGGGGGAAGGGGGGGGGGGGAGTGATTGTAAAGATGAAAAATTCGAAAATCTAAATCAAAATCTTTTTATTTCACATAGGCCCAGGTGGGCACTTATAAAACGTCGAAAAAGAAGCACGTTTCGGGTTGGTCGCTTCCATGGAGAAGAACCGGCAAGAAACTCCATGGTTACTCTTTTCAAATCATTAGGCTTATACGAAGATAGACGTGTTACGTTGGTTATACATAAGGAAAGGAAGAAAAAGATTGTGTGAAAGTGTGTGCAAGAAGAGGAAGACCACGTTCCAACTACCTAGATCAAATCGATCGGACACTGAGAGACGGGAACGTCAAGAGTACTCGAAACCGGTGACCTTACGGGTTGCAAACAAGCATGCGGTCCGTCTGATGGTAAGCGGTTTCCGTCGCCTATGGACGCTTGCAATACCAGGGGTATTGCTCGCGCGCTGCCCACCCAGCAGGAATCCTTTCGCATCCTTCTTGAAGAACTCCATGATGTACTCTCCAGGGAAAACCTCAACGGGGAGCTCATTCTACAGCCTGAGTGGAACGTCCGTCCGGATGTATTTTATTGAATTTGAAAATCCCGAAAATGTCCTTCTATAATCCGTGTTGCAAGCCGAATGTTATTCGAATGTGCGTTCCATTCGGCCATTTTGTGCGCGAGAATGGCAAAAATTCTAGGATTGCGAGTTGGACTGCGATGCTTTCACTTCCGCTGCAAATAACTACTTTATATTGTACTAGCTGTTCCGCCCAGCTTCGCCCAGGTGAAAAAGTTGAACACGATCGCAGCGCCACCTATCGGGTCCAATTGTGATATAAGGTATCCTATCTTTCAAGTTGTATCAAACTGCACACGCTGTGCGAATTTCATTGAAATCGGTTTAGTAGTTTAGGAGCCCATCGCGGACAAACAACGTGACACGTAGTTTTTATATATTAAGATATGCACTGACTATAATAATAGATGAAATTATAATTGAATAAGAAATTAAATAATCGTTTTAAAAGCCTTTTCTCACTAATACCATAAATGGGAAAGTTCGAGAATATGTTTGTTCGTTTTTCATATAAAATCTACTAAGCAAAATTTTATGAAAGCTGTCACCGAGATAGATTATTTGCTGGATTGACACATATATTTTATTTTATTTAAGAAAAACAACACTTTACTTAAGTTTCGAATGACTCATTGGTACAGTCGAGATTTCAACTTGCATTATTTGTGTTGCAGGCAACGACCCAACCACTCGGCCACCACGGCATCATAATATTACGTGTTCTTCTACATAGAATACGATAAAGTAAAGGATTACACGCTTTCAACAAGATACGTCCCGCATTTTTAATTGGCGTTTACTTTTAAACAAAGAACTTGTAAATTTCCATAAAGTTTCGAAATTTTCCGGTTTCACAAATTATAACCGGGTAAATTAAGTTAAAAATAACCGGAAATATCGTAGCGCGGACAAAAATTCCCCCATAATCCGCTTATGTTAGATAACTCCAGTGCTTTTCTGATTACAGATAGTATGATATAGAGCCGGATATAATACTTTCTTTGATAAAGGGAGAGGTCTTTGTCCAGATAGGTGCCCCAAGCTCTCCTCTCTATGCCTACCCCGTAAGACTCGTCGTGGTAATACAGAAATTAGCTGGACCTTAAAATTACGTACCTATTAATTAATATAATATTAATAATAATATTAATAGGCATTCCCACAAGGTTTCCGAAGGGGTAGGTGTATAGTTAGTACCCAGACACCCACTTTCCGCCAGAGATATATTTAGGTGCCAACGTGGCAGATGGCGAGTCCAACGCCGTCATTCAAGCACGACTTTTGAATTTCCTCTCAAACATATGCAGGTCTCCGCTCGATGTTATCACCGTAAATTTTTTGCACCGTAAAATTTCGTGGTGTGACTGTTGATAAAAAAAAGTGTGTGTCAGCTCCGACGCACGACGGGAGTTTACTCCTTATGAACGATTATAAAATAAATATATTAGTTAATAAGGGTAAATGAATGTATTTCTTATATTACTTAGAGTATGCATGACACATCTATAGATTGATTTTTATTCATTGAGTAATTTTCTCAATTTTGAAATAAATATCAATTGATATAAATTTATATTTATATCAATTATAAATAAAATATAAAATTTACGATAAAACCAACGCAAGTTGACAGTTGTTGTAGGTTAATATCAGGTTAATACTATATGCAATTGAAAGTAAATATTAACATTAATTACATCGCCATTCTGTTATTCTCGTTGCCATGGAGAGTACGAGAGCACCAAAAACGTAACGCTGTCATTCATCAGTAGATTTTACCTCTCATATTTTTCTCATACCGGGTGCCTTATATATGAAAATCGATTCTTAAGGAGTAAACTCCAAAACTCATTGGTACAGTCGGGATACGAACCTGCAATCTTTGTCTTGTCCAGGCAACTACTCGAACCACTCAGACACCACGGCTTAATATAATAATACATACATACATATCATCACGCCAAGTCCCTAACGGGGTAGGCAGAGAGTATAGAGCGCCAGTTCTCTCTAGACTTACATACCTCTTTCGCTTCGTCCACATTCATCAGTCTCTTCAAACATGCTCGTCGGTTTCGAGTACTCTTAAAGTTCCCGTCCTTGAGAGTCTAGAGATCTATTTGATCCAGGTAGTTGGAACGTGGCCTTCCTCTGCCTCTTCTTGCACTTTTGCTTTGTATATCTATTTCGTCAATCTTTCTTCACTCATCCTTTCTATGTGTTCCTTTTATAATACATATTGCTAAACTAATGTTAAAAACTCATGTAAATTTGCTATGGAAGAGCGGAGTCTCTTAATACAGGCATTGCATGCCTAAAAAGAGATTCCAGATACTAATTATTGTAACCAAAAATGTTAAAGAAATAAATTATTATTAAATATTAAAATTATGTGTCCAAACCAACGTAACATGCCTTTCTTCATCTTTACAATCACGCCCTCATTCACGCCAGTTGATTTGCGAATCTCTTCATTGCGGATTCGATCTAATATCGTTACGCCGCACATTTTTCGAAGAGATCGCATCTCAACTGCTAAATAGCAAATAGGCTGTTTAACACGTAGGTAAACATTTAATCTACTTGTAACAGAAATTGCATGTAAACATTTAAAAGGATTGCGGTCCAATCAGTTTCCCCGGACAGTTACAAATCCGATTAAAGAGTCTCGGCTGAGATCGAGTCGAGCGAGGCCGAAGACAAAGTAAAGATTTGGTCTAAGTTCAAGTAAGACTGATGCTCAATATTGCTCTTTGGGGTCCAACTTGATAACACCATGCGAAGGTCTGCAAGTCTAGAGAGACACGACAAAGCACGTATCGTATGGAGGTTCTTCTCTCTAAAGCCTTAGCTACCGGTAGTTTGAACCCCGATACTGTTGAGCACCTATATTTACATACGTACATATTATCACGCCGAGTCCCTCACGAGTTGGACAGAGACAGTTGAGCGCCAGTTCTTTCTAAGCTTTCATATCTCTTTCGCTTCGTCCACAGTCCCAAGCTCGCCGGTTTCGAGTACTCTTGACGAACTGAAGTGTATAGATTATTCATTGTATATTGTACCATAGATGATAACAAGTAAAACTGGCGCGTACCATAGACTAATTATGGCGCGAAATACACATGTCATCGAGGGAAAAACAATTGACATTCATTCATTGAATATACGAGTTCTCTTACGGACGATAACTTGTTATCTTTTGCTTGCAATTCATAGACTTCTCACGAAATTTTCCCTTTCTTTTATTTATGCCATGCCTTCCCACAAGGGTCTCCGAAGGGGTAGCAGGCAGGGCTGTAACACTCGCTGCTAGCTGGAGATATATTTATCTTTCAAACGTGACAAATGGCGATCCCTCCACCGTTTCCTAAGCACAACTACACATAATGACCTTGACTTTTTTCTCTAACGTATGCCAGTTTTCCCTCGATGTTTTCCAACACCGTAAAGCTCGTGGTTTATCACTGTACTCAAGTATTATGTGATCAATAATTAAAAATTCAAGTTGTACTAGCGTACATGTCCAGTGAGACATATAGTGTTTATAAATGGTTGAATATGAACAGTTGCGAAGCCATTAGCAATTCGATCAGTTATGATTAGCTGATAATTGGACGGATGGACGCCGCGTCGTGATTGTCATTCCGAGGGCGGTTTGAATCGACACAGCATATTTTCTACTAATACTTACTTCTGATTAGATACTAGGACTCGACCAGTTAGCGATATTGGACCTTAAAGGAACGGTGTTTGATTGATTTTTATTTGGAAATTTAACAACAGCCTCGACTCCGAACAGTTGACACATACAACATACTTTTCTAGGCTGTTCGGTAAAACAGTATAGATTGCGGTTTGCCTGATGGTAAGCGTTTGCCATCGCCTATGGAAATTTGGAATACTTAGCGTAGCCCTTTCTCGATTCAACCCCGCGGGAATCTCTTTTCACCCTTCATGAAGGACTTCACGCTGCCCTCTCTAAAGAAAACCTCTTTCGTAGAAGGAAATATTAATTCGGTTTTTCAATTAATCAAAAAATCAAAATCAAAATATTTTATTGAACGTAAGGGACACAGGGAGCACTTATTGAACGTCACGTTTAATATAAACTAAAGTTACTAAAGTTAGCACCGTTTCCAAGAAAAAATACCTGCCAGGAGAAGAAACGGCGAAACAAACTCCCCGGCTTACTTTTTTAACATTTGTTCCCTTTTACGTAGGGGTAGGAAAGATTAAAGTTACATATATAAACTCTGTACAAGAGGAGCAATTCATTGCCATGCATGGCCATCATTAAAATAATCTGATGATATATTCATAGGTTTTTGAACGAAGTTAGATCTTTTTATTGAAACTTAATAACCAGGCTAATCGATCCAGAGCGCCATATATTTTGCACTTCTTCTATTCGGAGCAGTCTAATTGTAGGTTATTCATTATTAATTGAACTGGATAAAAATGATTGACGAGTGAAGACTAGTATAATATACTAGTGTCTTACTAACCCAATTCCAAAATAGTTTCAAATTGAAAATCAATCAAGTTTGTATTTATTTATAGAACAAAAAGATTACGTCACATAATTGAATCATTATTTTATTAATAGTAAGGTCATTCAATGCATCATACGTTTAGATGTACCCGCGATTTCGTCCTCTTAAAAACATAACAGTAATATATCAACATTATGCAATCAATTTGGATTTCCAACTTTTATATAGATTAGCCGTGAGCCGTGGTGGCCGAGTGGTTCGAGCAGTTGCCTGCGACGCAGGTCGCAAGTTTGAATCCCGACTGTACCAATGAGTTTTTCTGAACTTAAGTACAGTGATTAGTCAGTCAAATGGTGATAGCTTATAGCTATCACCATTTCAAGTTTCAGCCAAATCGATTGAGCCGTTTTGCCGTGAAAGAACCGCAAACATCCAAACATCCAAACTTTCACATTTATCACGATTCTCGATTTTTTATGATTCCAACCAATTATAATGTTACATTTGTTGTTCAGACTCTAATTAAAGAGCAATCAAAGCGTTTAAAACTAAAACAAACCTCTTGTCTGGTAAGTTGCAACCGCGATAGAATCGCCCAAGTTCTTACCGGCCGGCGGTTGCGCTGCGGCGGCGGCTACGTAGAAACGAAATGAGAAAAGTTGCCTACACAAGTGAACTGTAAGGATTACAACTGAACAATTCTAATGGCTTGTTAACGTTGTTTGTGGATTCTTGTTTGGCTATTTCTACAAAGCCGAAGTGAAGAAGAACAGGATCAAATATAAATAATTATTTAATCATTATATTAATCTTAATCCAAATTCTTTTACTAATTATAGAATCAGCTGTTGCAATCATTCAATCTTCGAGGTTCGAGTTGCCTTCAGCACAAAGGTTGCAAGTTCAAATCCCGACTGTACCAATGGCTTTTTCTGAACTTATGTACAGTGATTAGTCACACCACGAGCATTATAGTGAAGGAAAACTTACATACGTCTGAGAAGCAATTCAAAGGCGTATCTATAGTCGTGCTTGAGTAATGGCGATAGGCACCTTATATATCTCGGGCGGAAAGTGGGTGTGTGGGTACTACCTATACACCTCTGCCTACCCTTGTAGGAAGGCGTGAGTATATTAAATATATCATCACGCCGAGTTGCCCGCAGCATGGACAGTGAACGCAGAGCGCTAACGTGTCCACGCCATTTCTTTTGCGAATCTATTCAGTGCGGATTCGTTCCGTAGTCGTTACGCCGCACATTAATAAATGTATAAATATAAAATGTATATGCCATTCATATAAACTTCAGCAAGTACGAAGGTCAACCCCGGGATTGTGCACTCATAACTTGACAACAGAACTGGGTTCGGTTCAAGTTATTTCATCTTACTCGCATCGAGGGAGATATGAGAAAACTTATTCCAACTGCCAGTTGGATGACTATTCTAAGGTTTTGTCAACACTTTAATTCAATATGCAAACGAATCATTATTAAGACTAAAAAAACAGTATTTTACACTTACTTTTATCATTAGAACAGCTTTTTACATTGTTATGCGAAAATAAGTCCTATTGCATATTTGAGGAACTGACACATTTTTGAGGGGGCTTCTTTTGTTAATGAAGAGTATTTCAGGATGATGAATTTAATCTAGTTCTCTTTCTAATTAAGTTATAATACCTAATTAAGTTAATTACTCAAATAAGTAATTAAATAAATTATGATAAAATCACAAGTTTGTTAAAATTTAGCTAGTAAAAATATCCATACATATCACACCATACATCCTATATCAAGAAACAATTATTGTTAATTTTGGCTATAACTCTTCTTTTTTTCATTCATACAGAATCCTCGTTGAAATCAGGAAACACAGCGTTTTGTTCATTTGGTATTCCTGCAATGATTAATTGTACAATTAGTTTAAAAATACATGAGCAGCTGATTTTCTTGGCTTTCTTGAAATCCAGCAAATAAATGCTCTGTGGCAAATTTTGTCCAACTCCGTCTTTTTTGCATGACTGAGAAACATCCTCACAAACTTTCACATTTTTCATTCATACAGAATTTATTTTTGTAATGTAAAATGGTTTTATATTTCATTTGAAAATAAGTTACTTACTATATGCTCCAGTTTGTAATCGATCCTCAAGTGCCTTGGCTATAAAATATACCAACATTACAACGGCCACTACAGCGATCAGACCAGCGATAATATACACAAGTATGTTATTGTCATCATCACTCCTCTTGCCCAACGCTGCACCTCTCATTAAAAGTTCTGTATTATTTGAACATGTTTCATTTATATATTCACATTCGATTGCAATAACCCATTTTCCATCTTTATTGTACATGGTTTTATTACATTTTCTACTGATAAATTGAATTTTTTTCGTACAATTTTCATAATAAGCCATAAAAACTTCACCGTTTGGTTCTGAATATATTTTGGGCTCGAAATTTGTAACGTGTCCACCAATTCCAAATTTTGGTCCAAGAGTGGGATTAATATAAATTTCATGCCTTGGCTCCGGTTCTGTGGTAGTTTCTTCTTCTTTAGATGTGCTATACTGCTCTGGGCCCGCAGTGGTATTGTCTCTTGAAGTATTATCCAGCACCAACTCTGTCGTAGAAACGGCATCATCTAAAGTACTTGGCGTAACATATTCTGTTGTACTAAAATCTACTGCTATAGTTTCATGCTCTTCGTGGTGTGCTGGAATCACGATATCTCGACAATAAGTACTGACTCCCATACATTCTAAATCTACAACACAGTCTCGAGACGCATTAACTTCATTGTATGCATCCGGTGATCTTATGCGTAGTTCGTTATAGTCTATATCTAATCTGAAAGGCAAAAGTAGTAGTTTGAAACATCTAACCACGCTACGTTGTTATTTGCTCAACAATGATGCCCTTCGAATTATGCAGCGTAACGATTTAATATACCTGGTTCCCCCAATTAAAGCAGTATAAAATAATGGAGCTGATTCCACAGCTTTCGTGGAAGGAGACTCCTTTGAAACTGCACCATTTTTTTTATAAACGATAAGTTTATCTTTATTGGGCATGTTTATTGGAAGGCATGTTTATTGGAAGGCATATTATATGCATAAGGCATATTAGGTGAGGCTAAGGTTATCCACCTGAAGAGGTCTATTAGTTCAGTCTCTATAACTCTTCACTGTCTTCACCATCACATAAATGTACAATCATTGTCATCACCTATCTACGTCATTTAGGTTCTAAATATATTATCAAGTATACTCACGCCTTAACAAAGTTAACAGACATATTTTCGGAAATGTATTGATATGCTATATAGTGGTCTTTGCACTCACCGAGAGCTTCAGTGGCTTGCATTATCTGAAAATAATAATAATTAAGGGTCTTCGAAGGGACAGCCAGAGGTCTAATAACACCTTCTTTCCAGAAGAGGTAGATTAAGGTGTGTAAATATGGTGAGTGCATCGATGTACGTCTTTGAATTGATTTTTTAACGTATGCAGGTTTCCCTACAATATTTTTCCTTTATCGTAAGGCTCGCTGTGCGGTTGATTGTAACTACAATTTGAGAAACATGCTGTTATTCTAGCTGATGTGAGTGGTTATTTAGGCCAAAGAATATTTGAATATCGGTTTTATTCCTGAAATTTAGGGAAATGCATTTTTTTGTTTTTAAACAAATATATTTAAGTGCTCTGTAAGATTTTACGTACATAGGGCAGGACTGAACTTGAGTAAGGTATTTGCATTTTTTTTATGAATTAGGATACTCATATATAAGCTTTCATTTACTTATACATCTCTACGTATGTACGGCTTCCCACAAGGGTCGCCGAAGAGGTAGGTGGACATATGAAAATATCCATACTCCCACTTTTCGCCGGATGTATATTTTAAGTGCCAACGTGACAGATGGCGATTTGATCGCCATCATCGCACTAGCATACTCTAAGCACTAGCACTACTCCAAGAACGACTTGAATTTCTTCGCGACCGTATGCAGGTTTCCTCTCGATATTTTCCTGTACCGTAAAGTTGACCACTGAGGTGTGAATTATCACTGTACTTAGGTTCAGAAAAACACATCGACACAGTTGGGATTCGAGCAATCTTGACATTGAAAGACGACTGCTCGAACCACTCTGCCGTCATGGCATCTTATTGCATAAAGTAAATAAATACTCCTATGTGGTAAAACATTAATAAATAGTAACCATGGAGTTTCTTGCTGGTTCTTCTCCATGGAAACGACCAACCCGAACTGTGCACCCTTTTCGACGTTTTATAAGTGCCCACCTAGGCTTATGTGAAATAAAAATATTTTGATTTGATTGATTTGATTTAATACTCACAGTAATGCTCAATATTATTACTATTTCACTACCCTTCATTATGTTTTAATTGTTAAATGTGTTTGTACGACTCTGTCCACGTTCTCTATTACACTGAAATAAAGACTTAACAAAATTTTCCTGTAGCATTGATCTACTAATCATGTTGCTTATTAATAATATACACTAAATGACGTAATTTAACTACATATAAAATTAGACACCAGGAAAAAACCGGTTAACACTATAAAATAATTATTTATTTAGAGCCGTGGTGGCCGAGTGGTTCGAGCAGTTGCTGCGACGCAAAGGTCGCAAGTTCGAATCCCGACTGTACCAATGAGTTTTTCTGAACTTAAATACAGTGATTAGTCACACCACGAGCTTTACGGTGAAGGAAAACATCGAGAGGAAACCTGCATACGTCTGAGAAGAAATTCAATGTATAGTCGTGCTTGAGTAACGGCGATGGACTCGCCATCTGTCACGTTGGCACCTAATATACCTCTGGCGGAAAGTGGGTGTGTGGGTATTACCTATACACCTCTGCCTACCCCTTCGGGGACCCGTTCGTCTTTCAAACTGGCACCTAAAAATATATGCCTGGCGGAAAGTGGGTGTGTAAGTAATACGTATACACCTCTACCTACCCCTTCGGGGACTCCTGTGGGAAGGCTTGAGGATATATTGTTATACTATAAATACACGCACATACGCACTTAGAGTTTTTATCTCAAACGCATGCAGGTTTCTTATCGATGATTTCTATTTCCGTAAAGCTCGTGATATGACTAATCAAGTTGATACCCAGAAGAATCAAAAGCATTATTTAAAAGCGTTATTTCAAGCAAATTCCATATACGACTAACGTATTTCCGTCTCACCCGTCATATTATTGTTAATTCGGTTCTAATTTCAAATTTCAAATTCGGAACTAACATCGGTAATTCCCTAACGGCCGTTGAATAGTTCTGTTCCGCAGATGATTAATAACCAGATATTAATCAAAGCATTATTCAAGCTGTGGATTAAATTCCCAAACCGTTTGCAAGCGAAACAAGGGCTTTTGGCAAATTAAGAATTGGTCTCTTATATTTGAGTTTATATTTTACTAGCTGTGACCCGCGATCGCACCCACGTAAAATTGCTTTTTATCATATATTTTTTTCTTGAATAAAACATATACTATGTGTCAATTAAGCTAATAATTTATCCATCCAATTTCTAATTTCGTTCTGCCATTGATTGAGTAAAAAAGATGAGCAGAGAGTAGAGCGTCATCTCTCTAGATTTTGATACCTCTTTCGCTTCGTCTACATTCATCAGTCTCTTCATACATACTAGGATTGTAAAGCGGAAATATGGTTATAATGTTCCTTGGTCCGAAAGGTTTGTTTACCTATGGGAAACATCACCCCTATGAATACCCAAGAAAGGGTAGCGTGCCATTGTAATATGCTCAAGATATTGGGATTATGATATTATATATTAAGATATTGGTATAGGAACAAAACAGAAATATATTCAACAATAATATGGATAAGGACAAATATATTCTAAAAATTTTTCTTCGTAACATGAACTTTAGATTGTGTCATAATTATATTCTATATTATTACCTACGTCTTGAACATGGAATCCAGACGTTCTCTTCTAATTGCTATGATGCTGTATAGCATATGTAACAATAAATTATGTTATACAGTTCCAGAAACTGTACTTAGACGTGAGATGCGCGACCGCCGGCTGATTCACACTGTGAGATGTACTGGAGTACGCGCACCTTTCGCCAAATGGTTGAAATGTATAATAAATAATATTATGTTTGATTAAATGTATTCGAGCATTCGCAAGCAAAATTCAAAAAGATGGCCAATAGGCTTATTTAAACCGTAGTACAATATTTATATATTTGATTTTTGTGGATTAATTGGCTTCATTAAATTTTATCTCCTTTTCATATATTATGCCATTTGCATACTTAGGTATTTCCAGTTCTTATTCATAATTTTATGGGCAATGGTGTAGCTTTTACATTTAGTAAATTTTATGTTCACTAATATTATTATTATTTTATAATATTTTCTGTAAATATCAATGTATGTATAACTGTTATTTGCCCCAAAGAAGAAAAAAGAAGGTAAAGCCATGGTTGTAAAACATATATTTATGAGATTTTAGTTGCAAAATAAAACAAAAACTACAAAGACTTTCAATCGATCGGTTTATAATGAACGCTTCTCTTCAAGTTTTAAAAGACGTCAAGTTTAAAAACAAACAACGTGAAACAAAAAACCGCCGGGCAAAGTTAGCGAATCGAAGCCTCTGGTCTCAGTTACAATAACCTGTAATATTTTGAGTTAGGGTTATGAAGATAGAACGAAAGTTAAGGTAAGGGTATAAGCGTCCCGTGTATTTGTGCCAGCCCTACGCCGCACGGACGTCGAATATAAATAAGAAAGCAGGGATGAATCCGGACAAATCTGTGAAAAATAATGGTTTTTGATGACAATGTAACCCTAAAAATACCTGAGAATAGATCAATGTCTAAATATTTTCTTCCGTCCCGTTGTACATATTTAAACCTTTCCTTACACGTACAATACACAAACACGTCATTGAAAGAGATGACGACATAACAGTCTCCAGTTTAAATCAAAGAAGTTTAAAATGCCGATAGACATAAAGCCAGTTTCCAAAGGAACACGGCAGCCTTATTCCTGCAATAATAAACGTAAAGTACAATAAACAAAAAATAAAACAATATTTTTAGTTTACGGCCGCAATATTTTCGCATCACGCCAGCGATTATAATAACAGAACTGTAACATTAATGCCCCTTTTACAACGTCCTAAAGCCGGCCCTGCTCCCGACCGAGTCACGCGTATGTATGTAATACGACCCTAATAAATATCACTTGGTACGTTTTATATTTATATATGGCAAGTGTAACGCATATGATGTGACGTTTTATACGTCAAATAGAACTCCAACTATGTTACCATAGCACTGTGCGGTTTTCAAGGAGTTTCCTTCCGCCTGCGCTCAGGTTGAGGAATAAATGTTCCGGTGAAGTATTCCCCAGATGGAGACCCCGCATGGAGTTCTTCAAGAAGTTTGTGCAATTATTTGTGCAGGGGTGGCAGTGTGCAACTTTTTGGTGTTGCAGTCGTCCATATTGGAGTCCGACTTGCAAGAACGCTTGAAGATAATTCTCACGGCAAAACGGCCGAACCAAACTGGATGTAATTTGGCACAGACGTAGATTAGCTGGATTAACTGATGGGGTGTGTTTTATTACAGAAAAAATACCTATCAAATCAATGTTTGGTCGGATGGAAAATGCGGGGCAGATTGCCTCTTTCAATTTCGATATTGATGGCCTTGCAGTCTGCTCAATCTTGAACCCGATAGCCTGTAAAGACTTTCAGGCTATCGCTCCTGTTGCGGTCAGCGTGACTTACACCCAACACGATATTTTTTCTCCCGGTCATAAATCTGCGTTTGGTCATAATCCAATATTATAAAATATATTAGAATTTAACCCAAAAAGCATGACGTCAGCGGGCGCTAATTCGTTTTTTATTGCGATCGTTACGACCCTTGGAAAAAATAAAAACCTTACAGCTTTCAGATTTTTGTTGGGCTGAAGATCTTTTTAGTAGCCTCGTTATCGTTTCAATACCTATTGGTTTTAGATATTTAGGTATATAATTGCCATTAGTACCTTAAACGAATTTCACTAATGAATTCTAGTCCAAGCATTTTCTTCCCCGTATCTTATTAAGACTTTCAACAATACAATAATTTAATTTAATCAGTAATTGCTACAACTAAATTTACACGAGAAAATCTGAGCACAAAATTGTGTATCGTGTGTATTGTGTATCGTGTGTATTGTGTATCGTGTGTATTGTGTATCGTGTGTATTGTGTATCGTATGTATTGTGTATCGTGTGTATTGTGTATCGTGTGTGTGTACTAAATTGGGTGGTCGAGTGGTTGTTGTAGTCGCCTGCATCGCAAAGATTGCAAGCTCGAACCTCGACTGTACCAATGAGTTTTTCTGAACTTAAGAGAAACATCTTAAGGAAACCGCCCAACGTTTGGGCAACGAAAGACTTATATGTATAGTCGTGCTCGAGCAATTTATAACAGTCTCGCCATCTGTCACGGAGGCACCAAAATATATCTCCTGGCATATACACTTCTGTCCACGTCTGGGAAGTCGTGAAGAGAGAGTTTTATATCACAAATTCAACTCCAACGTAAATTTTCAATAAAATATTTCTCTTTGAAAGATCATAAACATGATTCCAATGGCCAATTGCACAAATGATTTGTACAAACATTGGCCGAAGCCCGTAGCAGTAAAACAGACCTATTAACCAGTTGTTTCGATGCACAACGGTATTCTAGCTGCGACGTACGTTACTAATGTTCAAACTACGTGTATTAATTTCAATAATTCATAGCACTGTTGTTGCTGAAACACAATTCAGAGTTATATCTTCTCTGGGCGAGTAAAGCTCTGCCTACCCTGCGAGGAAGTCGAAATGATAATGTGTATGATACACTACTGTTGGTTAGGGTACTACTAATATACCTCTGCCTACCCTTTCAGGGACCCATTTGTGAAGGCGTGAGGTTACCAGGGTCCCCGAAGGGGTAGGCGGAGGTATATAGGTAGTACCCATACACCCACTTACCGCCAGAGATATATTTTTGGTCCATCGCCGTTACTCAAGCACGACTATACATACGTCTTTGAAATGCTTCTCAGACGTATGCAGGTTTCCTCTCGATGTTTTCCTTCACCGTAAAGCTTGTGGTGTGACTAATTACTGTACTTAAGTTTAGAAAAACTCATTGGTACAGTCGGGATTCGAACTTGCGATCTTTGTGACCTATGTAACTTGTATCCATGTCATTTAAATAATGTATATTTAACGATATAACACAAAGTTTTCATCATTGAATAATGAATGCTCTTGTATGTATAAAGTGATGAAACGGGTATAAGGTCATCGACTCCATGGATTGCAATTAGTAATAGTCGTTAAGCAGAATTAAGCATCGGGTGCGCTGCACTCCTTGCACAATAATAATTAAGCTATGAATTATTTAGCTAGTAACAGAATTTTCCAGTGTCTGAGTGGTTAAAGCATTCGCCTGCAACAAAAAAATTGCCAGTTCGAAGCCCGATAGTACCAATAAGTTTTCCAGAACTTAAGGTCACTTATTAGTCAGACGGCCGTCTGGTCTAGTGGTTAGAGCTCCTGACTGCAAAATCTGAGGTCGCGGGTTCGGATCCCGCTGAGGGCAGATATTTGTGTGAAGAACACGAGTATTTGTATCTTAGTCTTGGATGTCCTGTGTATTTGTGTATATATCTATCTATATAAGTAAACATATCGTTGTCTAGTTACCATAACACGAGCTTTGCTTAATTTAGGTCTAGGACAGTTTGTGTGGAGCTGTCCCAAGGTTTTTCCCAATTTATTTATTTTAACCACGAATGTCACAGTGTAGGAATGTAAAATTTCTATTCCTACACTGTAAAACATTGAGATCGAGAGAAGATATATGCATACGTTTGAGAAGAAATTCAAAGACGTGAGAAGGCGATAAGAGAGTGTAGGGTAGGAATACTCAACTCTGTCATTCAAATAACTATGTTCAGTGGGAATCGAAACAGCAACCTTAAGCTTCGCAGTCAGCCCTGATTTCTAGGCTTCTTCTAAGCTCATAAAATCACTCGATAATGAAATATTAAGGTTTAATTTGGGTGTCTTCGGGGACCCTTGTGGGAAGGCGTGAGGATATAATTTGAACCGCCTTTACATAAATAGACGTAAATGAATCACAAACTACTTTCTCAGGCAATGTCTTACACGTAGCTCATCTAACATTTTTCTCAGATACTTTATTACATTACAGTCCTATAATAGAACACCAAACGAACAGATATTGCATTCGGAATCCAATTTTGTTTCTCATTCGGGGATGCCGGGGCATTGAGCAGATTGGAAATTTAATCGAAATGTCAATTATGCCCCGTCTTAGGACTACCCCCAATATAAGCTAGTTTACCGGCTCAGATATTAAACACATAAATTGTGTTATCAATATTAGTAAAAGGTTGATGTAGCAATGTAGATGTTACTGGGAGCCTGGTACATCTCATACATACATGCATATCATCAGGTCCTCTTCAGGAGTATATCTCAGTATGGATTTTCAGGTGCTTAGCATTTAGTTTCTCCCCGCATGCCAAGCAAGGAGTAGACAGAGGAGTAACACCTATGTCTCGTTGGAGATATATTTAAGGTGTCAGAAAGCGAGTTCGTCGCAATTTCAAGCACGACTATATCTACGTCTTTGAATTTCTTCTCAAACGTATGTGGATGTCCTTACGATGTTTTTTCCTTCCTCCATGCTTAAAAAAGTTCACCCCAATGATACATTTGATTGTAATCCATTCAGATATAGAACCTGCGCACACAAAGCCGCGCAGCTTTGAGGTCGGTTTCCAAACAAAATTAAATTATAAATTTTTTATTTATAGAAAACCTGTGAGATAATTAAATTAAAATAAAAATTAAAGCTAAGTTAAGAAAGCTAGTTTGCTTACAACATTAACCATTCACTAGTAATATGTATATTACCTAATTAGTCCCTTTACCACCTGAGTAATGCCACCTGAGTAACCCGTGGATAACGTAGTTGGTTTCATAAATATCCTCACGCCTTCCCACAAGGCTCCACGGAGGGGAGCCTTGTGTATAGGTAATATCCACACACCCACTTTTCACCTGAGTTTTTTTTTTTATACAACAAGAGTGGCAAACAAGCATACGGCCCATCTGATGGGAAACGGTTACCGCAGCCTATTTACGCTCACGATACTGAAGTATCACTTGCGTGTTGCCACTCTGTGTTCGGAGAGTTATAGCTCATTACTGGAAACCTTATTCACCGCGTAGGAACACAACACAAAAAATTGTGTTATTTGGCTACGGACTTCTATAAGGTGGAGGTCCTGCCCCAGTCGGGCAGCTCCGAATTCGAACGGGAAACCCGTTATGCCCTACCTCTCTTTAGAAATATTTTAGGTTTCATAATAAATAAAATGTAATGTACGTACCCTAAAAGAATTTGAAATGTAAAGAATGTTGCTGTTTTGTTCCCATAATAATAATATACATATACATATCATCACGCCAAGTCCCTAACGGGGTAGGCAGAAAGTATAGAGCGCCAGTTCTCTCTAGACTTACATACCTTTTTCGTTTCGTCCACATTAATCAGCCTCTTCATACATGCTCGTCGGTTTCGAGTACTCTTGACGTTCACCGTCCTTGAGTGTCCGATCGATTTTAAGTTGAAACGTGGCCTTTCTATCTGCCTCTTCTTGCACATAATAAATAAATATATATATATATAGTAATTTTCTTTAAGATATTCAAGGCATTTTGAAATGAAAATTCGTTCGATTAGACCCACGCGAACACTCATGGGTTAGGCGTCAACGCAAGCTCGCTTATCCGCCAACGAATGACATTTGTGTGCGCGGAATATAAATGACGTCGCACTACTGACGAGTTGGCTTTCCAAAGAAAATTTGTGACGGCAAATTCTAAAATAACATTTATTTTGCATTTGCATCAGAAACTGTTTCATACAGGTTAATTCGGGGGAAACATTGCAAATAATTTGTTTATGGAATCTCGCCTTCCCACAAACCCTTTTAACAAGGGGTGTGGTATTCTTCATCCAGAAACTTCGGTTTTGATCAATTGTAAGGTATCTTCACGGGTCCGCGTATGAGTAGGCAGAGGTGTAACAGCCAATTTTAGCTTTCCTCTCGATATTTTTCTTCACCCTAAAGCTCGTGTGACTATTCACTGTACTTAAGCCTAGTAAAACTCATTGTTTCAGTCGGGATTCGAACTTGCAAACTTTATGTTGCAAACGACAAGTCGAACCACTCGGTCACCACGCCTCTACAACATCAGTAGATAAAATTGCCCCCTCTCAGCCCCTAAGTGCCTCCTACTATAATCTCTATACGATAAATGCATACAAGAAGCATCATTATCGAGTACAGATTCTCGGGAGCTCCATGTGTTTCACCTAAAACTTTAACCCTACCATTGGACCACCAAGAACTCGATTTTAGTTCGCGACTTAATTATTATTTTTTATGCAAAAATTCTACACAATATACTAGCATTTTACCCACTATGAAGCCAACTACGCGACGCGATAATGGCAATACTTAGGTACTAGGGGGACTAATACAGTAGGTATATATATATATATCCTCACGCCTTCCCACAAGGGTCCCCGAAGGGGTAGGCAGAGGTGTATAGGTAATACCCACACACCCACTTTCCGCCAGAGGTATATTAGGTGCCAACGTGACAGATGGCGAGTCCATCGCCGTTACTCAAGCACGACTATACATACGCCTTTGAATTTCTTCTCAGACGTATGCAGGTTTCCTCTCGATGTTTTCCTTCACCGTAAAGCTCGTGGTGTGACTAATCACTGTACTTAAGTTCAGAAAAAACTCATTGGTACAGTCGGGATTCGAACTTGCGACCTTTGCGTCGCAGGCAACTGCTCGAACCACTCGACCACCACGGCTTTTTAATACAGTAGGTAATATATATATTTGATGGCGTTGTTTGCGCATAGGCTATATTAAAATGGAAGCTGTTTTATAATAATGCCGCTACCGAACCTTATATTGTAGTTTTTACATTAATGAAGCTTTTATGCCTACGCAGTCTTAGTATAAATACCTATATACGATATATAATATAGCTATTACACAATTCCGAATTACAAAAAAGACTACATATCATCAAGTCGAGTACCTCGTGTATTCGAGAGAAAAGAGCGTAAATTTTCTAGATTTGATGATGAAGACCCGACTGTACCAATGAATATTTCTGAACTAAAGTACAGTGATTCAATCACACTCCGAATTTCATGGTAAAGGAAAACATAGATAGGAAACTTGGATATTTTTGTTGATGTAAGTATTTGTACACAGAGTTTTTTTATTATAGTGTTGTGATTTATTGTTGTCGTTATTCACAAGAGATCTTACATATGGATAAAGTACATTTTTAAATATATATATTGATAAATATTTACTATATTAATCCCTGCTACAGGCACAGCTAGTATTTAATATACGGGTCCACCGGTATCGGAATCACGGTCTAAGGTACCAGCAAGGGTCCTAAAGAAATAAACCTTTTTGATTATTCAAGTGAATTCAAATTCTTTTGAACCAACAAACCTACCAGAGTGACCAATGGTAGGGGCTCCTACCCGGCCTCGGCAACCACCTACTTAGTATAATTTTCTGGTAGTTGGCCGATACAGTTGAGTGCACTGGATCCGTACTTCACTGTGTCCTATCATTATATGCGCGTCGGGTTTCAATGGCTGCTCTCCGCTTCTCATTTTGGTAAACTGGTCTTTGTAACTGTATCTATTTCATATACAGGCATAAAGGAAGTAGTTATTCCTACAAGGACCCTGAAAAGGGTAGGCAGTATCGTAGCGCAAACTTCGCCAGAAAGTTCGCCAAAGTTGCCAGAGATATAAGGTTAGGTTAGGTCAAACCTCTAACGGATACGTTCAGCATCAATTCTCAGGATTCTCTGTACGCTAGGGAGCTTCAAAGACTGAATTAACAAGCTTGTGACGTCAATACCTAAAATAATACGCATATAGTCGTAAACACATTTTCTCACTTAAACGACCCCTTCTGAACGTAATTTTAATAATTTTAGGTTAGGTTAGATATATATATATATATATATATATATATAAAATTTAATTCCCTGAAACACGATTGCAGCGCCAGCTATCGGGTCCAATTGTGAATCTAAGCTATTCTCGAATCCAACTGAAGACCTGGGATTCCTGGGATACCTGGGCCAATTCCACACAAATTGACCTAGACCCAAAGTAAGCAAAGCTTATATAGATAGACTAGCTTATGCCCGCGGCTCCGCCCGCGTGGAGTTCGATAAAGTAGCTTATGTATTTTCCTGCTAGAATCGGTTCAGCCGCTATGCCGTGAAAGAGCATCATACTTTATAATATTAGAGCATACAATTTTCGGGATTAAAAAAAAATGTTACCCATGTCCTATTCCTAGGTATACGCTATCACCCTTTCAACTTTCAGCCAAATCGGTTCAGCCGTTTGGCCGTGAAAGCACCGCAAACATCCAAACATACAAACTTTCACATTTATAATATTAGTAAGAAGATTTATATACAAAAGACAGTCACCAAAATGTCATTCAAAACGAAAGCACAAATACTTTTATCTGCCCTCTGCGGGAATCGAACCTCAAGCTTTGCAGTCAATCGACCAAGTCAGTAGACCAGATGGCCGTCATTCAATTATTAGTATGAATAAAAAGTATGCATTTCTATAGCTTACAATAGCTTATCGCGATAGAGTTCTAATTAGGAGCCTATGTGAGTTTAAACTCATTAGAAACAGAACTTTATTCCAATACAGAGAAGGACTAGATTGATGATTAAAGTTTTGAATAATGTTGTTTTGTCGTACTATTTGTCAGTGAGGTACTCTGTAAGTATTGGAAGTTTGAGAAGCTTGTCGCTTAAGTACTTTGCGGAAATCTATTTCTATTATGTCATTAGCCGCGGTGGCCGAGTGGTTCGAGTAGTTGCCAGCGACACAAAGATCGCAAGTTTGAATCCTGACTGTACCCATGAGTTATTCATTCATAGAGTCATTAGTCACACCACGAGGTTTACGGTGAAGGAAAACATCGAGAGGAAACCTGCATACGTATTTATAGTTGTGCTTGAGTAACGGCGATGGACTCGCCATCGGTCACTGCACCTAAAATATATCTCTGGCGGAAAGTGGGTGGGTGGTGGTGGGTGTGTGGGTGTGGGTACTACCTATACACCTCTGCCTACCCCTTCGGGACCCTTGAGGGAAGCGTGAGGATATATTATTATTATTATATTTAGAAGTTTTCGAGCCATGTAAATTCACCGTGACTTTGAATTGCACTCCAAATCTACGGGTAGAAAAAGTTATACGTAAAAGTACGTCTTTGTCATAATACTGGTAAAAGTCAAAACTGTGACAAGTTATGTTATATAAGTACTACACCCACATACGCTGCTCGCTGTACATATATTTTAGTTGTCAAAGTGAAAGATGGCGACTGTATTTGCGTTTCACAACACGCCTACACAAACGTGTTTAAATTCAATCCTATCATCATTCCTTTCGATGTTATCCTTCACCACAACACTCGTGGTATCATTAACCAATGTACTAAACTTTTGAAAAATTAATTGGAATAGTGGAATCGGACTTGCGATGTTTGCGTTGCTGGCGAATAATCGAATCGCTACGCCACAGCTCATATGAGGAAAATGCGATAAGTATCTGAAATTGTTTGAATATTCCACGCGCGCCTTTCAATTCACGTCATGTGTTCTTATCCTTATCTGTGTGAGTACAATAAAGTCATTTCGCGATGACATGACTAGCGTCGGTAAAAAGACGACTAAACACACTCGTGTCACGACACCGATGTTTTTACATCATTATCATACAAATTACAATTTGTCGACTTTCCTTTTACCTTATTTAAAAAAATGCCGGTTTATTTGTTGCAAAGAGCGTATTTTTTACTTTGATCTGGATAAGGCAGTGCGAGCAAATTTTCATTCACTTAGGATTAATTTATTATCCTCTTTTCGTGCACGAGATGTTTTCAAGTATCTGCTATGTTGCTTTGTTGAGTTTAAATTTGTAAAAGATACAGTTGATCTTAAGTACATACCTTTTTTGACTAAGATGGTCAATAAGCGTGGTAAGACTGCCGTCTGTTAGTGGTTGCAATAGTAAGGATATCGCTCGCGCTATGCCTTTTTAGGCCCTTCTTAAAGAACTCCATGTAACCTTTAAGGAAAACCTCAACGGGGAGTTCATTCCACAGCCTGAGCATTCGTGGAAGGAAACTCCTATATCTCTATCTTTCAGGAGCAAATAGAGGTGCAACAGGACCGTCTTTGGCCGGAGGTTTTACAATTACATACATATATACATAGGTCACAGGTCATCTTCTCCAACTGATGTTGGTTTCTTCAGTTTGGTTTTCTTCTCCGTAAAGATATGTGATAAGGAAAATCTTTTGGCTCTGATGGTGGGGCTTTGAACCTACTTCCATTACTTTGACGAGCATCACTTGAAATAATAATAAATTACATATCCTCACGCCTCCACACTTTGCCAGGGTCCCCGAAGGGGTAGGCGGAGACGTATAGGTAAGGTAGTAAGGTAGGTAAGACCCACATACTTTTTTTTTTTTTTTTTTTTTTTTTTTTTTTTTTTTTTTTTTTTTTTTGTATTGTCTCTCGTAGCGTGAGTTCCGGGAACTTTTGCTACTTAACCGGTCAATGGCGAGACCTAGGCCTCCAGCCAGGCACTTTAGTACTAAGCAACACAGCTAAGGGCACCCCCTGTGGGGTACGAACCTCGGCTTAGGGCGTTGCTGGATCGCGAGCAAGGGAGCTGGGCTGGACTGGTAATTTTATTTAAATATTATTTGGGGGCGGGATTTGCGCGTTTAGCTCGGCGCGGGCCGGCGTTTGCGGCGGAGGTCGGGGGGGAACATTACGGCTTATTCGCGTCGAGCCTCGCCGGCGAGGACGGAACAGTGGTCGGTTGTGTGTAGTGTTGGTATGTTTTTGTCGGGCGTCCTGGAGGACCGTTATGTCGTCATCCGGTTCGATGACGGCATGTCTTGGACGCCTTATCTTCGATATAAGGGAGGGAGTGTATCGGGCGGCCGATACGACGAGGGGGTTGGGGTGATTTACAGCAGAATCGAAATGACGTTTGGCCAGTTTTTTCAAAAACTGTTTTATGGTTGGGACTTTGAGGTCAACGTGGAGTTGACTATTACGCATGTACCACGGGGCACCTGTGGCTCTCCGGAGAAACCGGCTTTGGAGCACTTGCAGGGGGTTAAGTGTTGACTTGCTAGTGTGTGCGAACACTACACCGGCATATGTCATGATTGGTCGAATGCACGTCGTGTAAATCCTCACCTTGGATTTCAATGAGAGTTTACTTCGTGCATTCAACATGCTGTGAAGTCTACCGAGCGCGAAGGCGGCTCGCGCGCGTACCGCCTTTACGTGGTGACGGAAAGAAAGGCGTTGATCGAGGATCACACCCAGGTATTTGGCTTTTTCTTCCCATGGAATGGGTTTGCCGAAGAGGGTGATGGGGGCTACCCGTGGGCGTTCGAGGCCTTTCCAGAATAGAATGGCTGCGCTTTTGGTCGGGTTCACTTCAATTCTCCATTTCCGGAACCACCGCCCCAGGGCTGTGACCGCGGATTGGAGGTTGTCGTGAATTCCCTCGGGAGTTCTACCTTTGTAGTAGATAGCCGTATCGTCGGCGAATAGAGCGCTTTTAACTCGTCTGTGGAGGGGAATGTCGCTAGTATAAAGCGTGAATAGGAGTGGCGAGAGCACTGAGCCTTGCGGGACTCCTGCTCGTATGGGATGGGGGGAAGAGAGTGTGCCCTCGACTCTGTAGCGGAAGGAGCGGTTCGACAAAAAGTCCCGTACTATGCGTACTAGACGGTCCGGCACGCCCAACTGGTACAGCTTGTATATCAAGCCGTTGTGCCAGACCTTGTCGAATGCCTTCGCCACGTCGAAGAGGAGCATACCCGTGGTAAAACCGAATTGGAAGCCGCTACTGACGTCTTCCACAATACGGTGGACTTGTTGGACACAGGAATGTTTGGTTCGAAAACCGAACTGTTGGTCAGGTATGACTTTCTTAGAGTCTGCAAAACTCTTTAATCTATTGTAAATAAGTCTCTCGTAAATCTTGCCAAGGACATTGAGGAGACTGATGGGGCGATAACTGGAAGCTTCGGTCTTAGGTTTCCCTGGCTTGGGAATACCTATGACTGTTGCACTTTTCCAGGATTGGGGGAAAAAGTTGTTGCTCAGTGCGGCATTGAAGATGGCAGTGAGCAAAACTATGAGATAAGGGGAGAAGAGTTTGATAACTCTATTAGCGATCCCGTCGGGACCTGGGGCTTTCCTGGGGTGGAGATCCTTGATCACTTTCCGGACTTCGTCGACCGTGATTGGGGTGATGGGGTGGTCTGGGTCTTCAGAGGGTGGGAGAGATAGTTTGCTTTCGACCTCGGCATCCACCTTATTGAGATGGCGCGAATCTACCGGCAAGGTACTGGGCGTACATTGAGCCTCGAGACTGTCGGCCAGGCACTCGGACTTCTCGTCGTCGTCAAAGGCGGGCCCTTGATTTGGACGAGTGAGTGGAGGCATGGACGAGATTTTGTATGATTTAAGTTTCCGCTGGAGATGCCAGAAGGCCAAGTGACTCGGTTCAAGTTCCCCTAGGAACTTGTTCCAGCGAGCGTCTCGCAGGTCTTTCATGCGGTATCTCAGCTTGCGCTGGAGTGACCTCATAAAGGTGCGGTTCGCTTCAGTCGGGTGAGCTCTATGAGCTCGGAGGGCGGCGTTCTTTTCCGTCACTAGTTCTCGCACGTCGTCGGGAAGTTTCCAGCGATGGTCTTCCATCACCGGAACTTGTCGTGAACAGGCGTCCACGGCTGACTGTACGTGAGCTGTGAGGGAATCGACCGCCTTTTGAGTGTCGGCTGCCGACTCTATGAGGGGCGGGATACTATCTAAGTGGACAGATGAAGAGGACTTGAGGAGTTCCTCCAGTTTTCTCCAGTCTGTTATCTTTTTCTGAGGCGGGGACTGACCTGCGTCCGGGGGGCCTAGTCGGGGGGAGAGCGCTAAGGTCACAGGTCGGTGGTCAGAATCTAATTCGTCGTGCGACCTCAACGAGTGCAAACGGAGGTTTACATTCTTGAGGATCGCAATGTCTAGTACGTCCGGTCGGTGGTTGATATTCTCAGGGTAGTGGGTGGGGTGCATAGGCGCAATGACGTCGAATTGGAGGAGCCCGCTGAGGTCCTCCAATTGGCGTCCTCTGCTATTTCGTGAGTGGCTGTTCCAAGCATCGCTCTTGGCATTCAGGTCACCCGCGATAATAACTGAGCTACTGAGATTGATGAGGGCTTTAATATCAGCTTTGATATCGGCCGTCGAGTTAACAGGGGAACAGTATGCAGAGACTATCGTGATCGGCTGATGGCCGGTCATTCCTAATCGACAGATCGAGGTCTCTATGTGGGAGAGGGTTGGTGGTTGGATTGGGATACAGTGCAGGGACCTCTTGTAATAGATCAAAGTACCGCCGAGGGCGGATCGAGATCTATCATTGCGTACTACGCAGTAGTTTGCAATTCTAGGATCTCGGTGTGATGGTTTCAAGAAGGTTTCCTGCACTAAGAAAACGTCGATATTGTTGTCGCGGAGGAACGCGGCGATCTCTTCCTTTTGGCTGTGAATGCCGTTGGCATTAAAGAAGCCAATTGAAAGCGATCGGGGTTTGACTCTGCTGTTTACGTTTGAGTCCATTATTGGTTGGACGAGAAGGTAGCCAGGGACTCTGATACATCGGCGTAGTCGCCGAGCACCTTGAGGAGGGCCAGAGGGTCCTTTCGGACGGCCCTGAGGCTTCGTGCCATCTCGTTAACCCTTGTGAGGTTGACGGTGGAGAAAAGGTCCGCCAGGAATGCCATGTTGGCGGAGGTTTCGGAAGGGGAGGAAGTGGGTTGGACCACCTGGGGTCTACGCGGGGGTGTAGCAGCCTGAGGTTGGGGCTGCTGAGGTTTGGCGGTGGGAAGCGACAGCAGAGGTGGAGTATGCTGGCTCGGGGCCGCTGTAGGCACGGAGGGGGGCGCTTGTGGGAGGGGCGGGAAGTCCCTCGGAGGGAGGGCCCTCCACGGGGAAGGTCGAGGTGGAGCGGGTTGCGCGGGGGGGGCGTTACGCCATTCGCGGGCCGCTGCCCTCTTGACCACGACCGGTCTTGGTTTGGGGGCTTTGGGACAGCCCCTGTAATTGGCCGGGTGGCCTTCCTGGCGGCATAGTACGCAACTAGGGGGTGAGTCGGCGAGTGTGCGGTCCTTAGGGCGCGAGCAGTCGCTCGTCCCATGGTCACCCAGGCACTTGACGCACCTGGGTTTCGCGTTGCAGTTACGCGAAGCGTGCCCGTATAATTGGCAGTTGTGGCACTGCCCTATAGGGCCGCCCTTGTGGGGGGTTTCAACCCTTATGCCAGACAGGTGGCATAAGGTTTTTATCTTAAAGACGGCTTTGCCGTCGGGGGTGTTCTCGCAGATGGCGAGAACCATGTTAAATGCCTCTCCGGCATTTTGACGGTGCATGCGGTGCACCTCCTTTACTGCGACATTCTGAGCCTTCAAATCATCTTTGATCGACTCGGTATCGATTTCGCGTGGGACGCCGCGGATGACGACCCGGAGTGAACGGTTCTCCGGCAGATCATAAGTGTGGTATTCCACACTTCTGGCCTGCAGGAGCTTTGTAAAAGCTCGGAACTCGGTAGAGTTTGGGAGGTGCACCTTAATGCCTTCGGCTGTGGCCGTGGCACGAGTGAAGGTGATTCGGTTGGTTTTACACCAACCGGAGATTTCCGTCCACTTGGACTTAGTGTGGACGAATACTGGGGGGCACGAGCGCTCCTTTGTCGAGGAGGGCCGCGTAGGTCGCGGGACGGGGTAGAGCCGGCTAGCCTGAGTGGCTTCGGCTTCCGGAGAGGCGAGGGGGACGGGGGAAGGGGGTGCCGGGGAGGGGGCTGTCGGGGAGGACTGTGCGGAGGGCACGGGCACGGTTTTAGGGGCTTTAGTCGGGGGGGAAGGTGAGGTTGAGGCCTCCTTCTTTTTAGCGCGTCTGGCGCGCTTCTTGGAGCCCGTGACGGGCGTGAATTCGTCCGAGGAGCCCTCGGACGACTCAGAATGTAGTGACTCCATTTCGGAGTCTACGATGACAGAGTCGGGGGACAGGGGGGAGTCTTGAGACTTGTTGGTCTCATTGGTGACGTCAATGATAGTGCTCTTATCGAGCACTGCTGTTGCGTCGGCAGTGGAAGTACCCGCGTTTACATCGCGGGTGAATGCGTCAAATTGACGTCGGAGGGTGGGCACGGCTTCTAAGAGCTGCGCGAGGAATGCCAGTGAGGCTTGGGGGTCCACACTTGTGGACATGGTGGATGCAGACGTGGGAGGGCAAGGCGGTAAGGGAAACGTGTTTCGGGGCGCGGTCGCCCAGGGGAAGAAACACGTAAAGAAACCCCTGGTGACTTAAACGTTAGGAGACCGATCCCCGGGGGGTTGACCCGGGGGTGTGTACTGAACCCTCCCTGTCGGGTGTAGACAGGGAGGTGAGTGGACCCACATACCCACATTCCGCCAGAGATATATTTTTAGGTGCCAACGTGACATATGGCGAGTTTATCGCCGTTACTCAAGCACGACTAAAATACGTCTTTGAATTTCTTCTCTTCCTTTACCGTACAGCTCATGATATGACTAATAACTGTACTTAAGTTCACAAAAACTAATTGCTATTATAGTCGGGATTCCACTTGCAATGCAACTACTCGAACCACTCAGCCACCGCGGCTCCAATTTATTGGATTCAAAATACATAAAACATTGCAAGATGTTACTTTCAGAATCAATCGAAAAAATGATAGCAATTTGTCGAATTGGTGTCATTTTCACAAAGTGGCGTCATTTCCATATCGTAACATTATTACAGCGATCGCGAATCGTAAAGTGAATCGTAATTTTCATTTCGATCGTAAACCTTAGCACTTGACCAACATGTCAGTTTTATTCACCGAGCTTATACGGGGGGGTTATTCTAAAGGCTACCAACGGATCTAGAGTTTTTCACGGTGTTTTATCATTTTTACTGATTTTGTACGGATTTAACACTGTTTTGATAGAACAGTTGTCTTCTAGAAGTCATCGTGTATTCTAAATATATCTAAACTATTAATGACAGAAAACTTAGTTCGAGAACTGGCTCTCTATTCTCTCTGCCTACCTCGTTAAGGACGCGGCGTGACGATATGCAGGACTCTTTTCACAACTTTCTTGAAGAACTCCATGCTGTACTCTCCAGGGAAAACCTCAACAGGGAGCTCATTCGACAGTCTGAGCGTTCGCGGAATGAAACTTAGGAACCGTGTATATTAAAGGTACACGTCAGTCTATGAGATTTGAGAATAGACCCTCGAATGCTCAATTCGTTTCTTTTACACTGACATACATTTTATACATACTTCGACATGTTTATTTTTACACTTAACTTTTCATGGGCAAAATAAAAATACATAAGTGAATTCAAGTGCTTTTCAACATTAAAACTCGTATTGAATGAGCATTAAATCGCTGATGTTGAAGGAGAGATATCAATAGGGGGACAATATTATACATATCATCATGCAGAGTCCCTCACGAGAAGCACCAGTTCTCTCTAAGCTTACAGACCTCGCTTGGATTACGTTCACCAATCTATTCAAACATGCTTGTATGCTTCGAATACTCTTGACGTCTGCATCCGTGAATATTCTATACATTCTCTAGGTAAATATAACTTAGGTAACAACGTGACAGATGGTGAGTCTATCGCCGTTTCTCAAGCATGACTATAGACTTTTTTTTTCTTATTAGAAGCCGTGGTGGCCGAGTGGTTCGAACAGTTCGAATCCCGACTGTACCAATGAGTTATTCTGAACTTAAGTACAGTGATTAGTCACTCCACGAGCTAAATTCAAAGGCGTATGTATAGTCGTGCTTGAGTAACGGCGATGGACTCGCCATCTGTCAAGTTGGCACCTAAAATATATCTCTGGCGGAAAGTGGATGTGTGCGTATTACCTATACACCTCTGCCTACCCCTTCGGGGACCCTTGTGGGAAGGCGTGAGGATATATTATATATTAGGATATCAATTACCCGTGCTACTTAAACATCAGAAGTCAACATTAAGCAACATTCTGCGTTAATCAGTACATGACACACTGCTTCAAACAACAGCTAACATTTCAATAATATATCTTCGATGAGTAGAACTATGTTACCTCTTAATATAACACTAATGTATCTTTGTATTATTTCAATTGAAATTGTTCTTGCTTTTACTTTTATTTACAATAACAATAACAAAGAACAATTGAAAGGATCGAAGAAGTCTGATCTATTTGAGATCGGACTCTCAAGGACGGGAACGTTAACAGTACTCGAAACCAACGAGCATGTATGAAGAGACTGATGAATGTGGACGAAGCGAAAGGGGTATGTAAGTCTAGAGAGAACTGGCACTCTATACTCTATGCCTACCCCGTTAGGGACTTGGCGTGATGATATGTATGTATGTATGTACAATTGAAAGTTACTACTTACAGATACAATATTGGTTCCAAATCGCTTTCCCGAGGCAACGTGCCAAGAAGTAGTATTACCACGCTGGATAGCAATGCTGATTCTCTGAGCGAGATATGTTCCGGCCTGTCTGTCACAAGTCATGTCACTTTTTAAAAAGATGGTAGCCTCAGGACCCCAAGGCTCCAGAGTTTCAACCGCAAACGCCGCAAATATGTAACCTTCCCGATACAGGCATACTTGCGGCGCTTGAGGCACTCCTACTGAGGTATTGGTTGTTAATTAACATCATTTAGATCAAATCGGTCGGATACTCAAGGATGGGATCGTCAACAGTACTCGAAACTGAATCAAGAGACTGATGAGAATGTGGACGAAACAAAAGAGGTATGTTAGACTAGAGATATGATATAATTTAGGTATATTTTTATATTTTGTCACTTTGGCACCTAAAATGTATATCTCTTGCAGAAAGTATATACCCACTTTACCTGTACACCCCTGCCTACCCCTTCGGGGATCCTTGTGGGAAGGCGTGAAGAATTTTATTCGTATAATATCCGCCGTTCTTCATCTCCCTACGTCATGTGAGTTATAGTCAATAAGCTTTATTAAAAGCGATAGAACCATAAGTCAAGTGATTAATATGCGTTCTACTTGGCTCGGTGCATCGCTACCGATGCATTAGCAATATTGACTATTTGTAGAAGGGCTCATAGGAATTATATGCGTATACGTAGAGTTTTCTACTGACATATCGATTGTACTACGATAGTGTCTGCTGAGTTTTGATGAGTATAATTTGAGTAGGCATAAGGTTTACTTATTTTTCATATCTTCATGCCTTCCCGAAAAGGGTCCCCGAAGGGGTAGGCAGAGGTTTATAGGTAGTAGCCACACACCCACTTTCCGCAAGAGATATAATTATTTTTCATATCTTCATGCCTTCCCAAAAAGGGCCCCCTAAGGGGTAGGCAGAGGTTTATAGGTAGTAGCCACACACCCACTTTCCGCAAGAGATATAATTTTAGGTGCCATCGTGACAGGTGGCAAGTCCATCCGTTACTCAAGCACAACTATACATACGCCTTTGAATTTCTTCTAAAACGTATGCTGGTTTCTGACTGTATATTATCCTTCACTGTATATCTCATAGTGTGACTAATCACTGTACATAAGTTCAGAAAAACTCATTGGTAATTTCGGGATTCAAACTTGCATACTTTGTGTTTCAGGCAACTACTCGAACCACTCGGCCACTACGGATCTTCTATTGAATCGCTGTTAAATATTTAAATTCGCCCCCATTAAGCCTTCACTAGGGTAAATATTATACGGTATTATACTGTACGTGTTATATGGAAATGGGAATGACAACGCAAACCTAACCTCAAACTGCACACCCATTAACTCACATGTGAGTACAGTCAGGTAGGCGTTTGATCTATCACGTAATTTAATTAAAGTAGGCTTTTTATTCACTTGTTATTCATACTTTTAACTAGCCTTTAGAAGCTTAGAGGTAATTTTAAATGAAGCTTTCAGACATAGACTTTGCACAGAGAACATACTTTCCAAGTAAATCCTAATTGAAAGTTTTTATTATGTTCTCTATAAATGTACTATAATATTTATAAGAGTGGGAAAAAATGGGAATGTCAATTTTACTTGACAGAGGAAAGTATGAAGAGAATTATTGATTATGAATTATGAATTGAGAGTTATGATTGAGAGAGGTAGGGCATAACGGGTTTCCCGTTCGAATTCGGAGCTGCCCGACTGGGGCAGGACCTCCACCTTATAGAAGTCCGTAGCCAAATAACACAATTTTTTGTGTTGTGTTCCTACGCGGTGAATAAGGTTTCCAGTAATGAGCTCCTTGGGGAGGGGGGAGGATTGTTACATTGTGTTGGAAGCAGAGGGATTAAACCCATTATGCTGCCAACACACTATAACTCTCCGAACACAGAGTGGCAACACGCAAGTGATACTTCAGTATCGTGAGCGTAAATAGGCTGCGGTAACCGTTTCCCATCAGATGGGCCGTATGCTTGTTTGCCACTCTTCTTGTATAAAAAAAATATAAAATAAAAATAAAATAAAATTATGAATTTGAATGAAGTAAAAGAGGTCTATAAACTTGGAAAGCAGAAGCGGTGCAAGCCTCCCTTGGCGCTGGTAACTACTTATGTATAATAAGAGAATCCGCATGCTTTTTTAGTCCCCTGAGGGGTATAAAAAACAAAAAAATATTACTATATATACAATTTATTGAAAACTATACCTTTTTGAAATACTTTTATCCAAACTTTCAAACATTAAATGCATAAAATAAAAGATTAACTATAAATATTATATTGTCAACTGTCTGGTATCTCAAATGACAACAATGGTAGAGTGCTCGAAATTAACATTTTCAGGTTAATGTAATCTTTATTTTTTATTATTATTAAATATTTATGTCGAGCCGTGGTGGCCGAGTGGTTCGAGCAGTTGCCTGCGACGCAAAGGTCGCAAGTTCGAATCCCGACTGTACAAATGAGTTTTTCTGAACTTAAGTACAGTGATTAGTCACACCACGAGCTTTACGGTGAAGGAAAACATCGAGAGGAAACCTGCATACGTCTGAGAAGAAATTCAAAGGCGTATGTATAGTCGTGCTTGAGTAACGGCGATGGACTCGCCATCTGTCACGTTGGCACCTAATATTCCTCTGGCAGAAAGTGGGTGTTTGGGTATTACCTATACACCTCTGCTTACCCCTTCGGCGACCCTTGTGGGAAGGCGTGAGGATATAAATATTTATGCACTTATACTATTTTTAATATTCACGTCATATTTTAAACTACCCTCAAACTTGTACTATGTTGTTCTTTTATAATTGATTTTAAATGTATTTGTGGCAGTGGAAGAAAGCTGGTACTTATAGCACAGGGTTTCCCTATTTTAAGTACCAGCTGTACATATAAAAGTAAACAATAGAAATGTAAGTAATACTCAATGCTTCTCAAAGGTGTGAAATGTAAATTATTTACCTGAGCTATACTGTGTTACACCTTATTTTCTATAAATTTTGGATGCAAATAAATGAATTTGAATTTGAATGTATATCGCAAGCCGACTGTACATTTCTAACATGAATATCGACAGCAAGCGGAAGTCGTCACAAGCCGTGAACCAGCTAATATCCGCCCCGAGCGCGCTTTGACGACGGAACGGCGCCGACAACATGACGAGCCGAACGAATTTCAAAATGTTTATTTCACTGGCAAAAATTGAACTTTGATTGTTTTAGAAAGGATTTCAGTCGGGATGAAGAGAATATAGGTCGCGTCGTCGCCACTTTGTCGGGCGCAAATCGATTGGGCTGTCCATTTTTTTATATTGCGAGAGTAACTGTTACGGTTTTCATTCATAATAAAACGCGTTTTTCCGATCATAGAAAAAATTGTATTCAATTCCTTTTTAAGCGTATGCATGTTTTTCTCGTTGGCTTCCTTCACTGTTGAGCAATTTCACATGTTTAGAAAACATTGCTTACAGACTCTGTCAGCTTCAAATCAATCAGTAAGAGAGGTAGGGCATAACGGATTCTCCGTTCGAATTTGGAGCTGCCCGACTGGGACAGGACCTCCACCTTATAGAAGTCCGTAGCCAAATAACACAATTTATTGTGTTGTGTTCCTACGCGGTGAATAAGGTTTCCAGTAATGGGCTCCTTGGGGAGGGGGGAGGATTGTTATATTGTGTTGGCAACCGAGGGATTAGACCTATTATGTTGCCAACACAGTATAACTCTCTGAACACAGAGTGGCAACGCGCAAGTGATACTTAGGTATCGTGAGCGTAAATAGGCTACGGTAACCGTTTCCCATCAGGTGGGCCGTATGCTTGTGCCACTCTTGTTGTATAAAAAAAAATTTTTTTTAGATATGTCGATAGTTTAAATTATTTATAAATAAGGTTAAGTGTATTGCAGTTAGTATACCTATATAATATAATATGTATCCTCACGCCTTCCCACAAGGGTCTCCAAAGTAGGCAGAGGTGTATAGATGTGCTTACGTGACAGATGGCGAGTTCGTCGCCGTTACTCAAGCACGACTATACATATGCCTTGGAATTTCTGCCCAAGTTTTCTCCCGATGTTTTCCTTCACTGTGAAACTCGTGATGTGACTAATCACTGTACTGTTCAGAAGAAATCATTGGTTCATTCGGGATTCAAACTTGCAACCTTTGTGTTGCAGGCAACTACTGTAACCACTTGGTCACCACGACTTTTACTCTGTCTGGTATCACGTATGTAGTAAGTATATTGTAAATAAATATTGGTGTCGTTGTTCAGTCCCTATCTATACGAACTTGGACCTTACAATTGTGATATGCGAGTATGTCTTTCCTTCTATATGAGAATTCATCTACTCCACGCATACCCACAAGTGTCCGATGGGGCAGGCAGATGTGCTTAAAAATCACTCTCTTTTCGTCGGAGCTATTTTTAGGTGCCGATGTAGCAATTGGCTAGTTCATCACCGTAGGTTCTAGTATCTGGTTTCATTACGCTTTTTGGTCGGCAACACGTAATTTAGTCCGTGTCAGTGTTTACGTGATCAAGCGATCAGTGATCGCGTGATCGCGTGATTGCGTGAGCATGATTACGTTGCGTGCGTTGTTTTCACTTCAACTCAGCGGGGCTTTCTTGAGTGCTCAATAAGGGCAGCACGCGAATCACATAGAAGTTTAACTTTGTCATCTCTAGAAGAGCCTTTAAAAAAACACACATATATACAGATCCATCCATGGTCTATACACACATTTTACTGTACTTCTTACTTAGTCTACTCTGCGCAGACGCTTAGTGATATCCAGATATCACTCACACACGAAAACGCACACACACACACACTCATCATACTGGCCGGCTGGACCGATTTTGTCAGTCTTTCACTGGCAGATAGCTGATGTAAAAAGGAGTAACTTAGAATACTTTATTTTAGAAACTGAACAATATTTTTTTGTTTAGTTCCATGAGGACGAAGTCACGGGCACAGCTAGTCATTATTTAAATTCTGAAACTATATCGATCAGCGTAAGTTAGAAAATGTTCTCTAAATAAAAATATATTTTTAAACATTAATTTAAATTATTTAAACACTTAACTATTCAAAACCGAAAGCCTCTTCCAGGAACTCTAATCCCGTTGTCAAGGATATTAAATGCGTCTTTTACTTGTATCCAAAATGAATTAATAGATGAAAAGAGTTTGCTTTGCAACAGTTACTTTGCAAAAAAAGCCCGCGATTCTCTAGGCTGTGTTACGATATGGCGTTACATAATTTACACAACAGAGCCCTGGTTTGAGTTTGAGTAGTCGCTTAAGAAGTCAAGATTGCAAGGTTAAACAGGGAAGATCAGCATCTATGAGTTCCTTCGGAAATTATACAAACCCTGCACACGTTAAAAAGATCAAAAACTTATATAATCGAGCTTGAGAAATGGGGACGGACTCGCCATCTGTCACGTTGGTACCGCAATATATCTGGCCTTAAAGGGTTGTTGTCACACGTATGACCAACTCTTCAGGATAGGGATAAACATACAAATAAGTACTTTTAAGTAGCAAAGCGTACGTCGTTTGCGATGTTAAATGCAATACTACCAACTTTTTTATTCTATTCTGTATTATAGTGTATGCAATTCATATCAATATAGTTGTTCCTCCAAAGTTATATCAACTATACGATAAATATTCCCAGCAAAATTGAAAATACATACATTGAAACTACTCTTATTTGTGGAAGATATTAAATTATTCAATAAGGGAAACTTTATCTAATATACGGGTAAAGCAAAATGTCCAATGTATTCAGCGACCGGCGTGGTGTGGTGCAAACACAGACATATCCGATGCAATATAATGCATTTGCAGATATTGCCTTGGAGATATTAATGTGGACAGGGTATTTATCAATATTATCTTTAATCTTAATACTATTACTTACGTTCTATGAAAGTAGAAAGCAACTTAATTTCGAAACGTGTCATATACAGAAAATCTCATACAAATCAAGCTTACGCAAATAAGAGTAGAAATTTGCCATGCGTTGACAGCAGCCTACGACAAAGTATTTTTGGCGCCCACCGTGGTATTATATTTTGTAAGAAAATGTAATTGTTTTATGCAAAGATTAATTATTAATTAGGTCTTAATCTTATTTTAAAACTCAAAAAATTATTTAGTGCAAATATTTTTAAATATATAGACCCCTGTTAAGAAATATCACGCATGTAAGCGGTTACAATAGAGCGCCAGTTCTTTCTAAACTTACATACCTCTTTCGCTTCATCCCCATTAAACAGTTTGTTAATATATGCTGGCTGGTATTGAGTTCTAGATAAAATTAATTCGGTAATCTTATCCAGTAATTTCCAACAGCTGGCTAGAGGACATCTCCAATAGGAAACTATTCAAATCACGAGCACGCACGGACATTAATATACGAAACTGGAAACTCTGTTTAAACAGCTCCCACAATTTGATATGGAATCCAGTTACTTACGTCTGTGGCTGGAGTTGTCAAGTGTTTCAACTGATACATTCAGGAATACTAAGTGAATTACCATGATATTAAAGCGGAAGTTAATTGTAATAATGGAACGTATTCATATAAAGTATATAAAAGCCGTGGTGGCCGAGTGGTTCGAGTAGTTGCATGCGATACAAAGATCGCAAGTTCGAATCCCGACTGTACCAATGAGTTTTTCTGAACTTAAGTACAGTGATTAGTCCACCACGAGCTTTACGGTAAAGGAAAACATCGAGAGGAAACCTGCATACGTCTCAGAAGCAATTCAAAGGCTTGAGTAACGGCGATGGACTCGCCATCTGTCACGTTGGCACAATATATCTCTGGCGGAAAGTGGGTGTGTGGGTGAACCTTTCATTTTAAAATTACTTATTTCATTTCCAATTTTTCAGGTATAGAATTTTATTTTAATTACCTACCTACTTACATGTTTCTTTAACAGACTTACTTTTAAATATACGAAGTTAGCTATTGATCTGTGCATATGGTTAAGTAAATTTTGTTCTTTAGTTTAATTTAGATGGCAAAATATTACGATTTTATGGCAAAATATTTTTTTTCCTCGACTAATCATTCCACTTAGCTTAGCTGTAAAAGGGTTAACCACGAGTGATACTTACATAACCTTTTTTCAGTTAAGTAATATTGCATAAAAACAAGTCATTAAAAAAATAGTATTGCCTTTACTTACCTAAATAAAGGTTAAAATACTTTTGTCGTTATCCTATTCTGTATTATGATGTAATATCCTTAGTTATAAATTAGTTATCGGTGGATAACTTATTTATAAGTAAGCATTGTTGAATAACTTTGCAGTAAATTATTGATAGTGACATTTCCATCAAAATACTACGCTAAAAGTGGGTTAGGGGATGGTTAACCCTGTTTTAGAGTCATAATAAGTTTAACATTACGAGTGAAATGCTTAGTTAAAGAAGAAAAAATAGGTTTTAGGTATTATAAAGACAATATTTTAGGATGGAAATTATTCTATAAGGTAGAGTTAAATATTAGCTAACTTTGTCTCTAAGAATGTTTACTCCATCTTGAATACATTTTTAAAGACATCAATTCCCACGTTTTTTGACGATATCTCAAAATTGACTAGTCGGGCTTAACCCTCTTCTAGCTATAGCACGGCAGACCTATACACTCTGCGTACCCTTTCGGGGACCATTGTGGGAAGGCGTGAGGAACGTATTTAACATAAATGTAACTTGTTGAAAACTAAGCAAAGCTTGTTCTGGGAAAGCTGCAGGAGACGGACACAAAATATATTGTTCAAGATTAGAGTTGCCCTGACTCGGGTTTTTACTCGCAACTTTTAGAAGACTTAGTTCCTTGCGCCCGCTGACAAAGTTTTTTAAACTCCATAAAGAAGATGCTGGCAGAAATGGAAGTAAATTGTCTGCCATACTGCTCCACAGCGATGAAGCCAACGTGCGTATATTAACCGTACGCAGTTTAAATATCTTATCCCGTCCGACAAACAAAGTCATTGTACTCCGTTGATTCCTCTCGTACCCTGACCTTTGAGGAGTCATGCAATATTTACCTATTCGCCTTACAGTGAATGTACTATTCAACGCACAAACACTGCGACCAATTTAATATTTGCACAGCTTAACCCTGTAAGGGTATGTCAATAGGGTATTCGTGTTGTAACAATGGACAAGGGTATACAAGTGCCCCAAATAAACATCGATCTTACACGCTATTTGTCTTGGAGTGAGCACTGCAAACTAGCTCTTAGAGGGCTTAACAGACGAGAAATTGCTTTCGTATTATGCAATACTAGATATTAAATAAAAAATCTCTTCGAAAAATGTGCGGAGTAACGGTATTAGTTCGAATCCGCAATGAAGAGATTCGCAAATCAACTGGCGTGAATGAGGGCGTGATTGTAAAGATGAAGAAAGGCATGTTACGTTGGTTTGGACACATAGAAAGGATGAGTGAAGAAAGATTGACGAAACAGATAT
Organism: Drepana falcataria; assembly: GCA_945859725.1. Classification (NCBI taxonomy): domain Eukaryota; kingdom Metazoa; phylum Arthropoda; class Insecta; order Lepidoptera; family Drepanidae; genus Drepana; species Drepana falcataria. The sequence goes on from OX243929.1 coordinate 10,887,901, forward strand.
ACAAATCAAATCAAATCAAATCAAATCATCTTCGTCATCAATCAAAAAGTTTACGTTTGAAATTATTTATATCGCGACATTCTCTTATTTGTTTGGGTAATTTGTTATATAGTCTTGGTGCCATTGCGAACACACTCTTGTTTAAAAATTGAGTTTTGGAAGGGGGTAGAACAAAGGAAAAGTGTGTGCAAGAAGAGGCAGAGGAAGACCACGTTCCAACTACCTGGATCAAATCGATCGGACGCTCAAGGACGGGAACGTTAAGAGTACTCGAAACCGACGAGCATGTGAAGAGACTAATGAATGTGGACGAAGCGAAATAGGTATGTAAGTCTAGAGAGAATTGGCGCTCTATACTCACTGCCTACCCCGTTAGGGACTTGGCGTGATGATATGTATGTATGTATGTAAATTCTTAAAACGCGGCTTTTTATCAAAAACTTGCTTCATCTTTTATTTGTTTGTTAAGACAGCTCATTAATTTGATGGTAAAGCGACTGTCTTCATACTTGCGAGCAGTTTTAATTACGACTAATGGCTGCTTATATTTTCTTAAGCCTAAGCTGGTGACAGAACATTAAAGAAACTTGAACGAAGTAATGATACTAATGCATTCTCTTTTATTGCAAATTATTAAAATTGTTTTTTATATATGTCTACGTACCTCAAAAGGGACACAGATTGACGCTATATATAATACATTGCTACCAAGTTGCATCGTAAAATTTCCTACCAAATCTAGCCGTAGCCATTGTATTGTCGTTATTGATAGTGCCATCTACGAAGACGCGCCCCACTATTCTTCCTTGTGCAACCTTCCACTAATGTTTGAGTATTATCGTTACACACTGATTATCTATGAGTGCACACGCACACTACAACTAATAGACTCGGGTCATACTCCCCACATTCCGCGACCCCCCGACTAGAAATTAGGTGGGGCGCGTCTTTGTGGATGGCACTACCTATAGTACATACAAACATTGCATAGCGCTGAGTCCCTGTCGCGCCACTTCTCTTTAGTTACATCCACATTTAAAAAGTAATTTAACCTCAAATATTGTCCGAATCAAAAACATAGCAACATTTAGTTGCCAAAATGTTGCTCGTGCGCTCAGGCGCTAAGTTCCGCGTAAGTACAGTCTCTGTACACAGGATGTTCAAACAACGCTCCCGCAACATTGCTCGCAGTCACTCAATCTACGCGACCCGTCAACCACTTTTCTTTGTGTCTTTTGTCTAGTTTACTCGTAAATGTCTGCGTTATGTAATTTTGAGGGACGTTTGTCACTGAAGTTATAAATTAGTTACATTGCAGATTAGTCCTGTCAGAACTTTCTCGGTGTTTCTTGATAGATCGTAGTTGTCTAAATATAGCTAAGGCATTAAACTAGAATATAATTAGTTATAGCTAATTTCTTAGTATATTGATTTTTACAGTAATAAGGTTAAGGAAAACATTGAGAGGAAACCTGCGTATGTTTGAAACGAAATTCAGAAGACGTGAATACATCTTGACGCCTAGTCCCTGACGGGGTAGGCAGGGAGAATAGAGCGTCAGCTTTCTAAACTTACGGACATACCTCTTTGCTTCGTCCACATTCATCAGTCTCTTCATACATGCTCGTCGGTTCCGAGTACTCTTGACGTTCCCGTCCTTGAGTGTTATTTAATTACTTACTATGTATGTATTTATATTGATTTTAAAAGCATTGATGCAACTAAAGATCAATATCAATGTCATGAATAAATTATAAAAAAAAACCTTTGGTGTGACCAATTCCTTCAAACAAATGAACAACGAAACAGGTCGCCAATCGCGGATGTGATTTTGATTCTCATTATATTATCTCCGTGTTTGTCTATCTTACTATGTGTACGTAATCAAGTTCCCGAGAAGCTTGTTCAAACGTGAAATAATACATACACGAAAAGGTACACCAAATCGACACTTAACTAGGTAGACTTTCATCACCTGCTTTCTTCATTCACATTCATCAGAAAAAAGTTTATTGTTACTAGTCGAGCCTTGCAGCTACTCCTGGGATTAATATGATTATGCACTCACTTAGGTATAATTATATTGGCACTTTAGTCGTATAGCCTTCCTCTTTAAACTGGCTATCTAATGCAAGATGTTTTATTCTAATCAGGTTGGTAGTTCCTCTGTAAATATAATGATGTCGCTTCCGCTGTCTGTTAGCTTAGACCTTTTAAACTATTTGATTTCAGCAATAAATAAGTGGTCTTTAAAACTATTTAATGAATTTTCAGCAATAAATAGTGGTTCAAGAGGAATGTTTATATGTATAATTCATATATTTTATAGTACAGAAAAGCATAGCAAGAAACATATTTCTGTGCACTTAAAATGCAAACGCTGGCTAAACCTTACGAGATTGATCAAATGAATGTACTACGGAATTGTATGACTTAAAAATATCGATAAAAATCCCGCGATGGTATACTTATATTTATCTCTAAAAGATAACTTTTTTATATGATGATAAGCTTTTATTTGAACACTATTTCTCTTTTTAACTTGTTTATATATATGTATACATGTATATGTTATTGTATGTATGTTATATAAGTATATGTTTCGTATTTATTTATGTAGAATGCCTATTATTTGTATATTATAATAATTGTTTCTATTTCATCCTCTCAACTGTCACACCTACCTTTTCTTTCTCTGTTTCTTATCTCTCTCTACTCTGGTTGCCTGGTAGAAATCGCTTTTGCGATAAGGCCGCCTATTGTGCCTACTATATGTTTTTCTTTGTCATTTCTGTTTGTTTTTGTAAATGTGTGTGTTTGTACAATAAAGGATATATTATTATTATTATAACTCGCAGCGACAATTTCTTTATAGTATCTACTATTGCAACTATGTCGCAAATTTTTTGTATAAATAACTGGAAATCTAAATCTAGCTAAGATATATCTTACATTATATAATCTCAAACTTTAACTCAAAGTTATAACGACATAGTCCTAAAGTTATGATAGAACCTATAATCTCAATGTCGATCATAAAACCTTTACATTGTAAATCTTATCTTATCTTACTAATATTATATATGTGAAAGTTTGTAAGTTTGGACGTTTGCGGTTCCTTCAAGGCCAAACGGCTGAACCTATTGGGCTGAAAGTTGAAATGGTGATAGCTTATACCTAGGAATAGGACATAGGCTATTTTTTTTTAAATATAATATATCCTCACGCCTTCCCACAAGGGTCCCCGAAGGGGTAGGCAGAGGTGTGTAGGTAATACCCACACACCCACTTTCCGCCAGAGGTATATCAGGTGCCAACGTGACAGATGGCGAGTCCATCGCCGTTACTCAAGCACGACTATACATACGCCTTTGAATTTCTTCTCAGACGTATGCAGGTTTCCTCTCGATGTTTTCCTTCACCGTAAAGCTCGTGGTGTGACTAATCACTGTACTTAAGTTCAGAAAAAACTCATTGGTACAGTCGGGATTCGAACTTGCGACCTTTGCGTCGCAGGCAACTGCTCGAACCACTCGGCCACCACGGCTTTTTTTTTTAATCCTGAAAAATTCAAATTTCTTATATTATAATGTATAATGCTCTTTCACGGCATAGCGGCTGAACTGATCCTAGCAGGAAAATTGCCAAAGCTACTTTTTCGAACTCCACGCGGGCGAAGCCGCGGGCATAAGCTAGTATAGCATAAGAATTGTATAAAAGTTTATTTCATATCAAAAAATATATTGATACAGGAAAAAAGAGATTCGTAAAGCAACTGCCGTGAACGAGTGAAGATAACGAAATACATGTTACGTTGGGTTGGACATATAGATGGGTGTGTGAAGAAAGATTGACGAAACAGATATAATATACGAAAGTGTATGGACGAAGAGGTAAAGGAAGACTACATTCTAACTACCTAGATCAAATCGATAGAGGTCTCAAGGCTGGAAACGTTAAGAATACTTGAAACCGACGACATGCATGAAGAGACTGACGGACAAAACAAAAGAGGTATGCAAGTCTAGAGAGAACTGGCGCTCTATAATCTCTGCCTACCCCGTTAGGAACTCGGCGTGATGATATGTATGTATTTGAAAAAACATTCGAGATGTACGCGAAATATAATCGAGTTCCGATAGTACTGGGAAATGTTGATTTGCATTGATAAAATTGCATTTGAAATTATGCATCTAGCAATATGTGATAGTAATCACGTGCGATACATTGAACAAGCCATTATGAAATGAAATCACATAGCAATTAGGTTCTAATTTGGTTGATGTGAAAAAGGCATGTGTGAATATCACAATATAAGGTCTGCGCCTTGAGCTTTACCCCCGCCTGATTTTTTTTTAATACCATTTATAAAAAAAAATACGCCATTGAGTTTCTTCTCAAAGGAAAACATCAAGACGACATCTGCATACGTATGGGTTTCCTCTCGATGTCTTCCTTCACCGTAAAGCTCGTGCTTTGTCTAATAACTGTACTTTTGTACAGAAAAACTCATTGGTACAGTCGGGATTCGAACTTGTAATCTTTGGCAACTACTATTACCAATACTACTAACTACGGCTAATAAAGTATATCCAATATGTTAAACCAGCTAATTATTAATGCCATATATCAAATTTAATTGAATTCTGTTTAGTGGTTTTTGCATTTAAAATATTAGAAGGATTACTTAATTTCCGTTAAATTCTATAGAAATCAAATCTAGCGCTCTAGTTTTCAAGCAAGCAGTTTTCACATAAACTTCCATTGATTATGTGGCCTTAAGTATAAAGTTTTATGCATTTGCCTGAGAACCCTCATAATTCCTGCATCGCCTTATTTCCGTTTAAAGAGAAGAATTAAGTGTGATGCCACACTCAATACTCGCAAAACATGGCGTGCCCGCAAGGAACTAAAATATTCAGTATTCTTGAAATAATGAGCTACAACGTAACATAATGAAGAATATAGTACAAATAAGGTTGTTCAGTATGGCGGAAAGTGGGTGTGTAAGTATTACCTACACACCTTTGCCAACCCCTTCGGGGACCCTTGTGGGAAGGCGTGAGTGTGACTATATTTATTTATTGGAACGAAGTTCCTTATCGCGCGTTGTGAAAGGGGGCTAGACGGAAAAAAATCTTACGAAAAGTTGTCACGACACTTTTTGTCACGACACTTTTTGTCACGACACTTTTTTTTTGCTGTATATTTATAACCCCCGTGTGAGTGACATGTGCTTCTTGAACTTCGTTCCATCCGGGTGTCCCTTGACACCTCTCAAGTTTTTTTATATACTATAACACAAAGCATTTTGGAGACGTAGTGACCGAATGGCTTGAGTAATCAACTGGCAAAGTAAGGATTGCTGGTGCAATCTCGGTGTTATTATTTTTTCCTCCACTTAAGTGGCAAGCAAACATGCAGACTGTCTATTCGTAAGCGGTTACCAACCTCTATGTACACTTCAAAACCTTCTTACGTTTGAGAAGAAATTCAAAAAAGTCTGTGTGAGAGATGACCATAACCATGCGATAATTTATGCAGAAATTCAAAGATGTCTGTGAGAAAGATGACAGCAGCCATTCCAATATTCATCATGGTGGCACTTTAGTAGAATTTTGAAAAGTTTTTGATGAAAAGTGGGAGTAATTACCCTTGCCTGCACTCTGACAACCATTTCGGGAAAGCGTAGATGTTAAGTAATTGAATTCTTTCGGAAGTCAAATAATATAATGTTAACCTTTCGCTCTTAAAAATGCCCTTAATAAGTCACACAGGAAAAGTACATAATTTGGGCTACATCTTGTATTCAGGTCGCGTATCCCCAATACGCTTCAAGGAAATGGCAATAGGCTGGATCGGATACTTTCATGTTTAGTAATCGGCGACGCTCACTGAAATTTCATGGGTAATGGTAAAATATTATTAACTAGATGGCGTGATAAATCTTTGACACACTATATCTAAACCGGATTGAGCTGGTTATATTGGGTGACCTTTGATCTCTGTAATTCAAGGTCTTAGCCGGATTTAGCTGGTTTGATTCAACCTCCGAGCTTCAGGTACCGGTAATCCCCGTTTGTATAAATGAGCAGTTGAAGAAGCAGAGGTCAATGAAAACTTCCGTTGTCGTATGTCGTCTGAAGGAAAAATTTGGTGAGATTTTTTTTAATTTAGAATGGAAAGCTCTTCGTAGATAGGAGTTTCTGGTTCGTCCTTTATGCTTAGCCCAGTTTGCGGGTAAGGCCGGCAATTTGTGATGCTAAGCGGAATTTAATTGAATTTACCACAAAGATAGATTATTAGCTGGACAAAGGGTTATGTTAATGTCCAGAAAAAAAATAACAATGAAATTAAATTTTACGCGAGTAAACCCGCGGGGCAAATGTAGTTATAAAAATAAATAAAGCCCAATACACATTGGTCCTATCCGTCACAACACTCGCTGACGAATGAACTCGCAAGATGGATCGGCAGCTTTGACAAACGATGGCGGACGCACGTACGGTAAATGTTGTTACCTCGCAACGTACATGTTACAAAGTTGGAGTTATTATAGAGCCTTGGTGGCTGAGTGGCTTAAATAGTCACCCGAAATATCAAGATTACAAGTTCAAATCCCAGTGACAACCAATCTATATATATAAAAATGTTATGTTGGTTTGTGTACGCTTCAAAAACTCAAAAAGTTCTGCACCGATCGAGCTGAAATTTTAGCATCATATATAATCCGCATCAAGGATTGTTTTTATCTACTTTTTGCATCAGACACATATCCACAGCGAAGCGTGGCAGGGTACAGCTAGTAAGTTTATATTTGCTTATGGAAAGTCGTGTTCCGGTTCAATTGATATGTGTAAATGTATATATATATACTAGTTGTCCCGCTCAGCTTCGCTCGGGTGGAAAAAAAAAGATGGTGGCGCCACCTATCGGGGCCAATTGTGAACCTAAACCATTCCCAGATCCCCTTGAACACACACAAAAAATTTCATCAAAATCGGTCCAGTCGTTTGAGAGGAGTTCAGTGACATACACACTCACAGAAGAATTATATATATAAAGATATATTCATACACACATACACACCTAAGGTATAATATACAATCTCACGCCTTCCCACAAGGGTCCCCGAAGGGGTAGGCAGAGGTGTATAGGTAATACCCATACACCCACTTTCCGCCAGAGGTATATTAGGTGCCAACGTGACAGATGGCGAGTCCATCGCCGTTACTCAAGCACGACTATACATACGCCTTTGAATTTCTTCTCAGACGTATGCAGGTTTCCTCTCGATGTTTTCCTTCACCGTAAAGCTCGTGGTGTGACTAATCACTGTACTTAAGTTCAGAAAAACTCATTGGTACAGTCGGGATTCGAACTTGCGACCTTTGCGTCGCAGGCAACTGCTCGAACCACTCGGCCACCACGGCTATATATTTATATACAATCACATATATTTATATTCATAAGCACTCCGTTGGCATCCATAAAATACTACACGAAGCTGTTTGTATACTTTAGGAAAACCTATAACTGGCATTGTAATCTAAACACTTATAATTAAGGTTTCTTATGTATATTAATGAAGCTGTTGGTTCTCTTAATAAACAAAATAAAATAAAATACCTATCAATGGTTTCGCGAAGCTGTAGGCAGAGGTGTCACAACACCCCCTTTTCGTCCGACAAATATTAGGGTGTCAACGTGACAGGTAACGAATCCGTGGCCGTGTCTTAAGCACGTATACATTCGTTGAATTTCTTCTGAAACGTGTGCAGGGTTCCGGTGTTTTCCTTTACCTTTACGGTGAAGCCTCGCGGTGTGATTAATCACTGCTTTATTTGACTTTGAGTGACATGTTCAGGACAATGTATTATTATTTAGATACCCTACATTTGTGTTTTCCATTTAAATACAATTTGTATTAGCTCAGTGACTTAACATAACAGGAATGAACCCTTTTTGTTTTTTTATAGTACATCCATTATGAATCCCCATCCTCGAAGTCCCTCCTGCTCACGTTAGGGGGTGTCACGTGTCCATTGATTAGGGTTGCTACCTATAATACGAACTTTAATATATAATAAATAAAAACATTTATTCAAGCACAGAATGCACACGCCGGAAATAACAAAATTGCTTATTAATAATAATAATAATAATATCCTCACGCCTTCCCACAAGGGTCCCCGAAGGGGTAGGCAGAGGTGTATTAACTAATTAGGATATACTTACAGCTAAACAGAAAACAGTAACAAAGCAAAAGTGAAGAGTAAAATTGTGAAATAAGAATGTAATAAAAAAACATTGCCAGGGGTTCTCAAATTAGGCTAGGCCTGTCTCTTGAGAAACCAGTTTATTTTATGTTTGGGTTAAAAGTTCACTATTAAGTGAATCTGTTTGGTAATTTTTTTTGTGCTGTGTGCTTAGAAAAGAAATCATAATGCATTTCTGCGTAAAGGAAAGGCGTATGTATGTATATGGGTAAAATATAGATATTATAAAAAGAATGGTATTGATGACATTTCTTAACAATAAAATTTTACATTGCGATTTGAGGGGTGCGTAAGTGTACTGCTAAAAGGATGAAGAAGGTTTTCGGTTTCATCATAGTTAAGTATATCCTCACGCCTTCCCACAAGGGTCCCCGAAGGGGTAGGCAGAGGTGTATAGGTAATAAATACCCACACACCCACTTTCCGCCAGAGGTATATTTGGTGCCAACGTGACAGATGGCGAGTCCATCGCCGTTACTCAAGCACGACTATACATACGCCTTTGAATTTCTTCTCAAACGTATGCAGGTTTCCTCTCGATGTTTTCCTTCACCGTAAAGCTCGTGGTGTGACTAATCACTGTACTTAAGTTCAGAAAAACTCATTGGTACAGTCGGGATTCGAACTTGCGATCTTTGTGATCATAGTTAAGGTTAAGTAAAAATGTTTTAATAATAGCTTGAGCTTGGTTTACTGTGCTTTCTTTGATGTTACAGTATATGAGAACAGAATTGTATATATTTAAATAAGCAATTCTAGGGAAACGCTTAGCAAAATTGTTTTTTTTATAATAGTCATATTATGACTGATGATACTGATAATCATAAAAATCAATAATAGTAATAGAAAGGTTGAGTGAATAAAGATTGCCGAACCAGACATACAATGCAAAAGAGTATGCAAGAGGCAGAGGAAGATGACGTTCCAACCTCGACCAAATCGTTTGGACTCTCAAGGATGAGATCGTCAACAGTACTCGAAACTTGCGAGCATGTACTAAAAGACTGATGAATGTGGATGTAGTGAAGGAGGTATGTAAGTCTAAAGAGAACTAGAGGCTAGAGAGTTGGGTCTCGGCGTCATGGTATGTACTTTTAATGCGCTTCATCCTATCTCAATATGTTTGCGATCACTTAAATCGCCCTATTTATTGTGATCGATAAACTGGATAGATCCTAAGTTTACAGAAACTACCCATGAGTGGACTCGGCGTTATGATACGTATGTTTATCCTAATTGGTTACCCAAAATAATTAGTTTGTGATCAAAGCGAAATTTCCCGGTCAATGGCGTTTAATCGTCCATGATTGATCATGTTAGCTTAATCATTTCTTAAACTACAAGCTTGAACCCGCGTTTCCATCCGTCTCTAAGTTGCATTATCATACAGTAGTTTCTAATGGAGTAGGCATTAATATGTAACATTTTCTGGTAATATAATAGAGATGCTTATATGGGAGATGGCGACTCCGTAAATTTGCATGATTAATATTTTTATACATCCACACGCCTCCCCACAAGGGTCCCCGAAGGGGTAGGCAGAGGTGTATAGGTAATAGCCATACACCCACTTTCCGCCAGAGATATATTTTAGGTGCCAATGTGACAGGTGGCGAGTCCATCGCCGTAACTTAAGCACGACTATACATGCGCCTTTGAATTGCTTCCCAGACGTATGTAGGTAAAGTAAAGCTCGTGGTGCGACTAATCACTGTACTTAAGTACAGAAAAACTCATTGGTACAGTTGGGATTCGAACTTGCGATCTTTGTGTCGCAGGCAACTACTCGAACCACTCGGCTACCACGGCTCTAATATTAATATTTTGTATATTTTCTTTTCAACTATACTCAACTCATTTTAGAGTAACTGATTCAAAACATATTTCGTTACTAATCTTCATTTGCGTCATACAAGGCTCTGATAATCTTTCGTGTCGAGTATTATACCTTGACCTATGACCTATGACCTTGTAAAAGGACTAGACAAGAGTGTAATATATAGTAAACGCTCCAATATATGAACGTCAAGAGTAACCGAGCCTGTCGAGCATGAATCGAGCAGGTCGAGAATGTGGATGTAAGTGAAAGAGATCTGTAAGTCTAAAGACAAATGGTACAGTTTCCTGCTAACCACGTGAGAACCACAGCGTGATGATATTAATGTGTGTAATAGCAGCTACATAAAGGTCATCATAAAGAAGAAGGTCTGTAAGTCTAGAAGAGAGCGGACGGTCTTCTCTCTCTCAAGTTTGTCAGTCTGTTTGTTCCTCTTTCACGCAAAAATTACTCGACTAAAGTGGATAGCATTTGGCATAGCGATAGCTTATAAATCGTGGGTAATATATAGCTCTATTCCGTAACATAGATGTAATATATTAAGTTATTAACATACGCAATCAGGGTACACGACCCTATCTCATCGATGGTAAATCTCAATATCATACAATCTACAAACATACATCAAAACTGAATTATATTTACACAATAATTTACGTCATGTCAGACATGCTTTGATAACTTAATCTGCCGGTATCAAGACGAGATAGGCATTCAATTATTCAGTGCCTGACTGAATATTAATGCTACGGACAGTCGAATGGGATTGCCACATCATTGATTCATGATTATAGGTAGATAACTCTGTACGGATACCTGTAACTATGTTGTCATATTATTGTTGACGATTAAAACGGACGAAACCGTGGAACATGTATGCAGATACCGATGAACGTGGATGAAGCGAAAGTGGCATGTAAGTATAGAGAAAAATCTCCCTGTCTCTCCCCCTCGCCACGTAATCGAGTCGTGATGTTATTTTGTTGATTTCTTAGTAAAAACTTGTTGAAAGAAAATCGTATATATCCTCACGCCTTCCCACAAGGGTCCCCGAAGGAATAGGCGAAGTGAATAAGTAGGACCAACACACCCAGTTTCTGCCAGAGATATATTTTAGGTTCCAACGTGACAAATGGTGAGTCCATCGCCGTTACTCAAGTACGACTATACATACGCCTTTGAATAGCTTCTCAGACGTATATAGGTTTCCTCTAGTAGTGTGACTTATCTAAATAATAATAAAGAAAAATAAATATTAAGATTCGTTATAGAAACACAACACTACCAAGGAGCCGTTCTAAATGACCATGATCAAAACAACACATTAAAAAGTATATTTAGAATTTTCCCTAGCCCCACTAGTACAATGCGGCTATTGAGAAACTTCGTAATCTCTTACCAAATGCTCTAAATGTAAATAATAGCAAAAGCACTGGACTTTAAATTGTTTGAAAACTAACACGGCTACACCAAAAGTCCGTTAACTAAAGCAAACTTACAAATTAAAATTGAAAATCTATTCGCGGCCAATAATCCGTGGAAGCAATTTATTCACAGTTCTGCTCGGACGCTTAGCCAGGAACCAATTAAAATTTTAACCAACTTGCACAAACGCGAGGTGAAAAGTTTAACTTTAAATGGCCAAAGTGTATAAGATACTTACTGGCTGGAGAAGATTTCGTTGAACTCGAGAATGAGTAAGCAAATGGAAGCAAAATGGTTTGTGAGATTAAAAACATTCCGTTCAAAAAAAGAACATTGATGATATTATAAAAGATTGACCAAACAGATATACAAAGCAAAAGTGTGTGCAAGAAGAGGCAGAGGAAGACCACGTTCCAACTACCTGAATCAAATCGATCGGACGCTCAAGGACGGGAACGTCAAGAGTACTCGAAACCTACGAGCATGTATGAAGAGCTTGATGAATGTGGACGAAGCGAAAGAGGTATGCAAGTCTAGAGAGAACTGGCGCTCTATACTCTCTGCCTACACCGTTAGGGACTTGGCGTGATGATATGTATGTATGTATAAAAGAAAATTTCGTACAAAGGTTCCACATAGGCAGGATGTTACAACACCTCTCTTCGCAGCAGATATATTTTGATGCTAAAATGACGAACAGAGATGGTATCAAATTTTGACTGTATCAATGACTTTGACTGAGCTTAAGTAGGTACAGTGATTAGTCACACCACGAGCTTTACCGTGAAGGAAAACATCGAGAGGAAAGCGTTTGAGAAGAAATCCAAAAACATATGTATAGTCGTGCTTGAGAAAGCGAGGTGTATTTTATATGTCCGCAAAAATCGAGGGATTATTTACAAAATTAAAAGCGACTGCCATTATAAAAATACCCGCAGTAAACATGAAATTGTAATCCCGAAATACAGATTAACAAAAACGAGCAAGTCATTTATTATAAATAGTATACGCTTTTACAACAAGCTGCCAAAGTCTGTTATAGAACTGACCGATGTAAAGTTCAAAAAAATTATCAAATGTGTTCTGATTAAAAAGGCATATTATAAAATCAAGGACTACGGCTACTATATCTCCGGCAAAAAGTACAAAATGTATGGAATGCAAAATATAAATTATTTTTCTTTTATCTAGAACTGCTATATATGTCAAAAATTCCAATATAGTTACAAAAAATATTGAATGAAATTCCCTTCAAAAACTAGAGAGCAACCAACCAATTTCTCTAAGAAAATCTTAAAAAAGCTACTAATCTATAAAGGACTATTTTAATGAAAAATAAAAGAATGTTGGGTTTTACAATTGTAATTTCTACATAAATATTTTATTTAATAATTGACACCCGACTGTACCAATGAGTTTTTCTGAACTTAAGTACAGTGATTAGTCACACCACGAGCTTTACGGTGAAGAAAAACATCGAGAGGAAACCTGCATACGTCTGAGAAGAAATTCAAAGACGTATGTATAAGACGTGCTTGAGTAATGGCGATGGACTCCCCATGTGTCATGTTGGCACCTAATATACCTCTGGCGGAAAGTGGGTGTGTGGGTATTACCTATACACCTCTGCCTACCCCTTCGGGGACCCTATCGCAATGTGAAGGTGGTAAGCATTACAAGTGGCAAGTAACATCAGTAAAATATGCTTCCCATTTGCTTTAACATAACATTTTTATACGCAAATAACGAAACTAGACATCTGTACTTACAATTACCTAGTAATTGACCACATGATACCTCACAAATTCAATTAGTCAGTACAAGCGAACGTTTGTTTTTCTTGCCGAGAAATATTGGATAGAAATAACAGCTTTTGGGACAAATTCTTCTTACATTTTCCTTCATTTATTATATGAGAGGAATACCTAATGCAATATTCAAACACCAAATTGAATTAGCGTCGCCCTGATTCGATTAAGTTTTTGGTGATGAATTCTTACTTTAAAATGTCTCAGGGTATTTATTATATGTGGCAATTAAAATCTTTGGCGGAATGTGGGTACCCTCTACCCTACTAATACACACACTCTACTACCTACTACTACTGCCACAAGTATCCCCAAAGGGATAGGCAGAGGTATAGGTAACTTTCCGCCAGAGATATATTTTAGGTGCCAACGTGACAGATGGCGAGTACATCGCCGTTACCCAAGCATGACTATTACATACGCCTTTGAATTTCTTCTCAGATTTATGCAGGTTTCCTCTAGATGTTTTCCTTCAACGTAATGCTCGCGGTGTGACAAATCACTGTACTTAAGTTCAGAAAAACTCATTGGTGCAGTCGGGATTTGAACTTGCGATATCTGTGTCGCAGGCAACTCAAACCACTCGGCCACCACAGCTTTATTATATTTTTTACAATAACAGCGATTAATAATATTGACATAGGTTATAGTTAAATTAATAAAACCCTTTTTATAGGTTTTTGCACTTCAATAGCTTTTTTCAAGGGTTGAATGCTCGTCTCTCGCACAATGGTAAAGTGCTTAACAAAAACGCAGCTTTTAACAGTACAAGTCACACTCGTCGACCCTCGACCGTTAGGTTGTCGAGGCCCTTTCACGGTGTCACAGTCCCTTGCTAATGGTCTCTCAGGCTCTGCAACTCCTGTAGCTTTCTAACTTGAAAGTGCAGTCTCGGCAAGGCACTCGCTTTAGGACCAGTTACGCAGTAAATTTTTTGTCTTTTGAATCTCACAAACAAACTGATTGCTTTGGAGATCGCATTTTGTTGCTGTTAAGGCTTAACATAGTGCCATATTTTCTATGATTAGTATGATATTATTTATTAAAACACATTAAAACAAATAAAGCTTTTTGACCTATATAAAGCATTCTTCTCGATATTCACCTCCATTTAGAATATCGTGGTATGACAAATCAATATAAATAATTAAGATTAGAATTAATTGACACAGACCATCAGAAGTTCAACCTGTAATCTTGACTTGTAGGTGACTATTTAGTTAATCATTTAAACAAAAAACACTAATATAATTATAGTAAAGCCGTGGTTCGAGACCCTTGTGGGAAGGCGTGAGGGTATTATTATTATATATTATTATTTATATATTATAAATAATTTAGTCTAGTCTTACAATACAAAACTACACTAATATTAAAAAGAGGCGGAGTTTGTTTGCTTGAACGCTCCAGTCTTAGGAACTAATAATCCGACTTGAAGAAGTGTTCTTGCATTAGATAGTCCGTTTATTGAGGAGCTATATATTGGCCTTATATCATTAAGCTATTGCCAAACAAGGTGGAGTAGTATTAATAAAAGCAAAACGAAATTATAAATGCGAAAGTATGTGAGGATAATTGTTACTCTTCCACGCAAAAACTACTGAACGGAATCATATAAATTTTGGCAAGAAAATCTACCAATGAAACCGAGTTTTACACAATGTAAAGCCCAGGCGTAAGCCCAGTAATGTTATAAATTTCAGTATCTATCATTCCGACATTACCGCGAATGGTTTTAATGTACATAACCATGCGACAGGCATGCGGTTTCGTAACACAGGACCGTGAGAGAGCAACGAGACCTCACAAATTTACGTGACCAAATGCTTTGTGGGTCTTTCCTGTTGCGTTTCTGTGCACCGTTTAGGATTTTCATATACAATTTTGATTGTTCCTTTAGAAATCCTAAAAAGGTAACGGCATGCATCTTGGAGTTCTTCAGGAAAGAAAAGATTCCCCCAGGGCTGCAACCATCCATCTTAGTTCCATCTTATTGGTTTTAAAAATAACAGAGAGAAGGGTTATGCACGATTCGGTAATACGTCTGTGTTTGTATATCTAATAAATATTCTATTTATATAATACTAGCGACCCGTCCGTTTTCAATATATCAAATATTATTAATATTTCCATCAAAATATGTAACAGATAAAAATGGTTACTGTGGATTATCCTTTAGCAATAAAATTATATTATCACGGACTTTCTTATCGATCTTTATAAGATATACAATTCCGTTGTATATTAATTTGGTCTATCTCGTGAGGTTTATCAAGTTTTTGCCATTTTAGCGCACAAAATAATATTTGTTTCGACATCACATCACAAATCTTTGAATTTTTCGGAAATTTTGTATGATGATATAAATAGGTTTATACGTATTTTGCAATATATATAAACCGTCCTCCTGAATCACTCATATCTATTACTGAAAACTGAATTAAAATTCGTTAAATAATTTGAAAGATCTAAGCGAACAGATAGCGGAAGCGACATCATTTTGTACTATGACAAGAAAGATTATAGCTGAGTGCGTTTTTGAGGATACTTGTTACTCAGTCGCTCAAGAATAGCTGCCCGACAGTGCTACCTTAATACATAGTAGATATATTATAAAGGAACTATTTAATCTAAAGTGTAACAGGAAAAAAGTCAAAGGAACCGACTTGAAAAGACACCGAATACAATTTTAACAAAGTGAATAGCCTAATGTATTGTGTTACAAAGGCCGGTCATTGTATCTTGTTAAAAGGCTACTACAGGTTCACGAAAGATTCGTATCTCGCATTCTCACTTTAATATGAGCTTAGTAATGAATGAAAATAACTGATAATAATATATATATCCTCACGCCTTCCCACAAGGGTCCCCGAAGGGGTAGGCAAAGGTGTATAGGTAATACCCACACACCCGTTTTCCGCCAGAGGTATATTAGGTGCCAACGTGACAGATGGCGAGTCCATCGCCGTTACTCAAGCACGAATATACATACGCCTTTGAATTTCTTCTCAGACGTATGCAGGTTTCCTCTCGATGTTTTCCTTCACCGTAAAGCTCGTGGTGTGACTAATCACTGTACTTAAGTTTAGAAAAACTCATTGGTACAGTCGGGATTTGAACTTGCGACCTTTGCGTCGCAGGCAACTGCTCGAACCACTCGGCCACCACGACTATCTCATCTCGTCAACTGATAATAACTAAATTCAAAATAATAATAAAAATACTACACATACTAATTGAAAAGCTCAACAAATAAAAGAAAAATTAGAGAAAGACCACGTTCCAACTACTAAGATCAAATCGATCGAACACGACTGGGAACGACCAGAATTCTGAGACTACTGAAGCTGACAAGCGCTGCAAGTATGCCTATCTCGGGTCAGCATACATATTTGCTGCATTTGCGGTTGAAACTCTGGGCCTTAGGGTTCTGAGGCTAACCATCTTCTTAAAGAGGTTTCGCGTCGTCTAGTCGAGACTTCTCGTGACGCGTGCTGGAACATATCTCGCTCAGAGAATCAGCATTGCTATCCAGCGTGGCAATGCTGCTAATCTTCTTGGCACGTTGCCTTGAGGTACCGATTTGGGTCAAATATTTTTTATCTGTAAGTAGTTAGTTTCAAGTGTTCGTGAGATTGTTAATCTTTATTCACTGAAAGTTACACCAATAGTAGGGCCCACGATAGGTCATGCACGAATAGCGTGAAGTTACTTCCTTGCTTTGATCTTTGAGAGTAGTAATTAAATCTACAAAGTTTCTTGTTTTACAAAGAAACGTGTTTGGACACGGTAAGATTGCTATTGTGCTATACATGTCAAGACGCCGAGTCCCTCATGACGATAGACCGAGACAGTGTAGCGCCATTTCACTTCCAGACCCATAAATATATTTTAATATCTTCTCTTCTCTTCTCTTCGAAAATCTCTTTGAAAAATGTGCGGAGTAGCGATATTAGATCGAACCCGCAATGAAGAGATTCGCAAATCAACTGGCGTGAATGAGGGCGTGATTGTAAAGATGAAGAAAGGCATGTTACGTTGGTTTGGACACACAGAAAGGATGAGTGAAGAAAGATTGACGAAACAGATATACGGAGAGAAGACGGACGGAAAGAAGAGGCAGAGGAAGGCCACGTTCCAACTACCTGGATCAAATAGATCGGACTCTCAAGGACGGGAAAGTTAAGAGTACTCGAAACCGACGAGCATGTATGAAGAGACTGATGAATGTGGACGAAGCGAAAGAGGTATGTAAGTCTAGAGGGAACTGGCGCTCTATACTCTCTGCGTACCCCGTTAGGGACTTGGCGTGATGATATGTATGTATGTATGTAATATCTTCTCTCTATAGGTTTACTATAATGATCGTGTTTATCACAGTACATAAGTTCGGATAAACTCATTGGTACAGATAGTTTTCGGAATTTTAATCTTTGCGTTGCAAGGGCCTAATCAAACCCGCGTTAACTACGGCCTAATACTAATATTATGAATGTGGCAGTGGGCGCAGGGCAAACTGCCTTCGAAGAGACACGAAGACCTTTTCGTGGACGGGGCTTGAGACAAAAATAAATGACTTCACAAAACTTGAGTGAAGCAAAAAAGCAATCAAAATCAAAATGAAAGAATTCGGCCATCAAAAGTTCTCAGGTAATATTTTTGCAAATCTAATAATATGATACAAAATAGGACAAAGGGATTGCAGAGTTCGGAATAAATTATTGGGTTGGACAAATTTTATTACGGGACAAAGGGCAAATTAATTTGTTTGCCTCGTCTCAAATTTTATAACGGAAAATTGTAAACCTTATTCAATTCCTTTTATTTCCAAACGTTTTTTCCTTGAAAATGTTCGCACTTCGTATCACAAAATGTATACCAGTGTATTGATACATATTATATTTACACGCCTTTTCAGGACAATAACGTTGATAATTAAATTTGCGTTTCCATTTGAGTTTTGTAGTGTAACATTTGAAGGCCGTCTGGTCTAGTGGTTACAGCTTCCGACTGCGAAACTTGAGGTCGCGGGTTTGATTCCCGCTGGGGGCAGATATTTGTGTGATGAACACGTTTATACCTTAGTCTTGGATGTCCTATGCATTTATATTTATATCTATCTATATAAGTAAATATATCGCTGTCTAGTTACCATAACACAAGCTTTGCTTAAGTTAAGGCTATGTCAATTTGTGTGATATTGGATATTTATTTATTTATTTCAAAATGTCTACTAAAGGAAACATGTATATGATCGAAACAATAATGTGCTTGAGCAACGGCGATGGACTCGCCATCTGTCACGTTGGCACCTAAAATTTATCTCTGATGGAAAGTGAGTGTGTGGGTACTACCTATACACTTCTGCCTACCCCTTCGGGGACTCTTATGGGAAGGCGTGAGGAAATAATAACATCTTCAAATAGTTTTATTTTTATCAGCATATAATGATTGCTAAAATTATTGATAGTTTACTGATAAATCAATCGCAACCTTTATGGTGAAGAATTAGTTCGAGAAGAAAATCAAAGACGTATAGCCATGACTCAGTAAGGGCGACCGACTCGCCATCTGTCACGCTGGCCCCAAATATATCGACGTTGACAAAGGGCGCGACGGAACCCTATTTAAGATCTGGACAAATTTTCAAAATATTACCATCTTCCAAAAGAATACTCATACACTCACTTTCCGCAAGAGATATATTTTAGGTGCCAACGTGACAGATGGCGAGTCTGTCGCCGTTACTGAAGCATGACTATACATACGCCTTTGAATTGCTTCGCAGACGTATGCAGGTTTCTTCTCGAAGTTTTCCCTCACCGTCAAGCTCGTGGTGTAAATAACCACTGTACTTACGTTCGGAAAAACTCATTGGTACAGTCGGGATTCAAACTTGTGATCTTTGTGACGCAGGCAACTACTCGAACCACTCGACCACCACGGCTTTTTTTATATAGTTAGATAACAAATATAGTTGGCTATATGGCCATGGTAACCGTTTACCATCTAGATCGTACGCTTACCCATTTTGGTGCAACAAAAATTAACCCTCGCATTCGTAACATTGAAGCATTTCTCATTTTTGACGAAGCCATAAACATATCTCGCCTACCCGTGCTAATAACCTAAGATTATTTACCCGGAATTTATGTGAACGCACCCGTTATCTATGGTAGGCTGACTGGGATTTATATATCCGCACCCAATGTTGCCGTTCGATACAGGGCCGGTAATGCGTGATTCTGGTAACATTTAATCTTGTATCATTGTTTAAGTAATCAAAGCGCCTAAAGTGAGTAGAAATTTACAAATAACTATATAAAATATTCACAAGGAGAGGCAGAGGAAGGTCACATTCCAACTACCCAGATCAAATCGATCGGACGCTCAAAGACGGGAACGACAAGAGTACTCGAAACTGACGAGCATATATGAAGAGACTGATGAATGTGGACGAAGCGAAAGAGGTATGCAAGTCTAGAGAGAACTGGCGCTCTATACTCTCTGCCTACCCCGTTACGGACTTGGCGTGATGATATGTACATGTTAACGCCTGCCCGAAGGAGTAGACAGAGGTGCGTAGTATCCACAAATTCAGATTCCGCAATCACCGTTTCTTAAACACGAAAAAGTTTACATACTTATCGTCATGCCGAGTCCCCAACGGGATAGACAGAGTGAATAGATCGCCAGTTTTTGAATAGGTTTACAGATGACTTTGATTTGTTTCTTGAACGAATGCAGGTTTCCTCCCGATGTTTTCCTTCACCGTAAAACTCGTGTGACTAATCACTGCACATAAGTTAAAAAAACTTTGGCACGATCAGGATTCGAACATGCAATCTTTATATTGCTAGTCGAACCGCTCAGCCACCACGACTGCGAATAAATCAAGCTAACATTCCGTTTAAAGAAATTGATTGATATTCCTTATTAGGTAGCTTTCGCTCCATACCTTATATATTTACTGAAAGACATATAATACAACTTCAGTGAACATTTTCATATTTACAAAAAGACGTACAAAGAATCCAATATGGCACGAGGTTCAAACACGAACTTATTGTAGGCACAGAAGTAAATTGCTTGTAATAATGTTACTATTCCATTGGCCCTATCATGTGCGTACAGATGTGACGTACCTGGAGACCATAGAGTAGTAAATACGGTACACAAACCTCTTTTGCTCATTTACATGCTCGCCGGTTCCTAAAATTATTAGGTGAGAACTGGCCCTCTTCTCATTCAGTGTGATCATTTGTATACATATCCTCACGCTTTCCCACAAGAAACCCTGACGGATAGGTACCCACGCACCCACCTTCCACCAGAGATATATTTTAGGAGTCAACGTAACTGATGGCGAGTCTATTGCCAGTAGTCAAGGATGACTATAGATACGCTTTTGAATTTCTTCTCAAACGTATGCAATAAAGCTCATAGTGTGACTGTGATAACTGTACTTAAGTTTAGAAACATCTTTGATACATCATCATTCAAAATGTAATCCTTGTATTCCAGGTAACTACTCGAACCGCTTGGCCACCATGGCTCTCGGTAATTTTTTTTTTTTTTAGAATACACATTACAACGACCAGTAGCCAATTACTATAAATGCATTACACGATATATACAGTACACAATAGGTAGAATTATATACACAAGACAAAAGAAAATATATTAAACAACATTCATACATTCACCTCCCAAAACAAGACATGATAGTCTGCCATCCATCCGCAAGCAAATCGCAATCAGAGTTGGACTCCAAGAGATCGTTGGGCGCAGAGAGAGTGCGAGGGACGGGAGAGTATGACAATATGCGTGTTCAAATAATTAGATACATATTGAATTAATGTACACTGTGTCACGAATACCTAAGGCAGTGTTGTATGTACAAGCACTGTTCGTAGCCCATAGGCAAGTCATACACACATACACTAGCATAATTTCCGACAGAGCGCTCACAAATCGATGCTGAAGGTTTTGCTTATAGACGTTTTTGATGTTATTTTACACGTAAAGCTGTTTGCGTATCATTAAGTTGTATTTCGGTGTGAAAATAGCTGTTGGTTTACTTACCAATAGATAATATTATTAATAACATGTGACGGGAACTTCGATGTTCGAATTACGAGTTTCAAATAAACGTTTTCTGTAAAATAAGATTTTGGTTTTCAGGGCTTGATTTATTAAGTCTTGTTATTCGCGCCTCGCCTCGCGCCTTCACACAAGGGCCCCCAAAGGGGTAGGCAGAGGTGTTGTAGTATAAAATTAAAAGAAAAAGAATACCTATTAAAGGATTTTCTTAATCTCCCGAAGCCTCTTCTCAGACGTATGCAGGTTTCCTCTCGATGTTTTCTTTCAACCTAAAGCTCGTGGTGTGACTAATCACTGTACTAAAATTCAGAAAAACTTATCGGTATAGTCATCGTGGCGTAATAACTACACACATCTGCCTACCCCTTCGGGAACCCTTGTGGGAAGGCGAGAAGATATTAAGTGATCTGTAAAAAATTGTCATATGGGCAGTTTATGAAAAAACTGTCGAAACGCCATTTCGATTCTGCTGAAAATCATCCCAACCCTCTCGTCGTATCGGCCGCCCGATACACACCCTCCCTTATATCGAAAATAAGGCGCCCAAAACATGCCGTCATCGAACCGGATGACGACGCCCGACGACGACACACAAAACCGACCATTGTTCCGTCCTCGCCGGCGGGGCTCGACGCGAATAAACCGTAACGTTCCCCCCAGACTCTCGCAAGTGCCGGCCCGAACCGAGCCAGTAGCGCAAATCCCCTCCCCAAATAACTAAATAATAATAAAATACCAGACCAGCCCAGCTCCCTTGCTCGCGAACCAGCAACGCCCTAAGCCGAGGTCCGAACCCCACAGGGGGTGCCCTTAGCTGTGTTGCTTAATACTTAAGTGCCTGGCTGGAGGCCTAGGTCTCGCCATGGACCGGTTAAGTAGCAAAAGTTCCCGGAACTCACGCTACGAGAGACAATACAAAAAAAAAAAAATTGCCATGTGGGCTGAAATATATTCCAAGGGTATATATGGTAAATAACAATTTTATTCAATTTACCAATATTGGCATGAAAGGTTGGCTACAAATCTTGTTGGCCCAACAATCTTAAATACTACACGGAGAATTTATGTTAACAGGATACCAATCAGGGCGCTACCTACTTGATATATTACCAACCTACATCATGGTTTTGTCCAGCCCTTTGGAAATGTATATGTATATACATATATATACAATAAGGTTTCCAATAATGAGTTCTTCAGGAGGGGGAGGATTATAATATTATATTGGCAGCAGTGATTAGTCCCATTATGCTGCGAACACACTATAACTCTTCGAACACAGACTGACAACGGGCACGCTTCGGTATCGTGAGCGTAAATAGGCTACGGTAACCGATTCCCATCAGATTGGCCGAATGCTTGTTTGCTACTCTTTTTTTATAAAATATATAAATATATATCCTCACACCTTCCCACAAGGGTCCCCGAAGATCTAGGCGCAGGTGTATATGTAGTACGTATACACCCACTTTGCGCCAGAGATATGTTTTAGGTGACAATGTGATGGAGAGTCCATCGCCGTTACTCAAGCACGACTACATACGCCTTTGAATTTCTTCTTAAACCTATACAGGTTTATAGAGAGACTGGCTCTCTATACTACCTGCCTACCCTGTTAGGGACTTGGCATGATGATACATATCAACCTGTATACATACATACATAAAAGTGTATACAGGTTTGCTCTCAATGTTTTCCTTCACCGTAAAGCATTTGGTGTGACTAATCACTATTCAAAAAATCTAATTGGTACAGTCGAGATTCAAACTTTGTGTTGCAGGGAACTACTCAAACCACTCGGCCACCACGGCTCTTGTATTATGTTGGATACAAAATCGTATTATGTTGTATGAATATTGTTTTTAATATTTTTAATAAGCCGTGTTGGTCGAGTGGTTCGAGCAGTTGCCTGCGACACAAAGATCGCAAGTTCGAATCCCGACTGTACCAATGAGTTTTTCTGAACTTAAGTACAGAGATTAGTCACACCACGAGCTTTACGGTGAAGGAAAACATCGAGAGGAAACCTGCATACGTCTGAGAAGAAATTCAAAGGCGTATGTATAGTCGTGCTTGAGTAACGGCGATGGACTCGCCATCTGTCACGTTGGCACCAAATAAACCTCTGGCGGAAAGTGGGTATTTATTACCTATACACCTCTGCCTACCCCTTCGGGGACCCTTGTGGGAAGGCGTGAGGATATATTATATATTATTGTTTTTGTTTGTACACCACAAACGTACCGCCAACAAACATGTGGCCCGCCTAGTATTCAAACAAGACCAGCCTAGCCTAAAACCTCACCGGCTTAACTGAATAATAATAACCTGCAAATTAGTATTCATAGCTCTGTGAGAATCTATGCTATTGGTCATTGAATATTGCATGACTGGAATTGAACTCATGTGAACGATTACTTATTATTATTGCATCTCTCTTGTCTCCTTTTTAACTTCCTCTTCCTCACGATTGCACCGTAGAATGTTTTTTTCAGGAATAATATCCGTTGTAACACAGCTGAACGGAATTGGATGCAATTTAGACGGCTGTCTGGTCTAGTGGTTAGAGCGAAACATGAGGTCGTGGGTTCGAATCCCGCTCAGGGCAGATATTTGTGTAATGAACACGAATATTTGTACCTTAGTCTTAGATGTCCTATGTATTTATTTATATATCTATCTATACAAGTAAATATATCGTTGTCTAGTTACCATAACACAAGCTTTGCTTACTTTGGGACTAGGTCAATTTGTGTGGAATTGTCCCAGGTATTTATTATTTATTTATAAATAAATAATATAATATATCCTCACGCCTTCCCATAAGGGTCCCCGAAGGGATAAGCAGAGGTGTATAGGTAATACCCACACACCCACTTTCCGCCAGAGGTATATTAGGTGCCAACGTGACAGATGGCGAGTCCATCGCCGTTGCTCAAGCACGACTATACATTCGCCTTTGAATTTCTTCTCAGACGTATGCAGGTTTCCTCTCGATGTTTTCCTTCACCGTTCAGCTCGTGGTGTGACTAATCACTGTACTTAAGTTCAGAAAAACTCATTGGTACAGTCGGGATTCTAACTTGCGACCTTTGCGTCGCAGGCAACTGCTCGAACCACTCGGCCACCATGGCTATTTATTTATTTATTTAATTTGGCACAGAAATAGATTCAGTCCAACACTACTACATTCGCCATTCAATTTCTTCTCAGACGTATGCAGGTTTCCTCTAGATGTTTTCCTTCACCGTAAACCTCGTGGTGTTACTAATCACCGTACTTAAATTCAGAAAATACTCATTGGTACAGTAGGGCTTCGAATTTGCAATCTTTGTGTTGCGGGCTCGAACCACTTGGCCACCATTTACATTTACGATATTTTTTGCAAATAAAATCAAATATAACGCGAGTGAACTCGCGGGGCACAGCTAGTTCCAAATGGATAAATAAACAAAATGGTAAACTCAAAAGCTAATAACGCATACTTAGAGGTCTAAACTAAAATACGGCGAGAGTGGCCTAGTTCTGAAATAAGCCTCTTGACTCGCATTCATGTACCTCGCTTGGCGATGTGAAGTAATATTTGCTCACCCACATTTGTTGCACGTAGAAAACAGACCATTTTGAAATGTCATTTTAGAAGCTATTTTCCAATAGCACGTGTTAACTTACCGGCAAAGTTACGGTTGTACGATTAAACCCCGGGCGGTATGTATAAATGGTTATCGAACTGTACCTACAGTAATTACATTAAATAGAATAGAAATAAAAATAGAAATAAAAAATAGAAACAGAAGTACCTACAGTAAATAAAATAATTACATAAAATATAAGAAATATTGAAATATAGCATATTAAGAGAGGTAGGGCATAACGGATTCTCCGTTCGAATTTGGAGCTGCCCGACTGGGGCAGGACCTCCACCTTATAGAAGTCCGTAGCCAAATAATATTTTTTTTTGTGTTGTGTTCCTACGTGGTGAATAAGGTTTCCAGTAATGAGCTCTTTGGGGAGGGGGGAGGATTGTTATATTGTGTTGGCAACCGAGGGATTAGACCTATTATGTTGCCAACACAGTATAACTCTCTGAACACAGAGTGGCAACGCGCAAGTGATACGTAGGTATCGTGAGCGTAAATAGGCTACGGTAACCGTTTCCCATCAGGTGGGCCGTATGCTTGTTTGCCACTCTTGCTGTATAAAAATATATATATAAGATTTAAAGCTAAATATATATATAGCATAATGTAAGTCACGAGGAGTAAACAGGTTAATAGCAATAGTAGATATAAGTATCATATAAAATAGTAAATATAAGTTATTACTGTGTTATATGTATAAGTACCTTAATATATTACATATAATAGTAATATACCAAACTAAAACAGGGTGTAATTTAATCCTTAAGCATAGTATATTGTGATTTAAATGATGTCTGTGTTTTAGGTTATTTTTACATGCAATAAATATATTTATATATCCTCACGCCTTCCCACAAGGGTCCCCGAAGGGATAGGCAGAGGTGTATAGGTAATACCCACCCACTTTCCGCCAGAGGTATATTAGGTGCCAACGTGACAGATGGCGAGTCCATCGCCGTTACTCAAGCACGACTATACATTATATATATTTGATTTATCACATACGTATTACAGTAAAGGTAAACATTGTAATACAACCAACAAAACGTTGAAAGTCGCTATGCTAAAGCATTATTTGAGGACACATGAAGGAGGTACAAAGATCGTTAGTAGATCGTAGGGTCGGCAGCGCAAGAACAAAGCCGCATCAAAGAGTTGTGTCGTAATGTGTCGGCAACCGCTGGCCGTCAAGCATACCGCAGGCTCTGTAGTATAAAAAAAACACCAATGAACTTGGAACACTATAGTATAATTCAATACTCACACCTCAATAGGCAAATAGGTACTCTGGTATATTTTTTCTCGTACTTAAATTTAAGAGTAGGGTTACGTAAAAAGATTCAGGCTGCAGGTATATAGTGTTGCATTCTATCAGGGAATAAGGAATTAGCTCATATAGTACCTATGCAGTACCTAGCGTAGGACATGAATCCGTTCGCTCCCAAGTCTACTAGTAAACATACTTCCTTTAACCCCTGGCGATCACCGAAAAATACTAGTTTTCTTCACGGTCCTTTAGAAGTGGAAGGTTATCTAACAATTTAATTTTATCCATAATTTGTACAGTAATCGAACAAAGAATTCATTGCAAACGTTAGATCGGAAATTCAAAGACTTGTACCAGATAGAATGAAGAGTACTTACTCAAAACCGGCAAGCATATATGAAGAGACTGATGAATGTGGACCAAGGGAATGTGGTATGTCAGTGAAGAGTACTGGCGCTTTACTCTCTTTGCCTAGCCCGTTAGGGACTCGGCGTGATGATATGTATGTATGAAAAAGAGGAAGTCGTTAGTCCTCTGTTCACCTCATTGGGGACGTTACATAAATCCCTACTAATATTATAAATGCGAAAGTAACTCTGTCTGTAACCTTTTCAAGCCTAAACTACTGAACCGATTTTAATGAAATTTGGTACAGAGATAGCCTAGAGCTTGAAGAAAGACATAGGCTACTTTTTAATGCGAATAAGGGTTGTAAGGGGTTGCAATAGGGGATGAAAGTTTGTATGGAAGTTACGTCATTTTTTAAGCTAGAAGCTTGAAACTTATTTTTTTGTATTATTATACAGATAAATTAATACTACATTCTAAGTTTGTAAAAAAATTACACTTTAATTAGAAAAAAAATATTGCTGCTTAATATCACTTTTCCGCGCGGACGAAGTCGCGGGCACAGCTAGTGGTAAAATAAAACACAATTTCAGAAGTATAAGTTATAATAAAAGTTCATATAGTTTAAATACAGCGTAAATTTTCAGTAGGTTTACATCTAACACAGTGTTCGAAATATAGTAGTCCACGACGTGAGCATTTTATGTTTTTTTTTTTATTAAATAGCCTTAGTTTAACATTTTGCGTCATATGAATAGCATTTTTAGTGTGAAATATGCACCGACGCTTCCCCTTTCATCAGTGCATACTCAACACGCTAAGTCAAAACCAAAACAATTTTTTTTTGTTGAATTGGACTTTGTGCGCCTTGCATTGTTTGGTCGAAGCATCGAAAGTGCAATGAACTCTTAATTTAATTATGTGTAAATTTCCCCGTTTTACACATTGCACTATACAAATAACACCTAACAAGACTTAAGAAGAAATCAGATTTTATAGAACCTTAACTCGATTCACAACTCTCTCTCAAAGAAATAGTTAAAAGAAGAATAATTATTCTTAATATTAAAGGTCGATAATAGGTAATAGGTCTTATATTTATAGAAAGCGGTATCGAAGCTTCTCTCATCTCTAAAATATCGATCAGAACACTCCAATGTTAGGAGATGGTCCCCGTAAATAAAGGTTTAGTTCTACGTCGCTTAATCCGTAAGCTAACATTATTTCTAAGGCAGGGATCATACAATCTAGCATTTACTTACAAGGGATTGAATGAAGATTAATCGGAAATAAAGCCAAGACTTATGATAGTAATCGACGCTATAAATCTATGAAACTAGAATTTTTTGCCAAAAAGCGATCATTCTAAACGCTAAAAAAGCTAATTTTCCTATTTCTATTCTTTATCTCTTAAAACAATATTGCTGAACAGTGCTCCTACGTCTAAATGTGTTCTATTGGAAATGGTGAATGTGATTACCCTAATATTTTAATGTTTAAATTCATTAATTCTTAACTTTGCGTTCATATTTTGACAGCACTTAATATGAATAAATTGGTGCATATTATGACAAACTTTAGCTTAATTTCAGAATTGAAAAGTTGGTATATTTATCACAAATATTTGTAAATGCTGGACTGATTGTTTTGTGACATTCGGAATTCAACCGAAATATTTTGGTTGCTCTTTTCGAAAATTATTGGTTCCTTAAGCGTCTGGAGCGCGTATTTCCACTGTTACAGATGTAGGCCCAGGTGTTGTTGGAGAGCGAAGAGTAGCAGATCTCAAGGATGAAGCTGAATGACCACTGCTGGCTCTTGATCCACGACGAGATCCTGAAAGCAGGTAAGATGTAGAAGATGATAAAAAAGCCGGAAAAACACAAACAAAGCATACCTAGATGTATTTTGATGATTTCCCACTGGGAATGCATGCTAAATATTTCATTTTGTATCCACAATAATGGTTTTTACGAGCAGAAGTACCTACTGTAAGTGTCCTTACATCTTTTCATATAAGCTAAGCAAACCTATTGTCCTAAAATTCGACGGTACCATTCTAATTCATGCACATGTGATTTTTACAGTAATATTCTCAATATGGTGATCTTACATTTTCTTTTGTCATTTCGTATATTAGATATGCTTGAACGGAATTTCTCAAGTCTATGATTGATTGAGCAATTTTTTTAAATATTCTACAAGCTTTAGATGACATGTTATTGCAATCATTATTGAAAGCTGCAAAAGGGATTTATTTACAGACGTCATATTCATTCTTCTCAACATTCTTGAATTAAGATTGCACTAGCACGTTAGGTAAAGCCACATTAAACTAGTGTATTTAAGTGTAATGATTTCAAGTGCCACGATTTGAAATATTTTTAAATTTCATAAATATGTGAATCAAAAAAGGTAGGTCATTAGTTTGCTTTACTAGCTGTGCCCCGTGATGTTACCTGCAGTTTAACGGCTATAAGCGTCATGATCATATTTTTTTGGGATAAAGGGTTTTGTATTTTCTGTGTGACTGACAACGTGTATACAAAATTGTAAGTTGAGTATTTACCACTTCTTCATTCTTGTGGTTAAGTCCTGAACAGTAAGAAATAACCTCAATTCCTTAATTCAATATGTTCGCAGTTGTATAATAAGCTTGTGTCATGCGCAACTACATTAAAATCTTGTGAATTTCACCAAGAGCGCCCGTAGCATGAACGTGTTGTATGAGAAACTTTGTCGTGTATTTTATTTTGGGGTTGGCCTTGACGTTGTTCTAATAAAAAGGTATACTGCAATGTATTAAGTAACTTCTTTGATTTGTATACAGTATAAAAATTTTAGGCAGAAAACTAACTGCATAAGCGTAAAATGTTTCTATCATTAGTAGACAAAGCCTGAGTAAGCGGCCACCGCCGCCTATATGGACGCTTGCATCACAAATGGTATTGAGCAATGCGGACCAGGCATGAATCTTTTAACACCCTCTTTGAAGAACTAGGTCGATGGAATGTTTTTGTGTTTGTATTGTGGATTTCTTACAAGAACAACATAGCGGTGTTATTATTATATCATTATCATTCAAGTTATTTTACAACTGAACTACTAGTGCTAATTTTTTTAAACGAAAACGGTAAACTACGCGTAATTCTTTGTGTTGTGTAGCTTGCCCATGCTACGGGCGTTGTTCAAGCAAAAGGAAATTTCAATTAACCTGAGGGCTTTCGATGTAACTGATGACTTGGTTGATGGCGTGCTGTTAATAGATGAAATCATCATGAATCAGAATACTCTTTGTATACGAGTTTGGATTATTTAAAAAGTAATCCATTAAAAGTATTTGGTATTAAAATTGCATGAAAAAGGATCAAATGCTGTTTGAATGTAAATATTACCTATTAAAAAAAATTATGTAAATTTTTTTTTTCAATTTGAGCTAAATTACCTGCGATTGGCGAGTGTGGTCTCAGTTCCTGCTGGCTGGCTTGTCTGGAAGGTGGGCGCATGCTTACACGAGAGCCGCGGCGATCCTGAAAAAAAATTGTATTCAATTCCTCACCCAATAAAACAATTGTACCCCTGCCCTATCGGATTAGTACGTACAGAACTGGCGTATAAAAACTTCCTTTAATTCTGTCAACTTTACCGTTAATACTCTGTCAGGGAAGTGTTAGTAAAGATATTAATACAATTTTTATATCTTATCTTGTTATTTTTCTGTAAGAAGTTAGTTATACAGTTATATTTTGTAAATATTTTTAATTGTTGTTTTTGTTAATTAAGATATCTTACACAAAGTTATCTGACATAATCAACTAAACAATTTGGAAATCAAAAATGTAAATAGGTACATACAGGTTGAGGCGATAGAGCGCTAGTTTTCTCTAAAATCCCATACCCTTTTTCGCTTCCAAATTCATAATTGTCTTCATTCTTATTCGCATATTTCTCTATCCTTTACACTATTTCTTAAGATAAGATAAAATAAATTTATTTCACAGAATACGGTACATTTCGTTCTTATAGTATTATTACATGCATCAACGTATTCTACCTTAGCAGGTGTAGTAAATATTTGATTGTAATTGATTGATAAAGAAAGCTTTACATCTATTTTCTCACAAGATTAATAATATCCACAGATCAATAATACATACATACATATAATCACGCCTCTTTCCCGTAGGGGTAGGCAGAGACCACTTCTTTCCACTTGCTACGATCCTTACATACTTGCTTCGCTTCTTCCACTTTCATTATTCTCTTCACACATGCTCTTCGGTTTAGGGTACTCTTGACCTGGCCTTTTTTCAAGACGTCCCTGATTTGGTCTTGAAACGTCCGCCTAGGTTTACACCGTCCAACACTTTCATTTACACTCGCCTTATACACTTTTTTCGTCAATCGTTCTTCATTCATTCTCTCGACATGGCCAAACCTCAGCATACCTTTCTCCACTTTTTGTCACTACATCTTCTTTCAGGTGATTTCAGACAGTTCTATAATTATCTATGTTAACCTAAGTCTAAGCTTTTCTTTATCCTATGGACGCCAGAGACAGAACAACTTTGCTAAAAAGTACTGATTTGTTGATTAGTACCTGTGAGTGCAATAGCTTGGAGTCTCGCAGCAAAGACACGTTCATCAGTCGAGGGTTGGGTGTATTGAAGATTGTACGGTTCTCCCTCCATCTTGCTCTGAGTAAGAAAAAAATATACGTGTTTTTTTATTATTGCAAGTCAAAGAAGACCTTTCATAAGTTCTGCTTTAAGATTACAAGGATGTATTCAGTAAAGTTTTGATACCTTATAGATTATTAGCGGCCCGTACCGGCTTTCCACGGGTGGACATTTATTTTTTAAACATTTTATCATATTTTTTTGCAATTAAAATAGCCTATATTAATTAGTGATAATGTAGCATTCAAATGGTGAAAGAATTTTTTAAATCGGTCCAGGACTTTTTGAGCCAATTCCTTACAAACATACTTACCTACATCAAATCTTTCCTCTTTATAATATTAGTATAGGTGAGCGTCGTGTCAGTGGCTAGCTATCTGTCACTGTGACATTTAAGAATAGGTATATTAAGAAATAAGGGTGATGTCTTCAAGGTATTCTTACACAAATATTGCTTTGACAACTATTGCGTTAAGTAGTACCCGCACACCCACTTTCCACCAGAGATATTGCTTAGGTGTCAACGTGTCAGATGGCGGGATTGAAACTTGATTGCAGCATCTACTAGTGGTTCTAGTAGATGCTGCAATCTCGGCCACCACGGCTCTATTTATATTATATTATATTTATATTACATACATCATCATACCAATACTCTCCCAAATTGTTCTCTCAATGGTCCTCTTCCCCTTCATTAATCAGTCTCTCCATACATCCCATACAATGTCAAGTAAAAAAAAAATGGTTGTCATCGCCAAGGTATCCTTACATCTAAATATATTCCTTTGCGTAATTAGTGTTACTTACCTGCTAAACAAACGAAGAACGACGCAAATGATGACAAACATCAAGGCCATGCCAACCAATACGCCAATCATTGCCGGATCTAGTGTTCTCGTCGACTCCTCTACTTGTTTATGCACTGAAAGTAGTTTTAACATACAATCATATAAACGTACGTATGTATTTATTATAAAATTAAATCCATATATATAGGATTCATCGTCGACTTGGAGAAGGCATTTGATAGAGTCGTACGAAAGGAACTCTGGGACGTGTTGCCTGGATATGGAGTGAGCAGTTCCCTACTGCATGCCGTGAAATCACTCTATAGTGATAGCGAGGCGTGCGTTAGGGTTAACGGTGAGATGTCACCCTGGTTTGATGTGAAGTCGGGGGTCAAACAAGGGTGTATCATGTCTGCCTGGCTGTTCATTATATATCTAGATAACTGTCTGAGAGCACTAAGAACGCACGGATGTGGAGTGAAAATGGGAAACTTAGTGGTCAACTGCCTACTATACGCCAATGACGCGGTTTTACTGGCGTCATCAGAGGGCGAACTGCAGTCACTAGTTACCATAATGAAAGAGGAATGTGAAAAGAAGGGGCTGCGCCTAAACGCTGGCAAGACTAAGGTTCTGGTATTCGAAAGAGATGAACAAGTGACCGAGTGTGCAATATCGGTAAATGGGCAAATTCTAGAGCAAGTGAATGAATTTGTATATCTAGGAAGCATGTTCTCACGAGATGGAAAGTATGAAAAAGATATTGAAAGAAGGATAACTGCCGGAAATAAGGTGAATGGAGCCATGTCGGCGTTGATGGGCAGTAAAAGTCTGAGCAAGAATGCTCGAGTTGCTGTCCACAACGCGATATTGGTACCTACCTTGTTGTATGGCAGCGAATCCTGGGTATGTCAGAGGAAGTATGAAAATAGCTTGAATGCAGTTGAGATGCGATCTCTTCGAAAAATGTGCGGCGTAACGATATTAGATCGAATCCGCAATGAAGAGCAAATCAACTGGCGTGAATGAGGGTGTGATTGTAAAGATGAAGAAAGGCATGTTAAGTTGGTTTGGACACATAGAAAGGATGAGTGAAGAAAGATTGACGAAACAGATATACAAAGCAAAAGTGTTAACTTCGTTAAAAACGTTCCAACTACCTGGATCAAATAGATCGGACTCTCAAGGACGGGAACGTTAAGAGTACTCGAAACCGACGAGCATGTATGAAGAGACTGATGAATGTGCACGAAGCGAAAGAGGTATGTAAGTCTAGAGAGAACTGGCGCTCTATACTCTCTGCCTACCCCGTTAGGGACTTGGCGTCATGATATGTTAGTATGTATGTATATATATATATAGGAGATCCCATTTGTGAACTCACTCATCACGAAATCTCAGGAACTATTAGGCCGATTGACTTGAAGGACTTTGGGAGGATTTTTTGTCTAACTGTCTGTGTGTCTGTTTATTCCGGCTAATCTCTGAAACAGCTGGACGGATTTTGACTGGACTTTCACTGGCAGATAGCTGATGTAAAAAGGAGTAACTTAGGTTACTTTTATTTTAGAAACTGAACGACTTTTTTTTAATTCCATGCGGATGAAGTCGCGGGTACAGCTAGTTGATAAATAAATCACGCTGTCTCTACCGGGGCTAGGCAGAGAGTTGAACGCCAGTTCTCTCTAGGCTTCATATCGCTACATTAAAATTAATCTGTCTCTTTATATATATATATATATATAAAGAGACAGATATATCCTCACGCCTTCCCACAAGGGTCCCCGAAGGGGTAGGCAGAGGTGTTTTTTTTTTCTTATACTACAAGAGTGGCAAACAAGCATACGGCCCCACCTGATGGGAAACGGTTACCGTAGCCTATTTACGCTGACGATACCGAAGTATCACTTGCGCGTTGCCACTCTGTGTTCGGAGAGTTATAGTGTGTTGGCAGCATAATGGGTTCAATCCCTCTGCTTCTAACACAATGTAACAATCCTCCCCCCTCCCCAAGGAGCTCATTACTGGAAACCTTATTCACCGCGTAGGAACACAACACAAAAAATGTGTTATTTGGCTACGGACTCCTATAAGGTGGAGGTCCTGCCCCAGTCGGGCAGCTCCAAATTCGAACGGGAAACCCGTTATGCCCTACCTCTCTTAAATATATATATAGGTAATACCCACACACCCACTTTCCGCCCGAGGTGGTTTAGGTGTTTAGGTGCCAACGTGACAGATGGCGAGTCCATCGCCGTTACTCAAGCACGACTATACATACGCCTTTTTTATATGTTTAGAGTAATATTTTGTACTCACTAACACAAATGACCGCTCCATCGACTGTAACCTCGGGGACCATCTCGAACTTGCATGAGCAGCGCTCGTTGCGACACTCGGTCTTAAAGTCCATGTCCTCGCACTGTTCGTGGAACATGCATGTTTCATTAATGCTCGCAGCTGAAAACCAATTTAATCAATTTAAATACATTCCTCACAAATTGACAGACACAAATTAAGCAAAGCTTGTACCTACTATGATAACTACACAAAGATACCCATGTATTAATATTTTTTTTATTAATATACATAGCTACATAGGACATCCTAGACTAACGTACAATTAATCGTGTTCATCACACGTATACCCATATAATACCAGCGGGAATCAAACCAGTGACCTCAAGCTTTATAGACAGGTATTTGGACAGGAGTCTCGAATCACAGACGTCAGTCAAAAACCTATACTATATTATGTTTTTCTTGGATCCAGAACTACAACCTACCAATAAATTCATACTGTATGCAGGTGAAACCATGTGTCATTGCTAGTATTATATACTATTTATATCCAACAGGCGCAATCAATCAAGATAAAAAACTTATAAATCTCGATTCACTGGGCGAATTCCCACGGCGCCATTAATTCTCTTCAATGGCTTTACCATGTTTTATCGGGGATAAAATCGCAACATGATAAATAATTAATATCAAATATTTTTCTTCACATGTATAATTGATAAAATTAAATGTTCTATATGAGTAGTACAACCAACCAGAACATAGGAAGGCAAGGGAATAAAGATATTACTTATTTATTTACAATCATATTAACATCCTTACAGTTTATAACCAATACGATGTTCAAAGAAAAAATAATAAATAAAATTAATTAAGATAATTAAAAATAAACAGATTAACATAATATCAAAAACATTAATAAACTAACAAAATAACAACATAAAATCAAAAAAACCTTGCTAATATCAATGTTTTTCAAAAAAAATCTAAATAGTGTCTAGCCATTTCTGCAAGTTTTGGCAGGCTCTGGTGATTTGTATCAATATCAGGTGTGGATACTCCCTATACACCTCTGCCTACCCCTTCGGGGATACGTGACATACAAAAAATAGAATAGTTACAATAAAGTATATGCTTACCTAATATATTTCACTAAATAATAAGGGTCGACTCAAATATTGATTTTTTTATCAAGGTCCACGAGAGCTGTCGCCGACAAACTAATTGTACAGTTTGGCAGACTTACTATTTAAGTTATACTTTGTTCCCTTGATTAAATAAATCAATTAAAATAATAGTATGTGAAATTTGTATAATTTAAGAAAGCTTTATTTTGTCAAAAGATGAGAAATATTTTTTATTCCAAACGGAAAAATACATTACTAACATAAAAATATATATCTTCATGTATAATAAGCATATGTGGCATAGTGTATTTCCTCTTTCACGCAATAGCTACTAAACGTAATTAGTTTAAATTTGGCATAGAGATAAATAGAGACTAGAGTATCAACGAGCTTTTCTGAACTTACGCACAGTGATTAATCACACCACGAGCTTAACGGTGAAGGAAAACATCGAGAGAAAACCTGCATACGTCTGAGAAGAAATTCAAAGGTGTACGTATAGTCGTGCTTGAGTAACGGCGATGGACCTGCCATCTGTCACGTTGGCACCTAAAATATATCTCTAGCGAAAAGTGGGTGTGTAGGTACTACCTATACACCTCTGCTTACCCCTTCGGGGACCCTTGTGGAAAGGCGTGAGGATATATATAAATGAGGATATATATAGAAAAAAACAACATGCAATCTTCACATCAATATTTGTATTCAGAATGTTACAAAATCGTTTCCACGGCACATCTATTAGGTATACAAACACGCATTTACTCTGCTTCATGTCAAGAGATTCGGTTACACGGCTAATATTTGAGCAGAGACTACATAACTGGGTACAAAAGGAAGAGGCAGGTCGATCGATTTACGGTAACATGTCGCATGTCGTGTAGAACGCGGCTTATTATAAATCTAGCTGTGCTGTAGTTTTGTGTATATATATAAAAGTATATACTGGCTTATGCCCGCAGCTTCTTCCGTGTGGAGTTCGAAAAAGTAGTTTATATTATTTCCTGCTAGAATCGGTTCAGCCGCTATGCCGTGAAAGAGCAACATACTATATAATATTAGAACTTTGATTTTTTCGGTATTCCAAAGTAGCCTATGTCCTAATCCTGGGTATGCGCCA
This sequence comes from Drepana falcataria, assembly GCA_945859725.1. Classification (NCBI taxonomy): domain Eukaryota; kingdom Metazoa; phylum Arthropoda; class Insecta; order Lepidoptera; family Drepanidae; genus Drepana; species Drepana falcataria. The sequence goes on from OX243929.1 coordinate 10,924,624, forward strand.
TATCCATTTGAACTTTCAGCCAAATCTACTCAGCCGTATTGCCATGAAAGAGCAGGCCTTGCAAACTTTCGCCTTTATAATATTAGTAAGATACGCTAGGACTAATAAGAGCATGTATGAACCATTATGATTTATTTCAGAAAACGTCTTACTAGGGTCCCTGACCGGTAGGCTACCATCAGGGCTTCAACCTCTTAACAGTGACATCTTAAACAACTCGACCAGTACGTCACTATAAGTTTCTATGTAGTATAATACCTTGGAAATCTAAAGCAAATCGTAGTGGTATGTCTAAGTAAGCCCTACCAACGGCTTTTGTAAGGTTTCGTGTTTTTCTGTTGTTTATTGTTCAATAAACGCCTTCTGGGAAACACATTTATTATACTTTCAAGGCCAAATTTATTACACTTTCCTGGCAAAGTTTTCAACAACTAGTTTGCTGTTATAATTTAACCAGGTTTGCCCAGATTACACAATACGTGTATATGTACAAAACGTTGCTTATACTTCTAGTTATCAACAACCCCAACATGTTCCTTCATTGCTATAATAATTATGTATTACATATAAAAAAAAATTAAGAGAGGTAGGGCATAACGAGTTTCCAGTTCGAATTCGGAGCTGCACGACTGGGGCAGGACCTCCACCTTATATAAGTCCGTAGCCAAATTATAACACAATTTTTTGTGTTGCGTTCCTACGCGGTGAATAAGGTTTCCAGTAATGAGCTCCTTGGGGTGGGGGGAGGATTGTTACATTGTGTTGGAAGCAGAGGGATTAAACCCATTATGCTGCCAACACACTATAACTCTCCGAACACAGAGCGGCATACGCAAGTGATACTTCGGTATCGTGAGCGTAAATAGGCTGCGGTAACCGTTTCCCATCAGATGGGCCGTATGCTTGTTTGCCACACTTGTTGTATAAAAAAAATGTTCGAAATCCGTGTTACACGAAAGGGTGCTAAGAAAGCTGGCGGCATTGCCACGTTTTATGGCAGTGCTAATTTGTTCAGCTTTGTATATATTCGCAAAGTTTCTAGTCACGGGAGGATAATATGATAACCTTCGTATAAACCCAGTTCAGCCTAACACTCTAGGACATGAATCAGCATCGCCCTAAGCAGAGGTCCAAAGATCGGAGACCTTTTTTGGTCTCACCATTTTTCGTTTAACAAGCAAATTTCCCTGAACTCACGCTACTAGATTTAATAAAAAAAAAAACCTATGTGACCAGCATCCGGTCCCCACATCTCAGAAGATTCAATAAACGAGTGTAAATACTCACGTTTGCCGCATTTGTCGACATGATTGCTGACTGGCACGTCCGGATGGCATTGGCAGAGCTTCTGCAGTTCATCGCACATGGATTCTGGGAAGCCACAGTCTTCCTTCGTAGAGCAACGATCGCCGTAACGACCGCGACGTGACGGATCTGCAATGACAAGATCACAAAATCATTGCTGAGCTTGAACAACGACTGCCAGGTTAATCGGAACGATTGTCAAGTTGATTGAATCGATTGAGCAATGACAAAGATAGGAAATCAATCAACGATCCCGTTGTGGCATTAGTATGGAACTCATACTTCAGTCCAGCATCTGAACCGATCGTTTTCACAATATTGATTTTCTATCTTGAAATCTTCTACCAGGGTTCCAGAGCACTGAGGTTTAACTATTTTTTTTGACCGGGGATACATTTCAACCACAACGTCACATATGACGATTCGATATATCAGCCACGATTCAATTCGACTCCCGACGGTACCTACCAATGAGTTTTTCTGAACTTAATTACGGTGATTAGTCACTACGAGCTTTACAGTAAAGGAAAACATCGAGAGGAAACCTGCATACGTCTGAGAAGCAATTCAAAGGCTTAGTATAGTTGTACTTGTGTAACGGCGATGGACTCGCCATCTTTCATGTTGACACCTAATATTATATCTCTGGCGGAAAGTGTGTGTGTGGGTACTTCCTATACAACTTTGCCTACCTCTTCAGGGACCCTTATGGGAAGGCGTGAGGATGAATTTGTTCCCAAATACTTCATCAAGATAGTTTTCATCACTGTTGAGCTCATTTCGTGATTCAAGCTCAGAAAAACGCTTTGAACTGGCGAACTTAAATATGTAGGCGTTAACTTAAACCAATAGGCTACCACGATTAGCAACCAAGTTCTTTGATTACTCTTATCAACATAAAGTATTTAAATTGTCCCACATTCAGGCGATATTATTAGTATTTTACCGCATGGCAATTACCGCAGTACTGGGAACCACTGGAGTTCATTGCACTTTACTAAAGCTTTATTGATTAAACAGCTACAGTTTTTACTGCCACATATTATTAATATTTCTCTATGGAACATGTGTACCCATTAGCAGAGAAACAAAGTAACAAAATATAATAATATAATGGAGAGAATTCCCTTCGAAAAATGTGCGGCGTACCGATATTGGATTGAATCCGCAAAGTTCAAGAAAGGCATGCTACGTTGGTTAAGACGTAGGTAAAGAAAGGCTGAGTGAATAAAAAAATACGTAACAGATATGCAGTGTTAAAGAGTGTGGAAGAAGAGGCAGAGGAAGACCGTGTTCCAACTACCTAAATCAAATCGATCGGACGCTCAAGGATGAGAACGTCAAGAGTACTCTAACCCGGCGAGCATGTAGCGAAAGCAGAAAGAAGAAGAGAAGAAGCAGAAAGAAGCGAAAAAGAAATAAAAAGCAACACACTTGCATGAAAAAGATAAGACATATGCTATGTAAGAAGAATGAGAAATGATCTGGAATAATATCACAGAGGTACCAGGGATGACAGAAAATGTAAAGGTCATACTAATTAAACGTTGGGAAGCTAAAGAGTTACCGGTTCACAAAGGACTGAAATTGCAAGACACAGATGTGAGATGGCGAGTTCATAGCCTTTTCTCATGCACCTACCATATAAACTTCATACGTTTTTGAATTACCCAAACGCATTTAGGTTTTCTGACGATGTTTTCCATCAGAGTAAAGCTAGCGGTGTGTCTAATCACAGTCGAGAATGAGTCATCGTTAGAGTTGGGATTGGAATTTCCTATCTTTGTGTTGCAGGAACTTCTCGAACCACTCTCGTCATATCTCACCTAAGTCGGCGTTAAGTTCGGCCCAGCTGAGCGGAAGTAGGGCGAAAGCCACGAGCGCCGCGAGCGCGGCTAGAGCAGCCGCCGCCCGCCGGGAGCGCTCGCCTCGCATGCCGCTCACTTCACTCTCGTCACATGCCAATCAAATATCTGGAAACAATGTCATCGAACTTGTTACGAACTTCACACCTACTAACAATATGTATAGTTTTAAAGTGAGGTAGGGCATAATGGGCTTCCCGTTCGAATTTGGAACTGCCCGACTGGAGCAGGAGCTCCACCTTATAGAAGTCCGTAGCCAAATAACACAATTTATTGTGTTGTGTTCCTACGCAGTGAATAAGGTTTCCAGTAATGAGCTCCTTGGGGACGGGGGAGGATTGTTCTATTGTGTTGGCAGCAGAGGGATTATTCCCATTATGCTGCCAACACTTTATCTCTCCGAACCCAGAGTGGCAACGCGCAAGTGATACTTCGGTATCGTTAGCGTAAATAGACTACGGTAAACGTTCAGATGGGCCATATGCTTGTTTGCTATCAAGTTATATAAAATAAAAATCCCTAGTGTGTACGGCTAACCTCAGAAACAGCTTATCCGATTTCGATGTGGTTTTCACTAATATATTGTAGTAAGCTTTACTTAACATATCCAATATAAACCAAAAGATATATCCAAAAAATGGTGTCCAAAGTCACTATTCCACGCGGACGTCGCGGGCACTAGTATGGAAATATTTTCTTAAATCGGTTTGCTACTTTCTGAGATTAACTTTATCCAGTATGGAACCGTCTAGATACTAAAGGTTAGGCTTCATACATAAACATAATATACACTTTCAATCTAATAACACTGTGGTAGACGTTCCAGGAATCATGAGTGTGGCAACGCTACAGTGTATTTTTGTAGCAAAACCTGAGGGAATCTTAGACATACTTCGGAGCCAAGCTTTGTAGTTTCGTATTAGTTGGCAAATATTCTTTATTACGTCTGCAGTCATTTGACAACGGACATTTTAGAGGTTGTTGTCCTCGTTTAGTACAACTCTAATAGAGATGACAACAAAAACATAATGGATTTTATACTGCTGTAAGGAATTGTTTGTGTTACGTCTGTGAACATTTATAAAAATAGTTTATTGATATTTTTATCAATACATCTTTGATTACTCAATAAAAAAATATTAATAATAGAATGATCAGAATTACCAGGTAGCCGTGTACCGTGGTGGCTGAGTGGTTCAAGTAGTTACCTGTAACGCAAAGTTCGAACCCGACTGTATCGTACTTCACCGTACTTAAGTTCAGAATGAAATGAGTTTTTCTGAAGGAAAACACTGAGAGGAAACCTGCATACGCTTGAGAAGAAATTCAAACGCTCATGTATGTGCTTGAGTAACGGCGACGGACTCGCCATCTGTCACGCTAGCACCTAAAATATATCTCTGGTGGAAAGTGGGTGTGTGGGATTACCTAAATCTCTATATGATACCTACCCTTCGGGGATATATTATAAGATCAGAAAGTTCGACAGCCCGGCAGTCGCATTCAATTGATATTTTCTGTGGTAGTATTCATAGGTACAGAAAAGATTTGTATACCAAAATATAAATACACTTTAAAATTAAAATATTCATAAGATTGTGTTTGTTTTTGCTTCTTTCTTGCACATTTTTACTTTTAGATTAACTTTCAAATTATAACAGTATTATATTTCTTATATTATATATATTCTTATACTATTATATTATATATCTTGTGTCAAACAAGATTGTTTTTTCCTTGTAGTTCGTGTTTACTTGCCGATCATGGACAAATATCAGTTCATTTGCGTATTAAATATCTTTATGTCTGCCTCCAGAGGTCTCGGAATAGAAAATACTTAATAGGTGTGATAAAACCCCATTTTAGCCGCCGAAAATATAGTTGGGTCCAGCTCGGCACGTGGCGAACGGCGTGACCAGTCTGTCGCCATCTTTCAGCCACGCCTAAACAGTTATAATTTGTATTCGTATTATAACGTATTCGGGCACGATGTTTTCTTTCACCGATGTTCTAAAGTAACGAATTTGAATTTTGAAAACCGAAATGGTGAAGATTACTGAGTTTGAACCTCCTGCAATGGACCTCGTAGATGGCTTAAACCACGACACGGTATTCTCGACCTTGTGAGGTGAATAAACTGTTGAACCGTTTTGCTTGATAATCACTATTTACAGAGTATACCTTTAGGAGCCAGTTTGTGTAGGCTAGACAAATTGTAACCTATTTTAGTATCTACCGACCCACCATTTATTTCAAGCAGCAATGTCTTTTTAGTATTTATATATAGTAACACAAGGGTCCCCGAACCACAAGGGTGGTTCGGGTTTCCCGATCGAATTTGGAGCTGCCCGACTGGGGCAGGACCTCCACCCTATAGAAGTCCGTAGCCAAATAACACAATTTATTGTGTTGTGTTCCTACGCGGTGAATAAGGTTTCCAGTAATGAGCTCCTTGGGGAGGGGGGAGGATTGTTACATTGTGAGCAGAGGGATTAAACCTTATGCTGCCAACACACTATAACTCTCCGAACACAGAGTGGCAACGCGCAAGTGATACTTCGGTATCGAGAGCGTAAATAGGCTGCGGTAACCGTTTCCCATCAGGTGGGCCGTATGCTTGTTTTCCACTCTTGTTGTATAAAAAAAAAAAAAAAAAAATAAAAAAAAAAACAGCAAAGTGGACTTTTTTTACATACCTTGCACCTGACGCACAGCTGTACGACACACGACGCAGATAACCGTCTGATATTATGGAATCAGGTCACTGGCGTACTGCAACCCTTAGATACTTAGATACAAGTATGTTTCGCTTCGTTCATATTCATCAAACATGCTCGCCGGTTTCGAGTACTCTTGACGTTACTATCCTTGAGTGTGCGTCGAATTGATCTAGGATGTTAGAACGTGGTCTTCCTCGGCCTCTTTTCGCACACACTTTCGCATTGTATATCTTTCTTCACTCATCCTTTCTATATGTCCAAACCAACGTAACATGCCTTTCTTCATCTTTACAATCACACCTTCGTTCACGCCAGTTGTTTTAGGAATCTCTTCATTGCGGATTCGGTCTTAAATTATTACGCTGCACTTTTTTTTATTAAGAGAATCTCAGCTGCATTTATCCTGTTTCATGCATGAAATGTGATCTATTACTGATGAGATCATATTTTGCGCAGGTGATATCGCAAGGCACCACTAGTCTATAATACAATTCCTACCGCTAATTTAAATTTGAAAATGTTTAAGTATATTTTGTTTTAGTATAGATTACTCGCACCTCTTTCTTCATTACGGTAAAGGAAAACATCGAAAAGAAACCTACATACGTCTGAGAAGCAATTTAAAGGCGTATTTATAGTTGTTAGTTTGTAACAAAACATAACAGTAGCGCCATCAATGATTCTTATCTGTATCATTTACAATAGTCGTGCTTGAGTAATGGCGACGGACTCGCCATCTGTCACGTTGGCACCTCGGGCCCTTGTGGGAAGGCGTGAGGATAGGAATTGGTCAAGTAAATGAATAAACTCATTAGCAGCTTATACTCACATAATTAATATTTTATCTTTAAGATAATTAGGTAGAAACTGATATTTTCCGGTTATTTTGATGAAAAAATGGTTTATAAGAAAAGATCTCAAGTCTAGATTGCAGACCGTTGAAAGTACGAGTAGATGCGTAATGTACTTCAGAAGCGATACCGCATCGATTTAACCATTAGTAAAAATCTTGCGTCGCGATTGAAATACTAAGTGACTTATAATAATATATTCCTCAGAAAGAAGCTTCAGTTATTTCGCGATTTGCATCATCAATCATTTTCAACTAAATTGGAAGCATTTACAGTAATTTCCCTCGTATGTAGGTATACAGGTTGTCAGGAAATAGGACAGTTAAAGTTTTAGTGCAAGAAAAAAATAAGGTATCGTGAGCGTAAAAAGGCTACGGTAACCGTTTCCCATCAGGTGGGCCGTATGCTTGTTTGCCACTCTTGTTGTATAAAAACATCGAGAGGAAACCTGCATACGTCTGAGAAGAAATTCAAAAAGGCGTATGTATAGTCGTGCTGGAGTAACGGCGATGGACTCGCCATCTGTCACGTTGGCACCTTATCACCAGCTTGCACAGTGTATGTACTGGCTGGAGGATAACTACGTTAGAGAAGAATAAAAAAAAAATGTGTCCTTGAGAAGAGGTGATGGATTCGCTATCTGTCACGTTGACACCTTAATATACATCTACGGCGAAATGGGTATTTTACGGGGACCCTTGTTAGATGGCGTGAAACAAAACAGTTTATTACAAACCAAGAAATCAATATACAACCAAGAAAATCTCCAACCTAACAGAAACAAGACTTACGAAATGCTGAAGGGAGGCAAAGTCACGGCACACTCAATTATGATTCTTGACACTGTAAACACAAGGTCCATTACAGTAAATACGCGTTTGATAACACGATCAAAGCAGATTAAGGCTGTAAGATCAAATATACGAGTATCCGCAACCAAGAATTTAAGTGGCGGTTATTTTAGTGTCTAGTCGTGCAATAACTCTTATTTACTCACGTGTGTGTTTTTCAATAAAGAATGTTGTGTTTTTAAATAAAGCAAATATATGCTGTATACTTCTTCTCAAAAGTATTCAGTGTAACCAGAAATTCCAAGATGCATGTATAGTCGTGCTTGGGAAACGGCGATGCATTCGCCATCTATCACGTTGGCACCTAAAATAAATCTCCGGCAGAAAGATTGTTGTGTAGGTACTAATCATACACCTCTGCCCACCCCTTCGGGGGACTCTTGTGGGAAGGCATGAATATGTATGTCACACATTGTATTTTTTCTATATTTTTGTAGACATCACACACAAACAAATAATTTTGTGTTAACCATAGAGAATTATTTTTTCGGTTTTCCATAGACTACCTACTTCTTCTGCAAACTATACATGGAAGTGCAATGAAAATCAGGGTCGAATACCACTGATAAAGTTTTGTTTTTTTTATACCACAATGGTGACAAACAAGAATGCGGTAACCCGCCTGATGGTAAGCGGCTACCGCAGCCTATGAACGCTCGCGTCACAAGGGTTGCGCTCTGCCGACTTTGCAGGATTCTTTTCACCATTTTTGAAGCTGTACTCTCCAGGGAAAACCTCAAACGCAACTGTTGACTTAGTTTAATGAGTACCTGCATTAACAACGTTTACATCGCCGCATGCTAACATACAATAAAAAAGATAGTGTATTACAATCTGGCTCCCAAAACAACCACAAAAATTATGTTAAATAAAAATATGGGTTAATGATCGGCTTATAACTATGTTAGTAATGATCTATAGTATGTGTGCGTTGCATTAGATACAACATTTATCCGCATTTTCGTATATTGAAAGCACGGACACAGCACTAATTTTAAATCTGTTCCACAAACGCGGTAACTGTAAACGTTTTGGAGGCAAAATAATAATTACAATTATGTTCCAGTGCGTGAGGCACGCATATTGAGGCCTAACACGGAAAATTTGCGGGTTGCACATGATTAGATTATTATTATTATTACTATTTCCAGTCCTATCAGCTTAGTAAGTATTCTCGAAATAACATAAAAGCCGTGGTGGCCGAGTTGTTCGAGTAGTAGCTTGCGACGCAAAGATCGCAATTTCGAATCCCAACAGTACCAATTAGTATTCTGTACAGTGATTAGTCACACCGCGAGCTTTACGGTGAAGGAAAACATCGAGAGGAAACCTGCATACGTCTGAGTAGCAATTCAAAGGCGTATGAATATGAATAGTCGTGCTTGAGAGAGTACTTGAGTGAGTAACGGCGATTGAATCGCCACGATGGCACCTAAAGTATATCTCTGGCGGAAAAAGGGTGTGTGGGTACTACCTATACACCTCTGCCTACCCCTTCTGGGACCCTTGTGAGAGCGTGAGAGGATATGTATATGCTCGGGCGATGCAAGAATCTTGCTATAACGTATTTCAAGAAATACTCATTAGGAAAAACCTCAACGGGGAGTTTATTCCAAAGCCTGAGTGGTCACGGAAGGCGTATGTATAGTATTTCTTGAGTAACAGCGATGGACTCGCCATCTGTCACATTGGCACCTAGATTATATCTCTGGTGGAAAACATATTTTTTTATTATAGCACTTGGATGGCAAAACAAGCATGCGGCGCGCCTGATGGTAAGCGGTTACCACTGCCTATGGACGCTTTAAACACCAGGGGTATCACACCTTTGCCTTACACATATTTCTTACTCCCTAAGAGTACCTTTAAGTACAATACATAGCATGCAAACATTATTAAAACATCTATTCAAAGCAGTTTGAACAAAAGTGTTTTCACGAGGCCAAACATGAAACTGCATTTCTTTCAATCAAAGCCTATTCTATGGACGGATTTATGTTCAGCAAGTCTTCAGCGACATGTTCTTTGAAAATGTTTACACAATAATGCACCATATGTCATTTGAATAGGGTTGTTGTTTACTTGTATCGTTCAACGCATGCGTGTTTTGTGTTCCGCAGTGCGCGGCGCCTACGAGACTTGCGGCTTTCCCGTTATACAAACGCTGGTGACTTAGTTCCAATGTAGGTGCCAATGTACCAACAATAGGGTGATTGATTATGAATAAATCAACAGTCTAAACGAAGACAATATTTCAAAATTTTTTTTTTTAATTTAATTTTATATATATAAATCCTTACGCCTTCCTACAAGGGTCCCCGAAGGGGTTTCCGCCAGAGATATGTTTTAGGTACCGACGTGACTGATGGCGAGTCCATCGCCGTAACTTCAGCACGACTATACATACGCCTTTGAATTGCTTCTCACACGTACGCAGGTTTACTCTCGATGTTTTCCTTCACCGTAAAGCTCGTGGTGTGACTAATCACTGTACTTAAGTTCAGAAAACACTCATTGGTACAGTCGGGATTCGAACTTGCGACCTTTGCGTCGCAGGCAACTGCTCGAACCACTCGGCCACCACGGCTTCGTGGTGTGACTAATCACTGTACTTAAGTTCAGAAAAAACTCATTGGTACAGGCGGGATTCGAAATTTTACTTAATACTAATTAAGTAAAATTTTTTTTAATTTTCTAAACCTGGATTTACAGATTTAATCTGTAAATCCAGCTTATGAACTATCTCTGTGCCAGATTTTACCCAATTCCGTTCAATTCAATTCTGCCGTTTTGGTGTGATAGAGTAACAAGCATCCTCACAACCTACCAGTTTTAGCAAAGCGTAGCCTTTTTTTTTATAATTTGATTTTTTGTCAATATACGCCATCGACGGGGAACTCATCCCCAAACCTTGGAAACACAAAACTCACACTGCGCGGTTTCAAAGGAGTTTTCATCCCCGAATGCGCAGGCTGTGGAATAAGCTCCCCATTGAGGTTTTCCCTGGAGAATACAGCATGGAGTTCTTCAAGAAGGGTGTGAAGAGATGCCTGCAGGGTCGGCAACGCGCCAGTGAGACCCCTGGTGCTGCAAGCGTCCATAGGCGGCCGTAACCACTTACCATCAGGCGGGCCGCATGATGGTAAGCGGAGAGAATACAGCGCCGGATGTAGGGACATCTCTCTGCCTACCCCGTTAGGGACTCGCCGTGATGATATGTATGTATGTATTTCGTCAACCTTCCTCCACTCATCATTTTTACCAAACCAATATAACATGCAATTTTTCATTGCGATAGCTGCTTAGCGAATTCGATAAAGGATCGAATCTACAGACGTAAGCCTTAAAATACCCAAAGCAATAATTACAAATCCAAACTTACGAGCAAACACAGACAAGTTTAAACTTTATGACAACACTTATGAAGTTATATATTGGGTAGCACTTTGTGCCATGGAGTGCAAGGCACGCTTCGATTGTTGTTATATTAAATGGCTTTAATGATAGTGGCACGATCGACCGTACCGCAGGGTGACATTGGTTTTAGTGTTAGATTTGACTAACTAATGCATCTCGCCTTCCATGGGGAATCCATCCCTAAACCTTACCACCAAATAGGTTTAAAAGGAGTTTTCGCGAACGCTCAGGCTGTGGAATGAGCTCCCCGTTGAGGTTTGCCTAAAGAATACAGTTTGATGTTTTGAAGGAGGGTGCGAAAAAAGTCCTACAAAGGTCGCAACGCAGCCTTCCTCTCGATGTTTTCCTTCGTGGTGTGATTTATACTGTAGTAAAGTTCAGAAAAACTTTTTCCGTCTGGGCAAAAACGTGATTCGAACTTGCAATCTTTACGTTGCCGGCTACTTGGCCGGCATGGTTCTATATAAAAACCAATAATAACTTCATTAGTACAAAATATTTCTTATATAGACGTATGTATAGTCTAGTATAGTCTAAAGTGGGTCTGTGGGTACTACCGGTACACCTCTGCCTACCCCATAGGGAAACTTTGGCTAGGCGTGAAGATATATATATTAATAGTGTTATTAGAAGTTAATCCACAAGAAGCCGCTATCACCGGAAGCGTTGGATTGACAGCGGATATTAAGTTATCTTGTACCGGATGCCATCATCGCCTGTGCGATTAGCAAGTAATGCCGACATTCGATATACCCAATAGACAGTTTATAAGTAAGGTAACGATGGACTTGCCATCTGTCACGTTGACGCCTAACTGCTTACCATCAGGCGGGCCGCAAGCTTGTTTGCCACCCAAGAGGTATAATAAAAATTTGCTAAAAGTGGGTGAACTACACACCTCTGCCAACCCCTTCGGGGACCCTTTTGGGTTTGGATTAGTTATCATAGGTTTTTGCCGTGCCACCGTCATGTACCGTAGCATGACCCCAATGGCCCATTGCGCGCTCCCTCGCCTCACTCAACGTGATTTGTTTGCGGACTGGTCGACCATTATGTCTACATATTTGTTTTTTTTGTATGTATGACTGTCATACATTTATTCTATTTAACATTATATACCTTTAATTTTGTTGATTGGTGTAATCCGTTTTAATTAAAGTAAAAAAGACGTGGTGGCCGAGTGGTTCGAGCAGTTGCCTGCGACGCAAAGGTCGCAAGTTCGAATCCCGACTGTACCAATGAGTTTTTCTGAACTTAAGTACAGTGATTAGTCACACCACGAGCTTTACGGTGAAGGAAAACATCGAGAGGAAACCTGCATACGTCTGAGGAGAAATTCAAAGGCGTATGTATAGTCGTGCTTGAGTAACGGCGATGGACTCGCCATCTGTCACGTTGGCACCTAATATACCTGTGGCGGAAAGTGGGTGTGTGGGTATTACCTATACACCTCTGCCTACCCCTTCGGGGACCCTTGTGGGAAGGCGTGAGGATATATATTTATAAAAAAGACGTGCTAATTATTAAAGATGTCGGAAGAAGTTAGTACTCTGGGAGCTTTCATGGAAAACGCTACCTTAAATGATTTGAGATGTACCAAAATAATGTATGTACCGGAGCGAAGCCAGGCCGGGTCGCTAGTTTTACTACACACAAGGGAGGAGAACATAACAAGTTTCCCGTTCGAATTTGGAGCTGCCCGACTGGGGCAGGACCTCCACTTAACCGATTCCCATCAGATGAGACGTATGGTTTCCACTCTTGTTCTTTCAGAGATGATGTTGGAAGACATTTTGATTTAAATGGTATCTAGAACACCTAAGATAAACAAGAATCGAGGTAGTTAAAGCGTTGTATGAAAGGTTCAATATTTTTGTACTGACTATACCTGAAGCTTTAGCCAGTATGTGCAAGAAGAGGCAGAGGAAGACCACGTTCCAACTACCTAGATCAAATCGATCGGACGCTCAAGGACGGGAACGGCAAGAGTACTCGAAACCGACGAGCAGTGTGTCCTAAATATTCGATCTACGTAGTTGGAACGTGGTTTATAGCTTAATAGCTTTCGCTTATAGCTGAATAATATTCCAATAAGTTATTCCCAAGGTAGCAAAGTCAACACAGCAACATCCAATCTACCAGACAGCCTGTCTCTGTCAAGTGCCAAATCACCTTTGATACGAAATGTCTCGAACTTAATCCAAGTTTAACGGGACATTTAGAAACTCTCAAAGGTTTTATTGAGATGACTCCAGGAAGGCAATTTGCTGAAATAGCAGTTAGGTTTGGCAGAATGTGTTTCAGGTTTTCAAAGGCGTATTTGCGCCGAAATAATCTTCAAACCGCGTTGCTTTCCGCTTTTATAAAAGTTAAAGGTAGATACGATTTTAAATACCTCACATTTTACATTAAGGCCGTGGTGGCCGAGTGTTTCAAGTAGTCGCCCAAAAAATAATGTTCGAATCCTGACTGTACCAATGAGTGTTTCTGAACATCAGTATAGTGATAAAGTATGTACTATTTCTGTAAATGTATGTGCTATTTTAATATTCAAAATGTATTTGTATAAGATATACCGATTCTGGATTTTAGGTGAGATTTTTTATACCACTAATGGCAAATGGCCTGTCCGATGGTAAGCGATTACCGCCACCTATGGATGTAGTTTATCTACTGGAAAAACCTTCTCCGAAAAATACTCGTAAGCGAACTAGAATCAAGCTTATTCAAGCATCAAGCTAGCTATGTTGTTAAAACAACTTTCTTTCTCAAAATTACTAATTCGATCACGTACAGAATTATTCGCGCTGGTCCGTCGATTTTTCTAGGCATATCTCTGTCTTACTATAGGTATTCGAGTAGGACGCAAACTTATCGAGTAATCGTGTTGATTGGATCAGCAGTCAAGTTGAGAGAAATAGAAAAGTTCTTGGAACTTCACGTGAATAGCGCTTTGTCACGGGAGTTTATCATACGTCTCGGGTTTTATTGACAAAACGTGATATTATTGCTTTCCAGTCATCTAGTTTTTGGATAGACGTGATGTCTAGAAATCTCTGCTAGCTATATAGCTATACTAGGACGGACATCTGGTCTAGTGGTTAGAACTCCTGACTGCCAAATTTGAGGTCGCTAGCTTGATTCCCACTGAGGGTAGATATTTGTGTGGTGAAAACGAATATTTAGTTCCTTAGTCTTGGATGTCCTATGTATTTATGTATACATCTTTCTATATAAGTAAATATATTTTTGTCTAGTTACCATAACACAAGCTTAGCTTAATTTGGGACTAGGTAATTTCGTGGGAATCGTCCCCAGGTATTTATTTATACTAAATGTTCATTAAGGAAGGCTTATATATCTTAACGCCTTGCCACTTGGGTCTCCGAAAGGGTAGGCAGAGCTAGTGTAGGTAGTGCCCACACACCCACTTTTCGCCAAAGATTTATTTAGGTGCCAACGTGACAGATGGCGAGTCCACCGCGATGTATACAAATGCTTATTTTTTAATTTCTTCTCAAACGTATGCAGGTTTCCTCTCGATGTCTTTCACCGTAAAGCTAACTGTGTAAAAATCAATGTACTTAAGTTCGGAAAAACTCATTGGTACAGTCAGGATTCGAACTTGCAATCTTTGTGTTGCAAGCAAGTAGTCGAACCATTACACCATTTAATGTTTTCGTGAACATACGAGTAGCATTGCATTCAGTTGCAATCGCGCCGAGACCACATCAATCATGTGCAAAATTGCATTCGATTTCGCATTTGGCACACTATTCGTTGTTTGCGGACATCAATATCAGCAACATATCGTCATATATCCTGTTGGATCGGTAGTACCTACAACAAATGTCTTTTATCTGTCAATAGAGGTCCCCGATAGGGGGAGGATAAGGAGTAACACGGCCCCGTCTTTCCTGAAATATATCTACGTAGGTAGGTAAGCTCGTCGTGTGATTCATCACTGTACTTATGTACGGGTTTCGAACTTGCAATCTTTGTGTAGCAAGTAAACACTCGGCCACCAAGGCCACCAACTATGTCGGTTTTTTAATACTTCAAAAGCGGCAAACAAGCATACCGCCTGCCTGATGGTAAGCAGTTACCGCCCCATGGATCCTAACCTGCTGGATTTCACATACTTAGAAAACTCTATGTTGAACTCTCGGGGAAAACCTTGTACCACTTCCACAGCCTGAGCGCTCGCGGAAGGAAACTCCTTTGAGACGGCGCAGCAAGACCTATGTAGTCCAAGGAATGGGAATGAATTCCCCATCAATTGCGACAGGTGCGGTGGTAGTAGGTAGCGTGATGGTAAGATGTATACCAACCAACCATTAGGTGTAATAATAATATATATAATATATCCTCACGCCTTCCCGCAAGGGTCCCCGAAGGGGTAGGCAGAGGTGTATAGGTAATACCCACACACCCACTTTCCGCCAGAGGTATATTAGGTGCCAACGTGACAGATGGCGAGTCCATCGCCGTTACTCCAGCACAACTATACAAACGCCTTTGAATTTCTTCTCAGACGTATGCAGGTTTCCTCTCGATGTTTTCCTTCACCGTAAAGCTGGTGGTGTGACTAATCACTGTACTTAAGTTCAGAAAAAACTCATTGGTACAGTCGGGATTCGAACTTGCGACCTTTGCGTCGCAGGCAACTGCTCGAACCACTCGGCCACCACGGCTTTAGGTGTAAACATTAAAAATGCAAGCCATAACAGAGATGTCACTTCGTTACCTCACTACTATACCTTGGAATGACTATACTCGGCGTACTATAAAGAAGTATGTAAGAATCGTAGCAAGTGGAAAGGAGTGGTCTCTGCATACCCCTACGGGTAAGAGGCGTGATTATATGTTTGTATGTATGTACTATAAACTCCAGTTTAACTTCTAAGCTTAAAACGTTTCTTTAAAATGCAAACCTGTGTGAAAACGATCGCGGTAAGTACAAAAAAGTTGTTTTCGTATGAAATATGAATAGTAGGCGTTATCCAAGAACGCAGGTTAGTATTTAATTGTCTCGAATTTTGTCAAAACGAGTTCAATAAAAATTATGTAGTAAAAAAATTGCATGATTTACATGGCTTACGAAAAAATATAAAAAATACGGAGTGTAGCTTCACCTCGCACCGCATATAATGCACCATTTCTTTTAAATCTCCGCAGAATTGTGACCTAATAGCCTCTTCGCCCTTAATGTGAGGCCAATGTGGCCTGGATTCACGGCAGTGACTCCTGCTAGTTGGAACAAAGCCAGTGAACGACGCGTATAATGCACGCTAGCTGGAAACATACGGGACTACATTGCGAGCGCGATCTGTGCGGCTAACTTATCTGTGTATACATTAGGCATTAAACACACATATATATATATATATATATACTACATACATATACGTACACACACGCCAAAATTTGATATTCTCGAGGAGACGAATGTAGACTTCTGAATGTTGATGAAGGGAATATCACACCTCGCTAAGTATTGAGACAAAATCACTCTAGTCAATGGCATAGCGACACTAGCAGCGCTCTTTTCACTATAACTCATAAAGTAGAATTTGTCTCACACCTTACTCATAGGTTTGCTCATCATCCAGCCGATTTCTTACTATACCAGCCGATTTACTTACCACGATATGTCGTATGTAATGAGATATAATTGTTTAATTTATATAGCTACGTTTATACTCTAAGACAATGTTTATTTCATCATAGTTTAATGCAATGATAAATAACAATAGGTTTTAAAGAGATGTACATAATTTAAGAATACTAATCATGTAACTTTGTAGTTCAGCAATTCTACAAGCGGTTACATTTAAAATGTCTCGCAGCGGTTGTGCTCAAAATGATCTCCCGTATATTTTAACTTTCAGGCTGCACATAACGTGACAATTATAAAAGTATGTAACACAGTCGTGTTTATCGCAGGTCATGCTATTAAATTGACATTAAAATAACAATCAATTGCAAAATAACTGGAACACGTTTTAATCACTCATTTATTGTAGTACTTAGTTACGGCGTGGCTAGCATATTCAAAACCTAAATTTGGATAGTAGGTTCAAATCTCATTTGTATTCACCAATGAGTAGAGTATTTATAAACGGAAGAACGATGAGTTATATCTATGTTCTAATCCTGACTGTACCAATGAGTCTTTCTGAACTTAAGTACGGTGATAAGTCACACCACGAGCTTTATGGTGGAGGAAACCATCCAGAGGAAACCTCTTTAAGTTTGAAAGGAAATTCAAAGGCGTTTGTATAGTCGCGCTTGAATATGATACTACCCACACACCTCTGCCAACCCCTCCGGTCCCTTGTGGGAAGGTGTGAAGTTTTAAAATTATTAATTCCATTTTGCACCGTTCATTGCAACTAGCAATAAAAGCTTAACTCGTTAAAGGTCTTTCTAATGGGTACTTAATTTTATGAATATAATTATGTTTAAGTAGTTAACTACAAACTAAACTAAATATTAGTTAATTTCTTAGCCACGTTAACTGTCCAAATACAAAATATGTTTGGTTAATCCAATAATTTTGTCGTGCCGGTAACGACGGCAGGTCACGGCTGTTTATTGACCCCTAACTTATAACTGTCAAACTCGTAATCTCGTGGTTACCTTGAACGTTATGGGCTCAGCACCTGATAGCGTCGCCAACGATAAGGTTGACCTCTTTCAATCCCTACATAATGATAACGAAACATAATTGATAACCAGATGACTTCTTTAACAACCGTTGTTCGTGGGGGGTAAAATAACAAAGTTCTTACTTCTGAAAGTTGCAGGACCTATATAAACCCAGGGTCGATACTAAACTAAGGAGTAGCTTTACTATTTAAATTATTATAAAAACCTCAATCTATGTATACATATAATAAAAATGTAACGGTTCGCTGTCTATACGTGGAAGATATATGAGAAAATATATGAGAGCCGTGGTGGCCGAGTGGTTCGAGCAGTTGCCTGCGACGCAAAGGTCGCAAGTTCGAATCCCGACTGTACCAATGAGTTTTTCTAAACTTAAGTACAGTGATTAGTCACACCACGAGCTTTACGGTGAAGGAAAACATCGTGAGGAAACCTGCATACGTCTGAGAAGAAATTCAAAGGCGTATGTATAGTCGTGCTTGAGTAACGGCGATGGACTCGCCATCTGTCACGTTGGCACCTAATATACCTCTGGCGGAAAGTGGGTGTGTGGGTATATTACCCATACACCTCTGCCTACCCCTTCGGGGACCCTTGTGGGAAGGCGTGAGGATATTTATTCATTTATTTATATATTATTGGGACCTTTATCAACGCAAACAGCACACAAAACACTGATTTTGACTGACACTGATTGAGTTTTTGTCTGTTTCTCTGTGCGTTTGTGCACGCTAATCTCAGAAACGGCTTATCCGATTTAGATGTGGTTTTCACTAATATAATGTGGTAAGCTTTACTTAACATATATCCAACATAAATCAAAATGTATATCCAAAAAATCCTGCCCAAAGCAATGAGGTTTTATCTATAGAGAAGTTGACTCAAGCCAATTAGCTTGTGTTGAGTTAGCCAAGACGAGCGTGGTAAACATCAATGGCCCAAAGTCACTATTCCACGCGGACACAGCTAGTTCATCAATAAAATTCGCAGAATAGCGCCATCTAGTGGGAGATGGACTAAAATGGATAGCAATACATCATTCCACTATAACTAGCTGTAGCCCGCGTATCCACCCGCGTAAAATAGAATTACATTAGTACATTTTCTTCTGGATTTGCTTACTAAATCATACTCTTTTGCTTTGCATTGCTTACTAAATAGTTCTCTTTACCAAATGTAACACAACGGGATCTGAATTTAAATCTTGACGGCAACAAACTTGATGCTATAGCGGAAACTGTATTCCTAGGAATTACCATCGACTCAAAATTGCAGCGGGGCTCGCACATTAGAACACTTTCCGGTCGGTTAAGCTCAGCTGCATATGCAGTACGGAAAATAAAGCATTTAACTGATGTAGCCAGAGCTAGGCTAGTATACTATGCTTATTTCCACAGTATTATGTCCTATGGCATTCTGCTGTGGGGATCAGCGGCGGACGTTGACTCAATTTTAATTCTGCAAAAGAGGGCGGTCCGCGCGATCTATGACATGGGTCCTCGCGAGTCTCTCAGAGAGAAATTTAAAGAGATCGACATACTAACTTTGCCTTCACTCTATATCTTTGAATGTATTTTATATGTCCGCAAAAATCGAGAGATTTACATGAACATGAAATTGTAATCCCGAAATACAGATTAACAAAAACGAGCGAGTCATTTATTATAAATAGTATACGCTTTTACAACAAGCTGCCAAAGTCAGTTTTAAACTGACCGATGTAAAGTTCAAAAAAATTATCAAACGTGTTCTGATTAAAAAAGCATATTATAAAATCAAGGACTACGTTGAAGATAAAGAAGTTTGGCTCTAGTTCCTTCTGCGCATGCGGCTTCCTTGGTAGCTCATAAACGGCACAAATTTGTGGATGTCTCTAACTATTCTGAATCTTTTTCTTTTCTCAATTCGGGTTTTTTTTACAACAATAATTTAACTTTTTTTTATTTTAATTTATTCCATATCTTGACCAGAATTAGTTACAGTACTGATGACAATATTTGTGTCACTTGTTTAATTTGTCTAATTTGTGAATGTGAGAATATTGTAGGCTTTGTAGATTATTAGATCTTGCTAACATTGTTATAATTATCTTGTTTTATGTATGCTTTGTATAGTAAGCAACGACCCATTGTCGGGCCTACGTTGTTCCCCCATACTTGGGTACTATTGCTGTAACGAAAAAAAATATTGTATATGCCTAATGATTTGAAAAGAGTAACCATGGAGTTTCTTGCCGGTTCTTCTCCATGGAAGCGACCAACCCGAACCGTGCTTCTTTTTCGACGTTTTGTAAGTGCCCACCTGGGCCTATGTGAAATAAAAAGATTTTGATTTTGATTTTGATACCTATGTGTTAATCCAGATAGTAAATCTATCTCTGTGCAAAATTTCATTTAATTTTGTTCGTATTTTTTGCGCAAACGAATCAGAAAAGGTATTAAAATTGCAATTTTTTAATTAAACCAATACAAGAACAATGCTTGTTCAGAGTAATCCGATCTCCATTCCACAAGAGTTAGGCAGAGGTCAAGACACCATTTTTCAAGCCCTATACTTAAGTCTTTGTTCCCAACGTATGCAGGTTTTTCTCGATGTTTTCCTTCACCGTAATGCCCGTGTTATGACTAATCACTGTACTTAAATTCCAAAAAACTCATTAGTACATGGATTCGAAATTGCAACTTCGTGTTGCAGGCGATAATTCGAAATGCTCAGTACGGTTGCCTTTTAAAAAAGAGTAATAATATATTTACAGGTACAAAAGATTTTAAAAGTCATTCGGTTGAGTAGACATTTACATTACTCTATAGTTTATGGTTCATAGTAAAGCAGTATTTAATGAAACATAAGTTGCTTCACGACTATAATTACTCAAGTTAAATTGCAAAAGTCGCGTGACTAGGATTTACATGGATGTTAACGATTTTTTAGAACTAAAAATTATTTGCAGCACAAATATTAAATCTTGCAAATATTGTAAGCAAAGGTTTGCGAGAATTATCGTCCCTTTGTTGCTAAAGCCACTGAACGAAATTGGATGGATAATTTTTACCCATAAAGGCCACCGAAGGGTTAGGTAGAGGTGCGTAGGAGGTAGTACCTGCCAGAGATATATTTCAGGTGACAGATCCATAGTCCATCGCCGTTACTCAAGCACGACTATACATAAGTCTCTATTTTTACAATTTTTATCACTATTTATTTTATTTTTTTTTATTTTTTTATTTATTCATCTTTCACAAAGGTATGTACATAGGATCAGCTATACAGTTAACTTAGTGAATAGCGCCTTTGTGAGAGACTGGTGCCTGTACTAGGTTGATCCTGTATTACAGGTTACCAGGCTCTCGCCCCACTGGAACATTACTGTATTTCTTACAATAGTAACTATTTCGTATTCAATTAATACCATTTTACAAATATAAGCTAAAGCTAGGGGTTAGTGTGTATGTGTGTGTGTGCGTGTGTGCAAGTGTGTGTGTGTTTTGTGCAGGTTGGGGTGTATGTGAAGAGGAGTGCTAGGGAGTTACGTATTAAATGGTTAGGAAATTGGTAGAATTAAGTTTTCTGTTTCGGCGTAGGATAAGTTAAGTAGCCATGTTCTTACCAACTTTACATAACGAACTTTGGGAAGTGAGTAGATACCAAGTACTGCATTGATTTTATTGTAAATGTATGGACCAAGAAAGCATAGAAATCTTTGCGCGAACTGAGTTTTATAAATTACAGAAGGACAGACTAAAGATTTAAGCCGTTTTGACTCATTAATCATGGGATCGTACTTAAGTAAAGAATGGCTTTTTACTATAATTTTTAAAATAAAAAGTTGACGAACTGTTAATAATTTACATTTTTGGTACAGGTCAATGGTTGGATAAAGAAAAGGTAAAAAGTAGCAAACTTTGAGGACTGCACGCTGTGCACGTTCAAGATGTATGAGGCTAGTTTTGGGGGCACCCCCCCATGATGTAATGCAATAGGTCAGCAAGGATTCGCAAAGAGCATAATAAGTGAGTTTTAGGATTCTATCATCGGAGATATGTCGCAATTTTTTGAAAATGTAAATTAATTTACGGATCCTGGATGTAAGTTGATTGATATGGGGTTGAAAGTTAAGGTTTTTATCTATTATAACCCCCAGATATTTTATACTATCCTCACACTTCAGTTCTGGACAGGGACGTTCGCACTCCGAAGGGTTAAAGCATGAATGGGCTATGATATTAAGAAATAATTCACGGGGGCGGTTTCTATTTTTTAGAGAGAATGCAACATATTTTGTTTTCCCAACGTTAAGGGTTAAAAGATTTTCGTTCAACCATCTTATAACTACATTAAAACCAGCCTGTGCAAGCCGATATACCTCATCCCAAGAGTTGCCAGAAAAAACAAGTGCTGTATCATCGGCAAATGTGATGATCTTTCCATTTAAGAGTTGTTGTTGACAGAGATTGTTAATAAAGGCTAAAAATAGGGTTGGGCCGAGAATGCTACCCTGTGGAACACCATAGGATATAATAAGATCTTCACTACGCACCCCATCAATTTGAACGCATTGCTTTCGGTCATTCAGGTAACTAGCGAAAAATTGTAGCTGTGAGCCACGAATACCAAGGTGTTGCAGTTTGTCCAACAATAGTGGAACAGAGACTGTGTCAAATGCTTTTGCTAAATCTAGGAATATGGCGATAACTTTTTTATTTTTGTCCATATCAGTTACTACTTTATGTGTGAGTTCGTGAACCGCGTCGCTTGTTGATTTGTTCTTGCGAAATCCGAATTGAGAACTAGATAACAGATTATTCGATTCAAGGTAGTCGACTAGTCTATTGTTGACTAGTTTTTCTAATATTTTAGAAGACACTGGAAGAATTGTCTCTGAATTTCTTCTCAAGCATACGAGGTTACCTCTTGACGTTTTCCTTTACCGTAAAGCTCGTGGTGTCACTAATTTCTATACTTAAGTTCTGAAAAAATTGGTAAAGACAGGATTCAAACTTGCAATATTTGCGTTGCAGGCGACTGCTAGATCCAATCGGCTACCACGGCTCAAATATACGGATTAGCATACATTTATAGGATATCTTTAGAAAACTACCAATTAAATAAAATTTTGCAGAGTGAAACAGCAAGTTCGTTCATAGGAATTTCACCATTGGGTTAATCGAAATAATTAAGGCTCTTTAATACAATATTTAAGCCATTAGATTTGAAAGCACCGACACTTACACAAACCGACATTTAAACGTTAGTAACTAATAGAGTTGTGTAAAGTTGAGCATATTCTACGCCAATACATGCATTATCACACCGAATGCCTAAAAGATGGGCAGAGAGCAGAGTACCAATTCTCTCTATACTACCTCTGTCCGAAAGCAGTGGTGGCCGAGTGGCTCGAGGTGCCTCCGACGCAAAGATCTCAAGTTCGAATCCCGACAGTACCAATGAGCTTTTCTGAACGGTGAAGGAAAACATCTAGAGGAAACCTACATACGTCAGAGAAGCAATTCAAAGGCGTATGTATAGTCGTGCTTGAGTATCGGCAACGGACTCGCCATCTGTCACGTTGGAACCTTAGGCCTGTGGATATTATTAAAATTTTATATTATTTAAAATTAAAATTCTTTCGACATTTATCAGCCTCTTACTCGCTCGCTAGTGTCGAGTACTCTTCACGTTCCCATCCTTAAGTATTCGATCGATTTTATCTAGTTAGTTGGAACATCGTCTTCAAACATTCATTTTTCATACAGATGTAGACACGTATAATTTTATTTTGGCAGGTCAAGCTCGTTCCTCATTTGGCTACATACAAAATTCTCTTTGGCAATGTTATGGTTTTATTACTTTTCGCCTGCCAGTATACCTTGAAGCGAAAAAATGGTTATTGCATACTAGGTTCTGCCAAGTGACAGTTTTT
Organism: Drepana falcataria; assembly: GCA_945859725.1. NCBI lineage: Eukaryota > Metazoa > Arthropoda > Insecta > Lepidoptera > Drepanidae > Drepana > Drepana falcataria. The sequence goes on from OX243929.1 coordinate 10,948,225, forward strand.
TCTATAGCACTAGGATGGCAGGTTACCGCCGCCTATGGATTGCAACACTAGGATCATCACTTGCGCGTTGTCCACCCTGCAGGAATCTTTTCACACCCTTCTTGAAGAACTCCATGCTGTACTCTCCAGGGTAAACCTCAATGGGGAGTTAATTCCACAGCCTAAGCGTTCGCGTAATGAAACTCCTTTGAAACTGCGCAAGCGAGAGCTTTGCGGTTCCAAGGTATGGGGATGAATTCCCCGTCGATGGCGAGAGGTGCGGTGGTAGACGGTAGTAGTTTAGTAGGTAGTAGTTTGCACGGGATGGCTAATGATACAACTTTGATGACGTTTAGTATACCTTGAAGTATCAGGATCATACAGGATCTCCGAAGGCATAAGTACAGTACTATAACAGATCAACAACCTGACGCTACCTTGAGGCACTATTTACGTCTTTTAAGCCCCTCTTATATCATAGACCCTGTGGGCAGATATTATACCCCAGTCTACATGGCCTATGTATAAGACAAAAGTGGAAAATCGATACACAATATAGCTCGTGGTGGGATTAATCACTCTAGATCCTTAAGTTCCGAGAAAACTCATTCGTATAGATGGGATTTGAACTACATGACCACTTTTTTTTAAATTATTGGTTTTATATACAAATCATATTAGCATTGTATATGATTATATATGACTCGTGTTGACCCTTTCATGCATTTTGAATCACTTAGTTGTTGCTTGAATTAACTTGCTTATTGATAGTTTTAGGCTGCCTAAGTACTAGTGATTTCACACGCGCGTCTCCGACCTGAAAAATCACGTCGCAAACTTCTGGAAGAACCTCTTGCTCTAGGGAAAGCCTTAGCGTTTATTTCAGAACCTGAACGTCGGTTGGCTGAATCCTTTCTGAAAACACATGGTACGAGATGCTTGGTTCCAATAAGACGGTGAAAGCACCCTAACACCATGTCAAATTGCTAACCAAGTAAAAATAAACACTATTAACATTATCATAGCTGCCATAATCGATCAAACACCAAAACTATTAAAATAAAAAGGTACATGCGACTCACCGTGTCATTTCGAAGCACAAAGAGCGTTGACTGAACTACCCGGGCTTGCGCCAAGCGGAATTGAACCTTATGCCCCTTTGCCACATGTGTTAGAATCCCACCAGTCACTTGTGGTAAACACTCAGTCACTTGTCATTGTAGTTAGCTGGAGGAATTTGGATCGGATTGGCGGGCGCGGCCGAATGGAGGCGACCGCGGACTGGCAACTATGGGGCAAGGGAGGAATAGGGATGCTACCGATGCTGCGGTATTACGATAATTCGACTTATCGATACGAGAAGGGTGTATAAGGTTCCTGCAGGGGCGCCAGCGCTAGCGAACAATTCCCTTGGTGTTGCAAAGGTATATAGCAGGTTTGTTTTTCATATGAAACGATTACATGTAAGACACAACTGTAATCGTTTCATTAGGGGTAGGCAGATGTATATATAGGTAGTACCCACACACCCACTTACCGCCAGATATATATATCAGGTGCTAACGTGACAGATGGCGAGTCTATCGCCGCTACTCAAGCATGATAATGCGTACGCCTTTAGAGAGAGGAAAAACCAGAAGAAAGAAACCAAAAGAAAAAACTAACTCACCCGTTTCCTTTTTTTAATATTGGTTCCCTTTATGATAGGGTTAGAAAAAATTACATATAAGCCCTCTGCCAGAGGAGCAATTCATTGCCATGCATGGCTATCATTTAAATAATCTGGGATTGTATAATAAGCTTCTTGAATTTGTTTACGTTTAAGCTTTAAACTCTAGATTAATAACTAGTATTTCGGGAAATTACGCGAATTTCTTGTTGAATTGTTTCTTTGTGAAATAAATAAATTATATTCTTAGACCATGTACCATGGACCGTGGCTGTAGGTGGTAGATAATTATTGAATAGTCTCGCTTGTCAATTTTGGTAAAATTAAAGTCTGATTTATCGACATAATAAATAACACGTATCGCCCCTCCCTATAAACGTAGTGTACATGCGCAGTATAAGCAGACCATCCAGACCCCAAATAGACTCCCTTTTCGTGGTAAATATTACATATCACCTAACTGCGCCCTGCGTATTCTACGCGCGAGCCGTATCTACTACCCTCTGAACTCGTTTTTTACTTTTTAAACATTTATATGGCTGTAAAACGTGCTATCTAGGGAATGAGAAATATACATTTTTTAGCTTATGTTAATATATATAAAATTTTCATTGTAATGTAATTATGTTTCACTAAATATTATAAACGGGAAACTTTTAAAGTATGTGCGTTTGTTACTCAATCTGAAGCAGGCTTTTTAATCCAAGGCACAGTCTCGCTACCTTAAATTATTTCTTTTACCAGCGAGTAACATCACGGGGATCGGATAGTTTCTTGAACTTAACTTTCTTGAAACTAAACACGTTTTGCAGATCTTATTCCTAAGGTTTCTAATCCCTACCAAGTAGCTATATTTCTTTATAAAATGTACTATAGAGAACCATTCAGGTCAGTCCCGTGATGGAAAGCTCAGCGGTGAGTGCGAGCCTAAAATACAAATTCGTTCGATGGCGAATCTCAGTTAGATTTGAATACACTAAAATTAATTTATTACCATATACATAAAACACACACACACACACACACACACACATATCATCACGCCGAGTCCCTAACTGGGAAGGCAGGGAGTATTAGAGCGCCAGTTATCTCTAGACTTACATACCTCTTTCACATTGCAAGCGTCCAAGCTTACCGTCAGGCATTAAGTACAAAAATTACAGGTATTAAAAAACAAGAGCCGTGGTGGCCGAGTGGTTCGAGCAGTTGTCTGTGACGCAAAGGTCGCAAGTTCGAATCCCGACTGTACCAATGAGTTTTTCTGAACTTAAGTACAGTGATTAGTCACACCACGAGCTTTATGGTGAAGGAAAACATCGAGAGGAAACCTGCATACCACTGAGAAGAAATTCAAAGGCGTATGTATAGTCGTGCTTGAGTAACGGCGATGGACTCGCCATCTGTCACGTTGGCACCTAATATACCTCTGGCGGAAAGTGGGTGTGTGGGTATTACCTATACACCTCTGCCTACCCCTTCGGGGACCCTTGTGGGAAGGCGTTAGGATATTATATTATTATTATTAAAAAACAAATGTGCATTTTTGGTTTTTAATACACTCGTTATAAAATAGTATATTTTTATAATTACTATAAATATAATTAAGTTAAGATCTTTGATCTTTTCGTATTTACTGCAAGTAAATAATGAATGACCAAACGCCGGTTCGAGTTCCTCTAAAAATCTCAAGTCAAGTTAAATATTTATTGTTACGTTTTGGCTCCTTATCAAGGCAACTTGCGACATTACAAAATACACCTTAAATCCTTCCTTAAAGGATTGAATTTCTTTGTTATGTGCCTTAAGCGTTTATTGAGATGCCTTGGGAATAGGGTAAAGGATCGCGTGATAAAATACCAAACTATATTTAACTTTCGATGATACTAAAGAAGAGGCAGAGGAAGACCACGTTACAACTACCTGGATCAAATCGACCGGACGCTCAAGGACGGGAACGTCAAGAGTACTCGAAACCGACGAGCATGTATAAAGAGACTGATGAACGTGGACGAAGCGAAAGAGGTATGTAAGTCTAGAGAGAACTGGCGCGCTATACTCTCTGCCTACGCCGTTAGGGACTCGTGAGGATATGATGATGATACTAAAAGACGATTCTTTTTACCTAAGATCTGATCTACTTATAACACTGCGGATTTTTCTGCGTGTTCACTTGTATCAAGGAATGGTTTTGATCCGCGATATGACCAGAAATGTCTGCATCCAATGGTGTTTCACTCACGCGAAGCTGCTGAGGCTAGATATACATATGTACTGGAGGACATATTATTCCAAATAGTTCTCCTAACTATTCGAAGCGCCCGCAGTATGTACGCCGGCGACATACTTGGGTCGGGTTCCTATTTGGAATATTTTCTCATTTTCAACAAGCATCGCATAGTTCTACGAGACGTGATCAAAGTGTTAAGCGAATTCTTTTTTTTTTAACTTATATCGCACGTGTAAGTCTATAGTTGAATATTTTACATTGCTTGTTTCAAAAGTCGATGTGTATAACAGCGTACATATGTTTTTACTGGCCTTTGCCCGCAGCTTGTTTTTTTTTTTATTTTTTTTATATACCTACTACAAGAGTGGCAAACAAGCATACCGCCCACCTGATGGGAAACGGTTACCGTAGCCTATTTACGCTCAAGATACCGAAGTATCACTTGCGCGTTGCCACTCTGTGTTCGGAGAGTTATAGTGTGTTGGCAGCATAATGGTTTTAATCCCTCTGCTTCCAACACAATGTAAAAATCCTCCCCCCTCCTCAAGGAGCTCATTACTGGAAACCTTATTCACCGCGTAGGAACACAACACAAAAAATGTGTTATTTGGCTAGGGACTACTTCTGTAAGGTGGAGGTCCTGCCCCAGTCGGGCAGCTCCGAATTCGAACGGGAAACCCGTTATGCCCTACCTCTCTTACACTACAGGGCCCTTTGCGTTTGTGTGCTCCACGCAGCGTGTTGCAGTCCCTAACGAGGTAGGCAGTGAGGATAGAGCGTCAGTTCCCAATAAGTCTAGACATAAGTGACCTCAAGTTTCGCAGTCACGCGCTCTAACCGTCTAGCCGTCTTCTTTTTACACGCTTTATATTAGCTTCACCTGTATGTATGTATGTATGTATGTATGTAACCGACTTCTTTGAGCTCGATTTTGACCCACTTTAAACGGCCAGATTTCGTTCAAACTTTGTAGACTTATCGAGGACCGATGACAATACACTAATAACTAAAAAGTAGAAAATAAATAATAGTTAAAAAAAACTAAAAAACACGCTTTTTATAGAAAACCGAACTAAAAAATAGAATATAAATTTCGATAATATCTTAAAAAGCGTGGGGTGCTTTTTAAGATATTACCGAAATGATAATCACTCTACTAATATCTGTCAATAAAATATTTATAACTATTGACACCATGCACCCCACGCTTTTTAAGATATTATCGAAATTTATTTTCTATTTTTTAGTTCGGTTTTCTATAAAAAGCGTGTTTTTTAGTTTTTTTTAACTATTTTATTACTTAAATTGCACGCCTATCAGGGCTCACCTATTTTTATCAGCAGGCAATTCTACGGTTGGTGCGTTGCAAGCTTGCAAGCTTCCAGGCGTTAGTAGCCGTGTCGCAGCATATTTACCACCAAAGTGATATAAAACTATGAATATAATAACTCCCTTTACGCGTTGAATAAACAGGGCACGCTAACACGGCGTTTAGTAAATGAATGACGAAATTAATAGCGTCACTAAATTATGAAATCTTAATTTTTAACCTATTAAACGTTTCATTGCTATAGGACAGAAGTAACGTTATGGATTGATATGGCACGCTTCTGTAAGCTAGGTAAAAACGGCGATGGAATCGCTATCTGCCACGGCCCACAGCGGTCCCAGAAGGTGACAGAAGGTGAAGAAAATTATGTGTACGTAGTACCTACAGAAAATAATACCTGGAGTAGGATCGCCGCATCAAGATCAGCTTGGAAATCCATGCAAGAGGCATATGTCCAGCAGTGGACGCATATATGCTGAGAAGAAGAAGAAGAAGTACCTCCAGATAGCGACAGTCGGCGAGTCTATCGCCGTTACTCAAGCATGACTTTACATACACCATTGAATTGCTTCGCAGTCGTATGCAGGTTTCCTCACGATGTTTTTCTTCGCCGTAAAGCGCGTGATGAGACTAATCGTTACTTAAGTTAAAAAAAAACTCATTGGTACAGGCGGGATTCATTTATACATATATATCTTCCATGTACAGACAGCGATCCGTTTCATTTTTATTATATGTAGTATTATAGATATTTTGATTATATGTATTAGTAATGTGTATTTTATTGTATTGTTTTCATTATGAATGAATTTTCAGTGGAAAACAACAATTGTGGGGAAATGTAAAATATATTATGATAATGTATATTCGCGTCATGCGAATGTCGGCCATATTGCTTTAATAATTGATATTGCACTCGGGTTTCCCGTGGGAAATGGTTGCTTACGTAGTCAATTTACGATAAGGATACTTATTGATTTGTGTTTGTGTGCCGCCATTTTTACTCGGCTGCCACAGAAGGCGGGTAATGTTTCTGCTCATAACTAATCTTACCTAAATTCTACTAATATATAAGATAATTACTTTGTTGGGATATTTTTTACTCAATCAAGACTAAATGGTTGTGAATGTGACATAGGATATGTTGTACATACATACATATCATCACGCCAAGTCCCTAACGGGGTAGGCAGAGAGTATAGAGCGCCAGTTCTCTCTAGACTTACATACCTCTTTCGCTGTTTCCACATTCATCAGTCACCAGAAAAAAGACTTCTAATGGAATGTTATTTAGCGGGGCAAAGCTGCAGGGCACAGCTGTATGTCTCGCCTGCCTACCAGAATCACGAATAAGTAGGCTGGCGTTTCGGGGATCAGCTAGAGAAATCAGACAGATAAAAAAAAATGTTTTCATCACATTCATATTCATTTAGAAAAAATAATTAATATTAAATATTTGTTATTTATTAACAACCTTAAATAATATTGATATTAATACATAATATAATAATCATTATAAATGCGACGATAAAAGATAATTTTAATTACAAATCCATTTGTATTCTAGGGCAACCTCTAGTTGTATCTACTCGTTTATATCTATAGTAGTTACAATGTTATTAATACTTGGGTTAATTGGAGCGACAATCACTCCTGTGACCTGTGTAATACGATTGTGTATTGTTTCTCGCTCAGTAGACCATAAGGTCGATTATGGTATATTATTAATTCATCTGCTTTATCTAATTAAAAATCAACCTTATTAGTCACACTGTGAAATTTATGAAGATTTGGTTTATATCTTCATCACGCCCTCTTACAATGGGTAGGCAGAGGTATATTATGTAGTATCTACACACACACCCACATTCCGCTAGAGATATATTTTTGGTGCCAACGCGACAGATGGCGAGTCCATCGCTGTTACTAAACCACAACAACTATATATATGCCTTTGAATTTCTTATCAAGCGTATGCAGGTTTCCTCTCGATGTTTTTCTTCACCGCAAAGTTCGTGGTGTGACTTATACTGTACTGTACTGTACTTAAATTCAGGAAAACTCATTGGAGTGTTGGGATTCGAACTTGCAATCTTTGTGTTGCAGGCAACTGCTCGAACCACTCAGCCACTACGGCTTTATGTTATACGGACGTATGTACACCACAGTCCTTCACCGGGGTACACGGGCAGAGAAAGAAGAGCGCTCCTTCCCTTTGCCCTACAACTACTTCTGAAATAAAGTGTAACAGAAATATTACACAAGGTTGCAATACTGTTAAAACGTATTAATAATGTGTAATGTAGGCGTAATGCTTGCGTGTGTGAATGAAGAATTTTGGTAGGTTCCGTATCGGCGTATAACAAACATGAAATAGTACACAAGGGCTGACGAAAAAGGCATTGTTTTGTAGTATACATAAATATCGTACGGTTCGGTGAAAATATACCATAATCGACCTTATCATCTACCGAGCGAGAAACAATCAACGATCGTATTACACAGGTCACAGGATTGATTTTCACACCCAATTACTCTTTTAATTTAATTAATAACTTTTTTTTTATATATACAACGAGTGTGACTAACAAGCATACGGCCCACCTGATAGAAAACGGTTACCGCCTGTTTACGCTTACAATACCGAAGTTTCACTTGCGCGTTGCCACTCTGTGTTAGGAGAGTTATACTGTCTTGGCAGCATAATGGGGCTAATCCCTCTGCTGCCAATACAATATAACAATCCTTTCCCCTCCCCAAGGAGCTCATTACTGGAAACCTCATTCACCGCGTTGGAACACAACACAATAAATTGTGTTATTTGGCTACGGACTTCTATAAGGTGGAGGTCCTGCCCCAGTCGGGCAGCTCCGAATTCGAACGGGAAACCCGTTATGCCCTACCTCCCTTAAAGATAGAACAGTCAACAGTAAGATAAAACAACTATTCTTTTTAAGCCACAATTGTAGCAAACAAACATGCGGTCCGCCTGATGGTAAGCGTTACCGCCGCCTATGGACGCTTGCGACACCAAGGGATTACGCTCGCGAGCCGCCGACCTTCGAGTAATTTATTCACCACTTTGTGGTCCCAAGGCATGGGGATGAATTCCCCGTCTATACCGAGAGGTAGTAAAAGGTAGGAATTGGCATCATGTCGAACAATTCTTCAGAACACTATCCGTTATACAAGCGGTAAAACACACACAGAGAGGCAAAGTCTCGTCGTCGTGTGAGTATGGGATCATCGACAATCCTAGCGGCGCATTTATGAACCGCGTCAAAAGGCCCTAGCTGGTATCCAGAGGCTCCATCCCACAGGTAGCAGCAGTACTCCATATGTGGCCGTTGCGACTTATAAAAGTTGCAGGCTTTGTTCCGATGTGAAGTACTGGTTAGCTCTGTTGAGCACACCGAGCTTCCTGGACACCAGCTTAGCCTTGTTAAACACCTCAGAATACATCTTTCTGTATTCTGAGTTAAACACCTAACTAAGCGTTGCTACAAATGTCTTATGCTCTCCGAGATATTATGGGGAATGTTCTGGAATTGTGGATTTGAACCACAGCAAGATTTATACGGTACAAACACAAAAGGTAGCACAAACTTGGGTCATAGTAGGGTTGAATTGGACGAGGTTTAGACGACCCAAATATGACATTTAGATCATTGTATGCCATACAGGAATGAAAAAAAAATATTTTTTAAATTCTACATGTTTGATTTGGAAGATTGAAAAGAGGCAATTTATTTTGAAATATTGTATTTTCAGATTAATTTAATAGTTTATTATTAACGTTGGCTGACCGCATTGCTAGGGGGATTATAAACAACGCGCAATAATCCAATTTATATTCCCTTTATGTGTATTTAATTAGTGACATCTATGAAGCAACCAAGAAACTAAACAAGCTGGAAGGTCTTAACATTCTCTGTTATAATTAAGTAGAAAATAGTTCAAAGCTGTTCTTATAGATGGCAGCATAAGCGCTTAGAACAACCGAATACATGTTACGTTAAGGTTTACACACGTCTTTGAATTTCTTCTCAAAAATGCAGGTTTCTTGTCGATGTTTTCCTATGCCGCAGAGCTTATCGTGTGATTATTTGCTCTAAGTATATAAGAAAACTCATTAGTACAGTCGGCGCCCCGGGTTTCTTGTGTTGCAGGATGCAACTTATCACTCTGCCACAACGGTTCTATATATAAGGCTGCACTTCATATCAAGCCCTTAGATAAAACAAGACCTGAAATATAAGAAAAGCCGTGGTACTAATTGCCGAAAACACAAAGTATGCAAGTTCGAATGCCGACTGTACCAATGAGTTTTTGAACTTAAGTACCTATAGTGAGTAGTCACACCTGGAGCCTCATGGTGAAGAACAACATCGGGAAGAAACCTGAAGACGTTCTAGAAAAAATTTAAATGCGTATGTACACTGCTTGAGTTACGACGATGGACCCGACATCTGTCACGTTGGCACTTAAAAATATATCTCAGGCGGAAAGTGGGTGTGTGGGTACTACGTAAAAAGTTCTGTCCAACCTTTTGTGGACCCTGAAGGCGAGAAGATATATAACTTCTAAGAAGTGGTTACCTACTCCATACTAGAATGAGCAAACGTACGTACGTACGTATCATCACGAAGAGTCTCTAACGGGGTAGGCAGAGAGAATAGAGCGCCAGTTCTCTCTACACTTGCATACCTCTTCCGCTTCGTCCACATTCATCAGTCTCTTCATTCATGCTCGCCGGTTTCGAGTACTCTTGACGCTCCCGTCCTTAAGTGTCCGTTCGATTTGATCTAGGTCCATAGTTGGAAGGTGGTCTTCCTCTGCCTCATCTTGCACACTCCTTCGCTTTGTATTTCTGTTTCGTCAATCTTTCTTCACTCAACCTTTCTATGTGTCCAAACCAACGTAACATGTCTTTCTTTCTCGTCACAATTACACCCTCGTTCACGCCAGTTGATTTGCGAATTTGCGAAAGAACTGGCGCTCTATACTCTCTGCCTACCCCTTAAGGGACTTGGCGTGATGATATGTATGTATGTATGATTTGCTAATCTCTTCATTGCATCAATGAGCAAACAAGATAATAAATAATTCATACATTTATAAGTACACTACAAACGTAACTATCTACTTAGTTATTAATTAAGCGCATTTCCAATGCCATATGCTATCAATGTTTGTACGTATCTGGACAACTTCATATCGGGGTTATTGACACTTGGCACGTGTATTAAATCACTAATTAACGTCAATTATAATGACGTACTATATATATATATCCTCACGCCTTCCCACAAGGGTCCCCGAAGGGGTAGGCAGGGTAGTAGGTAGGGTAGGTAGAGTTGTATAGGTAATACCCACACACCCATTTTCCGCCAGAGGTATATTGGTGCCAACGTGACATTTGGCGAGTCCACCGCCGTTACTCCAGCAGGACTATACATACGCCTTTGAATTTCTTCTCTGACGTATGCAGTTTTCCTCTCGATGTTTTCCTTCACCGTTAAGCTCGTGGTGTGACTAATCACTGTAGGTACTTAAGTTCAGAAAAATCATTGGTACAGTCGGGATTCGCACTTGCGACCTTTGCGTCGCAGGCAACTGCTCGAACCACTCGGCCACCACGGCTCTTTTTATATATATGAAATTATAATGACGTACTAATTATGTAAAAATCACGTGATTGGTGCCCTAGGGAGAGCGGTGATTTAAATAGTCGTCTGCAAAATCAACATGACAGATTCAAACCCCGGCGGTGAAGATCGATGTGTTTTTAATAAAATGATTTATCACATCTGAAAATAGAATATTGGAAAACGTAAACGACGTTTAAGAATAAATTCAAAGTTGTATAGATAGTGACATCCACGAAGACGCGCCGCACCAAATTCTAGTCGAGGGGGTCGCGGGGTGCGGGGAGTATGATCCGAGTCTATTAATTGTTGTGTGCGTGTGCACTCAAAGGTAATCAGTGTGTACCGATAATACTCAAACATTTGTGGTAGGTTGCACACTTACACTCTAAACTATGAGGAAGAATAGTGGGGACAGTATTCGTGGATAGCAGTACCTATGTATTATATACGTATTCAAATTATAAGTGCATTTTGAGATGTCATTAATTCAGTCTTGATTAATAAACTTACAAAAATTCCACAAAAAAACTATTAATTAGTGCAAACCACTAATTAAAAAGTCATCTTCATTTATTATATAAAAAATATATGACGAGTGTGTTAGTGTATGTAACATGGCTCTGGAGCAGGTCGCCCATTACAAGCCTTAATAATATACACATACATACATACATATTACATACATATCATCACGCCGAGTCCCTAACGGGGTAGGCAGAGAGTATAGTGCGCCAGTTCTCTCTAGACTTGCATACCTCTTTCGCTTCGTCCACATTCATCTGTCTCTTCATACATGCTCGTCGGTTTCGAGTACTCTTGACGTTCCCTTCCTTATTATTATATTAGAGCGGAGATATATTTTAGGTACCAACGTGACAGATGGCGACTCCATCGCCGTTACTCAAGCTCGACTACAATACATACCTTTGAATTTATTCTCAAGCGAAGGCAGCCATCCACCCGATGTTTTCCACCACCGTAAAACTCGTGGTGTAATCACTGTACTTAAGTACAGAAAAAGTTATTGGTACAGTCGGGATTCGAACTTGCATTCCTTGTGTTGCAGGCAAAGGCACGGCTCTTAAATATAATATACTAGTTGTGTCCGCCCAGCTATGCTCGGGTGAAAAAAAAAAGCCACGGTCCCAGTGGCGCCACTTATCGAGTCCAATTGTAAATCTAAACCATTCTCGAATCCACCTGATAAACACAGAAAATTTCATTAAAATCGGTCCAGCCGTTTACGATTCTTTAAAGGACATAGGCACAGACAAACATTCATTTTTATATAAATATAGAGAGATCTTACATAAAAAAGCAGTTGATGAAGGTAATTACTATTGACCAAAAAATAAGTGATGTTAAAATTAACCGGTTTGAGTATCAATTTAAATAGTGTTTTTTGTCATTAAATAGTAATACAGGTTGTCTCAGAAAATACAACATTTAGATGTATATAGGGTGTTCTGAATCCTCATGACGTTGAAATAGAACAATTAGCCCCAAAGATTATAAAATGAAATTTTTTTTAAAGAGGGATACATTTCCTTTTATGTTGGTTGTAAGTTAATAATTAAACATTTTTTTTAACTTATTTCTTTAATTATATGCCTTATCAAATATTTCAGCAACATTTCTGAGTCATTATGTGTATTTAAACTTACTGATGATATAATGTTCAGAAGGCCGTATGGCCTAGTGGTGGTTGTGGTAGAGATCCTGAATACAAAACTTGAGGTCGAGGGTTCGATTCCCGCTGTAGGCAGTGTGATGAACACGAGTGTTGTCCTTTAGTCTTAGATGTCCTATGTAATTATGTATATTACTATATTTCTAAGCAAACATATCGATGTCTAGTTACCATAACATTTGCTTTGCTTAGTTTTGGGGCAATGTCAATTCGTCCCAAGCTATTTATTTATTACGTCATAATTTTTTCTACACTGATTTAGTTTATAAGTATTTTTTTTCAGATCTAAATGGGAATTAGACGTACTATCTTAAGAGCCGTGGTCGATTGGTCGAATGGCCGAATGGTTCGCCAGTTTGAATCACGTCTGTAGCATTATTTTTTTGTGTACGTACGTACAGTGATTAATCACACTACGAGCTTTACGGTGAAAGAAAACACCGTATGAAAATTAACAAACAATTGAAAAGAAATTCAAATATTTATGTAAACTGCCAGACTTGTCTGCAACGTCAGCTAAATAAATATATCACATGTCATATTATCGAATCTACTACCTTTGCCTACCCCTTCAACTCTTGTACAGACGAAAAGATACAAGTAGATTTGAGAAACTAATATTAGTCCATTTTTTCACTGTACGGTAATGATTACATCCCGTTACAGTGAAATTGCACAATAGTTAGAAACAGAGCGATGTTTTTTAACATTTTCTTAATTCATATCTCAATTAATGGCGGTATCATTACAATTCAATATAAATACTGTAGTGTACTGAGTAAGCCCACAGTTACATCAAGGCAGTGAGGGTAGTGTGGGTCCTATGAAGATGGAGGTATACGGTTACCATGACAACGCGTCGCTATACCATCAACCCTCAGATGTGGTCAAAGGCTTCGGAAGAATGTTCTACGTCATGAATCCGCAGGAGCATATTTTTGAGCACGTCGAGGAAATACCGAATTTCTATTTACAGGTATATGTATATTACATACATACATTAACATTTGCAGTTATCTTATCTGTGCCTTCGTGATGTTTCGTGAGAAGACAGATGAGGACCTATTATTTATGACCTTGAAACTTCAGTCAAAGTCTTCATTCGTTTTTGTTTTACTTTAATATGGCACATACTCTGGAGCCAAATAAAAGTAAATATGATTGAATTGATATAACAATACAGTTTGTAAAGTGTGTACGAATTCATATTAAAACGTTTTACACTCATCCTAAACATTTCGATCAACCTGTGCCATCATGGCTAGTCCCTCGCGTAGGCAGAGAGAGTGGAGCTATTTCTCGTTCGTAATGCAGTCCAGTTTGGCTTCTTGTTCATTCAACAGACTAAAACCTAAATGCTCACCGGTTTTAGGTTCCTTTTCTTCCTTCTCATTCTTGTAGTAGTTGTAACTTCTCCTTTTTCTCTGCCGCGATCTTTACGATCACATCTTTATTTTCATCAGGATTTTTAAAATATGAATTGCAGATAAAGAAAACATTCCTTCCTATAATAAATAAGTTATAGAAATATATTTTGGAGCCGTGTTAGCCGAATAGTTCGAATAGTCGAATACAACGCGTAGATTATCAGTTCGAATTCTGACTCTACCAATGTTTTCCGAGCTAAGGTATTGGATCACATCGCGAGCTTATCGGTGAAATAAATCTGTCACTTTAGCTCCTAAATATATATACAGCCTTCGTGGACCCTGTGGGAAGACGTGATGATATATAATTTTATTTGCTTCCAGTCATGGCCTTACTTCATTGTCTTCATGATCCTGGAGCACTTCCTGCTGAAACTGGAAGGCAAGAAAGGGATCCGACTGAACGATGGTATCACCAGCATTTCCAACGGACTTCTCGTGGAGACTGGCAGGTAACTAGCAAAAAAAAACGTTTAACGTTAAGTGGTAAAAGCTTAAGTAGATTTAATTGCTAGCCGTGCCCCTTGCCTTCTTCAAAAATTGTAGCAACTGCGTTATTCTGAGCTGTATTGTTGTACAGTTTAAAGTCCATTCAGTAGTTTCTATGTCAAAAAGGTTAAAACAGTCCCTCAAGCTTGGATAACTAGGATAATCAAAGGCAGACATATCTTTATCAACAATAAGTATACAGACCGTTTGATCCTCCAAAACGGTGAACGGACATCTGCCACTCGGCCCACTCAAAAGTGCCAATGTCTTTGTGGCAAAATTACTTGGGGCCATAGACTGAGAAATATTAAAATCAGTTTTGAATCCATATTATCTGAATCTCAATGTAGAAATAAACAAGTATTACAAAATATTGATATATCATAACAATTTTAAAAATATTCCATATTAGTCCGTCCATAGGCGGTGGTAACCGCTTACCATCAGGCGGACCGCATGCTTGTTTGCCATCCTTGTGGTATAAAAAAAATGTTAAAATAAGGTCTCGTTATGGTCCAGCTAGAAATTAGAGGACAGAATAAACTGTAAATAAACTGTTATCGAAAAAATAAACTGCGTAGGTACATCTCAATAACACTAGGCGTAGTAAAAGCCGTATGATTCAGTAAAGTTGATCCACGATTTGAACGTCAAACATAATTGTACAAATCAGCTACGTAGAAGTTCTAAATATTTAAAAGGAGAACACTTGAAACTAAAGCTTTACAACATAATTAGTTTTGCTTCTAAGGCTTACAGTAAAACATAAGGGTTAGAATAATTAATTAATACGCAAGATTCTCCGTAGCGTCGTATTTTTGGGCTTCTGACACAACAAATTAATGCCAGGCCCAAGTAATTAGCGCTGAAACGTTTTACCCAAATTGTGGAAATAATGGGAAGAACTACAAATTAACATCAATTAAAGTACTGCCCGTATATATTCTAGCCGAGCCATTAGGTGTAATGTATTTGTTAGAACGTAAAATATAGACAGAACAGCAGTTTGTAATCGGCTTGTCAAGTTTGATCAATTAACCAGGTCTGATCAAAAATACCAGAATTCTCGCCAGTTCCGTTTTACATAAATGTTCGTCAGGTAAAAGTCATTAAGTCCAATTCAATTCGATTTTCGTCAAGTTAGTTAGTGATAATAAAAAAAATAAAAGTAACAGAAATAGATCATAATAATGATTTTTGTAATTTTTCAACGGTTCCTCAATTGAAGAATGGTAAACAAAAATTTACCTGGATCATCATCGACTTTACAAGTCAGTAAAAAAACTTTAACCTCAATTGCAATCCATATATTATTCATCTATTCTTACTAATATTATAAATGTGAATGTTGAAATGGTGATGGCGTATACCCAGACATTAAAAAGACGGCAGGGCCGACCTGGAGTAGGATCGCCGCATCAAGATCAGCTTGGAAATCCATGCAAGAGGCATATGTCCAGCAGTGGACGCATATATGCTGAGAAGAATAAGAAGAAGAAGTATACCCAGGATTAGGACATTTGAATCGCGAAAAATTCAAATACAAAAGCTACACTTTCGAAATCCACGCGAGGGAAGCCGCGGAAATAAGCTAATTTAATTATATAAAAAAGATTCTTTTTTGTACATTTTCAGATTTCTGTGGCGCGGCACTGAAGCCTATTTCTATACCTGGATCTATTCCAACTACAGATTGGTAGATCTCTCTTGGGACAAGACATCCACGTGGATAATAGCAGCTATTGCAGTGGACTTTTTCTACTATTGGATGCATAGAGCTTGTCACGGTACGTACCTCTCGTAATTCTTATTATACATAGTGCCATCCACGAAGATGCGCCCCACCAAATTCTAGTCGAGGGGGTCGCGGTGAATATGACCAGTCTATTAATTAGGTTTCCTCTCGATGTTTTCCTTCACCGTAAAAGCTCGTGTTGTGACTAATCACTGTACTTAAGTTCAGAAAAAACTCATTGGTACAGTCGGGATTCGAACTTGCGACCTTTGCGTCGCAGGCAACTGCTCGAACCACTCGGCCACCACGGCTTCATACGTCTGAGAAGAAATTCAAAGGCGTATGTATAGTCGTGCTTGAGTAACGGCGATGGACTCGCCATCTGTCACGTTGGCACCTAATATACCTCTGGCGGAAAGTGGGTGTGTGGGTATTACCTATACACCTCTGCCTACCCCTTCGGGGACCCTTGTGGGAAGGCGTGAGGATATATTATATATTTATCTATTAATTATAGTGTGCACTCATAGGTAATCAGTGTGTACCAATAATACTCAAACATTAGTGGAAGGTTGCACACTGACACTATCTTAATGTATATAAATTACGTGTCACGTTGTTTGTCCGCGATGGGCTCCTAAACTACTTAACCGATTTCAATCAAATTTGCACACCGTGTGCAGTTTAATCCAACTTGAAAGATATGATAGCTTACACCACAAATGGACCCGATAGGTGGCGCTGCGATCGTGTTTCAGGAAGTTTAACATTTTCACCCAAAACTATAAGGAGGAATAGTGAGGGGCGTGGATGGCACTATCTAAAAAATGTGCGAATGCGTGGAGATATGTATTAGTAGTGAATGTTTGTGCATATTACAGAGATCCACATACTCTGGGCTCATCATCAAGTCCACCACACATCCGAGGACTTCAATATGGGAGTCGGCATTCGGCAGTCCATTTTGCAAGGCTGGGGTGGATTTGTGAGTATGGATGATATTCGTCGCAAAGATTGCAAGTTCGAATCTCGACTGTATCAATTAGTTATGCCGAACTTACATACATACACCACTGCTTATACTTATTGCTGATACATAGACCCAAAGAACATCAAACGATGTGGTACATATGCTTGTGTTCATCACACCTATATCTGACCCACTCGGAGTCATCTTTAATTAATTCCAAAATCGAATTCAACTTTTAAATTAAAGTTCAACTATGACCCGGATAAGACGCTTGTGAAGGTCGTTCAATTTACTACCGCTTCGAAGAATGCTCTTCCGAAAAGAACCGGCATAAAATTGTCCAACCGCTGCCCCAATGCTAATAATAAAAAAAAAAATTTCTTCGTTCATTTTGATGTACGATAAATAAATGTGCCACCAGCCATTTGCTACACCATCTATAAAATAGGCTAAATCAACGAATATTTAGATGTTCACTACCTGATATAAACACGTGTGGTAACTTTAGTTTAATATATTAAGTATGTGACGTTCAATAAGTGTTCCCTGTGTCCCTTACGTTGAATAAAAAAAATATTTAGATTTTAAATTTTTTATTGATTTTGTCCAGGTATTCTACCTGCCCCTGGCGCTGGCCATCCCCCCCGCGCAGTTCGTGATGCACCACCAGTTCAGCTACCTGTACATGTTCTGGATCCACACAGAAGCCATCAAGAGCTTAGGACCTCTGGAGTACATACTCAACACGCCTAGCCATCACAGAATTCATCATGGTAAGGGAATTTGTGAATATTTTGGTTCTGTGCTTATACAATTCTAGCTGCACTCGGAAATTGCTGTAAAGCCACGCAAATTGCGATCGGTTTCTTCTTATTTTTCTAAAGGGCCAAGTACCCTATAGACATTATAACTACCTACAGTTTAATAACAATCTGCTTGTGCTTGCTTGGAACGCATAGGAAAAAATCTATATACACTTCTCATCAGAAAAATCGAAACACCTTGCAAGTTTGTTTTGTAAGGATAATCTGAAAAATTTGTATAATTTATTATAATAATATATCCTCACGCCTTCCCACAAGGGTCCCCGAAGGGGTAGGCAGAGGTGTATAGGTAATACCCACACACCCACTTTCCGCCAGAGGTATATTAGGTGCCAACGTGACAGATGGCGAGTCCATCGCCGTTACTCAAGCACGACTATACATACGCCTTTGAAATTCTTCTCAGACGTATGCAGGTTTCCTCTCGATGTTTTCCTTCACCGTAAAGCTCGTGGTGTGACTAATCACTGTACTTAAGTTTAGAAAAACTCATTGGTACAGTCGGGATTCGAACTTGCGACCTTTGCGTCGCAGGCAACTGCTCGAACCACTCGGCCACCACGGCTCTGTATAATTTAGTATGTATAATATATGTCAAATGTCGTTTAATAGTGAATAATAAGAGGGATTTTTAACGATTCGATTGCACATAAACATAAAATATTTCAGTAAAAGGACACTTAAGTTTTGAGCAATACCCAAGTTATTTTGGAAGACAATAACTTTGATTGCGACAAACAACTACTGCATACCGCAAGTTCAAAGTTATTCGAAATAACCTCGGGACTAGTACCGGGATACTAAACATTCAACGGTCCTTTGTAAACACACGAATGGATAGTATTGTATCAAAGTTCTTGCATAGTTTTCGCATAGTATCTTATTAGTGAATTCAAATATCTCCATTACTCCACTGTTGTTTCACAATCAACATTAGTTTTCGCCCTGCAATCGAATTATTTTTCCCCGATTTCCTAGTATCATTAAAAAACATTACTAGTAAAAAGACGCGGTGGCTGAGTCGTTCGAGTAGTTGCTTGCAAACACAAAAAAAACCTGACTGCACCAATGAGTTTTCTTAGTAACAAGTGATTAGTCACACCACGAGCTTTACGGTGAAGGAAAACATCCAGAGGAATTCTGCATACGTTTAAGAAGAAACTCAAAGACATGTGTATAGTACTTGTCGTGCTTGAGTAACGGCGGTGGACTCACATCTGTCACGTTGGCACCTAAAATATATCTACGTCGGGAAGTGGGCGTGTGGGCATTAAGAGATATTTATTATGGGCATTATTATTAAGAGATATAAGTGTATAATCAAATTTACAGCAAACAAGTCACGCGGCACAGATAATATTCAATAGCTAAGTTATAGTCAATAATTGAGTTGAAACTTAAGACATTATACATTTCAATCGCTAGTTGTAGTTCACTAACCTGAAATTTTAATAAACATTTTAAATTGCAGGAAGCAACCCCTATTGTATTGACGTGAATTACGGAGGGGTTCTCATTATTTGGGACAAGATATTTGGGACCTTCAGACCTGAGAAGGACGAGGACAGAATTATTTATGGCCTCATCTACAATCAACCCTCTTTCAACCCTTTGCATTTGCAGGTAATTAAAACACATATATACGACAAGCACATCCATTTTTTTATTACTATAATCAAGTTGGACAATTGCAACACTAAGGCACTGATGCGGTGCCGACCTATTGCAGGAATTTTCCACTTTTTATCCAATCATCCAATTGTTTGTCAACTCCTAGTAACATAGTAAATGTGAAAGTTTATAACTTAATAACGCCAAAATGGGATTGGATGATATTTACACACACACTTACATATCATCACGCTGAGTAGCTAACGGGGTAGGCAGAGAGAGTAGAGCGCCAGCTCTCTCTACACTTGCATACCTCTTTCGCTTCGTCCACATTAACCAGTCTTTTTAAACATGCTCGCCGGTTTCGAGTACTCTTGACGTTCCCATCCTTGATATATCCGATCGATTTGGAAAGGTAGTTGGATGTGAGCTGCCTCTTGCACACACTTTCAAATATTTATATTGCAGACTTTCTACACGAAGTATGTAGTCCAAAGGTTCAGCACCTACGAGAAGTGGACCCACAAACTCAGAGCTGTGTTGGACAGGCCGAGCTGGAAGCCTGGAGTATCCATCAGGTTTAAGGATATGAAGGAGGATGTGAGTATTATGACCTTGAATAGCAAGGGTAAACTAACCAACTGCTTAGTAATTTGTCAGTATTATTACAAGTATTACAGTGTTATAAATAATAATAAATAAATAATATCCTCACGCCTTCCCACAAGGGTCCCCGAAGGGGTAGGCAGAGGTGTATAGGTAACACCCACACACCCACTTTCCGCCAGAGGTATATTAAGTGCCAACGTGACAGATGGCGAGTCCATCGCCGTTACTCAAGCACGACTATACATACGTCTTTGAATGTCTTCTCAGACGTATGCAGGTTTCCTCTCGATGTTTTCCTTCACCGTAAAGCTCGTGGTGTCACTAATCACTGTACTTAAGTTTAGAAAAACTCATTGGTACAGTCGGGATTCGAACTTGCGACCTTTGCGTCGCAGGCAACTGCTCGAACCACTCGGCCACCACGGCTTTTTTATTACATTGTTTTTTTATTTTTTATTTTATTTATTTATTTTATTACAGTGTTTACCTTTATATATACTTATATATAAATATATATCCTCACGCCTTCCCACAAGGGTCCCCGAAGGGGTAGGCAGAGGTGTATAGGTAACACCCACACACCCACTTTCCGCCAGAGGTATATTAAGTGCCAACGTGACAGATGGCGAGTCCATCGCCGTTACTCAAGCACGACTATACATACGCCTTTGAATTTCTTCTCAGACGTATGCAGGTTTCCTCTCGATGTTTTCCTTCACCGTAAAGCTCGTGGTGTGACTAATCACTGTACTTAAGTTAAGAAAAACTCATTGGTACAGTCGGGATTCGAACTTGCGACCCTTGCGTCGCAGGCAACTGCTCGAACCACTCGGCCACCACGGCTCTATACTTATATGGTAATACTAAATGTGACAGATCAATTTAACGCGACTAGAACCTTAACCTTAGGCCGCACCTTAGATAGGGAGGGACGTGGGTGAGGCGGCGGGTTACCTAGTAATCGTAACAGACATGAGATTATTATTTATAGGGAGATAAGCAGCGATGACTTATCTCGAGATATTGCACTTGTTAAAACAGACAACATTTTATCTAAAAATAGAAATGAATTGAATAATTAAAAACATCAAACTTTTTTTAGTTTTTATTGTTATTATGTAGTTATTTTAAATAAACAAAAGAAACTAATTATTAATAATCTTACGTCCTTCAAATTACTTGATTCTGGACTTTCAGAATGTGGATCAGTTTTATATTCCAAACTGTCAACATCGAGTTTCCGTGTTTGAAAAAAAACGTACCTTACACGTTTTCACTTGTCTATTTATCAGCGGACTTATCTCGCTATTGAAATCTCATATGTGTCCATACTGACATTACTCAGTATGGACACAGCAGGCCCCGCTCCTCTGCCCCTCCGCTCACATAATATCTAAGGCGCGGCCAACTAGTTCTGCGCGAACTATAGCTGTACGCTCGTCCATACATATATAGGAGATCCCATATATGAACTCACCCATCACGAAATTTCAGGAACTATAAGGTCGATTGACTTGAAATTTGAGTATTCCTTATGCGGTGTAGAGGTCAGCTAAGAACGGATTTTATGAAACTCCACCCGCAAGGTAGAACGCGGGGGCGTTAAATATATATATATATATATATATATATATATATAATACTAGCTGTGCCCGCGACTTCGTCGGCGTGGATGGCTTTTTGATCTATCGTTTTTTTTTTAATAAGTATCCTATGTTACTTCTGATACCTTCAAGAATATGTGTACAAAGTTTCATGATGATTGGTTTAGTAGTTTTTACGTGAAAGCGTAACAAACAAACTTACATTCACATTTATAATATTAGTAAGGATAATGTAATATAATAAAACCTTAGCCACAGCAACGCGTGGCCGGATCTGCTAGTTACATATAAAATACTGAATGTTTCGCTGTTTTATAAAAATTTAAGATTTATAATATAATTTTTTTTTATTCCAGCCCACAATTCACACGAGAGTTAAATACGACGTCATCCTACCTACTTGGTGTTCTATATACCTCCTGGCTCACTACAGTTTGGTCCTGTACGGATTCTATCAATTGTTTCTTATTCATGCGGTAAGCTGGTTTAATATAGTTTAATATTAATAAACTAAATACCCCACTTGTTGTCCCGCGAGATGCTTGAAAACTGTATGAATTTCTATTCAAACGATTTTGAGTTCATCGCGAATAAACCGACATATAGACAGATTTTGTTTTATAAAAACTAGCTGTCTTGTCCAGCTTCGTCCGGGTGAAAAGTAAAATTTCCTAGAACACGATACAGCGCCATCTATCAAGTCCAATTGTGAATCTAATTTCGAAATCATCTGAAGAAACAGAAAATTTCTTTAAGATCGGTCGGGCCGTTTACGATTCTATAAAGGACATACAAACAAATAGTCATATATCTTTATATATATAATTCTTCTGTGAGTGTGTATGTCACTGAACTCCTCCTAAACGGCTGGACCGATTTTAATGAAATTTTCTGTGTGTGTTCGAGGGGATCTGGGAATGGTTTAGATTCACAATTGGACCCGATAGGTGTCGCCACCATCTTTTTTTTTCCACCCGAGCGAAGCTGGGCGGGAAAACTAGTATATATATATATATAGATGTAGTAAAGACGTTTTTATTTGCTTCAGATACTGCCACCTTCGACACTGTACGCTTTAGCTTTGTACATCTTTGGTTCTCTGACGGTCTTCGGGATGATATTGGATGCGTCACCAATGGCGCCTCTCTACGAAATGTTTCGATGCTCAGCCATACTATTGATGGCAAAGTGGCTGTCACCTGCTTTAGTATTGGGACAAGCTTTGACATTATTTTACACAGTATCTGGTATTTTCTGGATGTTCTTCGTTTATAACGTAAATCAAATCCAGGCTGAGAAAAAAGGCTGTTAAGTAATAAGTAATAAGAAAATTATAATTTGATAATATACGTAATTAAATATGCTACGAATAGACTCCATTTTATTTTTCCTTTAGGGTGTAAATTGTGTTGAGTAGTACGTCCTTAACGTGAATGTAAATAAAAATCTAATAATGTATTTTACTAATTATAGCATGATGATGATGATGATGATGCATAGTGATGTATGTATGTTTGTGTTTCACGTCTTATCACGTCATTACAATACTTAAATGCCACTAATAAAAAAAAATGTGATGTGTTATCTAATGATATCAGAACAGGTGAATGGGATTGGATGAACAACTTATTTTTGTCACAGACATATTCATACATGTTACGCCAACGTGACAGAAGGCGAGACCTTAGCCGTATCTCAAGCACGACTTTTGAATCTCTTCTCAAGAATTTGCCGTAAAGCTCGTGGTGTGACTATTCACTACTTAAGTTCCGAAAAAATCATCGTTTGGATTCGAACTTCATGTCGTCATGTTTACATTAACCACCATGGCATTATTGTAACACTGAAAGAGTACAAAACAGGAAAGTAAACAATAGATTAAAATACTACGAGGTAAATTGCTAGTGACAACAGTATGGATAGAGCAATGAACACTAGTGTTGCATCATAGTCATCTATACTAATATTATAAAGAGGAAAGATTTGTTTGTTTGTTTGTAATGAATAGGCTCCGAAACTACTGGACCGATTTGAAAAATTCTTTCACCTTTGGAAAGCTACATTATCCCCGAGTAACATAGGCTATATTAAATTGGACCCGATAGGTGGCGCTGCGATCGAGTTTTAGGAATTTTAACTTTTTCACCCGTGCGAAGCTATCCCTTTCTGTGTGTCTTAAGGTGGATTCGAGAATGGTTTAGATTTACAATTGGACCCGATAGGTGGCGCTGCGATCGTGTTACGGGCAATTTAACTTTTTCACCCGAGCAAAGCTGGGCGGGACAGCTAGTCAATTATAATACGAGGTGGCTGCACCAATTAGAATACATTAGTAGAATCAAGTCATTGCCGGGTCTATTTATACATTTGATGTGCTTTTGTTCTTAAGTATTTTAAACACGTGGTTTTCACATCACAAGTCACTATGAAAAACGTGCGGCTTGATGGACGTAGAGAGAAGAGCGCTCTACTTCAATAACATTCATCAATCTTTTCATACATGCTCGCCAATTTTTCGTACTCCTTACGTACCCGTCTTGGAGTGTTCGATGGATTTGATCTAGATAGTTTGAACGTGGTTTTCAGTCACACAATTCAGTCAGAAACTTTCGCATTGTACGTATTATATGTTTCGTCAATATTTCTTCGCTCATATTATTATGTGTCCACATTAAGCTTTTATAACTCAGTTCTAAAGTTACAAGGGTAGGTATGTGGTAAATTTAAAAAAACTGTTTATTTTCTAAAACTACGCGATGTTCGACCTTAATTGATCAAGGTCGTTTAAACTTCTTGTCACGATTACGACAAAAACATCTAGCACGTGAAGAAAACGTGTCCAAATTAATTTACATTAATGGACTCGCCATTTATTTATATGTGAAGCCCTGCCAGTATATTACGTCTTTGCTTGCGTAAAGTCCAACCCGTACAGCGATAGCAGTGCATATGAGTAAGAGCAATACTGGAGGAAAAGAAAGTAAGGGTACAGCTTGAGCAGCGTACAAAAAACCGCTGCTCACAAGAAGCTCAAAAGAAGTTTCTTCTACTACCCGACACTTTATCATTAACCAGCTGTCCCGCCCAGCTTCGCCCGGGTGAAAAAGTAAAATTTCCTGAAACACGATCGCAACGCCACCTATCGGGTCCAATTGTGATGTAAGCTATGTTATCTTGGCGGAGGCGAGAGCCTGTCTAAACAAGGCGAAACTTCACCTCAGTAACTCCCGCAATCTGAAGACAGACATAAAGGCGGGAGTTATTCAGGCGTTGGATCGCCTTTATCAGTTAGTGAAGGAGGCAGAGGCGGCAGTAGGAAAGGAGGAGAGGGACGAAGAGAGGAAGGAGGTTCCGGTGGTATACTCTCTTCCTCCCCCTCCTTCAACCCCCAAGGAGTGTGGCTGCGGAGCAGGTGCGGAGTCACAAAAGGCCCAGGAGGACCTCGCCAGGAGGATCCTGGAGCACGGCGTACTGTTGAAGGAGTCGAACGAAAGGATGGCCGTGCTCCAGGATTCTATGGACAAACAAACCGTGGCCGTGTCGTCCTTGGAGAGGGCGTCTTACGCGGGTGTAGCAGCAGCGGGCCCCAAGAAGGTCGTCGTCCCGCAGCAGGCCACGCTGCACTCCGTAGTCGTCACCTCCAGGGACGACATGGACACGGGTGAGGAGGTCCTCAAGCTAGTGAGAGAGGCGATAGACGCCAAGGAGGGCTGGGTCAAGGTGGACCGAGTCCGCAAAGCCAAGGACCGCAAGGTGATACTGGGATGCGGCTCCGAAGAAGAACGCAGGAAGGTGAAGGAGCGTCTCAAGACGGCAGGCGATCGGCTCCTTGTCGAGGACATACGAAACAAGGACCCGCTTCTGATACTGAAGGACGTGCTGTCCTACAACAGCGACGACGACATAGTCGGCGCCCTACAGCGTCAGAATCGGGAACTTTTCGATGGCCTCGGCAAAGAGGACGCCCGGCTGGAGGTCCGCTTTCGGAGGAAAGCCAGGAACCCCCACGCCGGCCACGTGGTAATGCGGGTGTCCCCCCAACTGTGGCGGAGAGTGGTCGAGGCGGAGGCGGTGCACATAGACCTGCAGAGGGTCCGGGTGGCGGATTACTCGCCACTCGTCCAGTGCTCCCTCTGCCTCGGCTACGGGCACGGGCGGCGGTTCTGTGAGGAATCCGTCGTCAAGTGTAGCCACTGCGGGGGGCCCCACATGAAGCCCGAGTGCACTAGCTGGCTCGCCAATGCGCCCCCAGCGTGCTGCAACTGCAGCGCGGCCAATCTGGACAGGACTGACCACAACGCGTTCAGTGCAGACTGTCCAGTGAGGCGGAAGTGGGACGCATTGGCTCGGGCCAGCATAGCGTACTGCTAAGGGCACCACGTGGAGTCATAGGGCCGATCGTCAAGTGGACATGATGGCCGGCGGTCTTGAGGCGCCGCGCTGGCGACAGTACTCGGAGCCGCACCCCAGGAAACCACTCGTTCCGGAACGTCAGGGATGTCTCGGGATATCTGACCAAAGCGGCGCAAGTTCGGTGGCAAAAGTTGGTGTCGGTTTCATGCGAAACCGGCCCACCTTAAATCGCAGAAAACCGTCGTGCCGTGGAGGTCAAGGGAACCGGACACCAACCGGACGAGTGATGCTCGGGGGCGTAAGGGTGCAAAGCCTTCTACTGCAGACAGAAGCGGGACCCGTAAATGGCAGCGGCATAATGCATTATGAAGCACCATTTGCGGGGCCCAGGCAGAACTCTGCAGTGGAAGGTCGTGTGCCCGGAGCCCTCTTTGAGAGAGGAAGGATGTTCACCTTGCGGTCGAAATTAGGGTATTCAAACAAATAGTATTTTGCATATAATTTATTGTTATTTATTTATTATTAGTATAAAAATATTGTTATAATTTTAAAAATAGATGTATAAAATGTAAAAACAATGAATTGAGAAATGTACAAACAAAAAGAAAAAACTAAGTAAAAGAAAAGAATACCCAAAGATGAAAAAGAGAAAAGAAAACCGAAATAAACAAATGTAAAAAAGGAAAAAAAAAAAAAAAATATATATGCAAAGAAAAGAAAAGAAATATTATATTAACATTTAATACCCAAATTAACAGAAAAAATTGAAAAACTGGTTGCAAAAGGACTCTGGCCACCTTGCCAGAGGGACAACTTGTAAAAAAGTAAAAAAAAAAAAAAAAAAAAAAAAAAGCTATCTTATCTTTTAAGTTGGATCAAACTGCACACGGTGTGCAAATTTGATTGAAATCGGTTAAGTTGTAAGCCCACCGCGGACTTAAATGCCATAAAAAAGGTTATAGTGAGTCAATCTTAAAAGATAGACATATGCTATCCCGGATTTATTTAACTTTCAAAGAGGAACAATTCCCTCATACATGATATTTTCGTAACTTAAACGGTTTACGCAGCGCACGCAACGAAAGCTCTCAAAAAGGTATTTTTTTTCCCGTTCTTGCAACATTTCTCGTTAATGCTTCGCTCCTATTAGTCGTAGCGTGATGTTATATAGCCTAAAGCCTTCCTAGAGAAATGAACTATCCAACACAAAAATATTTTTTCAATTCCAACCATTAGTTCCTGAGATTAGCGCGTTCAAGCAAACAAAAAAACTCTTCAGCTTTATAATCTTTATATATATAATACATACATACATATCATCACACCAAGTCCCTAAGGGGGTAGGCAGGGAGTATAGAGCGCCAGTTCTCTCTAGACTTTATACTTCTTTTGCTTCGTCCTCATTCATCAGTCTCTTCATACATGATCGTCGGTTTCGAGTACTCTTTTCGTTCCCGTCCTTGAGCGTCCGATCGATTTGATCCAGGTAGTTGGAACGTGGCCTTCCTCTGCGTCTTCTTGCACACACTTTTGCTTTGTATATCTGTATCGTCAATCATTCTTCACTCAACCTTACTATATGTCCAAGTCAGCGTAGCATGCCTTTCTTCATCTTTTCAATCTCGCCCTGATTCACGCCAGTTGATTTGCGAATCTCTTGATTCCGGACTCGAACTAAGATCGTTACTCCGCACGTTTTTCGCAGCTGATATCGCATCTCAGCTGCATTTAAGCTATCTTCATACTTCCTCTGACATACCCCAGGGTTCGCTGCCATACAATAAAGTAGGCACAAATATCACGCTGTGGACAGCAACCGTTGCTGGCCATCAACACCGACATGGCCCCATTCACCTTAATACCGGCAGTTAGCCTTCTTTCAATATCTTTTTCATACATTCCATCTCGTGTGAACATGCTTCCTAGATATACAAATTCATTCACTTGCTCTAGAATTTGTGAAAAGAATTTAAAATTTGGGTTTTCAAAAGAAAGTTTGAAAGTGATAATAAAGTGAGATATAGGGCTCGTTTAGTCGCTAAGGGCTCTACCCAAGTAGAAGGTGTGGACTATAAAGAAACATACTCACCTGTATTAACACACTCAACTTTGAGAATGTTATTTTCTTTAAGTGTAAAGTTAAATTTAGAAATTACTCATCTTGATGTTAACACTGCATTTTTAAATGGCTAGGTACCTTGATGAAACAGTATACATGCAAGTACCACCTAATTTAGAATGTCAGAGTAACAGTGTACTCAAACTAAAACGTGCAATTTATGGACTGAAACAATCAGCAAGGCAGTGGAATAAGAGAGTAGATGAATGTTTGTTAAGCCAGGGTTATATTAAGTCTAAATTGGAACCATGTTTATATAGTAAAAGGTAAATAAGGAACAAATTTTAAAAACTGTGTTTGTCGATGATTTTTTCATATTTTCCAGTAGCAAGGCATTGACAGATGAACTGAAACATAGTTTAATGTCAAATTTCAATACTAAAGATTCAGGGCAAGTGAAAGAATGCTTAGGTATGAGAGTAAAACTATATAAAAATGGTTGTATATCATTAGATCAGGAGCATTTTGTCGAACATATTTTAAATAAGTTTAAGATGCCAAACTGTAATGTTGTTGAATCAAATTCCAATTTCAAATTACATTCAATAGGAGTACTATTGAATGTAATTTGAAGTTGGATAAGTCAGAAAATGTTTGTAAAAATATCCTTATCAGCAACTGATAGGATGTCTTATGTATTTGTCTATACTTACACACCCAGATATCAGTTACAGTGTCAGCTATTTAAGCCAATTTAACAATTGTTTTACTGCAGTTCACTGGAAAAACGCAAAGAGAGTGTTAGAATATTTAAATAAAACAAAATCTTATGGTTTAATGTTTACAAATGATAATAAAAACTTAGAAGGATTTGTAGACTCAGATTGGACATCAAATACTATTGACAGGAGATCTTATACAGGTTTCTGTTTTAAATTGTTAAATGCAGAAAACAACCGACAGTGGCATTGTCCAGTACTGAGGCCGAGTACATGGCAATGCCATTTTTTCAATGTCAAAATTTCAATGCCAAGGCAATTTGCCAACTACTGAAATGCCTGCTGACTTGTTAACGAAAGGGTTAAGTAGTTTGAAACATTACTATTATGTTAAAAAGTTAGGCATTAAAAGTATTGTTTAGGTGTAGTTTATATTCATTTATTGTTACATGGATATTAGATTATTTTGATAAGAGGTGAGAATTTGCCCTAATATGCTGAAGGATGATGGCATCATTTCTTGGTTACATTACAATATCGCGAGACTCCATATTCTCCCCAATCACGATTAAGGCAACATCATTTAACATTGATGCATTGATGCCTCTCTCATGACATGTTGTCCCCTGCAGGTCGCTTGTCTGCTGTGATCACTATTTTCTGATTGTCCGATGGCATCACATTACTTGTAAGACAGTTTTGAACAATTGGATCAACTGATTATGTTCATGCAAAAGTTGTTGTAACTGCTAAATGATATCTGCGAACAGCGTTCATTTACTTCTTCTTCAGAATTCCCCAGGAAATAAATCTGGAGAAATTTGTATTTACCATTGCCTACGCTGTTCTTCAGTCTCATTGGCTCGAAGATTGAACTGGGCTTGCGTTACACTGCGATTGAATAGGACTTGCGTTACACTGCGATCGAACTGGTGTGCGCCAACGGATATTTTGACGCCTTACGGGTGGTATTACTAATAAAATACGACGATTAATTATGAAACTCACACTAAAACACAACAAACATCTTTTTGCTTTTGTTGTTATGAAAGAAACTGTAATTTGAGGTTTGTCAAAACTACTACTTGAATGAAATGTCAGTCTAGCTATACATAGGGTGCGTTCCACTAAGCGTTCACAATGATCACGCTCACCACCACAGTTTGCTTGTAAGCGTTACTGTCGTAACCTCAAATGGAATGGATTACAGATTACAGATCGTTTTGAGCGTGCAGGTAAATAATACAAACTTAGATTTAAGATGTTAGTTTATAATCTGTAAGCCTTGAAAATAAACTTGATTAATTTAAATAGATTTATATTGAAAAAAAAATATAATGTTTTTTTTATATTAAATATTATTGGTGTTTTAAATTAATTTACGTTCAAATGGAATTAAAATGTCTTGCGGCGATACTTGGATATTTGGTAAGAGGTACAGTCGCCATTTTATATGCTTTGAGTTTTGAAAATGACGCAAATTTTCTTCGATTCAACGATCACTTCAACCCACCTTTTTAGATGGGTCGTCGTGAGCGTAAGTTATGACATTATAATTGACGTTTTCGCCGCGACCACAACGACCGCGGTCGTTATGTGGATCGATTAGGTATAGGAGAATTTTCATTGTTTTGGGCGCTTAGTGGAACGCACCTTTACCGTCAATATTTACACCTCACTCTGACAGAGTATTTGTCAATATATTGAAAACGTCTCAGAATCTTGTTGTCTGTCTCTTTCGCACACTCACTTTTCAGAGATTTTTTTAATATTAACTATTATTTATTTATATTTTATATAGCCTAAAGCCTTCCTAGACACATGGACTATCCAACACAAAAAGAATTTTTCAATTCCAACCAGTAGTTCCTGAGATTAGCGCGTTCAAACAAACAAACAAACAAACAAACAAACAAACAAACAAACTCTTCAGCTTTATAATATTAGTATAGATTCTTCTGTGAGTGTGTATGTCACTGAACTTCTCTCAAACGACTGGACCGCATTTGATGAAATTTTTGTGTGTGTTCAAGGGGATCTGGGAATGGTTTAGATTCACAATTGGACCCGATAGGTGGCGCTGCGATCGTGTTCCAGGAAATTATTTTTTTTCACCCGTGCGAAGCTGGGCGGGACCACTAGTATTAGTATAGATTATCGGTTTGAATGACATGTATTTTAGGCAATAAAATACCTAAATATCCAATGAACATATTCTTACAAATATATTCTTCACTCATTCCCAAAGTGTCCCCGTTAGAGGCATGACGAGGCGGAATATAATTTAAAAGGTGTTTATTTTATTTAACCGACTTTAAAAAAGGAGGAGGTGTATTTTAAAGTAATCAGAAATATTTTTGTAAATATGTTGTCGTCTGTAGGATCTAATGTGATTTTTTACTATTTCGTTCAAGTCATTGTATTAAGTAAGTATATTTTTATTGTAGTTCATCTATTTTAGTAAAGAAGAGAAAGTTTGAGAAACATGCGTTTTTATTTACACGAAATCGGCCGTAGTATTATAAGTAGGTTGGAGTATGTGCAAACAAAAACAGCCTCATTTACAACCTCTTTTAGACGTATATCATAACTTAAAGTCCATCATAATAAGACTCAAAATTGAATATTCATGAAGTGGTTGTTAATGACAGGCTATTATGAAAGTAACGCGACTTGTTGCATCATGTGTCAAGTTCATTAACATTGATGTTGGAATATTTATATTGTACTCCTATATATTGAACGCCATGTATAAACCTGTTCTAAATTTAAAACGCAATTCTAATACATATAACACTTCTACTTGGGTAAATATCTGACACGCGGGTAAACACAAAAGCTATGGTCCTACGACAACATTGTATTTTCATTATTATAACTAACTATGTCCTGCGATTTCACTCGCAGAAAATTTTACTTCTTCATGAAACTGTCTATTGGTAAAAACTGCATTTAAATCAATTCCGTAGTTTTTACTTTCCACTTACCTTCAGGCAGACGCGATGGGATATTTACTTTTTAAATACGTAGTGATATAAATATCCTCAC
Source organism: Drepana falcataria (assembly GCA_945859725.1). Taxonomy (NCBI): domain Eukaryota; kingdom Metazoa; phylum Arthropoda; class Insecta; order Lepidoptera; family Drepanidae; genus Drepana; species Drepana falcataria. Next base: position 10,980,219 of record OX243929.1, read on the forward strand.
GCCTTCCCACAAGGGTCCCCAAAGGGGTAGGCAGAGGTGTATAGGCAATACCCATACACTCCGCCTGAGATATATTATAGGTGCCAACGTGTCAGATGGCGAGTCCATCGCCGTTACTCAAGCACGACTATACATACGCCTTTGAATTGCTTCTCAAACGTATGCAGGTTGTTCTCCTTCACCGTAAAGCTCGTGGTGTGACTCATCACTGTACTGAAGTTCAGAAACACTTATTGGTAGAGTCGAACCACTCGGCCTCCACAGCTTTTTTTTATGAGTACTTTAGTATCATATAAGCCATTAAAACCACTCTTGGTGTCCTTATTAGTCATAATCGTCGCAATCGGAGGCACAAATTGTTCTCAGTGCCCTCATGCCGTACCGTCGCCAGGGCTCGCTCGCCGATCCCGAGATCACTGTCCGCGCTCAATGCCCTCCTGGACTCAAGACCTGACTGCGATGTGCTTGCTGGTAAATGGAATGAAATTTTGAAAGAATGTTTGTTGTACTGCGAGAGGACAGTGTGAACTTATTATTTATTATTGTGTAACTAAATAATAATCAGTGCAAAAAAACTACAAATATACAGGAAAATAGCCTAATTTGATAACCTTTTTAGAGAGGTAGGTCACGACGGAATCTTCCATTCAAAGTTATCCGGGGCGTTATCATATATATTTATGTATTGGTATATATACATACATACATATCATCACGCCAAATCCCTAACGGGGTAGGCAGAGAGTATAGAGCGCTAGTTCTCTCTAGACTTGCATACCTCTTTCGCTTCGTCCACATTCATCAGTCTTTTCATACATGCTCGTCGGTTTCGAGTACTCGACGTTCCCGTCCTTGAGCGTCCGATCGATTTGATCCAGGTAGTTGGAACGTGGTCTTCCTCTGCCTCTTCTTGCACACACTTTTGCTTTGTATATCTGTTTCGTCAATCTTTCTTCACTCATCCTTTCTATATGTCCAAACCAACGTAACATGCCTTAAGTATAAGTATATATATATATAGTAAATATTAATTCCGTAAGAAACTCTCACCATCGACGGGTAATTCATCCCTATACCTAGGAACCAAAAAGGTCTCGTAGTAGTCTAGACTGTAGAATGATCTCCCTGTTGAGGCTTATAGCTAGTGCCTTCCGCGAAGACGCGCCCCACCAATTTCTATTTCACACAAGCGGGTCGCGGGTTGCGGGGAGTATGACCAGTCTATTAATTGTGTGCGTGCGCGCTCATAGGTAATCAGTGTGTACTGATAATACTCAAAGATTAGTGGAAGGTTGCAAATTTACACTATAAAATATGATGAAAAACAGTGGGGTGCGTCTTCGTGGATAGCACTATCTATACTCCCTGCATCCTGCGACCCTCCGGACAAGAAATTGGGGGGGCAAATCTTCGTGGATGGCACTATCTGTACCCTAGACATTAAATACAGTAGTACAGTACCCAACATGCCCAAGAATGTTCCACTTCAAAAATCAATAATGAATATGTTCAAAATCAATAATTAACACATTTAATATTAATATAAACATGTTTATAAATCTTGCACTATTTAAAATTTATGACGATAATAATAATTAAAAAAACCAGTACATATTGTACGGAAGCATGTACTCGTTATGTCGATCATTGAATCATGCTATTGAGATAAAATGCTGGCACAAATTAAACATAATTATTTTTGTAACATTGTAAAGATTGTGAGCCGGGTTGGACGAGTAGTTGGAATAGACACATACAAAACTAAGATTACAGGTTCGATTTCCGTTAAGTATACTAGTAGACGCATACTTTACTACGAAGGAAAACGTGGTGACTTCTTCTCAACTTTAAGAAAAAAAAAAACAAAATTATGTATGAGAAACAGCGACGGTTTCGCCATATTATAGTAAGCAACGACCTATTGTCGGACCTACGTTGTTCCCCCATACTTGGGTACTATTGCTGTAACGAAAAAAATATTGTATATGCCTAATGATTTGAAAAGAGTAACCATGGAGTTTCTTGCCGGTTCTTCTCCATGGAAGCGACCAACCCGAACCGTGCTTCTTTTTCGACGTTTTATAAGTGCCCATCTGGGCCTATGTGAAATAAAAAGATTTTGATTTTGATTTTTTTGATTTATTCAACATACCTTAATACATATCTCCGTTCAAAGGATAATATATTTGCATTTTGCCTACCTACCTTTCGGGATTTAAAGTTGCAAGTTCGTAGATTGCACGGCTCAGAAGATTTTTGAAGAGGCCAATGATCTCAGCAGGCGGGACATCAAACCCGCGTCGCAAAAATCATGTAGCAGAACCGGTATCAACGCGCTAGAAGCGCTATCAGAAAATGTCTCGACATTTGAAATTAAATGTCTCAGGTATATTTCTCAAGATTGGGGGAGGGGGAGGGGGAGGGGAAGCATTATTTCTTCAAACACCTTCCGCATACCAATTATGTAGCAAAAAATTATTTGACAATTAAAATATATTATATTCATCGTGTACCGTCATTTGTTTTAAAAAAAAAACTCGTTCTAATTACTAAATCACTTGTCAGATAGTCTGAAGCTTCGGGTAGATCTGGTAACAGATACGTTTTTTTGCGATCGATATTAAAATACTCGCATTGTATTCAAGCAGCACACGCTTTTGTGATAGATATATAATACTATAAATAAAAAATGGAAGTAGAAAGCCGTTGTGGCCGAGTGGTTTGACTTGCCTGCAACACAAAGGATCCAAATTCGCATCCCGATTTGACCAAGGAGTTCTTCTGAACTTAAGCCTAAATGAAAATGTTAAAAATCGAAAGGATGCCTGCAGACGTTTGAGAAGAAATTCAAAGTATAGTCGTCATTGAGTACAATTTGTCACGTTGGCACCTAAAATATATCTCTGGCGGAAAGAAGGTGTGTGGGTACTGCCTATACACCTCTGCCTACCCCTTCAGGGATTATCTACCATGCTTCCAAGCTCGCATGCTTCCAGGTATAACCGTCTGACGACGACGACCGTCTGGTCTAGTGGTTAGAGCTCCTGACTGCGAAACTTGAGGTCGCGGGTTCGAATCCCGCTGAGGGCAGATATTTGTGTGATGAACACGAGTATTTGTACCTTAGTCTTGGATGTCCTGTGTATTTTTTTTTTTTTTTTTTTTTGTATTGTCTCTCGTAGCGTGAGTTCCGGGAACTTTTGCTACTTAACCGGTCAATGGCGAGACCTAGGCCTCCAGCCAGGCACTTTATTTCTAAGCAACACAGCTAAGGGCACCCCCTGTGGGGTACGAACCTCGGCTTAGGGCGTTGCTGGATCGCGAGCAAGGGAGCTGGGCTGGACTGGTAATTTTATTTAAATATTATTTGGGGGCGGGATTTGCGCGTCAGGCTTGGCGCGGGCCGGCGTTTGCGGCGGGGGTCGGGGGGGAACATTACGGCTTATTCGCGTCGAGCCTCGTCGGCGAGGACGGAACAGTGGTCGGTTTTGTGTAGTGTTGGTATGTTTTTGTCGGGCGTCCTGGAGGACCGTTATGTCGTCATCCGGTTCGATGACGGCGTGTCTTGGACGCCTTATCTTTGAGATAAGGGAAGGAGTGTATCGGGCGGCTGATACGACGAGGGGGTTGGGGTGATTTACAGCAGAATCGAAATGACGTTTGGACAGTTTTTTCAAAAACTGTTTTATAGTGGGGACTTTGAGGTCAACGTGGAGTTGACTATTACGCATGTACCACGGGGCACCTGTGGCTCTCCGGAGAAACCGGCTTTGGAGCACTTGCAGGGGGTTAAGTGTTGACTTGCTAGTGTGTGCGAACACTACACCCGCATATGTCATGATTGGTCGAATGCACGTCGTGTAAATCCTCACCTTGGATTTCAATGAGAGTTTACTTCGCGCATTCAACATGCTGTGAAGTCTACCGAGCGCGAAGGCGGCTCGCGCGCGTATCGCCTTTACGTGGTGACGGAAAGAAAGGCGTTGATCGAGGATCACACCCAGGTATTTGGCTTTTTCTTCCCATGGAATGGGTTTGCCGAAGAGGGTGATGGGGGCTACCCGTGGGCGTTCGAGGCCTTTCCTGTGTATTTATGTATATATCTATCTATATAAGTAAATATATCGTTGTCTAGTTACCATAACACAAGCTTTGCTTAATTTGGGACTAGGTCAATTTGTGTGCAATTGTCCCAGGTATTTATTTATTATTTATTTATAACATTCTTTCCCTATTATCCATAAATCAAAATCAATCGCCGTTCGTTAAGTCTCGAAAAACTCCAGATGCCCATCTGGAGTTTTATTATGATTTAGGGCCGGATAGATAGCTTAAAATAAAAAATAATCATAATAAATAAAAAATATTTTGTAAAACAATCAGACACGTATTTCTTAATGACCTTTTGATGATTTCAATAGAGAGTAAAAGCAGTTTTGCTGTGACCTTGGACCGAGCACGTGTTGCCATGTCGTAATGACATATTAACTAGATCAAGTTCAAGTCCGTCAATATACCTAGGTGTTAATGAAAGTTGTATTCATACTTTTTTTAATTTAAATGTCAATTTTATATTGTTATGTCGATCATGAATCAAAATAGGATAAAAAAATACATAATAATTTATGTTTTCCGCCTCGAGTTCGCACGGGTTCAATTTATAAATAAAGCTTAATTATGCTACATACATACATATATTCATACATATCATCACGCCGAGTCCATCAGAGAACGTAGAGCGCCAGTTGTCTCTAGACTTATAGACCTCTTTGCTTTATCCACGTGTATCCGTTTCTTTTGGGATGGTCGCCGGTTCTTAATTCGCAAGTGTATCTATGAAGAGGCAGTTTAAATTTTTTTTTACGACCATACATTTTAAATACAATAAAAACTATTAACAATAATGCCTCGCGCCGTTTATTCAAGACCTCTCGTGACAGGCGGGCTGGAATCTCTCGCTTCTTCTCGCTCAGAGAATCAGCATTGCTATCCAGCGTGGCAATGCTGCTAGTCTACTTGGCACGTTGCCTCGGGATACTGATTTGGGAAAAATATTTTATCTGTCAGTAGTTAGTTTCAACTGTTTTTTTGTAAATATCGTTAATTATTTTCTTTAATGAGTAACAGAAAACAGTTATAATTTTCTAATAATATTTTTTATTTCAAATAATTTTCAAATAATTCGATAATGCCTGCAGAAGTATATACCAGTGTCGCAGACATTAACATGAATGAACAATGGGTCGGCCATGCGAGAGACATGCCCCTAAGCACCGTTCAACGGTGGCAACTGCTTACTATCAGACGTCCCGCATGCTTGTTTGTCATCTGGTCGGCCGTCTGGTCTACTGGTTAGAGCTCCTGACTCTGATCTTGAGGTCCCGGGATCGAATCCCGCTGAAAGCAGATATTTGTGTGATGAATACGAGTATTTGTGCCTTAGTCTTGGATGTCCTGTGTATTTATGTATATATCTATCTATATAAGTAAATATTATCGCTTTCTAGTTACCATAACACAAGCTTTGCTTAATTTGGGACAAGGTCAATTTGTGGGGAATTTTCCGAAGGTATTTTGTTTATTTATCTTAGAGGTATCAAAATCAAAATCAAAATCTTTTTATTTCACATAGGCCCAGGTGGGCACTTATAAAACGTCGAAAAAGAAGCACGGTTCGGGTTGATCGCTTCCATGGAGAAGAACCGGCAAGAAACTCCATGGTTTCTCTTTTCAAATCATTAGGCATATACAATATTTTTTTCGTTACAGCAATAGTACCCAAGTATGGGGGAACAACGTAGGTCCGACAATAGGTCGTTGCTTACTATACAAAGCATACACAAAACAAGATATTTATAACAATGTTAGCAAGATCTAAGAGTCTACAAAGCCTACAATGTTCTCACATTCACAATTTAGACAAATTAAACAAGTGACACAAATATTGTCATCAGTACTGTAACTAATTCTGGTCAAGATATGGCATAAATTAAAATAAAAAAAGTAAAATTATTATTGTATAAAAAAAACCGAATTGAGAAAAGAAAAAGATTCAGAATAGTTAGAGACATCCACAAATTTATCGAAAAATACACACCTACAAAACAACATGCTAATAATTTTCTATACTATCCATTCCTCTTTCCATCGCTATTTGTTAATAGAATTTGAAATGGCTTGGACGCCTTAAAATTGAGACGGAAATTGCTTTTAGGCATTAATTATTGCTTGCTGCTGCGCAACAAAATTGGCAGTCTACAAATCACGAAGCGCATTAATTTATTGATATCCATCTTCACTCCTTCCCACAAGGGTCCCCGAAAGGGTAGGCAGAGGTAGACCCCCTTTCCGCCAGAGGTATTATTTTAGGTGCTAACGTGACAGATGGCGAGTCCATCGAACTACTAGCCACTAGCTGTATGTTTATACAATATAAATGAATAAATACATACATTAAAATATTTGCTGCATACGGCAATTGCTTAATGTAGCTGACATTGACATCGTCAGCCGGAGACATCTAGATTTTTCTGTTTTCTCAGAACTGGTGTAAACAAGTGGATATAGACTCGATAATATCTCCTTCCGCTTTATAGTGAGAGTCATTAACCTTTACAAAAGTAAAAAATAAACTGTATAGTAGGTTTTGACGACCGTCTGGTCTAGTGGTTAGAGCTCCTGACTGCGAAGCTTGAGGTCGCGGGTTCGAATCCTGCCGAGGGCAGATATTTGTGTGATGAATACGAGTATTTGTACCTTAGTCTTGGATGTCCTATGTATTTAAACTTATCTATCTATATAAGTAAATATATCGTTGTCTAGTTACTAGTAATTTGGGACTAGGTCAATTTGTGTGGAATTGTCCGAGGTATATACACTTTTCGCCGGAGATATATTTTATGTGCCAACGAGACACATGGCTAGGCCATATCGGTTTCTCAAGCACAACTTGAACGTGAATTTCTTCTCAGACGTATGCAGGTTACCTCTCGATGTTTTCCTTCACCGTAAGCTCGTGGTGTGACTAGTCACTGTACTTATGGTTGGGAAAACATAATTGTGTGCATGTATTTTTTTATTTAATGCAATTGTGAACGTTCTTATGTGCCCTTGAGATTTGATAATAAGGCTAGTATTAGTCTTATACTCTTAAAACCTAAACCTATTATCCAATAGTCATCGTGATTTCTGTTAAATTAACTCTGTATTTTTCCTTATCAGAAACCGCAGAGTTTGTAAGAACAATAATTTGTAATTGGATTATGGTGAATCTGCATTCTAATATAACACAGGGCATCGTAATGTAAGCATGTTTTTATATAACAAGGATGTGGTTCCCCACACTCACGAATACGATAAAACGTGAAGATATAGCCGACTATATCTACAAGTGTATAACTTCACGTTTTATTGCTGGGTCCGGTCTAGTGGTTACAGCTCCTGACTGCGAAACTTGAGGTCTGAGTTTTTCATACCACAAGAGTGACAAACAAGCATACAGCCCACCCGATGGTAAACGGTTACCGCAGCCTATTTACGCTTACAATACCGAAGTATCATTTGCGTGTTGCTACTCTGTGTACGGAGAGTTATACTGTGTTGGCTGCATAATGGGACTAATCCCTCTGCGGCCAACACAATATAACAATCCTCCCCCCTCCCCAAGGAGCTCATTACTGGTAACCTTATTCACCGTGTAGGAACAAAAAATTGTGTTATTTGGCTACAGACGAGCAGCTCTAATTACGAACGGGAAACCCGATACGCCTTACCTCTCTTATGAGTCGATCGGATAAGAGAAATGTGTTCTACCGCTTGACGGTATAACGGCGAGTGTTCTGCAGAATTGTTCGATATGATGCCCACTTCCACCTTCTACCACCGCACCTCTCGCAATCGACGGGGAATTCATCCCCATACCTTGGAACCACAAAGGTCTCGCACTGCGCAGTTCCAAAGGGGTTTCCTTCCGCGAACGCTCAGGCTGTGGAATTAGCTCCCCGTTGAGGTTCTCCCTGGAGAGTACAGCATGGAGTTCTTCAAGAAGGGTGTGAAAAGATTCCTGCAGGGTCGGCAGCACGCGAGTGATACCCCTGGTGTTGCAAGCGTCCATAGGCGGCGGTAACCGCTTACCATCAGGCGGACCACATGCTTGTTTGTCACCCATGTGGTATAAAATAAAACCTTAGTCTTGGTCGTTCTTTGCATATTACACCTTGTCTAGTTACCATAACACAAGCTTTGCTTAATTTGGGGCTAGGTGAATTTGTGCGGAAATGAAAAAAAAAATCTATATATATATATATATATATATATTTATAGATATGCGTTTATTTTTATGAAAAAAAAAACACTCGTTTGAATGTTTCATAAACAACATTCAAAAATCAAGGTGCATTACAAAACAACGTCTTATATGATGAATGAACAAAGTCCATATTTAAACTAGTATTATTGTGGCGACGTAGGTTACACTCTATACCTATCTAACGAGCTATCTTATCTTATCTATATATACATATATTATATATATATATATATATATATATTTCTACTGTGTGTGTGTCTGTGTGTGTGTGTATGCCACTGAACTCCACCTAAACGGCTTGACCGATTTTAATGAAATTTCTGTCTTCAGGTGGATTCGAGAATGGTTTAGATTGGACCCAATAGGTGGGTCTGCGATCGAGTTTCAGGAAATTATTTTTTTCACCCAAGCGAAGCTGGGCGGGACAGCCAGTATAATATAATTCTTCTCCTACTAAATGGTTGGATCGATTTGGATGAAATTCTCTCTAGACATACAGACCTAATTCGCTTTAACCACATTCATCAGACTCTTCACAAATCCTTGCCGGTTTCCAGTGCTAGGACTGCAGTGATAGGAACGTCAAGAGACGTTCCTATCCTCGAGTAACTTTATAGATCTAGGTAGCTGGAACGTGGTCTTCCTCTGCCTCTTCTTCCAGATACATAGTATGCTTTTTCATCATCATCATCATATCATCACACCAAGTCCCTAACGGAGTAGGCAGAGAGTATAGAGCGCCAGTTCTCTCTAGACTTACATACCTCTTTCGCTTCATCCACATTCATCAGTCTCTTCATACATGCTCGTCGGTTTCGAGTACTCTATGCTTTTTCAACCACTCTATAGATACAAACAAATTAAACATGATTTGCTTCTTCCGACGGTCACAAACGCTGGCCCGTGCAGAGCAGGTACCTAAAGACTGAACCCTAAATATTTAAATCTATCTGTGCCCCCAACTTCGCCCGCGTGGAATTTAACAAAAAAATATTATTCAGTGACTAAAATAAAAGTAACCTTAGTTAGCCAGTGAAAGTCACGTCAAAATCGGTCCAGCCGTTTCAGAAATTAGCCATAACAAACGGACAGACAAAAATTGTAAAAAAATTTATTTTTGTGTATTTACCGTGTATACATATATGCATTTAGTAAAAAGCGCTTATTTCAATATTACAAACAGACACTCCTAGTTACTACCTAGTTTGCGAACCAGCAACCCTCTAAGCCGAACTCCGTACCCCATAGAAGGTACTACTAGGATTATTTTCGCTATCTTTAGCACCTTAAAAGTGCCTGTTCGGAGGCCTTGGTCTCGGCATAGGTCGGATAAGTAGCAAAAGATCCCGGAAACACACAGCAAAGACAATACAAAATTGCCATTCTTCATGAGACATATCGCTAAGGAAAACGACGTAGAGGTCCTTGTATGAAGGTCTTCGAATCATTCACGAATATCATATTATTTGTAAAAATACGAATCTTTTGCTTTGAGGAAATTTACATTTGTGTTAAATAAACACTTCAAAGGTATCTCCAGAAGTCGGAATCACAGACGTAATAGGCTTTATTGTGAGGCTTCTTAAGTCTTCCTTCCGCTGATTTATTTTAAAAATATGTCGAACTTCAGAATGTTACTGCATTTAAATATTAAGACCATTGATCATCCAGAACCCAATTCATTCTCATTCCATTTCTTGGAATCCTTGGTTTGTATTTAATTAGTGACATTCAAAGAGACCGTGTCACTTGCGTTGAATAAAAGATTTGATAAACTGGAATTGAATTTTGAACCGCACATATAAAATTAATAATATTTACAAACAACAGTTGAAACTAACTACTTACAGATAAAATATTTGTCCCAAATCGGTATCCCGAGGCAACGTGCCAAGAAGACTAGCAGCATTGCCACGCTGGATAGCAATGCTGATTCTCTGAGTGAGATATGTTCCAGCCCGCCTGTCACGAGAGGTCTCGACTAGACGGCGCGCCGTCTAGTCGAGACCTCTTTAAAAAGATGGTGAGCCTCAGGACCCCAAGGCCCCAGAGTTTCAACCGCAAATGCAGCAAATTTTGAACTGTTTTTTTTTCATTAATGTGAAATAAGAATGATTCCCACTGCGAAACATTTCTAGAGGTTTTGTACAGCGGAGTTTTCTTAGCACCATAAAAAAAGGTTTCCCCTTTACACGGAGGACACTCAGAAATCCTAACCTGGGCTAATAACACTACCGTCCAACTTTAGTTTTAATCAGGTTCTAATTTGCCATGGTGGCCGTGTAGTGCCCAGTGGTGGAGAGTTTTTCTGAACTAAAGTACAGTGATAAGTCACACCACGAGCTTTATGGTGAAGGCAAATATCGAAAGGAAACCTGCATACGCTTAATAAGAATATAAAAGAAGGCGTAGCATAGCGTAGATCATTTGACGGGAATAACCAGTTCTTAGTTACATCATCCTAAATATAACAGCTGGGCTCTAGTTTTTTTTTTATAAAAAGAGTGGCAAACAAGCATACGGCCCACCTGATGGGAAACGGTTCCCGTAGCCTATTTACGCTCACGATACCGAAGTATCACTTGCGCGTTTCCACTCTGTGTTCGGAGAGTTATACTGTTGTTGTTGGCGTCTCTGATGCAGTCCCTTCTATTTGCTTCTGTCCAGCGCAACCTCTTTGACCTCCCTATACGTCATGAGAGACACTTTTAACTTGATCTGACTCATGTATGCTAATCTTGGTCTTCCTCTTTCTATCCGTTTAGGACTGATTAAATAATCTTAGAGTACAATTAATAGAATTTAAGCCCTCAACCAATGCTAGCACGGTTTAATACGGTAGTCGAGAAATCACGCTCGATGCACACGTGAAGTGTACCGTAGCTGGTCACCCATCCAACTACTGACCATACGAAAGGTTGCTTAGCTTCATAGATCGACCGATATACGCAGTACTTATTCGTAGCGAGTGACTAGCAAAAATATTTGTTTATCCCATACGTAGTATTGAAATTAAAAACAGGATATTTTTAGAAATAAAAGGTATAATTTATTGCCAGGTAATAGAACTACATATCTAGTGCAATTGCAAGATTTAAATCTACCTGCAATGTCATTTGTACGATACGATACACTTAATCTTGCGGTGGTCGATGGTATTGAACTGACCCGTGTATTGATATATTGTCCGTAAAATTGATTTCATTTATCGGTTTCTTTTTCTCCAATAAAGCATATTATGATATGTGTTAATCTACTTAATAATCTATCCTTTGCCAGATTTCATCTAATTCACAGTGCACAGTTCGGGTTGGTCGTTTCCATGGAGAAGAAACTCCATGGTTACTCTTTTCAAATCATTTCGTATTACAAAATTATTATGTTACATCAATAGTACTTAAGCATGGGGGGACAGTAATGTAATCAACTACCCTTAGATACAAAGTATTTATGATGGAAAAAAATTCATGCCACTACTGGCCAAAATGACACCAGACCCCCGCGTAGTGTTAAAATTGTACTCCGGCGCACTTACGACTATTTATACAAATGCGAACGACTCATTGCGACTGTTTGCATTCGATTCTCAAAGCGAGAACACGCTACGTTAGCATTCGATATAAAATCGTTCCAAATCGGTATTTGTGCTAGGGTTTTCGGTTTAGATAGTGATTTGTTTTGCCTACTTGGTGACAATGTAACTGGTTGTTGTGAGAAGAGGACACTTTACAACGTTGTATTTCAGTTATCGACTTAACAAGCTTGTAAGTGTTTTTATGCCTTATTTATAATTAAAGTTTACATTTTATATTTCACTGTTTAGTTTTAGCTTTGTATTTTTTTGCTATTGAGTGATAACATTCTAATGGAAGTATTATGTATATTATAGATAAGAGACTAGTATTTTTAAACATAATCTTTTTTAACTCACAACAAGAAAGTGTGATTGTAAAGATGAAGAAAGGAAGGCATGTTACGTTGGTTTGGACATATAGAAAGGATGAATGTAGAGAGATTGACGAAACAGATATACAAAGCGAAAGGAGTGCAAGAAGAGGTAGAGGAACACGTTTAAACTACTTAGATCAAATCGAACAGCCGGGAACGCCGGCTTCAAGTACTCTTGAAGTTCGAATCCTCGAGTGTTAGAACGATTTGATCTGGGCAGTTGGAAAGCGGTCTTCCTGTGCCTTGTCTCCTAGATACTATCGCGTTGTATATATGTTACGATTTCACCTAGTACTATTAAACTACGTACTAAAATAGTCTCTCCACATAGAGTAACATACGATGAATACCTTCGGAATTGCTAGCACCTGAGTGCTAAGTGTACCGGTTCAGATCACCGGGTATTTAATAAATTCATAACTTCGTTAATATTTTTGGTCAGCATTTTTGTTAACGTATAATATATAAATGAATAATTAAATGGCATACACGATGAGAGCATCTACTGCTAAGCAGCGATCTGCTTATCATTATAAATGAATCACGGTCAACTGATATGACCTGAATTAATATAAATTAATTGTTCCAATTACTCTAAAGTGATACCATTTCCCTGTGGACGTTGTAACAGATACTCTGATACATACAAGGTAGCTACGTGGTTAATGTATTGGCCTACGGAGTCGAGGCCTTAGGTTCATAGTAAATATATACTATATAATAAAAATAAATAAATAAATAATAATACACTGCACTGCAAATGAATCAAAACGGTGTTAGGCTTAACACTGTTTTGATTCATTTAGTCCAATAAAGTTTTTGGCACGCGTACTCACGTAGATATTTTTAGCAACAAAACATTTTAAAACACGCCTTTACGGAGTAGGTATGTATTTTAATAAGGTGGGCAAAGTGCGACCAACACCCACATTGCAGGCGCCTTTAGGCTACATTAGCTTACTATGTATGCTTGTAAGGTCTAAAGATAGGAGACAATATTATCATACAGCGGGCTTAAATCGGAGGAAAAATCTCTAGAGGAAACCACGACCAAACGTACATATTTCTTCTCAAGCGTATGCAGGTTTCCTCTCGATGTTTTCCTTCACCGTAATACTCATGATGTGACTTATCACTATGTTTAAGTTCAGAGAAACGCATTAGTACAGTCAGGATTCAAACTTGTAATCTTTGTGTTGGAGGCTGTCGGAACCACTCGGCCACCACGGCTTCTGAGTGAAGATATTTATTAAATAATAATGTGGCATTAAGAACTGACGCAAATGATCTAGATCGAAAACAACAACAAGAGTAAATAACCCACAAAATATTCGACCGGTTAATTAATTAGTAGACGAAAAATAACGCGTCGTTATCGCCTATTAGTGTTTATACGGTAGGCGGATTTATGTAGTTTGTGTAGTACACATTTATGTAGTTTGTGTAGTACACATTTATGTAGTTTGTGTAGTACACATTTATGTAGTTTGTGTAGTACACATTTTCGTTAAGCATGCGAGCCGGTTCTGCTATCGACTGTCGTAAATTTTTAATTTATATAATAGAATAGTGCCAAACAAGCATACGCCCACCTGATGGGAAACAGTTACCGAAGCCTATTTACGTTAATGATACTGAAGTATCAATTGCGCGCTGCCACTGTATGTTCGGAGAGCTATACTGTGTTAACAGCATAATAGGACTAATCATAACCACCTCCCCCTCCCCAAAGAGCTCATTACTGGAGACCTATTTCACCGCGTAGGAACACAACACAATTAATTGTGTTATTTGGCTACGGACTTCTATAAGGTGGTGGTCCTGCCCCAGTCGGGCAGCTCTAAATTCGAACGGAAAACCCCGTTATGCCCTACCTCTCTTCCTCTCGTCCTCTGAGGGATTCGATTATTTAGCTGCAGCTTAGTTTGAAATATTGTATTATTCATATCGTATATATTCGACAAGCAGGTTTCATTAACATATACCGAAACGAAAGTGAACACCAGAAATACTGATCCTCCTTTGGGGATTAGCTGATGAAATTCAAAAGAAAGTTTTTTTTTTCAAATACCTGCGTAAAGTTTCATTTTATTGATCGTTATTTTCAACAAATAAAATTCGTATATATATACGAATTTTATTTGTTGAAAATAACGATCAATAAAATGAAACTTTACGCAGGATATATTATTATTATTATTTATATATATATATAGATATATATATATCCTCACGCCTTCCCACAAGGGTCCCCGAAGGGGTAGGCAGAGGTGTATAGGTAATACCCACACACCCATTTTCCGCCAGAGGTATATTAGGTGTAGGTGCCAACGTGACAGATGGCGAGTCCATCGCCGTTACTCCAGCACGACTATACATACGCCTTTGAATTTCTTCTCAGACGTATGGAGGTTTCCTCTCGATGTTTTCCTTCACCGTAAAGCTCGTGGTGTGACTAATCACTGTACTTAAGTTCAGAAAAACTCATTGGTACAGTCGGGATTCGAACTTGCGACCTTTGCGTCGCAGGCAACTGCTCAAACCACTCGGCCACCACGGCTCTAAAATACGTAATGTTCCAATAATCTAGCCTATGTTACTCCGTAAAGATGTAGCTTTCTAATGAGGAAAGAATTTAAGAGATCGATCGAATAGTTTTTGCGTTAAAAATATTTCCTTTTTATTAGACGAATGTGGACAAGACATGATTTTGGAACATAAATAAGAACCCATAAGGGTCCCCCGAAGAGTAATGCAATTGTTTTGCTGGTGATATATTTAGGTACCAACGTGAGTGATCGAAAGTTAAGTTTAATTAGTAAAAAATGGTTCCTGTAGGTTTCTTAATGTCACGTTGTTGATATCAAGAGCGTTCCTATTCGATAAATTAAAACTGTTTTTCCACTCTAAAAGCCGACCTTTAACGACATTATCTAAAAGTCATATTATGATTAAAAAACCTGCTCCGTACGTATTAGCTTTGCGTACTTCGATAAGCGGATCAGGCTCCTGCTCATTACGTTTTTTCGTCACAAAAGGACGTTACTTAACTTGTTTTAATACATATTTATATGTTCGACTCCTTAAGATATAATTTACCTCAGGTCGAATCCGCATTTAAGAGATTCGTTGCGGATTGATTCATTATTATAATTATATCTATGTTTATCTTGGGAACAAAATATATCCTATATGTATAATTAATATCCTCACGCCTTCCCACAATGATCCCTGAAGGGGTAGGCAGAGGTGTATAGGTTGTACCCACACACCCATTTTCCGCCAGAGATATATTTTAGGTGCCAACTTGATAGATGGCGAGTCCATCGCCATTCATCACTCATCGCTCATCACTGTACATAAGTTCAGAAAAACACATTGGTACAGTCGGGATTCAAACTTGCGATCTTTGTGTCGCAGCCAACTAGTCGAACCACTCGGCCACCACGGCTTAATGTTAATTTAGTTAATATCTATCTATGCGCCAAATTTCATACAATTCCATTCTGCCTTTCTGGCCTGATTGAGTAACAAACATTAATCCATAGTAACAAACTTTAGAGTAGAGAAAGAAGAAAAGAAGTAGGATTTCTTATCAACATTCATCCAGATCTAAACGATCGAACTCTAAATACTCATGACGTGACCATATTCAAGTGCTCGATCGATTTGATCTGGGTAGTTTGAACGTGGTCTTCTTCTACCTCTTCCTACACACACAAACAACGACATAATATTAAGATTCTACGATCATGCTCGAACGAACTGACCGCACCAAACTTCTTTCGACTTGCGTCACCAGGTCCGCGAAATATTCGTAAACCTTTGACCTTGTACGATAGCGTTTGACCCCAAGCACAATAATCTAATGTTTTATTTTCTTCATTAGATATAATATAATATAAATATCTAATAAATAACACAAACGTTGTCTACTTTTACAAGATAACTCAAATTGGTCGCGACGAGGTGACCACACGCGAGTGAAAATGATAAATAATTTTAGAACAGTTCAATTTTGATTAAAAACCCCTCAAAACTACAGGCGAGTACGGATTTGTAATTATATAGATGAAGAAAAGCATGTTACATTGGTTGGGACTCAGAAAGATGTTTGAAAATAGGATGACAAAACAGACAGCGAAAGTGTTTTAGCATAGAGTTTTCCAAGAAGGATTTGAGAAGATTCCTGCAGGGTTTGCAGCGCGCGATACCCCTGATGTTGCAAGCCTCCATAGGCGGCGGTAACCGCTTACCATCAGGTGGACCGAAGGAAAAAGAATGTTCTGATCGATCGAACATTTAAGGATGGTAATGTCAAGAGTAGGTACTCATAACTGGCATTCATAAATGAAAAGACTGATGAAAGTGGACGAGTTTGTTAGTCTGGGATAGAACTAGCTCCCTTTTCCCTCTGGTCACACATAAGGGACTCTACGTAATTATTTGTGTGTAAATAATTTTAATTTATTATGCAGAGGTTTATTGATTGTTCAAGCTGTTTATACGAGGTTATGCACACAAGGTTAGACGCCGCGTTGCACCAGTGTTGTCAATTGTGTATTGAAAGCAAACATATAGCAATTATTTACATGTTAGTTGGGTAACCGTGGTGGCCGAGTGGTTCGAGTAGTTGCTTGCAACTCGAAGGATGCGAGTTCGAATCCCGAGTGTACCAATGAGTTTTTCTGATCCTTTACGGTCAAGGAAAACATCGAGAGCAAACCTGCAAAGACATTCAAAGGCGTATAGTCGTGCTAGAGTAACGGCGACGGACTCGCCATCTGTCACGTTGGCACTTAAAATTTAGCTCTGGCGGAAAGTAGGTGTGTGGGTACTACCTACACACCTCTGCATACCATTCGGGGACCTTTGTAGAAAGGCGTGAGTATATTTACGTTTAGTTAGTTTACGTGCAGTTAGTATACGTTAGTTATATACAACCATTGTAACAAAAACAAAGTACAAGGCTAACATGTCATTGTTCCTTACGTATCTATTTCCCACCTTAGACGTATGAAAATAAAGTTAAATTTGTCAAAAATATTATTAGCCCCAAGCAGGCGTTAGGCGCATAAAGGGAACAAAAGCACCGCGATCCATTCAACAATGAAATATGTTCATTGAAGCTTCACGTAATTACGAAATGTGCTTAGTCTGTGCATGAATCATGCTTAAAGGCTTTGGTTAATTCTAGGTACTTTTTGCATTAATTACTAGGGAATAGGTGTATATAAAGTTGATATCTATACAAATAAATAAAATCGGAGTGTCTGTTTGTAATATAAAAATAACCGCGTTTTACTAAATGCATATGAATGTACACACGGTACATATACCAAATATTCTTTTTTGTCTGTCTGTCTATTTGTTCCCGATAATCTCTGAAACGGCTGGACCGATTTTGACGGGACTTTCACTGGCAGATAGCTGAGGTAACTTAGGCTACTTTTATTTTAGAAACTAAACAATAACTTTTTTTTTTAATATCCACGCGGTCGAAGTCGCGGGCACTGCTAGTTCTTATATATTCATTTAGCCGCCCTATCGTTTCTTAAGCTAGATTTCATCATTATCATGTTGCCCTAACGTGGGGTTTTAGATCCAAATGTTAATGTTTTATAATGAGTATTAATACTTTTTTACTTTTTCAATTACTTTTATGTAACTTACCTACTAGCTGAGTACCGAGGCTTCACCGGTACCTTACCTACAAATACATTTACAAAGGTCATTCACACCAAGATCTTTATATTATCGATTCGCTTGTATTTTGTCGTATCTGACATGTATCTGACAGTTGAATATAATCTTGAAAAGGTCAAGTGCTTTAGATTTTTTTTCTTCTGATAAATAAGACACGGTTCGGTCTGGTCAGTACCTATAAGATTTATCATTGAGATTACGAAAGGCTTGGGGAATGTTATATCATCACGCCTTCCCACAATGCTCCGAAGCGGTAGGCAGAGGTGTATAGGTAGTACCCACTTACCCACAACCAGTGATATATTTTACGTGCCAGGTTACTCAAGCACGACTATACGCCTTTGAATTTCTTCTCAGGCGTACCTATGCAGGTTTCCTCTAGCTGTTTTCCTTCACCGTAAAGCTCGTGGTGTGACTAATCACTACTTAAGTTAAGAAAAACTCATTGATACAGTCGGGATTCGAACTTGCGATCTTTGTTTCGCAGGCAACTACTCGAACCACTCGGCCACCACGGCTGATATATTATTTTCATCAATTAATTAAAAATTAAATAAAATTTAAAGTGCAAAAACAACGTAAAGTTATTGTTTTATCTTATAGACAATCCAATATTGAATCTGACCGCTTAGAGCTAATGTCATGCCGACTAGCTTACATGGCGCCTGTATGAGGCAGCTACAACGGAGTTGCAACTTCCTATTTCCGTATCCAATTAATTGTGCTACGGTAGTATGCTACTGGTTTATATCCGGTTTGAATCATGGAGACACGCTTTTCTCACACATCTTTACTTATATTATTAAGAAGCAGAGTTTGTTTGTTGAACGCCTTAATGACAGGAGCTGCTACACCGATTTGTTAAAAAAACTCGGAATCTGTCACGATGGCACCTAAAATATATATGGCAGAAAGTTGAATGTGAGTACACGGCGGATGTACAGGGCGCGAAGATATATATATGGCGAGTCCATCGCCGTTACTCAAGCACATTATACAAACGCCTTTTGATTTTCTTCTCAAGCGTATCTAGGTTTACTCTCGATGTTTTCCTTCATCTTACACCACATGGTGTGACTAATCACTATACTTAAATTCAGAAAATCTGAATGGTGCAGTCGAGATTTGAACTTGCAATCCTTGTGCCGCAGGCAACTATTCAATCTCGAAATCAATTGAACATCATGAAACCGTGTCAGCACTATACAGACTGGAATAAACTTGACTTTTAAAACATAACACTACACAAACGTGTTAGTGACAAGCAAAATTAGACCTTATCATTATACCAGGAGCTTTTTTACGTCGGTCACTATTCAACTTCCAAAGCACTCAATTCCAACAGGATATATATTTGAACTAAACTAAACTAGTTATAGGGGAGTTGCGCAGAGTGCTTCCGAGCGCAATGCAGTTGGATCAAGTTCCAATCTGAATAAGTAAGGAGTCCATTGCTGATCAAGTGTCAAGCTTGTGGTTTACCAGTTCCCGCAATCATTAAATTACACATATATCAAATTCAGATTGTCAAATTGGTTGTTGTAAATGTGGAATTGGGACGCTAAGAGTACTCGAAACCGGCGTGTACTGCGACGTACGACATCGACTGCGACTGAACTGAACGACGATGCATCAATTTTTTTTTTGTATTGTCTCTCGTAGCGTGAGTTCTGCATCTAAAGTTTTTTTCGCTTATATACAGGGTGCTTCATTAAATAAAAAAGGCAGTACAATAAACCCACTGCCATATATGTCGGGGCATTGATTACAATATAAGAACAATTAATTCTTTATTTACAATAACAACAGTTGACAATATTTACAAAAAACAGTTTATAACTAACTACTTATAGATAAAATATTTGACTCAAATCGGTATCCCGTGGAAACGTGCCAAGAAGACTTTCTAAGCAACGCTTTAAGCCGAAGTCCGTCCCAGATAGTGGGTGTCTTTGCTTGCTTAGCTCATAAAAGTGTCTGCCTGGATGCCTTGGTCCCGCCATTGCCCGGTTAAGTAACAAAAATTCCCGGAATTTATCTAATTATCTAAATTTAAACCTTTCGCATTAATTATTCTGTCTATTGGTTATATACCCTCACGCCTTCCCACAAGGGTCCCCGAAGGGGAAGGCAGAGGTGTATGGTAATACCTATTCTTAGAGGTAATACCCATAACATTGGTGATAATTGCATGATCCGTTCAGAAGTTTATCACGAATAGACAGACAGATAAACGCAGTTTTGTTTTATATTTCTATAAGTATAGATGTATGTATGTATGTATGTATGTATGTATGGTGTGATGTTATATATCGATCCTCTCAACGCAATTTATTTGTTAGAAACATAAAACTGACTCCGGCCACTCACTGTATGCAAATAGCACATTCTTCAATCATTTCAATTGCTCTTTAACTTTGTACCTTATTCCATATTGGTTTAGGACTAGGTATATACGTGCTGCTTAATGAATTTCGTGTTGAATTTTAATCCTGATTTCCATTTTATTATGTAGGCATTAACCGTTTCTATCAAGTCTCTTGCAAGGTTGTACGAGAAAATTCTTAATGTCGATGAACAATAACATCTTGACTTCGAAGCAATGGCTTGAGCTTCGAAAAAATCACCCACATTTCGGCGGAAATATTTACAGCCTTGTCGGACAGACGGTCTGAATTTCTTCAGACAAACCCTTATATGCCGATTTTAACACGAGGTTTTAATGGCTCCGTTATGATATATCAATGTACTTCGTAAAACCCTTTGGAACAGAGCGCCGGGATTTGAACCGACCGAGACCGAGATGACATGAACTATTCGGCGAAGACATCACATTTATTGTTACATACATATACATACATATCACCGCGCGGAGACCCTCACTAGAGTTTTTTCGGGAGTTCTCTCTTGACTAACATACCTCTTACGCTTCATCCTCATACATCAACCTCTTCACATATGCACTTGCAAGTTATCTTTTCATCCCATCCTTAAGTGTGTCATTAGGTTTTATTAAATAACTAGCTGTCCCGCGCAGCTTCGCTTGGATGAAAAATAAAATTACCTAAAATACGACCGCGGCGCCACCTCTCGGGTCCAATTGTGAATCTAAAGCATTCTCGAATCCACCTGAAGACACAGAAAATTTCATTGAAATCGGTCCAGCCATTTACGTTTCTATAAAGGACATGCAGACAAACATTTTTTTTAAATACATACGTAGTTTAATTTCACTTATCAACATTACAAATAGACTGTTAACTATTTGCATTGTAGAAATGTGTCAGATAAGAATGAAAAACAACGCTCATAATTGAATCAATTACTTGAGATATTACTTTACGCCTCCCACAAGAATCCCAAAGAGATAAACAGACGTAAAACTACCCCATCTTTTGCCCTATAGATATATGCAGGAAGTTAGTTGGCCAGTCGAGATTGATTAACCTGCCTAAGCTTGCATACATTGCACTCTCGCGATGTTGTATAACTCCTGCCTACCCCATCCACTGTGTAGAGTGTGGGTATGTTTGAATATTTTTGTAGTAACAGATTAATGCAACATGCTTACGTTTTATGCAACAAAGGTCATTTGTAATCAGTTTAAATGCAACTCATTGAGATATTAGCTTTGTAAACATTATGCATAATTGAATAAATTAATTAAATTACTTAGTATGATTGTACAGTTAGCATGCATATATCAATTCGATATTAAACTCAAGGGTGGGAATGTCAAGAGTAATTGAAGCCGGCGAGCAAGTATGAAGTGAGAAAGGATTGTAAGTCTAGAGCGACCTGGCGTAATCTCTCTCTAAGTAAAGGGGGGAGGGGGAGGGGGAGGTGTATAGGTAAGACCTATACTCCAACTTTCCGCCAGAGACATATTTTAGGTGCCAACGTGAAAGATGGCGAGTCCATCGCCGTTACGCAAGCACGACTATACAAACGCCTTTGAATTGCTTTTCAGACGTGTGCAGGTTTTTTCTCGATGTTTTCCCTCACCGTAAAGATCGTGGTTTGGTGTAAGGTCGGGATTCGAACTTGCGATCTTTGTGTCGCAGGCACCACGGCGTTCTTTCTTTATACTTAATCATATATGAGGCATACATAATATCCATCTATGTGTAGAAAGAGCTCTGACCTACATTTCGCTAGTGTTATAAATAGGTGTAAAGATATACAAAGATGGCAAGTAGCACTCGACGCCACGCGGGAGTTTCGTTTTAAATCTTCCTTTGATATAATGTGCAAAGGCACACATTGTAATCTAATATCTCTTACATTATTAACAAGAAATGTTGATAGTGTCTAATGATGTTTTTGAAAACAATATAAATTAATCGAAACGAGTCCCAAGTCACGTAACTAACTGAGATAAACTTTTTATTTAATTTAATATACTTGTTCTTCGGACCATTGTCGGAAGGCGTGCATAGAGATGTAACCGTGAGATGAGAGAGATATAGCCGTGGTGGCCGAGTGGTTCGAGTAGTTGCCTGCTACACAAAGATTGCAAGTTCGATTTTCTGTACCATATATTTGTATTTACGCTAACGATACCGAAGTATCACTTGCGCGCTGCCACTCTATGTTCGGAGAGTTATACTGTGTTGACAGCATCATAGGACTAATGCCTCTGCCGCCAACACAATATAAAAATCCTCCCCACTCTCCAAAGACCTCATTACTGGTAACTTTATTCACGGCTTAGGAACAAAACACAATAAATTGTGTTATTTGGCTACGGACTTCTATAAGGTGGAGGTCCTGCCCCAGTCGGGCAGCTCTAAATTCGAACGGAAAACCCCGTTATGTCCTTAAAAGAAATTCAAACATGTATGTATAGTCATGCTTGAGTTACGGCGATGGACTCGCCATCTATCACGTTACCTTAAGGTATTATGTCCGATGGATTGTGGGTCTTCCTACCCCTTCGGGGACCCTTGTGGGAAGGTGTAAAAGTATGTGTACTGAACTGCGTGTAATCAAGTAATTGTTTCCTTGTCTACAGATAAAAGAAGCGATCAAGATGTCCGGACCAGACATGTCGTTTGTCAATGCAACTGTTGACAATGGCTTCTCGGAGTTTTTCGCCGATCAGCTAAAAGGTGTTGGGCGAATGTTCTACATACACTCCCCCAGTGAACAGTTGTATGAGAAAAAGGATGATGTCCCTAATTTTTTTAAGCAGGTAAGGGATCTATTACTTTGGATATATACGCAGACGTATAACATTATAATAATAATTAATCTTAATATATATAAATTACGTGTCACGTTGTTTGTCCGCGATAGGCTCCTAAACTACTTATTTTAATCCAATTTGCACACCGTGTGCAGTTTGATCCAACTTAAAAGATAGGATAGCTTACATCACAATTGGACCCGATAGGTGGCGCTGCGATCGTGTTTCAGTAAGTTTAACTTTTTGACCCGGGCGAAACTGGGCGGGACAGCTAGTATACATATAAAACAAACATAGGGACGGCCGTCGGGTCTAGTGGTTAGAGCTCCTGACTGCAAAACCTGAGGTCGCAGTTTCGAATCCCGCCGAAGACAGATATTTGTGTGAAAAACACGAGTAATTCAACCTTAGTCTTGAATGTCCCATGAATTTATGTATATATCTATCTATATAAGTAAATATATCGTTGTCTAGTTACCATAACACAAGCTTTGCTTAATTTGGGACCAAGTTAATTTGTGTGTTATTGTCCCAGGTATTATTATTATTATTATATAACCCGAATATATTATCATAATATGAATTTAGCTGCATAGTTACTGCAAGCTACATTTTTTAAGCTAATTGAATTGAAACTCACGTTAATCCATTAAGCATCTTACAACCATGTTAGAACAATCTGACGAATTTTACAGGTATTTTTATAGCCTGATTAAGTTGCTTAATCTAGGTTTTCCCTGTAAATTGCCACGAAAGTTATATGACAGGCAGTTTTTTTCCACGAACGCTTAGGCCGTGGAATGAACTCCCCGTTAAGGGTATGCCTAGCGAGTACAGCATGGAGTTCTTCAAGAAAAGCGTCCTGGTGTTGCGAGCGTCCATAGCGGGCGGGATGCGCTAACCATGGTTAGCGTAAGCTTGTTCGTTCTTAGTAGTATAACGAAACTTTACTGAATTTTTCGCCGTAATTAATCATATTAGGACAGTGTGACCTTTTATAAGTAAGTTCAAAACGTTATTTTGATAACGAGCGCTACGTAAATGACTGCAGATCTGCGGCCGGCAGTTCAACAAGATCAATTGAAGATATCTCCGAATGATTTTATTTGTTCAATGTCACTTTTGAAACGACTTTATTGCAAAAGCCTCAAAGACTATGTTGAAACATCTTGATACTTGAATTTTACAAGTCGGACTAATCAAGGTTGTGTTTTGTCAACGTGTATACATTATAGACTAACGTGTGCGTATTAATTAATACGGCGTAGAATGTAACTTGCGTTCATAATGAAACGTAAACATTTTTTCTTTAGGTTTTTCTTCGGTATCTTATAAAAACCGTACAAATTGACAAACAAGTTATCAAGCAAGTTCGAGTGGTCGAGGGGTTAACATAAATATGTTTTAAGCATATCTATCTAAATTTTATTACACAAAAAAAACAATAATTGAAATCAAATTTAGCGCGGATGATACCGCGGGGCAGAGCTAGTAAGTCTATCATAATTTCTGGCTGGATCACGTGCAAGCTTCTTGGTAGTTTCAACTGGATAATATAATCGTGTTATGCTTAACTTTATTGTCAACAACATCGAATTAGGGCATTTATCTCTACTTCACTTAAGATAAACATTAACGGAACATGTCTTTTGGAAATATTTTAGTAATATTGAGAAATTGTTCAGAAAAACTCATTGATACATTCGGAATTTGAACGCAATATTTGTGTTACAGGAAAATATTTGAATCAGTCGGCCACCACGGCTTTTTTAAATATGTAATATCGCAAAAATGCGCATCGCGTTTTTGTTTTGGGTAAACTCAAAAACTGTTGGATTTATTTTGATAATTCTTTCATATATCTAGTTACATTACTCCAGAGTTATATAAGCTGTATTTTTTTTGTTAAATGTCACTTTGTTAAAGTTACCACTTTTAAAACGTTACCACACAGGGCACATACAGTCCAGAATATATTGAAACAATTGTCAAACATGAAACGTGTAGCGTAACAGCCCGTTCACACTAGTCGTAAGTCGCATATGACTAAAAGTCGAATGATCTGGTCACCATACACTTTATATGGAGCTGTTCACATTGGATGAGACGCGATTTTTAGTCTAATACGACTCAAAAAACCATCCGACGGGCCAGCGCCCGTTGTAAGACTAAAAATCGCGTAGAATCGTGCTTGCATAGGTAGGTGCCTGCTTGTTGCTGTTCACACTAGTCGTGCATCTAATCGACTCGAGCGCGTTGTTACCTCTCTCCCCTCCCCGCTTCCTAGTCGGCGTCCATCTCGCGAGTTCGCTACTAACGTACCGAATGGCGCGAAACTACGACCTCGCGTCTCGCGACGCAGTGTGAACAGGTACATGAGACTTTCGACTTTTAGTCATATGCGACTTACGACTAGTGTGAACGGGCTGTTACGTTCTATGTATACATTAGATCCAGTGAATGTGTTGTATCAAATGGCAGCGGTTTCGCAACCCGCAACGAATGTCGACTCTAATGAATTTATTCAAGTTATGATTATTAGGAGGGTTTTTTTTAATTAAGGTGTTATCATTATATACTTGTTCAAATGAACGAAATAAAATCTTATAGGTAGGTATATGTCCTTTTTATGAACATAAGAAAAGCGTATCTATGCATTTCTCATTCAGGAACTGATGCTAAATAGTCTCATATTTTTTGTACCGTTAATTAATTAACTTAATTAATTTTATTATAAAGTGCACCGACAAAACACATATAAAAACATTGCAGGACAATTTATTATAAAAATAAAGTCCTGGTATAAAGTGCGTACCGACGAGCATGTATGAAGAGACTGATGAATGTGGACGAAGCGAAAGAGGTATGTAAGTCTAGAGAAAACTGGCGCTCTATACTCTCTGCCTACCTTGTTAGGGACTCAGCGTGATGATATGTTTGTATAAAGTGCATCTATCTTGTTTTAGTCCTGGCCGTATTTCCTGATCTTCATGATACTGGAACACGTCGTCCTGAGGCTGGAAGGCAAGCCAGGAGTCAGGCTAAACGATGGCATCACCAGCATCTCCCATGGTCTCTTCCAGGAGTGCGGAAGGTATAAATATATTTTTTCTAGCTCCCTCTACAACTAAACCCTACAGAGAGTAAACTGTTGGACCTATTAAAAAAAATAGGTAAATAAAAAAATATTTTGTTATGTCTGTATTTTGAAGTATATAATTTTTTTAGATCGCGTAACCCACGATGTGCATATTAGTATTTAAGTATTAAAGAATAAGCGACTTAAACTAATATTTAACATAGCTAAAATCGAATATTTCTCAAATTTTCATAGAAATCAATAAAAACAAATATTTAAAAATATATGTACGGTAATGCACAGTAGACGCTATTATAATAATAATAATAATAATTCATTTTATACCTGTCTACCAATTCTGGAACATATTTGTTCTTGAACATAAATGGATGAATTTGTTCCCAGGTTAATTTGGCGAGGAGCGGAGTCCTACCTGTACACCTGGATATACACCAACTTCAGACTAGTGGAGCTACCTTGGGACCACACCCTTACTTGGTACGCGGCTGCCTTAGGGGTGGACTTCTGCTACTACTGGATGCACAGGGCTTGTCATGGTGAGACCAATATTTAGGCGGATTTTCAATTTACATCTCAAAGTTTTATGAACCTGCAAAACTCATGTATATTCATACATATATACATATCATCACACCGAGACCCTAACGGGGTAGGCAGAAAGAATGGACCGCAAGTTCTCTCTAGACTTACATACCTCTTTCGCTTCGTCCACATTAATCAGTCTCTTTTCTTTATACATACTCGACGGTTTTGAGTACTCTTGACGTTCCCGTCCTTGTGCGCCCGATCGATTGGATCTAGGTAGTTGGGGTATGGTCTTCCTCTGCCTCTTCTTGCAATCTTTATTCACTCATACTACATTATCCTTACTGTATGTCCAAATATGTTCTTTAAGTCCAAACCAAACCAAACAAAACCAACGCATGCCCATTCGAACATTAATTATTCGTGCTAACTGTATGTCAAAAGTATAATAAAAATATGTATCACTAGCCGTACCCGCGACTTCGTCCGCGCGGAAAAGTAATATTAAGCAGCATATTTTTTTACTCCCTTAAGGGTAACATTTTTACAAACTTTTAATGTAATATTAATTTATATGTAATCAAGAGCCTAAAAAATAAGTTTCAAGCTTCTAGCTTCAAAAATGACGAAACTTCCATACAAACTTTAATCCCCTTTTTCAACCATTTACAACCCTTTTTCGCCTATATCCTTCCTCAAGCTCTAGGCTATATCTGTACCAAATTTCATTTAAATCGGTTCAGTAGTTTAGGCGTGAAAAGGTAACAAACAGACAGAGTTACTTTCGCATTTATAATATTAGTAGGGATTTACAGTGAGAGAGTTAGTAACGTTACCACCTACCTATGTATACTTATAATAGGTGGAAACTCGTAAAGAAGGATTTATGTATTTAATTATACAATAAAGAAGAACCACAAAGGTCTCGCACTGTGCGCTTGCAAAGGAGTTTTCTTCCGCGAACGCTCAGGCTGTGGAATGAGCTCCCCGTTGAGGTTTTCCCTGGAGAGTACAGCATGGAGTGTGTGAAGAAGGGTGTGAAAAGATTCCTGCAGGGTCGGCAGCGCGCGAGTGATACCCCTGGTGTTGCAAGCGTCCATAGGCGGCGGTAACCGCTTACCATCAGGCGGACCGCATGCTTGTTTGCCACCCAAGTGGTATAAAAAAAAAAGAAACCAATACTTTATAAAGGATTTTTAATTCACAGAGATCCACATTCTATGGGCTCAGCATCAGGTTCACCACACGTCTGAGGACTTCAATATGGGGGTTGGGATACGCCAGTCAGTTCTGCAGGGGTGGTGTGGATTTGTAAGTATTGTTCAACTTGTCATTGATCTTCGTCAAGTTCAGGTCAAGAGTCAGGGCTCCGAAACTTGCCACTCAAATTTCATTTCGATCGCTATGAAAGTTGAGGTTCTGCAGCGCCATCTAGACATTTCTTTCAGGAAGTCGGGCCTTACTAAAGTCTGATCACAGTGTAATCAATGCTTTTGGAACACAGAGGACAGACAAACACGCATTGATTTTTATTCATATATGTAAATGAGAGAGAGAGAGAATCGCATTCAGACTCGCACTTGTCCATTTTCCCATAAACCTAATTATAGAACCAACTGCGTAGAGTGCATTTTGCTGTCTTAAATAATTTTAATTTTGTTGAACTAACACTTTTAATTCAATAAGGTCTCTGTCTTGGAAAGTAGCGTCAAGCTAATCCAAGCGAGAGCCTCTCCTTAATTTACGTTCATATTGCGAGGCATTAATATCTTGCTTATAGCAAACGCCTTTTGTACCAACGTAAAGAACAACCGAGGAACTAGGTTCACGTAAGCTTATGAATTAGCTAGTAGCTTTTACAGTACGCTTTACCTGCGTAGAAGTTTTATTCCATTGCATTTCCTATTGTTCGCGATGGACATGCATCGCACAGTATCGCGTGCACACTCCCCTATATCAATGCCCTCTTGGAGTCCAACCCTGACTGTGACGTGTTTGCGGACGGATGGAAGGCTTTCATTGCGGCATGTATGGAGTATTGTGAGATGAGTGTATGAATGAGATTCTTAAAATTACTAATTAGTATAATTGGTATTACCTATACACCTCTGCCTACCCCTTCGGGGACCCTTGTGGGAAGGCGTGAGGATATATTATTATTTTATAATTGGTTTTTAGTCGTACTAGTTATGTTAAAAAATTGTCATGGACAGAGCAACGAACCTCCTCACAAACTTTCGCATTTGAAATATGTTTCTTAAACAACAAAGGTAAACAGACTGACTACCCACCAGATGAAAAGCGGTTACCGTACCCTATTTACATCCTGGGACTAATCCCTCTGCTGGCAACACAATATGTATAACAATCCTCCTCACTCCCCAAGGAGCTCATTATTGGAAATAGTATTCATCGCGCATTCATTATTATCGAGTCGTGATGGCCAACAGCTTCGAATACCTATACAAAAATTGCAGATTCAAATCCCGACTTTACCAATGAGCTGTTCTTAGCATAGTTCTTCCACCCAAAAATCGAAAATAACAAGCCAATTTATTCCAGGTATTCTACCTGCCCCTGGCGCTGGCCATCCCCCCCGCGCAGTTCGTGATGCACCACCAGTTCAGCTACCTGTACATGTTCTGGATCCACACCGAAGCCATCAAGAGCTTGGGACCTCTGGAGTACATACTCAACACGCCCAGCCACCACAGAGTACATCACGGTAATAAATATTTATTATTTTTTAAATATTGTATGAGATTGTTACTCTTTTTTCTTCATTGAAAATATTGTCTTGAATATTTTCTTATAACTGTCTTTCTAGGTTGCCTGCTAAGTTGTTAACCATTTTCGCGTTTGAAACATTTCTTTATTGCAATTTATGTGGGTTTTCTTCACACTTCACGCTATAAAGATCAACCGCAGGCAAATCCCCAAATAATTGGAAAAGGAACCCATGTCATGATGAAATTTTTATCACAATAGCCTTTGAAACGGAGCCATAGAGCTTTGTAGATACTTTAAGGAAGATATTTCAATTCTGAAAGTGGCTTTTGGTGAGGGCCGAGTGTTTAAAATATTCGCCGGCAACGCAATGATTACTAGTACGATTCCCAACACTACCAAAAAGATTTTGTTTGATATTATTAATCTAACTAGGAGTTTTACGGTAAAGACATACATACATACATACATATTATCACGCCAAGTTCGTAACGGGATAGGCAGAGAGTATAGAGCGCCAGTTCTCTCTAGACTGACCAGTGTTACGGTGAAAACATGGAGAGGAAAACTGCATTATGTATAGTCGTGCTTGAAAAACGGTAACGGACCAGCCAACAGTCATTTAGTACCTAAACAAGTGTGTGTCGTGACGTGACAGATGGCGAGTCCATCGCCGTTACTCAAGCACGACTATACATACGCCTTTGAATTGCTTCTCAGACGTATGCAGGTTTCCTCTCGATGTTTTCCTTCACCGTAAAGCTCGTGGTGTGACTAATCTCTGTATTTAAGTTCTGAAAAAGTCCTTTATGCAGTCGGGATTTGAATTTGTAATCTTTGTATCACAGGCAACTACTCGAACTCGGCCACCACGGTTCTATGCATAGCAACTAAGTATAAACAAAATATTTATTTGTCCACAGGTAGCAACAAATACTGTCTCGACGTGAACTATGGCGGTGTTCTTATCATCTGGGATCGACTCTTTGGGACATTTAGACCCGAAACCGACAAGATTGAGATCGTATACGGGTTGATCTACAACCAGCCTTCGTTTAACCCACTTTACTTGCAGGTGAGGGTCGAATAATCACTATGAAATGTAATGTACTATCAGTCATGTACCAATGAGTTTTTCTGAACTTAAGTACAGTGATTAGTCACACCACGAGCTTTACGGTGAAGGAAAAATTCGAGAGGAAACCTGCATGCGTCTGAAAAGACATTCAAAGGCGTATGTATAGTCGTGCTTGAGTAACGACCATGGACTCGCCATCGGTTACGTTGGCACCTAAAATATATCTCTGGCGGAAAGTGGATGTGCGAGTACTTCCTGTACCCATCTGCCTACTCCTTCGGGGACCCTTGTGGGAAAGCGTTAGGATAACTTATAGTAAAACGAATACTGTATACAATGCTGCACAATTCTATTTAACATATTCGACAACAGAATACACAGTATGTAATTCTAGAGAGAACTGGCGTATCAACCTCTGCCTACCCCGTTAGGGACTCGGCGTGATAGTTTGTATGTATGTATAGAGCAGTGTTGCCAGTCTGAAACGTAATTTGTCACTGAACAATTTTAATATTCCAAGGAGCTCTTTGAATCCTACCCAAAATAATTCAGACGTGAAAGGCATGTTAATTATGAACTCCGATAAATACTTCGAGTTTCTTATAACTTTGCTGAAAGACTTATATTAATACAAATACATATATTTAATATCGCGACATAATATTTATATTTAATCGTTTATATGTACTAGCTGTCCCGCCCAGCTTTGCTTGGTTGAAAGAATAAAAGCTTCTGAAACACGATCGCAGCGACACCTATCGGGTCCAATTGTAAATCTAAACCATTCTCGAATCCACCTTTAAAGAAAGAAAATTTCATTAAAATCGGTCCAGCCTTTTAGGAGTTCAGTGATAAAGACACGAACAGAAGAAATATATATGTATAAAGATTTACTCCTTCCCACAATCGTCCCCGAAAGAGACAGAGGGGAATAACACACCCACTTTTCGACGGAGATATATTTTAGGTGCCAACGTGACAGTTGGCGTGTCCATCGCCGTCTTGAAGGACAACTATACATACGTGTTCGAATTTCTTCTCGAGCAAGTGTATGCAGGTTTCCTCTTGATGTTTTCCTTCACCGTGTAGCTCGTTATGCGACTAAACATCGTTCTTAAGTTCAGAAAAACACGATAGTACAGTCTGGATTTGAATTTGCCATCTTGTGTTGCAGGTATATATCGATTGACTCAGCTACCGCGGCTCCCTTTCAGTATTGTTCCTTAATTTAGAAGGTGGAAAAATAACAAAAGAAAATTCGATTTCCTTCCAGACATTCTACACTACGTATGTGGTAGAAAAGTTCAACCGCTTCGAGTCTTGGGGTGACAAGTTCCGTGCTATCTTCTGGGGTCCCAGCTGGGAGCCGGGCAGCCCTCGCTTGGGAGACGAGGATATGAAGGTGGAGGTCAGCATGACGTCATCTCATTATAAAATAAAATTTTCATGAGCATTGCATAGTCACGAATGGCTTTAGAGTTGAACCGCTTAAGGGCCGTTAATTGATCACGAGAAGATATTTGTATTAGCTATTCCTGAAAGTTCTATCCGTGTATTTTTTCTGGAATACATGTTTTATGCTTGTCCAATTTCGTTCTGCCATTCTGGTGCAAAAAGCGTAATAGATTTTAAGCCCCTGCCTCCCTGGTAATATGAGGTGAGGTCTTAGTATAAACATATATTTCTTCAGGCCTTCTCACAAGGGTCCCCTTAAGGGCTATACCCTCAAACTCACTTTTCAACTCATAGGAATTTTAAGTGCCGTGACAGAAGGCAAGTCCATCGAATATATATGTTGTTACGTGATAAATCCTGAGCAACTGGAGTCAATATTTATTATTTCTTTGATACATAGCATTTGCCTGTCAATTAAGCATGTAATTGTCTAAACCAGACTAGTATTTCCACTTAATTAATTGTGTAAATTCTCAAGCAGAAAAAATACCATCCTTTTTCAACAAGGATACAAGTACATTTCATGAATGTTAAAATACTCATTACTTTCTATCAAACACGCAAATGATTTTGCTAAAAGCTTTTACCCATTCAATTCAGTTCGAGAGGTCCATTGCATCAGTACATTGCTTTGAAACCATTGCAATATCCGTTGAGCTTGTCGAAGCCATATTTTTCACAAAAAAGAAGTTTCATTAGCCGTGGTGGCCGACTGGTTGTATAGTTGCCTGCAAAAGAAAAATGATGAGTTGTTCCAAACTCATGTGCTGTGACTGGTCAAACCATGAACTACGGTGTAGAAATCATCGAAAAACCTGTATAACTTTGGGATGAAAATCAAATACGAATGTGTAGTTACATACATACATATTAACACGCCGAGTCACCTACGGGGTAGGCAGAATGTGTAGTTGCGCATAAGGAATGGCGATGGACACTGATATTAGGTTATAGGATCTTGGGTTCGGTAACACTCGTATGATACGCGACTGATATTGCCAGCCACCGCATATGCTTATGCGGTGGTTAGAGCTTACCATAAAGCATATTTCTATATGCTCCTTCCCATCTTCCTGACACATCGGTGGCGGCCGGCGCCTGCTGCTCAGCAGGAGTGCCTCAAGCGCCGCAAGTATGCCTGTCTCGGGTCAGGTTACATATTTGCTGCGTTTGCGGTTGAAACTCTGGGGCCTTGGGGTCCTGAGGCTCACCATCTTTTTAAAGAGGTCTCGCGCCGTCTAGTCGAGAACTCTCGCGACAGGTGGGCTGGAACATATCTCGCTCAGAGAATCAGCATTGTTATCCAGCGTGGCAATGCTGCTAGTCTTCTTGGCACGTTGCCTCGGGATACCAATTTGGGACAAATATGTTATCTGTAAGTAGTTAGTTCCAAAAGGTTGTTAAGTCAATACGTTTGTTCGCAGGTTGAAATGAGAGAAAAGTACGACGTTCACCTCCCAGCGTGGTGCAATCTATACCTCGTTATTCACTACTCCGTCGTCATGTATGGCTTCTTCGAGCTTGCTTCTAGATATATGGTGAGTGGTCTTTGCATACCTATAACTAATTTAATAATCAATTAGCCGTATGTACCTGCAACACAAACATTGCCACTTCGAGTCTCGACTGTACCAATGAGTTTTTCTTAATTTAATAACAGTGATTAGACACGCTTTCCTACAAGGGTCCCCAAAGGCTTGGGTGTATAGTAATACCCACACACTGTTGTTTTGTTGTAGGTTTTCGTTGTTTTCTTTCACCGTAGACCTCGTGGTGTGTTTAACCTCTGTACTTAAGTTCTGAAAAACTCATTGGTAGTGTCAAGATTCGAACTTGTTATCTTTGTGTTTAAGGCAATTCGAACCACTCGATCAACACGGCCTCCATTCATAATTAACTAGAACATAATAGAACAGTTACGTGTTCGTTTCGTTATTAGTTTAATAAACAATAAAGTTTCATTGAATACAGAGAAGTTCTGCCTGAAAGTTTGGAAAACTCTGTTTTGAGCCTTAAAGCAAATAGAATATTAGGGCTTTATTTGCCAACTGCTAACAATTATGGCAGCTTGAAAAGTGAATGAGTTCATGTCGACTGAATAAGTAGCATATCACTTATTTATCCTTGAAATTAATCACGGGATTTCTGCACTTCTTGGGGTTCCCTATATCGTAAAACTCGTGGTTTGATTTATTACTGCACTAAGTTCAGGATAACTCATTGCATCGGCATTTGAAATTACAACCTGTAGCAAATGGTGACTACTTCAACAACTCTGCCACCACGGCTCTAGTAGGATCAAAATCTTGTAATCTAATTGCATTGAATTAATTATCAGAATGTAATCCGTACGTTGGTAGAATCAGCAACATTCCGACTAATTTGAAACATAAAAATTGCTTTTAAAGGCCGTGGTGGCCGAGTCGTTCAAATAGTTGCCTGAAACAAATAGTTGCCTGAAACACAAATTAATTTTCCTCTGGACTTATACATAGTGCTAAGTTACTTTTAATTGCTTCTTAGAAGTATGCAGATTTCCTCTCGATGTTTTCCTTCACAATAAAGTTCGTGGTGTGACTAATCACTGTTCAGAAGAACTCATTGGTACAGTCGGGATTAGAACTTGCGATCTTTGTGTCGCAGGCAACTACTCGAACCACTGTTCCGCCACGTCTTTTAGTAAACATAATTAAATTTAAAACAATTTCATTTTATTTCAGGGTATGACTCCACTCTCCGTTCTAGTCTTCGTCCTATACATCATCGCATCACTGTCAATAATCGGAATGTTGTTTGACAATTCAAACCAAGCGCCCTTCCTAGAAGTGCTCAGGTGTTCAGCGCTGGCCTTCTTAACCAGATCGGTGGCAGTGAATCCAGTCATAGCAACATCCTTGCAAGTATTCTACGTACTCTCGGCCATGTTCTGGTGTCTCCATATGCTGAAGCTCTTAGAAATCAAGAAGACAAGCAAAGTAGACTAAGCGACTGATTAACGATAGGTAATACTTGTGGCTGATTGGTGAATTGGATTCGTTTGAAAATTGAGTTATTGTTGGTTGTCGTGTGCATTGGCTATCTTACTTTAAGTTCAATGAACTTAGTGTCAATTATCATTTGCAGTCGGATTTGAAGCAATTATTTTTCGTAGCCAATTGTTTTTTCTTTTAATTATTATAAATGTAATGCATGTTGACTTATTGTTTTATATTAATGCTTGGATTGTATTTCATAGAAACTGCCATTGAATGTGCCTTAAATATAAGTAATTTATACTTGAATACCATTTTTAGCTTACTCTTTTTTATAAAATATTATTCCAAATAGTTAATATTATATAAATATAAGTTAAGTATTTATACGCAAAAACCAAATAATATGTTATATAGATGTATATTGTTATAAAACTACTTGAATTAATAGTAAATAATACATTTAGATAAATTATACCCAATTTAATACCCAAAATAATAAAATAAGCATTTGAATGAAAACAATACTTGTTATTTTTAAGGGTTTATTTAACGAAATATATTATGCACAATTAAATATATTAATATTTTATTTTCACTGTATTATTATTGTAATATTTTATTATCTTTTACAAAACTGAGGGTGTAACAATAACCTTTATCCGAAAATATATTAAGATGTCGTGACAGATAGCCAGTCTGTCGCAGTTTCTGAAGCACAACCATACATACGTCTTTAAATTTCTTCTCAAACGTCTGCAGGTATCCTCTCGTTCCTTAAGTAGAATTTCATACCAAGCGTATGTGTGGGTGAGAAGAAATTCCACGGCATGACAAAAACGTGCTTTTGAGACTGCAATGTACTTACCATCGCGATGTTATCCTCATATATTTTTCACGAAAAGAGGAAGATATAACACATGAGCCTACATGAAATCACGGACGCACGGCCGCTTAGATAGAAAGAAACTTGAGAAAAGACAATAAGTTTTCAAAATAACATAAAATTTTGGTTTAATTAATAAAACATAAAATTTAACTTATATAGTTAAATTGAATAATATTATATATATCCTCACGCCTTCCCACAAGGGTCCCCGAAGGGGTAGGCAGAGGTGTATAGGTAATACCCACACACCCACTTTCCGCCAGAGGTATATTAGGTGCCAACGTGACAGATGGCGAGTCCATCGCCGTTACTCAAGCACGACTATACATACGCCTTTGAATTTCTTCTCAGACGTATGCAGGTTTCCTCACGATGTTTTCCTTCACCGTAAAGCTCGTGGTGTGACTAATCACTGCACTTAAGTTCAGAAAAACTCATTGGTACAGTCGGGATTCGAACTTGCGACCTTTGCGTCGCAGGCAACTGCTCGAACCACTCGGCCACCACGGCCTTAATAATATTATTTGTATAATTTTATTACATTACACAAAACAAGCAAACAAACACGCATGCGTCATGGTTGATGGTAAGCGGTTACCGCAGCATATGAGGGCTTGCAGCGTGTGTTCCAACGTTGCAAGCTTCTCTCTACCTGTATGAAGAATAATGGTTTTCTAGTAGCTTGAAAAGGCTCCAGCGCTTTTCAGTAGTCGCAGTCAGTGAATTACTAGCCTTCCAACGTAGAGCACGTCGTTCGTGGAGCTTTGAGCGAGCGCGCTCGCAACTTGAAGTAAAATTATACCTGACAAGACCCCCTGTGGAACGCTACTTAAAAATACATTTGAATAAGTCATTTAATAAAAAAAAAACTGATTAAGTTATGTGTGCGTGCATAAAATTTTAACATTTAAGGGGTGAGTAAAAATATAATTAATTATTTATTTACTATTTATTAATTAATATATATATATATATATATAAAATATGTGGTATTTCTATAATATAATATAATTATCATATAAATATAATTACTTGAATAACTTATATTCAAGTAATTATAGAAATACCACATATTTTTTCCGTATTTATTTATTTGAGATAAATATTAAAACTCGGCCATCACCTGAAATAAAACATCCAAATCCAAACACACATACAATGTTATTTTAATATTTATATGTGTTACTTGGACCTTTATTTGTGTAATTCCATTACTTTCCCCAACAACAGGCGTTGCAGTGACCGTAAATTTTTTTTTTTTTAATAACTAACAATAATAATTATTATTTAAGGTTACTTTCAATAAATATGCCGCAAGGATTGACTCTCTCTCTCTCTCTTTATATTTTTTTGTGGATTCGGCATTAAAAGTATAGTCATTAATCAGAAACTTGAGTTTCGACATGTCGCTTCTCTTCGGTGATCAATTTTACTACTACACTCGTTATTTTGACTATTTACTGAACAACTTATTATTCAGTGTAGGTCGATATGTTTTGAATTTAGATTTCTGAATCAAATCTACTATTATGAAAGAATAAAGTAATAGTAAATTTATATTAATTAATATGTAACGTTCAATAAGTAGACCTAGGCGGACGTTTCTAGACCAAATTAGGGACGTCTTGAAAAAAGGTTAGGTCAAGAGTACCCTAAACCGAAGAGCATGTATGAAGAGAATAATGAAAGTGGACGAAGCGAAAGAAGTATGTAAGGATCGTAGCAAGTGGAAAGAAGCAATCAGATCAGATCAAATCGATCGAACTGGAGCGTCCGATGGATTTGATTTGGACGGGAACGTTAAGAGTACTCGAAACCGACGAGCATGTATGAAGAGACTGGTGAATGTGGACGAAGCAAAAAAGGTATGTAAGTCTAGAGAGAACTGGCGCTCTATACTCTCTGCCTACCCCGTTAGGGTCTTGGCGTGATGATATGTCTGTATGTATGTAAATGGACTATTATCTGAGATAGCTTATTAAATTGTGTTAAGTTGTACCTAAGGGACGTCCCAAAACTCTTCATCATACACTTTGAGTGTAATAATATATCTGCTGACCCTTACGAAAACCGGTGTGAGTAACCGTTAAATTCATATAGTAAATTGAAAATTGTGATCTAATAATCAAGCCACACCGTAGGGTGGAGCTCAGTTTATTCAAACTTTCCTTAAACATTTCAATACAAAGTTTCATAAAAGCTTTCTATCGCATTTAAATACCGTGAAAACATTAGACTTATTAAAAAGCATTAGGATGAAAGCTCGAGATACTTCGGGCAATTTGTTCAAAACGTGTTCAAAAGTTCGGAAATCACTCGACTTGATCATAGAACTCACCTATACAATGTGTCTTCCCAATGATGAGAAAATAAGAAATGTATTCGTGTACATGTTGATGTATCATCATGCCGAGTCCCTGCGGGGTTGGCAGACAGAGTAGAGCGCCGTTGCTCTCAAAACTTTAAACTTCTATCGCTAAATCCATATTCATTGTCCACGCCCGCCAGCCGGGTTCGAGTACTCTCGAGGTTTCGATGTTCAATGTGTAGTTGGAACGTTCATCTTTTCTTCCTGACACTTAAGCACTGTATTGTTGTGTTTCGACAACCATTCTAAGCACATCCTTCCTAAATGTCCTAACCAATATAACATGCCTTTATTTAGGTTTGAGTTATCACATGGAAATAAGTATAGTACATTTATGATATATCCTCACGCCTTCCCACGAGGGTTCACTTCACGAGCTTTACGGTGAAGCAAAACATCGAGAGGAAATCCTCATACGTCTGAAAAGCAATTCAAAGGCGTATGTATAGTCGTGCTTGAGTAACGGCGATGGACTCGCCATCTGTCACGTTGGCACCTAAAATATATCTCTGGCGGAAAGTGGGTGTATGGATATTACCTATACTACACCTTTGGAGACCCTAGTGGGAAGGCGTTAGACATATATATATTTAATGATGATGTAGGTAGTAGGTAGTAGGTAGTTGAAAAGAGGTTGTATACTATATTATTGTTACATAAGTATATGTATGAGTAAGTGAAAAACATTCAGTAGTGACGTCAAAGTGATTGTACACGCTTACTGTAGGTACCTAAGTAATTTAACTACTTTTATTAATTCCCGAGCGTAGAAGAAAATGAAGAAAGGAAATTATTGTTGAGCTTGTTTATTGAAACGTCGATGGGGAAATAGCGTTTCCATTAATAACAAACGAATCGACTTGTGTTCAACTTTTGTGGAATCTCACGAGTTGTTTGTTATTGATGGCTTGCTAAGTTAGATGAAAATGGTTATGAATTAATATACTAGTTTGTACAGTTTCGTGTCTTCTCTACGCCTTCCCCCAAGGGTCCCCATAGGGACAGTAAGAAGTGTATAGGTCATCGGAGATATATTTTAAGTGCAAATGTCACAGATGGCGAGTCCATCGCCGTTACTCAAGCATGACTTTACATACCTTTGAATTTCTTCTAGAGCCGTGGTGACCGAGTGGTTCGAGAAGTTGCCTGCGACGCAAAGGTCGCAAGTTCGAATCCGGACTGTACCAATGAGTTTTTCTGAACTTAAGTACAGTGATTAGTCACACCACGAGCTTTACGGTGAAGGAAAACATCGAGAGGAAACCTGCATACGTCTGAGAAGAAATTCAAAGGCGTATGTATAGTCGTTCTGGAGAAACGGCGATGGACTCGCCATCTGTCACGTTGGCACCTATAATACCTCTGGCGGAAAGTGGGTGTGTGGGTATTACCTATACACCTCTGCCTACCCCTTCGGGGACCCTTGTGGGAAGGCGTAAGGATATATTATATTATAATTTCTTCTGAAACAGTTGTCCTCTCGATATTTTCCTTCATCGTGAAGCTGGTGACTAATCACTGTACTTATGTAAATTCAGAAAAACTCCTGGGTACAGTACAGTCGACTTTCAAACTTGTAGTTATGTTAACAAATTATTTTCTATACGATTTTAATCCAACTAATAAATAATCTCTGTGCCGAATTTCATCAAATCCTTTCAGCTGTTCTGGCGTAATTAGATAATGAACCGTACAAACTTTTGCATTACAGTAGGTTTCTAGACATCTCACACGAAGCCAGACGACTGCATTATTAAAGTCTGTATTATATTAAACTTCGATAACTCTTAATATAATTGAGGGTGGTTTGACCTGCAAACATGGCTTGTAGATTTGAATCCAGTCGGTCTGTATTGTATAAATTGAACCGAGTTTTTTTTAAACTTAAGTAGGTACCTACAATTGTTTTTCTTGACATGCATACCTATACCGAGTCCCTAAGCTAGACAGTGAGAGTAGAGGCAGTCAGTACTCTCTAGACTTTCGCTTCGTCCACATTCATCAGTCTCTCCCCGGCTTGGAGTACTCTTGACGTTTCCATCATTAAGTGTTCGATCGATTTGATCCAAGTAAATTAATCCTTTGCCTCTTTTTCCATCTACTTTCGCATTGTATAACTGTTTTGCTAATCTCATCAATCATTCAGTCGCCATTCAGAATTGAATAAGTATATCGTTTTGACGTAAATACTTCATGTAACGAACGACTTGTGTACTGTAATTCTATAATAACGGAAGCATAGCCGCAGGTAAAACCTAGTTAAAAATAGACAAGGCGAAACTAAAGGCGTCAAATTGGTCTCCAGAGCCTCACAAAGAATGGCTGCGTCAACAGGAGGTCCCACTTGTCCCTTTTATTGAAACTATTGTTTACTTTGGGCCACGTATCTACTCGCACATTTGTGTGGCTAAACTTTTGGGATCATGAAGTCAATGGACACCAAGCTTAGCACTCCGTTCTCACCAAAAATGTGTTCTAATATTCCATCTTTGTGTAAGACCGTACAAATACAGTTCTGCCCATTGGTTCTTCTGGTTGCAAATGCTTTGAGCTTTTGAGCCGCCGCACCTCTCGTCAACGACGGGGAATTCATTCCCATTCCTTGGAACCACAAAGGTCTCGCACTGCGCGGTTCCAAAGGAGTTTCCTGCCGCGAACGCTCAGGAATGAACACCCCGTTGAGGTTTTCCCTAGACATGCAGCATGGAGTACTTTAAGAAGAGTGTAAAAAGATTCCTGCAGGGTCGGCAACGCGCGACTGATACCCCTGGTGTTTGCAAGCGTCCATAGACGGTGGTAACTTTTTACCATCAGGCGGGCCGCATACTTGTTTGCCACCCAAGTAGTATAAAAAAGAGCTTTATTCACTTACATTTAAGTAATGGTTGAATGTTTTTATTTATATGAAACTGTTCATTATTGCACAAACGACCAGGTCAACGAATCGACTATATTTAATATCTTCACAAGTTTGTCTCGTTATGATACGTGTAAGATATATGATGCTTTACACTGAAGACACATCGAGAGGCAACCTGCATACGTTTGATAAGAAATTCGAAGATGTAAGTCGCTTGAGTAATAGCGATGGACTCACCCTCTGAAACGTTGGCCCCTAAAATATATCTCCGGTGGAATTTGAGTGTGTGGGTACTGCCTACACACCTCTGCCCACCCCTTCGGGGACGCTTGTGGAAAGAGGTAAATAATAATAATAATAAATACCTGGGACAATTCCACACAAAGTGACCTAGTCCTAAATTAAGCAAAGCTTGTGTTATGGTAACTAGACAACGATATATTTACTTATACAGATAGATATATACTTAAATACATAGGACATCCAAGACTAAGGTACAAATATTCGTGTTCATCACACAAATATCTGCCCTCAGCGGGATTCGAACCCGCGACCTCAAGTTTCGCAGTCAGGAGCTCTAACCACTAGACCAGACGGTCGTCAATCAATCAAATCAAGGTATTCAAGAGGCAAAGATATTATTATTGTTTATGTATCTGATTACAATTTATATATGGCGGGTTGTTCCGCAACGCATTTGTATTGAGTGGTGGAAAAAGTAAAAATGGCCGACGTAATTATTGAAACGTGATTTCTTTTTGATGAACTTTCTTAATATTAATTAATTGTTAATTATTGATTGCGTGTTGTGAGTTTCTATGTCACAGTGAGAAGTAATACCACGGAAAGCCCGTGTAAATGGACGCGTCGTTTCTCGTTTTCCGTTTCAATAAAATTCAATTATATAAAGCCTTAGCAGCAAATGTAAAAAAGCTTTCCGTGGATTAAATTAAGGTGTGGTGGTAATATGAAATATATTTTCTCTTTCTTTTAATTATATTCTACTAACCGGTTTTGATCACGTAAAATGCTAGTGGCCGAGTGGTTTGGTTTGTTGCCTGCAGCACAAAGATTACAAGTTCCAATCCTGACTGTATTAATGAGTTTTTCAGAATCTAAGTGCAGTGATTAGTTAGACCATGAGCCTTACGGTGAAGGAAAACATCGAGAACAAATCTACTGTTATCTTCTAGAAGTCGGGTGTAGTGAATATATCTATCATTACGATGCATTAAAAATGAATAAAAAACTCACAATATTACTAGTAACATTGAAAAATTAAAAATGCTGTTAGATTCTGCATGTATTATCTTTATCGTTACAGCTGATCTTCTATGCGAAAGTAAGGTAAACTGTCAACGTATCCTTACTAATATTATAAATGTGCGTTGTTACGCTTTCACGTAAAACTACTTAACCGATCATCATAAAATTTCTACACATATTTTTGGAGGTGTTAGAAGTAACATAGGATACTTTTTATTGAAAAAATAATCATTTTGACGAAAGATAAAAAGTATTAAATAAAATAAAAATAAATGCTTCCTTTTGTTGTCACGTGTTTGACAGTAGCTGTCCTATTTTCTGCAACATCCTGTGCCCGCAAATGTCTTACAATACAACACGGTAATTAAATACTGCTCAACCAAATTTATGTTCGGAGAAATATTGTTCCCATAAGGATCGTACGACAACGATGTAACTAGAAGGCTGTAAAGGCGGGAGGGTGGATATCGCAACGGAAAAATGTGTATGCCTATATGTTTTGCTAGCGACCAGCCCTGAATTAGCTCAGGTTTTTTTTATACAACAAGAGTGGTAAAGAAGCATACGGTCCGCCTGATGGGAAACGGTTACCGTAGCCTATATACGCTCCTGATACCGTTGCCACTCTGTGTTCGGAGAGTATACTATGTTGGCAGCAAAATGGGACTAATCCCTCTGCTGCCAACTAAATCCTCCACCTCCAAAAGGAGCTCATTGTTGGAAACCTTATTCACCGCATAGGTACACAACACAAAAAAAAATTTGGCTACGGACTCCTATAAGGTGAAGGTCCTGCCCCAGTCGGGCAGCTCCAAATTTGAACGGAAAACCCGTTATGCCCTACCTCTCTTGAAACATACGTTGCTTAGTTACATATCAAACGGATTAAGGTAGGTGAGTAGAATAAAAGCTCCCGCATGACTTGTTATTCGGACACTTCTTTGGCGGACTTTTTCTTCACAAACGCATACGTTTTAGGAAAAATACGGTGAAGAAACATAATAATAATATATAATAAAGTGAAGAAACATATTGAGAAGAAACCTGCATACGCTTGAAAAGAAAATCAAAATGCTCGACTAAAGGCGATGGACTCGCCATCTGTCACGTTGGCATATAAAATATATCTCCGGCGGAAACTGGGTACTAACTACAAACCTCTTCCCACACCCGGGAACCCAAGTGGGTAAGTATATATACAATAGTAAGAATATATACAGATATACTGTATATATTGTTACTATTGTGTATATGTATATATTATGGTTTCTCGCTATAAAACTAAGTAATTAAAAAAAATACTTGCCAAAGAGTTGTAGTGAAAAATTGTGCAACACTTTATAATGGTATTATTATTTCCATTTGTCAACAGCCTTTTGTATAGAAACGGCAC
Source organism: Drepana falcataria (assembly GCA_945859725.1). Taxonomy (NCBI): domain Eukaryota; kingdom Metazoa; phylum Arthropoda; class Insecta; order Lepidoptera; family Drepanidae; genus Drepana; species Drepana falcataria. The sequence continues at coordinate 11,024,002 of OX243929.1, forward strand.
TTCAATCGGGCGGCTCTTTTGAAATGGTAATACCGTTGTGGGCTTTTAAAAATTATAGATGGACTCGTTAACAATGTTTCCTCCTATTGTGGCATAAATAAGTTTGACAGAAATATAATATTTCGTGATAAATGTGGTTCGAATTGTCATCGGCAATGAAAAGATAAGTTCGAATCCCGACTCTAACATTAAGTATTTCTAAACATTATTGATCACACCACGCATACGGATGATAGAAGGACCTGCCATTTGTCTCGTTGGCATCTAAATATATAACAAAAGCAAGGTAAATTATATAAATACATACATATCACCCCACCGGGGTAGGCAGAGTGAGGAGAGCGCCAGTAACCTCATGATTTACATATATACCTCTTTCGCCGCCGGTTTTGAGTACTCTTGACGTTCGCTTCCTTGATCGATTTAATCCAAGTGGTTGGAACGTGGTCTTCCTCGGCCTCTTTTTGCACACTGTCACTTTGTATAACTGTCAATCTTTCTTCACTCATCCTTTCTATGTGTCCAAACCAACGAGACATACCATCTTTAAAATCACACCCTCGTTCACACCGGTTTGCAAATCTTCATTGCGGATTTGATCTGAGATCGTTACTCCGCCCATTTTTCCAAGAGATCGCATCTCAACTGCATTTATGCTATTTTCGTGCTTCTTCTGACATACCCAGGTTCCCTGCCATACAATAAAGCGGGCGACAATTTCGCGTTGTGCACAGCCACTCGATCCTTGCTCAGACGTTTACTGCCCATCAACGCCGACATGGCCCCATCCACTTTATTACCGGCAGTTATTCTTCTTTCAATGTCTTTTTCGTACTTTCCATCTCGCATGAACATGCTTCCTAGATATACAAATTCGATTTCGTTCGTAATTCGTAATTCTAGATTAGCCTATTTGCCAAAATTATGTACCCATTTGTTCATGCTTTCCCACTAAAGTCTAATAACAGGGGCGGAACATAATGTGTTTGTGATTAATACATTTCTAACAGCCACTTTGGTAACCAAGCATATTTTTCAACTGATGGTAAGCGCTCCAACCAACCTCTTGTGCTACCGATCTTATATGATACTTTGCCCGCGACTTCGTCCGCGTGGCATTTAACAAAAAAGTTTTTATGCAATTTCTTACAATGAAAGTAGCCTAAGTTACTGCTTATTACATCAGCTATCTGCCAGTGTAAGAAACAAACAGACAGACAAAAATTTTCAAAAATGTGATTTTGCTTTATGTTCCTACCGTGTATACATCCATATGCATTTAGTAAAAAGCGGTTATTTTAATATTACAAATAGACACTTTAATTCTATTTATTTGTATAGATTGGAAGGGTTCTGTGCTTTACAAGGGCAAACGAGTCTCGGTCCTATGAGCCATTTCACTAACCAATTGGATACTGTAGAATCCGTTACTACCTTTCCCCTAGCTCCAAATACATACAAACACTACCGTAGCGCAATGTAATTACCGCAGGTAAGCTTAGATTCGCTGAACCGATTTGAGTGCATTTCGTTAACTAATTAGGTCAATTCGGTTGGTTTGAATGTACAAACCCGCTTTATCCTATTAAGGTGGATGCCGAGGTCGATGTGTACAAGTAACCAATGTACTTCCACTCCCGGTTATTTAGCAAATAATCTTCACGTTCTACGAGGGCTTCTGAAGGAGTAGGCAGAGATGTGTTATACCAACACACCCACTGTTCGCCGGCGATATATTTAAAGTGCCAACGTGCCAGATGGTAAGTTTCAAAGTTGGTAGGGCATAACGGATTTCCCGTGCGAATTTGGAGCTTCCCGGCTGGGGCAGGACCTCCACCTTATCGAAGTCCGTAGCCAAATAACAAAATTCGTAATTTGTCAAGCACGACTATACATACTCCGCGAATTTTTAGCTCAAACGTATACAAGTTTCCTCTCGATGTTTTCCATTACCTTGAAGCTTTTGGTGTGACTTATCCCTATACTTAGGTTCTGAAAAATCCATTGGTACAGTCGAGATGCGAACTACCCGAACCACTGGGCCTCCATGCAAAAATATACAAAGTTAGTAGAGTGCTAGTCCTCTTTATTCGTAGGTTTAGTAAACCCACATTCATCAGCCTCTTTGCTTCTTGACGTTCCTGGCGTCAGTAGAACTTGAACCCAAAGCATCCAGTTCCGCAGTAAGGACCACTGACCACTAGGCCGTATAATAAGCGAGTTTATCTAATTGATAGTCAATTAGCTAATGGAGGTAACATAAGAGCTAATGGATTCAAAATAGAACCTTTTAGGCGCAACATGATATTTTGATGCTATTGTGAATATGGGACAAAGGGCTTTCTACTTATATCCAATTATACTTCTTATTTCTTTCTTATATCCTCACGGTCGAGTGGTTCGAACAGTTGCCTGCGACACAAAGATCGCAAGTTCGAATCCCGACTGTACCAATGAGTTTTTCTGATCTTAAGTACAGTGATTAGTCACACCACGAGCTTTACGGTAAGGAAAACATCGAGAGGAAACCTGCATACGTCTGAGAAGAAATTCAAAGGCTTATGTATAGTCGTGCTGGAGTAACGGCGATGGACTCGACATCTTTCACGTTGGCGCCAGAGGTATATACCTCTGGCGGAAAGTGGGTGTGTGGGTATTACCTATACACCTCTGTCTACCCCTTCGGGGAGCCTTGTGGGAAGGCGTGAGGATATATATATATACCTAAAAGTCCATACTTGCCAACATTATTTACTATATTTTGTACTCAAAAGCTGTTACATAATGGACGAATGAATAAAGCATTAGTCTTCCAAAGAAAAGTGCTTAGAAGTGAGGGCGATGCGCCTTAGTATTTATTTAAGATCTTCACAAGTCTTGTGAGCATGGATGGCGTTTTAGTTTGATTTTCAAGAGCATTGCAAACGGTGAAAGAAAATTGCTTAAAGGAATATTTTTGCGCAATCTTATTTGTTGTCATATATTTGCGCCTTTCTGAAAAAGTTAAGCAGAATTACAATTTTTTTTTGCGGAAGTATATTTGAGCGCCATCTAGACAAAGAGCGATTCAGTCGCCGAATCTCAAGCACGACTATAAGAACATCTTAATTTCTTCTCAAACGTATGCAGGTTTTCTCACGAAGTCTTCTTTCACCGGGAAACTAATATATAATAATAATAATAATAATAATTTATTTTTCACCAAATGGGTTACATAGGTATGCTTAAATAGTGAATTATTTGTAAAAGTAAATGATTTTTACAGGGATAGGTGGTGCATTTGCAACTGCTCACATTGCTAGGCTGCAGGACAGCCTGTATTAATGATGAGCAGGCCCATGCCTCTGGGAATTAACATAAGATGTTGTGACAATCAAAATCTGGTTAAACATTAGAAGCGTACGTTATAGATTTGAATAAATATTTATAATATATATTAATTTAAACAAAAATATCTTGAGTACAAGTATCTATGTGTGTGTGTGTGTGTGTGTGTGTGTGTGTGTGTGTGTGTGTGTGTGTGTGTGTGTGTGTGTGTGTGTGTGTGTGTGTGTGTGTGTGCGTGTGTGCGTGTGTGTGTGTTTGTGTGTTTGTGTGTGTATGTGTGAGTGATGATCGTGGGTGAGTGTGAATTGTACGTAATGTTCCGAGTCGATAAGGTTATAAGTCCGGTTTGACCAGTTTTTCGGTGTCATCATATGAAAGATTGTGCAGATATTCAATAAGTGTGTTCTTACATTCATACAATGATAATGGATAGACATAGTTTATACGGTTGTAATGGTTGTAAAGGGTTGGACCAAGGTACAGATTAAATCGTTTTGTGAAACAAAGCTTGGGAGGGATAATGGGACAAATTCTATCTTTGCGGCGTTTGGTGTTGGGTATATAAGGTGTGAGACGGTGTTGGTGAATTATTGTATTTAGGATAAACGTCTGCCTTACTGTTAATACTTGACAAAGCTTATACAGTTCTAAAGTTGGAAACAGCAATGGTCGTTTGGTTGCTACTTTAAGAATAGCTCGTTGGGCTATTTCCAGTGGCTTCAACATGGTTTTGGCTGCGCCTCCCCAGCAAGGAATGCAATAAGCTATAAGAGTATGACAGAGAGCTAGATATGTATTTTTGATAATAGAGGGTTTGGCAATATTACGGAGATGCTTAAATATGTATATTAGCTTTCGGACTCTGGTTGCTAAATGGTCAATGTGTAGTTTGAACGTAAGGTGTTGGTCTAAGGTAATTCCAAGGTATTTAATGGAGTTGGTGTTGGATATACTTGGGCAAAGGCATGAGTGTTGATTTGTACACGAGTGGGCTCGGAGAGAGAGATTTTGTTGTGTAGAATGAGATACTGAGAAACAGATGAATTTTGTTTTGGATGCATTTAATGTTAAGTAGTGGGATTGGAGCCAGTGGTTGACCAAATTAAACCCGTTTTGAGAAACGACTTGTAAAGTTTCCCAAGAGTTGGCGGTAAATGTGAGAGCGGTGTCATCAGCATAAGACGTTATGAAGCTATTTGGAATTTGGAGATTGCATAGATCGTTAATAAAGACAAGAAATAAGGTTGGTCCCAAGATACTGCCTTGTGGTACGCCGTATGTGGTTTCTAGTTCGTCACTTAAATATTGATCTATTTTCACCATTTGAGAGCGCCCTACAAGGTATGAACGGAATAAATTAAGTTGATTACCCCTGACTCCTATAGACTCAAGTTTGTGAAGGAGAGTGGGAATAGGTATCGTGTCGAACGCTTTCGAAAGATCTAGGAATATAGTAAGGACCTTGTTTTGAGAGTTTAAATGATTTACTATATTATTGGTGAGTCGTAAGACAAGCATCGCATGTGGATAAATGTTTTCGGAAGCCGTATTGTTGAGTTGAGATAATTTTGTTTGCTTCTAAATATAGGATAAGCCTTTTATTTATAATGCGTTCAAGTATTTTGGAAAGTGACGTGAGAACCGCGATAGGACGGTAGTTATATATATATCCTCACGCCTTCCCACAAGGGTCCCCGAAGGGGTAGGCAGAGGTGTATAGGTAATACCCACACACCACAAGCCGTGGTGGCCGAGTGGTTCGAGCAGTTGCCTGCGACGCAAAGGTCGCAAGTTCGAATCCCGACTGTACCAATGAGTTTTTCTGAACTTAAGTACAGTGATTAGTCACACCACAAGCTTAACGGTGAAGGAAAACATCGCGAGGAAACCTGCATACGTCTGAGAAGAAATTCAAAGGCGGATGTATAGTCGTGCTGGAGTAACGGCGATGGACTCGCCATCTGTCACGTTGGCACCTAATATACCTCTGGCGGAAAGTGGGTGAGTGGGAAACTAGTGATTGTTTAAATATATAATAATAATATAATATATAATCTCTCTCTGCCTCTTCTTCCACACACTTTCTTCTTCACTCATCCTTTCTATATAACCAAACTAGCGTAACATACCTTTCTTCATCATCACAACCTCGTTCACGCCAGTTGCTTTGCGAACCTCTTCATTGCGGATTCGATTTAACATCGTAATCGTAATAGTGCTTAGTTAATGTGATACTAACTCGAATTAAATTACACTCTATTTGGCTTAACACTGCATGTAGACTACAAAACTACAACATTGTAGTAGGAAATTATACAAAAGTTCTATCATCAATCATGCCGCAATGGGCAGAGTTGGAAAAAGTTGGACGATTAACTTGAGATAATTAAAGTTTAACTACTCTTTATACTACCAGCATTTTCTTCAAGTCTAGAGATGGATTTCCCTCATAACTTTAAGGAAATTGGGCTCATCATTAGCCTTAATGAGTAATGGCAGAGTTTGTGCTAAGTTGAAAGCCTAGAACGATTTTCGTATTTATTTTAAGATCCTCTGGCTTGGTATCTTTATTGCAAGGTCACGGTCATGCAAGTCTACCATCTCTCGAACACGACTGCATAAACATAGGTCTCTGTATTTTAGCGACTAAAGCTATCTTCACAGAATTTTCCTCCTTCATAAATCTCGTGGCAGAGAAGAAAGACAAAACAATTATAAAGTACGAAAGGATCTTGGAGAAGATAGAAAGACCACATTCTTATTCCTTCCACCTAGATCAATCATAGGCAGAGAGAGTAGAGCGCCAGTTCTCTTTAGTCTAACATACTCTTTCTCTTTCAACTCTTTCGCTTCATCTACATTACAGCTTCTTTCTACGTGCTCACTGGTTTTGAGTACTCTCGATACTACCTCTTGGTCTTCCTCTTTCGATTGACTCTACCTCTTTTTTGCTGTGGCAAACAGGAGTGGCAAAGAAGCTTAAGGCCCACCCGATGGAAAACGGTTACCGCCTTACAATACCGAAGTACTTGCGCGTTGACACTCTGTGTTCGGAGAGTTATTCTGTGTTGGCAGCATAATGGGACTAGTTCCTCTGCTGCCACACACCCACATTTCGCTCGAGATATAATTTAGGTGCCAACATGACAGATGGCGAGTCCATTGCGGTTACTCAAGCACGGCTTTACATACGTCTTTGAATACATTTAGTTATGGTTCAATATGACATAAATAAATAAAATATTGTTTATTTACAATAACAACAATTAATAATATTTACAAAGAACAGTTGAAACTAACTACTTACAGATAAAATATTTGTCCCAAATCGGTATCCCGAGGCAACGTGCCAAGAAGACTAGCAGCATTGCCACGCTGGATAGCAATGCTGATTCTCTGAGCGAGATATGTTCCAGCCCGCCTGTCACAAGAGGCCTCGACTAGACGTCGCGAGGCCCCAGATAAAATATATAATAAATAATAATATATAATAATTTTATAATAAAATATTAACTTGGCATAACATCAATCATTCGATTAAGCACAATCGTATTCACCACACGCTTCGGCATAATCTTCTTTCTCTTCTTTGAATTACTTTTCAAACATGCACCTAAAACCTGCAATTCTTCTGCCTGCCTTTCGATGTTAATCTTTAGCGTAAAGCTCGTGGTGTATCGCGCTATGGCGCGTATGGCGCTAAAGATTAACATCGAAAGGCAGGCAGAAGAATATATATCCTCACTATATATATTTTCTTTTCTTCTTTCTATATATATATATATATATATAATTCTTCTGTGAGTGTGTATGTCACTGAACTCCTCTCAAACGACTGGACCGATTTTGATGAAATTTTTTGTGTGTGTTCAAGGGGATCTGGGAATGGTTTAGATTTACAATTGGACCCGATAGGTGGCGCCAACATCTTTTTTTTTCCACCCGAGCGAAGCTGGGCGGGACCACTAGTATATATATATATATATATATATATATATATAAGAGCCGTGGTGGCCGAGTGGTTCGAGCAGTTGACTGCGACGCAAAGGTCGCAAGTTCGAATCCCGACTGTACCAATGAGTTTTTCTGAACTTAAGTACAGTGATTAGTCACACCACGAGCTTTACGGTGAAGGAAAACATCGAGAGGAAACCTGCATACGTCTGAGAAGAAATTCAAAGGCGTATGTATAGTCGTGCTTGAGTAACGGCGATGGACTGACCATCTGTCACGTTGGCACCTAATATACCTCTGGCGGAAAGTGGGTGTTACCTATACACCTCTGCCTACCCCTTCGGGGACCCTTGTGGGAAGGCGTGAGGCGCAGAAGAATATATATATATATATATATATATATATATATATATATATACATTATCCTCACGCCTTCCCATAAGGGTCCCCGAAGGGGTAGGCAGAGGTGTATAGGTAACACCCACTTTCCGTCAGAGGTATATTAGGTGCCAACGTGACAGATGGCGAGTCCATCGCCGTGGTGTACCACGTAATAATACAATTTTACGGGACTGAGCACAGCTAGTTGTAGCAATACAGCCATATTTGTCTTCGATGAAATGAAAACATTGTACAAACAACAGTTGTAGTACAACTACAACAAAATTAGTTGTTTCGAAGGGTACAACAGTATTAGGGACGTGTAGTTGGGTACCTAATTAATAAAGCATTACGTTGCTATTACAATGTGTTTTGGTATTACTAACAACTCATAAAAGCGTGATATAATACCCGTCAATCTATTAGATATATATTTGATGTTTGTGTAGCTCCGTTGGATATATTTTTATAACGTGTTAGAACTTTTACACAAGATTAATATTAAACAATTAGTACCATATACCTAATTATGTTGAAAATCTAAAACTAATCAAGGTTTGTACACATTATTATAATAATATTATTATTTATTTCCGTGGTGGCCGAGTGGTTCGAGCAGTTGCCTGCGACGCAAAGGTCGCAAGTTCGAATCCCGACTGTACCAATGAGTTTTTCTGAACTTAAGTACAGTGATTAGTCACACCACGAGCTTTACGGTGAAGGAAAACATCGAGAGGAAACCTGCATACGTCTGAGAAGAAATTCAAAGGCGTATGTATAGTCGTGCTTGAGTAACGGCGATGGACTCGCCATCTGTCACGTTGGCACCTAATATACCTCTGGCGGAAAGTCGGTGTGTGGGTATTACCTATACACCTCTGCCTACCCCTTCTTTATTATTTATTTCTTAACGTTTCTTCAGGGGTAGGCAGATGTGAAACAATGCCCTATATTATCTAGCTTCTATACAAACTTCTTAGAATTTCGACTTAAGCCTATACAGGTTTAGTCTCGATGTTTTCCTTCGCCGTAAATCCCAAAGTCGTAAAGGTCACACACACCTTTGTGTAACCTTATACTAATAATATTGTATGTAAAGATGTATAAAATTCTTTGTATAAAGTCTTATAACTTTCCGATATATTTCGGTCTCAAGTACGTTTCGTTATGTTTTTGCCAAATATGGCTTTGGATACTGAGATTTATCTTCACAGATATATTTAACGAATAAATGTACAGCCTTATTTTATTTCTTTCATCTTTTAATAACCCCACTTCATTGCCTTTAAAATTTGTTACCGATAAGATGAAAAAAGATTTCATCAAACACAATAAATCGTGCCGATGCTATTTCTGAACATAATAATTAAATTATATGTTTATCCTCACGCCATCTCACAAGGGTCCCCGAAGGGTTAGGCACATGGGTATGTATAGTACCCAGACACCCACTTTCCGCCAGGGATATGTTTTAGGTGCCAACGTGACAGATGGCGACTCCATCGCCGTTACTCAAGCACGACTATACATACGCCTTTGAATTGCTTCTCAGACGTATGCAGGTTTCTTCTCGATATTTTCATTCACCGTAAAGCTCGTGGTGTGACTAATCACTGACTGTACTTAAGTTCAGAAAATCTCATTGGTACAGTCGGGATTCGAACTTGCGATCTTTTTGTAGCAGGCAACTACTCGAACAGTGGAATCAACCCAAAAATAATCAATACCTTTGCTTAAAAAAATACCTTTTATCTCTGGATTATTTTCTTCTTTCTTAATACTAGTCGCTTTCAAATTAATTACACTTTATTCCAAAATTAAATTTATTTCGAATTGCTAATGAATATCGAATGAAAGCTGCTTCGCCATTAAGACAAGTTTGATAGTTAAATTTAGTATTAATTGGGCCCATTCAAAGCTCAAAAGCCTAAATTGTTTTGTAACTTGTAGGCTAGTAGCGTAGGTGTAGTACAGTTGATGGTAAGTGGCTTTATTAGGGCTGAGTGCTCAACGCTCTATACAAAGTTCGAAGTACATCACAGTCGAAGATAAATCGTGCGGAACCCCAAGGCAATACGTTTGAAATTTAATACAATCACACCACGAGCTAAACGCGAATGGAACAACAGAGTTCATCATGATGCGTCTGAAAAAATGCATGCAAAGACCCTAAGTGTGCAACAGTCTAATGGTGATAGAAGCTGCTTGACATCAGGCGAACTACATGTTGGAATGGAAGTTTTACTTAGACCACAAGAGTGGCAAATTGCTTGTATTGAGTATTACTTGCGCGTTGCAAATCCATATTCGGAGAGTTATACTATGCTGGCAACATAATGTGACTAATCCCTCTGCTGCCAACACAATATAACAATTCTCTCCCTCCCCAAGGAGCTCATATTGGCAACGTTATTCATCGCACAGGAATCGCCATTATGCCTTACCTCTATTAAAAGTGATTGTTTTTGTGTACTGTCGAACTACACATCCTCTACTCGCCAACCTCATACGCCTACAGAGTGACGATACACATATAATATCGACGCTGAACACAATTCGTGGTAATTTAACGGGACGTGCGCATAAATGAACAGCTTTGAACAATACGCCGCGTGGAGAGGGGGGCGACGGGGAGATATGCCACGCGCTCGGAAATAACAGTACGGTTTTGTTGATATTATTTCATATCGGTTAACAAGCTCTACCCTGTGGTTTTACCAGTGTTAAATTTGACTAAAACACACTTTGACTAAACTTTTTTTGAACATTTTTTTATAAATAAATACCTTACAATTAAACATATCCTATAAAAACATCAAGAGGAAACCTGCATACGTCTGAGAAGCAATTCAAAGGCGTATGGATAATCGTGCTTGAGTAACGGCGATGGACTGGCCATCTGTCACGTTGGCACCTAAGCTATGACTCTGGCGGAAAGTGGGTGTTTGGGTACCTACTACCTATACACCTCTGCATACCCGTTCGGGGACCCTTGTAGGAAGGCGTGATGATACTTAGCCTTCGTAAATGAAGAGTCTGTCTCCGTACATCTACTTACAAAATCATCATAATTATAATAAAAATACAAGAATCAACGTTACATCTCTACAGATATTGCCTTTGATGTTAAAATTAAAAGAATATCGCTTTAGTCTGACGTTTTCTTTTAATGAATACATTGAAAATAAAGAAGAACTTGAAAATTCGTAGCTTCGAATTGTTCTTAGGTAATAACAAATATACGTCTCACAAAGCCTTTTTTTTTTATTAAATATATATTATGTTGCTCTACTGACCTTGCACGAATGTTTTCACACTTGTAAAACCCCTATTGAAATGTTAAAATTAATAATAAAAACACGGTTCACCTAATACACCTGGACGGTTACACAGTTAAGGACAACTACGCAGGAAACTTCACCCCTTCCTTGAAGAACTCCCCAAAGGTAGGGGGTAGATAGAGGTATGTAAATAGGTACCCACACACCCACTTTCCGTCGGAGATATATTTTAGGTGCCAACGTGACAGATGGCAATTCCATCCCCGATTTTCAAGCACAGCTATAAATACGCCATTGAATTACGTATGCAGGTTTCCTCTCGATGTTTTCTTCACCGTAAAACTCGTGGTGTGATTAATCACTGATTTTTGATTTTGATTTCACTGTAACTTAAGTTGATACAAACTTATTGATACAGTCAGGATTTGAACCTGTAATAATTTCGTTGAAGGCAACTACTCGAACCACTGTGTGGTCTATGGCCTGACGGTAAATGGTTCTATTTATTTCGATGACAACAGCCGGAGGCAAGAAATTACGTTATGGCAACAATTTTCAGGCTTTTTATTCATAAATAAATTTATGTGCACTGAAAGCCGAGTGGAATGTCACACTGCTTTTTAACATAAAAGGTTTGTGCCCTCAAGCGAATTGTATGAAAAAATATTTCAAAACAATAGCCTTACGTTGGGGAGCTTTGAAGGTTTTATGCTTTTCCCTACGTATAAAATATGTAAAACAAATTAAAAATGAAGTCGTGTTGATAATATATGCATAATTTAAATTTTAAATTTCTCCCAGGGTAGACAGACCGAGTAAATCGCCAATTTTCTGTAGACCTACATGAATCTTTCGCCTCCACGTCCACATTCATAAGTCCCTTCATACATGCTCGGCAGATTCAAATACTCTTGTGTCTGATCGATCGTGGTCCTTCTCTACCTTTTCTTTCACACACTTTCGCATTGTATATCTGTTTTGTCGGTCTACCTACACTCATACTTTCTACGAGTGTCCAAAACAACGTTGTTCCGTTGTTTTTGCATGCCTTTATTATTTTTTACAATTACACTCTTGTCAAGAGCCGTGGTGGCCGAGTGGTTCGAGTAGTTGCCTGCGACGCAAAGGTCGCAAGTTCGAATCCCGACTGTACCAATGAGTTTTTCTAAACTTAAGTACAGTGATTAGTCACACCACGAGCTTTACGGTGAAGGAAAACATCGAGAGGAAACCTGCATACACCTGAGAAGAAATTCAAAGGCGTATGTATAGTCGTGCTTGAGTAACGGCGATGCACTCGCCATCTGTCACGTTTGCACCTAATATACCTCTGGCGGAAAGTGGGTGTGTGGGTATTACCTATACACCTCTGCCTACCCCTTCGGGGACCCTTGTGGGAAGGCGTGAGGATATATTATTTTATTATTATATATTATATTATACACTCTTGTTCACGCCAGTTGCTTTGCGGATCTCTCTATGGCGGATTCGATCTAATATTGTAACACCGCAGTTTTTCAAAGGAAGCGAATCTTGGGTGACGTATGACGATAAAGTGGGCACCTATTTCGCGTACAAAATATTCTCGTAAAAGTGGTAATGTTGTAAAAAGTAATGTATTTTCTCATTTCCAGATATGGGTAAAATATTGTAACGTGTGTATGTATAAATGTGCTTTTCGTGTAATTTTAATGTACGTATGCTTATCTTAAGCACGACTGACTCAGACGTATGGAGTTTTCCTTCGCCGTTCAGCTTGTGGTGTTATCACTGTACTTAAGTTCAGAAAAACTGATACAGTCGGGATTTTTAATTGCAATCATTACGTTGGTGGCGACTACTTGACCCACTCGCCCAATATGGCTTGTAATAATTTATTGTTTGCATACTGCTAAAGGCGGAATGTGAATAAATATGTACAAGCATTTCACAAATTTTAAAACTGTTTTATTGTCCGTTTATGAGCATTCGGATTTAGCGGAATATATTTAAATCGCGCTGGCTTTAACATTCATAAGTCATGCTTCAACCCGGTGAACGCTCCCGCGGGATTCAGCCGTCGGAATTATGGTAATATTTGTGGGAGCATTACCATATTCTGTGATTGTTGCCAAAAATATGATCGGATGAAACAAAGGCCGGACGAAAAGGTCTTTCCTGAAATTATGGGACGGCCTGATATTCAAAAGACCAGTGGTCGTGACTGGGCTGAAATCTTCAAGGGTTTAAGAATCAAAATTTTGTTTGTAAGTTTTGGATTTATATTACTTTTGGCGGCAATTAAGCAAGGTACGCCTGAAAGTAAGCGGTTACCGCCAATGAATGCTTGCAGCACTTGCTTTGTAATCATTATTTCACATAGTTCAAATCCTACTTTATTTTGGCCTAGGTCGATATTTTTCATATCAATGCTTATAAATTGTTAATCGTCCCATAATATTCTTCTTGAAAGTGTAACATAAAAACAAAAAAAGCTAAAATTTAATTATTAAATTTGTACGAGTTATGCCAGATGGCGATTCCATCGGAGTTTCTCAAGCACGACTACACAAACGCCTTTGAACTTCAAACGTTCATGTTTTGTAAAGCTCGTGGTATGACTGATCTCTGTACTAAAAAACTCTTCAGAAAATTGGTAAAGTCGTGTAAGTTCGAACTTGTAATGTTTGTGTTGCAGGCTACTCCTACCACTCGGCCACTACGGCGCTTATAAAACTAAATATTATAGTCAAGATAAAGACAGTAATTGTCTACTTAAATTTGTCCTGACTTGAGACGAGGGCTTACATCACTGGAGCATGCTGTACACGTCTCATACATTAAGGACGGCCAAGATCGATGGTAAAGATTTTATTTCGGCATGTTGCGAAATTGAGTTTCGCTAAAATACCTTATACAATCTTTACGAACGAATTTTCTGGATGAATGGTCGGAATAAATCGGGCATTGATATAATATTCTGTAGCTAGTCGAAATTAATGTTAGGTTGTCGAAGTAACTGTGCTTTGCAGGGGTCTAGGTTCGATTCCTAAAAATAAAACAAGTTCGTTTAATCAATGTAAAGAAAGACCTGGTACTCAAGCAGCATATTGCACGAAATATATTAAATATAAAATTACCGTTACTACCGTGCCCGAGAGAAACTCCCCAGGTGTTTGTTTTATACATAAGTAACTAGCTGTCCCGCCCAGCTTCGCCCGGGTGAAAAAGTAAAACTTCCTGAAGCACGATTGCAGCGCCACCTGTGAAGTCCAATTGTGATTTCTATTTCCATTCTAGAAACCACATGAAGAAACACAGAAAATTTCATTAAAAGCTGTCCAGCTGTTTACGATCCTATAAAAGACATACAGACATTCATTTATATACTCATACTAGCGGTCCCGCCCAGCTTCGCCCGGGTAAAATGGTAAAATTTCCTGAAACACGATCGCAGCGCCACCTATCGGGTCCGATTGTGATGTAAGCTATCCTATATTTTAAGTTGGATCAAACTGCACACGGTGTGCAAATTTGATTGAAATCGGTTAAGTAGTTTAAGCCCATCGCGGACAAACAACGTGACACGTAATCTATACATTACACCGTACCACCGTTAAGATATACACCGTACGTACGGTGTATATATACGGAACGTACAACGTAATATACAACGTAAGTGCATATATATGTACTAGTTGTCCCGCCCAGCTTCGCTTGGATGAAAAATTAAATTTCCTGAAACACGATCGCAGCGCCACCTATCGGGTCCAATTGCGAATCTAAACCATTCCCAGATCACCTTGAACACACACAAAAAATTTCATCAAAATCGGTCCAGTCGTTTGAGAGAAGTTCAGTGACATACACACTCACAGAAGAATTATATATATAAAGATTGATTTTTAGCATGTATGAAGAGAATAATGAAAGTGGACGAAGCGAAACAAGTATGGATCGTAGCAAGTGGAAAAAAGTGGTCTCTGCCTACCGCTACCGGAAAGAGGCGTGATTATATGTATGTATGTACATAGATTTTTGGGCGGAGATCAGATAACGAGATTGCTAACAAAGAGCACTTCTCTGACATTGCTACTAAAGCTCTCCGTCTCCGAAAAATATCGTTAACTTCCCTCTTTCTATTCCAGATGATATTTTCACCTCGCGAGAGACACTTCCAGCAAGCCTAAGGACTCCCCAAGACTCACATATGAAGCGTAAACTATGTGCCCCATCTTTCAATTGTGAAGACATGGAGGAGTTGAATGCGGTCAGTATACGTTTTTTTTCTCTTATGTATATGAAAAAATCTTTTATATATACTAGTACTGCCTTGCGATTACTCACTGTTCACGCAACCCATAACAAATAGTTTATAACACAATTAATATTAAGTTACACGCTACCACCACTAGATGGCGCTACCTTTAATTGTATAACGCGCTATAGGAAGCTTCACATAGAACATTGTGGTAGACGGCGTTTATTTCTATATTATACCGGCTCAGATCAGGAATACTATTGGCATAGTATAAAGAGAGGGAGTAGGCTATCTCCGGCCCAATTCGCGATATAATTGCCTACTGTCTTAGGGTTGTCACTTTTAGCTAAATATTAGGCGCGGTTGTTCGCGCTTCGCTAGCGACCGCATGAACAGCGGCAACGTCAAGTCGCGGTCCCGACTCGACTAAACGTAAACAAAGAAATAGCGGCAAACCAATTGCCAGATCAAAAGTACCTAATACATTCTAGTAGGAAATTAGGCCTACCTACCTACTTCCTGTGTGATAGAAAACTAATACAAACAAAAAATATTTAAGTACGTAGGTATCTCATCATCAAGTAAAATTATATTATGCTAGAATATGTGACTAACTTACCTTTCCTGTTCAATAGGTAATCTGAACAGAGACAGGTCTGGAATCGATGAATTATTAAGACACCCAAACACACAGCAATACGTTCTTCTGCGATTATCAGACATTTTGATGATGATATTGATGAATAAATCATTTAGCGGTGCCGAAAAGCCGTGCCGCGCGCGCGAACCTTGTGCAGTGTTAGCCCCGACTGGCGCACTGAGAAACGGGTCGAGATTTTGTTAAAGTGTGCGTGCGTCGACACATAGATACAATTAGCGCACACATACAAGCCGCACGCGGTGCTTCTTTATACTATGCTATTGGTTTTATTTTACCCTTTAGTGTTTCACATACAGTTCAACCAAGTACCTTGCCGGTACTAAACACTCACGTTGTTTTTTTCTTCATTAAGAGAAGAGAGTGCGTTACTGCGTACGCATAGCATATGCCCACGTGAACGGAAGCGGTTGCCTTTTTTAAAACCTTGAGTTCGCGTCACCGACATGCTCATGACTGGCGCACCCGCAGCGGCCGTGTGCTGTGCGCGTTTGTGTTATCTTAAACTCAAGCAGTTTTAAAAATGAATACTATAAAATTAGTATAAAACCTCGTTGCCTAAATAGTTTCTAGTATTTAACTGCGACTGCTACAGATGGTTACTTTGTTAATGGTTTTCAAAACTACCGGTATCAGAAAACACATATACATAGTTCTCTATAGACTACAGTTCTTTCGCTTTATCCACATCCATCAGTATCTTCATTCATGTCCATTCCCTTGGTTTCGAGTACTTCTGACATGAACATTAAGTGTTCGATCTATTTTATCTAGGTAATTGGAACGTGGTCTTCCCCTGCCTTTTCATTCACATATTTATGCACGCTGTATCAGTTTTTTGGCAGATGACCGCCTAGTTAAGGCCGAACGGTACACGATAACAAAAAAAAACAATACTGAGTGACTGAAACCAAAGTATCTCATTAGTAAGTATTTTATTATAAGGAAGGATAGCTGCCGGAAATAAGGTGAATGGGGCCATGTTGGCGTTGATGGGCAGTAAAAGTCTGAGCAAGAATGCTCGAGTTGCTGCCCACAACGCGATATTGGTACCTACCTTATTGTATGGCAGCGAATCCTGGGTATGTCAGAGGAAGTATGAAAATAGCTCGAATGCAGTTGAGACGCGATCTCTTCGAAAAATGTGCAGAGTAACGATTTTAGATCGAATCCGCAATGAAGAGATTCGCAAATCAACTGGCGTGAATGAGGGTGTGATTGTAAAGATGAAGAAAGGCATGTTACGTTGGTTTGGACACATAGAAAGGATGAGTGAAGAAAGATTGACGAAACAGATACGACGAAACAAAGCAAAAGTGTGTGCAAGAAGAGGCAGAGGAAGGCCACGTTCCAACTACCTAGATCAAATAGATCGGAGTCTCAAGGACGGGAACGTTAAGAGTACTCGAAACCGACGAGCATGTATGAAGAGACTGATGAATGTGGACGAAGCGAAAGAAGTATGTAAGTCTAGAGAGAACTGGCGCTCTATACTCTCTGCCTACCCCGCTAGGGACTTGGCGTGATGATATGTATGTATGTTATTATAAGGAAGGAACATCGCTTAAATTCGAAATGTTTTATTCATAAATATCATAATTAAAATACATTTGAAATAAGCAAACAAACGTATTGGTGAATAACAATAACTAATATACAACAATAGCTTTCATAAAATAATTACATAAACAAATTATCACCATGATTAATAATGTTTAAAGGGAAATAAATTACAAAGAATTGGGGTGGTGTTGCAAAGGCTCCTAGACGGCGGTAACCGCTCACCATCAGGCGGCTCGCATGCTTTTTTGCCATCTGAGTATAAAAAATCGAAGTAACCCAGAAATTATCCTATTCTTCAACCTATAAAACTTCCGTTTCTGCCCGACCGTCCAGATCAGCATCAGAAGTGGGTCTCACCACTTTAACTTCGACCTTTGGAGGCGGAGGTTGTCGGCCTTCCTCGTTAATTCTAGACTTATGGATTTGGATGTAGTCTTCATTTGCATTCAACGCTTGTCTCCGTTCCTTGCCTTCCGCCAACGTACTCTCCCACGAGAATTCTACTTTATATGAATTGTCCTTAACGGTCCTGCGCGCTGTATTTTTTATATATTCGTAGTCCTCCATATATTCTTTCCTTATCAACCTCTTGTTGTCTCCTAAAAGGCTTTTCTTAATTTCTTTTTTCTTCTTTATGGCTTCAGGAAACAAAATAGCGACTGTATCATTGAAAATTGCCTTTTGATTCTTCATTATATCTAACATTCTTCTCTCCTTCTCCAGCCGTTGAGCTTCTAACTCTCTAAGTGGTTTTTCATGTTCTATCAGCTCTGCTCTATTTATCCTCTTCTTAACAGCAATAGTGCGCTCTATGAGTTTTTGAATTATTCTTTGCCACTTTTCTTCGGGTCCTATAACTCGCATTCTTGCTATTCGCCTAGCCTCAGCTTCATCCTCTAGCCTTTTCTCTTCCTCCTCTCTCAGTCTACGCTTTTCTTCTTCCTTTTCAGCCAATAAAGCACCTTCTTTACGTTTCATTTCTAATAAAATATGTGGGTTATTTTTCATCCAATCATCTTGCCACGCTAGAAAAGATTTCATTACCTTCAATTCTCTTTGTATCATCGCTTCCATTCTCCCAACGTATGATGGATTTTCAATCATAAATATTGGTGGATCTAAATACATTCTAAATGAACCATTTAGATCACTAACACCAATTATATTCTTCGCTAAAGGCAAAGTGTGAAGGCTGACACCAGTAAGCATTGTTCCTGAAAGTGTTTGGACTGAAAGAGGTAGGTCACTTTTAAGCAATAGATCCCAAGTTTCCATATCACCTTCGGAAGTCGTTATGAAAAGTAAACTCGGCTTATATAAAGACCACGCCGCATCCGTCAAACGATGAGGTCGTTTCTTCCAAATGAGTGGTCGAGTGTACAATTGATCAGTCCAAATAGCAAAGACTTTACCACCAACCGTCAATGTTATGTCATGTAGGAAAGGGTTTTTGTGCGTGCTGGTTACGATACCATCGTGTATACGACAACTGTACTTCATATCGCAGTGTTCAGAGTTCACAACCTCGCCAGTATTGAACTCGTGGCCTTCCCACGAGACGCGTCTTAGCTCACCATGCTGAGAACCACAATATAAGATGGTATTTATGTCGCTTTCTACTTGAGGAACTATTTCAGAACTGAAGTATTTACGGCCTGTTCCTGAACTTTTGGGTGTGTAGGTGTACTGAACTTTTGGTGGACTCATTGCTAAGCTTTGCAACGGCATAATGAAGGGTTGCCCAGCGATGCCTAAAATAAGCTTATAGCAAGGCTGCAAGTTCCGATCTAATACTCTGTAAGGTGAAACATCTACGAGCAGTCCAGACGGGCGTTTTAATATCCTCTTTGACTTTTTAACTTTTTTACCTTCAAACATTGTTACATTCTCCACTGACAAATTCCAAATCAAAATATTCCCGTCTTCAGATCCAGATAAGAACATAAGAGATTTCTTTTTATCAGCCATCGTTTTTACTTTTCCTGTTGGCGTGATAATAAAATTCGGTGAAAGCCATTTGATAGCTGTAACTGATCCGTAATGACTAGTCATTAAGTTGCTTAATGCAGTAGATTGTACTACTGCATTGTCTTGGACACTTTTCATCCAACCCATGTGCGCATTCATAGCTATACGATACTTTTCCCTGGTTTCGCTAAGAACTTCCATAGTTTCAACATTTTCCAACTTGTTTGTCAAATCCCATACAACAATCTGTCCATTTACACATCCACCTATTAAAAGATTTTCATCGAAAGGGCAGAATGATAAAACTTTCACTTCACGGGAACACTCTAAGTACAGCTTTGGAATAAGACTATCTATGTGACTCCAAATCATAACAGGATTTAGACCGTAAACTGCTCTTTGGATAGGATCGGGACGAGAGCTTAATGTCTTCATGACAGTGGGTGATCCATCTGAATAGCAAATCGCTACAATACCAGTCCACAGGGGGTGAAACACTGCACACGAAACATATTTGTCTTTAGCCCTTACATCCGTGAAACAAACATATTCCTCAAACGTCATGGAGTCATAAACCCCCACAGTTTTTTGAGTCACTAAATTAGGATAGTCATTGCAGTATATATCCATCACTGTATTAAGTTCTACAATAGAATGCATTTCAACATTCTTTGATGACATGAAACTATTGATCATTTTAATGTATGAAGGTCGCCGCATACGCTTGTAAGCTGCTCTAAACGCTTGCATCCCGACTTCATCAACCGGTTCCGGAACTTTTTCATCATCATCATCATCATCACTTTCTTCCCCCTCTTTGCCTTCACCTTCTTCACCCGTATCCTTAGCTGTATCACCACCAGCGCCTTCTGGATCTTCTATCTTCCCAAGAGAATCTGCTATTGATTGAGTCCACATATTTTGGGGATATCTGAGCACTGTTTGGGCATAGCTGCTAACTTTTGGTGGGGCTGCTTGTACGGCGGTATCTATTCTTCGTCGAAATACATTATTAAATTTTTGCCTGTAAGGTGTCAGTTCTATGTAACCGTCACATACAGAGTTAGTGTCTCTAACCTTGAGCTTAGTAGGTTGGTAAACAGTAGGAAACTTAGCTTTTATTTCTACCTCCATCAGTGGTCTTGTGTTGATTGGGATTAATTCAATTATTTCCGCTGCACTACCTAAAGTTATCCATGGCTTTGGTTTCTTCTGTACGGATTTCTCTAGCTTCTTTTCCTGCCTCCTTATATATTTGTCGGACTGTTGCTTGCAGTGATCTCTTGCTTCCGTGGTACAGCACACATAAAACTCATCAAAATCTTTAGATTCATCCACCATATAACCAAGCAGAATTTCATCTTCTCCATAAGCTTCCAACTCTGCTTTCAAGGGGAAGAACTCTGACGTTTCCCCACCCAATTCGATGGTTTCCATAACCTTGGCTTTGGCGACAGACTTCCATGGGTACTGGGCGTTTACGTGAGATCCAACCACAACTTCAATTTGTATTTGTGTTTCTTCACCAATCGCTATTATACTGACTCCTTCCACTTCATACTTCGGAATAAATCTTTTCCTACGAGGCTGAGGCTGCGGCGAAGCCATCTTAATGGATTCAGGCTTAGCTGTAAATAAATTGTTTTGTTTACTAATATTTTCAATTGCTGCAAATACTATTTGCTTTGATTTACAGTTGACATCTGACGCGTGACGTTTAAAGTATTGATTTTATGAATATTTTTACAAAAAAAGGTTCGCACGGGAAACTGCATGCTTAAAATAATTTCATAAAATTACACAAATATATATTCCAAACTATATGTTTATCTATCTATATATATATAGGAGATCCCATTTTTGAACAGACTCATCACGAAATCTCAGGAACTGTAAGGCCGATTGACTTGAAATTTGGTAGGAGTATTCCTTACGCGGTGTAGAGGTCAGCTAAGAACGGATTTTATGAAACTCCACCCGCAAGGCGTTAAATAAAAAAAAACACGTTTTCAACCAATGCTTTTGTGGCGCGATGTACCAATGTCATCTGGGAAAAACAATTGCAAGAGAGTCGTTCTTCACTTGCGTTTTAAAACAAGAATTCGATTCGATGTTCATTATTATTTAAAGATTTAAACCATTTTTTTTTTTAATTTTTTTTTTGTAATCGATTATTTATTAGTTTAACCAAGTGTTATTTGTGACCTTTATAATAATTTAAATTAGTTATTAATAAATTTAATTAATTTATTTCAACGCATAAACATAGATGATGCTCAAACATAAAACAATATTAATCGGAAACCAAGAATCGTATTTATTGCATATTGTTATGGGATACCATAGACGATAACAAGTAAAACTAGCGCGTACCATAGATTGATTTTGGAGCGAAATACAAATGTCATCTGGAAAAAACAATTGCCAGAGAGTCGTTCTTCACTTACGTTTAGTAGAGTCGGGACAAGTCGGGCAATTTTTGTGTTTTTTTTTTTCAGTTCGGAGTAACGATCTTAGATCGAATCCGCAATGAAGAGATTCTCAAATCAACGGGTGTGAACGGGGGT
Source organism: Drepana falcataria (assembly GCA_945859725.1). Taxonomy (NCBI): domain Eukaryota; kingdom Metazoa; phylum Arthropoda; class Insecta; order Lepidoptera; family Drepanidae; genus Drepana; species Drepana falcataria. Next base: position 11,045,941 of record OX243929.1, read on the forward strand.
GTGATTGAAAAGATGAAGAAAGGCATTTTAGGTTGATTTGGACATATACAAAGATTGACGAAACAGATATACAAAGCGAAAGTGTGTACAAGAAGAGGCAGAGGAAGACCACGTTCCAACTACCTAGATCAAATCGATCGGACGCTCAAGGACAGGAACGTCAAGAGTACTCGAAACCGACGAGCATGTATGAAGAGACTGATGAATGTGTACGAGACGCAAGAGGTATGTTAGTCTAGAGAGAACTGGCGCTATACTATACTCTCAGCCTACCCCGTTAGGGACTTGGCGTGATGATATGTATGTTTTTCATTTCTTTACCCTTATGGTAATAAGGCAAGAAATCTGTTGTAACGATATTCACAACACTCTATAACTTCTAGAAGACAACTGTTGGATTCTCTGTGACACACCGGTCCTATCCTGTGTTAATTCAGCTAATAATCTATCTCTGTGCCTTATTTCATCCAATACCGTTCAGTAATTTTTGCAGCAATATATATTCTTATACTTTTGTAATGTTTGTAGGTAACACGTGAACGTACTGTGTTTGTCGTTTAATCGCTTTGCTTTGCTAATAATTTAACTATATGTATTGGTTTTTATGTTACCTATTTATTTTTTATACTTATAATATGCATCTTTATTATAAGGCTTTGCTTTTATTTAATCTTCTATAAATATAAAAATGAATGTTTGTCCTTTATAGAATCGTAAACTGCTGGACCGATTTTAATAAAATTTTCCGTGTGTCTTCAGGTGGTTTCGAGAATGGTTTAGATTCACAATTGGACCCGATAGGTGGCGCCATTGGGTTCATGGCTTTTATTTTTTTCACCCAAGCGAAGCTGGGCGGGACAACTAGACTATATCTATAAATATATAGAAGATCCCATTTGTGAACTCACTCATCACTAAATCTCAGGAACTATGAGGCCGATTGACTTGAAATTTTCTATCTATTAGTATTCCTTTCGCGGTGTAGAGGTCAGCTAGGAACGGATTTTAATGAAACTCCACCCGCAAGGTGGAACGCGGGGAGATCCCATGTGTGCCCACTCATCACGAAATCTCAGAATTAAGGCCGATTGACTTGAAATTTGGTAGAAGTATTATTTACGTGGTGTAGAGGTCAGCTAAGAACAGATTTTATGAAACTCCACCCGCAAGGTGGAGCGTGGGGGCGTTAAATAAAAAATAAACGTTTTTCAACTATTGCTAACATAGGTATGAAACTTGGTCAAAATATTATTTTTGCCATGATAGAATGGATTTGACGATAGTCCATCCTTCAACGACAATGCGGGGTTGATAAATATTAAAAAAAAAGTTTTTGACCTAAAGCTCCTTTTGGTTTGAAACTTAGCAATATCTGTTCACTATTATTTAAAGTTTTAATAATTTTATGAATAATCGATTATTTATACATTTAACCAAGTGTTATTTGTGACTTTCATAATAATTTAAATTGTTTCAACCCAAAAACATCGATGATGCTCAAATATTAAACAATATTAATAACAATCATGTAACGGAAACCAAGATTATTCGAAATTCGCCTCTTTATCAATTAGCTTCGTATAGAATATTTATTGCATACTAGCTGTGCCCTCGACTTCGTCGGCGTGGACGGCATTTTATCTTTCGTAAAAATTTATAGTTTTTTCAATAAAAAGTATCCTACGTTACTTCTTACACCTCCAAGAATATGTGTACAATTTTTTATGATGATCGGGTTAGTAGTTTTTACGTGAAAGCGTAACAAACAAACTTACATTCACATTTATAATATTAAGTTAGGATAGTAAGGATTGTTACAAGTAATTGATAACAAGTAAAACTAGCGCGTACCATAGATTGATTATGACGCGAAATACAAATGTCATCTGGGAAAACAATTGCGAGAGAGTCGTACTTCACTTGCGTTTAATTTGTTGCAAGAATTCGATTGAAATTAAGTCCCTTCCGCTGTCTGTTCGCTTAGATCTTTTAAGCTATTCTGCGGATTTCAATGCGGTTATCAGCAATACATAAAGTGATTAGAGAGGAAGGTTTATATTATATGTTTAATGAATAAATAAATATTCAAAAAACTCCACCCGCAAGGTGGAGTGCGGGGAGATCCCATTTGTGAGCTCACTCATTAGGATATCTCAGGAATTATAAGGCCGATTGACTTGAAATTTGGTAGGAGTATTCCTTACGTAGTGTAGAGGTCAGTTTAGAACGGATTTTATGAAACTCCACCCGCAAGGTGGAACGCGGGGAGATTCTATTTGTGAACTCACTCATCACGAAATCTCAGGAATTAAGGCCGATTGCCTTGAGATTTGGTAGGAGTATTCCTTACACGATGTAGAGGTCAGCTAAAAACGCTCAAATACAAAAACAATATTAATGAAAACGGAAACCAAGACTATTCCAAATTCGCCTCTTTTTCTCTTATTTAATAAACTAGCTGTCCCGCCCAGCTTCGCTCGGGTGAAAAAGTTAAATTGCCCGTAACACGATCGCAGCGCCACCTATTGGGTCCAATTGTAAATCTAAACCATTCTCGAATCTAGCTTAAGACACACAGAAACACACAGAAAGCTTCGCCCGGGTAAAAAGGTAAAATTCTTGAAACTCGATCGCAGCGCCACCTATCGGGTCCAATTTAATATAGCCCATGTTACTCGGGGATAATGTAGCTTTCCAAAGGTGAAAGAATTTTTGAAATCGGTCCAGTAGTTTCGGAGCCTATACATTACAAACAAACAAACAAACAAATCTTTCCTCTTTATAATATTAGTATAGATAACGAAATATTCAAAGTTTTGTAATGTGATCATAGGCACATATTTTTGTGCACTTAAATCGCAAACGCTGGGTAAACCTTACGAGATAGATCAAATGAATGTACTACGGAGTAGTATATTTTCAAATTATCGATATAAAAGTTTGCGATGGTATTTAATTATCTGTAAGGTATAAACCACCATAACCATTTTTATCTTTTACATTATTAGTATCAATATTGCACCCGTGCGAAGCCGGGGCGGGCAGCTAGTATAATATATAAATAATATGAAATTATAAATTTTTGACATACATATCATCACGCCGAGTCACTAACGGGCTAGGCAGATAGTATAGAGCGCCAGTTCTCTGCAGACTTACATACCTCTTTCGCTTCGTCCACATTCATCAGTCTATTTTATTATTCATTTTTTACAGGCAGAATTTTTTTTTCAGCGTTAATTACGTTATAATGAACGTTTGTAAGAATCTTTGGAAGAAACAATTAAGTTTTTTTAAGTTGGTAGTAGAGTTATTTAACAGCATATCTCAACTTCTTCTCACAAGTAATTAAAACTCTCAACTGTCGTTATTATGAACTCGGCGCCTTTACTACAAAAAGCTATTTAGGCCGCAGAAACTATGTAATACATAAATAAACAAAAAGATTTTATATAATAGAAAATAGCTTGAATGCAGTTGAGATGTGATCGCTTCGAAAAATGTGCGGAGTAACGATTTTAGATCGAATCCGCAATGAAGAGATTCGCAAATCAACTGGCGTGAATGAGGGCGCGATTGTAAAGATGAAGAAAGGCATGTTACGTTGGTTTGGACACATAGAAAGGATGAATGAAGAAAGATTGACGAAACAGATATACAAAGCAAAAGTGTGTGCAAGAAGAGGCAGAGGAAGGCCACGTTCCAACCACCTGGATCAAATCGATCGGACTTTCAAGGACGGGAACGTTAAGAGTACTCGAAACCGACGAGCATGTATGAAAAGACTGATGAATGTGGACGAAGCGAAAGAGGTATGTAAGTCTAGAGAGAACTGGCGCTCTATACTCTCTGCCGGGTAGGCAGAGAGTATAGACTGCTACTCTGCGCTGCGCTGGGGACTTGGCGTGATGATATGTATGTATGTAACAAAAAGATTACGTATACACAATTTGTAATATCCAGTGATATAAATAAGAAACAATAGTATTAAATCAAATAAACCAAAATGGTCTGTAAGTCCAGAGAGGACTTACGCTCTACCATTTCTGCTTATCCCGTGAAGGTCTTGGTGTAATGAATTGTATATATGTATTACTTTTATATATTATGAGTAATTAGGAGTGGCCGTGTGGTTCCAGTAGTTGCCTGTAGCACGAAGATTACTAGTTCGAATCCCGACTGTATAAATGAGTTTTTCTAAACTTAAGTAGTGATTAGTCACACAACCAGTTTTACGTAGAAAAGAAACCTGCATACGTTTGAGAAGAAGAGAAAATCAAAAACATATCTATAGTCGTGCTCGAGTATGCGAGATGAACTCGCCATCTATCACGTTAAAATATCCGGCAAAAATTGGGTGTGTGGACACTGCTTATATACCTCTGCCTATCCCTACGAGGAGTCTTGTGGGGACGCGTGGAGATATAATATTATGTATGAAATAAACATACATATCATCACAAAATTCAAGTATGCATAGTCGTGCTTAAAAAAACTCGACGGATTCGCCATGTGTCACATCGGAACGTTAATATGTATCCGGCCAAAAAAAATTGGTTTTAACGCCTACCTACCTCTAGCAGAACCCTTGTGAGAAAACATGAAGCTCGTGGCTTAGAAGCTTTAAGCCAAGGGCTCTGACCACTAAACCAGACCTTCAAACAGAGCATAACGTAAGCAAACAAAATAAATAATCCGATAAAGAAAATACGTAAAGAGGATTTATTTGTGCTTTGTACTCTGATACGTATCTCATTTATAGAATTAAGGGATCATAAATATTGTATTAATGGCGAAGAACGTAATTATTATCTCTTCGTATTTATAGGATGTTACAAAATGGAACCACCCGCAACGCGAATATTGCATGTTTGAATTTCGATTGTACCAATGAGTTTTTCTGAATTTAAGTACAGTCCTCACATAAGTATAGTACTCACATCACGAGCATTATGGTGAAGGAAAACATCGAGAGGAAACCTGCATACGTTTGTGAAGACATTCAAAGGCAAATAATTAAACCACTCGACCACCACGGCTTTTTGAAGAACCTTGAGGGATCTAAAAATCAATATATTGTTTTTGTTAATTGCTTAAACTACTTAAGTAAGGAATTTATATTGTTACAGGGAAATTGGTTCCATGATCTGACTATCAACCAAATTACTGCCAAATGTGTTAAATAACAATTCATCGTGTATTCAAACAATTTAACCGGCAGATCAACATTGAAATTAATTTCAAATATTAATCTATCCATTTGCGGTTATAACCACTCTGATTAAATCATTCAGGTATTCAACTGCGTATGAACATTTTAGATACAACAGTCCATAGTTTAATTAAATTTTGTTAATAGTTTTTATAATGCTTTGATATTATTTCAGAAAGAAATATATTATTTATGTGCGAAAGATTTTGTTTTTGAACGTGTTTAAAGAGCTTAATATGGATTGCTATAGAGGTCTATATACATATTTATGTATATATAACATATAAGCCGTGGTGGCCAAGTTATTCAAGAAGTTGCCTGCAACACAAACATTGCTAGTTCAAACTTCGACTGTACCAATTATTTTTTCTGAAGTACAGCGATTAGTCACACCATGTGCTTTACGCCGAAGGACATCGACAGATGTGATGTAAAGAGTTAGTAAGTTTAGAGATAGCTGTATACCCTCTGTCTACCCCTTGGCGTGACATGTATGTAACAAATAGATTTGTAGATTAGATTTATAGAAATTTATTTTCCATAAGAAATATTTCCATAAGAAAAAAGCCGTGGTGGCCGAGTGGTTCGAGCAGTTGTCTGCGACGCAAAAGTCGCAAGTTCGAATCCCGACTGTACCAATGAGTTTTTCTGAACTTAAGTACAGTGATTAGTCACACCACGAGCTTAACGGTGAAGGAAAACATCGAGAGGAAACCTGCATACGTCTGAGAAGAAATTCAAAGGCGTATGTATAGTCGTGCTGGAGTAACGGCGATGGACTCGCCATCTGTCACGTTGGCACCTTATATACCTCTGGCGGAAAGTGGGTGTGTGGGTATTACCTATACACCTCTGCCTACCCCTTCGGGGACCCTTGTTTGGGTCCCCGGGCGTGAGGATATATTATATATTACATAAGAAATATATTCAAATTTACTTGCGTGAGATTGTTACAAACTATACTTGTTTAGTCTAATGAGCGTGCAACAAATAAAAAAATAGAAATACGCAAAGAGTAATTGGAAGGTAGCAAAATAAACTGGCCGGCCAATAAAACACCTTTTTCGGCCAAATAAATACCTTTTTCGGATGGTTGTCCATCCAGAACTGGATCCTCGTCATCATCATCGTAGCTGGTATCAGAGTCACTATTCCTCAGTACAACTGGAACCTTCTTTTCCCCGTCACTATCAGAACCACTCATTATTGTGAAAACAAACAAGGTTGTGTTGCTAGAGACTTCGTTGCACGCATGCGCTACCTTCTGGCGCCTGGTACATAGTGACACTAATTCTATTTTCTTCTTGAAATAAAAAACTGTGAAAAGAGGATTTGTGTTGTGCCGACGTAAGAAGCAACAGTTATCTAATGTCGATGGAAACACTATCTTTAAGTGTAATCAGCCCTTAACGGGGTAGGCAGAAGAGACGCGCAGAGCAGCAGCAGCAGAGCGCCAAGTCACTAGACTTACATACGTCTTCGTACACATTCATCAGTCTATTTTCAAATTGTTCACTAACGAATGTAGACTAAGCGAAAGAGGTATCAAGTCTAGAGAGAACAGGCGCCGAAAACTCATAGGTACAGTTGGGATTCGAACTTGCAATCTTTGTGTTGCAAGCAACTACTCGAACCGATAAGATCTAGTCGATACACTACATTATAATTAAACTATTATGAATAATGTAATTATAATAATATTTACAAAGAACAGTTGAAACTAACTACTTACAGATAAAATATTTGTCCCAAATCGGTATCCCTGTATATATTATTATTATGTATATGTATATAATTATATATATCATATGTAATTATAATTATTTTATTCGATACTAGATTGATGCTACTTGATCTGTAATGTTAATGCAAGGTGCCGTGCTAATAAAGACGTTCTTTTGTTTTAGGGGGCTCTATCCCGGAGAAAGGAGTCAGTGGCCCCGCTCACGGGGGAGAGAGAGCCGACTATCTTCCGTCACGCTCTCGCCTACCCACTCGCGTTGGTGCTTAGGCTTAGGGTTCTGCAGGTCAGTTACAGCGTATATTATCAAACTAATATTATAAATGTGAATGTTTGGGAGGATATTTCACGCAAAAACTACTCAAAGGAATTAGATGAAATTGTATGGAGATAGATCATTGGATGGATTTAAACATGTAATATAATGAAATCTAATTTTAAACCGTGTGTTCACTACCTGTATACCTCTGGCTACCCCTTCGGGGACCCTTGTGGGAAGTGAAGATATACTTCTATATATAGCTCAATCGTGACCAATCGGAATTGAATCCACAGCTACAGCCTAGACGGCTCAATTATGCTACCATTGATCCGGATCGTTAAATCCGGGAGCAATGTACTTGTTGATCCATCCGGATATATCCGGGCATTGTTTACGCCGGTCACAACTGTGCCAAGTTTTCCTATTAATAATTTCTTGCGTTTTGTTTTGTTTTGTTCAATAATTTTCCCTTGATTATTTTGTTATCATGTTTCTCCACCGTGATATTGGATATGGAGTTTATGCTCTCATTTATATTATTATCTTTAGTATTTACCCTCTATAATAAATAAATACAGATCACACCATGAGTGTCTTAACTATAAGCCAGTACCTAACTACTATAGGAGATATATAGGAGATATAAAGAGAGGATATAAAGAGAAAAGCTTTCAAATTGTTTGCAAGTTTTTAAAAATTCCACCAATTAATAGGAAGCTGTATTACAATATCTATATTTTATTTAAAAGCAAATCAAATTTAATTTAAATCAAAAATGTGTAAAGTTTTTTATAATGGATAAAGTAAAAAAAAAAATATATATATATATATATATATATATCCGATTATAGAAATACTTACACTTAAAGAAAGCTGTATTACCATACCTATATTTCATTAAATCGAACCGTAAGCAAATCAAATTGAATATGAATTAAAAATCAAATAATTATGAATTGCAGGTAAAACTGCAAGACAACTCTAGTTGATATGTACTTGGTTGAAGACTTCCTTCTAATATTAATCTTCTTTGAAAGCGTAACACATCGAAAATGGTTAAATATATGACAAAAGGTTTGTCAATTTAATATCGTACGATAATATATTTTGCAGTAATTTGCATATTAATTAATACCAGGGCCTGTACATATATCTATTAATATGTAATTAATAATTATAATGATCGCATTTAGCTGGAACAGGCAGCCGAGTGGAAATTAACGATCCGGGAACTGGAACTCGTTTACGCAAATTATTAATATCAAAGAGCCGTGATGGCCTTAAAAAGACGGCAGGGCCGACCTGGAGTAGGATCGCCGCATCAAGATCAGCTTGGAAATCCATGCAAGAGGCATATGTCCAGAAGTGGACGCATATATGCTGAGAAGAAGAAGAAGAAGAAGAAGTGATGGCCTAGTGGATCGGAAATTCGCCTGCTACACACATATTAGTTTCCCGTAACTGACGATATTGGCGAGTGGACCGGCATCAACAATGCTGCTGAACTTATAGAACCTTATAGAAGTCCGTAGCCAAACAACACAATTTTTTTGTGTTGTGTTCCTACGTGGTGAATAAGGTTTCCAGTAATGAGCTCCTTGGGGAGGGGGTAGGATTGTTATATTGTGTTGGCAACCGAGGGATTACACCTATTATGTTGCCAACACAGTATAACTCTCTGAACACAGAGATCGGTATCGTGAGCGTAAATAGGCTACGGTAACCGTTTCCCATCAGGTGGGCCGTATGCTTGTTTGCCACTCTTGTTGTATAAAAAAAAAAACTATTTCGCCTCGCGAAAGACAGACAGAAATTTTCTGAACTGACGGCATGGAAAGGCACTTAAAGAAGAAGAAGACTAAAACGTCAAAATATTCTCACCATTGTCTACCAGGGCAGCCCTCAGATGTTAATCTAGCTAGACTGTTCAATTTCAGGGATTGAAAGGGGAATAGAAATTTAAATTCTCATAATTTTCAATTCGATCGTCTAGACGAGGTACATGATTTGATTTGCCTTTGAAACACATTTGATAGAATGTCTAGTACTTCGAGAGAACCTTTTAAATAATATTTTTGGGCCTCTACGATGGATATAAAACCGAGTGTTTTGTAAGTCTCACTTCGGGCCAATGTCGCTTTGTATCAGAAATAAAGTACCAACAGAAAGCCGTTTGCTCTGTTCACCTTAAATTCAGTTACAAATAGCTTACAACGTTTTTCTAAGCGACTTTATGTGTGGTAGTCTGTGTACGAACACGCGTAACAAGATAACAAGTAGGTAGGTAGAGTGCGCCATATTGGACCTTTACCAGTAATTGAATACATTCGTAATTCAATTCGCAAATGCTCACGTATTTGCTTCGTCTATCATTACGTCACTATGTAAAGGTACATACATAGTCGATGACGATACATATCATCACGCCAAGTCCCTAACGGGGTAGGCAGAGAGTATAGCGCGCCAGTTCTCTCTAGACTATGTAAAGGTAATAATAGTAAAAGCATGTGTAGTTACTTTTTGATATTTCATTTCGAAACACGATCTACACTGTCGACCGGTCGAGGGGGGAGCTTATGTAAGATTTCTACTCAATACAACCCCTCGGCGGCTGTCCTGTGTGAATAGAGGGGGGCTCTGGGATCTCCTGAGGAATGCAGCTTTCAGAACTTTACCTGAGGACATCCCAGGGGTGCCTACTTCGCCCCTAGTAGTGGAATGAAAGCTATGACAACATAAGTATAAGAGATAGAGATAGAGCTAAGTAGAGTCGTGATAGACTATGTCAAATTGTGTGGAATTGTCCCAGATATTTATTATTATTATGTATTTATTATTAATCACTACACAAGGTTAATGGTGAAGCATGAACATCGAAATGAAATCTAGTTTCGTTAGAAAGAACTGCTCTAGAAATGGCGTTGGACTCGCCATCTGTCACGTTGAATCTATATTTCCGGCGAAAAATGTATGTTGTCAAATACCTGTATACCTTTGCGGGAAGTCGTGAAGATATATTACCAGCAAAGTACTTGCAGTAGACCAATGCCAATGAGGTTGATTAACAGTCGGCAAATGTAGCTAGTGAATTACTACCTAAAGTTTATGGGACTTGCGATGGTAACATTAGTCTAATTAGGAAGTGAATAGGAGTTTTTGGCAGAAATAAAGCAGACTGGTTTGGCTTGGGTTGGTTGGGCTCGTAAATTGTGATTTTAAGTGTGTTGCTATCATCAAATCACCACGCTATTTCATGGGGTAGGCAGACGGAGTAGAGCCCTAGTTGTCTTTAGGTGTGCGACCTCTTTCGCGTCATCTACAATCATCAATCTCATGCATGTGTGATTTTGGTACGAAGGAAAACATCGAGAGGAAACCTGCATACGTTCGAGAAGAAATTCAAAGACGATCGTATAGTTCTGCTGTGCTCAAGTTACGGCGTTGGACTCGCCATCTGCCACGTTGGCACTTTAAATATATCTCCGGCGGAAAGTGGGTGTGTGGGTGCTACCTATACATATCTGCCTGCCTATGAGAAGGCTTGAAGATATATAATGAAATTCTTAATAGTAACACCCACACACCCACTTTCCGCCAGAGGTATATTAGGTGCCAACGTGACAGATGGCGAGTCCATCGCCGTTACTCAAGCACGAGTATACATACACCTTTGAATTTCTTCTCAGACGTATACAGGTTTCCTCTCGATGTTCTCCTTCACCGTAAAGCTCGTGGTGTGACTAATCACTGTACTTAAGTTCAGAAAAACTCATTGGTACAGTCGGGATTCGAACTTGCGACCTTTGCGTCGCAGGTAACTGCTTGAACCACTCGGCCACCACGGCTCAGAGATATATAATGAAATTCTTAATAGTATGTTTTTTGCAGATTGTATGCGGAATATCAGCCATGGTGATGGGAAGCGTGGCATTCATAGAAGAGAGACAGAAATTCAACATGGGGCTAGGCTTGCCAGCTGGCGGGATCAGTATCTTGGCTGCAGGTTTGTATTTCGAATCATCCCGATAAATAATTTGTAGAACAGGGTAAAAATTACCTTGATCCAAGATCAGAAAATGACGTTGTTGTTACCGCATTGGAGTGTGTTCTTAAACGCATGTAGTTGTTGTCCAAGATGTTTTCCTTTACCGTACACCTCACGGTGTAACTAATCACTGTACTGACCTTAAATAAAATCGTTAGTGCAGCCGGCATTAGAATCTGCAATCATTCTATGCACACTCCGGAAAATATGACATATTCTAGCAATAAGAATTATAAGCTCCCATGGACTAAGCCTGTGCGTTCTTTAAATACACACACTGCGTATTAAAAGTTAAGGCAAAGTTGTCAAATTTAATGATCCAAGTATTTTATCCTCTCAAATAATGTTGATTCACGAGGAAAGCAAACAAGGGAAATTAAGCCGGGCGTGTCGTCAATGTTAGATTGAGCCGAACCAATTTGCGAGAACGAAAACCTGTCACGTCGTTAGTGTTTCATTGAATTATACGTCTTTACACGTGAGGAGTAAAGCCTTTATGCCTTTCATTCAGACGACGATAGAAATCTCTTTATCCCATACCATATTTCGGTTGAGAAAAATGTTCTCTTCGAAAATGTGTCGACTTATTTCATTCGATTTTGATAATTCCAGTTGCTTTCACTCTCACTGGGCTAAATTTATCCAGACATTTTGAAACACTTAGACTGTGTGTGCTTTGAATAAGAAATACATAACATCACGCCGAGTTCATAGCGGGGTAGGCAAAGAGAGTAGTTCTTTCCAGACATACATACCTTTTCGCTTCGTCCACATTCATCAGTGTCTTCATACATCGATGGTTTTGAGTTCTCTTGACGTTCCCATCCTTGAGATTCTGATCGATTATTACGATACGACCTATTTGTCGTATAGTTTATTGTTGTAATAAAATAATTATGATCCTTGTTATTTTAAAGAAATTGTATAGACCATCGTCTGTATAAATAATTGTAATAATATTATTGTTTCGCCCTTGACACTACTTGCCAATTCAATCTTAGTATATATTTTCATAGCTGTATCCATCCACACATCTCGAGGCTGGAGCGCAGTGTCAGGCGTAGCGGGAGCGGGCGCGGGCGCGGCTAGCGTGCTATGGGCGGCGGCGGCTTGCTTGCTACTAGCTCTCGTCGTTCAGTGTTGTAGAACTATTTTGGATCCACCCGGAATTGACAGGTATTATATATTATTTGAAGGATTGTGTGTTGTTGGTAGCTGTATTCAAATAACATATAAATATACACGGCACGCGTTTCGTCTATCCAGACATGAATCATTCACATCAAGCTTAGTTTAATAATAACACTAAAAGTAATCAGCAGCATGCTTCGTCAAAGGAATTATGTTAAAATGTCACGATTTACAAAATTATTCGCAAGTCTAAGCTTGATATAATTTTTACTTACTGGTTCGAGTTGTAGACATTTATAAATATAAAAAAAGAATTCACTTTTTGCTATTCGCTTAATATCGGAACATACTAGAGGTTTAATTTCTTATTTGTATATCCAGGAGCTCTTTATTATGACGATTAGTATCGAAAAAAAACCTTAATAATAAATAAATTAACTCTCATATGAAACCACATTTCAACTGCCTAGATCAAATCAATTGGCACTCAATGATAAGGATACCAAGAGTACTTGTAACCGGCGAGCATGTGTGATGAGACTGATGAATGTAGACGAAGCAAAAGAGGTCTGTAAGTCTAAAGAGAACTGGCTCTCTATTCTCAATGCCTACCCCGTTAGGGACTCGATGAGATGAAATGTATGTTTGCATGTATTTAACAGGAAATAATATTATCCATATACAGTCAAACCTGGATAAGTGAGAGTAATAGTCAAGACACGTCATTTTCAGCTCCCAAAACCTCTATTAGCGAGAAACAGAAACCTCTGTAAGAGAACTCTCTCTTACAGAGGTTTCTGTTTTTACGTTTTTACCTCATGGACCTCCGTAAGTGAGACTGTTACTTATCTATACCTCTATAAGCGACAGTCGACCTTTATTTAGTTACTAGCTGTCCCGCCCAGCTTCGCCCGGGTGAAAAAGTAAAATTTCCTGCAACACGATCGCAGCGCCACCTATCGGGTCCAATTGTGATGTAAGCTATCCTTTCTTTTAAGTTGGATCAAACCGCATACGGTGTGCAAATTGGATTGAAATCGGTTACGTAGATAAGGAACCCATTTTGACTTGATTGCCATAAAAAAGGTTATAGTGAGTCAATCTTAAAAGATAGACATATGCTATCGCGGACTTTTTTTTAGAACTTTTAAAGAGGAACAATTCCCTCATACATGTTATATTTGTGTAACTTAAACCGTTTACGCAGCGTACGCAACGGAAGCTCTCAAAAAGGAATATTTTTTCCCGTTCTGGCAACATTATTCATTTATGATTCGCTCCTATTGGTCGTAGCGTGATGTTATACAGCCTAAAGCCTTCCTAGAGAAATGGACTATCCAACACAGAAAGAATTTTTCAATTCCAACCAGTAGTTCCTGAGATTAGCGCGTTCAAACAAACAAACAAACAAACTCTTCAGCTTTATAATATATAGATATTATTATAGATATTATTTATATATTAGTAAAGATATTATTTAGGAGGAACAAATGACAAAGCAAATAACAAATTTAACATCTGCTATTTTATGGCATTCTTCAATATCGCATTCTTTATGAATGGACACGTGTGCCTGTGTACCGTCCTGTTGTCCTGTTTGTCGGACTTACTCAGTTATAGTTAAATTGCGAATGAAAGTTCTGTTCTACATCATGTCAAAACGGTAAATTCGCGAAATGAAAATCAGAGGAAGTTTAATTTACCAGAATCCACCTATTATAAAATCAAAAGACTTTATAGAGTCTGAGTGCTCTGATGGACATGGAAATTCGTACCTCTATAAGAGAGAAACGCTACCCATGTACCTGCATTAGCGAGAAACTCGGGTTAGTGAGAAACCTCTATAAGCGAGAATGAGATTGTGCTCCCTTGAACTCTCATTTATCCAGGTTTGACTGTATATCAAATATGTAATGTCTATGGTGGCTGTAAATACATATTTTAATTTCCGACACACCTGCTTTAACACGTAAATGTTATTTATTATATTGTTACAGCGATGGCTTAATAGAAGAAGATTCCAATCATTCACGTGATCTGGTTGTTATCGCGTGTATACAGATCGCTTTAGCAGCTGCTACCTTGCTGAGCGCTGCGGTATGCGCAAGAATAGACTGCACTACATGACGTGAGGTACCGCGGTCGCTAACACGTCGGCGCGTGAGCGAAGTACCCGCGCCCGCCGCCTCCGCTTCCGCCGACACAGAATCCACATCCGATGACATAATCGTTGAACGTGAGAAAGGTGGACGGGTTGCGTGGCTTATATAAAATAAGATATGTGATTCAATAGTGTACACGAAGCAATCACGAGTTTATATCTATCGATAGATTATATATCTCGTGATGATAGCTGAAAACTTATAAATTATATAATTTTCGTCTGTTTAATATAATCATATTATATGTAGATTTAAATTTCATTACATTTATGTGCAGTAATGAAATAATTTGGAGAGTTTAACATATTATGAGCCGTGGTGGCCGAGTGGTTCGAGTAGTTGCTTGCGACACAAATATTGAAAGTTCAAATCCCGACTGTACCACTCAGTTTTTCTGAACTAAAGTAACTGTTTTTTGTTCAGAAAAACTCTGGGGCTTTCTCTCGATATTTTCCTTTTGCCATCTTTGGCTTAGTAGATGTGACTCGAACTTGTAATCTTTGAATCGTAGGCGACTCGAACCACTTGTCCAACGGGGTTGTTCTGTTCATAATTGGTGTGCCTGAATGGAGCTGGATCAAACATTTACATTGCTCTATTAAGTTACAGTGCATCGATAACAGAAGAATATTCATTTTCTTATCTAAGATAATGTTGCAATGCTATTTAGTTAATGGCGCCTTAGTGTCACTTACGTCACTTTGATCGTGTAAATAAATAATATCAGATGTTTAGTCTAATGTGGTTACTGTAATTGTTAATTACATAAATACTAAGTAAACAAAGATAAGGTTATATTATGTTAAAAGATGCATTAAATTGTAAACCTCTATCAATGTAAATCGTTAGCAAATAGTATGAAAATAAACCTTTGTTTTAAAAAATTAATCTATTTTAATTTTTTCTCCCGATTTCCGATGCTTATTCCCAGCTGTATTATGATCAATTCTCCTGCTCTAGAATTTTTTTAACGTGTTTAGCTCAAATTGACTACATAATACTCCGGAGACCCTTGTATACATAGTGCCATCCACGACGACGCGCCCCACCAACTACTAGTCGAGGGGGTCGCGGGATGCGGGGAGTATGTAAGAGAGTCTATTAATTGTAGTGTGCGTGTGCACTCCTAGGTAAACAGTGTGTGCTGAAAATACTCAAACATAAGTGGAAGGTTGCACACTTAACCTATATAATACACTATACGGAAGAATACTGGGGCGCGTCTTCGAGGATGTATAGGATGGCGTGAAGATAAGATAAGATAAGATACTCACAGAGTTGGAAGTATATTAATATCCAATTTTCCTCGGAATAAAACTGTCTGTGACAAATAGATTTCCGTAAAACGATTACATATGTTTACTAGTACATGAGACGGCATCTGTTGCAAGCCCATACAAATTTCATTGCGATCTGAGGGACGGTATAGAAGTTGGTACTCGGCAGCGGCATCTAGCGAATTTCCCTTTAGTTCAGGAACCTTGCGGAAGTCCCCAAACACCCCACCAAAGCTACATCATAATCTGATCAATGGTTTTCGACCGTATATATATGTAACATTGCTATTAGCATTGCTATCCAGCGTGGCAATGCTGCTAGTCTTCTTAGCATGTTGCCTCGGCATACCAATTTGAGTAAAATATTTTATCTCTAAGTAGTTAGCTATACAACTGCTTTTTGATGTGAAACATCTATAGCCGCACGTAAAACCGATTTCTGGCGTGGCGACGCATGCCGTGGCGACGCGTCGCCATACTTCAGTTACCATCGACCAATTGTCACAGTAATACCGTCCTCAGAGGAAACATCGAATATAACTATTACCGAAGTCACTGATTAAACGAATTAAGTAGTCACGATTTGAAATAAATTCGTAAATTTTTGTATTTTTGAAAATAAATGTTTATTCAATAAATAGTCATCGTTATATGGAAAAAAGATCGTAATATTTTATTTTATCATTATGACATATTTAGTTCCTATCACAATCTGTTCTTTTCTGCATAATTACTTTTACAAAATAATGTCGATGTTTCACATATGCCAGGCGTCCCGTGACGGCTCACATTTTTTTTGTAAATTATTTTTCTATAGATATGTAGTAGTATTGCATAATCATTGTCAAAAAAATATTTTATTTCTATGTATATGGATAAAATCCACGTTTTCATTAACGTTCAGAAATTTTCATTGGACACACATCGAAACTCGACCTTAAACTCGCCGTGACTTCCAGGATAAGTACTAAATCTCGCAAGATAAACTTTGCAACATCCAACAAACCATCAACACAGAATATCTTACACACATAAAACTAACTACTAAAACACAGAACCCATAAAATACACAAATGTCTTCATAAAATTGAACTTGGCCTACGAAAGTCGTTTATTCGTATCCCTTTATCGTTTCAACCAATTGTGTGCTCTCACCAGGTTTAATAATGTCGATATCTCTTTGACCAACGTCCTATCGGTTCACTTAACCTAATGTGAGGTATAAAAGGGGTATATTTATTGAAGAGATATTGGGCCATCAATGAGATTGTTACTGATATTATGAATGGTACGAAATATGATCGTGAGGCGGCGATACCTTTTTGAAGGGTCTGTAAAGGCGACTTGTGGAATTCATTAATGTTGGCATGAAATGAAATAATTTATTTAGGAAGACCATGTTCCAACTACCTAGAACCCGAGCAATAGTCCTGGTGTTGCAAGCGTCCATCGGCGGCGGTAACCGCTTACCATCAGGCGGACCGCATGCTTGTTTGCCACCCTTGTGGATAAAAAAAAACAAATCGGACACAGGATAAAAAAGTCACGAATAGGCACTTGAAAACGACGAGACTGAAAATACTATATGAATGAGTAGGCAGGTAAATCTAGAAAGAACAGGCGCATTTCTCTGCCTGCCCTGAGGGGACTCGACGTGATTGTATGTATGAATTTATGTATGTTAGTAGTTTCACACGTGCGATTATTTGTATATATATTATAAGTTTGTTTTATACTTCATATTCTAGAAGGGTATTTCGTTTGAGAAACGGTATAAAAGTTGAGATGACAGTAAATTAATCCGAGGGTTGATGCTCGCAACCGTTGGTTTGACTCTCGATACCCTCTCAACTAGAAACGGAATTCAAATTCAGAATAAGGGTGGGACTGAAACTGTACCTTAACTTTAAGTATTTGATCCAGATTCATAATCAAACGTGTCTAAAAATGATTTATTTTTGAAGCACATATAAGTCATACAATGCCATTGAAATGAGGGTGACTTCTGAAGATAAATTTGCTGTTTCCTAGCTTACGGTTTGTTTTATTCTTCATGCCACGCCAAGAGTCCCGAAAGAGAACGGCTTAGACTCCGCATCTGCATTTTATGGGAGACATATATAGGTGATACGACATGATAGCTTCTTTAGAAATATCTTAGAATGAAAGGTAGAGTGGAAGAGGAACAGACGGAAATGGAAGGGACTGCATCAGAGACGACGACTAGGGCCCAGCTCTTAAATTGATGATGATGATATATATGTGCCAGGTCAATCGCACGACTATACATACATCTTTGAATTTCTTCTCAAACATATGCAGGTTTTCTCCTGATGTTTCCCTTCTATTTAAAGCGCCTAGTGTGATTAATCTGCCCGTTGCTACATACGGGACTCGAACTTGCAACCTTTGCGTTACTGGCGATTACGCGAACCACCCAGCAGCTAAAAATTTGTTCATGATATTAATACTTATAATCAATCATTTTGAATTAAAATCTTTCTTATGAATCGCTCTATCTACTAGTGACGTCACATAAAAAATGCTCAGTACTTTTAGATTATTGCGAACAAACAGACGCGGCGGGTACTTCATTATAGTGGTTAGGACATTTCATACGCAGCTAATATACCCAAAGGGTTATATAAAATATCCACATGAAACGCTCTAGAAATAACCCTATAACCCTCCCTTACGTTGCGTTATAACCTCGTCGTGTTACGAGCCTTTAGTCCCTTGATTTATATTATCATTAATTATTGTGTCCTCGTATAATATAATAGCAAGTATAATGGCGGTTTTGTCAAATATTAAATAAAAGTTAAACTTTTGTAAGCCGAGTACATCGCCGTTTCTCAAGTACAGCCAGAAAAAACGTTTTTGAATGCCTTCTCAAAAGTATGCAGGTTTTCTCTCGATGTTTTCCTTCGCCGTAAATAAGTATATTGCAGAGTATGAGAATTGTGTGTGTATTAAAGGTACCGTTCGCCATCAGGATCTGTGGTCTACTATAGCTGGCTTAGAGAGGAATGCTTGCGATGTATCGCCTTGGGGCTGAATTGCGTTGAGCTGGCTAATAACAAAAGCAATATGTACAATATGTATATACCCAAACTATGAAAATGTTTGTATTAATGGAGGCTGCTCGAACCTAAGCGGTTGAATTAGAATAAATTAAACAGAGTTATTTAGTTAGTTAGTTAGTTAGTTATTTTGAAGATAGGAAATAAGAAACGTAAATTCCACACAAATTGACCTAGTCCCAAATTAAGCAAAGCTTGTGTCATGGTAACTAGACAACCATATATTTACTTATATAGATAGATATATACATAAATACATAGGACATCCAAGACTAAGGTACAAATACTCGTGCTCATCACACAAATATCTGCCCTCAGCCGGATTCGAACCCGCGACCTCATGTTTCGCAGTCAGGAGCTCAACCACTAGACCAGACGGTCGTCATGTTGAATTAAGATTTTTGTTTATTTTTAGATATTCATCCAAATAGCATTGAAAAACTGTCTGTCTGTCTGTCTGTTACCATAATACCGTATGTATGATGACAGTAACACAAAATATGGTAGACAAGGCAGCTGAGTTATCATGCTTGTAGTACGACAACGCAACGCAATAAATAAAATTACGTTTGGCATAATCGAGTTCGGAAGAATTGAATCACATGTCACTCCCAACGCGTTCTTGTGATCTTAAGGTGTCTTTACATAAGACACATCTGTGTTTTTTCTACACTGTCACAAGGATATACGAAAATATATTCAGCATCTTGATATATAGTGAGTTAGTATACTTTCACCACACCACGCGCTTTACGGTGAAGGAAAACATCGGGAGGAAACCTGCATACATTTGAGAAGTAATTCAAAGGCGTATGTATAGTTGTGCTTGAGTAACGGCGACGGACTCGCCATCTGTCACGTTGGCACCTAAAATATATCCCTAGCCGAAAGTGGGTGTGTGGGTATTGCCTATACACCTCTGCCTACCCCTTCGGGGACCCTTGTGGGAAGGCGTGAGGATATATATATAGTTAACTTTTAATTTCTCCTCAAGCTTATGCAGATTAAGACACGATGTGTTAATTCGGAAATTGACTCGCCATCTATCACGCTGGCACCTAAATATATCTGCAGCGAAGAGTGTGTTAACATACTCCTGCTTACCCCTTCGCCCGCGTGGAGTTCGAAGTAATAATAAGGCAAATGTCATTCCCGTAGGAACTATGAATTTTTCGGGATTAAAATGTAGCCTATATCCTAATCCTAGGTATAAGCCATCACCATTTCAACTATCAGCCAAATTGGTTGAGCCTTTTAGCCGTGAAAGAGCAGCAAACATTAAAACTTACAAATTTTCATCTTTATAAAACAAAAGAACCTCGATAAGTAAAGTCCAAGGGAAACACAAAATATTTTAAGTTATAGAGATTTTAAGTTACCGAGGTTTGAGTTATGGAGGTTCTACTGTATTAGTAAGATTAATTTACTATAAGGTAGTAGATGTATTATGAATTTGAATACATATATTTTCACGACTTTCTTAAGGGTCTGAAGGAAAGAGATGCTAAAACACGCTCCTTCCGGTGCCAACGTGACAGATGCCAAGCCTATCGCCATTTCACAAGCACGACTGTACATACTGCACCATTACAACTTACTTACTTCAGCGTAAAATTGTACGAGGCAGCTCACAGATCAAGTCGTATCTAATGTGAAACAACCTTTACTTTACTGCTATACAAATATATAGACATGTATGTATATGCGTCAGGAATGCGAAGAGGCGTGAAACAACAAATTGATATACAAAAAGGACTTTTGTGTCTCAGTTTTTTGTCATTTATATAATACACCGATGATAAAAGGGATATCGCGTAGAGTTTATGGATATTAATCATGATACATAGTCTTTTTTTTTTATACAACGAGAGTGGCAAACAAGCATACGGCCCACCTGATAGGAAACGGTTACCGTAGCCTATTTACGCTCACGATACCGAAGTATCACTTGCATGTTGCCACTCTGTGTTCGGAGTGTTATAGTGTGTTGGCAGCAATGGCAGCATGTAACAATACTCCCCCCTCCCAAGGAGCTCATTATTGGAAACCTTATTCACCACGTAGGAACACAACACAATAAATTGTGTTATTTGGCTACGGACTTCTATAAGGTGGAGGTCCTGCCCCAGTCGGGCAGCTCCAAATTCGAATGGGAAACCCGTTATGCCCTACCTTTAAGCCTACCCTAGCTTTAAGGTTACATGAAACGATAAAGATAGTGAACATTTTCACACATCAATTAAGCTAACCGCTGCCGCTAAAAAGGCTGTTTTGGAGAAACTCAGTGACAAACACACGCAAGATTAGCTCAATTGTATTTATATATATATATACTATTTAATTAAGATGACAGTTGCCTGGCCTTACAGATGCCCTCGAGCAATTTTTTATTTGCGCAATTATAAGGGTAGTAATTTACGAGGGCTAACAGTAAATAAAACAAAGAAATACGTATATTTTTTACGACCGTTGGCGCAAAAACCTTACCTTGCTCGTGAGAGCAATGTATCTACTTCAAAGAAACATTAATATCACTACTTACTTACTTATCCCCGAACCGTCTGACTGTTCGCTTCACAAACTTCCGTACGAAATTTAAGTTTTCATCATCTTCATCATATCATCACGCCAAGTCCCTAACGGGGTAGGCAGAGAGTATAGAGCGCCAGTTCTCTCTAGACTTACATACCTCTTTCGCTTCGTCCACATTCATCAGTATCTACATGCATGCTCGTCGGGTTCGAATACTATTGACGTTCCCGTCCTTGAACGTTAGGCAGAGAGTATAGAGCGCCAGTTCTCTCTAGACTTACATACCTCTTTCACTTCGTCCACATTCATCAGTATCTACATGCATGCTCGTCGGTTTCGAATACTCTTGACGTTCCCGTCCTTGAACGTTAGGCAGAGAGTATAGAGCGCCATTTCTCTCTAGACTTACATACCTCTTTCACTTCGTCCACATTCATCAGTATCTACATGCATGCTCGTCGGGTTCGAATACTATTGACGTTCCCGTCCTTGAACGTTAGGCAGAGAGTATAGAGCGCCAGTTCTCTCTAGACTTACATACCTCTTTCACTTCGTCCACATTCATCAGTATCTACATGCATGCTCGTCGGGTTCGAGTACTCTTGACGTTCCCGTCCCGTCATCTAGGTTATTGGAACGTGGTCTTCCTTTTCTTCTGCCCCTTCTTTAAGTTTTCAGTAATACATTATTTATAAGAGTAAGTAAGTAAGAGAGGTAGGCCATAACGGGTTTCCCGTTCGAATTTAGAGCTGCCCGACTGGGGCAGGACCTCCACCTTATAGAAGTCCGTAGCCAAATAACACAATTTTTTGTGTTGTGGTCCTACGCGGTGAATAAGGTTTCCAGAAATGAGTTCCTTGGGGAGGGGGGAGGATTGTTACATTGTGTTGGAAGCAGAGGGATTAAACCCATTATGCTGCCAACACACTATAACTCTCCGAACACAGAGTGGCAATGCGCAAGTGATACTTCGGTATCGTGAGCGTAAATAGGCTACGGTAACCGTTTCCCATCAGGTGGGCTGTATGCTTCTTTGCCACTCTTGTTGTATAAAAAAAAAAAAATTATATGTTTTGGATGTATAGTTCGTTAAGGTTTTTGTTTGAATTGTCTGAAGTACGACGATTATTTGTTGAATACGACGGAAAAAGCCACGGTGCCTTTAAAACTTTCTCTCGCCGTTTCTCCGAATAGGTTATACACTGTGTTTTTGTTAATTTATGTGGTCTTGTCTTGGAAATTAAAAAACAGAAAACTGAGAAATAAAGTGAAATTGTATTTTATTAACTGACTTAAAGAAAAGAGAAAGTTGGGTTAGATTAGGATTTGTTCAAAATGTAATAGGATACATTCAGATAAGCCAAAATACCAAGTATGCCAGTAAACCAACTGCGATTGCTGCTACCTCTGCCTACCTTGCCACAAGGGTCAAGGTAGGCAGAGGTATATAGGTAATACCTTATATATACTTTCGTCTAGAGATATATTTAAGGTGCAAACGTGACAGATTGCGAATCCGTCGCCGTTACTCAAACACGACTTACGCCTTTGAATATCTTCTCAAGCGTATGCTAGCTTCATCTGTACTGTATTATATTTCAGAATAACTCAATGATACAGCTGGGATTCGAATATCGTTGTGTTGCAGGCATCCACTCGACCATGCCTCTTATATTATGTATATCTATATATTTATTTATTTTTATTTATTTATTTATTTAACACACACACAGACAAATACAGCTTACGTTACTAGAAGGATAAATAACAACAATCATTTAACTACATTAACACTATGTTATGTTAAGCACCGTAGTAGTGTGTGTATGGAACCAGCTCAGTGTACGCTATGTTAAACACAGCACTGATTTTCAGTTGGCCCCTAACATTTATGACGTACGCACGACGTGTTCAGTACACCAGGGTATTCCCCATTTCTGTGAAAGGCATTATTGGAAGCGGGTACTTTTTTACATAAAATAACTTTTTAGTATAACGATATTAGATCGAATCCGCAATGAAGAGATTTGCAAATCAACTGGCGTGAAAGAGGGCGTGATTGTAAAGATGAAGAAAGGCATGTTACGTTGGTTTGGACACATAGAAAGGATGAGTAAAGAAAGATTGACGAAACAGATATACAAAGCAAAAGTGTGTGCAAGAAGAGGCAGAGGAAGGCCACGTTCCAACTACCTGGATCAAATCGATCGGTTTCTCAAGGACGGGAACGTTAAGAGTACTCGAAACCGACGAGCATGTATGAAGAGACTGATGAATGTGGACGAAGCGAAAGAGGTATGTAAGTCTAGAGAGAACTGGCGCGCTATACTCTCTGCCTACCCCGTTAGGGACTTGGCGTGATGATATGTATGTATGTATGTAAATTTTTAGTCTTATTATTCTTAAACGACAAGTCATCTCGTTATGAAGACTGCTCTCTTACACAAAAGGATCTCATTACGAATTTAAATTGAAGAGTGCTTTTTAACTTGGATGGAATTCTTCCTATTATATTTTAACAATTTCCATCCCGTTTCATTTCCTTAACGTTGAAAAATACGGAACTCATTATCCGGATAAAAATGTATGGAATATTATTTAAGGTGAGTCGGAACTTCAAGATAGCTGTGTGAGTTTCATACAATATTCTATTCACGTGTTTTAACTGACTTAAAAAGAAGAATATATAATATAATATCTTCTCACGGCTCCCCATAAGGGTCCCCGAAGGGGTAGGCAGAGGTGTAAAGGTAGTACACATCCGCTTTCATATATTTTAGGTGCCGACGTGACAGATGGCGAGTCCGTCGCCGTTACTCAAGCACGACTATACAGACGCCTTTGAATTGCTTCTCAAATGTATGCAGGTTGCCCTTAATTTTTTCCTTCATCGTAACGCTCGTGGTGTGACTAATCACTGTACTTAAGTTCAGAAAAAATCATTGGTAAAGTCGGGATTCGTACTTGCGATCTTTGTGTCGCGGGCAACTACTCGAACCCCTCGGCCAACACGCCAAAATATATCTGCGGCAAAAGTGGGTGTGTTACTATTTACATACCTCTGCCTAGTCCTTCCAGAACAATTGAGGGGAAGCGTGAGAATAAAATACAATATTAAAACAAAGCGGAGTGAAAGAGCGACGTAACTGGTAGCCCCGGGAGGCTACAAAACAACCAAAGTGCCTCAAAGTCCTCATATTTCCCTCGTTTCTCGGCAACATAGCTGATTTGTAGGGCTACAATTTTGTAGCAATCGTGGTGCGCATAAATCTTTTGTGTAGACCTCAACTACCAAGTTGTATCGTATTAAGATTTAAAAAGTTTATTCTCTCTTTTGTTCTCAATCACGGCCGAATTTTCTGATTTATATGAAATTTGTCGTAGAGACATATTATTAACCGGATTATCAACAGCATATGCATTCATTGCAGAAATAATTTTGACAAATTTAATTAATAGCGTGTTAAAAATAAATATATTAGCAAGATGAGATACAAATAGCCACATAGAATTAAATACACATCACCAAAAGCCGAGTTCTAATAACAAAAATAGACATACTAAGTAATTCCTAGTTGTTTCACTTGCTTAATTTTTTTTTAAATTGCAATAGCATCAATTAACAATATTTCCAAAAAAATTTATAACTAACTACTTACAGATAAAATATTGGAACCAAATCGGTATCCCGCGGCAACGTGCCAAGAGGACTAGCAGTATTGCTAGTAAGACAGTAGGTAATGCTGAATCTCTGAGCGAGATTTGTGGGTTTTTTTTATTTTTCTCAATTTCAATTTCCTCCGACCAGGCGGGATGACGATTTGCGAAGGACTGCTGGCAGATGCTGGATGCGGCAAGCTGAAGACAGGGCGCTACGGCGCTCATTAGGGGAGGCCTATGTCCAGCAGTGGACTAGAGTGGGCTGATGATGATGATGATGATGAGCGAGATATGTCCCGCCTTTTACGAGAAGTTTTTGGCTAGCTAGTAGCTTAAGACTAGTGGGTGAGATTTATTTATTTATTTATTTATTTACGTTGGTTTGGACACATAGAAAGGATGAGTGAAGAAAGATTGACGAAACAGATATACAAAGCAAAAGTGTGTGCAAGAAGAGGCAGAAGAAGGCCACGTTCCAACTACCTGGATCAAATGGATCGGACTCTCAAGGACCTGAACGTTAAGAGTACTCGAAACCGACGAGCATGTATGAAGAGACTGATGAATGTGGACGAAGCGAAAGAGGTATGTAAGTCTAGAGAGAACTGGCGCTCTATTCTCTCTGCCTACCCCGCTAGGGACTTGGCGTGATGATATGTATGTATGTATTTATTTATTTATTTATTCATACTGTTAAGAATAAGATCAGCTAAAGGATGACATAAATTATGTCTACAACACAATGTTTGCAAGTTCGAATCTCAACTGTACCGATAAGATTTTATGAACTTACGCCTTGGCACCTGTACACCTCTGCCTACTCCTTCGGGACCCTTTTGAGAAGGCGGACAGATATATATTTTATACATATATATTATTTATAATGTCTTATGAAAGTGATTGCTTTTTGATATTCCGGACACAGATATTGGGTTCTCGTATATTTTTACTACATATTAAAGAAGTTTCCTATTTCAAAAAACCTCGTACCTTTAATACCTTATCTGTATTGTAGTTTTAACCTAAAATATATGTACGTAAGGTATATTCCACATTTATACTGCAAACCGCCAAATTGGACATTTGAAAAGAGAACCGCAGGAAAATTATGTTGGTCGGAAATTTCCTACTTAACTTTCAATTTGGGTTGGAAAGTTAAACAATTTCAATCTAAACTTAATATGCGCTTAAATTGTTCAAATTGTAATTCCCATATTGCATTAAAGTAGCTTTTGTACACCTTTGCGAGGTAATTTTTGCCTGAAATATATGATTTATAACCGTCATGGCCGAGTGCGACTGCAAAATCAAGATCGCAGCTTCGAACTGTGACTGTCCCCGAAGGGGTAGGCAGAAGTGAATAGGTAGCACCCACACACCTTTTAACCAATATATAATATATTGCTACAATATAAATATCAACTTAAGCACAGTGATTAATCATATTACAAAGACTCAAATATATATATCCAGAAGAAATCTGCATACGTTTGAGAAGCAATTCAAAGACGTAAGTGTAGTCGTACTTGGGAATGAATGGCAGTGGATTCGCCATCTTTCATATTGGAACCTACATGAATATACAGACAAGCTTAACCCTTTGAAATCGTCCTGTCAAGATATGAACATGATAATACTTAGCCCGAAGATTACAAGTTCGAATCCTGCCTGTACCAATGAGGAGTTCTAAGTTGATGATACATTAGTTAGTCACAACAAGACCTTGAGCTTGACCTGACCTTTACGGTGACAGAAAAAATGGAGAGGAGAGGAGAGAAAGCCTGCATACGTTTTGGAAGAAATTCATAAGCGTATGGATAGACAACGGTTTTGCCATCTATTGTGTTGGAACATATATATATGAATTTACCTCCGACACATATAACCTTTCAGGAATCCTTTTGGAAGTGTATGAGTATGAAGATGTATGACATGATTTGGTTATTTAGAGAGTTAAAATTAATATATCAAAGCAACATGGCAAACGTTAGATAACGCTTCGGGCGAAAAGAGATCGTAAGCTGTCTACCCACATAGGAAATATGTATGTTTGTATGTATCCGTAAGAGCCGTGGTGGCCGAGTGGTTCGAGCAGTTGCCTGCGACGCAAAGGTCGCAAGTTCGAATCCCGACTGTACCAATGAGTTTTTCTGAACTTAAGTACATACAGTGATTAGTCACACCACGAGCTTTACGGTGAAGGAAAACATCGAGATGAAACCTGCATACGTCTGAGAAGAAATTAAAAGGCGTAGTCGTGCTCGAGTAACGGCGATGGACTCGCCATCTGTCACGTTGGCACCTAATATACCTCTGGCGGAAAGTGGGTGTGTGGGTATTACATATACACCTCTGCCTACCCCTTCGGGGACCCTTGTGGGAAGGCGTGAGGATATATTATTATTATTATTATATATCCGAGATTGTGTATAAAACATGTTCCGTAAAAGGCCTGCGATCAAATTTCGTGCAGCTTCCCCCATCCATCAACTATTTCCGGCCTTACGAGTGGTCGGCCAGTTTCTGGGACATTACTTAGTCCTGTTCGTTTCCTCGGAAGGAATCCCATTACTGTTGCCGAAATGTATATGGTGTTGGCAATAAACAACCAAAATTATCGTGCTTATAAATAATAAAAATAAAAACAATATATCTTTACGCTGTCCCACAAGGGTCCACGAAGGGGTAGGCAGAGGTATAAATGTACCCATATTTTAGGTGCCAACGTAACAGAATGCGAGTCCATCGCCGTTAACCAAGTACGACTATTGAAATGCTTCTCAGATGTATGCAGGTTTCCTTTCGATGTTTTCCTATGCCGTAAAGCTCGTGGTGCGACTGATCACTGTACTTAAGTTCAGAAAAACTCATTGGTACAGACGGGATTCGAACTTCGATCTTTGTGTCGCAGCGAACTATTCGAACCACGCGGCCACCACGACTTTACATATAAAGGAATATGTTATAACATTAAAAAAAAAAATTATCTTCGTCGATTTAAGCTCTGAAACGATTCGTTGGATTGCGATGAAACTTTTAAGTAAGTAGGTAAGTGAAGTAAATTTTCGATAAGTAATTAATTGACGAATATTTAGTCGCATTTTGAAAACGGTGGAGACCTCGCCAGCTTGTCACCCTTTGTCACCTTGTCACCTAAAAATATATCTAGCGATAACAGTGTTGTTACACATCTACCTACCCTATCTGGGGATTGTAAGTTACTATTTGATTATGATCTTTTGCTTACATAAAATAGAAATACGAAAGTCTCACAGATGACTGAAACCATTCGATCACCACGAGTCTTATCATTAGTTCTCTACTACCAATAGTACGTTGAA
The DNA here is from genome assembly GCA_945859725.1 of Drepana falcataria. NCBI lineage: Eukaryota > Metazoa > Arthropoda > Insecta > Lepidoptera > Drepanidae > Drepana > Drepana falcataria. The sequence continues at coordinate 11,074,387 of OX243929.1, forward strand.
CCGGCGCACAATAACAGGCTTATATTAGAGAATATTGAGCTTTAACTAAAGCAAAATAAGTATTTATTTCAATTGTATTCTAGAACCAATACGAATAAGTCAAGAAACCGACAAAATAAACTTGTTTGCTTCAAGCCAAATATATTGCTTGAAAATGGAAAACTTTAAAGCCACGAGCGAATTGTTTTCAGGTATCCATTTATGAATGAAAACTAAAATTTTTGCTTTTACTACTGGAGGACGAAGTTGTTAGAAGTGATGGCGTATTTCGTATTTTCATCATCATCATATCATCACGCAGAGTCCCTAACGGGGTAGGCAGAGAGTATAGAGCGCCATTTCTCTCTAGACTTGCATACCTCTTTCGCTTCGTCCACATTCATCAGTCTTTTCATATTTTTTACTATAGTATATATTAACGACAAGAAACAGTACTTTAACCTATGCTACAGCCCACCTGGGACCTGCAATCATGGCTTGGTAGGCGACTTATTGAACCACTCGGCTAATACGACTCCTGCAAATTCAACGAAAGGGATTCTAGCATAATAAAGTTAATCATGTAGAGGATTAGGGCACAGTTTGTTAGTTAATCAAATAAAATGGGGATCATCTTTTCTTAGAACGATACGGTTCAATCCAATTACGTTGCCTCGTTCGTACGTTTGATAAAGTTGGGGTCAAGAGACAAGCTCCTGTCTGAATATCTTTATTACTTTAAGATAATATTATAAAGAGGAAAGATTTGTATGTATGTATGTTTGTAACGAATTGGCTCAAAAAGTACTAGACCGATTTTAAAAATTCTTTCACCATTTGAATGCTACATTATCACTGATTAATAGGCAATTTTAATTGCAATAAAAAAATATTCCAAAATGTTTAAAAAATAAATGTCCACCCGTGCGAAGCCGGGACGGGCCGCTAGTCATTAATACTTTAAAAATCCAACTCGGCGTTCTCTGAACTGACCAGCTTAATGACGACTCGATGTCTCAACAAATATGGTACCGTGTATGGTTCGGTACTTCTCTCTCCCAAATAGCTTTGGTGTCAGTGTCGGTCACCATGCAGCTCCAAATCCTGATATATGGGTCCATGCCAGCTTGACGGCGAAGGAAAGCATCCAAGCTGCATACTTCTGAGAAGAAAAATCGTGTATTCCTGAGAACCGAAGTCAGAATTGCCTAAATTAAAAAAAAATATTGCTATGCGTTTCGAAACACAAATTGTAAGAAACTTTTGTGGGTGTCCTGGGGAAGCCCGCGAAGGTTCCGAAAGAAAAAAAAAAAGAAACTGATCGCAATTAAATGTGCGTGGCATACCAAAGCATGCCGGGTGCAGCATAAAAAGGTGTAGTCTTCCGGCGACTTAGAGGCCGGATACGCAATACCCCGAGCCACACGTCGACAACCTTACGTGTAAATTAATCTTAAGAATATTGTAATTGTTATTTATTGTATTTTATATTTAATTTTATAAAGTATTATTGTATGTCTATGGGCCTCGTTGCCTGAAATAAAAAAAAAAATAAAAAAAAAATGTTATCATACTTCTGCCTACCCCTTCCCCTACTCTTGTAGGATATAGCTAAGATTTTTTTTACTTTATACCGCGTAATTTCTAAGTCGTCAAATGTCCAGTCCATTTGGCCCAGAATTTATACGACTCAAAGGTACCGACCGGGGTTAATGTAGTTATAGATAGTGCCATCCACGAAGACACGCCCCCCTAATTTCTAATTAATGGGGTCGAGGGATACGTGGAGTACGACCCGACTTGTGCTTGTATTGTACGTGTGCACTCATAGGCAATTAGTGTGTAACGATAATACTCAATATTAGTGGAAGGTTGGACCCTGTATGAGCTATAGGGAAGAATAGTGGGGCGCGTATTTGTGGGTGACACTATCTATCTATACTAAGTTTGAAAGTTTCACTTACACCATACGTCATGAAACGTATCGTAGTTCAAATGCGCTTGTCTCTAGAGTAGTTAACTTTTAATGAAGTCAACTACAGACGTGCAATGTTAACTACTCCGGTGTGTTGTGACTTGCGCCCTTTGCACACACAGTCATGCCCCACCAATGGGATCATTCGCTTTCAACATAATTTATTGTTTATTGTTTTGGCAACAGACACGCTCCATATTCTACGCACTAAAATTAGGACCCGGCACAAGGGCTTTTAAGACTTCTGACATTAAAAACAAATACAATTAAACTGGTTTAAGAATTATGTTGCTTTAAATAGTATTCAGAATTTACAACTTTACTTCACACTATCTACGAGGGTCCCCGAAGGGGTAGGCAGAGGTGTGTAGGTAGTACCCACACACCCACTTTCCGCCAGAGTTATGTTTTAGGTGCCTACGTGGCAGATGACAAGTCCATAGCCGTTACTCAAGTACGACTATACATAAGCCTTTGATTTTTTTTCTTAAACGTATGCCGGTTTCCTCTCCATATTTTCCTTCGCCTTAAAGCTCGTGGTATGATTAATCACTGTACTTAAGGTCGGGAAACATTGGTACAGTTAGGAATTCCAACTTACAACCTATATGTTGCAGGCAACTACTCGAACCTCTCGGCCACCACGACTTCCTTTATTATTTCCGATAAAGCTTTACCATGGGGAAATTAAGCCTCAAGTCGGAAACTGTGTAGCTAAAGTTATAATTCGATCATCCCAAGATGACAAAGATGTCACCAATAATTTATGCATCCATTCATTTATACAGGGACTCGAAACTACGCATCGAGAATACTAATTTATATACACTAGCGGTCCGTCCCGGCTTCGCACGGGTGGACATAACCTTTTTTCATAAAAGAAAATAACCTATGTAACTCAAGGTGAATGTAGCTTTCCAATGGTGAAATAATTTTTCAAATCGGTCCAGTAGTTTTGGAGCCTATCCAATACAAACAAACAAACAAATCTTTCCTCTTTATAATATTAATATTTATGAGTAAAGATACATAGTATTTTTCTACTAACTTCCTTAGCAGTATCATTGTAATGTACCTACGTAGGTTGTACGTAATGAAGTGGTATTTATTATCTTATAAACCATATCTTTTCAGTCTCTAATAGGTCTCCAGTGTAATTACAACCACATTATGCCAGTAAAAAATTCTCAAGCACGACTTGGCTTTGATTTCAAATGCATGCAGGTTTCCTCTCGATGTTTTCCTTCGCCGTACAGCTCGTGATGTGACTAATCACTGTACTCAAGTGCAGAAACACTAATTAGTACAGTCAAGATTCAATCTTGTAATTATTTTGTTGCACGTAACTTCTAGAACCACGCGACTAGCAAGGTTTTAATATATGCCCTGGCAATTTGATTCAAAGCTAAACTTGTTGTATAATAGTATATTTTTAGAAAATGAATAAATATGTACAACAATTGCACTTTATTAAACGCACAGATACCCCTTCTCACACTCCCATGCACGCATACAAAAAAAAGTGTTTAATTTCTGCAAAAACATAATAACACATTGAACATAACATATATACACAATCTTGCAATGAGCCTGACTTATTAAATAATAGTTGTTTAAAAACTAAAAAACACGCTTTTTAAAGAAAACCGAACTAAAAAATAGAGAATAAATTTCGATAATATCTTAAAAAGCGTGGGGTGCATGGTGTCAATAGTTATAAATATTTTATTGACAAATATGAGTAGAGTGATTATCATTTCGATAATATCTTAAAAAGCACCCCACGCTTTTTAAGATATTATCGAAATTTATATTCTATTTTTTAGTTCGGTTTTCTATAAAGAGCGTGTTTTTTAGTTTTTTTAAACTATTATTTATTTTCTACTTTTTAGTTAATAGTGTATTGTCATCGGTCCTCGATAAATCAACAAAGTTTGAACAAAATCTGGCCGCTTAAAGTGGGTCAAAATCGCGCTCAAAGATTCAGTTACATACATACATACATAGATACAGGTCAAGCTAATATAAAGCGTGTAAAAAGCACAATATCTTTTGGTTTCCTCACTAGGCAAAGCCTGTATCGAGGCTACGAGGAGAGTACACTCTCTCCTTTTCTCTTTTGTCTTATCCTAATATGACAGTATGAAATATTTTGTTATGGAAAAGTGAACTTCTATCTCATGCATCTTTTTACTTCCAAAAAGGTCTCAACAATGATTATTGTTTAACATGTACATACTACTAGTAACACTGCTAGAAAAAATCTTTAAACGCGGTACTATATTTTTTCCGCAGCCGTACGACTATCAGTTTAAATTTATGACTGCGATTAGCCGGAGAAAGCTCACTTTATGGACCCTCTGACTCGCTGGAAGGGACTGGATTGCGCGTGATATATGGTTATATTGTAGTCATTTTGAATATATTACATTACCAAAAAGAGGGATCAAGTTCTAACTAACTAGACCAAATCGGACACAAGGATCGGAACGTCAGAAATACTCGAAGCCGGCGATTATATACGAGTAAATACTCGTCGGTCGTCAATACAGTCGGGATTCGAACTTGCTATCTTTGAATTGCAGGCAAGTAATCGAACCGCTCAGCCACCATGGCTACATATAGAAGAGTATATATGCAGAGACGGATGTGGATAAAGCAAAAGAGGTTTGTTAGTCTAGAAAGAAGCTCTCTAGAGGGGCTCTCTCTCAGACTACTCCGTGAGAACGTAAGTATGTCCGTCTGATTGTAATGCAATGCAATTGAATTACGCAAGTCTACCAGAAGTCTACCAGAAGGGGCTGCGCCTAAACGCTGGCAAGACTAAGGTTCTGGTATTCGAAAGAGATGAACAAGTGACCGAGTGTGCTATATCGGTAAATGGGCAAATTCTAGAGCAAGTGAATGAATTTGTATATCTTGGAAGCATGTTCACACGAGATGGAAAGTATGAAAAAGATATTGAAAGAAGGATAACTGCCGGAAATAAGGTGAATATAGCCATGTCGGCGTTGATGGGCAGTAAAAGTCTGAGCAAGAATGCTCGAGTTGCTGTCCACAACGCGATATTGGTGCCTACCTTATTGTATGGCAGCGAATCCTGGGTATGTCAGAGGAAGTATGATAATAGCTTGAATGCAGTTGAGATGCGATCTCTTCGAAAAATGTGCGGAGTAACGATATTAGATAGAATCCGCAATGAAGAGATTCGCAAATCAACTGGCTGGAATGAAGGCGTGATTGTAAAGATGCAGAAAGGCATGTTACGTTGGTTTGGACACATAGAAAGGATGAGTTAAGAAATATTGACGAAACAGATATACAAAGCAAAAGTGTGTGCAAGAAGGCCACGTTCCAACTTCCTGGATCAAATCGATCGGACTCTCAAGGACGGGAACGTTAAGAGTACTCGACACCGACGAGCATGTATGAAGAGACTGATGAATGTGGACGAAATGCGCTCTGTACTCTTAGCCTACTCCGTTAGGGACTTGGCGTGATGATATGTATGTATGTATGTATGTAAGTCTACCAGATTCTTAAATAAATATATATCTTCAACCCTTACAAGATTTAGATAGGAGTAGGAACAATTGTTTCAGCTCCCTAATTTCATCGGACATTTAGCTGTCAACGTAAAAAAATACGTGTATAAAAATGTATGTACTGAAAGTTTTCAAGATGCAAGGTATATTATTCATGAATATAGCGGCCAATATAAATCAAAGGCGATATTTCTGGCCCTCAATCGGTCACGTACCCTGCCGGCTGATACTCCACTTACACTTAAGGGTAGGGTGCGTAACCGTGGGTCAAATGCGATTAATTTTAGATGGTATCCGAGTGGTCGAGGTTGATGAAAATTCAAGGGTTAGACCTTGTAATTAATTGTAGATACTATAAAATTAAAGTATTATTTTTCGTACGCTACGGAAATTATTCAGAATATACTGAATAGGGTTCTATTTATTTAAAAGAACAAATAAAAGTATTTACAAAAAAATGTTTGTCTAACTAAATATTTACAGATACAATATTTGTCCCAAATCTGTATCCCGAGGCAACGTGCCAAGAAGACTAGCAGCATTGCCACGCTGGATAGCAATGCTGATTCTCTGAGCGAGATATGTTACCTGCTACCAGCCTACCGCGAAAGCTCTTGGGGTGACTAATCACTGTACTTTTTTCTAAATAACTGGTACAGTCGGGATTCGAACTTGCAACCTTTTTCTTGCAGGCATTTCGAACCACTCGGCCAAACGGCTTACCAATTGTAAAAGTGGTACAAGCATGGCGGTTTGTAGTGTTGTACCACGTCACGACTTCAACTGCGAATGAAAACGTAGGGCGTAAGTAGGTTACGTCACATGATAATGTTCTCAAGTGAGTCTTCTCTTTTGTAATTTTTATGGGAATTAATTGATTACAAACTTCAAATACACAAAAAACTCCAAGTTCTATGCCCGTATATTAAAGAGCCACCAATTTTCAGACTGATTAGAAGGCTGTCTCAGATTAGAGACTGTCGTTTCACCTTTCGTTTCCGACTCGTTTTCTGATTGCGAAATCACAAGGCGTTAACGAACTTGGATAATTGGGGCGTTCGAGGACGACAGAGGTCACTAGAGGTCAAGTAGTATGAAGAGAAGTGCAATTTACTTTCATAAGTGCTCAAACGTCTTGTTTTCAAACAATTTGGTGAAAGAAGGAGACAATTTTACGATAGATCGGAAGTTGTCATTTGCGGTAGAAAGTGCGTATGTGTGTACTACCTACTCACCTCTGCCTACGCCTTCGGGGACCCTTGTATGAAGGCGTGAAGACTGAAGAAACATACCCATATTAAAAAAGATGTTACTTCTGACACGTAGTTATGACTAGACGACTAAACCACGGCTGAAAATATAATAATATAATATATACCTATATCCTCACGCCTTCCCACAAGGTTCACCGAAGGGGGTAGGCAGAGGTGTGTACCCACGCACCCACTTTCCGCCAGAGGTATATTAGGTGCCAACGTGACAGATGGCGAGTCCATCGCCGTTACTCAAGCACGACTGACTATACATACGCCTTTGAATTTCTTCTCAGACGTATGCAGGTTTCCTCTCGATGTTTTCCTTCACCGTAAAGCTCGGGGTGTGACTAATCACTGTACTTAAGTTCAGAAAAACTCATTGGTACAGTCGGGATTTGAACTTACGATCTATGTGTCGCAGGCAACTGCTCGAACCACTCGGCCACCACGGCTATATAATATACTAGCTGTCCCGCCCAGCTTCGCTCGGGTGAAAAAGTTAAATTGCCCGTAACACGATCGCAGCGCCACCTATTGGGTCCAATTGTAAATCTAAACCATTCTCGAATCTAGCTTAAGATACACAGAAACACACAGAAAGCTTCGCCCGGGTAAAAAGGTAAAATTCTTGAAACTCGATCGCAGCGCCACCTATCGGGTCCAATTTAATATAGCCTATGTTACTCGGGGATAATGTAGCTTTCCAAAGGTGAAAGAATTTTTGAAATCGGTCCAGTAGTTTCGGAGCCTATTCATTACAAACAAACAAACAAACAAACAAACAAACAAACAAATCTTTCCTCTTTATAATATTAGTATATATATAAATGTTTCGCATTTAGGCAGGATATATCTAGATTTACCATGCCTAAGTGCGAAACCGAGACGAGGCAGCTAAACATGATAGTTACACATTACTTCGTGTAACATTGTCAAAGACAATGTGGTGTCTCTAATTCATGTATAAATTAACACGGAGATGTTGACATTTCAGTGTGCATTAAGATATAAGCTGAAGCGATTTTATGTGGTCGCTGTAGTCAAGCGATTATATAATCGAGCGGTAATTGGCTGTCGTGTCGTTTTTGCATCTTAATTATTTGTGAAACAGAGTGGAGTTCTTCAAAAAGGGTGTGAAAAGATTCCTGCAGGGTCGGCAATGGCTATTGCCATGCATAGCCATTATTCAAGTAATCTGATGTTATAAGCTTTTTGAATTAATTTACTTTTAATGAGGGCTTTAAACTCTTCAAAAGCTAATACAATTAATTACTGAGTTAGCTTATTAAAAAAGCGTATACCTTGCCCACCAAGTTGCTAGTTTTGTGTAATCTAGCTTTAGGAATATTGAGTTTACCTTTGTTACGTGTATTCAAAATATGCAAGTCGCTATTTTTCTTAATATTTCTCAAGCGCCGCAAGTATGCCTGTCTTGGGTCAGGTTTTATATTTGCAGCGTTTGCGGTTGAAACTCTGGGGCCTTGGGGTCCTGAGGCTCACCACCTTTTTAAAGAGGTCTCGCGCCGTCTAATTGAGACCTATCGTGAGAGGCGGGCTGGAACATACCTCGCTCCGAGAATCAGCATTGCTATCCAGCGTGGCACGTTGTCTCGGGATACCAATTTGGGACAAATATGTTATCTGTAAGTAGTTAGTTTCAACTGTTCTTTATAAATATTGTTATTGTGAACACAGATTACTAGCTTATGCCCGCGGCTTTGCCCGCGTGGTGTTCGAAAAAGTAGTTTTGGAAATTTTCCTGCTAGAATCGGTTCAGCCGCTATGTCGTGATAGAGCATCATACTTTATAATATCAGAACTTTAAACTTTCACATTTATAATATTAGTAAGATTATATTTACAATAGACTATATATCGTCAAATTAATACCTGAGGGAGCGGAGCAGTCACGTTTAACGCAAGAGAAGCCGCGGGGCACCGCTTACTTCAGAACAGAGAAAGGGAATGTCGCAAACTATAGAATTGTCCCGGAAGCTTATTCCCACATTCGTACATTGTACGTATTATATCGCTGCAATAAAACTATAATGCAATAAAGACACTTGGCCATAAAGTAAATATCCACTGCGACATAGTACACAAATACCTCCAGTAGCTCAACTGCATAACGCCAACTCTTAGTTGTCGTCACAAGTCACAAGATAAGGTGCACGTTAGTACTATTTTGTTTGAAATTGGCTTTGTTTGAGTTATATTTAGCAGTATCCGATCTACCGGTACAACCGTCTAATTCAAGTCTTCTTCTAAAGGGTTTTGTATATAATAAATTATTTTACTTTACCGTTAAAATTGTTTATCTGTTTGTTACTACGAAGAAAATAAGTAAAACTAAATCAATGTCAAGCGGCGTTGAGTAACCGCTATTGACATCTGTCACGTTGGCACCTAAAACAACTCTCTGGCGGAAAATAGGTGTGTGGGTGCTATCCAGATACCTCTACCTACGCCTTCGGGGAAAATTACAATTCTAGAAAGTTTCTGCAGAAACAACTACTTAGGGTAAATCACTGTTAGTTAAATGATAAACCACTAAGTTAATATTTAGCTATAAATCATTATTATTTACTAGAAATGTCCCACGGATTCTCTCGCGTAAAAATATAAACGTAGGTAGTTGATTTTTTTTCTGGAATAAATATATGTTGTGTGCTTAATCTTGATGTTCTCTTCTCTCTTTCTTTCTTTCGATCTTTTAGTGCCCGATCGACTGATACGATACTGAAGTGAGTGATACCCCTCGTGTTGCAAGCGTCCATTGGCGGCGGTAACCGCTTACCACCAGGCGGACCGCATGCTTGTTTGCCACCGAAGTGGTAAAAAAAAAAAGAAAACTCTATGGTGGAACGTGGTGTTCCTCTGCATCTTCTTGAACACACTTTCGCATTGCAATTATACTAATAATAATAAGATTAAGATTAGCATTACGACGATTTTCATTCATGACGTGTGCCTTTTTAAACGGTTTTATTTAGGTCGACCCGTACGGAATTTATTTATTTGTTTGGGTCAAAATTAGAAATTGAAATTTAAGCACCTTCCCGTTGTCAGATTGATCTGAAATTTGGTACACACATTTAATTTAGATGACAATACAATATAATAAAATCAATAACATTATAAATCTAAGATGGCCGCCGATACAAAATGGCGGATTGCATATTTTTCCTTAATCCCCTCAATATGGGTATCAAATGAAAGGGCTACACTAGTAAAACACGATGATTATGTCAAAATTTAAAATTCAAGATGAACGCCGTTCCAATATTGCTACGACTAGGTACATATTTTTCCACAACCACCACAATATGGGTATCAAATAATAGGACTACACTAGCAGAATACTGTCATTATGTCAAAATTTCAAACTCAAGATGGACGCTGTTACAAAATGGCGTATTAGGTGGGGGCATGATTAGTCGTGTCGAGAACAGTTGCGTTCAAGATTGTGTGACGTTAGAGGGGCAGATAAAAAAAATTGGTAATTGGTTACCTCGTTAGTAAGCGGTAGCTACCACCCAAGTTAAGGTAATAGGTTAAAACGTGCCGAGGACTGTATGGCATTAGGGTGGATAAAAAAGTACTGTCGTAAGCGCTTCCCCCTCCACATTGGGCGCACCTTGCTGTATATTAAGCCTTGCCCCTTTACTGGACCTCTGGGGGGGGGGGGTCGACCGTCCAAATGCCCCGTAATCGTGGGAACAACATGGTAACAATAAATAAAAAAGCAAACAAAAATAAAAACGAAACTGCTACGAAACGAAAAAAAAGGCTCTAAAAGGCAAAAGAAAAGTATAGAACGAAACGTGCAAAGGAAAGTGAAAATGAAACCCATAGTCGATTACAGAAACGAAGAGAACGGTTAGCAACAGAAACAACATGATACCAGGTTAATAGCACAACGTGAGAGACAAAGGCAGCTGGTAGAGTCAGAAACACCTGAGCGTCATGAGTGCAGGCTAGCGTCACAACGTGACAGACGAAGAGAGCTAATAGCGTCAGAAACACCTGAGCGTCATGAGTGCAGGCTAGCATCACAACGTGACAGACGAAGAGAGCTAATAGCGTCAGAAATACCCGAGCGTCATGAGTCCAGGCTAGCATCACAACGTGACAGACAAAGAGAGTTGTTAGCATCAGAAACATCTGAGCGTCATGAGTCTAGGCTAGCATCACAACGTGGCAGACGAAGAGACCTAATAGCGTCAGAAACACTTGAGCGTCATGAGTCCAGGCTAAGATTACAACGTAACAGACAAAGAGAGCTATTAGCGTCCGAAACACCTGAGCAACATGAGGCCAGGTTAACAGGACGGCGTGAGAGACGAAAGGAGTAAGAAGCTTCAGAAACACCTGAGCAACGCCACGACAGGTTAAATAAAATGCAGGGCAGCACCGTCGACCATGCAGTAGTATATTTGGGCTCAAAATTGTTTGAGGAAGGACAAGCATACGTGGCTCTAAGTCGAGTCAAGTCTCTGGAAGGGCTATGTATTGAGGAATTAGATTGTACTAAATTTTCAGGTTAGAAACCATGTAATAATGATGCACTGAATGAATTAAATAGAATGAGGAATAATCGGTAGACAATTTCACTAAATACTAAAAACAAGAAAATAAAAATTGGTAAAAAATTTTTTTAAGTTAAACGGTTTTATTTAATGTGCACTGAAAACTACAAAATAAATAAATAGTTACTTACTTATCTACCTACGTTGGTGATCTCGGTCATTAAAATCTCTGATGGTAGTGGTTGTCATAACATGAACCATGTCAGCGGCCGAAAGGCAGTTCATGAAAGAACACAAACACCAGGGTTTGCTTGGTAGGTAAACTAAGCAGCCCACACTATAACAAGTAGGTATTTTGACCTAGTTCAGAAATATTTTAGTACTAGGCAGAATAGCTTTTAGACATATTAGACTAAAATAAAAACGTGGGGTCCCTCTGAAATCATACCTATGGCAGAGCATATCTTATACTTTGGTAGATCATGAGCTCGGCGTGCGCTGGTGAAGCCGTAACGGCTTGTTATTGATGATCAAAACCTCCAGTTACGATTATAGTAAGTCGATTCAGCGGACCCTGGACTCCGGAGCTATGAGATTTCGGATGCGACCGGGATAAACCGCTAGGATGATGATGATGACGATTATAATAAGTCGATGCAATCCACACTTAGTATAGCAGAAAGTAATACAGAAATAGTTAATGGGCCCCACGTTTTTATTTTAGTCTAATATGTCTAAAAGCTATTCTGCCTAGTACTAAAATATTTCTGAACTAGGTCAAAATACCTACTTGTTATAGTGTGGGCTGCTTAGTTTACCTACCAAGCAAACCCTGGTGTTTGTGTTCTTTCATGAACTGCCTTTCGGCCGCTGACATGGTTCATGTTATGACAACCACTACCATCAGAGATTTTAATGACCGAGATCACCAACGTAGGTAGATAAGTAAGTAACTATTTATTTATTTTGTAGTTTTCAGTGCACATTAAATAAAACCGTTTAACTTAAAAAATTTTTTTACCGATTTTTATTATTCTTTTATCCGTTATTTTATTTTGAATTTAGAATTCCACAACCAAGATGCTTGTAAGTTATGCATAACACACAAGGAGTTACGCATTCTGCCTATATTATTGCTACAGCGTACCAGATTTTATAAATATTGTATGTATCGTTCCACAAATCCTACCCGCTGGGAATGTTTAAATGTTCCTTTGAGTTCAGATTTGCCTCCTCCAATCAACGCTAAGAAAATTAAGTAATTAGCTTTGAAGATTGACAACCGTAAGTTAGACCTCAGTTAGAATAATAATAATAAATACCTGGGACAATTCCACACAAATTGCCTTGGTCCCAAATTAAGCAAAGCTTGTGTTATGGTAACTAGACAGCGATATATTGACTTATATAGATAGATATATACATAAATTCATAGAACATCCAAGACTAAGGTACAAATACGTGTTCATCACATAAATATCTACCCTCAGCGGGATTCGAACCCGCGACCTCAAGTTTCGCAGTCAGAAGCTCTAACGACTGACCAGACGGTCGTCTGTAGGAGTACTGTCTGTACTTGTACTATGTGATATGCAATAAACTAGCAGTAATGAAACTAAATATAATACCAACTGACTGATATTATTGAGCGGAATCGATGATCGGAATGGCAATATTTGTTCTTTTTGGTTCAGTCAACCCTATCCATAGAATAACGATCTTAGGTATTTTTCCAGCGTTGTGCGAAGTTCCTTATCGCGCGTTGTGAAAGGGGGCTAGACGGAAAAAAAACTTACGAACAGTTGTCACGACACTTTTTGTCACGACACTTTTTTTTTTTCGCGCGTTGTGAAAGGGGGCTAGACGGAAAAAAATCTTACGAAAAGTTGTCACGACACTTTGGGTCACGACACTTTTTTTTTTGCTGTATATTTATAACCCCCGTGTGAGTGACGTGTGCTTCTTGAACTTCGTTCCATCCGGGTGTCCCTTGACACCTCTCAAGTTTTTTTAATAAAAGTGGTCGCCAGACTTATACAGGTAATTTGCCAGACTTCTCTTGGTTATACGTAGAGAGAAGAAAATTACAGTAGCTAAAGTATTATATCTTCACGTCTTCCCACAACCCGAAGGGGTAGGCAGAGGTGTGTAGGTTAGTACCCACAGATATATATTCAGATGCCAACGTGACAGGTGGTGACTCCATCGCCGTTACTCAAGCACGACTATACATACATACATACATACACATAATTACGCCTCATTCCCGTAGGGGTAGGCAGAGACCCCTTCTTTCCACTTGCTACGATCCTTACATACTTCTTTCGCTTCGTCCACTTTCAGTATTCTCTTCATACATGCTCTTCGGTTTAGGGTACTCTTGACCTGACCTTTTTTTAAGACGTCCCTAATTTGGTCTAGAAACGTCCGTCTAGGTAGTATAGAGCATCGACCATCTAAATTTGAACGGGTTCACCGCGGTTTTCTGATCTTAGCTACAGTGAATAATCACACCTCAAGCTTTACGGAGAAGGAAAGGAAAGAAGAAAAGGAAAGGAAAGGAAAGGACTTCAGTAAGTGTTCCCTATGTCGCGTAAAAAGTATTATATATTTTGTAAAGTATCTATACTAATATTATAAAGAGGAAAGATTTGTTTGTTTGTTTGTTTGTAATGAATAGGCTCCGAAACTACTGGACCGATTTCAAAAATTCTTTCACCTTTGGAAAGCTACATTATCCCCGAGTAACATAGGCTATATTAAATTGGACCCGATAGGTGGCGCTGCGATCGAGTTTTAGGAATTTTAACTTTTTCACCCGTGCGAAGCTATCCCTTTCTGTGTGTCTTAAGGTGGATTCGAGAATGGTTTAGATTTACAATTGGACCCGACAGGTGGCGCTGCGATCGTGTTACGGGCAATTTAACTTTTTCACCCGAGCAAAGCTGGGCGGGACAGCTAGTTTACATATATAATACTTTACATAGATGGGCACTTATAAAACGTCGAAAAAGGTGCACGGTTGGTCGTTTCCATGGAGAAGAACCGGCAAGAAACTCCATGGTTACTCTTTTCAAATCATGATTACATTTTAAAACTTTGAAGGACGCATGTAGTTTTTTATAGCTACGGTTTTAAGCCGATTTAAAAGTGTAGTAAATCCAAACCTTTATATACATAGTACACTCCTGGCTGTAAGTAGGTAGGTCAGCTAGTCATTTAAATTGGATCGCACATGATCACGTTTGTACGTCTGTACGTCTCGTTTGTACGTCATGATTGGTTCACCGTGTAGGTAGTGGGTACGATTACAGCAAAGAACAAGTAATAGTGTAGTTATTTCAGTTGGTTCTAACGTTGGTATCTATACTTAATATTATAAAGCTGAAGAGTTTGTTTGTTTGTTTGTTTGAACGCGCTAATCTCAGGAACAACTGGTTGGAATTGAAAAATTATTTTTGTGTTGTATTCGTATAAATTTATTCCATATCTTGACCAGAATTAGTTAGTACTGATGTCAATATTTGTGTCACTTGTTCAATTTGTCTAATTTGTGAATGTGAGAACATTGTAGGCTTTGTAGATTCTTAGATCTTGCTAACATTGTTATAATTATCTTGTTTTATGTATGCTTTCTATAGTAAGCAACGACCTATTGTCGGGCCTACGTTGTTCCCCCATACTTGGGTACTATTGCTGTAACGAAAAAAAATATTGTATATGCCTAATGATTTGAAAAGAGTAACCATGGAGTTTCTTGCCGGTTCTTCTCCATGGAAGCGACGAACCCGAACCGTGCTTCTTTTTCGACGTTTTATAAGTGCCCACCTGGGCCTATGTGAAATAAAAAGATTTTGATTTTGATTTAGGCAGAGGAAAACACCTTCCAACTACCTAAGTATATCAAATCGATCGGACGCTCAAGGACTGAAACGTCAAGAGTACTCGAACCCAGTGAGCATGTAGTAAGAGACTGATGAATGTGGACGAATCGAAAGAGGTATGTAAGTCTCCCCGTTAGGGCCTGGCGTGATGGTATGTTTGATTTTTTTTTAATAAAATAATATATCCGCACGCCTTCCCACAAGGGTCCCCGAAGGGGTAGGCAGAGGTGTATTGGTAATACCCACACACCCACTTTCCGCCAGAGGTATATTAGGTGCCGACGTGACAGATGGCGAGTCCATCGCCGTTACTCAAGCACGACTATACATACGCCTTTGAATTTCTTCTCAGACGTATGTAGGTTTCTTCTCGATGTTTTCCTTCACCGTAAAGCTCGTGGTGTGACTAATCACTGTACTTATGTTCAGAAAAACTCATTGGTACAGACGGGATTCGAACTGGCGATCTTTGTTTCGCAGGCAACTTACTCGAACCACTCGGCCACCACGGCCCATGATTTTTTTTAATTATATATATGGGTATATGTGGGTATATGGGTATTTAAGAGTTTGTTTGTTCTCAATCCAGCGAATCTAATAAAAGAATAAATTCCTTTTAGTAAGTCAATACAACATCTCCTTTATATAATGTTTAATCCAGGTTGCCAGCCAAGCATGTCAATGAATTGCTTACTCTTGCATAGTTTTTACAGTAAATTTAATCTTTTTCTACCCCTACGTAAAAGGGAACCAATGTTAAACAAGGTAACTGGGGAGTTTATTTCGCCATTTCTTCTCCTGACAGGTTTGTTTTCTTAGAAACGTTGGTAACTTTAATTTTGTATTTAGTATCTGACATTCAATAAGTGTTCCCTGTGTCACTGACGTTAAATAATCTTCGGTTTATTATCAATAGGTTGCTATGATACTTTATTCCAGTAATTGTCCAGACAATGATTGAACGATATTAACCCTCAAATAAAACTGTGATAATTACGATCAATTTGTAAAGGTATTGTAAAATCGTGCCTGCGTCATCGTGCTTAGCAATCGACTTGCCATCTGTCACGTTGACAACTAAATCCACCTCTGCCGATCCCTCCGTGAATATTGGGAAGGCGTGACACGACATAAACTTATGAAAATTACTATGTGCCTTCATCAATGTTAATTTATTAAGTGATCTATATGTCTATAGAGAATTGACTACTCCGTCTGACAACTACGAGTAACTCGGTGTAGTGGAGTATATGTGTAATTGTTTTTTTTTATACTAAAGTACTCGTTATGAATTTAGAAAACCGAGATGAGAATATATTTACGCTATCCGCTTGGACCTTACACGCTCAAACGGCTTGCTGACTAGACTCAGTCAGAATACGCCAGTCAATCTACAACGAAAGGTTTCCAGAAACAGATGGTAAGGCTTCATCTCTTTTTTTTATACCACCCGCGTGGTATGAAAACCGCCTGATGGTAAGCGGTTACCACCGCAGCCGCTTGCAACACCAGGGGTATTGCTCGCGCGCTGCCGACCCTGCAGGAATCTTTTCACACCGTCCCAACTTCATCTCTTATGTTGAACTGGGTACACCTCTGCCTACCCCTTCGGGATCCCTTAAAGGACAGCGAGATGTATACAATATTTTAATGGGACATCCTACGTTCGCCTCGGTGCGGCAGAAGCTTATAACTTGGAATCCTTAACTTTGTTAGTAAAAGCCGCACTGCCGTAATTAAGAAGTTAACAAAAGTTGGGGCTGCGGTAAGCCATTAGACCTGGGGCATTACCAAGTCTTGCCATCATTACTGTAAAGTTCGAAGGTGACAGATACATAGAGGTCAAATACAACTGTCTCTTTCACACTGTTTTACCCCAGATCTAGGAGGGGACCAGAGCGGATCAGTCAGGTGTTTCACAATGATAGTCATACTCCCCACATCCCGCCACCCCCTCAACAAGAAATTAGTGGGGCGAGTCTTCGTGGATGGCACTATCTACATATTCATAGGCAATTGAAGCTCGTCTCAACCTACCTAGTTAGGGACTTGGCGTGATGATACTTATATGTAAATTTTGCTACGTCTGACTCGCGATCCGTTACGTTTGCGCCAAAACATATTTCCACACTACACTTCTAACCCTTCCGGCCCCGTGTGGGATTGCGTGATGCTCATATCGTCTGGTTTAATATTCAATGTTGCGTATAAGGATTAGCGTCGAGCCTTAATAGACACAAAACGGACCCCAAGACAACACTTAGCAAGATACTCGTGTGAAACAACTATCCAGCCTTGAAAATTACTTTGCACGAAACCTGAAAATTTCCCACCGGATAAGTTTGGTAGATACGAGTAACGATTATGGTCGCTGTTTTTATTTATACTTAAACAAATCTTTGTGAGCACTAAGAATAAATAAAACACGGTCAGAATTCGGCAGCGTTACGCATGAACTCACTTAATACCTATACGCCTGCTCAAGGGTCCCCAAGAGGGGTAAGCAGAGGTGCGAAGCCAGTAGTACCCACACACCCACTTTCCGCCAGAGATATATTTTAGGTTCCAACGTGACAGATGACGAATCCATCTTCTCAGACGTATGCAGGTTTCCTCTCGATGTTTTCCTTCACCGTAAAGTTCGTAGTGTGACTAATCACTGTACTTAAATTCAGAACAACTCATTAATACAGTCGGACTTGGAATATCTGGAAAGCAGGCTTTTTACGTAATATCTATACGAATAAAATTGGATTGTCCGTGAGTAATATCAAATTATCAGTATATTCTAAGTGCATATAAAAGTATGTACAGATAGGAAATTTATAAATCTTTCGTCTGTTACTTTGCTTCGAATGTCAGGATAATCTTAGTGATTTTGACGAGACTACTAACTGTCAGATTACTCGTGTTATAAGAAATAAGGCGTATTTTATTCATACATGAGTTTAACACGGGTGAAGTCGCGGAGCAAGAGTGTTCTATAGAACTATTTTACGCGAAACAAATATTATATTTATTATGTAAATAAAGTATTAAAATTCTACTTGAGTACACAGCTCATATACAATGTGACCTCGACGTTACGTCCACATTTAATAATAACTCCCACTGAAAAACAACATACCTAAATGCGTTATTATTTCCTCTCATAATACAATAAGCACTAATGAAATATACTAATGAAATATACTGAGCAAAGGAAAGTTTTATTATTAATAACATAGGCTTACCGTATCACAGATGTCGTAAACAGTATTGAATGTGCAAATAAGCAAAGATTACATATAAAATTAGACCATTATCTTATATTAACATGGAATATTATAAAAGACAATGTTTCTACATTAATTAGACAGTTTAACGCCCTTGCATGCAGTACCGTGGGGGCCGAGTGGTTGAATAATCACAAGCGAAGCATAGGTCCCCGATTCAAGATCTGGCAATCTGTACAAATGAATTTTTTCTGAACTTAAGTATAGCAACGAGCTTTGCGGTGAAGAAAAACATCGTCGAAAAACCCGCATATAATTAAGAAGAGATTCAAAGACGAAACGAGGATATTGTTACACCTTTGCCAATGCCTTGTAAGAAGAAGCTAAAGAGGATTGATACACCATCCGAATTTAAATAAAATTGAGAAATGGCTACCGAAATTATTGCAAAAGAAATTGGTAACAAACTAGAACCGGAAAAACCATTGGATGGAAACGTAATTGTTGTAAGCGACAATGCAGACGTCGTTGATTACGACGACTTATTGTTATCAGCTGGAGAATTCGGTCGTTATCAGCTTCGGCTTTTCATTTCTGTGCTCCCATTCTACATGTTCAGTGTATTCATATATTACTCTCAAATGTTAATGACTGAAGTATCACCAAACCATTGGTGCCGAATTCCTGGGTTGGAAAACCTAACTGACATCGAGAGAAGAAATCTCGCCATTCCTGCAGACGACAGTGCAAGATTTGGCTATTCGCAATGTCAAGAATATGATGCTAATTGGACTGAAGTTCTCAGAAACGGACTAAAGCCAGACGACACGTGGAAGAAAGTGCCTTGTCAACACGGCTGGGAATTCAACAAAACTGAAATACCATATCCTACAATATCAAGCGAACTTGGATGGGTATGTGACAAAAATAGCTACCAAGCGACAGCGCAATCGCTATTTTTCGTCGGCTCCATTTTCGGTGGGTTGATCATCGGATGGGTATCAGATCGTTACGGGAGAGTCCCGGCAGCTATAAGCAGTAATTTAATCGGATGCGTTGCAGGTTTGTTCAGTGTATTTTCAAGGAACTTCACCGAATTCGCGACATCTAGATTCTTTATGGGCATGTCGTATGACAACTGCTATATAATGGCCTACCTCATAGTTTTGGAGTACACAGCTCCAAAATACAGAACTTTAATATCAAACATGTCATTTGCTCTCTTCTATTCATTCTTCGTGACTATTATTCCATGGATAGCACTAGCATGTCAAGATTGGAAAGTATTAGGCTTAGTGACGAGTGTACCTTTGGCTGGTGCCATTTTGACTCCATTTTTTATACCAGAGAGTCCAAGATGGCTTCTTTCTAAAGGACGTGTGGATGCAGCTGTGGAAAAAGTTCTCACTATAGGACGAATAAACAGAAAAGAGGTACCTTCCAAGGTCATAGAACGATTTAAAGCAAGTTTCACGAAAAATGTTAAGACTGAAGAAAATTATAGCGTTATTGAAATATTTAAGAGGCCAATTTTAAGGAAGATGTTTGTGTTCATCTGCTTAGAGCACATGTGTTGTAATATAGCATTTGATGGACTGGTAAGGAGCATTGGTCAACTGGATTTCGATTTGTTCGTATCCTTCTCACTCGTGTCGTTCACCGAGTTTCCGTCAATGATCATAGTGGCTTTCATCATGGACTGGATGGGCAGAAGATGGTTGACCATCATCTTCATGGCCATATGCTGTATCTTCAGTATTTCAACAATATTCGTGACCGGTTTGCTATCAGTAATGGCTGCAGTGGTAGCAAGGTTTGCAGTAAACATTGCTTATAGTGCAGTGATACAGTGGGGCGCAGAGCTTTTGCCTACACCAGTAAGAGGTGGGGGTTTGTCTATAATACATATATGTGGATACATATCGACAGTTTTGTCACCATACATTGTATACTTGGAGACAGTGGTGCGGTGGCTACCTTTAGTCCTAATAGGTTGTGTCGCTGGCCTTGGAGGAATTATAGCACTTATTCTGCCGGAGACCACCAAAAAAGATATGCCACATACATTTGCTGATGCAGAGAAGTTGGCAAGGAACAAGAAAATGTGGGAGATGCCATGGAGACAGAAACAAGATAAATCTGACGGCAAAGGGAGTGTAAATGATAATTTCGCAATTTGAAGCAGAGTTCTAGAAAAATCAAGTCGTTGAAGAGTTCGAAGATGTCATCAAGACACGTCAATCAAACTAAGCATTAATAAAGAATGAAATGAAATTTTTGTATTTAGAACTGTCGAAGCTTTAGTCGTAATCCCTCTTTTGTTCGTCATTCTACAATTGTACTCTTAAGTTTTATTAGTCCTTCCAACGTCTTTTTCATAGAAAATTATCCTAATAATTGAGCTTAAGGCATTCTGAATAATAATTAACTGCAGTATAAACCGATGCTGGTCTGTTTTAAGTAATATGTATTGCACACTGCTCATTGTGAACCCGCAAATTGATAAATACTAGCTTTGCCGGATGGTTTGGCCCCGTTAAATTTGATTACACATGTATGATGTAGGGTGATGCCTTAGTTAGGTACTCCTAGTAAGGTTAGCTATTTGTCAGCGATAATCGCGTCAAAATCAGACAAACAACAGGCAGACAAAATTTTATACATTAATATTTTGGCATGTTATAGACTACTGCGTCTAGTATTCGTCTTTGAATTACTTCTCAAACGTATGCAGGTTTCCTCTCGACATTTTCTGTCACCGTTAATCTCGTGGTGTCACTAATCATTGTACTTAAGTTCAGAAAAACTCATTGGTACACTCGAGCCACTACGGCTCTAGCATTATAATCCGCGTGGGATTATTAGCATGTAATGCGTATACAGTTTCAAATTATGTAACAACACACTGGATTGAAATTCCAACATAGCGCCGGCAGCCTTTTCAAGGCGTTTGATGAAATTTAAGGGATTTCCGACAGCTCCCTCAATTATTACTCAACGGAATTGAAAATTTGCAATTAACGCGTCAGCAATTGCTTTGTTATGATGTACGACAAACACATTACGGAAGCAATATTTCCACATATTTGGTAGACATGTCGTTTGTAAAGGGTGCCTTATAAGTTTCCGTCTCATGAGGAAAAGAGCTGTCATGGCCGAGTGCTACAAGTAGTCGACTACAACGCAAAGATTGCAAGTTGGTATTCCGGTGAAGGAAAACATCGCGAAGACACCTGCATGGGTTTGAGAAGGAATTCAAGGGTGTATGTATTTTCTTGCTTGAGAAACGGCGACTCTTCTTTGGTCACGTTGTCACCTATTTATATCCTCACGCCTTCCTACAAGGGTCCCCGAAGGGTTAGACAGAGGTTTATTTATTTTAGGTGCCAACGTGCATATGGCGTGCCATCGCTGTTACTTAAGTACGATACATTACACCTTCGAATTTCTTCTCAAACGTATGCAGATTTCCTCACGATGTTTTCCTTCGCAGTAAAGCTTAATGTGTGACTAATCACTGTACCTTAGTTGAGAAACAGTTATTGTTACATACGAGATTCGAAATTGCAATCTTTGTGTTGCAGGCTACTACTCGAACCACTCGGCAACCACGGCTTTAAATGAATGAAAAACGTTTTACCCCTTAAGGGACCCTAGGGAGAAAGCATGAAGAAGATAGCTACAATATATGTAAACAAAAAGATCCCCGTAATGAACACAGCTATGATAATATCTATGTAGGTACGTAAAGCAAACAATAATATTATTTTTCACTTAACGGGACAATATTCAATCTACGAAAGTTTTTGAACGTCCCTTCTATGAAAACCTCAATAACTAAAATTCCTTTCTACACAAAGCCGCAATTTTATAAGGAAAATATTATTTCACAATTAAATAGCACCCGTCATATGATATGAACTACGACACTGGATCTTAACCCATAGCTTTAAAGTTCAAAATTGTATGATGTGTAGTGAAACCTTAACATAATTGGAATGCAAGTCTAGGCAGCTAGAATTTATGAAGTACATATTAGAATTGCTTTCAACAATAGACTTTAGGGAAACTGCAAATTGAACGTAAAGGAAACTTGTACCAAAAGGTACAAGAACGCTCTTACTCACTTATACCTTGCATGGCCTTCCTTTAGATATGAACTAGCGGTAAGTTATTTTTTAATAAATAATATATCCTCACGCCTTCCCACAAGGGTCCCCGAAGGGGTAGGCAGAGGTGTATAGGTAATACCCACACACCTACTTTCCGCCAGAGGTATATTAGGTGCCAATGTGACAGATGGCGAGTCCATCGCCGTTACTGAAGCACGACTATACATACGCCTTTTGAATTTTCTTCTCAGACGTATGCAGGTTTCCTCTCGATGTTTTCCTTCACCGTAAAGCTCGTGGTGTGACTAATCACTGTACTTAAGTTCAGAAAAACTCATTGGTACAGTCGGGATTCGAACTTGGGACCTTTGCGTCGCGTCTTTGCGTCTTTTTTATAAAAGAAAATATAGCCTATGACACTCAGGGTGAACGTAGCTTTCCAATGGTGAAAGAATTTTTCAAATCGGTCCAGTAGTTTCGGAGCCTATTGCCGGTTGAAGGCTGAGCCATGCTGAAGGCTAGCTATCACGCTGAGCATTCAGCATTGCCATACAAGGTGGCAATACCACCAGCCTTAGCACCCTCACATGTGACACAGATTTGAGATATATATTTTATTCGTAAATATACATACATGCATATCATCATGCCGAGTCCCTAACGGGGTAGGCAGAGAGTATAGAGCGCCAGTTCTCTCTAGACTTACATACCTTTCACTTCGTCCACATTCATCAGTCCCTTCATACATGCTCGTCGGTTTCGAGTACTCTTAACGTTCCCGTCATTGAGAGTCCGATCTATTTGATCCAGGTAGTTGGAACGTGGCCTTCCTCTGCCTCTTCTTGCACACCCTTTTGCTTTGTATATCTGTTTCGTCAGTCTTTCTTCACTCATCGTTTCTATGTGTCCAAACCAACGTAACATGCCTTTCTTCATCTTAACAATCACGCCTGTTGATTGGCGAGTCTCTTCATTGCGGATTCGATCAAAGATCGTTACACCGCAGATTTTCGAAGAAATCGCTTCTCAACTGCATTTAAGCTATTTTCATAATAATTGTATAATGATCAGTTAATAGTTACGTAATATACAACCAATGAGGTCGACTTAAGTCAACCCTGTAATTACTCATCTGGTGGGGTAAAGCCTCCGCTAAATATAAAAAGAATATAAGTATATATGTTTATTGAATAAAATACATAAAAGATATTTAATCTCATATATCTCGTATACTAGGGTAAAAACGTAAGCAATGGAAGCAATGAGTATACATATTTATACCCCAAATCTGTTTAATTAGAGAAAACATGTCGGTTATTATCCTACTCCCTAGTATTAGTAGATATAATATAATTATGTCTACACAGAGCCGTGGTTGCCAGGTGAACAAAGATTGTGAGCTCGAATCGTGACTGTACCAATAAGTTTTTCCGAACTGTGATTAGTCACACGACGAGCTTTACGGTGAAGAAAAACATCGAGAGGAAACCTGGTTACACGTTTGAGAAGAAGTTCAAAGACATATGTATAGTCGTGCTTGAGCAACGGCGATCTAAAATATCTCCGGCGGAATGTGTGTACTACCTAATACACCTCTCCGAGGACCCTTGCGTGATTTATTTATTTATTAATCCTTAAATTCCATGAAATTATAAACTTACTGCAATTTTTACAGGATGCTTCCAATACCATAGTTAAGCCATTTTACAGTTATTTTTATTCATTATTTATAATTAGTATCATTAACTAATTATAAATAATGAGCAAACTGTGAATAGATACACACATAGTAACAAAGTAGCTTCAAGCTGTCTGTACGCTTAGATCTTTTTAACTACGCAATGGATCCTAAAGCGGTTTTAATCAATAGCATAAATGTATTTGTGACGCTTACTCTACGAAAAATGTGCGGTCTAAAGATATAAGATCAATCAAATCAAATCAATCAATCAAAATCTTTTTATTTCACATAGGCCCAGGTGGGCCTTTGTGAAATAAAAACTTATACTTATACTTATAAAACGTCGAAAAAGAAGCACGGTTCGGGTTGGTCGCTTCCATGGAGAAGAACCGGCAAGAAACTCCATGGTTACTCTTTTCAAATCATTAGGCATATACAATATTTTTTTTCGTTACAGCAATAGTACCCAAGTATGGGGGAACAACGTAGGCCCGACAATAGGTCGTTGCTTACTTATATTATGCTTATACAAAGCATACATAAAACAAGATAATTATAACAATGTTAGAAAGATCTAAGAATCTACAAAGCCTACAATTTTCTCACATTCACAAATTAGACAAATTAAACAAGTGACACAAATATTGTCATCAGTACTGTAACTAATTCTGGTCAAGATATGGAAAAAATAAAAAATAAAAAAAGTGAAATTATTATTGTAAAAAAAAACCTGAAATGAGATCGAAATAGGAAAATGGAAGTGACTCTATTTCAAAATCAAAATCAAAATATTTTATTCAACGTAAGGGACACAGGGAACACTTATTGAACGTCACGTTTAATATAAACTAAAGTTACCACCGTTTCCAAGAAAAAATACCTGCCAGGAGAAGAAACGGCGAAACAAACTCCCCGGTTTGCTTTTTTAACATTTGTTCCCTTTTACGTAGGGGTAGGAAAGATTAAAGTTACATATATAATCTTTGTATAAGAGGAGCAATTCATTGCCATGCATGGCCATCATTAAAATAATCTGATGTTTTATAATAAGCCTTTTGAATTAATTTACTTTTAACGACAGCTTTAAATTCTACAAAAGGTAATTCAATTATTTTCCGAGGTAGCTTATTAAAAAAGCGTATACCTTGCCCGACAAATGAGTTCCTAGTTTTGTGTAATCTAGCTGTAGGAACATGGAGTTTATCTTTGTTCCGTGTATTCACAGTATGCAAGTCGCTATTTTTCTTAAAATTTACAATATTCTTTCTAACATATAACAAATTTTGGAATATGTATTGACATATTGACAGGAATATGTACGGTCAATATGTCAATTTCCTTGAATAATTCTCTGAGAGAATCCCGAGGCTTAAGGCTATAAATTGCACGAATAGCCCGCTTCTGCAGCACAAAAATAGATCCAATGTCTACAGCATTACCCCATAAAAGAATGCTGTAAGACATGACACTATGAAAATAGCCGAAATAAACTAAACGGGCTGTGTTGATATCAGTCAAGTGTCTGATTTTTCTTACCGCGAATACTGCAGAGCTGAGTCTATTCGCCAATCCATTAATGTGGGGGCCCCATTGCAATTTGTGATCCAATGTGACTCCAAGGAAGACTGTTGAATCCACAAGATCCAACTTCTCGGTATTTATAACTATAGGGGTGGTTAAAACCTTTTTCACATTAGGCATTGTATTTGACAGTCAGAGTGGTCTATTTGACAGGCAAAGGTGTTATACCTTTGCCTGTGAAATAGAGTCTCTATAAAATGGTATGAGAGCATGGAAAATATCTAGATATAAAAGTTCTTACTTGTAAATCGAATCATAATGGTAGGCTTCCAAATCAGCGACTGTTTAATCAACTTCATTTGCCAAAAACTATTATAATAACATTGAAACATTTGAGTTTTCTTCGAAATCGTTACGCAAATAAGGTTCAAAATGTTCAGACACTGTTCAAATTATAAAATCAGTCTTGGAAAACTTTACGAATTCCGTTAAAACCCACAAAGGTGGCTGTGCTCTTAGTAAGGCGTAGAACACATATGTACAGCACACTTTATTTATGCAAATATATATATTTTCTGAACTTAAGTACAGTGATTAGTCACCACGAGCATTGCGGTGAAGGAAAACATCGAGAGGAAACCTGCATTGGTCTGAGAAGAAATTCAAAGGCGTATGTATAGTCGTGCTTGAGTAAATGCGATGGACTCGCCATCTGCCACGCACCTGAAATATATCTCTGGCGGAAAGTGGGTTTGTGGGTACTACCTATAGACCTCTGCCTACCTCTTCGAGGATCCTTGTGGGAAGGCGTATAATAATATAACTTATAAAGCGCAAGTGAAACCGCGGGAAAGAGCTTGTAATGAAATAAAATAAAAATCTCCACTGTATACACGGGACTTTAGTATGACACGACCCTCTGCAAGAGTGATTTATCGTAGTCGCTCAGTACCAGTTTGTAACGAACTAGGTATATACTCCATTGTCGAACTCGCTTTTCAACATTTAACTGGATATTGTACAAGAGATGGATAGGAATCGAATGGCCGTATAATGTACAGGTATATTAATAATCTCTGTGCCAAATGTCAATTCATTCCGTTCCGCAGTTTTTGCATGAAGGCGGCACTAATAACCTCACCATTTCGCATTTATGATATTAATAGAATCTTTCCGGGAACCCTTATGGGAAGGCGAGAGAATATATTGTTTATTTACGTATAGAGTAGCAGATAACCCTTATTCTGTAATATATATATTTAACAACAATTTACCTCACGCCTTCCCACAAGGGTCCCCGAAGGGGTGGGCGTGTATAGGTAATACACACACACCCACTTTCCGCCAGAGATACATTAGGTACCAACGTGACAGATGGTGAGTCCACCGCCGTTACTCTAACACGACTATCAAACGCCTTTGAATTGCTTCTCAGACGTATGCAGGTTTCCTCTCGATGTTTTTCTTCACCGTAAAGCTCGTGGTGTGACTAATCACTATACTTATGTTCAGAAAAACTCATTGGTACACGCGGGATTCGAACTCGCGATCTTCGTGTCGCAGGCAACTGCTCGAACTACTTGACCACCACGGCTTTTATTTATAACAATTTATTAATATTATAACAATTTACAATATTTGCATAAGACACTTACAGATAAAATTATTCCAAATCACGCAGCAATGTGCCAAGAAGACTAGCAGCATTGCCACGCTGGATAGCAATGCTGATTCCCGGAGCGGGATATGATCCAGCCTGACTCGAGAGATCTCGATTAGACGACGAAGAAATAAATTTAAATACATTTAAATTATACAATACAGCAATAAGTACATTTGGATTTGAATTTAGTTTGTGATAATACATATTATAATCATGAATTATTTATTTTGATTCTGGAGCGGTTAGGGTAAGTCACCGACGAAGTTTTGATTCATTAATTCTTGTACAGACGCTTTACTAAGGTTGTTACTTGACTCTAAACATGGATTGTTAACTTAATCATTGTAATTAGTGAGTTCGTTTGCTAGTGGGCACCGCCTTTGTCACCATTAGCATCAACCCACTTGTTGACGACACATCCAAGTACGGTTTAAGGTTTTACTGTCAGTTGGACAGAAAAAGGAATAAACTGTCAGTAGGACGTCAGTTGGCAAAAGTTGTAATGTAAGTTGGTAAGGTTTTCCAGCACGAAAGCATAGTTTGTCTCGCCACACCACACTTCTCCTCGTCTGCAAGGTTAACACCACTGCTATTAACACAGTGACTAAACAAATGATTTTCTACATTGGCATTAAAAGAGAAACTATGTATGTATGTATGTCTATACGTACATACTAGTTTCTCTTGGACCAACAGTTGCTCAAATATTGGGCACAATGACGGGAGTAGCAAAAGTTCACGGAACTCACGCTGCGAGAGACAATACAAAAAAAAAACGTGAATCAAACAAAAATAAAAGAAATGAACAATAAAAAGTTACAGTCCAAGTGTAATTTTTCATTATTTTCGCATAAACATGTTATTTTCAAAGTATCAGAAAAAATAATACTCCCTTTATTATATTTTTTAATTTATTGTCTTTTAATAAAAAAAAATCAAAAAATATTAATTAATAAATGAATAAAATTAATCACATAGTAAGAATCTACATGTGTAATTTAATAATTACAAAATCCTTTTTTTTTATTTCACATAGGCCTAGATGGCCACTTATAAAACGTCGAAAAAGGTGCACGGTTTGGGTTGGTCGTTCCCATGGAGAAGAACCGCCAAGAAACTCAATTCCAGCCGAAAATAAGGTTAAACTACAATGTTTCTCTTTTTTTTATTGGTCTTTTCATTGTGTCCTATCCTTTCAGTATATGTGCTATTTTCTGACACACTCTGTATATATACGTACATATATGCGTATACGAAGCCTAATTGTAGGCGCGACGAACGTAAATAATTCATACCAAAGTTAAGGGGTAGACATATTAAGTTTGACGTAGAGATGTGAAGGCGACGTCTAAGTTCGTTAAAAATTCAACCGCTCCGCCAGTCATCGCTGTATGGAGATTAAGGGGTAGTTGTCGTGGACGTGATCTTTATTTGAATAAACTTTACGTCCTAATTTGAATAATGTAGTCGAGGCATATTTTATAGAAAAAATATAATATGACGAAAATTCATACTACATTAAAAGCACAACGTCCTTTAAGGAAGTAGAAAAGTAAAGAAAAAGTCGAGAGAAAACCTGCCTACGTTTGAAAATAAATTCAAATATGTATGTATTTGAACGTCTAGAGTAGGTACTCGAAACCGACAAGCATGTATGAAGAGACTGATGAAGCGAAAGGGGTATGTAGGTCTAGAGAGAACTGGCGCTCTGTACTCTCTGCCTACCTGTTTTATGTGTTTTTCAATATGTCTTAGTTGTGTTTGAGTAACGGCGATGGTCTCGCGATCTGTCACGCTTGTGCCTAAAATATATATCTGGCGGAAAGTGGGTATGTGGGTACAACCTATACGCCTCTGCATACCCCTTTGCATACCCTTGTGGGAAGACGTGAGGGTAAGTAATATATTTTAGGTGCCGACGTGACGTGACAGATGACGAGTCCATCGCCTTAACTCAAGCACGACTATACATACGCTTTGAATTTCTTCTCAAACGTATGCAGGTGTCCTCTCGGTGTTTTTCTTCATAGTATTCCTTTCAGATGCTTTATTAATATGTTCTATGGTCATTTACCTCTGAAATATGAAGTGTTTTCAAATGAGCCCATGTGAATACCGCCTTACATTGCATGCCTTTGCATTGGATGTCCAAGAGAACCCTCGCCTAGAAATGTCTGTCGATAAACCCTTTTGAATGTAACTATGCATTTTCTATCTTTACATAACCCGACTGAAGAGAGCGGGTTGTGAAGTGAAAGCTAAACTTGTCGTTCCTTTGTTAAAGTAACATCATTCAGTTAACATAATATATTGTCAGGAAAGCTGAATTCAAATACACTGTTTTTCTTTTGAAACATACTTCGCACATATGCGTGTATTATGTATGGGCCGGCTGTGTCTGCGGTATATTTTATTTCACTGTAAGATAATTTTCGTGGAATTTTCCTAAGAAACAAAACATATCCTTTATGATGATCAATTGAACGATCTTTTTCTATGTCAAATTACATCCAATCCTGTTCAATATTTATAGCAGACTTTTTTTTAAGAAGAGGAATAATGTAAGTGTTTATAAGTGAAATAATGCTTAAAATCCGTAAAGTAGTTTTTGAATTCCATTATAAAGAATTTTACAAACACAAACAATCAGATTCAACCTCCAACCAACCTCTTTACAACATTAGTGTGGATATATCGTGTTGTTTCAAATTTAAATTTCGACTTATTTACATTATCTCTCTCGGCTATCTCTCATTACCTCTTTTGGCCATAAATATTTATTTTACATCACCTAATTTTACCTTTACGGGGTCAGAGTTATAGACAAAGTGGCTGAGAAGTTCGACTTAAACACGCACCACAAAGACTGCATGTTCGAATCCCGACTGTACCGATGAGTTTTTCTGAACTTAAATATAGTGATTAGTCACACCACGAGCTAAGACCAAGCCCAAGGAATGTCCAGCTTACTCAGGAGTCGCAGTTGGCAGACTAAGTGAATGGATCTTTTTTATAGGAGATAATAACGGTTACCTCTATACTGCCTACATACAAAAAACATAAAAACACTGAACATTCGGTCACCGTCTGATAAGACGAAGAAGTACAGGTTGGAATCACGCTATGTATTAAGTATATAAATATACATACATACATACATACATATCATCACGCCAAGTCCCTAACGGGGTAGGCAGAGAGTATAGAGTGCCAGTTCTCTCTAGACTTACATACCTCTTTCGCTTCGTCCACATTCATCAGTCTCATCATACATGCTCGTCGGTTTCGAGTACTCTTCACGTTCCCGTCCTTGAGAGTGCGATCGATTTGATCCAGGTAGTTAGAACGTGGCCTTCCTCTGCCTCTTCTTGCACACACTTTTGCTTTGTATATCTGTTTCGTCAATCTTTCTTCACTCATCCTTTCTATGTGTCCAAACCAACGTAACATGCCTTTCTTCATCTTTACAATCACGCCCTCATTCACGCCAGTTGATTTGCGAATCTCTTCATTGTGGATTCGATCTAAGATCGTTACTCCTCGTACTTACTCGTATATAAATATAATGTATAAAATAAAATATTATTATTTCTATGCCTTCATACATGCCTTAGTTTGTAAGAAAATGTATCCAAACGGCATCGCATCACATAACCCGTCTATTTAATTTGTTCATCAATGGTCAACACGATTAATGCAAGCGCTACCAAGCTTAAAATCAGTTGGCTTTGAGTGTAATATCCAGATTATTTGGTCATCAGTGTGGAAATTTCCACAAAATGTAGGGTACATTGCACGCGACCATCAAGCCAGATTTAGAAGACGGATTCAATCGAATATCATACTGAGTAATTCATAATAGAATACTTGAATTGTGGTGGAATTGTTATGACTGAAAATATACGGAATAGAAATTGGTCTGGAGTCTTTTTGTTCCTGACTATTTTATATATGATACCCCCCAGATATATATTTAGGTGAATAGCCGTGGTGCCCGAGTGGTTGCAGCCGTCGCCTACAACACAATGATTGCAAGTCAGAATCCTGTTCGTACCAATGAGTTTTCTGAACGTAAGTACCTACATATAAAACGTATGCAGGTTTCCTCTCGATGCATTCCTTGCTAGTCCAAAAGTCATCGCTAGAATCGGGATTCGAACTTGCAATATTTTCGTTGCTGACTACGGTCTCAAAGTTAAATTCTAGCTGTAGTCAAATAATGAGGTAACAAGCTTGAAAGAACTAGAGAAATTATAAATATCTTTTGACAATTCTACACTAATAGACCTAGACCCAAACAAAACAAAGCTTGGACTATGGGAACTAGACAACGATATACATATTTATATAGATGTATATATAGGTATATAGGTACACAAATATATGACATCCAAGACTAAGGAACAAATGCTGTTATATATAACACAAATATCAGCTACAGCGCTAATCGGACCCACGGCCACGAGTTGCGCAGTCAGCATATATACTAGTCCAGACGGCTGTATTTATTTGATGATCAGGGTACGGTATGTCCAAATATATTGACCGTGTGTCACACAACAGAATTCGCCGTAGAATGTCCCGCATAACCGTTATTCGCCCCTATCCTTTGAGGATGCCGAGGCCAGTCACAATGGATTTCCAATCTTAAGTAAAAATCAGGGAGGTATTTGTACCTTCGCCTTTAACGGGATTATGAAAAATATCTCGCTCACTTATTTTGTATGCGATAATAAAGAGTTGTAAATAAGTTTCAAAGAACGAATGGAATTAATACTACATTCATAGCATATAGAAAATCATGTAAATAAGTATGCATATCAGATAGAGTATGAAATAGCATGTGCTGGGAGCACCGAAAGAAGGACTGTGCAACGGTTTTCGTACAGCAACTGGGAATTTTAATTGGATGTGATTGCAATGAGTCTTCGAAATACAGAAAGGATGGGAGACGTATGATTAATAGAAGAAATATACAATTCAAGTGTCTACGAGGAATTCATCCCCATATTTTGAAACCATAAATGTTGGAAGACCTTTAAAGGTTGCGCAGTTTCTAAGGAGTTTCCTTCCGCGAACGCTCAGGCTGTGGAACCAACTCCCCTTCCCTCTATAGAGTACAGCAAGTAGTACTTTAACAGGGAGAGCAACGCGCGAAAGATACATAGATAGAAATTTAACGGGGGCGAAACCGCGAGGCATGGCTGGTAATAATATGAAATGAAAATATATAAATAGTATCCTTGCTCTTAGGATGATGATGATGATGATGTTAGATTGGTACATCCCACTGCTGGGCAAAGATTTTCCAAGTGTTTCTGTCAAATGCTAGTATTGGCCAGTCCACAGATGTCTTAGGATATTGCTTAAAAATATTAAAGAATTGGTGAGTTGATTATTTTTTATGTCAGAGGTCAGAGGTCAGAAGCCGTTTACAATGACATGGGTTAACCTCTGTCATAGATATGTATTTGTACAAATAGACCCAATTTTGCAAAAGGACGTCCCCTAAGGGTCATAAACATGATATTTTATTTAAATATAATTTCCTGACCAAACAGGGCGAGGGCGGAACGCTAAGAACCTTTTCAATTTCCAAAGAATCAAAAATTCTATTAGAGTTGTCACACTGGATATAAATCCATATATTCATAGCACGATTGTCGTATTTTCCATGTCTACGTCGATTGTAGGACGAGAGCTGAGTGTAGTTACATTTCCTTACATGATTTGCATGAAATAACATGCTTTGTTCTATAAAGCATAATGTTTAAAAATTGATAAAGGAAAATACGAACACGAGATCCCTTGGACTAACCTATTACATATGAGGAATTTCATTCTTCGACACATTTAAATTATACAGATAGCTCTGAGCTTTTCTGGGAAAGTACCTGCTTACATACTACTACTAACATCGCAGTCAAATGACACTGCTCTCGGTTAGCGATGTGTTCCCATAGAGAGAAAAGGCTGACTATTAGCACGTTTTGTCAACAGTGTTTGAACGGAGATCTTTATATCCTCATGCCTTCCCATAAGGATCCCCGAAGGGGTAGGCAGAGGTGGTATAGGTAGTACCCACACACCCACTTTCCGCCAGAGATATATTTTTGGTGCCAACGTGACAGTAGGAGAGTCCATCGCCGTTACTCAAGCACTACTATACATAAATAAAATAAATAATATCCTCACGCCTTCCCACAAGGGTCCCCGAAGGGGTAGGCAGAGGTGTATAGGTAATACCCACACACCCACTTTCCGCCAGAGGTATATTTGGTGCCAACGTGACAGATGGCGAGTCCATCGCCGTTACTCAAGCACGACTTTACATACGCCTTTGAATTACTTCTCAGATGTATGCAGGTTTCCTCTAGATGTTTTCCTTCACCGTAAAGCTCGTGGTGTGACTAATCACTGTACTTAAGTTCAGAAAGACTCATTGGTACAGTCGGGATTCGAATTTGCGATCTTTGTGTCGCAAGCAACTACTCGAACCACACGGCCAACAACGACTTTTTTTACACAGCTAGTAATTATATATATATAGGGTGTGTGTCTAGTAATGTCGTCTACATTACTAGATTCCTATTGGCTAATAATACCTATATATATATAGGTTGCGTCTCGGCATCCTCCTATGCATCAATCCTTCTTATTCTATATGCATTTGCAAAGTCGTAAACATACCGACATGGCGAAGCTCACTGCAGTTACATTAATATCGTCTGCGCCATATGAGTTGTGAAATAATATATTGCACTATAAAACTGCAGTTTAAACACGTCTCTTTATCACAACAGGCGATTACACAAAATTTGATTATCTGCACCCATGACTAGCGATACATGAGTGCATGATGATATTATGATAGCCTATTTGGCAGCCGTCTGGTCTAGTGGTCAGAGATCCAAGCTACGCAACTTGACATCGCGGGTTCCATTCCCTTGTGGGTAGATATTTGTATGAAGAACACGTGTTTTTTTTTTGGTTGGCTTGAAATGTCATATACATTATTTATTACATAATTATATATCATCACGCCGAGTCCATAACGGGGTGAGTATGTATGTGCTTGTGTTTAGTTGGTATATATCAAGAGGGTTTAGGTAATTTTAACCTTTGAAAATACTACCCCTTAATTTTAAAATGCTCCCGGCCTATGTCTCTGGCAGTAAAATTGGCTGGAAATTGCCATCTCGCACTTTCCCTACGTGAGATAATACAGTACCGACGATGGCTGGGGGCACGGGGACTCGCAAAGTACGTAGTTTGGTCTCCCTACTTTGGCGATTGGGTACTTTAATTTTGACATTTTATAGAATGATATTTTCAAAACTGGCAATGAAAAGATTTTCGTTGAGTAAGTCAGATATAATGGTTGACATTAAATAATAATGACTATAGTATTTCCTTCGAAGCCCATCGCAATGAAAGGATTCGAAAAGCGACTTGCGTGCCATGAATACACGTCACAAAGATAAACCCATATATACCTACAGCTAGATAGACGCTTTTTTTAATAAGCTACTTCTAAAACCATGAATTACCTTTGCTAAAGCTATAATCAAACCTTAATTCGCTCAAAACGCTGCAACGTAAAATGGAACGAATGCTAAAAAAGAAAACCGGGAGTTTGTTTCGCCGTTTCTTCTCCAGGCAGATACTTTTTCTTGAAAATGGTGGCATCTGTGGCAATTGTAGTTGTGGTAACAGTAGTTTAGTTAGTAGTGTACAGGAAGTCTGTGGTGAATGCGTTTTATGCTCAATCGACGAATCCTGCGACTTGGTTTACTTATGTCGATTTTTTCTGGATCAATAGTTAGTTATACCATTTTAAGACCATAAATATAATATATTTGATTAAGAAACAATGTTACTGTAGTTTTATTGTTAAGTCGTGACGTTAAATAAGTGTTCCCTGTGTACCTTACGCTGAAAGATTTTTCATTGCTTTTTTTATTTACCCGTGTAGGGGAAGACGAATGTAATTATAAAAACAAATGTGTCGTGTCCATTTTCCACTTTATTTTCACAAGATCGAGAACATCAACAAATATCTCTTAAAAATTACAATAACAAAAGACAAGAGGGTGTAGCTAAACCCTACAGCTGCATTTTACAATATTTACAAAGATTTAAGCTCTTTGGCCTGTACACAAATTAAAAAAAAAATATTTTACAAACAATAATAATACAAGGTATAGCAAAACAAGGTCATAAATTAATTTTAAAAGCACCAATCTACCAACATCGTCGATTCTATACCATTATTGGTATGTTGGTATCACTATCAAAGGAATAGAATTAATTAATATAATGATGCGTAGAAGCTTTTAACAAAATAACCTTGTTTTATTAAACCTAGAAAATAATAAAATTGCGAACCAAAGTCGAGGTAACGTAATTTAAAATTATCAATAAAATTTCAACATCAACTATTAAAAATAATAGTTATTATTATTAATAAAAATAATATATATAAAAGTGCGTCGCAATGTCTATGAGCTTTGTATACATTTACTCG
This sequence comes from Drepana falcataria, assembly GCA_945859725.1. NCBI lineage: Eukaryota > Metazoa > Arthropoda > Insecta > Lepidoptera > Drepanidae > Drepana > Drepana falcataria. The sequence goes on from OX243929.1 coordinate 11,110,274, forward strand.
AATACTGACATCGGTAAACGATTTATTGCCAAAATGTATACACAACAAATTATTGAAATTCAAGGAAGAGACAATAAAGTTTATTTTGCCAGCAACAAATAATTCCATAAACCTGAGTAATAAGACTGAAAAGTAATTTAACGCACAGAGAGAAAACAACCTAAATGCACAATTGTTTTAATCTAAGTGTGTGTATTCTAAGTGGAACATTCAACCACAAGTAAATAAGTATTCAGTAAAGATACATGTGTTTCTCTAAGGAATTCCTTATAATAAATGGCAAAACTATGAGATAATTAGATGTAATTTGATTGGTCAATACTTAGTTATTCTGTACCAAAAACAACAAGTCAACGGTCAAATTCAAACTTTTTGAAATAAGAATGAGGGTAAAATGTTTTGAAATAAAAATATGATTAAAAATTTCGAAAAAAGAACCAGAGTAACTACACATTTTGGGTCTGAACTGACAAAAAATGCTGCCAATTGCATAAAAATCTCTATATTGTATTAATATTATTTATTAATACACAAAGCGGCTGCCATATAATTGTAAACCAAGCATTAGATAGGTTATTTATAATATATACTTGTAAGCATTTTGGACCCTTTAAGTTAAAGCGGGGCCAACATAAATTTAAGACCATAAACTCTCCCTATGATGAATATATGAAATTTTACAGGTACAATTTCTACTTTTCAAGTGTCAAGTTGTGTCAAAAAAGTCACAAATAATTGTCTAAGATCCAATCAAGTTACATCCATAACCATTCTTACAAATATCAAGTACCACATAACATTTGGGAAAATATAAATTATAGGCCAGGAGCCCACACAAAATAATCTCCATTTAGACGGCTCCTAGACTATGATGCGAAGCGTTATCTACCTAGAGTAGGCACAGAAGGGTTCAGTACATTTGGCTTATTAGGGGAAATCTTTATATCACATCCACTATGATAGCACTTGGGTAACGTTGTATACTAAAACAATTTATTGGAATGTTACAAAAACTATCCATGATTCTCTAACTACACGCGGTCAAAATATATTAATTATCATTTTGTAAGTGCGTTTGTCAAACCTGAAGCCTTTTAGGTCTCCGTGGCCAAATGGCTAAAGTAGACCTGTCATAATTTGTGGACTTATATTTTCGTTAAGGTTGTAATAAAATTTTACAGGTGTGTAATATACGAAGCGAAACAACCAAACATAAAATCAATACCCTTGATTTTATGTTTGGTTGTTTCTTCAGGCTTAGTATCTTTTTTTAAAAAGAAACCTTTTAACTTTAGTATAAAATCGGTCAAATATCGGCATTCAATAATATTCCCTTCAATAACAACAGTTTTTTTCAATTTGACAACCGCACTTAATGTATATTTCAATCGTAAATATAAATAAATTGTCAAACAATTTACAACCTAATTACAATTAAGTAGAAACCAAATCAGCATATGAGACCACTAGTACAAGAATCGAGAAGAACATTACCCAAGCAGTAAGGGTAAAGCGATAACATTTACCACTAAATAATTATCCTAAATTACCCTAAGATAATAATAGCCTTGAGCTGAGATCTTGCACCTAATTCAATTATTTATATTCCTATTCAAATTTACCACCTAAATGTGCGGAAATATTATCCATAAATTAATATCAATTCAAACGAAACTTTAATTAATCGGTGTTAGAATATAATTTTGAACGTACAAACTTTGTTTTTCCTGTGTACAAGGTCGAATCACGTATTTGTACCAAATACTCAAGCTTCAGGAACTAGCGAGATCCATGGAAAAAGGCATTTATGCAAAGGCAGTCAATAGAATCGCTTCAAACCAACGATCACGGAGATCTAAATGTCAAGTATGATATTGTTTTTTTTATCCTTTTGCGCCAAAACGACGCAATTAGTCGGCGTGATTTATTTCCAGCCAGTGTGATGCTAAAGGCATTTTTCTTTAATACTCTTATCAGACCTATATAATAAAAAAATATATAAGTCAGATAAATCAAATAATTACGGATAATATTCCCTCGTGTAGACCAACTGATTCGTCCAAAATATTTAATGTGTGAAACTTCAGCGATTAAATTTCAACCTTAAGCACATAAAACTGTATACACAAAATAGTTTGGACGCTAGCTAGTCTATAAAGTACATATTTAATTAACATCGTGCATTAGGGTATCGGGGGGCTGCTCCTAACATGTAATTTTCCACTAAACCTACCAACTAATGACAGACAATAAATTTGAACTAACCGGAGATATGTTTCACAAAGGGGACAACATTTTTCTAATTAACTTGTAAAATTGACAAACACACAATTTAGCTTAGTCACAATTTTCTTGTGGATATTACATTTCTGGTTTTATATCTTCATAGTTAAATTAATGTTTCATTAAATAAAGGATACTTTTATAAGTTATGAACTCACTTATTCTCACTAATGTTGTCAAATCACATACAACATTATATTTAACAACATTTTAAGCTTTAGATAAAGGAGTATAAATAATTATCAATTAATGCATTACTAAATACATTAAGTATTTAATTACTGGCAACTGCAAACGAGAATGGACAGTCAAATATAGTTCGTACAAGTGAGTCCATTAGGTATAACTTCCTGTGACGTGGTAACTACAACACTTTTGCAATTAACTTTTCAGTCAAATTTCGATTTCTTAATAATTTCGTTAAACTCGTAATTTTTTAAACAATTACTCATTACGTATTCAATACATACGAAACATTTAAATAAAAATGTGTTTACTTTTATCACCGTTTGATGAATGGTCGACATATTCCAATCAGCATATCCCATATAAAATATATAGGTATGGTAAGTACATACAATGAACATACAAAATAATTAACATAGACATATTTCAATTAGTTTTTGAAACCAAAATTAAAATATGCAACGAAATATTTTGCTAATTACAATTTCACCCGTGATGTATCAAGAAACACAAATAATTAAAAAAAAAATATTTTGTTTAACATAAATTTTGCAATAGTAACGGTTGATCCAATGGGGGGTACTACTCTGAAAATTTATTAATAACAATGGTACGCCATCAAAGATTCAAATAGTCAAATTTACACAATGCTACCGCATTTACCGTTAGTAAGTGACAGATTGGGACCAATCGAGGCCCTGCCAAGAGTCCCGTGGCTGTACGAACTCGAGATACCCCCATTCAGTTCAAATCCATTATTCATGTAATGATTGTTCTGTAAACCAATGAACAGCTCGACGAGGGCATTGCAAGCGCTCTGGGCGTTCAGCAGTTCGAATATGACACAGTTACATTCCGGCTCTGGATTCTTGAGAGCACTTTTGGTACTGGAATTGGAGCTCGTGGAGTTAGTACCTGACCCGTTGTACGGCGGGTTGGGGTGTAGCGGGCAGGTCAGTTGGAGGTTCTTGGGGTACTGAGTGGGGATGCCCGACAGGTGGTTGGCCGCCGCGCGCGCGTAGAACACGCACGTGTGTCCGTCCGCGTCCGGGTAGTTAGGGTTGCCGTTGTGCTACAAAAATATATCACCATAATTATAGTATATAAAGTAGGTGTATAGTTCCCAAGAATTCTCCAACGAATAGTCGTTCGAGGATTTTTGTTCAAAGGTTTCAACTATTATTATAAATGTGTCAATTTGGAGGATGTGAGGATGGTCTTATAGCACATAGACATTACTGAATTGAATCGGATGAATTTTGGCACAGAGACAGATTATTAGCTGAATTAACACATATGGTACATTTAGAGCTGCCCGACTGGGGCAAGACCTCCACCTTATAGAAATCCGTAGCCAAATGTGAATGAGGTTGAAGAGAGCGGTGAATAAGGTTACCAGAAATGAGCTCCTTGGGGAGGGGGAAGGATTGTTATATTGTTTTGGCAAGCGAGGGATTAGTCCCAGTATGCTGCCAACACAGTATAACTCTCCGAACAGTGGCAACGCGCAAGTGATATTTCGGTTTCGTGAGCGTAAATAGGCTACGGTAACCGTTTCCCATCAGGTGGGCCGTATGCTTGTTTGCCACTCTTGTTGTACTTATAAAAAAAAACAAAAGTACATTATGAGCAGCTGCGCGGTGTTTTACGGCCTTGACGCCTCAAATGTCATAGAATATGTATATTTAGGAATACATGTCAAATGTCATTTAAAAGTGAATAAATACCTCGTATTATTAACATTTTTCTGATAATCCTTACAAAACATAAACTTGCAAGGTGTTTCGATTTATCTGATGGGAAGCGTATTTTATTCGACGTAAGGGACAAAGGGAACTCTCATTGAACGTCACATACTCAATAAATCGCGCGCTAACCCTCCCAGCCTTCCCCGCAAGGGTCCCCGGAGGGGTAGGGAGAAGTGTGTAGGAAGTGGCCACACACCAACTTTTGCCTTAGAGCAGTGTACGTCAGGTGTGTGTGTGTGTAGGTACGTACCCATATGAGCAGCTGCGCGGCGGCCAGGTGTCCGGCGGCGGCGGCGGCCCTTAGCGCCAGCGCGCGCTCTGCGGGGGGCGGCGCGCGCGCGGCGGGCGCGGCCAGCGCGCGGGCCAGCCCCCCCACGGCGCCGCGCGCGCCCCCCGCGCGCAGAGCCTCGGGGCCCGCGCTCTCCAGCGACGACAGAAACGCGCGCCGCTCGTACTTCAAACGGATCCACCTGCGAGGAACATTCTCGAATTCAGAGACGGCAGCGAGCGACATATACTCTTGGTATTGCAGGCGACGATACGTGATATGATGTTTAAATGTACATAGTGATTGAATCGCGCGTTAGGTAAGCGATTTTTTCAGTAGGTAGGTATTTATATATTTAGATACCTCCTGTTATATCAACCTGCTAAGAGTGCACCCTCTTTATGTACCATCCGACACAAATTAACCTAAATCTCTCCTTAAAGGTACAATATAAAGCATAAATTACCTAAGGTTGGTTACCTAAGGTGAATTCATATTATTGGAAAAAAGGCTTTGGAATAATAAACTATAACATGAAAAAAAAAATTACAATAAAAATGTTACCTTTCTTTCTCCTCCCTGGAAGAGGTGACAATGGGCTTTATATGACCGCGAAGGTCCGCTTCCCATATGGAGTTGGCGAGCGTGTTGCCTATTGACACCATGACGCTCACGTGACTCAACCTGTCAACGTAGTATACATGTTAAGTGTGAAAACTAGCAGTTTTACCCGCTATACAAATATATGAATAATAAAAGTCTACATTACTCGTAATAACATCAACTAAAAACTAGTCCAGCCGTGTTAGTGATTATCCGCAAGAAACAGGCTGACAGACAAATTTATTATTAATTATGTTTTTGCTGTCAATACCGTGTTATGCTTTCATAAGCTTTTAGAGAAGAAATATATATAAGTCTTCCTCCTTCTTTGAAGTCGGTTAAAAAATAATTCTTTGATATAACTCTCTATATAAATTCAGTGTTATTTAAAAGTATAGATTAAGAAACTCCTATGCTACTAGAATATTCATTTCTATATCATCACGTTGTCATATAAATCCGGGGAAACGTGGATACTATTACACCTTTAGGTATAGCAATAGCCTTTACCTATAACAATAGCCTTTAGGTATAGCAATAGCCTTTACCTATAACAATAGCCTTTATAGTAGGGGAGCCCACGATGCTAAATGGGGATCGAGCGTCATAGAGACCCATTGGAGTTGCAAAACTTAGATAAGAAGAACAAAAATGATATATACCTTTTCATCGGTGGGGAAAGCGGCTATAGATTTTTAAATATGTAAAAAATACTGTTGCATGGACATTCTCGAGTGCGTCAGATATTGATAGCATCAATACCCTACGTATTTTTAATAATGTGCGTATGTTAATCTGATCGTTTGCATAATGCGGGTGGTTGTATGTAAGGGTTGAAAACGAAAAAAAAAACAATTAATCGAGCGCGTCAGATTTTCTAAGGGAGTGTTAGGTACACCAAAAAAAAAAGCTTTCATTCACTAATCTGACGATTTCGATGTGACGCAAACTCGCGGCCATTTTATAATGTGCAAAAAAAAATCGCTATTTTGAATTTTGAGCTCAAGCGTGTCAGATTAAAGTAGGGTGAGTTAATTACATCCTAAAACGTATATTCCACTAATCTGAGAATTTGAGAGTGACGTAAAGAAAGGGGAGGGCAGCAAAGTACTGATCCTGTATTTTTCACGGGCGGCCTTATATATGGGGCTCAAGTTAGCCGTGGTAGGAGGTAGTTAACCGGGTACAAGGTATCCCCCTGTATATTAATCTGCCGCGCTTTAGTAAATCCCGAAATCCCCGCTTGGGCTCCCCTACTATTACCTATAATATAAAAGCAACATCAAACAGCATGTGAATATCCTTACGGCCACTCGTCGAGGTCCAGCGAGCGCACCCGCGATATATGCGAGCCGAGGTTCCTGTGCACCCCCGAGCACTCGATGCATATCAACACGCCCAGGTTCAAACTAGCCCAGTCCGGATCTGAAACCAAACATTATATTTGATGTTCAAACTAGCCCAGTCCGGATCTGAAACCAAACATTATATTCGATGTTCAAACTAGCCCAGTCCGGATCTGAAACCAAACATTATATTCGATGTTCAAACTAGCCCAATCCGGATCTGAAACCAAACAATATATTCGGTGTTCAAACTAGCCCAGTCCGGATCTGAAACCAAACATTATATTCGATGTTCAAACTAGCCCAATCCGGATCTGAAACCAAATATTATATTCGATGTTCAAACTAGCCCAGTCCGGATCTGAAACCAAATATTATATTCGATGTTCAAACTAGCCCAGTCCGGATCTGAAACCAAATATTATATTCGATGTTCAAACTAGCCCAGTCCGGATCTGAAACCAAATATTATATTCGATGTTCAAACTAGCCCAGTCCGGATCTGAAACCAAATATTATATTCGATGTTCAAACTAGCCCAGTCCGGATCTGAAACCAAATATTATATTCGATGTTCAAACTAGCCCAGTCCGGATCTGAAACCAAATATTATATTCGATGTTCAAACTAGCCCAGTCCGGATCTGAAACCAAAAATTATATTCGATGTTCAAACTAGCCCAGTCCGGATCTGAAACCAAATATTATATTCGATATTGTCACTTCAATTTCAATTAAAAAAGACAAGTCAACTTTTAGATAAATTAGTTTATCATGTAAAGCTGTGATTAGGGTTTGTTCATGGATAACGCTGATCATAATGACATAAGAATGGGACAAAAAGGCCTAACGTTTTATGATACTTATTAGTTCGATAAGTGAGAGCAATAGACTGTATAATACCAGCATATCAGACAGTTTGATTGACAAGCACACTTGGTCATTGATAGGACCAGCATGATTAAACAAGCAAATTCGGCCGTCAAATTGCCAAGCACGTTTCACATTTGATTTGACAAGCACATTTGGACGTTGATTTGACGAGCATATTCGGACGTTGATTTGACGAGCATATTCGGACGTTGATTTTTCAAGCACAATTGATCGTTGTTTTGACAAGCATAATTGGTCGTTGATTTGACAAGCACGTTCAGCTGTTAATCACAGAAAGCACATTCAGCTGTAGAACACATTAGACCGTGAAGTTCATAAACGCTGTTCACTCACCGGGCGCCCCGCAGTCGCAGCACTTGTCGTTGCCGAACACGCGGCGCACGTAATGCGTGGCGCGGACGTCGCCCGTCGAGTTGGCGCCCGTTGGCAGTGGCTGTCTTGACGTCTGACGGGAAAATAGCAACACATATTATATGTAATGACGTTGGTTAAAAATTCCTGAGATACTGTCTAAACATACATACACACATATCATCACGCCAAGTCCCTAACGGGGTAGGCAGAGAGTATAGAGCGCCAGTTCTCTCTAGACTTACATACCTCTTTCGCTTCGTCCACATTCATCAGTCTCTTCATACATGCTCGTCGGTTTCGAGTTTCTAAACAATGAAATGAAACTAAATTATTCATCAATCAAGGACTGTATAGATAGTCATCCGCGAAGACGCGGCCCACTATTCTTCCCCATAGTTCATAGTGTAAGTGTGCCGAGTCTCTAACGGAGTATGCAGAGAGAGAGCGCCAGTTCTCTCTAGACTTACATATCTCTTTCGCTTCGTCCACGTTCATCAGTCCCTTAATACATTTAGTTGTTGTTTAGCTCACCCGTCCCTGCAGCGAGGCCAGTATCTGCGCTTCGACGGCGGCGACCCAAGCGTCCCTCTCGGCCGCGGCCGCCGCCCCAACCACGCCGCACACCTCCCAGCGCCATCTCTTGCCGTCCAGAGATACTATTGTGAACTCGCAAGCCGTACCGTTTTCGCCCTCTACAAAGACAATTGAAAAACGTTCGTAAGTTCAGTGTGACTTCATAAAAGTGTGTAGATGACCACACTTTATGTTTTCTCTATTAAAAAAAACAATGTATTTCATTTATGGATTTTTAGATCGCGAAGATATAGTAAAGTGACTTTCCCTAAACCTTGCGTGATACGTCCTTTACTTATCCTTAAAGCTCCTGACAAAATACTGGTTCGAGGTTCATAGATCCTATTCCACGTAAGATACGCTTAATTAGCTGTACGTGTGGAAGAACTATAAATAAAAAAAGCTGTTACTACTTAGGCGAACAACGACGAGACCGAACGGCCTCGTCACATTTTCAAAGCTAAATTCACCCTTTAAAGGGCTATTTCATCGGGCATCGAATAGCATGACGCTACTGTGGGCAGTCCTGCCATAATGTATGAACATACCGTCATCGCCGTCCTTCTTGACGCCGCTGCTCTTCATCCTCCGATGCCGTTTCTTGACGTGCGGCGTGTCCTTGTCCGCGCCGTTGGCGGCCTCGGCCTCGGACGCGAGGGACTGCCGGCTGGAGGCCGGCTCCTTCATGGCATCGAAAGCGGACATCAGCGCCTTGTCCGTCACTCGGGCGGGCTTCTCTTTGTAACCTGGACAGGGACATTACATTCGTAACTAAATAATTATATAAACTGGCTGTGCCCGCGACTTCACCCGCGTGGAATTTAACAAATAAAATATTGTTCAGTTTCCTAAGTTGCCTGAGTTACTCCTTTTTACATCAGCTATCTGCCAGTGAAAGTCCCGTCGAAATCGGGCCAGCCGTTTCAGAGATTAACCGGAACAAACAGACAGACAGATATAGATAAACAAAAAAAAATATATATTTTGTTATATGTACCGTGTATACATCCATATGCATTTAGTGAAAAGGAGTTATTTTAATATAACAAAGAGACAAACTAATTTTATTTATTTGTATCTATAGATTAGATGTTTCACTCTCAATTTTTTTTTTAATCAAAAAAAATACTTTTGACAAAAACATTAATTCTCCGCTCCTATTGGTCGTAGCGAGATGTTATATAGCCTCCCTCAATAAACGGGCTGAACTTAACGACAGTGATTAGCCACACCACGAGTTTTACGGTGAAGGAAACCATGGAGAGAGAACTTGCATATGCTTAAGAAGCAATTCAAAGGCGTATGTTTAGATAGTCGAGCTTGAGTAACGGTGACGGCTCGCCATTTATCACGTTAGCCCCAAAAATACATATCTGGCAGAAAGTGGGTGTGTAGATACTAACTACGCACCCGGAAGACGTGAGGATATAAAAAATACCTTATTTTAATAGTTATTATGCTATTCTCGGATTAGACGAATTCAACAAATCAGAGATCGTCAGAATCGGTCCACCCCTTCTTGAATGATTCCCAAATTATGTAGATAGCCCGACTTTGTTTTTGATTATATACATACATACATATCGTCACGCCGAGTCCCTAACGGAGTAGGCAGAGAGTATAGAGCGCCAGTTCTCTCTTGACTTACATACCTCTTTCGCTTCATCGCCATTCATTAGTCTCTTCATATATTCTCGTCGGTTTGTTAATATAGATTAGAAAAAAGACGCATACATATAACAACGAGTACACAATTTAATTAAAAAGCTAATTAAAATTCAGTTCACACTCACCGAGCGACAGTCCCCCAATACTGTCGTGGATATCGAAATTGGTGTACCCGTTGTACCCGGGTACCGTAGTGATGATGGACTTGGACCCTCGGGGCTTCTGACCTGGCACCTTCACTGTTACATACTGGAGGGATATTTCTTTCCCATTAACATCCTCCATGTAATCCTGAAACAAAAAAGCGTGTCGCTCAAGTCATCTCACTTGGATTTAAACTGTAACAAAAAATCGCCATTAAAACAAACAGCTGCCGGCCGAGTGGCGGGATTGTCGCCTGCAACGCAAAGATTGAATCCCTGAATTAGATAAACGTATGTAGGTTTCCTCTCGATGTTTTCCTTATCCGTAAAGCTCATCACTAATCCACTACGTCTTATGTGCGATTTTCATTGGTATGGATCACTATACATAAATTAATCGGTACAGTCAATCGGTCCAATGCATACAATATTTCCGCCACCTTGGCTTATCCAACTTAGCTTATTCAAGTGGTTAGTTCATTGATATGTAGTTATTTTAATTAAATGTAATGTTACTGTAGTCCATTTACAGACGACTATTCGAACTACTCAGCCGTCACGGCTTATCCACATAAATCAGGGTCGGCAACGCTGAAGCGTCCCTGGTGTTGCAAGCGTCCATAGGCGGCGATAACCGCTGACCAACTGGCGGGTCACACGCCCTAAGGCCGCCGCTTGTAACATTTCAGGTAATGCCTTTGATAATAACGACGTGATAATGAGATACACTGTTCGACGAAAATACCATGTCTACTATCAGTTTCCAGATTTCATTCTGATTTCCTTTCACAATACAAATAAAGATTAGTTCATAATCGGCGGCATTTATCAAGATTAAATTGAGTTTCATTATTTACGTTACGTATATACATTACGAATCAAACAAATATATTATGGCGTATGCAAGGGAATCGAGAAAATCTATGAAGTATTCTTGTAAAGTAGAGAAGACTTGAGAAGTATTCTTCGTAAATTTTCTTGTTATGTACCTAGTACATAACAAAAAACTGGAAGTATGAAAACCATGGTACAAAAGAAAAGCATACTTCTACAACTTTCTGACTTTGGGTTGGGTTTCCCGTTCGAATCTGGAGCTGCCCAACTGGGGCAGGACCTCCATCTTATCTGTGTTGTTCCTGGGCGTTAAATAAGGTTTCCAATAATGAACTCCTTGAGGAGTGGGGAGGATTGTTATATTGTGTTGGCAGCAGTCGGATTAGTCCTATTATACTGACAACACAGTACAGGTTTCTGAACACAGAGTGGTAAAGCGATACTTCGGTATCGTGAATGTAAATAGGCAACAAAATCAAAATCAAAATCTTTTTATTTCACATAGGCCCAGATGGGCACTTATAAAACGTCGAAAAAGAAGCACGGTTCGGGTTGGTCGCTTCCATGGAGAAGAACCGGCAAGAAACTCCATGGTTACTCTTTTCAAATCATTAGGCATATACAATATATTTTTCGTTACAGCAATAGTACCCAAGTATGGGGGAACAACGTAGGTCCGACAATAGGTCGTTGCTTACTATAAAAAGCATACATAAAACAAGATAATTATAACAATGTTAGCAAGATCTAAGAATCTACAAAGCCTACAATGTTCTCACATTCTCAATCAGTTTCATCAGTACTGTAACTAATTCTGGTCAAGATATGGAATAAATTAAAATAAAAAAAAGGAAAATTATTATTGTATAAAAAAAAACCCGAATTGAGAAAAGAAAAAGATTCAGAATAGTTAGAGAATGTGACCGTTTCCTATCAGATGGACCGCCTGTATGCATCGCTTGTTGTAACAAAAAAATTTGGTACTTACATGTAAACTGGGATGATAAGTGAGTCTGCCATCATCACAGAGAGTAACATACTTCTTCTTCCACTCCTTATTGAGTGCTTTACTGCTCTTCTTGTACAAGTACCCTTGCTTCAAGGGGATCGCCCGGCCCGACCCTAGTTCACCATTCTTCAATCTATCATCACCTTTCTTCGACGGCGTGAAAAGGTTGGATCTTCTCCTTGACTTCCGCGAGGTGGTGGGGGTGGACGATGGAGTGGGCAAGTCTTTGGGGTCTTTCGATTGTAGATTGTCTAGGCAGGCGGTGAATTTGACGTTGTTGTTCTCAGTGGCGATGGACACGAGGCCAGATGAAGATCCATGGCTGCCGAGGGAGTTTCCCCACCGGGAGGAGCTGTCTGAACCATTGGTGCTGTGGATCTCGACGACGTGGGTTGACGATATGCCGCTACTGTTTGAGGAAGCGTCGAAGGATGACGCGCCTCGGTGCAAGTGGTGGGATGATGCTGATAAGGTATGGTGGCCGCGCGGTAGAGAGTCCTGAAAATATATTTCATATTAATCTCATACCAGCTCGGTTGAAACTAGATGTTTATAGAAATGAAATGAGCGTAGATAACTACCTAGATCAAAACGATTGGACACTAAAGGACGGGAAACCGTTGAGCATGTATTAAGAGACTGATGAATGATGACGAAGCAAGAGATATGTAAGTCTAGAGGGAACTGGCGCTCTATACTCATCTTTCAGGGCCCATTGCAATCATTATTCAAAAATGTATAGGCGACTTTACATATATTTTATATGAAATGGCCAATACCTATATCAAGAATTTGAACGTTTATGGGAATGTTATTCTGCCATACCATACCGACTGAACGGAATTGGATGAAGTTTGGCACATATACAGATAGATAAGCTGGATTACACATAGGATATATTTTATTCTAGAGATTACAAACAATTTATCCCACAACCCTTAGGTAGACACATACATTGTTGATTTACGAAAGATACACATGACAAGATAAAAGGTAATCCAATAACAGATTAGATAATATTATACTGATACTGCATTGCGTTGACACAAATAATTGTATTGGAGAAATTGTGTCCACTTTCTTTATTTTAATGAACTAAACACATGACAAAGCAGAGGTGTATAGATAGTATCCGCACACCCACTTTCCGCCGGAGATATATTTTAGGCTTTATATTAATGTATGGGTATGTAAGTCTAGAGAGAACTGGCGCTCTATAATCTCTGCCTACCCCGTTAGGAACTTGGCGTGATGATATGTATGTATGTTTGTATATATTAATGGCGAGTCCATCGCCGTTTACTTAAGCACTACTAAACATTAAGTCTATTGTTAATTGTAATAAATTAAGTCTTTGAATTGCTTCAAGGATGTATACAGGTTTCCTCTCGATGTTTTCCTTCGTCGAGAGAGATCATTATAAGACTGATAATAGTTATGTAGGCTATGAAGTATGAAGGCAAATAAATATACAATGCTTTTTAGAGAAGCATTTACATATACATTGTATATTTGAGTCCATGGAAATGAAATGTGTTTCACTATGTTAAGCTAACAGCAATGTGTTAACACGGTCACTATTCTTATAAACCCATTTTTCGGTCGGTCACATTCAAAATATAAACCCATTTTGAGATTTGGGACATTTTGTAAAATTTATTGTATTTATGTATACCCATATCTTATCTAGGTATATAAGTAGATATATTGTTGTCTAGTTACCATAACACAAGCTTTGCCTCATTAGGGACTAGGTCAATTTGTGTGGAATTGTCCCAAGTTATTTATTTATATTATTAATTATAAGAACATATCCTATTCATAAAAGAGATATTCCATTAAATTTCCCAAAAGAGTCCATGAATGGATAAGCAGAGGTGTTACAACTCTTTTTGACAGAGATATATTTAGGTGCCAATGTGATGAATTAGGAGTCTGTTGCCAGTTCTCAAGCAGAGAATATGTAATTATTATTAAAAAAAAATTACTTCTCAAACATATGCATGTTTCCTGACCATATTTCCTTCACTGTGTAGCTTGTGAGATGATAAATCACTTAGAACACAAAGAAAATACTAATTGGTACAGACCTCCAGGGATTTATCTTACTATCCTGAATTGCAGTTGACAACTAGAACCTCTAAAGCAGGTCTTTTTAGATTATTAAATTTGGATTTTATCCCCTTCTGTGCAATCTTCAAATTGTTCAATTGAAATAGATAATATAATATATGAACGAGCTGAAAGTGCAAAGCTGTTTGGATACCCACAACAACAAAGGTCTTTACTCAAATTCTAAGGTCACAATACCGTGTTACATAATTGGACACTAAAATTATATGCAAGCAAATTAAACACAAGCAGTGATAAAACTTTTGTAGATACTCACAATGATTAATCACTTGTAAATGTGTATGTAATTTTATAGATTAAATGTGATAGGAAATATTGCACATTATGTTAAAGTAAACAGGAATAAGTGTGATATACATACAATTTAGAAGTTCAAAAGAAATTATAATTTATTATATTAATGTATGTATACATTTCCTTTTGAATACTACAAAGGTGGATAACCAACAAAGCCTTAGACACAGGTGTGCCATTACAATCCTAATCCAAAAATGTTTTGGAGAGCTTTCAATACTGTATATTACTTAATCCATCCAGTGAATACACTCTTGAACACAAATTTAAGATACAGATATTCCTTGTCCAGACAAAATTACATTATTCAAGGGTCATTTAGATAAATTTGTAGGTGAAATTGACCCAGATGATCAATTTAACTAATGTGGTCTCTCAGCTACGGACTTAGGAACAGTATCCATATCCAAAGAAAAGTGTCAGTAATTATTAATTAAATGAACTTACTTTGATTAGATAAGTAAAACATTTATGAAAGGAATATAATATCATATAGAAACATACTTACTGTAACATTTAAATCATTATTTTCATGTGTATGCATGGGTATCAGACAGCCCTTACTCTGTATCACTATGCCCCAATACAGAATAACAGGTTGTATTTTATACAAAATTGTGTGTGAACAAATGTTACTGCAATGAATACATTTGAATTTATATTTAGTTTTAATTAAATTCTTATTCTCAAATACCTAGAGAAATAAACACATTAAATATACCAGACCACAGTGTCTTATATCAAAGTGTGTTATAATAATATACTTATAATTGTAGTATTTTGTACATTTAAATACTTACTTTAATAATAATTATGAGAGAATTCTTATATTTATTATTAATTACGCGTTTTTAGTCTAAATCGAGTATACACGAAGTTTGAGTCGAATAAATAATGCATTTAAAGTAAGCTCTAAAGACTACATAACAGTCATTAGGTACAATAAAAAAATATAAACTTACCTTGTAGAGAAACGTAGAATGGTTGTGGCTAGGCGAATTCGCTAACGGCTGGGGGGTTACCGGCCTAGAACCCCCAGACAAACACTGAGAAGATGCCGACAGTCTCGTTCCCACTATCTTCTGACACGCTGAAATAACAAAACAACACTGTATATCACAACAAACTTTCACTGAAACATTTCATACGACACCAAAACCCGCATGGACGGAATACTAAACAATAAAATAGCACGCACATTCAAATTTCGTCGATTTCCTTCGATCGCGCTCCTCGGCTCTTTGTATGTTGTAGCACGAGCTGCGACGCCTCAAACTAGATATTGGTGACATGTTATTCTTAAACAATAGCGTTTTATCCATCGTTCCATTAAGTATACGTTGTCAAAACAAAACAAATACAAACGAATTTTGCGATCGTTGTCGGATTTAAAACGTCAAAAAATGTAAACAATACAACCGCATCGCGATGCCGATGAACGAGAACGAATGGAACTAGTCGTGGAACGATACAACCGCGCGGCTAGGGGCCGGTGTTGCCACTGCGTGCTGTGATAAATTCCTGCGAGGCGAAACGAGATCCACAACTAAACTACTCTAGTCGCATTGGGCCGTAGCATCACGCATCACGATAGCCATAAAAGCGTTATGTAACCTTACAACTCTCTATCAATAACGATCGCAACGTGAATAAGTATGTGATATGATAAAGTTGTCATATGAAGTTACAAACTCATTACGTGGTTTAAATCAAACATTTACGTTTTATGACCTATTAACTGAAAAGGTTAAACATAATATATTAACTAAGAAAAATGAAGTGATTTATTGAAGAATTAACACCATCAAACAGGTGGCTTTCCAATAGCCCGGAAGTAGATAGATCTTTTTATCAATCTGATTTTAAAGAGATAATACAACAATTGCAGCAAATAAGAGAACGCTTCGAAAAGTTCGGTAAATCATTCCAAAAGTATTTTTGATACAAAATATACAAGTGATATTGTTAATAAAAAAATCACACTTACCATCCTGGAATACTCGTTCCACGTTCAAGCCATACGTTGCGCAAGTCTCATAGTAAGAACATCTTCGCAGCTCATTGGTAAGCTTGCGAGCTCGGTTGTCGTCCACGACGCGTGGACTACTTTCACTTATGGCATCTGGAAGAGCAACCAATAATTTAATAGGAAATGGTCTATTGGAAGCGTGTATGCAATTATGTAAAGTATGATTGCCTTTAAATTTCTTTTTACAAAAATTATACGTGATTCGACGTAATTGCGAACGTTTTGAGTTCGGTCTACAATTAATTTGTTTCGGAAACCAACTGTTGGTTTACGGCCTAGACAATTATTCGACGTAAAATCACGTTAGCTTGGGATCTCAGTCAGGCAAGCGTTAAATGTATTCCTAGTTATGCTGCTGGCAACGTTGTAAGTGTAAGAAACAATATCTCGTAACTTAGGATACTGAAATATTTGGTATCTATGTCTTGTACAAAGTGTTTAAGCGTAAAGTGTTGACATTAATTAAAATTCTCGTCAAACTACTAAATACTCACCTTGGGTTCCAACCAATATTATGGGAATTTCAGCTGAATTTCGGTAGTGAGACATTTTATTGAAGAAGGTTGATACTGTGTTATAACTGATCTCGTTTTCCAGACTGAACACGAAAATTACGGCATCAACCCACGATGTGAACTGCAACAAAGGAGACGAGAAATGTTAATAAAATAAATTTGCGACAATGAGCATCATCTAAATATTTTAATACCTAACCTTTATCTACAGAACGTCGTATTCAGGCAATTCGATACCATTACGTAAAGTCCATCATACACCCTGTTGACGTGCTAATGCAAAATTGCATTTGACGATGAAAAAAACCACACCCTACGCAAAGGCTCATAATAATTACGCGAGGTAATTTGATGTAGGTAGCCGAAAGGGTCAAAGCGGAAGGGTAGCATGTATACTTTTACAAACTTTATATATACGATATTAAGATGGGGTAAAATTATGGCATTCCATTCAAGTTGTTTATTAAAAAGAATTCGTTTTGATATTCACATATTTTTTACTGGAATAACGACAAAATACTTCTTATGAATACTGATACATCAGAGACAAAAACTATGTTTGAATTACCAATCACGGCTAGGACTATAAAGTGTATGTCTAACTGAGCTTCCACTTGAATGAAGACACTTGCGTAGGAGGGTGTCACCCCTTTTCTGAACAGACGACAGTACTTGAAGCGTCATCCGGTGGAGTGCGTGACGATAACACGGACAGGAAAACCTTGGAAAAGTCCCTATTCCTATTTAGCAGACGAGTTTCATTTAAAGCAATTTCATTTAGTTAAAATGGATTTTTATAACTCGGTAGCCACTGAATTGAAGTATAAAATGTTCTATATAGTTTTATTAGACGAAATAAGATAACTTTGATACAAACGAAGGAAATGTCAACAAAACTAATCTGAAGCGATAACAATAAAACTTAACAGTCATTTCGTTTAATCCGGTTTGTATCCCCTAGTCGTTATCTTTGCGTGAAATTTCATCAAAACAAAGATTAGAAGAAAGAGAAGGAACATGAGGATAGTAATCTAATTTTAAAAGATGACCAGAATGATACTCCTTCCTTACTTTTCCTATGACTGCATCGCATGTTTAGCGTAATCACATCCGTGAAATATGGAAATGAAGGTTATTGTTGCTCCCTGCACGCAAAATATATACTTATACCACGCGTTAAATAGAATTTCGTTGATGACAGATTTTGCACATGAAAAGAAATATATATTTTAACCTGGTTCTTTATTACAATACTCGTTCGGACAACACAAAATGTTAAAATGAATTTAATACAGTTTAGTTATAATCAGCAAAATCAGCTAATTTCAATATTTCCGATTGGCAAATAAATTCGAATTCAATCGAATAATATTTCGCCTTACCGATCCATCAGCATTCTTATGACAGTCGAGACATCAATCGCACTTCAATATACGTGTAAAAACACAAATCCATGTATTTTTTAACTTACTGAAAAACTGACAGGAAAATCGTATTATCAGTACAGTGTACTCAGAGCGGAGCACCGGTGCTGACTGGGCGGGCGGGAGCCTCCGAGCTTGGGCAGTGAAACCTTTAGATATATCTATTTCCCTCCCACACACCACTCCTTCGCTTGCAAAAGGGATGGAATAAAATGCACCCATTTTCAATGCAATAGACTGATTTTCCCAAACTACTCTGGCTTTCTTCATTGACGTCATATTCAAACTAAGTAACACCATCCGAATTAAAAATATAGTATAGATTATTGATAAAGTCATACTGTCATTATGTTTCGATAACCGCAATAGTTTTATCTTACTTTGTGGGACAGTATTTGTTAACACTTGTGATACACTATTGTTTCGGAATATAACACAAGAATATCGTACAAAAACAATACTCACAAACACTACCGCCACTGGCGTATTTAATTAGTTTCCATCAATCAAGTGTTTGCCACGAGACATTTCGCTTCTCAGATTAATTAAATACGTAAATAAATATACTTCAGTACATTCTGTATCTGGTTAGCAAGTCTAACTAAATAATCAACAAAGTAATTCCTCAGTTTGATATATATATGCGTCAGACAAGATATGGATAAGAATATAATAATGCAATTATGTGCATTCAGTGATCTGTCCTGTGAAATATTATAATGGCAAAACGAGTTGATTTTACAAGGGCCAACTTTAAGAGACCTTGAGCTCATACAACCAGCGTTTACACCGCTTCGGTTGAATACCCTGGGTAGCAAGGTCGAACAGTTTCGAAATATAGATAAGAGAAACTATTAGCTAAAAAAAATAGAATTGTCCCACGCCGCCTATTTTAAAAAAGGCAGCGTGTTCAAAATTTCTATACTTATTCAGTCTGTTGTCGCTGTTCAGGCGAATTTTATTTCAATTTTATTTTTTACTGCCTAAACTAATATTAGTAATAAAATAAAACGCTTTTACAACGACATGATTTTTTACTTCTGGACAATAATTGTGCTTAATACCATTCATCACATTTTATGAAGAACGAGGCAATTACTATTCACTCAAAATTCACTTTCATCTTTAATAGCTAGCATAGACACGGTAAAGCGAAACTTAGGAAGTAATCGAACGTTTGTTGAGTTCGTGAGTGCATTGACGACGGTGCGTTAGCAAACGTAGAGGCGGTATTACCACCATTAACAGAACTTACCAAAATTTAAGGAAAACCCAAAACCTATCAAGACTTAGGTTACACGATAAAATTTTCAAATGAGAATGAACAAGCGTAAATAATGACGTGTTAATGTAAAATTCGTCACATGTATAATTTTCGTAGAATAATTAAACCATTATCAACTCTATAGGAATTCAAAAAAGCATCATAAGGAAGGCGAACTGTTGTAACAGTGACATTTTAGATTAATTTCGCCACTTTCCGGTGAAGTACAGTGGCTCTTATAATCTTTTGAGGTCAATGTACTAAAACTGCGTGTCGGCCATCCGCAGTTTGATAACGTATCCGGTTAACAAAATGCATAAAATGACAATCCTTGCTTCCGTTAAATAAACAGCTAGTGAGTGATGCACGTTAGGTATTAGGCACATTTTGGCAAGACGTGCTGTCTTACCAAAATCTTTATAAGTAAATACATTTCCCAATAACAAACAAAACTACATTTGTTTTTTTAACCGCAAAGCAAACTATATGACTCAAATATACGGAAACTAAGTTCATATAGCCTCCTATAACAAAAAAGATGCACTACAATTTAAAGCTTTTGTAGTCTTCCACTTGTGAACAGGTTTTCGTGCCCACACAAAGAGCTAGAGCGTATTTCGAACAATGCTTGGTCTGCCTATAGTACGTTGAGTACTGTATCTTTTTTTATGTAGCATGAATAGTGAATAATGGTGGGCAGGTAACATGATCCATGGACGTGACCCTAGCGACTCTTACTGGCTACACGGTTCGTTCGTGAGACATGATACTGTTCAGTACCTACGTTGCTATAAATATCAATTACCAACCCTTGTTCTCTGTTAAGCTAAATAGAAAGAATAGGGAAATAGTTAAGGCTCCTTTCTTAATTATTATTGAAGGAAGTTGCTGCAAAGTTGTGTTTGTTGTACCTTAGTAACTATGGTTACTTTTGAATAAATAAAATAATACCAAGATATCTATATTTTCTAAATTTCGAGCTTCTGCAAGGTACTGTAGTAGCATGTGCACTAAACTTGCTACATATGTAGCATACTACATATGTAGCATGTGCACTAAACCGACATACTTATTTAACGTTAAACTATTGAATCAAATCAATCGAACAATCGAGGTTGTAAAGGTCAAGAGACTCGAAACTGGAGAGCATATATGCAGGTATTTCTAGCAGATATGTTATATCCTCACGCCTTCCCACCAGGGTCCCTGAAGGGGTAGGCAAAGTCTTTAAGTCTAGAGAGGACCAGTAACCTTAACCAGTAAGAGACTGCGGGGTGGGAAATGTTCTTTACAATTCGTTTAAATACAGTCGAATGGGCTTACATAACAATGTATCCTATTCACAAACTCGTCAACGTGACCGGGAGATCTGCCCACGACTACACCATTGGTTATTCACTCCATTCTATCGCTTTGTTTGTCGCAACCTTACTATGATCTAAATAATTTACAACGGTATGACACGGTACAGTTAAGACGTTTTTCTTTGTTAAGCACTTTATTTATTACCTACGCACGTATACAACGGACGTTTTCTTGAGCATATTCATGGGAAATAAGACATGAAATTTCTTACATACTTTTGAGCGTTAACACTTTCTTCAAACTACGTTTTATAGAATTATACCTACATTCTATGACATACACCACTTTCACATCATCACGTTGAGTCCCTAAAAAAAAGCTTAAATAAATCGATTTCCTTCCTTCGATCAGCCTCTAGTTATTACTTGTTATTTTTAAGTGTATATTTATTGATTCCATATAAGGGTATATGGAATTAATAAATATAAACTAATCTATATATACATAGGAGATCCAATTTTTGAACTGACTCATCATGAAATCTCAGGAACTGTAAGGCCGATTGACTTGAAATTTGGTAGGAGTATTCCTTACGCGGTGTACAGGTCAGCTAAGAATTTTATGAAACTCGACTTTTTTTTACTTTTTCACCCGGGTGAAGCTGGGCGGGACAGTATTATAAATGCGAGAGTTTGTGAGTATGTATGTATAGATGTTTGTTACCGCCGGAATGGCTGAACGGAATTGAACTGAATTTGGCACAGATATAAATTAATAGCTGTATTTATGTCCCGAAAATAAATATAGATAATATTATACAAATGAAATCGATTTCACGCGAGTGACGCCGTGGGGTACAGCAATAAATAATAAAATATATATTAAAATACAAGATCGAGCAACGTTATTACGATTATGTTTGTATAACATGGCAATTATTGCGACCGAATGAAAATAGTTTGGATTTGCGTTTTTGGCGGGAGTCAAACAGCGTGTCTGATTTTTTCTGGATAATAAATAAGTAAGAATACGACAAAGCGTTACTTTCTTATGATGCTCTTGTGTATTTCTTTGGTAATTTGAAATGTACAATCTTAAATTACGTGTCACATTGTTTGTCCGCGATGGACTCCTAAACTACTTGACCGATTTCAATCAAATTTTCACACCGTGTGCAATGATGTAAAACTAACCTCATTGACCGTGTGCAGTTTGATCCAACTTAAAAGATAGGATAGCATATATGGTGGCGCTGCGATCGTGTTTCAGGTAGTTTAACTGTTTCACCCGGGCGAAGCTGGGCGGGTCAGATAGTAATTACTTAAAAAACACGTTTGGACAATTGGACAGCATAAAGGGTTTGTGATGCTTATTACGCAACGCTTAAACGTAACAAACGCTTAAGCGCATAGTAAACAAAATGTGTTTTTCGATTTAAGTAAGATACGATTGACCTTGAATTGGTCATGATCGGATGTGCTCTATTAGCGCCATCTTGCAACTCCTTAAGTCTTATTCAAGTTGACTGTACATGCTTGTCAATATTTTCAACTAGTTGCATCTCACGACATACTCGTACTTAACTTTATTTTAGGGTATAGAGAGATAGTTCATCCACAATCCACATTCATCAGTCTCTTCATAGATGCTCAGTTAAGTAATAAGAATAATGAACGGTGACAATCCGCCTGCCTGATCTTAAGCCGTTACCACTACCCTGATACTTGTAACACTTGGGGCATAGCACGCTTTGCCATGCAACCATAATTTCATACAGAAATCGTTTCAGCGCGCAGGCGTAAATAAGGCGTAATAAAAATATTACTAACTGACACAGTATATGCTTAATTCACAATAACAAATAATACAAACCACATTTTTATTAGCTTTAATTGAATTTTAATTATTAATTTTCGTAATAACTTCTTATGTTGTAAACAAAAGCAAGTTTACTTTCAATAACCGCACAAGATTATGTAGTAGGCAACCCAGTTCGTTATCTCGGCAACTCATCACCAGAAATAATTAACATTTAATCCGTAACGTAACGCTGTCTTGTTGTTGATAGCGATGTTCAAGGTGAGCCGGTTTAAAACAGAACAGGTAAGGATATATTCTAATAGTATAATTGATGCGAATGTTTGTGTGTGTATGTTCATTCATATTATGTCTCAGAGTCCCCAACGGGGTAAACTCTTTCGCTTCGGCAACATTTTTTTTTTTTTTGTATTGTCTCTCGTAGCGTGAGTTCCGGGAACTTTTGCTACTTAACCGGTCAATGGCGAGACCTAGACCTCCAGCCAGGATTCGGCAACATTTATCAATCTCTTTTTTTTTTTTATACCACACGGGTGGCAAGCCAACACGCGGTCCGTTTGATGGTAAGCTGTTAGTACGCTCTTCATACGTGTTTGCCGATTTAGAGTACCTACTTTTGACGTTCCCATCTTTGAGTGTCCGATCGATTTGATAGTTGGAAGATCTTCCTATGCCTTTTTTCCACACACTTCTGCATTGTTCTTTTATCTTATTCGTTTAAAACTTTGTAATTTATGTCTGAATTTATTCTTAGTATATAATTTTAAGGTATGCACGTGTTGGCTTTTAGGTGTAAGTACATAATATTATTGGCTGTAATAAAATAAATAAATAAATTGTATATCTGTTTAGCAATATATCTTCACTCAATCTCTCTGTATGTCCAAACCAACGTAACATGCTTTTCTACATCTTTACAATCAGGCCTCGTACAATCCGAAGTCTATAAATCTAAGGACATTATCTGCGTAAATCTTTTTTGTCCAGCTAATGTCATTGCCATACTTTACCGTACCTGAACCCTACCAGAAAAAGATTTTGTCTAAAGGGGCAGAGCGGCTGATCGGTATTGGCCGAAATTTGGCACGGAGTTATTAGCTGGATTAACACGTAAGATGTGTTATTACAGAAAAAAGCTACCAATTTAATGATAACTAGCTGTCCCGCCCAGCTTCGCCCGGGTGAAAAAGTAAAATTTCCTGAAACACGATCGCAGCGCCACCTATCGGGTCTAATTGTGACGTAAGCTATCCTTTCTTTTAAGTTGGATCAAACTGCATACGGTGTGCAAATTTATTTGAAATCGGTTAAGTAGTTAAGGAGCCCATCGTTGACTTGATTGCCATAAAAAAGGTTATAGTGAGTCAATCTTAAAAGATAGACATATGCTGTCGCGGACTTTTTTTTAGAACTTTTAAAGAGGAACAATTCCCTCATACATGATATTTGTGTAACTTAAACCGTTTACGCAGCGCACGCAACAGAAGCTCTCAAAAAGGAATATTTTTTCCCGTTCTGGCAACATTATTCATTTATGCTTCGCTCCTATTGGTCGTAGCGTGATATTATATAGCCTAAAACCTTCCTAGAGAAATGGACTATCCAACACAAAAATTTTTTTTCAATTCCAACCAGTCGTTCCTGAGATTAGCGCGTTCCAACAAACAAACTCATCAGCTTTATAATATTAATATAGATTTACGCGGGTGAAACATTTGTTGTTAGCGGTATTCAAGGTAAGCCGGTCTTAAAACGAAATGGTTAAGAATATATCACTCTTGCTTCCGACAATTTTAATTAGAAGACCAATTGTTACCTTGACACGTGCCGAAAATTTATATAAATAATATATCCTCACGCCTTCCCACAAGGGTCCCCGAAGGGGTAGGCAGAGGTGTATAGGTAATACCCACACACCCACTTTCCACCAGAGTTATATTAGGTGCCAACGTGACAGATGGCGAGTCCATCGCCGTTACTCAAGCATGACTATACATACGCCTTAAATTTTAAATGTATTAAATAAGGCAATCTTGTACTTTTTCATCCTTTTTACGCAGCAGATACATTTAGGTGCCAACGTGTTATATGTTCGACGCTTCTTAAGCTTTATTGTACTTATATTATATGTAGCCGTGGTAGCCGAGTGGTTCGAGCAGTTGCCTGCGACACCAAGATCGCAAGTTCGAATCCTGACTATACCAATGAGTTTTTCTGAACTTAAGTATAGCGATTAGAGTCACACCACGAGCTTTAGGTACGGTGAAGGAAAATATCGAGAGGAAACCTGCATACGTTTGAGAAGTAATTCATAGGCGTATGTACAGTCGTGCTTGAGTAACGGCGACGGACAATCAAATCATTAGTTACTACTAACTGTATGATAGCCAAATGATAGATTCATACAAACTTTGACATCACCTTTCATGGGCGTATCAAGGGATGAAATCCGCTTCTAAAGTTAAAACGCTAAATTGCATCCAA
This sequence comes from Drepana falcataria, assembly GCA_945859725.1. NCBI lineage: Eukaryota > Metazoa > Arthropoda > Insecta > Lepidoptera > Drepanidae > Drepana > Drepana falcataria. The sequence goes on from OX243929.1 coordinate 11,135,448, forward strand.
ATCCGTTTAATGGCTTAGACATGAAAATGTAGCAGACAGAAATTTGCATTTATTACATTACATTGGATTATTTAAATATTCTGATTATGAATACAGATATTTCTTTAAAGCAAATGTGGCAAAGAGATTGAACAAAAACCTATTAAGAATCCAAATTGCATTATTTCAAAGTTTTGCATCTCGATGTGAACGAAGCTACACACTATTACCGTGCATCAAACTTTCAACGCAAGTTAAGATCGACTTCCATCATGCAATTTGCAAAACTTTCCCCTAACAAATAGGGGCAATATTACAAAGTGCAATGAATTAATAAATAAGATTTATGTATAACCATATATATCTAGCCAAACTATCTATGAGATGGAATCTTACCAGCCAACGAAGAACAATAAATTAAGATAATTCAATGGTTACGCAAAAGATTATGCTTAGCTTGCCTATTGTTGAACGAATACGACCTTACCTTCGAAAAACCTGCGGCTCTAGGCAAAACCTTTTCAGTTCGCATTCACGCTTTCCGATTTAGTTTTCCTATACAGTATAACAATTGCTAACAGAAAAGGATTCATCGGACCCATGAAGAATTACGTAGTTATACATTGACGTTTATCAGAACATCGACAAACCCGTTTCTCAGAATGTTAATTGAGATGCAGAGCGCGAAGACTGAATACCAAATCTACGTCCACTGTCCAAATATTTGACCTTCGGTACGCGACTTTGCTGAGGTATTGTAACCTATGAGAGCAACGCACTTTCAATGTGAAATAACTGTCTTTGGCTTGAAGTGCGAACCACTTGTATAGCGTGGAAATCGATTTGATATAGTTCATGAATATTACATACATATCATCACGCCAAGTCCCTAGCGGGGTAGGCAGAGAGTATAGAGGGCCAGTTCTCTCTAGACTTACATACCTCTTTCGCTTCGTCCACATTCATCAGTCTTTTCATACATGCTCGTCGGTTTCGAGTACTCTTAACGTTCCCGTCCTTGAGAGTCCGATCGATTTGATCCAGGTAGTTGGAACGTGGCCTTCCTCTGCCTCTTCTTGCACACACTTTTGCTTTGTATATCTGTTTCGTCAATCTTTCTTTCTTTCTTCATTTCTACATATCATCATGGCGATATCAATGCAAAGGTGTGTGGAAGACCGCGTACAAATAACTTAGGTACACCAAGTCGATTGGACACTGGGAACGACAAGAGTACTCGAAACCAACGAACATATAAGAGACTGAATGTGAACAAAGTGAAAGAAGTCAGTATAGATGATATGTATATGTGTACATATTATTACGCCGATAATATGTACGGGGTCAATGTGACAAATGGCTAGTCCGTTGCCTTTTCTAATGATTATACAATCTTCGAATTTCTTCTCAAACGTAAGCAGGTTTTCACTCGATGCTTTCCTTTACCGTAAAGCAAACGTAATTAATCACTGAACATAGCTTCAGAAAAAGCTCATTGTTATACCCATACCCTCTACCTAACCCGTGTTGGACTCTAAGAAATCCTTCAAAACTATGTATGTAAAGTGTGGAACTTAATGTCCAGACATATATTTAGAAAATCGTATGCTCATATGACAAGGTCATAAGTCTGCATTAAAACTTAGTAAGTAACGAGCCGTGAAAGCAAATTTATATCTTATTTCTTAGTTTATCTCCAGATCTAACACTTGTTACATATTCAGAACGTTTCTACTACACTGTAGTAACTAACCTCTTGATATAATCAACCTTTTTACTCAAGAAAACGTGTCATCCAACCCTGAAAAAAATGTTATTTTCTCTCACGACAGTCGTCCTCTCAAAGGCATATTTGAATGTAAATAATAAATACATAAAATATATACCTATGATCTCAGCAGATGTTACTGCATAAGCCTCGCGGTCCGAATTTATGAATATATTGACTTTCCAAAGTCTTTCTGACTATTGAAGAATGCATAGTTATGTCAAAGTATTTGGATGATAGAAAAAAATACTATACTCTCTGCCTACCCCGTTAGGGACTTGGCGTGATGATATGTATGTATGTATGTATGTATGTATGAAAAAAATAAAAAAATATTAAGGAGTTATTTTAATTTTTTCTGAAAAGTGTATTGACTACAATGATGTATTATATATAAACTAAAACCTCATTGATTGACTAGGATCTTCCTGTATTTGTTTATCTACACGCCTTCCCTTAAAGATCCCTAACACCCTTCTTTTTATAGGTATGTTTTTGGTGCCGAAATAATGGCAAATCCACGTATAGTCAAAACAAGTCGGGGATTCGAACCACAATCTTCATTTTGCATGAAACTGATTAAATCACACGGCCACCGCGGCTCTTTACCATATTTATGAGTTTTTGTATTCAGTATTGAGAACAATAGATAAGAAGTTTTCATAGTTCAATCGTTCCTTAAGGCTAGTTAGCTAATATGTTGGAATTATTTTTTCTTTATAATTACCGTATTAGTTACTACCTAGTAATGCAGTGCAGCAATTTCCATCGAGAGGAAACCTGCATACGTCTGAGAAGAAATTCAAAGGCGTATGTATAATCGTGCTGGAGTAACGGCGCTGGACTCGCCATCTGTCACGTTGGCACCTAATATACCCCCGGCGGAAAGTGGGTGTATGGGTATTACCTATACATCTCTGCCTATCCCTTCGGGGACCCTTGTAGGAAGGCGTGAGGATATATTATTATTATTATTAGTAATGCAGTGTAGGTACTTCGAAGCTACGATATACGAACTACGACGATACTACTAAACGAAAATATGAAAGTAGAACGTGTCAAAATTAAATATAAAAAGTACATTGGAATATTTTTAGTATCGCCGCTGCATGATAAAGTAGACAAGCTAAATAGAGTTTAAAAGTTGTAAGTGCTCGCCCAGACTGACTAACTCATAATAATGTTTGTACGTTAGTAATAATGATATTCTTTACATCGCAGACGGTGTCAACGGACCCTAAAACCTTTAATAGAGGCATCAACAACTGATACATACACATAAGCACACTTACAATATAAGCGGTAACCGCTTACCACTAGCATATAAAAGAAAAGTTGCTGCCATCGAGGATCAAACCCACGACTGTTATAACAGAAGTCAGAGTTACATTAGACTGATACAATACCCAGACACAGTATCGACCCAACGATATAGTAATTTTTTTCTTCACGCCTCCATACAAGGGTCCCTGAAGGGGTAGGCAGTACCACATACCCACTTTCTGCCAGAGATATATTTTAAGTGCCAACATGACAGATGGTGAGTCCATCGCCGTTACTCAAGCACGAGTATTCATAAGCCTTTGGATTTCTTCTCAGACGTATGCAGGTTTCCTCTCGATGTTTTCCTTCACCGTAAAGCTCGTAGTGTGACTAATCACTGTACTTAAGTTCAGAAAAACTCATTGGTACAGACGGGATTCGAACTAGCAATCTTTGTTGCAGACAACTATTCGAACAACGGCTTCAGTTAATAATTTAAATCACATATCATCACGCCAGTCCCTCACGGGGTAGGCAAGAGTGAAAATCGTACGGCAATTATAATCGGTCTCATTTACTTATTATTAGAATTTAATTCTATACCACAAAATAATGTCTCTTCGCTCCTATTATAAGTCTACTTACTACCTTTGTCAAAACCATTAGAACCTACAACACCTCACCACATGTCAACGTAAAGGTCATAGCTAGAAGGTTGACATTTGAAAGTTAATATCACGGACTAACCGTTGCCCGCTACTTTGGGTACGCAGGAATTTTTAATGGTTCCTCGTAGATTAATTGCGCTAGCAAACCCATATGCTGCCAACACACTGTTACTCTCCGAACACAGAGTAGCAACGCGCAAGTGATACTTCGGTATCGTGAGCGTAAATAGGCTACGGTAACCGTTTCCCATCAGGTGGACCGTATGCTTGTCTGCCACACTTGTTGTATAAAAAAAAAAAAATGTATTCAAAGTTTATTGATATCTTCGGACACAGATAATATAATTGAATAAACTTGATTTATCTGTCATTTTATAAAGTTTACTAATAAATTTGCCGTGGTGGGCGAGTGGTTCGAGCAGTTGCCTGCGACACAAAGATCGCAAGTTCGAATCCCGACTGTACCAATGAGTTTTTCTGTACTTAAGAACAGTGATTAGTCACACCACGAGCTTTACGGTGAAGGAAAACATCGTGAGGAAACCTGCATACGTTTGAGAAGAAATTCAAAGGCGTATGTATAGTCGTGCTTGAGTAACGGCGATGGACTCGCCATCTGTCACGTTGGCACCTAATATACCTCGGCGGAAAGTGGGTGTGTGGGTATTACCCATACACCTCTGCCTACCCCTTCGGGGACCCTTGTGGGAAGGCGTGAGGATATATTATTATTACTGCCACAGCTAACCCTCATCTAACGTTGAATATAGAGAATCCAATATTTGTTTCATTTACGTACGCTATGCGTCTGGAGTGCTGTTCACATTTCCCCATTGTGGGGGTAGACCGGGGTAAAGTGTCGCGTGTGGCGCCACCGGGGCGCGGTGAGTGTACACAATGCTAAGTGGACGACTGTATTCTAATTATTCATCCTGTTTATATAAGTACGCTCCTTATGCTACTCATGATACCTATGTATAATTATTTGATAATAATAATAATTAAGCCGTGGTGGCTGAGTTGTTCGAGTAGCTGCCTGCGCACCAAGTTCGCGAGCTCGAATCCCGACTGTACCAATGAGTTTTTCTGAACAGTGATTAGTCACACCACGAGCTTTACGGTGAAGGAAAACATCGAGAGGAAACCTGCATACGTCTGAGAAGAAATTGTGTTAAAAAAATGTTATTAAAATATTTAAATAAAATAGCACTGAATTTAGAAAAAAAAATTGAATTAATTTGATTTGATGGCATAATACGCCCAAGTGTGGCTCACCCCTCCCTATGTAGGGAATACACTGGCTATTTTTACCCCTGGAGAAATGTCATATTACAGCAAATTACAGTTTCAGTCAGACAGTGGAACTAATGATGATGATATAGTTCGTTCAATTCCGTTCATTCTTTTGCCTCAATAATGTAGATTGTAGGGAAAAGTGGAAGTGGTTAGAAACAAATAATGGTAGGTAGGGGTGTAACAATTACCTCTTTGACAAGTGATAGACAGCTAGTTACACCTATATCTTTGAATTTCTCCTTCGACATATACAGGTTTCCCCGCGATGTTTTCTTTCTCCATAAAAATATTGTGCGATTTATCACTCTTATTAACTGCAGAAAAAAGCATTGGTACAGATCGCCGGGATTCGAACCTGCAATATATATTTTGAAGGCGACTACTTAAACCACTCGGTTCACATCACGTGTTTGTTTTAAGCGCCAAACTGACGCCATTAGGAGTGTGGGCCGTGGAGTACTTCATACTTAATTCATAATTTAATAGACCTTAAACCAAGTACGTTAAAGTTCATGGTGTAATTACAAGTTGAATAGCATTTTGTGGAACCAGGAAGTATTAACAAATTTTATTGTTGGAGTGAAGATATATGTTTTATAGCTTTAAAAACGAAGTATATTACTTGTTAAAACTGGATATCTTATTAACATCAAACTGGCGGTGGCACGCGGCTTCACTCGCGTAGGCGACATTCACATTTGTTGTATTATGTATTTTATTACGCGTAACTATAGTTATTTTTCTATAATAAAGTAGGTAAATTCGTAAGCATTTAGTAAAATTGTGTTAATTGACATTACAAACAGGCATTTGAATTTAATTTATTTGCATAGAAGTACCTACATACGTTGAAGATTGAGCTTCGTACATACATACATATAATCACGCCTCTTTCCCGTAGGGGTAGGCAGAGACCACTTCTTTCCACTTGCTACGATCCTTGCATACTTCTTTCGCTTCGTCCACTTTCATTATTCTCTTCATACATGCTCTTCGGTTTAGGGTACTCTTGACCTGACCTTTTTTCAAGACGTCCCTAATTTGGTCTAGAAACGTCCGCCTAGGTCTACCCCTTCCAACACTTTCATTCACACTCGCCTTATACACTTTCTTCGTCAATCGTTCTTCATTCATTCTCTCGACATGGCCAAACCATCTCAGCATACCTTTCTAAATTTTTGTCACTACATCTTCTTTCAGACCACAACGTTTCCTTATCTCACTTATCCTGTCACTCAGTTTAACTCCTATCATACTTCTTAACGCTCTCATCTCTACTGCATTTATTCGGCTTTCATGCTTCTTCTGCCATATCCAACTTTCCCTTCCGTACATTAGTGTCGGAACTAACACTCCCCCATGCACAGCCAAACGAGCCTTGAAAGACACATTCCGACTGCCCATGAAGGAGTGCAAAGCTCCATTCACCATGTTTCCTGCATTCACTCTTCTTTCAATATCACTCTCACACTTTCCATCTCTTGTAAACTTTGAACCCAGATACACAAACTCATTCACCTGTTCAATTTGTTCATCTCCAATCACGATATTGCACTCTGACACTGCCTCATCTCTTTCAAACACCAATACCTTCGTCTTCTTTACATTCATCTTCATTCCCTTTCTAATAAAAGCTCCACTCATAGCAGTTACCATCTCCTGCAACTCCTCGGCCGTAGACGCAAGTAATACTTGGTCATCAGCATACAGAAAACACTTACGACGAGTAACTCATTCATTCTCAACCCACTTTCATTCTCTTTTAAATCTGTCAAGCAATTGTTCATGGACAGATTAAACAGCCACGGTGAGGCTACACATCCCATATAATTCTGCTAGCGTGTTTTACTCCATCAATCATTCCTCTGCACTGCAACAAGCGCTTGTAATCTTAATGAACTAATAAATATCTTGGGAAAAATACACTTTAATTAACCTAGTCCCAAACTAAGCAAAACTTGCACAATGGGAACTACACATTTATAGAGAAAACTCCATAAGTTTATCTTACATTTATAGCTATCGATATCTAGTTTCTAGATAAACTATTTCAATTAAACGAGTTTAGTAATTGCCTGAGCTATTTAAAAAGCGTAGATAGTTGAGAGTTGTGCAGAGTTCTCGAACTAGGTCGACCGGGGCGCAATTGGCGGGAACAGTCAGGATGTGCTAGGAATGAGCTACCTCTGCCGACGAGATACGCTTAGGTACATACAAACTATAAAAACAAATAATCAATACATATAGTAAAAATGTAACGGATTACTGTCTGTACATAGAAGATATATGAGAAAAAATATTATTGGGACAATTATCAACGCAAATAGCACCCAATACAATAATTGTTACAATGTTTATCTTGTTGTTTATAGTCTCGATTCAGATGCGGTTTTCACCTATATGTGGTAAACTTCACTTAACATATGCAAAATAAACCAATAAATATGCCTGGCTGGAGGCCTTTCGGTCTCGCTAATGTCCGCCAAACAAATTTGTCATATATATCTTCACTCTGTCCCACAATGGTCCCCGAATGGGTAGGCAGAGATGTGTACGTAGAACACACACACCCAAATTTCCATTGGATTTAATATCTTTGTGCCAAACATAGACAAAGGCGTAATAGAATGTTTTTTAATGTAGCTCGTCTGCCCAGTCCTACTTTAAGCATTTCGTTCTACCTCAGACCTATTACGTCATTTAAAGTCGCTGTCGGAAATGCCTATTTTGTGGTTTTATTGAGACAATATGCTACATGAACTTATACTATGAACTTAAGTACAGTGATTAGTCACACCACGAGCTTTACGGTGAAGGAAAACATCGAGAGGAAACCTGCATACGTCTGAGAAGAAATTCAATGGCGTATGTATAGTTGTGCTTGAGTAACGGCGATGGACTCGCCATCTGTCACGTTGACACCTAATATACCTCTGGCGGAAAGTGGGTGTGTGGGTATTACCTATACACCTCTGCCTACCCCTTCGGGGACCCTTGTGGGATGGCGTGAGGATATATTATTTATTATAATATGCTACAATTAACAGTTAACTCAATATTCAGAAGAGACAAGAGACTACGTTGTATCTGAGAAGAAATTCAAATGCGTCGCCGTCTGTCACGTTGGTACTTAAAATATATCTCTGGCCGAAAGTAGATTTATTAGATACACCCATCGGGGAACCATGTGGGAAGGCGTCGTACTGAGAACGAAGTACGAAGATATAAATTGTACTGAGGTATTATTTGAATTTCGATTATTGATGTTTTTTTGAAGAATGAACAAGTACATCCTCTCCCCAGAAGAAATACTCAATAACTACCATAAAGGACGCTTCAATAGTAGCGTAGTGCAAAACTGAAGTATTCTTTTAGAGGACGTTATTGAAACTCCCGCAATATGCCAGAAACGTGCACGGCAGGACAATGTGAAGCTTTTTTAATTAGCTTCCAGAGAGGTTTGGAAAATGCATGAGCAATTTCAACTTGTATTACGATGGAGCAAAAACAGGCGAGTTTGTATGTTAAGGATCAAGAACCTTTATTCCACCTTGATAGACATCTTCACTATTCCCCATAAGAGTTCCCGAAGGGGTAGGCAGAGGTGTTTGAGTATATTTTAGCTGCTAACGTGACAAATGGCGAGTCCATCGCCGTTCCTCAACCCAGCTTTACAACCGCACAGGTTTCCACTCAATGTTTTACTCCGCCGCACTTCACTTTATAGACATATAGCTTGATAATTATGATTGATTTGGTACGATTTATTCATGACATAGACACAGGTCCTTCTTCGCCCACGTTGAATATGAAATTTTAAATTAAATGCATACAAATACCACTACTAATCCTTCACAACTATCACTTCGTGAAGATATGCACTACTAACGAGACAACGAAATTAGTTAAAACTAGCTTGACTCCAAAATTGCATGCAATCCTTTAAAGTTTCCGGGTATTGGGGTGAACTAAGCTGTTTCTAATATTAAAAAGGAAAATCAATTTTCTCCAAAAAATATTTCCTATCGTAAGCTGAATATTTCTAAAAGGTATGGAGATTTATATAGCTTTATTCGCTATGTTTCCATCTCCGATCTCAATTTGCAGCAAATTGATGCGGCGCGTGTTGCGAGTGTGCGGGCCTATATGGGAGTAGGGTGACCATGAACACACGTGACATATATTGAAAGGATATTTAATAACTTCTGATTTTTTGATCTGTCACGTTGGCACCTAATATACCACTGGCGGAAAGTGGGTGTGTGGGTATTACCTATACACCTCTGCCTACCCCTTCGGGGAAACTTGTGGGAAGGCGTGGGGATATATATTGCGTGAATTATATCCGCGTCAAAAAGTATTATTTTCAACAGGGCCACCCCTGTGCCACTCGCCTCAGAATTTTTACCCAGTTTGTAACCACGTGCGCGTTTTTTCATCATCATAAATTTGAATGCTAAGGCTCTTATCGGGGATGCAATTCCTTCCATTTGCTTCTATCCTACGCGATCTCTTTGACCTCCCTATGAGAGACAGTTTATCATTATAGCTGGCTCATAATCTTGGTCTTTCTATGTCTCATCCTCGCGTGGTTTATATCGTTCACAAATGTAAAAGGTATTCCAATAGATGCCGACTTGAGCTATATTTCCAACTCAAATTATGCTTGGAACTTTTAACACACTTTTTACTTAGTAGAAGTAGATACTATTCCAAACCACTAACCAAACCACGTGATGCAAATAGTTATTGGCACAATTTTATAAACGCATGGCCATACTACAAGGGTCACATCTATATTTAGGCTGCAATGTAGGTCCAATCGGTTTGCGGCTCACGGGTCAATCCGGCCTAATGCGATGACGTCACATGCATAGGATCGGCCTGCGGAATGAGTGGCTGATGACGTCATAAACAAGGATCGATCCGTGACAGACTTCTATTTACAATATTGGCTGAAGAACGAACATGAGGTATCGCCCCGACTTGCCCTGCTTCCTTGGCTAAAATTTGGTTACTCAAAACCTAAATATATCAGAGACTAAAGCGCCAGTACTCCCTCTGAAAGATATCTTTGATCGAATGTTGGTCGTCAAAATTATCTTATCTTTTACGACGTTATCAATAAATCATTCACGCGAGTTGAACACCTGTACTAATCTGATGAAGAAGATGATAGATCCGAAGATGAGGAAAAACATTTTTAATGAACAATGCTTGTAATTATTTTCTGCTAAGGCAATAACAGTTCTAGAACGGCGAAACGTCTCCTGATATCAATATTCAAGTAGTGCGATCTAATTGTCCATTAATGGGCAAAGAAAATCCAGAATCAATCTTTACGGACTTTAAAAAGTTAATAAAGTCCCTTGTAGGTTTAATTATGGAGTTATTTTGATGATTATTTTTATATATTTCGTTCAGAAGTATGTAGTCTCCTTAAGATTTTTATCAAAATAGTTTTAGGTCGGTATTTTAATAGCTTAACATAATTATTTTGTATCGAAAGATAGTTTACATTGTGCGCAAATTTGAGTACCTAGTACACGGTACGGACGTCTCTATTAAGCATAGTTATTAATTGTAGTTCTGCAATAGACGGCTGCTAAAATTGGAACGGTGGGGTGGGCGGGAACAATGCCGTCTCGCCCAGTTGTAAGCACTTCTAACTACAAGATTGGGTGCCGATTTAATTAATATTCTCCTGCGTTTATTATCCTGCAGTTATAAAGCCGTGGATCCAGTAGTCTGCAGTAGAACCCCGATCATTGAGTTATATCTGAACTTATGTGCAGAAATGTCAGCTGTATCACAAGCTTTACTATGACAAATAAGATCGAGAGAAAACCTATACGATTCAGAAGAAATTCAAGGATGTATGTATATTCGTGCTTACAGGTCTCTAGACCAGTAAGTCTAGAACTGGCGCTCCCTCTTTGTGGAGTCCGGATTTCGGCGTGATGATATGATATGATGAATTAAATATAAGGATTCCTTTTCAAGCACCAACTGGAAAGCTCATTAACCAAAGGAGTTCACCAAAACATCCTCGCCTATAAATGTCATGTTACATTTGTAAATACAGTAAAAACTAGACGACTTTTAAAGTAACGACGCCGTCGTAAAATGTCGGGGGCTTTGTGGCGGCGTAAATAACGTGAAACAGCTATTAAAATGTAGCCCGCTTTGATGTCACGAATCAATAGCGTTCGATGAAGGCGCGTGTCCTTTGGCGGATACGGCACGATTTATCGTCCCGTCATCCGTCATCTGCCAAAGTTTAGTAAGCCATCTCTACTGTGTATTGACATCCGAGGCTGTCACGAGCTCGATCCCACTGGCAAGGCTGCATATATCTATCGATGAATTACTGATGCCACAGCTGGTATTCAAGGCGTGTCAGAGTGGCATTGAACTAAATACATACATACATACATATCACGCCGAGTCCCTAACGGGGTAGGCAGAGAGTATAGAGCGCCAGTTCTCTCTAGACTTACATACTCTTTCGCTTCGTCCACATTCATCAGTCTATTCATCATGCTCGTCGGTTTCGAGTGTCGAGTGTCGAGAGCGTCCGATCGATTTGATCTAGGTAGTCGGAACGTGGTATCCCTACTAATATTATAAATGCGAAAGTAACTCTGTCTGTTTGTTACCTTTTCACGCCATAACTACTGAACCGATTTAAATGAAATTTGGTACAGATATAGCCTAGAGCTTGAGGAAGGACATAGGCTTAGACATACTTTTTAATGCGAAAAAGGGTTGTAAGGGGTTGAAATAGGGGATTAAAGTTTGTATGGAAGTTTCGTCATTTTTGAAGCTAGAAGCTTGAAACTTGATGAAGGCTCTTGATTACATATAAAGTAATATTGCATTCAAAGTTTGTAAAAATGTTACCCTTAAGGGGGTAAAAAATGCTGCTTAGTATCACTTTTCCGCGCGGACGAAGTCGCGGGCACAGCTAGTATATCATATATATATATACATATATAGCAATGGACACGCACACTGTGACACTAGGTCACTACTACTATACCCAAATGGTAGTAACGTTATGAATAAAAACGTACATCCTCTACGCATGTAAGAGGTACATTGACAGCTCGCACGCGATCTAGCGATTATGACATTGTTCCTAAATATTTTATAACCAATACTATTGATTTTCCGCGTATATCTATGTATCTTTGAGAATTAGTATATGATATTGATGATTATTGAATTGGAGTGAAATTAAATTGAGCTCACTGATTTTTGTTTACATTGCTTAAGTATCTCAAGTAACTGGCATTTGGAATTTCGACTGTACCAATAAGTTTTTCTTAACTTAAGTACAGCGATTCACACGAGACCTTTACTGGTAAGGATCTTCGAATTTCTTCTCAAACGAATGCAGATTATACGTTGCGAAGAAGTTCGACGTATATACAGTCGTGCTTGAGACTCTCCATCTGTCACGTTAGCACCTAAATATATCTCCGGCGAAGAGAGGGTGTGTAACTACACAGTGCCCCTTCGGGGACCCTTGTGAGAACGCTTGAAGAAGTATTTATACATAAATAACATATCAACTGTAAATAGATTGTTACGTAATATGTTCTTATAACTAACCTGCATCTCTGGAGATCCACCTTCGTCCCTGATAAGTAGAAGATAGCTGTGTCCATCAATGATGACCTCTTTCTTGAAGCGGCCACCTACAAAATAAATAGAATTTCTATCAAGCTTCGATCTCTCGATCGACCTAGATTTCAGATAATCTCGTTTCATTTTCAGTAGCTTTCGATAAAATCTACCGCAAATCCGGAGATTCAGTTTTAAAATTAGATATTGAATAATTTAATCGTATATTTGAAATATTATTAGAAGCATAACAGTTTATTATCCATACGGTCATTGGACTCTGGATCAAGACAAAATTATTTCTGTTGACGTTCAGGCTCACGCTATCCTATATCCGCTATAGTATGCTAATGCAAAGCTAATGGCAATGACATGAATGATAAAAAAGATGTTTTATTTCTGCGATTAGGTAGGCTAAGGAATGGCTACACAAGCAGATGAGGGTGCTGTTCAACCCTTACCATTCGATATAACATATGTTCAGCAAACGTTTTCAGCTTTGTATTACGGAAGGAAGAAGACCAAGCATGGACACAAGGATGGCAAGAGTACTCGAAACCGGCGAGCATGCGCGTAGAGACTGATGAATGTGGATGAAGCGAAAGAGGTATGTTAGTCTAGAGATCTGGCGCACTATTGTCTCCACCTACCCCGTGGGGCACTCGGCGTGATGATATTATGTCTGTTTATTAAGAAAAGAAGAAAAAAACATTCAACAAATATGAATGTTGTCCAACGTTACATGTATTCCAATACGTGGGTGGAGTTGTTTGTTGTACCAATGAGTCCAATAAACAAGGCGCAGGTACCTTCCTAACTTGCCCTATAAAAAAACCTTTGCATTGAACTTAGCTGTCACCTTAATGGTAAGTGCAATGAACTCTAGAAACTAGCGCCATCTTTGAAAATGTATTGTAACCATATCCCAAATCTGCTCCATGAAACTATTATAATGACATATAGCGACGGTTGGATCTGTACTTATACTTACGTACACTTAGTACTCAACTAAAATAGTAGATGGCGCTAGCTCTGATTAAAATTCACACTAATGAAACTACTTTTCGACCGGCTTAATAAAAGAGCTTCTGTCCATACTGATGTTATTATTATAAAGTGCTTTTATGTTATTATTTATTTAAATCAAGGATACGGATTTTATCAATCTCCCTTGAATTTACGACGGATAATAGAATTTGACGCTGGTGAAACTGATGTATAGCTTATGCTTATACCTAGGAATAGGACATAGGCAACTTTTCTTTTTTTTTTTAAATTCGAGAATTCAAAGTATTTCGCGGCATAGCGGCTGAACCGATTCTAGCAGGAAAATACATAAGCTACTTTTTCGAACTCCACGCGGGCGAAGCCGCGGGCATAAGCTAGTGTATATATACATTTAGAATAAGATGAGTATGCATAAAGCAACAATAAAATGTAATTATGTATAGAACATTATTCCTTTTTTGACGTTTTATAAGTGGCCAATGTGAAATAAAAATATTTTGATCTTTTTTGACGTTTTATAAGTGGCCAATGTGAAATAAAAATATATTTTGATCTTTTTTGACGTTTTATAAGTGGCCAATGTGAAATAAAAATATTTTGATCTTTTTTGACGTTTTATAAGTGGCCAATGTGAAATAAAAATATTTTGATCTTTTTTGACGTTTTATAAGTGGCCAATGTGAAATAAAAATATTTTGATCTTTTTTGACGTTTTATAAGTGGCCAATGTGAAATAAAAATATTTTGATCTTTTTTGACGTTTTATAAGTGGCCAATGTGAAATAAAAATATTTTGATCTTTTTTGACGTTTTATAAGTGGCCAATGTGAAATAAAAATATTTTGATCTTTTTTGACGTTTTATAAGTGGCCAATGTGAAATAAAAATATTTTGATCTTTTTTGACGTTTTATAAGTGGCCAATGTGAAATAAAAATATTTTGATCTTTTTTGACGTTTTATAAGTGGCCAATGTGAAATAAAAATATATTTTGATCTTTTTTGACGTTTTATAAGTGGCCAATGTGAAATAAAAATATTTTGATCTTTTTTGACGTTTTATAAGTGGCCAATGTGAAATAAAAATATTTTGATCTTTTTTGACGTTTTATAAGTGGCCAATGTGAAATAAAAATATTTTGATCTTTTTTGACGTTTTATAAGTGGCCAATGTGAAATAAAAATATTTTGATCTTTTTTGACGTTTTATACGTGGCCAATGTGAAATAAAAATATTTTGATCTTTTTTGACGTTTTATAAGTGGCCAATGTGAAATAAAAATATGTTGATCTTTTTGACTTTGATTATAGGTATACACAATTATATCTTATTGGTCATTCGTAGGTAAGGTTAAAGTATATGTTACCTAATATCCCGGGATCCCATTCTATTCATAAATTGTAGGAGTAACAGAGAGTATTTCCTTACACACATAATAACATAACATACCTTCGGGACTTTCTTCTTGCATATAAGCACCTGTTAAGTACCGATGAACTAGGGCCGACTTCCCGCTGTCTGGAGAACCCAAGACTCCGACTCGTAGTTCTGTTACTCCTCTTGACGCCGTCCATTCTTGACTGTTGACGAAAGAGTCTAGAAAAGAGAAAACAAAATTGTTTTACTATGCGACAAAACTGTTCATAAAAAATGTTACTTAAACCTTACTACTTGCGCCATCTATCGTCAAATAGAAAAGCTGTTGTTTTAATACTACGATCGTAGATGTCGCTATGTTAGAAAATATTTTATTATATTGCTAAAAAGGTATCTAAGCTTATAGAGAACTGGCGCTCTATTCTATCTGGCTAACCCGTGAGGGACTCGGCGTGACTACTAGATAAGAAGTATATAATAATATCGTTGTACTATTAAAAATACTTTTCCATTAGGTAGAAACCTTGTCGAAGTTTCCATAAACATTAAAAATTTTAGAACAACTTTCTCTCAGGTCAATAGTCCCTTGCAATGAATATTTGTTTACTTCCTCAATAAGATCTATTTATCCGCGGCGTTGTGTCACATTGTGCAGTGAAGCGTTAATTTATCGTAATATTCTGAACTGGTTTCATTTTAATGTAAGCAGTTGTTATTCTCGAGGTACGAGTCACGACATTAACTCGAGGGTAATGTAAATTACTATATGTAAACACAACGTTCATTGTCGCTATTGAATACTTGTGTAACTGAATCGTTACGTTACTTTGCAAATGCCATGATAATATGAACATGTAAGAACTAAGTTTTACGAAAGTTGTTCTATTTTCAAATTATCGACACATATATATACATATATATTCACGCCTTACTTCAAGGATAACCAGAGATATATTAAGGTTCCAACGTGACAGATGGCGAGTTCTCAAGCGCTAAACGTCTTAGTTTTCTTAATTTTTTTTCGGAAACCTACATAAATATATAATACAAACATCATTGAATTTCTTCCCAACATTCCCAACTTTCCCAACCAAAAAGTTTCCACTCGATGTTGTATGTATATCCTTACGCCTTCCTACGAGGGTCCCCGAAGGGGTACACAGAGGTGTATAGGTAGTACACAAACACCAACTTTCCGCCAGAGATATATTTTAGGTGCTAACGTCACAGATGGCGAGTCCATCGCTGTTACTCAACCACGACTATACATACGCCTTTGCTTCTCAGACGTATGCAGGTTTCCTCTCGATGTTTTCCTTCATCGTAAAGCTCGTGGTTCGGGACAGTCGGGATTCGAATTTGCCACAAATGCGTTACAGACGACTCCTCGAACCACTCGGCCACTAGGCAGTAGTAATATGTAGCCATGCCAAAAGCGCCATACGTAATTCGACCTAGATAGAGTTACGAGACTAGAGAGAAGTTGCATAAGCAACCATCAGATGACAGGAGGCTTTGAAAAGACTACGTGAAGCCATAGGTTGCCTATTCATGATTCTTCCGAGATTAGTTAAGGCGGGGACTTAGTTACGAGTGGGGCGGGAAGCGGTTCAGGCTGCACATGAATGTTAACGCAATTGATACTTTTTCAAAGTAAACCTGCATACGTCTAAGAAGCAATTCAAAGACGTACCTATGTATAGTCGTGCTTGAGGCGACGGACTTGCCATCTGTCACGTTGGCAACTAAAATATATCTCTGGCGGAAAGCGGGTGTGTGGGTACTACCTATACACCTCTGCCTACCCCTTCCGGGACCCTTGTGGGTAGGCGTGAGGATATATTATTATTATGAATATTAACCTTAAATTCACGTAGAGTAATTTAAGTTAGGCTTTAATAAAAGCTTCATCTAACGAGTCAAATTGCGCTTATGTAACAATACGATTATATAATTGGCAGTTTTTATCTCGTTAACTAAACGCTGTAATGCAAAAGTGACTTACACAATGAACCGATAAAAAGATCGATAGTAATTTGGGAAGCTTGAAGACCTCAATGTAGGTAAGATATGTACGTAAAAAGTAAATTATATAGTACACTTTATACTTATACTAGCTTATGCCCGCGGCTTCGCCCACGTTGAGTTCAAAAAAGTAAAGTAAGTTCGAAATTCTATGTATAAGCCATCACCATTGAAATTTTCAGCAAAACGGCTTTTCTCTCTGACGTAAAAGTTTTTTTTTTTCAATAAAAATATCCTATGTTACTTCTAATACCTCTAAGAATATGTGTACAAAGTTTTATGATGATCGGTTAAGTAGTTTTTACGTGAAAGCGTAACAAACAAACTTACATTCACATTTATAATATTAGTAAGGATGTATATCGTAGAGAAGAGACGTTTGATAATTTTCTATTTACTGTGTAGTCTTTAATTAAAAAAAAACAAGACTTGACATTTGTCACCGCAACATTCGATTTTTACAACATTACTTTAAACACAAAACAGCGAGATCACGTAAAACGAAAAAATAATCGATTCCAGGAACAAGGTATTAGTACGGAATTAAATTCTCCTTAACACTCAGCACCTGATATATGTCTCTGGCGGAAAGTGGGTGTGTGGATACTACCTATACACCTCTGCCTACCCCTTTGGGGACCCTTGTGGGAAGGCGTGGGTATATTTATTTGTGAACTTTTACAAAAGAAATTACATACAAAATAATCTAAGATACAGTGAACTACCTTCATCATAAGTTTGTGAAAGTCTGGTTCCTGTACTAGGTACCTGTAGGACCTGTATTACAGGTAACCACCTCTCGCCCCTTGGACAAGGAAAGTGCTGCAATATACTGATATGCTTATCGCTTAAAGCAAACCAAATCGCAGTGTAGATCACGATTTTTCTATTAGTAAGGATGTTAAAAGGAATATTTAAAATCGGACTTCCTTTTACGCCAAGATGGAGGCACCATAATGATAACAGTACAAGAAAGGGCAGAACATGACATGCCATATTGGTACATCTTCAAGGATACTTTGCACAGTCTATTGCTTCAATGCGGAACCATGCAATAAATTTAAATGATACCTATTAAGAATTTATCATAGCAGATTTAATATTTACGTGTGACCACGCCGAGTGCCTACGGGAAATGCAGAGAGGCAGATAGTAACAGACCTCCTTGACATCATCTAGATTCATCATAGATTTAAAATTTCCGGCGAAAAGTGGATTGCCGTCTATCCAACATCCATGCATACTTATATAAATGTACGTACATATTTCAAGTATATGAATTTATATGGCTGTATTAATTTTGCAATTTAAGGTTAGAAGCGAACGTACAGGCTGTGGAATGAACTTCCCGTTAAAGTTTCCCCCAGAGTTCTACAAGACGGCTGTGAAAAGAAGCCTGCAGGAGCGGCAGCGCGCGTCCATAGCCGGTTATCTTTAGGCGGGCAAGATTGTTACCCACATATTGGTATAATATGAAAAGAAATGTGTGAAATGTCTAGAATAAAAAATAAACTATTCCGGTGCTGTATCCATTCAACATGACGAATATAATTTAGTATCCCGACATTACATAAATTATTATTATTATAATAAATGATTCCCCTTGTAAACCACCTTTATGGCTTGTTTTTGTATCCTACATTATATCTGCCACGCGGGACCTTCTGATCGAACTAAGGTAGGGTTAAATTAACATTCATATGACACCACCCAAAACTTTATTGCATCGTAAAAGTGTAAAACGAGTGTTTAATCGTGTTACAACGCCACGGGACAGCGGAGGGTTTGACGCGCATTTTTAAATCAATCCTTCATTTTACGATGTAGTTACACGTTCTATTAGAGCGACCTTTACTTGCGAGGAGTACGGTCTATGTACGTTTGAATAATTATGATTTAAGTTCCGATAATACTAATTAGTTTTTCTGTACTTAAACGTAAAACGTGCGTAGCGTTTTATTTTTGTACGTCAAGAGTACTCGAAAGCGGCGAGCATGTATGAAGAGACTGATAAATGTGGACGAAGCGAAAGAGGTATGAAAGTCAAGAGAGAACTGGTGCCCTATGCTCTCTGCCTACCCCATTAGGGATTCGGCGTGATGATATATATGTGTACTTAAGTACAGTAATTTAATCACACCATGAGCTTTAAGGTGAAGGAAAACATCGAGAGCAAGGCATACATAGGTTTAAGAATAATTTCGATGATGTAAGTAGATAGGTAAGTTTAGTAGTCCTTGATACGACGGTGAACATTGCCATCTGTCACGTTGGCACCTCAATATATCTCCTGCGAAAAGAGTGTTGTTACAAAGAGTTGTAAGAGGTGTAAGAGATGGGGTAGGCAGAGGCCTACCCCATCTCGGACACTTATGGTTACGATATGCTTTGATATACACAAATTCGTTTTAAATGCACTTCATTCAAAACGTGTTGCGGAAAATATAAATCTTTGCTCACAAAACATCTTGTCCACTTAAGGGCTCTTTTTTCTCAAGGACAGATGTCCTGGCCTGCATTCTTTTGCGATCAATGCAACTGTACCTTAACAAATAGAAGGGCATTGGTCGAGTTTGTATACCTATGTCAGTATTATGTTTGCCAAAGCTACTTTGACATTTCGATGTTAAGGATGCTGTAATAATAGTATTCTATACAGACCCGTGATGGCCGAGTGGTTCGAGCAGTTGCTTGCGACGCAAAGGTCGCAAGTTCGAATCCCGACTGTACCAATGAGTTTTTCTGAACTTAAGTACATTATTTTACAGTGATTAGTCACACCACGAGCTTTACGGTGAAGGAAAACATAGAGAGGAAACCTGCATACGTCTGAGAAGAAATTCAAAGGCGTATGTATAGTCGTGACTATAACGTGACTGTTGTCACGATATACAACAGTCGTTTTATATAAGCGCTTACGCTTTTTATATACGCGCAACGGTAACCGATTATCACGAGGCAGTCAATTTAATAACAAAACAAAACACGTGAAATCCCGATCTGTTTGCTCCTACTTCCTATTCTGTATAATATATGTGCGTATGAATGTATATACCGGCCCTTTGACGTCCATTACGTAAAACAGAACAATAAATGATTGGATAAGGTATTAAAGTAATCCTATACTTTGCGAAAACTCGCTAAAAGCTTACCCGCTACATTTGGGGTTATCTGGAATTCGATGCTCGGTGTAAATACACTCCGGTATCCAATTACCGGCTTTACTTACGAATTAATGGCTTCACTTCATGAAGAAATGTTTTATTCATTCATGAAAATGTGAAATATCCCAATTGGTTTTGACTTTCACATTTACAAATCACAATGAAACGCCGAGAGGAAAATGGGAAAGACAAACTCACCTATTCTATACCTTTGTCAATGTCTATAAGGTTCGATCCATCCAAGATAGACTCCTGCCGATATATATTTATGTAAGTACATATATGCTTACATACATATATCATCACGCCTCTTTCCCGTATGGGTAGGCAGAGACCACTTCTTTCCACTTGCTACGATCCTTACATACTTGTTTCGCTTCGTCCACTTTCATTATTCCCTTCATACATGCTCTTCGGTTTAGGGTACTCTTGACCTGGCCTTTTTTCAAGACGTCCCTGATTTGGTCTTGGAACGTCCGCCTAGGTCTACCCCTTCCAACACTTTCATTTACACTCGCCTTATACACTTTAAGTACATATATGGTAATTTTATATGCATCTTCATCTTCCATCATCGTTCAAGACTTGTTTTTTTTCAACATGTCTCCAACTAGTCAAGTAACCATTTCTTTAAAAGCTTTTAATGCCGGAAGGAAGCCATATCTACCCATAATTCTTCCCTACACTTCCCGTCGTGTCGGGCGCGCTCGGATGGATACAACTGTGACACACTCGTAATGAATATCGCTATCACTACATATTATAAAACAAAGACTTGCTGATTTTCCTTTACCCTTCATGTAAGTAGGTAGAACATAGAACAACAAAATGTAATCAGTCAGACAGAGCATGCCCTTCAGAAAGGGTAGTACTTAAGGAAAGGCGGTACTGCTATAACTTGAAAGGGAGCGGTCCCTTTGAAGCTGCCAAGTAATTCTTAACTTGTAATTGTTATAACTTGAGAAGGGACAAATATTTACCGAATGGTATATAAATAATTCCATTATATAATATACTACAATATCCCCGCGGTTTAATTTTGCTAAAGTTACAGGAAGAGGCTTGTGCCTTCCGCGTTCCTAGATTTTTCTGAATACATACATAAATAATTATCCTATTTGTTAATGAAGCTAATAATCTATATCTGTGACAAATGCCAATCAATTCCGTTCATCCGTTCTTGTGTGATTGCGTAACAAACATCCATACATCCCCTCAATCGTTCTCATTTATAATATAATACAAGTATTACTACTATTTAGCCGGTTAGTTGTTAATTAGTGCCGCCATTGAACAGAATAGAAAATAAAACGAGGTCGAAGTCAAGCACGATTGTCGTTTTAAGTACAAGGTTTAACTTTTGGTTTGTCTTTAAACGTATTTAAGCACATTGAGAATAGAAGTGAACGGAAGCAAAAAATCTAATAATCCTAACGGATTCCGGTAAGGTTCTATAACTCTGGGAGGCGCCACTTTTGTCTTTACAAAGTGTCTAGGACCAATGAAATCCTTATTTTTCTTAAATACACGGCAGAACGGTGCAACGGTATTGTATGAAATTTAAGACTAGCATAGTTATAAAATCTTTGAATCAACGTAAGCGACACAGGGAACACTTATTGAACGTATTATAGGTACTAAATATAAAACTAAAGTTACCACCGTTTCCAAGAAAGAAACCTGTCAGGAGAAGTAACGGCCAACAAACTGCCCGGTTTTCTTTTTAATATTTGTTCCCCTTTGCGTAGGGGTAGAATATACCAAAGACCATAAATTTAACCAAGCTAGAAGTAAATAAATGAATCTCTATGTGACTCAAGTCACGGGTAACTATGTATGCAATTAATTATATCTATCTATAGGTTTTATGAGCACATTAATCTGTATCTGGTCTCTAAGCTAAGAAAATTGCATGTTCTGTTGACGTGGCGCCACAGATGACGCGACTGACGAGCAACAGTAGCACTGACATAACGCCTGCAGTTGGACCTCAATAGGGTTGGCGCTTGTAAGAAAATTAAACTAGAATATTTTTAGTTCGAATTTTTTCATATATTCACCCGTTCCATACGGGCTACGCAGGGAGAGTAGAGCGTTAGTGCTCTCTAGACAGACGTCTTTCGATTCACGCCTTTCCACAAGGGTCCCCGAAGGGGTAGGCAGAGGTGTATAGGTAATACCCACACACCCACTTTCCGCCAGAGGTATATTAGGTGCCTACGTGACAGATGGCGAGTCCATCGCCGTTACTCCAGCACGACTATACATACGCCTTTGAATTTCTTCTCAGACGTATGCAGGTTTCCTCTCGATGTTTTCCTTCACCGTTAAGCTCGTGGTGTGACTAATCACTGTACTTAAGTTCAGAAAAACTCATTAGTACAGTCGGGATTTGAACTTGCGACTTTTGCGTCGCAGGCAACTGCTCAAACCATTCGGCCACCACGGCTCTTTCGATTCATCCGCATTCATTATCTTATCATACATCCTTGTAGGTTTTGAGTACTCTTCGCTTTCTTATCTTTGAGTATTCGATCAATTTGATCTACGAGTAGGTAGTTGGTTGTTGGAAAAGCACGTCTTGGTAAAATCTCTGTATATATTTATTATTCGTATTCTATAACAAATCTCGATATACTCGCCATCTGTCACGTTGGCACCTAATATACCTCTGGCGGAAAGTGGGTGTGTGGGTATTACCTATACACCTCTGCCTACCCCTTTGGGGACCCTTGTGGGAAGGCGTGAGGATATATTATTATATCTATACTTATTACTTATACTTATAATATTATAAAGAGGAAAGATTTGTTTGTTTGTTTGTTTGTTTGTTTGTAATGAATAGGCTCCGAAACTACTGGACCGATTTGAAAAATTCTTTCACCTTTGGAAAGCTACATTATCCCCGAGTAACATAGGCTATATTAAATTGGACCCGATAGGTGGCGCTGCGATCGAGTTTCAAGAATTTTACCTTTTTACCCGGGCGAAGCTTTCTGTGTGTTTCTGTGTGTCTTAAGCTAGATTCGAGAATGGTTTAGATTTACAATTGGACCCAATAGGTGGCGCTGCGATCGAGTTTCAAGAATTTTACCTTTTTACCCGGGCGAAGCTTTCTGTGTGTTTCTGTGTGTCTTAAGCTAGATTCGAGAATGGTTTAGATTTACAATTGGACCCAATAGGTGGCGCTGCGATCGTGTTACGGGCAATTTAACTTTTTCACCCGAGCGAAGCTGGGCGGGACAGCTATGCAAACGACAACCCTAACATCTTCCTTATTCGCCGTGTCGTAGTAAATTGACCCTTGTCGCTTCGATATAAGGCCCTTTCAATGTCTTATTTGCAAACCAGTGTGTTTAAAAATAGCAAGTACACGAATGGTAGCAATTTTGCGCTTAATTGCAACAAGTTTGTTGCAGCAAATGGTAGCTTACCGTAAAGGAATAAATATTATGTAGCCATTTTCAAACTAAAACAACCATAGATGGTATTTGAATCATAGACTGGAATTCCATATAGACATAACTTGTGAAAGTCATTTTGTCCGTTGGTAACCTTTAGCGGAATCTGAACAACCGACCTTGAGAAAGAGGGGTACGTGAAGACACATAGCGTAAACAAAATTGCTGACGAAGTTGCGGGAAGAAAAGTTCTTTGCAAGACTGGCTGAAGTCGACCGTCTGGTCTAGTGGTTAGAGCTCCTGACTGCGAAACTCGAGGTCGCGGGTTCGAATCCCGCTGAGGGCAAATATTTGTGTGATGAACACGAGTATTTGTACCTTAGTCTTGGATGTCCTATGTATTTGTGTATATATCTATCTATATAAGTAAATATAGCGTTGTCTAGTTACCATAACACAAGCTTTGCTTAATTTGGGACTAGGTCAATTTGTGTGGAATTGTCCCAGGTATTTATTATTATTATTATTAACTAACGCATCCTCACCACGTGGGTGATGTATCACTCTGCTGACGAATATTGCCGAAAATCAGCATTGTCATACAACATGGCAATGCTGCCTTCTTGGCGGCCTACCGCGAACACGGATTTGGGACGTTAATTATATTTGTAAATATGTACGTATGTATATATTTACTTCTTTTAAGATTAATTTACGGTTACATCTTTTTAAGGAAGGATAAATATTTACAATACTTCGTTAATAAGCAATATTTTTGCTTATTTCACGCGAGCAATGCCGTGAGCATTAGGGGAGGGCTAGCTGTGGGCTGATGATTGAATGCCGTGAGCTTGTTTTAAATGTACTTTTAAACGACAACAGGATATTGCACAGGCGACTTCACTACATCGATATTCATGATCGATGATATATATTTATTTATGTAGTAGATAAGCTTATACTTGGCCAACACAAGTTGCACTAAATCACCGCTCGTGGCGCCACATGTCCCTGTCGGCTCCCGCCGGCTGTGATTAATCGACATTAAATGCGATAGTGTAACGTCGCTCTTTTCACATGTTATCATAATTGCAATGTATTATGTGTCATCTTTAATGTCCATTTCTGTATTCCATTCACGCAGTTATAGATAGTGCCATCAACGAAGACGCGCCCCACCATTCTTTCCTATATATTGTAGTGTAAGTGTGCACACTGATTACCTATGAGTGAACACCTATCGACTGTAACGAGTCCAGGTGTTGTGTTATGTAACCAATAAGTATTCCCAGGAGGAAGACCACGTTCCAACTACCTGGATCAAATCGATCGGACGCTCAAGGACGGGAACGTCAAGAGTACTCGAAACTGACGAGCAGGTATGTAGAGACTGATAAATGTGGACGAAGCGAAAGAGGTATGTACTAGAGAGAACTGGCGCTCTGTACTCTCTATGATATAAGTATTCCCTGTGTCCCTTACGTTGAGTAAGAAGTTTTTAATTTGAAAAGTCCAGATCGTAATCAGATATAAAAATGGCCAAGTGCGATTCGGTCTCGCGCACGAAGGGTTCCGTATTATCTACAAAAACGGCAAAAACTCACGTTTGTTTTATGGGAACGAACACCCTTAAATATATATTAAATTGTATAGAATACTTTTATAGAATTTGTTGTTATAGCGGCATTATACATCGTCTGTGAAAAATGTTACTGTCAAACTATCACCGGTCATGAGATACAGCCTGGTGACGGACCGCATGTTCTTAGAAATAGGGTCGCGTTTTACCCTTTGGGTACGGAACCCTTAAAAGCACCTAGTGTACGTACAGTTTATTATAGGGATACCACTCATGATTCGTTAGTCACGCGATGCCATTCACGCGATAGCTAACGATCTAGGTACTGGCCAACTACCTACGAAGCATACATATATAATGTATATTTTAGTACATCCACACCTACACACTAGGAATCCTAACAGCATCCCACACTTTTCGTTGATATATCAAGCTCGACGCTCTCTCTATACATAAGGTTTTATATGAAGACCGTATGGTCTAGTGGTTAGAGCTCCTGACTGCGAAACTCGAGGTCACGGGTTCGAATCCCGCTGATGGCAGATATTTGTGTGATGAACACGAATATTTGTACCTTAATCTTGGATGTCCTATGTATTTAAGTATATATCTATCTATATAAGTAAATATATCGTTGTCTAGTTACCATAACACAAGCTTTGCTTAATTTGGGACTAGGTCAATTTGTGTGGAATTGTCCCAGGTATTTATTACAGGTATTTATTTATATATAGCTGTAATTTTTAAATACATTCGGACAATTCCACACAAATTGGAGTAAAGCTTGTGTTATGGTAACTAGACAACGAATAATTTTATTTATATAGATAGATATATATATATATATATATATACATATATATATATGACTAAGGTACAAATACTCGTGTTCATCGCACAAATATCCGCCCTCGGCGGGAATCGAAATCCGAGACCTCAAGTCAGGAGTTCTATCTAGGCACTAGACCAGACGACCTATAAAAAATTATTTGACATTTGATTTAATTTAAACCTTTGAATTTCGTCTCTAACGTATGTCTTTTCTTTCGCAATGTTTCTATTTACAATAAATCTAGAGGTGTAAAATCACATTCAGACTACACTATCACTAACAGCTCACTCTAAATATTTCAGTACAAACGTAAAGCTTATTTTTCTCCGGTATTTACGAAAGAGCTCCATGAGTGCAACACTGATGGCTTTTGAATCCTCGGCAACCCTGCATCGTAATACCTGTTGGCAACACGCTGGCGAAATGTCACATTTGGCACGAGATATGTCAGATAATGTCTGTTGAATCCTTGTTTAGATTCATGGATACGATGGAAGGTTCAGTCTGGACCTTTTGGCGTGTAGGGGAGGAGAGCTTACACGGCTAAATATGTACATATATAACTTATATGATATCGGTGAGCTCTACACTTTTGTCCGCGAAACGTAAGTTATTTTGTAGATATTTTTCTATAATATATCTATGAGATTATCTATCTCTGTGCTCAATTTCATCCAATCCAGTAGTTTTTGCGTGAAAGAGGAACCGACACACACACAAAATTTCACGTTTATCACGCCGAGTCCCTCACGGGGTAGGCAGATAGAATAGGGCGCCGGTTCTGTCTACATTTGCATATCTCTTTCGCATCGTCCACTTTCATCAGTCTCTTCATACATGCTCGCCGGTTTCGAGTACGTACGTTTCCATGGACTTTCGCATTTATAATAATATAGATAAAGCTAGTAGGTCACGGTTACTACTCCACTCCCTTGGGTAGTACAACGAAGCCTTCCCCCAAGTGAATCCTTGTAGCGTAAAAAACCTAAAAACTTGAATTCAATATTTGGTTTTCATTCAATTACTCCTCGATCTCGCTCCGTCCACCGCGTCAGTTTAAATCCACGTTTTCTGATAATAAAGAGAATAAAAAAGGTATTCACGACACAATTTAATCCCAAGCACGTCGGCAGTTCCTCCGAATGCGATTGTATTTTGCTTTTTAAATGGCTATAAAAAAAGGGTTGAATAAAAAACTATGAATCGTGTTTTGCGTGAAGCGCCGCGAGCCGTGAAATGAATGACATGGAACGGGAACCGTACTCACAGACTTCTCCACAGCTTTCAGACTTAATTATTTACCTCATTACAGAAATATAAATACTAAATAATATCCTCACGCAGTGCGCTGCGATATAATGCAGAAAACTGCAAACGTGTGATAAGAAATCGAAAGATATATGTGTGGAGATAGACTTGCCATCTGTCACGTTGACACCTTAATATTTCTACGCAAAAACGTGGACTGAATACCTCTACGTGTAACCGTGTTAGCTAAACATTCACTTACGCGAACTGCGGGATAGGTACTTGAAAAAAAAAGGCTTTAAATATAGAGCCGGCCTCTTTATTAGGTAGTGTAAATCAAAGCTCACCGCCTGCTGACACCAAAGCTGACATTTACCGAAAGGTACTCGAGTGTTTTTCAAACACGGAACAAATAATTTAATTAAAATCCTCTGTTGGCAGACGACATTGTTCCGCAAAACATCTGCGATGCGATGCTCCACTTTACCTGTACATCTGCCAAGACGTCTTTTGTGGGACCCTCGCGAATAGATTACAGAAAGAAACCCCTAATATTGTTTAGTGATGCGAAACTATCGATAGCAATGAACGCTTTTTATTTAAGTTGTAATAGTGACTAGTTCGAGCGCTGAAGCATGTCGAAAAATACACGTAGACGAACGGTGCGCTCTGAAATAACTTTGTTATTTTTCACTTACTAACTAATTTACTTTTTATACCACAAAGGTGGTACACAAGCATGCCGTCCGCCTGATGGTAAGCGGTTACCGCCGCCTACGGAAGCTTGCAACACCAGGAGTATGGCTCGCGCGCTTCGAATCCTGCAGGAGCCCAACCAAGGCTAGACTTTCTTTAAAATAATATCCTTAGGCCTCCTACAAGGGTTCTCGAATGGGTAGGCAGAGGTGTATAGGCAGTACCCACACACCCACTTTCCGTCAGAGATATATTTTAGATACCAACGTGACAGATGGCGAGTCCATCGCCGATAGTACATACACGACTATACATACGCTTTTGAATTGCTTCTCAGACGTGTATGCAGGTTTCCTCTCGATGTTTTCTTTCACCGTAGAGCTCGTGGCGTGACTTATCACTGTACTTAGTTGTTTACTGTTCAGAAAAACTCATTGGTACACTCTGCAGACATATAAAAATACTTAATATCTTGTGTTGAATAAGTCGTGGTGGCCGAGTGGTTCGAGCAGTTGCCTGCGACGCAAAAGTCGCAAGTTCGAATCCCGACTGTACCAATGAGTTTTTCTGAACTTAAGTACAGTGATTAGTCACACCACGAGCTTTACGGTGAAGGAAAACATCGAGAGGAAACCTGCATACGTCTGAGAAGAAATTCATAGGCGTATGTATAGTCGTGCTTGAGTAACGGCGATGGACTCGCCATCTGTCACGTTGGCACCTAATATACCTCTGGCGGAAAGTGGGTGTGTGGGTATTACGTATACACCTCTGCCTACCCCTTCAGGGACCCTTGTGGGAAGGCGTGAGGAAATATATTATTATAATATCTTGTCTATAAAATATTGAGAGTGACGAACTGGTTGCATAGTTATCAAAAGATAAGTTAAAGGAAGTAAGACAGTGTGACACAAGATAAGATAAGATAACAAGCACAACAACATTACTCATGCTCACAAATAAAAATAAAATAATTTAAACGTTCGCCTCGTATTATTATTGCTGACTAGCTCTGCCCGCGACTTCGTCGATTTGGAATTTAACAAAAATCTATATTGTTCAGTAACCGAAACAAAAGTAGCCTAAGCTATTCCTTTTTACATCAGCTCTCTGCAAGTAAAAGTCCCGTCAAAATCGGTCCAGCCGTTTCAGAGATTAGCCGCAACAAACAGACAGAAAGACAAAAATTTAAAAATATATATTCCTGTACATATATGTACTGTGTATACATCCATATGCATTTAGAAAAAACGGCTATATTTATATTACAAACAGACACTCCAATTTTATTTATTTGTGTAGATACTTTATCGATATTTTATATCATTTATCGACATGCCACCTTCGAATAATGCCACTCTACGGTCATTCCCTTCGTTACGCCCTGAGAGAACATTTCAAAGGCATAATTACATGTTTTCCTGCGCGTGAGTTTTTCGGTTTGCGAATCATTATTAAGTCATTTAGCCTGTTACGATGGTAACGCCTACAGTTCTATTTAAAGGCAGGGTACGTTTCTCATGCACTAATGATATGTTTTGGAATAATCTTGATCGAGTGATGTGTGGTGCTTTAAATTAATTGATGAGGTCCCTTTGTTAATTTCCAATTGTGACATATTGTGGCGGTACCTTTGTGAGAATAAAATAGCGGAAAGTTTGTGAGAATATGTTTATTTCTCAATCACGCTAGATCGTTTGAACGGAATTGTTCGATGTTTGGCACAGATATCGATAATTTGCTGGATTAAATAAATAAGGACAAATAAGGTACAAATAATCGTGTTCATCTCACAAACATTTGCCCTCAGCGCGAATTGTACCCTCGACCTCAAGTTTCGCAGTCAAGGGCTCTAGCCATTAGACCAGACAGCCGTCAAACATGGCCGTGGACTATATATATCCTCACGATTTCCCACAAGGGTCCCCGAAGGGGTAGGCAGAGATGTATAGATAAATACCATACACCCAGTTTCCGACAGAGTTATATTTTAGGTGCCAACGTGACAGATGGCGAGTCCATCGCCGTTACTCAAGCACGACTATACATACGCCTTTGAATTGCTTTTCAGACGTATGCAGGTTTCCTCTCGATGTTTTCCTTCACACACACATGGGAAATTATATATTCCAATTAAAAGTACCAAGAATACAATACAATTTAACGCACGTGAAGCCGTCGAGAACAACTAGTATGCACATGTGCAACGGGCAACTGACGGTTAGTGTAACCGGTCGTGGATTGCAGGATGTCTACAACCGCTACCAGTTTCGTTCACATTTAGAATTGCCCACTCATGTCGTGTTTGAGAATTATGCAAAAGAATACTATCCTCCTTAGAATATGCAGAAAAAATTAATTATGAAATGTATTGTGGGTCTGTGCTGCTCAAAGTTTGAACATCGAACATTCCATGTCCTGTCATAAAATAAATGAAGAAAAAAAGCAGTGAAGAAATATATTGCTACAAATTTAAAGTTCGAATGTTCTAGTACTTACCTACTGTAAAATTTGTCAACAATGTGTCAAAAATGTGTCAACTGTCTCAGAGAGTAGAGCGTTAGTTCTCTCTAGGCTTCAACTTCATACTTTATTTATAAAAAAACGTGGGCTTTACTGTCCTCTAGAATAATTACAGTTGCTCACAAAAAACATCTAATTAATAACGCACACAACATTAAAATGTAATTAGCCCTTTAATAGTGTTGCGAAATCGATTAAAAATAGCCCCGCGTATGTCGATATTGGGATCACACGTCCCGCGTTTTATGATTCAACACGCGCTCTAACAATGGCTTCCGTTTCCGGCCAGCTTCACACCACGTGCAAGCGTTGGTATTTAATGCCAGTATTGCTCGGTAATTGTTAGTAAGTGCGGTCAGACTTATTGAGACTGGATAAGACACTAACTAAGCCCGCGTCTTTGCTCGTATACATTTAAATTAAGAAATAATAAAATCCAGCTTGAGGGTTAATAATATTCAGAAATTAGTGAAATCAGATATCTCTTACAGACAAACTTGTGTTTTACCTTTTTATAATATCTA
This sequence comes from Drepana falcataria, assembly GCA_945859725.1. NCBI lineage: Eukaryota > Metazoa > Arthropoda > Insecta > Lepidoptera > Drepanidae > Drepana > Drepana falcataria. Next base: position 11,166,428 of record OX243929.1, read on the forward strand.
TATTTTAATTTATTACGCAAAGGTAAGCTGAAAAGTAGATGTAACAACACCGAACTAACACACGGTTAAGGAACTTGCCATCTGTCACGTTGGCACCTAAATATTTCTCTCCATATAAAGATACCTCTACATAAAGAGGGTGTGTAGGTTCTTATTACGTACATACCTCTGTCTACCCATTCGGGGACCCTTATGGAAAGGCGTGACAATATATATATATATATACTAGAAGTCCCGCCCAGCTTCGCTCGAGTGAAAAAGAACGACGGGGACGCCACCTATCGGGTTCAATTGTGAATCTAAACCATTCTCGAATTCACCTGAAGACACACAGAAAATTTCATTGAAATCGGTCAGGCTGTTTAGGAGGAGTTCAGTGTCATAACATAAAGATATATTTTATATATATGATTTTTCTTTAGAATTATTAGAAATTCTGTACACCTACCTACTACCAATTACCAATTAGAAATCTTTAACGATGATGTTTCTCAATAACCTACCATCGACCCATCCTCTGGAGACAGGAACCATAAACGTCTATTTTAAGCACGAGCTGAAGTCAACTACGCTACAAACTCCCATGAAACCGAAATGCTTATTACCCGCAGACACTCAATAAAGTTGCACCGTCTATCGATACTCCTACTTCACATAGGTACAGCACTATAAATTGCAATACTGACATATCCTCGATAAGGGGGCTCGTAAGTACTTGTATTGGTTTTGTCGGTCGATATCTCACTTGATTTGTCGGTTCGATGAGATAGGGTTGGTGCTCGGCCAGTATGCGAGAAATTAATAATAATTCAATAATACTAATTCCATACAGACTTTCTGGTGTTATTGAGTAATAATATTGAATTTAATTGAATTAACAGCTAGTTCAGCACTTTCCCTGCCTCTGCTGAAGCTATCCAAAGCGCGAGTGATATCTCTGTAATTGTTTCTGTCTAGGCTAGAGTAGCTAGAGTAACCGCTTATCACCTCGGCCTATATATATAATAGGCCGGCCTTGTTAACTACCTTTGTAGTATAAAAAGAAATTATTTTAATGTTCTGTATTTCGTAAATGCTTTCGATAGAGAAAAAAAAACACGGGTGATTGAAAGTAAAATTTAAAATGAAAAATTGTAGGTACAAAATAATCTAGTAACGTTAAATACATCGCTCCTTTTAAAAAAATTAATGGCCCAAGTTTAGATAAATTCAAACAATCGAGTTTGGAACTGGCAACCAGACGAATAAACTACACGACACTCGGCCCCCACGACCTAACTTAAAATGCAATATTAAATTCAAAGCTATTTTACTTTTCGCGCGTCGACATCCTTAACATCCTGCTCGCAGCATCCGCTCCTTGCGTTTATTTGTTTCGACTGGCAGCAAGAACATTTGCGCAATGCTTTCGCTCATAAACATTAAAATGAATTGAATTACATGACTCTCAATACCATCCAACAAATATGATAAGGGCGAAAGTTTTTTCCTTTGCCACGCAATCGTAACTGGATTACATTTGGCAAAGGGAAATATTACGCTGTAAGAAAATATTAGAACAGGTAAATAGTATTATGATGATACACAATAGTCATCCAATGTTGTTTTAATCAACAAAACGTGGTATCTAAAATCGGTGTTTCATAACCACTTCGGTGCTAAGAATTCTCCCGTTCAAATTTGACATCTGTTTTCATGTCCTTGGGGTTGAATTTCGGAATGGTAGCATATTAATTATTGCTGAAGTTATAGCACGAGTAAACCGAATAGACTATTATAGCAAGGAGCTATGTGGTCATAGCGAAAGCATAGTTTCTTAAAAAGAATATCGCGCTCCATTAACGTTAAAATATATAGATAATGCACTCAGAAACCCACAGAGCGTATAATAGAACTAGCATCCCTAGTTTCTTAACGAGGTTCTATTGTTGTTATAAAAAAATGTCAACCCCAACTAGGTCAGCCGTCAGCCCGCCCTCCAGCAAATGGCTTTTCCGATTGGTCTCCACGACCCCATTTCCCGCTGCATTTTCTTCCAACTTTAAACTCGGCGAAAATATAACGCTGCGCCACTGAAAGGTTTTTTGTGTTTCAGGAGTTTCACGGCCAGATCTCTAATGAGTTGCATTTTAACGGGATAGATTCAATGGTTGGGAGCCCCCCCGAGTGGTTTGAGTAGTCGCCCGCAACGTAAAGTTTGCAAATTCGAACGACTCAAGAAATTATTAATCATACAACGAGCTTTTAACTTGCGGTCGTGCTTGAAAAGTGGTGACATACTTTATATCTCCGGCGGAAAGTGGGTAACTGCCTACACACCTGCCTAACCCTTCGGGAACCCTTTTGGTAAGGCGTGAAGATAAAATGTAACTCGTCCTCTCCGGTCAAGGTCAAGGTTAAGGGTACCAAAACTAGCGAGTAAGTATGAACAGACTAATTAATGTGGATGAAGCGCCAAAGATCTATAAGTCTTATGAGAACTAACTGGCGCTCTCTTTTCGCCTACGCCGCGATGCTACGTGAATTAAACATGAGAGGGAATGTATAAAACAAGGATTTCTCAATTATATTGCAATATCAAGAGCTGGTATTATCGTAGCCTTGTGTATATCTTTCAGAAACATGAATGAAATTGAATTGGAAACCTTACAAGTGCCGACGCAGAAACTTGTAGGAATAAGTGACCCTTAGCGTCTGTCGTTTAAGGTCATTGCATCCGTGCGTTACCATAAAAGTGGAGTCAATGTCAGACATAACAATGAGTCACGGCCTTGTCGATTCGAATGATGACTCGAGCACCAACTCGGGTCATGACAAATTACGAATAGCTGAATAAAATCGATTACATCAGCGCAACAGTTATCGAGATGGGTGTGTCTATCGATTGTTTCTTTTGGCAAATCTTAGTCAAGAACAAAGATAAATATTTAAATTAGGAACCGATTTAAAATTTGTTTGTCTTACTATATAGCACCGTTTGAAATTATTAATTCGGGATCGTTATTTGTTTTAAATTATGATTTACAAAGTTTCAATTTCTCATTGGCCAAAAGCCAACCGGACGGTCTGGATATTATCATTATTGCCAGTGTTTAAAATAAATATAACAAAAAGTGGTTTGCAGCTCCTTAGCTCGCGAACAAAAAACGCCCTAAGCTGAAGTCTCTACCCTAAGGTCTTTCAGCTTCAGGTCAATAGCCGTGTTTGCTTAGCATCTCAGTAATCCTTGGTCACATCATTGGTTAGGTAGTAGCAGTTTCGGGAACTCAAAGTACGACAGGCAACTAAAAAAAGAGCTCTGGGCTATATGTATATGAAATTCACACTTTACGTGTCAGATCTTTGTAGTTGCATAAGTACATAGCATCAGTATATTTTGGTACATTTTCTTGGCTTAGTACAGTCCCTTTTTCCTTCACTTACATACATATAGTTAACAGTTATATTTCAACAAAAATGTATCCCTTGAGTGTGATAGGTCCGAAATAGGAACCGCAATTTGTTGTACGGAACCTTTTCAATAACATAAGCCCGTGCTGACCGTGCTGACCCCAATAAATTGTGGGATGCAGTGCGCCTTGGGCATGTTGTGTGAGTGATAGGCGACAGCGGGAGAGGTAGCGGGTAGGATTTCCTTTACTCTTTAAATATCAATTTCAATTCACTAACTTAATTTGATTCAATAATTAAAGTGCCAACGTCACAACTGAATTTATAATTTCAGTTGAATACTAATGTATTTTTTCACTTTTGTGTCATTTTAATTTTTAATTTTCTTTTTGGAAAACTGCTCGCCTGAGCAATGTTTTCTTCATTTCGTTGCGGATTTCATCTTAAATGATTTATGTTTCACACTGAGTTTATGTTCGTTAATCGTCTTCGCAGTAGCAATATAACCATATTCGTCGGATCGTTTTATTTAACGCGGGTTAAACCTAGGCACTTAGTCATACAATAAAACGCTAACGACATCGCTCCAGCTCATCACTTAGCCCTCAATATGAATGTAAGTCGATGTAAAATGAATTTATTATAACTTGGGGCCGCATCTCCACGTGAAACTTTTGCAATTACTATTAAACCCTCAGAGCTCCCTCCAAGTAGCGATAGAATGGTAGTTCTATTATAATTTCTTTGTATTCAAACTTTGTTTTTATTATATTGTTCTATCTATTTGTTCTAAGTGGGGGATTAACAAGATTTGTTTCATGATACCCTTGAGGAACAACGAAGGCGAGCGACTCCGAAACTTAAGGTAAGAGAGGTAGGGCATAACGGGTTTCCCGTTCGAATTTGGAGCTGCCCGACTGGGGCAGGACCTCCACCTTATAGAAGTCCGTAGCCAAATAACACAATTTATTGTGTTGTGTTCCTACGTGGTGAATAAGGTTTCCAGTAATGAGCTCCTTGGGGAGGGGGGAGGATTGTTACATTGTGTTGGAAGCAGAGGGGTTGAACCTTATGCTGCCAACACACTATAACTCTCCGAACACAGAGTGGCAACGCGCAAGTGATACTCTGGTATCGTGTGCGTAAATAGGTTATGGTAACCGTTTCCCATCAGGTGGGCCGTATGCTTGTTTGCCATTCTTGTTGTATAAAAAAAAAAAAAAAAAAAACTTAATACCTATTGTATATCTTCACGTCTTTCCATTAGGGTCCTCGAATGTTAAGCACGTGACAGGTGGACAGTCCATCGCTGTTTTCCAGAAAGTTCCAGAAAATAAATCGAACATGGTATAGAAAATATTGAATTTTTCATCACCCATGGAGGTACGTTCTATAAGGACAAAACAACACTAGCGGTGTCACAGTGACAGTATTAGGTCGATCCCTTAAATTACAATCGACCTAAATCACGGACAATTGGTCGATTAGAAGTTTGAACAATGGGTCGCGGATCAATTGGACAGCGCTCCTTTTAAAGATACCCTTGAATCAATGGGTTAGTATGAATGGCTGACAACTGGGTGTTGCCATTTCATTCATTAAAACATTATAGTGTTAAAAAGGATTTACGACAGGAAATACTCGGGATAAGGCAACGTGAAGATCCTAATGAAACCAATGTGATTTTCTGGTTGTTAAAAACAAAATATATTGGAAATTGGTCCTTTGGGATGTTTCATTTAATTCACACCAAAATGGTTATTTTTATTACTCACGCCTTCCCACAAGGGTCCCCGAAGGGGTAGGCAGAGGTGTATGGGTAATACCCATAATTTTTATTACAACTAATTTATTATCTATATTTTTACTCTATACTAGATATCTGAATGTTTTTGTCAAATATGAACACTGAATGAATGTTATGAGAAAATCGTAAATTTTCTGTGATGTGTAAGAGCGAATTTGAAGCAGTGTCTGAGAGACGGGCACAGGTTCGAAATCTCATCATATCTGCTGTGTAAGGTGGGTGTTTTGCAAAGGTGTAAGGTGCCCCAGCCCGCGAGGGCGAGAGGATATAATTTATTAGACGTTATCAATCCTAATAATTAAAAAATTCTTATTTTTTATGATGTATAAATAATGGTAAATTTTCAAAAATCAATATTATTTCTTAATATACACGTAAGGCACACACTTATTAAATACAAAATTACCGTTACCATCGTTTCCATGAAACAACCTGTCAGAAGAAACGGCAAAACAAACTCCCAGGTGTGGTAAAGAAATGTGTGTATGGACACATAATTGTTGGCGAAAGGAGCAATTCATTGCCATCATTAGTATATTGAACTACTTTAATAATACGATTTTAAATGAGTTTAAGTACGTTCGATGATAGCTTTAAAGTTTAGAAGGCCCAATTCCACTATTTAAATACATGTAAACTTAATAGGTTTCAAGGTTGGACCAAAGCTGTACAAATGAGGTTACTCTGACTTTGCTGCCATTTGGAGGCTGTCCAAAAAGCTGCAGGCTAATATGCAATGGACTAAAGCCAGACGTCTCTATTCTCCATATTACTACAGTAAAAGTATGATATTATAAATACATATATAGTCCAATATATCAATATTATATATTGGACTGGAATCTGGCTTTAAGAAAAAAAAAACAGAAGAAAATGATATCCAATTTTCATTTATTTTCCAAATATGTATCAAAGGGTCCCAACAAGGAGTAGGCGGAGGTGTAAGCCAAGACCTTCTTTTTGCCTGAAATATATTTAAGTACCAAGGTACAAGGTACAAGGCAACGTCTTTGAATTTCTTCTCTAACGTATACAGGTTTCCGCTCGATGATTTCCTTGACTGCAAAGCTCGCGATTTGACCAATCACTGTTTTAGTTCAAAACAAAAGAAAGTTTGTTTGGAAATTCGAATTTGGATTTCCGAATTCTCTTTATATTTTTTTTTATCTTATGGCAATTTGAATGACCTGGTTTTTTCTTCTATAGTACCAGTAAATGATATTTCGATTCCAATTCTTCCAATGTAATATTCGGCCAGTGACAAAAAATCGAATCTATATTTAGAACGCGACGCGACACGTCCGCCGTCCGCTTCGCGAATTCGCAAGCGCATCTTCTTTCGACTTTTTCAGTTCTCACGCACATTTTTTGTTATTATTTTTGTATATTACTTTAGTTGTTGTTACATTTAATGAAACAGATGATGGCTATTTTGATACAATAAAATCGGAATTTAGTGGATAGTCGACGGCACTAATAATACACCTTTACCTTTGAATATAATATAATATATAAAATTTTAAACCTCTTGTTTTGGTGTAATTACATATGTTTCTATCAATTTATCTATGGTTCCCTAAATTAACTACAGTGTTGCAGAAGCACTTCATTGTCAAGCTTCAGAACGTTAACAAAACGTCAAATAGATACTAATTATTTTTACTTTTAAATTGGCGTATTTTTTATGTTACCGTTACTATGTAGGCAAGCATATATTGAAAATACTGGCAACTTACAAACTAAATAGAGCGTTCGAAATTCAAACAACGGGCGACCTTTTCTCTAATCTAAGGAATTCTCTAAAGGAATCTACGATAACATTCTAAATTAAAAAAGAACAACAAAACAGCCCAGTATAAGTTGACCCTACGCGAACGTACATTTAATGTGGAGGCGATCCATATTTGGCATGAACGTTTTAATTCTGTCTCGACCATTGTAGACTGACCTATTAGTATACATGCTTATGTATGAAGTTTGCAGTAAGCTATGGATCTTAAAATAATGGTTTATTGTAACGAAACTGACATTTAAACGCGCCAGGTGCAACGTAACTGGCGTTACGGATTAACCGATGTGACGTCTATAAATGATTACGTTAAATAGTCGAGTTGATGTAATTAAGCGCACGTTCAAGCGCTTACTAATAAATGTTAGAAAAGAACTTAATTAAGGCTACGAACGGACGTTTATAGATAGAATTTAACGGCCGTCCTGTCTTTTGGTCAAAAATCCTGGCTGCGAAACTTGACGTCGCAGATTCGTTTCCCGCTTATGACAGATGTTTGTGTGAAGAACTGCGAGTATTTGTTCGTTAGTCTTGCATGTTCTATGTATTTATAAATATATCTTTATCCCCACGCCTTCCCATAAGGATCCCCGCACGGGTAGGCAGAGGTGTACAGGTAGTACCCACACTCCCACTTTCGCCCAGAGATATATTTTAGGTACCAACGTGTTCAGAAAGTTCAGAAAAACTCTTTGGTAGAGCCGGGATTTGAACTTGCGATCTTTGCGAACTCAAACCACTCATGCACGACGGCACAATATTATTATTATTAAGATTTATTATATTATATATCTTTATAAGTATGTATGTATATCGATGTGTAGTTACCATAAAACAAGTGCTTAGTAGTTCACTTAGTCCCGAGCGTCAATCTGTGTGGAATTATCCCAGGGCAAAGTAAGGCAATAAATAGATTACCTGACTAGTCTAGTAACTAGTAACCGCTGAGGTTTTAATTAACATAGTCGCTAGTAAATTAAAATAAATTTCTAACACAAGAGTCCCCGAAGGGATCGGCAGAGGTGTATAGGTACCTACTTTCCGCCAGAGATATATTTTTAGGTGCCAACATGACAGTCAGTCACTCAAGCCAGACTATACATACGTCTTTGAATTGCTTCGCAGACGTATGCAGGTTTCCCCTGGATTTTTACCTTCACTGTAAAGCTTGGTGTGACTAATCACTGTACTTAAGTTCAGAAAAACTCATTGGTACATTCGGAATTCGAACTTAGGTAACTATTCGAACCACTCGGCCACCACGGCTTTCTAACACCTCTAACTAATTAGAATTATCAAATTGAAATTACTAACCAATTAATGAGCCCTGTTCCATCCGAACACCTTTAGCTATTTCCGCTCGATACACCCCCCTCAATTCCCCCCCCCCCCCCTATTGTCAGATCAAATCGCGTTTTATTTTGACAAAAGATAAAGTAATTAAACAATTAATCCAACGGTCGTTGGTCCGCCCTTCAGTTGATCACTGACTTCCCTTGTTCGTTGCTTATTGACTATCAGATAAGGTGTATATATATATCTATACTAATATTATTAGTCTAGGTAATATTATTAGGTAGGTTGGAAATATAGAAAGGATGATTGAAGAAAGATTGACGCAACAGATATACAAAGCGAAAGTGTGTGCAAGAAGACGCAGAGGAAGACCACGTTCCAACTACCTGGATCAAATCGATCGGACTCTCAAGGACGGGAACGTGAAGAGTACTCGAAACCGACGAGCATGTATGAAGAGACTGATTAATGTCGACTCTCTCTTTAGACTTACATACCTCTTTCGCTTCGTCCACATTAATCAGTCTCTTCATACATAAATAAAAAAACAAAACATACAAACTTCCGCATTAATCGCTGTGTTATCACAGTTTAATATTTTTTATTCCAAGTAAGATATGATGGACGCAGATGGTCTGTTAAGATGACTCTTCTCAGACAGAGAAGGAGTCGACGACCTCATTAAGTGGTCGCAGGCCGATGGACAAAAATTCTTCTTCGTTTTTGTTATTGCCATATCTGAGTTAATGTCAATTTGGCACATTCCTGAAACGAAACTGTTCTCACTGTTTCGGGGTGTTTGTTTTCATTGAACTCATTCTGGAGCCAATATTATGTACAATTAAATATCAAAACATCCTCACGCCTCCAAGGGTTCGCCTTCCGAAGCGGTAGGCAGAGGTGTATAGGTAGTGTACGCGCCGCTTAATAGATTATTTATTTTATCTATGCACTACTCACCACACTAACTCATTAGCTCATAACACTCTCCTAATCCGTTCCCAAAATCATTCACCCGCTCCCTTCGACACATTCAAAAAAGTCGACGCTTTCGCTATACACGCAACGCACGCGCTCCTTCAATAAAACTCCCTAAATTATCAAAAATACCGCGAGAGACTAATAAGTGTGTGGACTCATTAAATCCCAATATAAAGAGTGTGATCGTGCAGTGGAATCAGTGCCAGATGGAAAACTCCACTTCGAAGGACAATTCAAATTAACCCGCCAGGTACCTACCTATTCCTATCACTGCTGAAATACATCACAGGTAGTACCCACAAACCCACTTTGATTACTTATTTTATATTAACGGCGAGATAATATAATTACATGCATATTATCTCGCCGTCAGAGAGAGGGTAGAGCGCCAGCTCTCTCTAGCTAGAGTAACATCTCTTTCGTTTCATCTACATGCATCAGTCATACATGCCGCCGGCTCGAGAACTCTTGATGTTCCTATCCTTGAGTGTCCGATCGATTTGATCTAGTTCTCCCTTGCGAGAGACGTAGCGTGATGTATTATAAATTATGTATGTTATAAGGATTTTTTTCATATTATGGAGAGATAATAATTAATTGAGAGCGTTAAGAAGTATGATAGGAGTTAAACTGAGTGACAGGATAAGAAATAGTGAGATAAGGAAACGTTGTGGTCTGAAAGAAGATGTAGTGACAAAAATTGAGAAAGGTATGCTGAGATGGTTTGGCCATGTCGAGAGAATGAATGAAGAACGATTGACGAAAAAAGTGTATAAGGCGAGTGTGAATTAAAGTGTTGGAAGGGGTAGACCTAGGCGGACGTTTCTAGACCAAATTAGGGACGTCTTGAAAAAAGGTCAGGTCAAGAGTACCCTAAACCGAAGAGCATTTATGAAGAGAATAATGAAAGTGGACGAAGCGAAAGAAGTATGTAAGGATCGTAGCAAGTGGAAAGAAGTGGTCTCTGCCTACCCCTACGGGAAAGAGGCGTGATTATATGTATGTATGTATGTATGTAATAATTAATATACAATTGTTTTATAGGTTTAAGATTATTCTACATTCATTAAGTGTACCGAGACCAATGTTGTTAAGAATTATTACAAAATACAAATGCGTGTTAAGAGATATGCAATGAATGATGTATTAATGATCGATCAAAAGGTATGTACAAGATAATATTGCGCTCATAGTGTCTATTTTTATATGTTACTATAAAGTTGTCCGAATGTAATAAAAACCGTCACGGGACGCCTGGCATATGTGAAACATCGACATTATTTTGTAAAAGTAATATGCAGAAAAGAACAGATTGTGATAGGAACTAAATATGTCATTATGATAAAATAAAATATTACGTTTTTTTTTTCTAGATAACGATGACTATTTATTGAATAAACATTTATTTTCAATAAATACAAAAATTTACGAATTTATTTCAAATCGTAACTACTTAATTCGTAACGTCGGCGACTTCGGTAATAGTTATATTCGATGTTTCCTCTGAGGACGGTATTACTGTGACAATTGGTCGATGGTAACTGAAGTATGGCGACGCGTCGCCACGGCATGCGTCGCCACGCCAGAAATCGGTTTTACGTGCGGCTATAGATGTTTCACATCAAAAACTATTAATATTTAATGTAGATATAACTGAACGTAATAATTTTATACCTTTTTGGGGGTAACAGCAACCTCCTCTTCTCACTTGAGACATATTTAGGTGCTAACATGATGGCGAGGCCATATTATAATACGTCATTGTATTTTTCAACTTTCAACTTCAACTCAAGTTGTCAACTTTCAACCCCTCCGTTGACTGGCGACTCGCGACACAACAAATCTATTTTTACTAACTAAACATTTTTTTCCAAATGATTGCTATTTCACAACAATTCTCAGTAGAATTGCAATCTTGTGACATAATATAATATAATATAATAATATATCCTCACGCCTTCCCACAAGGGTCCCCGAAGGGGTAGGCAGAGGTGTGTAGGTAATACCCACACACCCACTTTCCGCCAGAGGTATATCAGGTGCCAACGTGACAGATGGCGAGTCCATCGCCGTTACTCAAGCACGATTATACATACGCCTTTGAATTTCTTCTCAGACGTATGCAGGTTTCCTCTCGATGTTTTCCTTCACCGTAAAGCTCGTGGTGTGACTAATCACTGTACTTAAGTTCAGAAAAAACTCATTGGTACAGTCGGGATTCGAACTTGCGACCTTTGCGTCGCAGGCAACTGCTCGAACCACTCGGCCACCACGGCTTTCTTGTGACATATACTCCATATATACTTCGACGATATAAAAAAATATATATTGAAAACCGATCTAGAAGTAGCTATACCTTAATAGCTACCATAAGGAGCGGACATAGGACCTAGGCAAAACTAAAACACGTCTAGAATACCTAAGTTTGAAAAGATACGGCCTTTGCCATCTAGCAGGTACTAGGCTCACAGGAACACCTTGTGCATCGTGTGAAAATTATTCACGTTTTTGTAATTAAAGCTTTATAATTAATGTCTAAGTTACGACATTTTCATGGCTAATCTGTATCATTAGTAAATAGTCCTCATTAGTTTAAACTCAAAATTTGTATGGAGATTCCCACGAGCGTTCTCACACTGACTTTGGCGACCACGTCGGTAAATGCAAACATAAAAAACCGCCGAAGTTCACTACAATATGCAGTAAAATAATACATACATGCAAATAATCTCGCTCAAACTTAAGTAGGTACAGTAATTAGCCACACCACGAGCTTTACGGTGAAGGAAAACATCGAGAGGAAATCTGCATACGTCTGAGAAACAATTCAAAGGTGTTTGTATAGTCATGCTTGAGTGACGGCGACGGACTCGCCATCTGTCACGTTGGCACCTAAAATATATCTCCGGCGGAAGTGGATGTAAGGGTGCTACCTATACACCTCTGCCTACCCTTATAGGAAGTCGTTAGGATATATTATTCAGACAAAAATTGCGGCTCCTGAACGGCCGGACATATTTTGACGGGATTATCACTGGCAGAAAGCGCACATTATAAAGAGTAATATAGCCTTATATTTTCATTGCATTTTTTATTGCAGGAAACAGATAGAGGTTAAATGAAAAGAAAACAACGATATACACTACCACTCACCGGACTTCCGTTTCTCATCGACGAGCACCAGCGACTTCGTCCTCTTAACCCTCAATGACCTCCGCCTTAAAGACCTCATAAGAGCCTCCGGCATCCGAGAGAACCTGGGCGAGTCCACGCGTTTTTCGGGCATAAAAAAGTTTTTAACCGCCAACATTTTAATTTATATATATTATATTTAATTCGCACAACGGAAACAACACTATTTTAAAAACACTGTCTATCCCTAATTCAATTACTCCTACGCCATAATTTATTTAGCTAAAAAAAACTATGACGAATCGCAATTACTTAGGTTGATTTAACATCGCAAGGTTATATGATTATTTCAGCTATAGTAAACCACCCACGAATTAGTACTTTAGTTTCTCTAATCCGATTGTGCTATTTCCGATAACGTCACTATTGTTCTGTCACATCACTATTCAGTTCACAAGCACTATCCTGTTGGCTTATAAGGTGTGGGGTCCTATTTGTCGGCGCATGTCGAAGTGTCTTTAATTTTCCAACCGCGACGAAACGTCCTACTTCTTTGGTCGCCCATGGCGTACTGAACTGACAATGTAGTAAGGCGAATCATGCTTACGATTTGATCGGCCTCATTGAACTAGGGTTGCCACCTGTTTTTGCAAATGAATTACATTTGTTATCAAAGGTAGGAAAGAAAGATCATAGTGGCATAAGTATTAACTCTGGTGTAGACAACTGTTTATTTTTTTACTTTTTAAAAGCCAGAATAGAGATGTGCAACCCTTTGTGCTAATGTATCATTCAAATTAATCATTTACCTCTATCAATTTCTAAAATCATAATGCAATAGCCTACTAGACAACATTGGATAACATTCTGTTTAGGCAAAAATGCTTAGAACAAAACGTTTTTAATTGCAGAGAAATCAAATGTTGCGAAATTAAGTATTTTCGTGTATTTTATTATTCTTGTAACCGGAAATAACGTTCAATACTTTATTATAAAGTACGGGTGACAACCCTATTTGCAACCAACCTTATCTGCGTTATCAAAATTTACCTATGTGCCGTGCAGACGTGCACAATAGTATGAGGTCGATTGGGTTTACCGTAAGATGATAACCGTGGACAAGGTCAAGCTATGTAAATGGTTTTGAGACTTTGCACAGCTTTTTGTTCATGATATATAGTTCAATTATTGTCTGGAAAAAGTATAATGGTACTATAAATAAGGCAATTTTTATGTAAATGTTCAGAATTAATAGAACGGTTTGCCCAATGCGAAGTTCTAGCCTAGGATATACAAAACTTAACACGTGGTCAGCAGATGACAGCAGTGCTGATAGCGCAAATTAAAGGCATATAATTTATTTATTATTCAATTTAAGATTTGCCAACAGTTCACATATGAGTGTGTGCTAGGACTAAAATATCTGATAGGCACACCAATAACAGGCATATTCAGCATTTTAATAAAATAATACGTTTTGATTAATAATAGAATAGTAAATAAAACCTCTTTGTACGGATATATATACAAATATATATAGAACACTGTCATAAATATATATATATAAGACCTTTTGTGGATGAACTACGAAATAAATCAAATCTAACAAAATAAAAAATATATACATTCGAACATAGAACCTCCTCCTTATTTGAAGTCGGTTAAAAATCCCCAAAACTGGAACGGTTAACTGTCATTGAATTAGATTAAATTACTTGAACAATGTAACAACAAAGGTATAAACGAAACCTAAATACATAAATAATTACCCATTTGCATGTCGTATCGCAATTAAATGTAGATTCGGCAGCGACAATTAAAAAACACAAACCGTGTACTTGCAATAAACCCATAAAATATCGTTATTACAGTACATAGTATAACCTATGGTTGACACGGCGAGTATCAAATTAAAAATTTTGACACTTGCTGTCAATTGTTTTTTGTCCCTTTTGGCTATAAGCACATGTAATTTTTATCTCTTGTTATTTTTTGGTTAAACATTTTGAAACATTTTTCACACGCTTACGCGATCGAATCGATTTCATTCGTATAATTTAATTTTATTCATATTTATTTTCGGTACAAAATATATCCTGTGTTAATCCAGCTAATAATCTCTCTGTGCCAAATTTAATACAATTCCGTTCAAGCGTGATTGAGTAACAAACATCACAGATACTCACAAACTTTCGCATTTATAGCATTACTAGGAATTGCAAAAAAAGGTAGGTTACCTATGTCCGTTATAGATTTGGAAACTATCCAACTGCTATGCCCTAAACCTTTAATGAAAGGCTAATGCGAAGATGGTTTTGGACCACAAAATTTCTTACTTTAGCACAAGCCGGGTATCGGCTAGTGTACATACTTCATTTATAACTAAATATTATGCATCAGAGTAAAATAATGTATAAGGATATTTTTTTTATATATATTTTAATGTTTGGACTTCCCTTTGATGTAGTATATCAACAGGAATCTCATGGCGGTCAACGAGACATGCGACAAGCGGCGAATTATGTTGAGCAAAATTTTTAATGTAATTTTGAAGAAGCAAACTTGAAATGCTGTAGTATAAAAATTCCTCCGAGAGTCGTGCAAATTTTTATCTTCCATCAGTGCACGATGCAGTTTCCATTTTGCATCTGCGTCCACTTTAACTAGGACTCCTATTGTTCCTTACGAATACTTTATTAAGCTGTAACCTGACGGGTCAACTTAAGATGGCCATAGTGCTAGAACATTGCATTCTATTTGTACTCGAGATTTATTATAGCACAATATATGTAGGAAAATATTCTTTGCATTAATACAATATTTATGTATGTATCATAAAGTGCTTTTAACATAAAAGGCATAAGGGACAAACAAAAACCCTTTGGTTTAAAACAGTGTTTTTTTATATGCATAAATATTTTCAAGGATTTGCCAAACCCAGTCATCATCATCAACGCATCGATTCCTGCTTGGGATAGAAAATAATTAAAGGAAAACCTTTTTCATTATGTTGGTAACATTGGCAGTGTGGCCAACAACAATGTGGTCTACATTTCTAAATAATATTAAATATAAATTTATTTACAACTAAAAAGAAGAAAATAATAATAATAATATAATAACTAAAAAATATTCTTAAAAGGAGTCCCTTTAGGCAGAAGATAGATAGAAGAAGATAGATAGAAGATAGATAGCCCCAGAAGATACTGGCAGCGTTCCCCCTTTGATTGAATAGCTAGGCTAATTCTTTGTCCGAGGTAGCTGCCAGCTCTTCGGTCCTGTGATGTCGACCAACCTTTTTGCTATTTCTTTAAATAGCTTTTTGGCACTAGGACACCACGGACCAAGGGTCTCGACACCGAATGGGACAAAATCATATATATATATATATATTAATATTATTCAATATAAATAATAAATAAATACCTTGGGACAATTCCACACAAATTGACATAACCCCAAATAAGCAAAGCTTGTTGTATGGTAACTAGACAACGAGATATTTATTTATATAGGTAGATATATATACATAGGCCATTCAAGACTAAGGTACCAATACTCGTGTTCGTCACACAAATATCTGCCCTCAGCGGGAATCGTACCCGCGACCTCAAGTTTCGCAGTCAGGAGCTCTAACCACTAGACCAGACGGCCGTCAGAAATTTGACCTCATATCAAAATGAACCATGCAAGTTACATGTCACATAACATCCCGAAATTACTTGCCATTTACTCCACCCATAGACAACATAGTTTAGGATACAGAAACGTTGCTCTAGGGAACATTAAGGAATCTCAAGTATGCTGGTGTCTCGACAACAAACCATAATTTTCTTTGTGTGAGTAATTTCTCCTATGTCGTAAGTAGTTTAATAGTGGCATGATTATTAATAGTAAACCAGTTCAGAAAAACTCATTGGTACAGTCGGTATTCGAATATATATACCTTACCTTACCACAAGGGTCCCCGAAGGGGTAAGCAGAGGTGTATAGGTAGTACCCACACACCCACTTTCCGCCAGAGATATATTTAGGTACCAACGTGACAGATGGCGAGTCCATCGTCGTTACTCAAGCACGACTATACATACCTAAGCCTTTGAATTGCTTCTCAGACGTATGCAGGTTTCCTCTCGTTGTGTTCCTTCACGGTATAGCTCGTGGTGTGACCAATCACTGTACTTAATAAGTTCAGAAAAACTCATTGGGTACAGTTGGGATTCGAACTAGCGATCTTTGTGTCGCAGGCAACTGAACCACTCGGCCACCACGGCTCTTAATACTTAATAGATGATTAATGTTTATGGTCGACCAAAACATTTCTTATCTTTAAACACTAATAATAACAAGACCTTTCATTAGCAATAGCTCAGAGCTAACTTTGAGTTTCTAAATTACTTGAAGTCAAACGAAGCGTGAGCAGAATTAATTTGACTTCTGAGAGCTAATTAGTTAAAAGCCAGGAGAGAAGAGAACTACTTGCAGTTACGGACCACTAAAAGAATTTTCTTAATAAGAAAAATATGAACTTCTTAACTTAAAAAAATAAGATAGTTTTCAATCTTACCACGTTTTTTAAACGTTCCTTTCCTGAAGTTAACACTCGATCAATTAGCAATTGTTTTTCTTGGTTATTTTCTTTGATAGATCAGTAGTAGTCACATAACCACTTCATCGAAATTATTTCAAAGATTTTTGAAAAAAACCTACAAAAAATCAAATGTAACGCGTATAAAACCGCAAGGAACAACCGGTTCTAAAACAGGATGACTCAGAAAAGATAACAGTTGTCTTCTAGAAGTTGTCGGGCAACTACTCAAATCACTCGGTCACCACAACACTCTGTACACATTTTTAGCTTGAATCTCATCATCTTAGAGCCAATCTTAGGAAATTCTATTTTCGATTTTATTTATCCAAACCTAAATACCGCATACTATTTTATGAATGAATCAGAAACAAATCCGCGATCTTCGGCTACAAATATACAACTTTCAGTTTCACATGAATTCAGGTCGATACTAAAATCTATATTGGATCAACTTATGCTGGCGTAAAATACGCATATAAATCCACATTCACATATCACAATCCACATATGGACCACCTAATATATAGCCTTCTCTTTCATTCTTATTCCTAATTCGTACTACGGAGTGGGACGCAAATGTGATAGAACAATAAATAGTTAACAGTGCAGGACCTAGAAAGAAGCCTTGAGGTACATCGTGTAGGTAGACTCCAATGTAACTACGAAACTACATTGAATTTGCTACTTGCCTTAGACTTATTTATTAGTAACTAGCTGCGCCTCGCGCATAAATTGATTCCATTGGGTTTCTTTTCTGGAAGAAAACACATCTAGTGTGTTCATCCAGCTCTATCGCTGTGCCAAGTTTCATCCAATTTCGTTTAGTAGTTTTTACACAAGCATTTATGTTTTACTTGCGTAAAAATTGATTTTAATGTTAATGTTTTTTCTGGAACTGGAGTAACACACTCCAGCTAACAACTTCCTTCAATTCCGTTCAGAAGATTTTGCGTTAATGCGGAATAAACTTTCGCATTTATAATATTATATAGTAGGATCAGTGGATGATCTTGTAACAGCGGCTAAAACAAGGACAATGGCGAACGAATACCTCGGCTGGCAAACTGGTCGTAGTAGACATTTACCTGAAATGGAAAATGTTTTATTAGAATCATAGAATCGGCGTGTGCATTCTGTGCTTGAATAAACGTTTTTATTATTATTATTATTATAAGTAAAAATAGCAGTCGTAACAAAGAACAATGGCAAGAGCAGTAAATAATGCACAAGAGTTATTCTTTTAGGCATAACGGCTTTGGACGTGGGTACACTGTTCTTACTTATAAGGTAATGCTGTACCTAACCTTATTTGGTGAGCCTTAGAGCCGTGGTGGCCGAGTGGTTCGAGCAGTTGCCTGCGACACAAAGATCGCAAGTTCGAAACCCGACTGTAACAATGAGTTTTTCTGAATTTAAGTACAGTGATTAGTCACACCACGAGCTTTACGGTGAAGGAAAACATCGTGAGGAAACCTGCATACGTCTGAGAAGAAATTCAAAGGCGTATGTATAGTCGTGCTTGAGTAACGGCGATGGACTCGCCATCTATCACGTTGGCACTTAATATACCTCTGGCGGAAAGTGGGTGTGTGGGTATTACCCATACACCTCTGCCTACCCCTTCGGGGACCCTTGTGGGAAGGCGTGAGGATATTATTATTCTTTATTATAACCTTATTTGGAATAGGTTATTAAGGGTATGTACAGGTGTGACCACGCCCTCTTTTTGGCGTAGATATATTTAGGGTGCCAACATGATATATGGCATCCATCGGCATTTCTCAAAACAATACGTCCTTGAAGATCTTCTTAAACGTATGCAGGTATCCTCCCGATGTATTCCTTCACCGTAATGCTCGCAGTGTGTATCACTGGATTAAATTAAAGTAAATTAAAAAACCCTTTAGTACATATTTTCGGGATTTGAACTATCCTGTCCTTATTTTGTAAAAATCCATTCTCAATCCATCCGGCCACCAAGGTTTTAGATTATCACAAATTAAAGGCACTACTTGAAAAACGTCCGAATGTTCAATTTTAACCTGGCAAGACATGGAATTTCTGGACGAGTTGACTTGAATATTGAACACGACAAATATTATTCAATTAGATGATAGCTCAGTTAAGAGTCCTGCCGAAGCCAAAGGTCGCGGGTTCGATCTTGGCCTAAGGTAGTCTAAGAATTTTGAGTCTTAGTTGTTCTGTGTATTTATCTATTTTCTATTGTATACACCGGTCTCGCTTCACTGCGCGATACAAAGGGCACTCCACAAAAGATACTAAAACTCGTTGATTATTTGAAAAAAATACCATCAAAAAAGCATTTGTAGAGTTATACCCTCGTAAAACCTTAGTAGTAGCATGATTGCACAAATTATATCGTAAGAAATTGTACAGAATCTGTTTCCATAAGCTTTACAATTGATTTTACGACTTTAATGATTGATATGGTGAGATTTTACGATTTTAAAAGTTGACAGAACCGCTATTAAATTGGGCCATTAGTGCATGGCATACAGTCGATTACAATTCAATAACTTATAAATGAAATTTAAACGAACATCGCATAATTCCCTTGTCTGATAGAGCTATGATCCTTTTTATTCGTTATCCTATTTACGATTCAATTACAATGTTTTTAAAACCATCAGACTCTATATAATATGTATTTGTTATTGAACAAACATTTATGTAATTCATTTATTTTAGAAGTTCATAAATGACAATAAAGGTATAATATTTATTTTAAAAAGTATACATACATGTCATCACGCCTAGTCCCTAACGTGGTAGGCAGAGAGGGTAGAGTACCAGTTTTGAGACCTGCTTACCTCTTTCACTTCGTCCACATCTATCAGTCTCTTCATACATGCTCGCCGGTTTCGAGTACTCTGACGTTCTCTGAACTCTGACTCTTGACGTTCCCGTCCTTGAGTATCCGAACGACTTGGAACTAGGTAGTTGACATGATTACAATTAATTTTTAATTCTCCAATATAAACGAAATATTCGCAAGCACTCCTGTCTTGTTTCTTAATCCATGGTGAATTTTGGAAACGTTAATTTTGAACAAAACAAAAATAACCTACACCCGTTCTGATGCACGTAATCGACCTATTTTCTAAATCAAAGGAACTCGGTATAAAGGAAATATTGCTTTCGTCATACATGTAAAAATAAGATACATTAAGATATTTTGGATAAAACAGTACCTATCAGCGTCTGCATGAGCGGCAAAACGCAAATTCCTGGAATTAACGGATATTACTTACACCGGCAGGAGAAGTATTAATACCTCGGAATATTGGACCAAAAATTTCGTAGTATGTCATCATTAAAGTGATTCAGAATTTCAGAAGCACGTTGTTCTTGTTTCCTGGTTTAATTCTACAATTGACACAAGCTATATGCTAGCATATCTTAACATAGAGAAAAGAAAACGCAATGCTGTGGAGTAGAAGTAAGACCGAAAATCTATCGTGGTTTCCGTAACATACGTTTTGAATAAAGTCGGTGGTAAGGTTAATTGAGTGGAGCCGTGGTCACCAAAGCGAATTCAGCATTGTATGCATCAACATAACAGAGACAGCTATTAAGTATATCTTGACAATGACAACATGACCCCAAAGTGAGGGGTCGTGGGAAGCGCTTTAGATGCACACTTTCCCGGGTTTTCTTCGTAATATCATAGTAGAATGAGATAATGATGGAAATGAGATTGTCATTCAAATATTCCATTGAAGTGACGCCTAGAATTTCTCATATGGGTTCATAATAGCAGGTAGGCAGAAGTGCAAGACAGATATATTTAGGTGCCTACGTGATAGATGGACAGTCCTTCCAGTTTCTCAAGCACGACTATACATGTCTTTGAATTTCTACGTAAACGTATGCAGATTGCCTCTCGGCGTTTTCCTTCACTCGTGCCTAATGACTATGGCTAATGACTTTACTTAACTTAAGAAAAAACTTTCTTTTGCCGGCTATGCGAACAACTCAGCCACCACTACTTTAGTTTATTCAATATGATATTAAGAAAAACATGCCAATACTTAAAACATTTAGCGGAAATTCCGAAAATACCTTGAAAGCTGTTGGCTACTTATGTATTAACTAGGTTTCCATGTTTATTGGCCGCCAAGCCCACCGGTTTTTTCATACTGTTAGTGTGCCAAATATCCCGTTCTGCTAAACTGTTATGAAGGTAATTATTCAAGAGCAGGGTTAATCTGGGAAAGAGTTTTAAATTGTCAAACAATCCTTTGTCATAGGACGGGTAGAACATTAAATAATTTCTTTATTTTACCTAAATATCACCACTCAGTGTCATCACATCAGTTCTCTCAGGTCTTACAGACATACACATTCATCAGTCTCTACATACTTACTCCCTGGGTTCTACTACTTTGAGATGATAATTGTGAGAGCTTTTTAAGAAAGTTGTCTAACATGCCAATTTTTATGAGTCTATATTTATAAATTCATTGTAAAATCTTACATCCATACAGAGGACAAACTACAAGCAAATGAAATTTGAAGCACAAAGGTAACATCAGTTGTTTTTTTATCAAAGAAAGTGGACAGGTTGAACATGATCTTATGTTTACCTCCGCCGCCCGAGCTGCTTTACCTTGAATTTTTGGGTTGCGACCCATTTAACATATTCGCCTCAATAATGAATTATTTTTAGGAAATATGACGTCAATGGAGAGTTCAGTGTCATATTACTTTTACGATCTTTCTATTAATATTGGTTTGAAATATCACCTTGTATCAGTATGTACGGAGTTGTTATGTGGCGTTAGCATACTATTGGAAGCAAAAGTAAGGTCTTATTTAACAGTATCGGGTATACGGATATATACTAATAGTATAATGATAGAGATTCGCAAAGGAACTGACCACTGATGTGAATGATAGCTTAGCATATTCATAGCATAGGAAGACCTCATAGCATGATCTAGTATCTACTAGATAATATAGATTACGAGCTTACAAGCTTGTATCAAGATACCGATAATTGTGCGTTAAGCCAAAGACTAGGTCTAAGACTAGAGAAACTCAAATCTCTTCGACTATCCCGTAAAGGAACGGGCGTGATGATATTTATATATACAAAAATACTGAATCTTAAATTTGAAATGTAGCACTTGAAATTATTTACATTACCTAAAACTATGTATACATAATAGGAACATATAGTAAACACGACGTTTGCAAATAATTATGGAAACATAATTACTATAAACGACTTGTGACCCGCAAATTCACCTGCACATAGGTGAGAAAAAATCAGTGTACTTACTACAAGATAAACGCTTGTATCCTTTAGAGTATTTTTAAAATACAATTGTTTACAGACGGCAGTGAGAGCATTACGTAATAACAACGTCGTCTGATAAAATTCCAATCATGTGCCAAATTCTTTGATTGTTGAGTGCAATTGACAATGTTGCTACTGCAAATTCCCGCTTATTACCGCATATGTATACAATTAAACAGTACTATTTCGATTGGTTGCTACATCTCATAAAATTAGTATCTAAGCTTTTAACAAATTTTATTATAAAAATAATAATAATAATATATCCTCACGCCTTTCCACAAGGGTCCACGAAGGGGTAGGCAGAGGTGTATAGGTAATACCCACACACCCACTTTCCGCCAGAGGTATATTAGGTGCCAACGTGACAGATTGCGAGTCCATCGCCGTTACTCCAGCACGACTATACATACGCCTTTGAATTTCTTCTCAGACGAATTCAAGTTTCCTCTCGATGTTTTCCTTCACCGTTAAGCTCGTGGTGTGACTAATCACTGTAGGTACTTAAGTTCAGTAAAACTCATTGGTACAGTCGGGATTCGAACTTGCGACCTTTGCGTCGCAGGCAACTGCTCGAACCACTCGGCCACCACGGTTTCCGGGAAATTTTATTCATTTTAATATTTTTCTTTAGTATCGAAATTACCGTTACTGTGGTAAGCTATATGTTTCATTACATCATTATCACTCATCGGTAAGTTAGAGATAATAGAGATCGTTTGATTAATTCAATCTAGATTCTTTATTTCATTTTTTTTTATTTATATACAGGGGTGTCAACTTGAGTCGTTTCATTTCACCGATTCGGTGCTTTGACAATGGTCCTTTGAGCCAGATTTGTTAATAAGCAAATTATAATCATAACACCTTATTTAAAGAACTGAGAATACATTCGCGTTACAGAGCATAAATCCACCATCAACATGCGCGCGATTATTTCATCAATGGGTTTTACATGACACGTGGGTGGACATAAAGAGTCATAATTTGTAAAAGCACACATTTCATATCGTATTTGGTTCATGCTAAAATGTTTCATTATAATTTAGGAGTTTATTGCCACGGATTGACGTCAAGAGACCCTACGCACATTCCGTAAAACTAGGAGACTTGTAGAAACTACCAGAGTTATTATGGTTTATAGGAGTGTTGAGTTAATACTGCTAATTAATTGTACGCCGTGTTCTAGTTCATATTACGTAGAGTTTTGCTATGTTATTGTGGGCGGGGCGAGAGGTGTGGATTGATAGTAACTCTGGCTACCCACATTGAATCACCCGTGGAGCCGTGGTGGCCGAGTGGTTCGAGTAGTTGCCTGCGACACAAAGTTCGCAAGTTCGAATACCGACTGTACCAATAACTCTTCTGAACTAAAGTACAGTGATTAGTCACATCAAGAGCTTTACGGTGGAGCAAAACATCGAGAGGAAACCAGCATACGTCTGAGAAGCCATTCAAAGGCGTATGTATAGTCGTGCTTGAGCAACGGCGGTGGGTGGCCATCTATCACATTGGCACCTAAAATATATTTTGGCGGAATGTGGGTGTGTAGGTACTATACCTAAACACCTATGCTCCTACTCCTACGAGTATTTATATATATAATGAGTATTAAAAGAAAGATTTTTGCTTTGTCAACAACGTATTTTGTATTCAACCACAAACTAATAGGAAAACTCTTAATTCCAACTACATACCAAGATCAAATCGATGGAACATTCAAACATTACTTGAAACCGAGCATGTATGAAGAGACTGATGAATGTGGACGAAGCGAAAGAGGTCAAGTAACAGAGAACTGACAC
This sequence comes from Drepana falcataria, assembly GCA_945859725.1. NCBI lineage: Eukaryota > Metazoa > Arthropoda > Insecta > Lepidoptera > Drepanidae > Drepana > Drepana falcataria. Next base: position 11,190,542 of record OX243929.1, read on the forward strand.
TTCTCTCTGTCCCTTGCCAGCGAAGGAGTCGCAGCATGAATCAACTTGAACTCCACAAAGTTTATCAAATTGTCAAAATCGGCGATGGACTCGCCATCAGTCACGTTGGCACCTAAAATATATCTCTGGCGGAAAGTAGGTGTGTGGGTACTACCGTTACACCTCTGCGGGAAGGCGCGAGGGTTCCAAGGAAGATCCCAGATTGAAATTCACCCTCATTATATGAATACCTAGGAGGGGCGAATATCCCAATAACTATAATGTAAGTATCAATACCACATTACACGTCAGGCCCGACTACTTTACGAACCAAAACTAAACGAAATTTACGATCCGTCGCCATTCAATCCCTCAAATACCGTATTAGTTACGAGTCGATGGATTGCGATTGATTATCTCGATTATTTATTAAGGAAGAGGAATCACTCGGGCGTAATATCGATTGTTGATTCGATTACGATTGCAATTTCTCACGGCTACGATTTTTATGTGGCATAAGACCCTAATCTAATATCTTGAATTGGGTTAGGTGTTAGAAGTGATGGTTGGATGTTGGACAGTTTGGATGAGGTGTGAGGTAATCGAACTGAATCGTGCTTCGAAATTATAAATCTGACAATATTACTGTTTGGAAATACAAACATTTGATTGACGGGATTTAATAATTTCAAAATGTACCTTCTGCTGAATAATCATACATACATACATACATATCATCACGCCAAGTCCCTAACGGGGTAGGCAGAGAGTATAGAGAATAATCATATCATGATTTATCCTTTTTTTTAGTAAATAATTAAGAGCACATTTGAATTCATAACTAATAACATAATCATATATCCTCACGCCTTCCCACAAGGGTCCCCGAAAGGGTAGGCAGAGGTGTATATTTTAAATCCTAAGGTGACAAACGGCGAGTCCTTCGCCGTTCTTTGAATTTCTTCTCAGACGTATGCAGGTTTCCTCCCGATGTTTTCCTTCACCGTAAAGCTCGTGGTGTCACTATAAACTGTGCATAAGTTCAGAAAAACTCATGGCAAAGTTGGGATTCGAACTTGCAATATTTGTATTGCAGGCAAGTACTCGAACCACTCGGCCACCACGGCTAATAGCATGCTGTAACTAGGTGTACTAAATAGGTGTGTTGTATAAGTATAGGTGTGCTGGTGCTCTCGGTAATTTGCAACAATATCCGATGTTGCGGTGAAACTGCATGACAACTTTCCATTAACGCCAGGGTAGTAATCAAGGCGGAAACGAAAACGACTAGACTTTCTAGTTTAAATTAGTTTGTCGCATCACTGCGTATTGTTTGTCTAGATCTAGGGACTAAGTCATTCTTGCTTGTCACTTTTTTAAAAGAGTTTTTATTGTACATTATTTTAGAGTACTCGAAACCGACGAGAGAGGCGGATGAATGTGGTCGAAGGGAAAAAGGTATGTAAGTCTAGAGAGAACTAGTGCTTTATTCTCTCTTCACTTACCTACTTCGTTAGGAACTCGGTGTGATGATATGTATGTATGCAATTTAGGCATATAAAAGAAAGATGCTTCTCTGCCTAATACAGTATTTTAGAAATGGAATATTGTTCCTGGCACTACAGTTTCAAACTCGTTATTCTATAGAACTACGGAATCTGATTTGATATAATGCGAAGTTGATGAGGATGTATGAACGTTTGTTACTCAATCACAACAGAACGGCTGAACGGAATGTAATTAAATTTAGCACAGTGATAGAATATGAGCGAGATTAACACTTTAATCACACCGCGTACTTACGGTAAAGGAAAACGCCGAGAGGAACCTACACACTACTTTTGAGAAGAAATTCAAGGCATATGTACCTATAGTCGAGCTTAAATAACGGCGATGGTATCGCCAACTGTCAATTTGGCACCTAAAATATATCTCCGGCGGGAAGAGGGTATGTGGGTACCTACACACCTCTGCCTACTCCTTCGAATGGGAAGGCGTGAAGATATATTAACACAGAAAAAAAACCAGAAATATCCAGATATGGTAAGGCTGGGGTAGAAGCATCTACATTCTTGTTACATTAGCAAATATTAGGCGGGTGAACCCGCGGAGCACGGCTAGTATGAAAGTCAAACTGGTTGCAAATGGGAGGCCAAATCCAGTCGGACAGTTGTTAAATAATGATTAAAAATAAACATGACGGTGCATCTGACAATCTTAATACTAAATTACACAATTACTCTCACAGTTATAAAACAGTAGTCCCTACGACAGAGACACAGTTTCCGCCTTCCGTCTTCCGCGACAATCACATCCGGATTGACTTGGCCAATGAACCCAGTGCCCTTTGGCTTTACTAGAACTCTCATGGTATACTGAACTGAATTGACATACATATGTTAGTTCAAAATAAAGAATATATTTTTTTATCCTATGATAATTGATATTAGATACTTATTATTATTTCCTTAGAAGAATTCCACACAAATTGACATAGCCCCAAATTAAGCAACGCTTGTGTTAATGTAAGTAGACAACGATATATTTGCCAAGGCTCAAGTAGAAATACTCGCGTTCATCACACAAATATCTGCCCTCAGCGGGAATGGAAACCGAGACGCCAAGTTTCGCTGTCAGGAGCTCTAACCACTAGACCAGACGGCCCTCAAACCATACATAACAAGGCCGTATGTCTATAACTATGTATCATCACGACCTTGCAATCAGTACCTTACGGTGTAGGCAGAGAGTGTAGAGCGCAAGTTCCTTTTTACCTCAGGTGGCAATCAAGAACGCATTCCGCTTGATAGTAAGTCGCGACCGTCACCTATGGTATGGAAGCTTTCAACGCCAAGAGTATCGCTCGCTCGTTGTAACACAACTCCATCTCTTCACACATTCGTCACTGCCTTCATACACGCACGCCTGTTTCGAGTAGCTTAACTGAACCTTCAATGTCATGGGTGACGTAAAACCAAAACCATATTCACTTAATAACTTTCCTTAACAAAATTGTAGCATATGGTCTAGTAACGGTCAATTTAGTAAACGGCCGCAACTCATAACGGCGTAACTAGAGGTATGTAGGTAGCACCCACACACCCACTCTTCGCCAGAGATATATTTTAGGTGCCAACGTGACAGATGGCGAGTCCAACGCCGTTACTCAAGCACGACTATACCTTTGAATTGTTTCTCAGATGTATGCAGGTTTCCGCTCGATGTTTTCCAACATCGTAAAGCTCGTGGTGTGACTAATCACTGTACTTAAGTTGAGAAAAACCCATTGTTAAAATTGGTCGAACTTGCAATCTTTGTAACCACTACTCAAACCACTCGGCCACCACGGCTTCAATATTAGTTGGACTAAAATCAGACAAAACTATTGCCTCCCACTCACACTCCATCCGCAGACTCCAACCCACACCCCATCAACAGTGTACCTTACAAATATGGTATGTTTCCTGAAGCGGTGAAGCATGAAAAGTGTCACGCCGAGCGATTTGGTGCCCGGCCACCTACGAAATTGTGGGCTCAATGTAATATTTACGACTATTCCTTTACGATCCAATTCATACCCAGTCGTGTACCGACCTTTATTGATTTGGGTGTCATCCAGTTTTACCTTACGTTTACCGACTTCAAAAAATATAGGTTACCAATTTGATGCATACATTTTAAAGGTAATTTATATATCAAGCGTATTTTCATCTATCTTTATCATACCTCTGTTAATTTATTTCGCTACATAATTAATATTAAACGAATGTTTGATAAATTTGATACTTCAACTTCAAACGAACCATTAAAACTTTCGACTGGAGTGTCAATTAAGTGAGATATTAGAGTAAGGACCTCTTAAATTATAAACTTCGCCGAATCGCGCGTTCAAACTTAATGTTCTCAAGTTCGAACTCCTTTACTTCTAGTACCTACCTACCGTCATGTTCCAAACATATGATTTCATACTGCGATAACATTTTACATTAGCACTTCTGAAAGTCATGTAAGTGGTAATTTCGATCAGTTTGCACTATCGAGAGCTGTAGAACTAGTGAGAACTGGGGTTGCCTGTCTACTCGTGATGAACTCGGCCAGCGACAAATTTACCTGAAGTCTGAGTAGGAGTGAGCCTATGGCGGTAGATTTTAAGGTGCCAACGTGACAGATGGCGAATCCATCGCCGTAAATCAAGCACAACTATACCATACGCCTTTGAATTGCTTCTCCGGCCAAGCCTGGGAGTGTTGAATCTATCCTTTGCCTACCCCTAAGGGGGGCCCTTGTGTTCCCACAAAAACATGTCAATACGTTAACAATAGTATTTTAAACGTTCTTATCAATACTTCGTTCTTAAAAAAATAAGCCACCACGACATTTGACGCTTAAATCCCTCGCACAAAAATGTATAGCGGGTAAATCATTGCATCTTTAGCCTTTGCATTGCACTTACAGCCACATCGTGCTTATCCTCATAGTTTACCAAGCACACAGTATTCCATCAAATCAATATACGGCATGAGTCTGTATAATAGAGACGTCAGAGACTCCATGTTGAGGGTACCTCCCTCAGCTGTAAAAACGGAAAGCACACTCTCCGTAGTGGAATTACATTGGGAAGTTTGTTTGGAATTAATATGGGTTCTGTATGTACAGAAATATAATTATTTTCAAATCTCCGGGTTAAAGAGACTTTTTTTATTGTGTCTCGCAGCAAGAGTTCCGGGATCTTTTGCTACGTAATCAGGCAATGGCGAGAATGCCTCCAGCCATGCACTTTAATATGCTAAGCAAACACAGCTAGAGGCACGCCCTGAGGGGTACCCACGCTTAGAGCGTCGCTGGATCGCGAGCAAGTCAGCTAGGCTGAACTGGTAATTTTATGTTATTATTTAGGTGCAGGAACTAAAAAGACTGATGAAGGTGGATGAGCCAAAAAAGTTCCGTAAATTTAGAAAGAACTGGCGGTCTACTCCCTCTGACTAACCGGCGAGGGACTCGGCGTGATGATATGTATATTATTCTTCACACTTAGTCCCGACAAGGCAGACAGAAAAGTAATATCACCATATTGTCGCCGGCGCTACATAAAGGTGGCCAATGGGATACATGGCGAGGCTGTTGGCATCCAAAATACGAAACGCATACAGAATTTCACACGCTGCTCTCCTTCACCGTAAAGCCCGCATGGCCTTACCACAAGGATCTCTGAAGACAGGTGTTTAGCACCTTTTTCGCCGGCTAAGTTGAGATCTCTTTGGTACAAACTTTCCCTATTGAACTGAGCGCCACTATCGTGGATTTTCTATTTCCAAATAGTACGGATCTCTACTAGTCGGTCCCTCCGGTAACAACGCACGTGTCGGCACTACCCACCCTCTGTACTTTGCACGCACACATACGCATAATAATTATAGACATAATATATCGCAGTATGATCTAATCAAAATAAATTGCGTGGGTTGGCAATCTCGGATCTATAGAGTAATATTCTTGATTTGTTATTGGTGTAAGTATATTTCTATATCATCGAAAAGAGATATGGAAATAAATCAAAACCACTCGGTCATCGCAGGTGTTGGCAACATCAAAAAATATATCACTGGCGGAAAGTGGGTGTACTTAGTGGGAAGGCGTGAGGATATAATATATACATATGTTATTATTATCGAAAACCTCGAGGAGTAGGTAGATATAATAGATTCTCAAGAGTCTAGACTAGTCTTAAACTGTTACACATTAAGATTAAGTACCATAATGTTAAAAAATGTCAACAATTTAAAACTTATGTAGTAACTACTGATGAACCAAATAAATAAATAAATAAATAAATAGTCTAGTCCCTCGCGGGATAGGCAAAGACAGTAGAGCACCAGTTCTAGAGACAACTTATCTTTCATCTGGCCACAATCATGGAGCTCTTCATGCATGCTTGTCAGTTTCGAGTACCTTGATATTCCCATCCTTAAGTGTCCAGTCGAATTATAATCTTTATTAGTATCTGTATACATACGAAACTGTGCCATATTAGCTTTAGTGTTAAAAATTAATTTTAAAAATATCGTGTAATAGTGTTCACCTAGTCACTAAAATATCCAGCCATGCCACACGACGGTCGACCACATAAAGGTGCGGACACACCCTACCAATCACATTTTTTGATATCGCGCACCGTTCCGTCACGCAATCATCACATTTTGAGTCTCCAACAGACTGTGCGAATAAATTTGACCTCTTTGTTTGCACTGTGTTTAGATATTTTTTTTATTGCAGATTTTTCGGATAAATTTGTTACCTGGTTTTCTTGCACAATACCAGATAGAGAATACGTGAATGAGTCGGACCAAATCCAAAGGAGTTTCCTTCCGCGAACGCTAAGGATGTGGAATGAGAGATACAGCATGGAGTTCTTCAAGAAGGGTGTGAAAAGATTCCTGTAGGGTCGGCAGCGCGCGAGCGATATCTTTGGTTTTGCAAGCATCTGAATATAGCATGTCTGAAGAGACAGATAATTGCAGAAGAAGAGATTACTGACGCTCTTTGCCTACCCCGTGAGGGATATATGTGCCATAGACAAACCCTGAATGAAATATTACACCAATGACACGACTGCGATTCACAAATGATAGTAAGCGATTTATTTTAAAGTATTTGTTACATAGCAATATTAATGACTGCAGAGTCACATAACAGATTCGCGCAACAAGCATTTCGCTTTGTGCACTTTGCTCTATCTGTGTCAACTGAACTCAAAAAACTGAATTTAGATTAATGATGCGAGCCATAGAGCCGGATAATATATCGCGAATGAAATGTGTCAAATGGAACCATTAATACTAAAGTCCCATAATAAAACATCATTAAATAAATAATGACTTAACGAAAAAATTTCTGCCAATCCCAGTTTTATTCTATGACATTTTTAAAGCAAATGCGAGAAAAAATCTGGTTTTGTATCGGTAATTCTTATTTATTTTTGAAAGTACACCAACAGTGTGTATTAAAATATAGACAAATTATAATTATTTTCACACAAATAGACTTAACACTATATCATATATTTTATAGTATATCTTTCCTTCCCAGATAACGTAACGTGCGAAAGGCAATGTAACGACAACGATAAAAGTACCTACCCCTAAAGGTAGGCAGTGTGTGTAGGTAGGTGCACCCACTTTTCTAGATATATTTTTAGGTGCAAAGTGACAATGGGCGAGTCCATTGCCGTTAAACAAGCACCAGACAAATGGTCTGGTCGTACATGGTCTTTGAATTTCTTCACAAAGGTATGTTTAATGTTTCGATGTTTTCCATCAGCAAATAACCAGTGTGGGGACTAATGACTGTAGTACTTAAGTTCAAAAAAACTCATTGGTACAGCTGGATTCGAACTTCAATATTTGTGTGGCAGGCAACTATTCGAACCAAGGCCACCACGGCTCTAAAATCATACTTATATTCATTATATTCATAACATATAATGTAGTATTTTTAAAAACAAGTGAAATAATATATAAATCTAACGTGACATCAACATAATCATAATAATTAGCATCAAAACAAATCATAAAAATAAGAAATACATAACAAAACACTTACATACAAAGGCACGAAAGAAGAAAGCTAAACAATAGCAAATCGAAAAACAAAGTCTCTGACTACCACATCAGAGGAAACATGAAAAACTTAAAAAAAAAAAAAAAACATAATTAAATGCATTTGTCATAAGGTCACTTTGTGTATGCAAATATTTAACAAAGCTAATCCGATACGTATATATGCCATAATATTTCGCTTCGGCCAATTGATGGATCTCCGTACCGAACTAGACACGGAGCCACTTCCCCCGACACAAGGGGTCCAATTAAAATGTATTTAAAATACATTCTTTATTCTCTTTAAACTTCTAAGCAAACCTTATCGCATTGTAATAGGAGTTTTTACCACAAAAAAAAGCATTAAAAATTCAAGTCGCAAACTCAACAAATTGAGTCAGACAAATGCTTTTGTGATTCGACACTCGAAGGTGACTATTCGTGTGAATAGAAAGAAAAAATCGAGTAATTAGCATACGCATATGTATTCCGACCGTGAACGAAAACATGAGGTTAACAAAAAACTGAATAATAGGACTTTAGCTCTACAAATGGGGTCATTTTCTGCAGAGGGAAATCATCGCAGTGAAATACATCGGTATGTATATCTGAGAACAAACTCAAAAACCTATGTGATTTCGTGTCTGCGGAGATAGGTTCGCGATCTTAAACAGCACTACATACTTTAATATATATACTTTTTAATCAAAATCAAATTTTTTTATTTATCATTGGCCTAGATTGGCACTTATAAAAGATCGAAAAAGGTGCACAGTTCGGGTTGGTCGTTTCCATGGAGAAGAACCGGCATGAAACTCCATGGTTACTATTTTCAAATCATTTGGTATGTAATAAAAATATTATTATATTTCAGCATTTGTAGGTACTTAACTATGGGGGAACAGCGTTCACATCCTCCTTGACGAGCTCAATGATATCTCTCGAGAAAATAAATCATAGGCAGGCGTTAGTACAAGGCATTATTGTCTTTACCATGGATTCATTTTATTACATGCAGAGAAAAGATCCAAATAAACATATGAACGGAGAAATGGTCATCTATTTACTAAACTAAAGTAAAGATTAGACAAGAAGATCCACAATTTGCAAGGAAAATTGGGATACGCAAAAATGTAGACATTGGTTCGGGTGTGCAGTTAATAATGCATGACAATGGAACCCTTGGCATATTTTTTATGTAATCCAACAAGAAAGCTAGCAAGGGGGTGCGTAGATTCAGTTGCAATTTTATGCCACTCTCATTGGTCGGTGTTGGGAAGGGTCACACCCAAGAATTGGGGCGGAACATGTCTCGAAAAAAACAATGCTTCGAGAAAAAAAACGACTTCACAAAAGAAATATCTACTGGAAATCAGTTTGCAAGTAACCAGTTATCCTAAATAGTATATACTAGCTGTCCCGCCCAGCTTCGCTCGGGTGAAAAAGTTAAATTGCCCGTAACACGATCGCAGCGCCACCTATTGAGTCCAATTGTAAATCTAAACCATTCTCGAATCTAGCTTAAGACACACAGAAAGCTTCGCCCGGGTAAAAAGGTAAAATTCTTGAAACTCGATGGCAGCGCCACCTATCTGGTCCAATTTAATATAGCCTATGTTACTCGGGGATAATGTAGCTTTCCAAAGGTGAAAGAATTTTTGAAATCGGTCCAGTAGTTTCGGAGCCTATTCATTACAAACAAACAAACAAACAAATCTTTCCTCTTTATAATATTAGTATAGATTAAACCAGAACTGTATGAAGTCCCGACAATAATGATACAGCCATTATATAAACATAAAGCATTGATAATGTCATTTTGCGAAAAGCATTGACCCTCGTTGATACCAAACTCTATTCCTTGAATGATAATCATTATGCCAATGGCAAACACTAAGATACGCCGAAGATAATATTCTGCACCTTTTTCGGCATATTTCGACTGAAAAAGAGCTGAGATTTTTTAGCGCTATCATTTGTTTATGTTAATTGTAACGTTAATGATAATACGCCGTAAAATGCAATTGGTTTAAGCAACTATGACAGGACAAGAATTAAGTGTGTCAATTATTTCGGTATTTTAAGAGATAAAATGCCCAATAGACATTGAATTCAATCAGACTGGCATCACATACAACTTAGATCCTTCATAAAGACACCTTAAAATTCAAAATAGAGAATTACTGTTTCAATTTCTGTTAAAAATGTATGCTTGAATGAATTACAATTATCAGAAACCCCATCTAACCGAGCACCGTCGTTGAACTCTCCAACCCGAGAAAGCATCCAAGATAACTTTCACTAGAAACAAAGGTTATAATAAATCAAACATTGAAAGAGCAATATTCACGGCATGCGTGCCCTTACAAAAGAATCACTCGCTATCAATGCCGTTTACTGCATTCAAGAACATTATCAAAGGCGTTAAACAAATTTATGGGCCGTGGTACAGCGATAGAAATTATTCCAACTCTATAAATCATAGGAACGATGGTCTATAGTGGTGCCCTATAATTTCGCGCTTCCAGAATTTGGTTACGGGTCGTTTCACTAATAAGGTATGGGGAAAGGTGCTGGATTTTAAACGTACAGTACAATTTAGACTAGAAGTAACGCCTGAGTTTCAAAATCGATTCCCGATTCAAACATTACAAACGTGTTTATTGCTTCCACAACATCATGCGTAGCAATTATGGATCATTGTTATGTAGCTTCAGGCATTCTGCTGCAGATTTGGGTTTTTATTTTATATGTATGCTGTATTCGGATGGAGAAGAATTAATACATATTATAACGTAGCACTACTCCGTTGCATACTTACTTTCGCTTCATCCACATTATCTATCTCAGAGATACGCCTGTTGGCTTAGATTACTCCTATCAACTCTATCATAGCATTTTCAATCTAATTGATGTAGTTATTAGGAACGTTTTTCATCTTTCGTTTAATATAAATATATTTTTGGAAATTCTCTTTTCATTTTCAATTATCGTTCATACATAAAATTATCTTGCTAATCCTACGTTAGTAAAGTTTATAACCTGCCTTAATTTCATATTACGATTATGATTATTTGAATTAACTAATCATTATTAAACCGAAACGTACTCGAAATGGACGAGCATGTAAGAGACAGATGAATGAAGATGAAGCGAAAGAGGTCTGTAAATCTAGAGAGAACTGATACTCCAATCTCTCTGTCTACCCTATGAGGGACTCGGCGTGATGATACATATGTATATATCACCATCAAACTAAACTAAACTTTCCAACATATGGCGCCAGCTTCCTTTCACAAGCACCTAATTCCCATAGAATTTGTAAATAATTCACCATCTGGATATTACGTCAGATAATAGATATAACTAAGATAACGAAATGCCTCTCTAACTAACTAACTAGTGTTAAAGTTAAAAAAATTACGATACTATCTTCTAGACTTGGACCATCCATGTTAATATTAAATATTAGTAAAGTAAAATATTATAGACCACAATGCTATAAAAAAAGGCTTTTGACATTGCTTGGACCAACGGTGCGAAAAAATACCGTTTCCATCATAACATGTCAAGGAATTATGACGTGAAGATAACAATGAACTTGAAACGAATACACATTATGAAGATGCAACGGGCTTTGGAGAAGCAACAAAAGAAACGCCGACAAATGTGGAACAAAACGGGAGGCAGATGTTAGGGAATTCCGAGAGATGCGATGCTCGGAAACATCGGTGTACAAGATTCGATAATACGAGAAAACAGGAATAATCGTCGTGAGACTAAACTTCCGGGTTGCAAGACCGGTTTATGGTAAATAAGAACAATATATTTTGGTGTTCACATGGATCTTGGGAACGATCGGTGAATTCAAGGTGAAACTGTTAAAATTATGAAGTCAGTAAAAAACAAAAAACCTATTTCTTAACCTTCATAGCTCAGACGGGCGAACGTCTATCGGGTAGTTTCTAATAAATCTAATAGTAATAATAGTTTATTAATCATAAGCAAGCTTGTTCTAGCATGAACCCTGTATATAATAAATAAAAAAATATATGACCACTTAACGTTAATTTAGAGAAAGAAGTCTGTAAGCCTAGAAACTATTGGCGCTCTTCTCTCTGCGTAGCCCGTTAGCGACAGTGTGATAATATGTACGAAAAAATTGTATAGATTTAGGCTTTGAATTGATTCAAGGTTTGTGTGAAGTCAAAGGGAAGGAACTCAGATGGAAATCGGTACTGCTACATAATATACCTCTGGCGGAAAGTGGGTGTGTGGGTATTACCCATACACTACACCTCTGCCTACCCCTTCGGGGACCCTTGTGGGAAGGCGTGAGGATATATTATATTATTATATACTGCTACATTTTCCACAATTAAATTGTCTATAAGACGATCAAAGACAAGTTTGTTTTATTACAGCTACCGAAAACGGTCAAACTAAATCTATTACATTTTTTTAAGCTATATTTCTAATCGTAGATTCTTCATTCATGGTTTAAAGAATTAGCAAGCATTATAGCATTAAATCATATTTGCAATATTGAAATCGTAATCCTATTATTACAACAATTGCATTTACTATTACAGATATCGCAACAGAAATCCTAAACGGTTCGACCTTAGGTGTTGTTATGAATTACAGCTCACCCTTTCTCATGTCACTGTCAAAGTAACAATTCTTTGCAACGTGTCCGTCCAACGTCAATCAAACTTTAATGCAATTTTGATGAGGTAAAGATTTGTGAATGACTCGTGCAGTAGAGGGTCACGGATTACATTTACACATGGTAAATTTTCACACGACTTCAACGTCAAATACCGCCCCTGGGTTGGCTGCAAATCTCGTAAACCGAAAAACCTTGTCTGTTTCATGATAAAACGCGAACCCATAAAATAGTTTGAAATTGCAAAAAACTACCATTTTGGTTTATAAAAAAATCTTGATTAAATATTGGCATTACACAATAGAAATTTACTCTCTCACTGATCAAATATGTATCTGAATAACGTCATTCCTTCAAATGTGTATAAAGGAAATCGTTTCTATAAACATTATACAAACGCCTCTAAATTTAAAGAAAGATGATATTTATTCACAATCTCACAAGTACACCTAAAACAAACGCATTAGTTCTTTACTTGCTTGCATTAGAGTTGAAATTCGCAAGGTAGTTCAAACTAAGCCAGTTGCTTTGATCTACTAAATCACAAAACTAAGTAGGGGTGCATTATTCCAATTGTTTGTCGGCGAAGAAAAAGTCCAGCTCGTAAAATATTGTGTACGAAATTATTAAGTTTCCCCACAAATTTTCGGAAGTTGATACTCTTGTGATGCAATTGATTTATTTCGGAATTGTGGTGAGAAAATAAATAGAAGATATTTAGGGGAATATGAGAAATAAATATAGTTTGAGGGAGATGACATCAAATCACATGACACTTACATGTGACGAAAGTATGCAGTTTCATAATACCATTTCAAACAGTAAATCTGAAGATCATCTGTCTATTATCTTTGTTAACAAAAAGGATTACAGATCAAAAACATCTTCACGTTGGCTAATATCAATTGTCTATGGTTGGCCCGTGGGCATGTTCGTTGACGCATAAAAGGTCTTTGCAAGATCTTTTTGGAGGGATACTTAGAGGGTTTTGAATGTCAATAGATTTTATTTGCCAGAGGATTCTCAACAATAAACGCTAAAACTTTCCGAAGGATTTCTTCACGATGGTTTCCTTAAACGTCAATAATTAAAAATACATTGAGAATTTTTAAGTATGTATATATCTTCGCGTTCCCCGAAGGTATAGGCAGAGGTGTAACAAGACTCACTTTGCGCCGTTGATATAATTAAGTGTCAACGTGACAGATGATAAGTCCATCGTTCCTCAATCACGTCTACACATATATAGGTGTTAAAATGTATTCTGAAATATTTTCGTTTACCATAAAACTCGTGGTGTCTTACGTAAATCGCAATACCTACTTAAGGTCAGAAAAAACTCATTGGTACAGTCAAATTGAGTCGAAGCAGTTCAATTCTATCTTGATTTTGCAAGTAGTTGCTTGCTACCTGCAAAACACGAACATAACAGATTATGTAATCTGTTGACGAATAAGTCGAATAGATTACAAAATTTTTAGAAGTTAAAATAATCAAACGGGACTGCTTCTGCCACTTGAAATAAAATGCAAAAAATATTCATAAGTACAACATTATTGCCTCGTGTAAAAATACTTTACAAGCGTTGAAACGGGTTCTTTAGACGTCAAATAATCTGGCCGCATTTAGACTGAGGATAGCGGATTTTATTAGGGAACTGGAGCATTGAATGGCTCTTCATAGGAGTATGCTTATTGTTGGAAATACGGTACGTAGCGTTTTAAAAGTAGTTGCAATATTTTTTCATATTTTAGAATTATTACATCTTCACGCCAAGGGATTGGTAAAGGTGTAGTTACACCCAATTTCTGTCGGAGATATGTTTATATATCTACATACAGAGAATAAATATTTAAAGAGAGGTAGGGCATAACGGATTCTCCGTTCGAATTCGGAGCTGCCCGACTGGGGCAGGACCTCCACCTTATAGAAGTCCGTAGCCAAATAACACAATTTATTGTGTTGTGTTCCTACGTGGTGAATAAGGTTTCCAGTAATGGGCTCCATGGGGAGGGGGGAGGATTGTTATATTGTGTTGGCAACCGAGGGATTAGACCTATTATGTTGCCAACACAGTATAACTCTCTGAACACAGAGTGGCAACGCGCAAGTGATACTTAGGTATCGTGAGCGTAAATAGGCTACGGTAACCGTTTCCCATCAGGTGGGCCGTATGCTTGTTTGCCACTCTTGTTGTATAAAAAAAAAAAAAAAAATACAGCTTCATACATACATGTACATGTTAAAGATGCCCACGATTCGAAGCCCCTGTGTTATAATACCGTAGTAAATATTATATGCCTACCGGAAAGACACAGCGTTGGTGTGAAGAAGCTGCTATGATTTTTGCCTATTTCCTCCATTATTAGTCAAATTACATACCATTTTTAGTCCTTCTTCCGCACAATAGTTACCCCTTTTTGCCAGCAGGGGCGCCACAGTCGCTTTACGTTTCCTGACTGTGCGCCGCTCCACAAGCCGCCATAGCGTTTATGATTTTTGCATCGTAAAGTCGTGTTAAAACTTTCAAGTCAAATATTAAGTTAAATAATTAAGAAATAGTTATTCAAGAGTGCAAAGTGAGCAGTTTTATCTGGGTAAGTGTTTTTTCATCTTTTAAAAACGTATCTACCCATGAATCCTATGGAGAATAGCGAGGAGGTGCAAATCGCTGCCTCGGATGGGGGGCGAAGCGCCCGGAGCCTAAGCTCCGTTCAAAGCACTTCTTCCTCGTCTTCAGAAGATGAGGAAGGCTTTGCCTCGCCACCTCCAAATAAAAGATCGAAACGTAATTCAAAATTTAAACATGGCGGATCAATTTCCGACCCGCGTGTTGATAAAATAATCGATCAAGTAAATTACTTATCAAATTGTGTATTTCAAATTCCACAATACATGAATACTCTTGCTAATCGTCAATTTAGTTGTAATAGTGTACCTCCAGCCACGGAACCTCAACCTTCTTTTATAAGTAAGCCTGTAACGACCAATGTCGCTTTAGGTGATCTAAAAGTGAACTTTGACGAAAATAAAATTATACCTAGTGCTAACCCTCTTAGACTGGTTGAAATAAATCAACTTCAGCAATTTAATTCGCCTGCTTGGAAAGGCATTAGATATAAAAAGGCCCTTCAGTCTTGTATAGCAACACCTGGGTTTTCAGGGTTAAAATTAAATGAAGAGTTGTGTCATTTAAATAAAGGGATTGATTATATGGCAGGTACCGAACAACTTTTGGCAGGGTTATCAAATGTCGTTTTGGAGGGTAGGCAGCTTTTGAAATCCGGCTTACAAGAGGTAGTAGACTGGGCTAGTAATAATAAGTCTGATCTTAACCCAAGTTCTCTTTATGATAAGCTTGTTGAAATATTTGGTCCAAGTTCACTTTCATACAAGAATACTGAAACATGCATGCAAGTCATCTGTGGAAAACGGGCTGAATGCATAGAGATTAGGCGCGATCGGATTTTAAAAGAAGTAAATAATGTTAATATTAAAACGGCACTACAAAATATTCCACCTAGTTCAGAATATTTGTTTAATAAAGACAGTCTCATTCCTTTAGTTGACTCCTTGGGAGGATCACAAGCGTGGCTTAATATGCCAGGGTATATTAATCAGGGGAAAAGTTTTCCAAGAGGCAGTCGTAATAATCAGAATAAGAATACAAAATATTCTCATAAGAAAATTAATAAGAGAAATAAATCTCATAATTCTAGAAAGCAGCCATTTCACCACCCTGGTGCCCAGGACGTTAATAAGTCCACCAAGAGTAGGGAAATATGACTCAGATCCCATTTTCAAGGGAGGTTGCCTAAAAAATCATGTACAAGCATGGCAGCAGTTGGGGGCAAGTCAATATATATTAAATGTCATATCCAAGGGTCGCATACCTTTCAAGACAAAACCCCCTCTACATTATCCCTACCGGAATGTCTTAGTAAAGTTTTCAACTCGAAAATCAAAGCAGATGACTTGCATGTTAGAGGAATTATTAGGAAAGGGTATATTAGAGAAACCAAATCATGTCAGTCCAGGTTTCCATTCGAAAATGTTTCTGGTGAAGAAATCAGATGGAGGAATGCGACCAATTTTCAATTTAAAGTCTAAACATGCATGTATCAACCCAGTACTTTCAACTGATTTCCCGAGTGGATGTCATCCAGTTTCTACAGTGTGGGGACTGGATGTCAAAAATAGATCTTCACCAGGCTTATTTTCATCTTTCCATAAAGGAATCTCACAGACGTTTCCTACGTATTATATATGGAAACGAGATTTTCCAATTGACCGCCCTTCCATTTGGCCTTTCTTCAGCACCTCATACCTTTGCAACAGTAACCAATTGGATCGCGGAGATCCTTCGGAGACAGGGCATACGGGTCATAGTTTATTTAGACGATTTTTTAATAGTCCATCAGGACAAATTAGTAGCCCTCAGTCATACACAGAAGGCTGTAAATATCTTGATAGAGTTGGGATGGCAAGTAAATTATCAGAAATCACTTCTCACCCCAACTCAGGAGTTAGATTACCTGGGTATAACATGGAACACAAAATTAAATCTAATGTCCTTACCAATAAACAAAATAGAAAGAATAAAAATCATGTTAACGGACCTGTTACAAAAGAATATGTCTTGTCTCCGAGAGGTGCAGAGGTTGTTGGGAATGCTAAACTTTGCAAATCTTACAACCTTGAACGGCCGCCTTCACTGTCGCTGGACTCAGATATTTTTAAAGGAGTTCAGGCAGGGGAGACCAAGGGAAAAAAGAACTTTACCACCTCGGGTGACCCGCGAGTTACAGTGGTGGCTAAAAAATGTAGAAAAAAGTGTAAAAGTAATGCACAGAAAAAAAGTGACTCATTTTCTCACAACAGACGCGTCGGACGCGGGCTGGGGAGCTCACTTAAACAACATAATGTTGTCAGGGAAATGGAGTCAGCCTCAGATAAAGTGGCACTCCAACATGAAGGAGATGTTTGCGGTATATGCAGCAATAGTTCAAAAAATTGCATATGTAAAAAACGGTCATGTACTAGTTCAATCCGACAACCGGACTTTAATCGCTTACATAAAGAACGAAGGAGGTACCCGCTCACTAGGACTCCTAGAATTGACCAGCAAACTTCTTCTTCTAACCGAGCAGTTCAATATAACACTGTCGGCATCATACCTCCCGGGGAGGTTCAACGGGATAGCGGACCGCCTCTCAAGAGGAAAGTCTGTACCCGAGTGGCAACTTTTACCACAGGCCACAAAAATTATTTTCGACAAATGGGGTGTCCCCGATGTCGATCTCTTCGCATCAAAAAATGCGGCTGTAGTTCCACAGTACGTTACGTGGGACTCCAGCGATGGGTCAGCACTTTTCTGCGACGCCTTCAGTCGAGAATGGAATTATCGTTTGGCATGGGTATTTCCCCCTCCAAATCTAATACCCAGAGTGCTGGCCCACCTGAACAACGCCAGGGGAACGTACATTCTGATAGTCCCACACTGGGATCAGTGCTTTTGGCTAGCCGATCTCAGATCGAGAGCCTTAACGGACCCCTTACCGATACGGGATCTGCGGAAGACCCTAATCGATCGGTCGACTGGATTGTGTCCCCCTCAAGTGGACAATTTGTTCCTCCAAGCTTGGAGAATTGGGGGTGGACCGATCAGGTCAAAAACTGGAATAGAGATGAATTAAATTTATTGAGTAGTAGTTGGCGGACATCTACTCTCAATACTTACAGAGCACCACTTAAAAGGTGGGTGGCTTTTTGTAAAATTAATAATATAAATGATAAATTTCCAGATGGCAGAGATGTCGCCAGATTTCTGGCAGACCTTCATTTAAAACACAGATTTTCTTATAATACTATAATTTTACATAAATCTGCTGTTTCAACTTATTGTGCTGCAAATGTTGAAATTTTTTCTAAAAATTTTTTTATACACCAGGTATTAAAGGCAGTAGCCTTGGCAAGACCTCAGACTAGAAAATCACATTTAATATGGGATACCCAGTTACTGTTTGATTGGTTAAATAAGGTTCCATGTAATAATTCCCTATTTGATATTTCTAGAAGAACTGCAATAATTTTGTTGTTAGCATCAGGTAGAAGAATACATGATCTTACTTTGCTAGATATATCAAATAAAAATTTAATAGAAGAAAATAATAAAATTATATTATGGCCAAACTTTGGTTCCAAAACTGATTCTAGTAAGCATAGACAGTCGGGTTGGTCATTGTTAAGACACACAAATGTGAATATTTGTCCTGTAAAACACATCAAACAATTGATAGTGTGTTCTCAAGACAGGCGCTCCAGTAGTGATATTACTAACCTTTTCATTTCAATCAAGGGTGTAGTCAAACCAGCCACTAGAACACTAATTGGTGGTTGGGTTAAATCTATATTTAAAGAGGTGAGAATTGAGGCAGCACCAGGCAGCGTAAGGGCTGCAGTAGCATCTAAGGGATGGATAGAAAATGTTCCAGTGGAAGAAATATTACAAAGGGGCAACTGGAAAAGTGAACAAACTTTTACAAAATTCTACTGTAAGGAGATTTACAGGAGGGAAAACAATAGAAATGAAGATTTACTTCGACATAATTTTTCCTCTGTCTAGTTGATTTACGGGTTTGTAATTTAATTTCAATAGTTACTTTGAACCTCCTAATACTGTTAAGTATTTTATCTTTCTTTGCTCATTCATTAATTTAGATTGATCTTGTATTACTCTTATACTATGGAAGTCTAAAAGTTCTATTAAAACCATGGCATTTCACATAGCATTTATCATTACCATCACCAGCAGATATCAAACATGTCTTCACACCAACGCTGTGTCTTTCCGGTAGGCATATAATAGAACTGTTTTACACCAAAATAAAACAGTTATTATGTGCCGAAAGAAAGACACAGCGTTGGAGCAAGATCCTTGCTGGTGAGTGAAGACCACACTATGGCGGCTTGTGGAGCGGCGCACAGTCAGGAAACGTAAAGCGACTGTGGCGCCCCTGCTGGCAAAAAGGGGTAACTATTGTGCGGAAGAAGGACTAAAAATGGTATGTAATTTGACTAATAATGGAGGAAATAGGCAAAAATCATAGCAGCTTCTTCACACCAACGCTGTGTCTTTCTTTCGGCACATAATAACTGTTTTATTTTGGTGTAAAACAGTTCTATTATAAATGCGAGTTTGCGGGTATGTATGGGTGCTTGTTACTCAATCCCGCTAGAACGGCTGAACGGTATTGAATGTAATTTGGCACAGAGATAGAGTATTAGCTGAATTAACACAGATTTCTATTACAGAAAAAGCAGAGGAAAATTTTGTGATGTATGTGTGTATGTATGTAGATATTATATTACGCCAGAAAGAACTGGTTAAAGAAACGTTAAAGATGGCGTGAGATTATGTTTGTACGCAAATGCGAGCATGTTGCGCTACTGCGGAATAATATTTTATCATTTATAATCACAGGTCTCGCGTCGTCTAATCGAGACCTCTCGTGACAGACGGGCTGGATCATATCTCGCTCAGAGAATCAGCATTGCTTTCCAGCGTGGCAATGCTGCTAGTCTTCTTGGCACGTTGCCTCGGGATACCGATTTGGAACAAATATTTTATCTGTAAGTAGTTCGACGAGCATGTATGAAGAGACTGATGAATGTCGACGAAGCGAAAGAGGTATGTAAGTCTAGAGAGAACTGGCGCTCTATACTGTCTGCCTACCCCGTTAGGGGCTTGGCGTGATGATACGTATGTATGTATGTTAGTAGTTAGTTCCAACTGTTCTTTGTAGATATTGTTTATTGATGTTATAAACAGATTAAGTGTCACTTACTCAGTTCTCAGCAGCAACAGCAAAACCTGTGCGGCAAATCCTCTGGCTTGTTAGCAACAAACGAGGGTCATCGAAGAACACGCTGTATATTGTCTTGCTACAATGGCGTGCAAAAAATATGTTCGCTTGACCATTTGATTACCCTTCTGGTTTCACAAGATTTGCGTCGAGCATCTCCCCCGGCTCTTATTGACGGGGTAATGTATTTAACGTGTTTTGACGCAGTGTTAAGGATTGCCTTTTAATTCAGCGACTAAAAGTTGAAAAAGCTCCTTTTTGTATTAAGATTTTTTTTTACAATATTATGTCCATTTTCAATTTACGTGGCATTTAAAAAGCCAGGATAGACGCCTTAAGATAACAGATTGAATACCGGGAATATTTCTTCTTTATTATTAACAAATTATAAAACATTAACAACCGTAGCGCCCGAGGTGGGGCCCGTCTGTACCAAAGATTTTTTCTGAACTTAGAACGGTGATTAGCCACGCCACGAGCTTTACGGTGAAGGAAAACATCGAGATGAACCTGCATACGTTTGAGAAGAAATTCAAAGGCGTATCAATACATACATTGCCTCTGCCTACCCCTACGGAAAAGAGGCGTGATTATATGTATGTATGTATCAATACATAGTGCTTGAGTAACGGCAACGGACTTGCCATGTGTCACGCTAGCATCTAAAATATATCTTTGGCGCCCCAGCTCTGCCTACCCCTTCAGAGGCCCTTGAGGGAAGGCGTAAAGATATAAAAATATATGTTTGCAATATACAAGTTGAGAGAAAGGAGCCACGATATCTTTTTATCCCAGTTTGGACCATTTTATTCTTTATCATATATTCTGTTTTATATATTCCTGAATTTCGCTAACTTATGTATATCTCCGATAGCCGTGATCGTCTAGTGGTTAGGACCCTACGTTGTGGCCGTAGTAACCCAGGTTCGAATCCTGGTCACGGCAGCGTTCTTACGCTGTCATGGTGGAGAATTCCTTTTTGGGCTTTGAATCATTTCACACTTAGTGAAATGATTTTATTTTTAACATCTCCCTTCGAACCAATTTTTATACCAAATATATCAGTTGCTTGCATAAACAAGTGTGTAATAATAATTATGGCATAATTAATAGTGCTTAATACGTACTTATAATATTGATCTTTATATATGTTTGTAGCATAGCAGAGTTACGAGCGATGAGCTAATAGGTTTTAAGGCTATATAGCACAGAATAGATTATTTGTACTAAACAATATTAATGCAACGCAACTGCCATCTAGCGTCCAGTAGTAATTTCACTTATACTGTTAACAACGTACTGCGAAATAACTTTTTGTAAGTTTCCACAGATGGCGCTGTATACCATCATGATTTTTACTACTACTAGATGTTAGTGCTGCGTAACGTAACTGCGTAAATTAACACATAATGTCTTATTTCATCGCTAGATGGCGGTATTAGTTTATAAAACATTCCACAAGTAGAATAATACCTCTCACCATAAGGTTAACCTCGGGTTTATTTATTCGAAGAGAGTTTGAAATTGACACAAACATGATACGTGTCAGCAAAAAGTTAATAATCAAACGCGGAGGAGAGCCCCAGGCATTTTTTGATGTTCTCGTTCGCGTTCAGGGTTTTAAGCTTATGTGCGGAAATTTTTATTTATCTTATTATATTTATAAAAAATATTATTTATATTAGTATTAACTAGCTGTGTCCGCGACTAGTCCGCGTAGAATTTAACAAAAAAGTTATTGTTTCAAAATCGGTCTAGCCATTTCAGAGATTAACCGGAATAAAATTTTTAAAAAATAATGGTTTGTTAATTTTGGTATATTATGTAACGTGTATACATCCATTTAGTAAAAAGCGGTTATTTTAATATTGCAAACATACACTTATTTACAGATTTTATTTATTTGTATAGTTGACATGCAATCAACTTAAACAACAATATGTAGTAACACATACTTATCATCACGTCGAGTACTTCACTGGCTAGGCAGAAAGAGTAGGGGCCAGTTCTCTCTAGACTTAACGGTATAGCAATATTACTTTTTATAAGTTAAGTTACATTAGCAGATTGTGGTTAATTTACCAACACAAGGTCCAGAGAATCCAAATAACAAATGAATGTGTAACTGAGGTAATGCCTTGGGGATGATCCTCCTTTCTGAAGGCAATCTATCAATTATGTAGCTCGCAACAAATTAGGAAGCACAGATTACATTACAAGTAATAGGTAGGTACATATCTTATCTATACATTTATATATTTCTTCTGTACGTGTCTATGTCACTGAACTTCTAAACAGCTGGTCCGATTCACAATTGGAATCGATAGGTGGCGCCACCGTCGTATATTTTCACAAATAATAGACTTGGGTCATACCCGCATACCCCGCATCCCGCGACCCCCTCGACTAGAAATTGGTGGGGCGTCTTCGTTGATGGCATCTGTACAGAGCTTAGCTTCGCATGAGACTAGATTATTTGTGTGCAATTGCCAGTATGAAAAAACACCCATCACAGAAGAGACCAACTCCGATTCCCTACGCTGGTCGGAAATTTACACAATGGAAAAATGTCTAAATGACATACAGACATGTATACCTTGCATTATTAAATTTCACTCTGCATTCCCATTGATTTACTGCGAGGAGGCTAATGTCGAGTTAAGATGGTAACACAAACAAAACACGTTATTTTGCAATCTCGCATGCATAGTTAATAGAACGGGAATTGGGCGCGAAGTGAGAACCAGACTAAAGTTACATACACATATATGTACTCACGCAATGAATTGCTCCTCTTGTACATACATACATACATACATATAATCACGCCTCTTTCCCGTAGGCGTAGGCAGAGACCACTTCTTTCCACTTGCAACGATCCTTACATACTTGTTTCGATTCGACCACTCTCATTATTCCCTTCGTACGTGCTTGTATAGAGTTTATATGTAATTTAACCTTTTTCTACCCCTACGTAAAAGGGAACAAATGTTAAAAATAATAGTAAAAAAAACTAAAAACACGCTTTTTATAGAAAACCGAACTAAAAAATAGAAAATAAATTTCGATAATATCTTAAAAAGCGTGGGGTGCATGGTGTCAATAGTTATTAATATTTTATTGACAGATATTAGTAGAGTGATTATCATTTCGGTAATATCTTAAAAAGCACCCCACGCTTTTTAAGATATTATCGAAATTTATTTTCTATTTTTTAGTTCGGTTTTCTATAAAAAGCGTGTTTTTTAGTTTTTTTTAACTATTATTTATTTTCTACTTTTTAGTTATTAGTGTATTGTCGGTCCTCGATAAGTCTACAAAGTTTGAACGAAATCTGGCCGTTTAAAGTGGGTCAAAATCGAGCTCAAAGAAGTCGGTTACATACATACATACAGGTGAAGCTAATATAAAGCGTGTAAAAAGAGAACCTGGGTGTTTGTTCCGCCGTTACTTCTCCTGGCAGGTTTATATTAGATAAGTATGTACGTTCAATAAGTATTCCCTGTGTCCCTTACGTTCAATAAAATATTTAACTACACCCTCTTTTCGTAAGAAGGTAGGTATAGATGTCGACTTCCTACCCTTAACTTAATCATAATTGGAGAGAAACGGTTGACGAGAAATTCAATTGTTATGTCGACAGGTTACCTGAAACAAAAATAAAACTTTATATATTATTTGTCAAATTAACTACAACCTATCTTAAGAGTCGTGATTCTAGTCTAGTCTAGTGTCTAGAGTCTAGAGGTCTAGTGGTCTAGTGGTTTAAGTAATCATGTACAAACTGAATATTTGAAGTAGAGTCACTTGAAAATTGGTACAGACATCAAATTTTTTCTGTACTTAAGTACAGTGACTGATCTCACCACGAGGTTTATAAAGGAAAAATTTGTTAGGAATCAATGTTTATGATGGAAATAAATAGCATGTTGAACAATATTACGTTAAAAAATTGTCTTTCGTGCCAATTCTTCCATTCCTGTGCGTTCAAGTTCTAATCCCGACTGTACCAATGTGTTTTTCTGAACTTGAGTACAATGATTAGTCATACAACAAGCTTTACGGTGAAAGAAACATCGAAAAGAAACCTGCATACTTCGTGCTAGAGTAACAGCAACACCTCTGCCTAATGATTCCAGGTACCCTTACATACATATATACATATCATCACACCGAGTCCCTTACGGGGTAGGCAGACAGTATAGAGCGCCAGTTCCCTCTAGACTTACATACCTCTTTCGCTTCGCCCACATTCATCAGTCTCTTCTTACTTGCTTGCTGGTTTCGAGTACTCTTGACGTTTCGAGTACTCTTGACGTTTCGAGTACTCTTGACGTTTCCGTCTTTGTATCTGTATCTATTTCTTCACTCGAAGTCAGGTTGACGGTTGGTTTTAAGGTTCATTAACCTTACTATAAATAAATAAATAAATACCTGGGACAATTCCACACAAATTGACCTCGTCCCAAATTAAGCAAAGCTTGTGCTATGGTAACTAGACAACGATATATTTACTTATATAGATAGATAGATATATACTTAAATACATAGGACATCCAAGACTAAGGTACAAATATTCGTGTTCATCACACAAATATCTGCCGTCTGCGGGATTCGAACCCGCGACCTCAAGTTTCGCAGTCAGGAGCTCTAACCACTAGACCAGACGGTCGTCAAAACTATGTCCAAACCAACGTAACATAGGGCATGTTATTAAAATCAAATAACATATACAATAACCCGACCAAGTAAAGATTAATTAAAAAAGATGTATCATGTACCCAGGCTCCAATTTAAATGAAAACTTATGAAGCCAACTTAAATAGTCTACGCTAAACAAGACCTACCCTCACGGACTTAAAGAATCAATTTGCGTAAACGTTTTTTAATATAACAGGGATGTGCGGACGAATATGTTGCGGTTGCGGTTTGCATTATTTTGACCGTTATAGCGTAGGATTAAGGGTCATAGTCGTTTGACGTGTAATATCACCTGGATTTACGATTGAACCCTAATATTATACTGGTAAGCCGTATTGATCTGTACCCGCGTATGCCGGCGATATTAAAGTGAGTACATATTAAATCCAGTGAGTACACAATTGTAAGAATCCCTGTTTACCTTAAGCCCGCATAGGCACCTGATGGTAAGCACACCTGATATAATTCAATTATGTTTAAATTTAATTTGTGTTTGAGGAGAAATACCAACTGGCTGACTGACACCTGTTTTACATTCCTAACTCTATGGACACAGAACGGCCGACCATTCAGGCATCGCCTTCGGACAGTTGACAATTTCACGTACGACACTACCGAAAAAATAATGCGTTAAATTCAAAATCAAAATATTTTTTTTTCACATAGGCCTAGATGGGCACTTATAAAACGTCGAAAAAGGTGCACGGTTCGGGTTGGTCGTTTCCATGGAGAACAACCGGCCAGATACTCCATGGTTACTCTTTTCAAATTGTAAACACTGCTACGGTTCACAAACTATCGACAGCTTAGAGAAGCCGAAGATTAATTTAGGTCCTAACGTGTATTACACAGATGAATCGATGTAGCGAGTAACTGTTATATATATATATATATATAATATACTAGCTGTCCCGCCCAGCTTCGCCCGGGTGAAAAAGTAAAATTTCCTGAAACACGATCGCAGCGCCACCTATCGGGTCCAACTGTGATGTACGCTATCCTTTCTTTTAAGTTGGATCAAACTGCATCTTCTTCTTCTCAGCATATATGCGTCCACTGCTGGACTTGGATCAAACTGCATACGGTGTGCAAATTTGATTGAAATCGGTTAAGTAGTTCAGGAGTTTAGTTCGTGGACTTGATTGCCATAAAAAAGGTTATAGTGAGTCAATCTTAAAAGATAGACATATGCTGTCGCGGACTTTTTTTTAGAACTATTAAAGAGGAACAATTCCCTCATACATGATATTTTCGTAACTTAAACCGTTTACACAGCGTACGCAACGGAAGCTCTCAAAAAGGAATATTTTTCCCGTTCTGGCAACATTATTCATTTATGCTTCGCTCTTATTGGCCGTAGCGTGATGTGATATATGCCTAAAGCCTTCCTAGAGAAATGGACTATCCAACACAAAAATAATTTTTCAATTCCAACCAGTAGATCCTGAGATTAGCGCGTTCAAACAAACAAACAAACAAACTCTTCAGCTTTATAATATTAGTATAGATATATAATATATCCTCACGCCTTCCCACAAGGGTCCCCGAAGGGGTAGGCAGAGGTGTATAGGTAATACCCACACACCCACTTTCCGCCAGAGGTATATTAGGTGCCAACGTGACAGATGGCGAGTCCATCGCCGTTACTCAAGCACGACTATACAGACGCCTTTGAATTTCTTCTCAGACGTATGCAGGTTTCCTTCACCGTAAAGCTCGTGGTGTGACTAATCACTGTACTTAAGTTCAGAAAAACTCATTGGTACAGTCGGGATTCGAACTTGCGACCTTTGCGTCGCAGGCAACTGCTCGAACCACTCGGCCACCACGGCTCTTGTATATATTGAATCATTTTTTATTATCTGCTACCTACATACTCGTACATACCGACCCTCAAACCTTCGATATTCGATAGGTTACTATGGGGATGGCGGAAAATATTATAATGTTTCGGTAAGTTATCTCTATGGGGAAAATCCCTCCAACGATCTAACAAATAACAATTACTAACCGAAGTTGGAAAAGGGGAAAATATCGCGCCCATGTCATTGGAGAGACGAGACTGAAGCGATAAGAGATTATTTACACTGAACGAATACTCCAATAATTTATTATTCGATTGATCGACGATCGACCTTTGAGACAATATCTCGAATGATTTACAAGCTATTTATCAAAGCCGTGGTGGCCAAGTGGTTCGAGTTGCCTGCGACACAAAAATCGCAAGTTCGAATCCCGAGCGTACCAATGATTTTTTCTGAACTTGAGTTCAGAGATTAGTCTCACCACGACCTTTAGAGTGGAGGAAAACATCGAGAGGAAACCTGCATACGTCTGAGAAGTTATTAATTGAACTCATTGATAAAAATCTCGTGATTCTATTGAGAATATAAAAATACTGTGTATTATCGTTACTCAAGCCATTTCTTATTCAAAACACACTAAGCGATCCACTTTGGACGAATTCTCACATCCCTTGAACATTGCAGGCGCCTTAAATTAAAAGTAAATAATACCTTATAAATTCAGTTACCTTTCAAGTAATTTCGAAACATTTTTTTCCATTATTAATAGGAAATGAAAAATAAAGATTGACCTTTTTTTAGGTGGAGAGTTCCGGTGTTTCAGTTTTGAAATGTGAGGTACATTTCAAATCATGGTAAAGCCGTGGTGGCCGAATGGTTCGAGTAGTTGCCTGTGCATACATCAAATATCCACACGCCTTCCCACAAGGGTCCCCAATGGGGTAGGCAGAGGTGTAAAGGTAGTACCCACACACCCACTTTCAGCCAGAGAAATATTTAAGGTGCCAACGAAACAGATGGCGAGTCCATCGCCGTTACTCAAGCATGACTATTCGCCTTTGAATTGCTTCTCAGACGTATGCAGCTTTCCTCTTGACATTTTCCTTCACCATACACCGTTAAGAATAATCGCCAAGAACAACATCCAAAATGTTACTAATCTAAATGATATCCACGTTCAAAGCTCACCCTCTAATCAGCTAGGTGTTATCAATAGGGTGATTGGATTGAGCCAGAGATCCCAACGGCACTATCTCTGCCTGATTGGATGGTAATGCTTCGTACACCATTGGTATCCTTTGTTTGTTTCTTTATATCTCACTCTTATGATTGGGTCTTTGCGAAATTGTATTGGTTTCTGCTAAAGCATTTCTTATTTACTATTACAATGATTTGAGGCGCTCCTTTCTCGCTACCTACCCCGTGAGAGAAATATACTATTATCAATGAATTTTCTGACTTCAGTGTCAATAATGTCCCTTATCACTTTACGACGATATTGTCAACAAAAATAGACTCACTATTACGTTGGTACTACTCTGGTTTGTTGGTCAAGCAAGACACGCCCTTATTGTACAATCCTACCGTTAGTACACCAACAGTAAATCCTTGTGAATAAAGGCTTAAGAGAGCTCTCGAGAAAGCTCACATTAAAGAAAATTTTTTCTAGATTGAATTATATACAATGACAGACAAACACAAACTCCTAGTATCTCTCCTCACGCCAGGGGGCATCCCTAAATGCAATTTTACACCCTCTACACACTATCAAAATTCACAGCATGTTTCTCTCACATAAAGCCTTTGGCGTGACAACGTACGGACGAGTGTTCGGAGCGGTCCGGTGAAATTGGACGCATTCCTTTGTTCCTGTCCCGCCCGGCTCACGTCGGGATGTCTTTGGCTACACCTCTAAGCAAATCTATCTGTATATAAGACCATTGAAGTCTGTATCATAAGTAATAAATATATAAAATAAAAAAAAATTTAAACATGACAAACAATAAGCCGTGGTGGCCGAGTGGTTCGAGAAGTTGCCTGCGACACATAGATCGCAAGTTCGAATCTCGACTGTACCAATGTGTTATTCTGAACTAGTACAGTGATTAGTCACACCATGAACTTTACGGTGAAGGAAAACATCGAGAGGAAACGTATGCACTTTTGAGAAAAAAATCAAAATACGCATTTATGGTCGTGCTTGAGTAACAGCGATAGGCTCGCCATCGATCAAATTGGCATCTAAAGTACACCCAAAAATACCTCAAGCGGAAAGTGGGTGAGTAAGTAACTCCACCTACCCTTGTGTGAAGACTTAAATATATACATATATCTAAAATTTAAACTGAAGTCATAGTAAATTGATAATATATCGTAGCCTTTCTGTTTAGCTGCGGGCGCATCAAGAATCCGAAATGAGAAACTGCTCCGGATATCTGCCCGTACATCCTATGCTGGGCTCTCCACGGCCACAATAGCTGGCAGACCCATTTCTATCCCCATTGTCCGTCAGAATCTGTCCGGGACGTCTCGTCCAACGGGAAGCATTCTAAACAACACAAGAGGTAAGCTGATGCGATTTTATAACGTTATTTTTAAAGAGTATATCATTCTACTAAAGGTTTTTCAACTTATCTTTATCTTAATATATATATTTCTTGTGTGCGTGTGTATGTGACTGAACTCCTCCTAAACGACTGGACCGATTTTGATGAAATTTTTTGTGTGTCTTCAGATGGATTTGAGAATGGTTTAGATTCACAATTGGACCCGATAGGTGGCGCTGTGATCGGGTTTTAGGGCATTTACTTTTTTCACCCAAGCGAAGCTGGGCGGGACCACTAGTATGTATATATAATTCTTCTGTGAGTGTGTATGTCACTGAACTCCTCCTAAACGGCTGGACCGATTTTAATGAAATTTTCTGTGTGTGTTCAAGGGGATCTGGGAATGGTTTAGATTCACAATTGGACCCGATAGGTGGCGCCACTGGGTCCGTGCCATTTTTTTTTTTTTTTTAAACCAACGGCGTTATTACAAATATAGACTTAAGAATTATACATTATTTGTAAGGCTAATAAAAGGTTTCCCTCTGTATTAATACAAGCTTATTTATGTTACGAAACAAACTGGAATACATGTATATGATTGTAAGGTACTGTAAACAATTACTACTAATATGTAATAAATTTAACAATAAATAAATTAATTAATTCGTTAATTCGAGCACACAACCCTAGAAGCAATACCAAGTACTAACTGACAACAGTATATACCACATCTAATATATAGTTATAACAAGGTATATTATAAATTATGACAATGATTTACATCACAATTACAGTGCGAAAGTGACTATTGATGAAAACAAATCTGATATCCCTCAGCAGTGTTAAGTTACATCATCCGTGTCTAATAAGGGCTATAATCTTTGATGCCGGAGCAAAGCAAGGGTTTTCAAGTTCCATTTTAAGTTCGTGCTTTTAAAATACATTGCTGTATGTAGGTTTTGAATTTATTTTTTGAATATCTAAACAGATCTACGGAACTGAAATATGTGTTGTATGAGTGAGCAATTCGAGAGAGAACCCGGTTGCTGGCGTAATTAGTGGAATTCCTAGCGACATGCAGCAGAGGCGAGTGGCGTGTGCGTCGCCTAGGTGTGTAGAATATCAAGCCCGCCACCATCTCAGGGCAGTCGATTCGTCCATTCCATTCAGTATATCGTATAATAAACACATGTCGAAGCCCTTACGCCTTTCTTCGAGAGTGAAATTCTATGACGATTGCAGCTGACAAAATAAGAGTCCGAGGTCACACGCAGTCTGTAGTTCAAATGGTTGATTAACTTTTTTTGAATGATTTCCAGGCGATCGCTGTACATTTTGTATTGACATGACCAGACTGGGCATGCGTATTCAAGAACACTTCTCACAAATGCATTATAAACCGATATAACGGCGCTTAAATCCTTGAACGGTTTACAAACGCGTAAGACGAAGCCTAAGTTCTTAAACGCTTTATTAGCAATGCAGTGTATGTGCTCAGCTAGTATAAACTTTTCATCAAAAGTTGCCCCTAAGTCTTTCATTGAGCTAGTTTTATTAATCAGTGTATTGTTAAAATTATAAGGAAAGCTTATAGAATTTCTCTTACGCGTATATGAAATGGATTTACATTTGATCACATTAACTGTGATGCGATTTTCACTATAGTAATTACTCAAGGCATTTAAATCAGACTGAAGAGATTCGCATTCCTTTACGTTGCGGATTTTCATGAATTTTTTTTTATCATCTGCGTACATCAGGTGATTAGCATGCCTAAAACACTTATTTATGTCATATAGGTACGCGTTATAAAGAAGGGGCCCCAGGTGTGAGCCCTGCGGGACACCTGTAGGTATGTTGATAAAATCAGACTTGAAACCGCCAACTACAACCGCCTGAGAACGATTCGTTAAATATGACTTGATCCACCGAAGTAGATCTCCATGGATTCCCAAGCTCTGGAGCTTTCTCAACATCGCTCATCACTTATGCCTTACATCTCATCCAAGTATAGCCCCATCCCTTCCCAGGTAGGTGATTTCCGACGAGTGAGATTAGATATCCGAAAATCCATTGGAGTAAACTGTAAATTTCGGATGACATTGCGTAGTTGTTGACACCGCAAGGAAACCTATTTATGGAAAATAGGAAAGAAAAAAAGGAATCAGATGAAAAGAGGGTGTCATTATATCTCTGTGGTTGTGGGCAGACGTGTGATTCCATACAATGTTTTTTTTTTGTATTGTCTCTCGTAGCGTGAGTTCCGGGAACTTTTGCTACTTAACCGGTCAATGGCGAGACCTAGGCCTCCAGCCAGGTTCCATACAATAAAAACCTTTCCTAATTTGTATTTGACTGTGTATTAACTAGAAAAAAATAAGTTCAAAAGTTACGCAATTACTGACAAATCTACGCTCTAAAAGCATAAATCAAGAAAATATTATTTATGATAAATATAGATAGTGCCATTCACGAAGACGCGCCCCACCAATTTCTAGTCGAGAGGATCGCGGGTTGCGGGGTTTTTGTGTTTTGCGTGTGCACTCATAGGTAATCAGTGTGTACCGATGATACTCAAACATTAGTGGAAGGTTGCACACTTGCACTATAAACTATAGGGAAGAATAGTTAGGCGCGTTTTCGTGGATGACGCTATCCATAGTTTGGGTAAAATGGAAAATATAAACATAAATATCGATAAAAAAAAATAACCCTCTTGCTGTGCCGTAGTCGTGTAAAAAAATTAAGGTTAATGAACGACCAAGGCCGGAGAAGCGAGGCCTACTTTCCGTCAGGCGACTGGTCTCATGAGGTCGTTTAACAACCTAGTTTTGAAAATCGCCACATTCACACAAGTCTAATGATGACTCGTGTGTGGCGAAAGTGGTTTGACAGGATCACCAGGTTTCTCCTATATAGTAACTGATAGTTATGTATGGGAAAGTAAATAAATAGTCTCATATACAAAACATATGCTGACTACGAAACTTTAGGTCAAATTTTGGTCTTTAAGTGAGGATATTTGTGTGAGGAACACGAGTATTTACTATACCTTAATTGAATACCTTAGTCTTGGATGTCCTATATCTATCTGTATCTATGTGTATCTATCCATATGAGTAAATATACCGTTGTCAAGTTACCATAACACAAGCTTTGCTAAATTTGGGGTTAAGTAAATTTTTGTGAAATCAACCCAAGGTATGTATTATTATTATTTTTACCTTTTATTTTTCTCTCGGAAAATTAATTATTATTGTTATTGTAATCCAATTAATCCAATATAATCTATTTAGCAGAACTTAAAACACGTTTAATATAATCTATAGGTTATTTTTTGAGTAACAAAAAAACATGCATACTTGGCTATTTCCGCGTATAATTTTAGTAACAGAAGTGATACGATTTATTAATTTATTTGGATCACCAACAGGTGAGAACAGTTTAAGATTAAAAGTACATGACTTAATTAAACATACGTAAGTGTACCAATTACAGGTACAATTACCATTTATTTTTGTCTGAAAGTTTTGAACACGCGTTTATAGGTTACAATTTTTTTTATCAGTCCAGCTCAGCTCCCTTGCTCGCGATCCAGCAACGCTCTAAGCCGAGGTCCGTACCCCACAGGGGGTGCCCTTGACCGTGTTGCTTAGCACAATAAAGTGGCTGGAAGCCTAGGTGTGTATGTAATCCCGGAACTCACGCGAGAGAAAATACGAAAAAATTTTTTTTCTGCTATAATATTAAATATCTATATTAACATTTGGTGAGTAAATAAATATATAAACATAGTGACATTACCAGTAATAAAACGGACTTATTCGTGATCGCCCCACAGTACATAAGACACTGTATCAAGGGGACCAAATTGCATACGTGTATGCCCCGGGGTCGCGTCGGATAGAGGCTTGTTTTGTTTTACCGTAATTGGATTTACTTCGTGGTTGACTGGATCTGATGTTGACGCGCCGCTAAACATGTTTGAATGTCTACGTTACAGGAAAGGACCTTTCTGTGTTTCCGTATGTAGTATTTCAAGGTAAATAATGTTCTCAAGTACGGTATTTGTCATAAGTGCTTGTGTAAAGGATAACATAGTGTATATATATATATATATATATATATATATATATATATATATATATATAACCTACCTACCTTCTATATATATATATATATATATATATTCTCACGCGTTCCCACCAGGGTCCCCGAAAGGGTAGGCAGAGGTTTATAGGTAATACCCACACACACACTTGCCGCCAGTGATATATTTTAGGTACCAACGTTGACAGATGGCCGGTCCATCGCCGTTACTCAAGCACGACTACATACGCCTTTGAATTGCTTCTCAGACGTCTGCATGGTTTCCTCTCTATGTTTTCCTTCACCGTCAAGCTCGTGGTGTGACTAATCAGTGTACTTAAGTTCCGAAAAACTCATTGGTACAGTCGGCATTCGAATTTGCGGTCCTTGTGTCGCATCATTCAACATAGTGAGATATTATAAATATGTATGAGAAGAAAACTAACGATTCATCACCGATATCGAAGACTTATATGGTTTTCCTCTCTAATTACCTTCTCAATTGATGTTTTATCCATAATATATGTTTTATTCATAAACATGGACCAAACAAGAGAATATCATCCCACAACAATATAGGGGTTTTATTGATTTTTGAGTGGAAATAACACGAGTTTCCACAAAGCAAACATAGATAAAAAGGATTGCGAATAAACAATACGAGTAGGTTTGAGTAAACAAACATCGAGTACAAATAGCAATCGAATACACACAGAAATCGAATCGTTTAGTTGGGGCGTCGCACTCCACTTGAGGGGAGTGGCCCGTCCCGTAACACACGTTAACGACTCCATGAGCCATTGTTACTACGAGAACAGTACCACAAGTCCGATCGGATATTGATACTCACGGTCTAATTCTTCTTCTTCTTTCATGCCTTAATCGCTTTATTTGGGATCGGCCCACTTCGTTTTAAAGCGCCAGGACATCCAGTCTTGGGTTGTCTGTGTCCAGCTATGCTCGTTCCAAGTCTATTGTAACGGTTGTATACCACGTGGCTAAAGGTCTTCCTCTGCTCTTCTTCTTGTCAGGTATTGCTAGAGCTTTCCTAATAGCGTAGTCTTCGTCACGCCTTGTCACATGTCCAAACCATATCAGTCGAACTTCTACCATTTTGCAGCAAATTTGCAGCAACTTTGAACGTGCCTCTGAAGTACCTCATTACGTACTTAATCCAGCCTCGTCACTCACGGTCTAATTATTATTGTTAATTATTTATCTCGAAACTAGAACAGATTAGACTCCTAGTGGTTAGCAATTAACGGCTCTAAGTGTTGGATGTGCTGCAAAAAGGGTTCCGCCATTCTCTCAATATAACTTTATATGCCTATGGCAACAGGCTAATGATACTGTTGCCAAAAGTACAATGACACATATTTTTCACCGAAGATAGAGTAAGGTGTCAACATGACAATTGGTGACTGTCATGAGAGCACCTAATCGTAACTTAATATTCGTTTGAGAGAGGAGATTAGAGTGTGACCAACAGAGGT
This sequence comes from Drepana falcataria, assembly GCA_945859725.1. NCBI lineage: Eukaryota > Metazoa > Arthropoda > Insecta > Lepidoptera > Drepanidae > Drepana > Drepana falcataria. Next base: position 11,225,287 of record OX243929.1, read on the forward strand.
CTAATGTGGACGGAAGTGAATTTTGTTGTGTGATTATACATCGTCAATTTATGGGTTATTGCCGGAGTCTTTGATTCTACTTATTCCATAATATTATATTATGTGAACTCTTTCGCGGCAGTATCTTTCCACTCCTCTCTTTCCTTCTGCTAGATCTTCAGATAAAAAACTGTTCCAGTATAAATTAGTCGTGGCCTTCAATAGGCGACACTTATCCAGTCCTACCCAGCTCTGCAGCTCGCGAATCAGCAAGGCCCGGTCCACACAGGTGGACAGCATCTTATATGGCTGGCCTTTTGGTCTCACCATGGTTGAGGTAAGTCAAACGATTCCGAAACTCCCGCTTCGACAAAAAATAAAGATAAAATCGGGTGTAACTTTAGCGAAACGCAATATTTTGCCGTACTGCATATCTGCTGCTCTACACCAAAGTATAATAGGAAGCTTGTTCCGAGTGATTTACCGGTCCTCTTTATAGCTTATTGCACAGTTTTAATTTCGAGTCTACGAGTTTGATAAATGGACTCTATCATAATTGAATCAGTTCGTATTTGTTAATTTGACTTGGGAAATAAGAGTTTAATAATAGAGAAGTTTTCATTGGGGTAATGGGAGTATGATGGAGCTCGTACATAAGCTGTGAAAAAGAGGTGTTTATTTTAACTATGCAAATCATCACGCCGAGGCAGACAGTATAGAGCGCCAGTTCTCTCTAGACTTACATACCACTTTCGCTTTAACCACATTCATCAGTCTCTTCATACATGCTCGCCGGTTTCGAGCACTCTTGACTTTCCCGTCCTTGAGCGTCCAATCGATTTAATCTAGGTAGTTGGAACGTGGTCTTCCTCTGCGAAAAGTGGGTGTGTGAATTATTACACCTCTGCCTACCCCTTCGGGGACCCTTGTGGGAAGGCGTGGGGATATAATTATTATATTACCTTATAAAGCATAGAAAATTCAACATTAACGCCGGACCCTTGGATCGTAACTCAAAAAGGATGTTCGAGAGAAATTACCTTAATTTAAGGAAAATATACAATATTGAGAGGAGCATTTTCACAAAATGGTTTTGTTAAAAATAGACAAGGGAGAATAGGGCTTTAAGTGATGTGGGTTCCGGATAATTTTTAGACGTTTAACGAAGAAGAATAGAACAGGGTGAGGTCCTTCAAAGCCATTGTGAGCTATTGAGATGGCTTTTTTATTTGGACATACATACATATCATTGCTCGCCGGTTTCGAGTACTCGAGTACGATTTTTAAGGTAATGTATCAATACTACTCAAAACCAGAGAGCATATATACGGTAAGTCTGATGGAAGACTGAAATAGGTCGGTAAGTCTAGAAAGAACTGGTCTCCCCCTGCCTATCCCGAGAGGGACTTGGCGAGATCATATGTAAGTATTTTAATTTTAATTTTAGAACGTCAAACCCGCTTAGCGTCGATCGACGGTTTTATTGAACTTTTATCATGCGGATCTCCATAATAAATGAGATGTAAAAAAGAAAAAAAATGTACCTGCCTATGCGAAATTAGCGAGAGGGGAATATTATGGAGTGGATAATTTATGGTACTAATTCGAATGCACCTGCGTTGTTAGCTTTCGCAGTGATTTTATTAGGGACGCTGTCGACTTCAGAATTTATGAGAGTAAATAGTTGCAATAAAATTCTATTAGCTTCTTTCCAGCGCTTTCTTTCTGACCTATCTTTTAGACCTTCTTATACGTCATGAGAGATACTGTTGCTCGGGATTCCTCTTTATCTCTATCCCTCTATCTTTCTATATTTTTTTTCTTATTTTTTTTATTATTTCTATATAAATATTATATAATTCTATATAATTCTAATATAGAAGAAAGAGTAGAAGAAAATTATTTAAAACTGTACAGATGACGCATCCCTCTGACAAACATGAACTACTTATGGATAAACCTAGTATAATTTCCAATAACGAGCTCTTTGGAGAGGGGGAAGAAATGTTGTGTTATTAAATTATAGTGTTGGCAGCGGAGGGATTAGTCCTATTACTCCGACTATGTTGCCAATATAGTATAACTCTCCGGACACAGAGTGGCAACGAGCAAGTGATACTTCGGTATCGTGAGCGTAAATAGCCTACGGTAGCCGCACCCCATCAGGTAGGCCGTATGCTATTTATAATATATTAAATATAAAAATTTTAAAATTAAATATAATATCGGTAACTAAATGTCAAGAAAAACCGTGGAGTTTGTTTCGCTTCTTCTTCAATAAAATCTTTTGGAATAAAAATACAAACTGAAGTCTTATTTTTTTAATAAATTTATGCTTTTTTTTTGCGGGTTGTCAGACAAACAAATATATTTCTGGGCCCATGGCTGGAAGAGATTAATCTTAATTATTTATATGGTTTCAATCAAAGTCCCCATCGTGTGTGGCCTGATGCGTGTTATTCAGAGTCGTAAAATTAAACGAGTATTTGAATTTATGAGCGTTTCGGAGCCTCTAACGGACTTCGATAATCGGTCTCCTGAGAGGTAGATTAATTAATCGCAAATAACAAAGTGAGATTTCTAGTATGGTGAGGCTGTATTTGCCTCACTTTATTATTAATAGTACATACATACATATATCATCACGCCGAGTCCGTAACGGTGTAGGCAGAGAGTATAGAGCGCCAGTTCTCTCTAGATTCCACATTCATCAATAGTTATTAATAGTAACGGCATAGTATAAAGAAGAGAAGTAGGTTATCTTCATACAAACGCACCGCGTGCGGCTTGTATGTGTGCGCATTTGTATCTATGTGTCGACGCACGCACACTTTAACAAAATCTCGACCCGTTTCTCAATGCGCCAGTCGGGGCTAACACTGCACAAGGTTCGCGCGCGCGTCACGGCTTTTCGGCACCGCTAAAAGATTTATTCATCAATATCATCATCAAAATGTCTGATAATCGCAGAAGAACGTATTGCTGTGTGTTTGGGTGTCTTAATAATTCATCGATTCCAGACCTGTCTCTGTTCAGATTACCTATTGAACAGGAAAGGTAAGACTTATTCTAGCATAATATAATTTTACTTGATGATGAGATACCTACGTACTTACATATTTTTTGTTTGTATTAGTTTTCTATCACACAGGAAGTAGGTAGGTAGGCCTAATTTCCTACTAGAATGTATTAGGTACTTTTGATCTGGCAATTGGTTTGCCGCTTCATCATGCGGTTGCTAGCGAAGCGCGAACAGCCGCGCCTAATATTTAGCTAAAAGTGACAACCCTAAGACAGTAGGCAATTATATCGCGAATTGGGCCGGAGATAGCCTACTCCCTCTCTTTATACTATGGTAACGGAGTACAAAATATTTTACAGTTGACGATTGAATACGCAATATTCTAAAGTTACAATTTATATTAGGAAAATCAAGACGACGAGTTTTGTACGTATAATAAACGCTATACTTACTTCACTGTACATATTATTAAATGAAATAAATGTCCTTAATCTGTGTCACGCGGCAGAGTGCCAAGAAGGCTGGCAGCATTGCCTTTTTATAATTTTATAAATTTTGAGCACTCAATATTTTATAAATATCATCGATTATCGAGTCTCGAGAGAACTGCTCTACTCTCTCTGCCTACCTCATTAGGCAATATGTGGAGTATCTACCTATATGATGGTCAGTGCAGAGGACACTCGGTTTGTAACAGTTGAGGCCTAATTACCGACCGGATGTAATCAACGCAGATTACCGGTTTTAGTTCCGGAGCAAAATGTTACTAACATGTTGCAATGTATCATTAAGAGCAGTAAATAGTATTCACTGATTCCCAGAAAATAGTGATTTAAATTGTGACATATTACACTGTCTTTGTTGTGGCGTTCAAATCAACTCGACAGTACCTAAGCATGATGATGAGGACTATTCCGTACTTGACGTCAGAATCAAAACGACCAAACATGAGGCTGGGAACGAGAAGAGTACGTCAAATGCGAGTATGTATGGACTGATGGATGTGGAATGTAGAGAAGAGTATTTAGGTACCCATGTTCTAGCTAGCGAACACATCGCCGTTTCTCAAGTACAACAAATACAGTCGTTTTTGAACTACCCCTGATGCAGGTGTCCTCTCGATGTTTTCCTTCTTTACAAACAATTTATATAATAATATCCTCATGCCTTCCCATAAGGGACTCCAAAGGGGTAGGTAGAGGTGTATTAGTAGTACCCACACACCCACTTTCCGCCAGAGATATGTTTTAGGTGCCAACGTGACAGATAGCGAGTTTTTCGCCGTTACTCAAGCACGACTATACATACGCCTTAGAATTGCTTCACACAATTAAAGGTACAGATTTAAATGATATGACAAATAATACACAATATATACCAAATCTTGAGCCAAAATAAATAACAATCACGCAAGACCAGACCCACATCGAAAGAGGAATGTACAAAACTCCAACTTCCTTGTAAAAATATACTCCATTAAATTACATTGACTGTAAAAATATGACAATCGCAGATATAAAAAGCGGCCATTTACAAATGCGCGTATAATAACATAAAAAAATAAAAACAGCAGGTTCCGTATCTATATTCAATATTGATGTAGTCTGGGGCGGGACGGATGAAATATTGTCAAGTGTGTCCCACTGATAAGCGTGAGGGATTCCGTCGCTTCATAGTTTTGGGATTGTTTTATGTTCTACCTTTTTGTTTTCATGCAATAACTTTTTGTTCACGTTGGTTTTACGAGTATAATTTGAAGTGACATTCAGTTTGTAATGGGTTTCAAACATAGATTGTTGTAGTACAATCTCGTACAATCAAACCTGGATTGTACAACACTACATGTGCCCTTAGGTTTTAGTCGTGTTAAATTTAATTTTCTAGCTACATTATTATTAATCGATCGGACTCTCAAGGACGGGAACGTTAAGAGTACTCGAAACCGACGAGCATGTATGAAGAGACTGATGAATGTGGACGAAGCGAAAGAGGTTTGTAAGTCTAGAGAGAACTGGCGCTCTATACTCTGCCTACCCCGTTACGGACTCGGCGTGATGATATGTAAATGTGTGTGTGTATATTATTATTATGATTACTCGACCCTTACAATCTCTGCAACTAAACAGGTTCTATTTAACATCTATGTCTGTGCTAAATTTCATCCAATTCCATTAAGCCATTCGTGATTGATTGACATACATCCATCAATAATTTTTTTTATATAGATCGATATGGATCGCATGAACTATAAATACAATAGTATTATATATATGTACTAGATTTATAAGTCATGCGATCCATTCGAAGGCGGAAATTTAATTCCACAGCCAGTCGTGTTAACTATCAGGCAGACTAAAACCTGGTATATTTAAGAAATAAACGTACTTAAATTATTTTAGAAAAATCTGTTGCACAAGGTGCACAACAACATGCATGCGACATCGTTTTTCAATAAAGAAAATATACCAGACGGACCCCCAAAAGCAGTATTCCTGTTCAAATCACCCAAATGGAATAAGTAATGAGACGCCCCGTGTAGCAAAAACTTTATTCCATCGGCAATTTAATAACACCTTCTGTGCTTTAGTTATATAGAGAGAGGGAAAAATGCATTTATATTGTAGAGCCCTCATTAGGGGGATGGAAATATTTCATGTAATGTGATACAGGAAGTAAATATTTCCTTGTACATCTACATTTTACCAAACGATCATTATTTTTTTACAACGGGAATTTTATTTGCCGTTTACGTAGGTCGAACAGAGCAATAGCTTTTCTCCTCGAGTCCCTCATGGAGTAGGCAGGAATGTGGAGCGCCAATTCTCTCTAGACTTATAGATGTCTTTCGCTTCATCCAGTCAGCATACTCTTCATACATTCTAACCGATTTCGTCTGCTTTGGACGTTCTGACCGTTCTTTATCATTTAGGTGTTGGAACATTTTTTTTTATTCCACATGGGTGGCAAACAAGCATGCTGTCCGCCTGATGGTAAGCGGTTACCGCCGCCTATGGACGCTTGCAACACGGGGAGCTCATTCCACAGCCTGAGCGTCAACATGGTCTTTACCTCCACTTCCGCACACTTTTGCATTGGATATATGTTTCGTTAAACTTTCTTCAATCAAATCATCTTTTCTAAATTTCCAAACCAACGTAACATGGCTTTCTTAATTTTTGCAATCACGATAGTTGTAGATTTGTTGATTTCAGTAATAAAAGCTATAAAAGCAAATTCTATTCATATAAGTCACATTTTAAGCAAAGACCAACCTTTAAAAATCCTTCGGCTAAGAAAAATGTGAGCACGAAGCCAAGTATAGTCTGGGCAGCACTTGAAAGATTCAACCGCCGTAACATCGTTTGCTTTGTTTCCACAGAAACTTGCTTAACGCAAAAGTTGTAAAGTCATCAAATCCTTATTACCATATTTGATGGATTGCGAACACATTACACACACGAACTTCCAAAGTTCTCTAATAGGATTACCAGACTGAAAGAGATTTAGTGCTAATCGGATTTGCACGAAATGCCCATTACGTGCAACACTGGCTAATTCGATGAGGAGATAATGGCTGCCAGTATCAAGGGCCTTTAAAGAAATACCTACTGGGACAGTTTCAACATGTTAAGATCTGGCTATGAACTAAAGCTTCACCGCGTATATTTTGATTCCATAGAGAAAAAACTCATCCATGTCATGTTGAAGTATTAAAGAGCCAATAATCTGTACCAAATTGCAACCAATTCCGTTCAGCCGTTCTGTCGTGATTGAGTAACAAACATCATCACAAACTTTCACGTTTACAATAATAGAAGGTGTATTCAGCGCCGGATACATCGTTAATCAGAGGTGTGGTTGCAAGTGGCATTGGAGTATATCCATTTAAAAGTTCACAGTCGAATCCCAATACGGCGGTTTGGGGATTTTTTGAAGTGTATTTCTTCATAGTATGATAACTAGTTCTCGTAGTCAAGTAGCCGTGGTGGCCGAGTGGTTCGAGTAGTTGCCTGTGACACAAAGATCGCATGTTCGAATCCCGACTGTACTAATGAGTTTTTCTGAACTTAAGTACAGTGATCAGTCATACCACGAGCTTTACGGTGAAGGAAAACATCGAGAGGAAACCTGCATACGTCTGAGAAGAAATTCAAAGGCGTATGGATAGTCGTGCTTGAGTAATCTGTCCATCTGTCACGATGGCACCTCTTATACCTCTGGCGGAAAGTGGGTGTGTGGGTTATTACCTATACACCTCTGCCTACCCCTTCAGGGACCCTTGTGGGAAGGCGTGAGGATATTGAGATAACTAGTTCTCCCGATAGTTAAGTCAAAATCTTTGACGCTACGTCTTTGGTTTCTTCCAACATTTCTATAGAAACTTGGCACATGGAACCATACATAATGAAAGGCTAGCCATCCCTGTAGCCTGTAGCACCCGTTTCGTACTTCACTAGTAGTTTTGTTTTCTGTGCTAATGGTCACGGATTACATCCAGCTTCCAAATACTAGCTGTTGCCCGCAACTTTGTCCTCGAACTGTAAGGCACTTCGAGCAGCCATTTTTCTTCATACGCGTTGATTTTGCCATATAACTTGCAGGTTTCTGTTTTCCATCACCGTTAAGCTCGTGGTGTGAAATACTGATCATAATTCCGGAAAATCGTATGATAATTGCTTAAGCTTTGTAAGTTCGGAACATGGGGAATATATGTCAGTGTGTGTGTATAAATCGATTAATTTCAGTGCTAACGTTAACAAAACACAAATCTTATAACAATCTTGGTGAGGTTGTTTGTCAGTAGATATGAGATACATTGATAAGATGTTCAATTAGTAGGTTTCCTACACCATACTCCCCCAAGGCTCTTTGATTCACATCACTCGAGCCTTCAATAAATAAAGTAACAATTCAAATTTTTTCATGAAACCTTGAAAGAACATATTTTTATCCCAAAATAAGTGGATAATATAATTTACTGTTTCACAAAAACAGACAGAGTAATATTCGTAATACGTGGAAATTGGGAAAATTTTCATCTTACGCCTAAGCTCTCCTACATTAATTATTACGGGGCTTTACTTACCACCTGGGTTTAAGTTCAGTTGAGCCTTTTCGTTTCCCACTTACACAACGTTCATGTATTCAACAAAGGCTTGTGACGTCACGGGCTTAGGAGCAAATTTTATAAGCAGGTTTATCTAAATTATGAGCAGTCTTGTTAATTTTTAATGAGTTAATTTTCGCTTTAAGGCATATAAAACGATACTTCAGTTAATTAAATAATACATCCATGAGAATAGCAAATAAGTAGATTTGGCGAATATTCGAATTTGGGAACGTCAAGAGTATTTGAAACAACGAGCATATACAATGGGATTGATGAATCAGAAAAAGTCGGTAAGTCTATAGAGAAATTACATTACGAGATTTGGCGTGATGATACGTATGCTCTTGCCATTCTGTGCCTTATTGTGTGACCAGAATATTACTGGAAATGGTATTTCCCCAAAATCTTTCATATGCTTTCGTCAACGAACCTCGTCATGTGACAGGTATTAAGTTGACCGGATTAGTTGTGCTAACAGTATGCAAACGTACAAGGACTACGCCAAACACCATCATCAAAAATGTCAAGGGTCAAAAGCTCAGGTTCAAGTTGTCAACCTTAAAGAATCCAAAGACAGAAAAAATTTAAACCTTGAATACACTGTATATGCGAGCAATAGATGGAAAGCAAAATATGTGGATTACGTCTGGTTCTACAGAACGTGCCTTAGGCGTCCATATATATATATATTATACGTTATGATATATATGAAAATCAATGCGCAGTTTAATGAGCAATAACGTTTGTTAAATCTTGCAGTGTATTCAGAATCAAACTTCCCGAAGTAATAAACACAGTTCAAACACGGGCCAGACGATCCATTAACTTAATCAAACAGTCTGGCATTCGGAAGGTCGCTTTGTGAACTGTATCTTGAATCAGCTCAACCGCTTCAAACACTTAAACAGCATGATAGGAATTAGTGTCTAAATCTAGGAAAATATATTAAAAGGAAGCTGTACCAATAATGTGAAATTCATGAAATAAAGGTAATTAGAGAAGACATTTAATTTGGACAAAAGTCCACACAATTTCATAATTGTAAAAACATGTATATCTTCACCTATTCACCGAAATGGTAGGCAGAAGTGTATAGGTAGTACCTTACTACACCTACTATCCGCCTGAGATATATTTTAGGTACCAACACTTAAAATTACTTAAAATTAAACAAATTATTTAAAAATATCTGAGTGCAGCATATGAAGAAGTTTTTTGTGTAAGGATGGCCGTCTAATTTAGTGATAAGATCCCTTGGCCGAGATGCCTCTGATACATATGCATAGGAATGACGACCACGAATATGGTCCTGGGGATGTCCTATGTACTTTAGTATTTATAACGTTGTCTAGTTTCATAGCACTAGCAATCCTTAGTTAGGTCCAGGCAAACTTGGGTAAAATCGTTCCAAGGTATTTATAAATTCATATTATCACGCCTTAGGAAGTAAGTACACCTTCGGGAGTATCTATGTACCAGATGGTAAAGTCTTAAGTCATGGACGCTTGTTTTGACCGACATCTGACGTCTACTAGTATATTAACAGTTTTAGCGACGAAACTAATTCGTGTCGGGAAACCCTGTATGGTAGGTATTTTGTGCATGTCATCCCGAGCAAATCAACGGCGTACTATTAGTGTTAGTGAGAGAAAGTTAATATCCTGTTAGTGCTTGGGATACCATTAATCTTGTGGCGGCTACCGCGGTCTGTGCGTCAGAGGGTTGTATTCCATCTCCGTACAAGTTATACGTGACGGGGACTTTAGACAGTTTTCATCGATTATCTGCTTAATGCTTTAGTTGTTTATAGACTACAAGTTATGCCCGCGGCTTTGAACGGAGAACAATTTGATAGACAGGGAGTCCATGGCCAATTATCTATTGATAAGGTAATAAAAAAACTGACAAATTAGGTTTAAAAACAGTCTCGGGAGAACGGCGGTCTACTCTCTCAGCCTTCTCCGTGAGAGACGCGGCAATGCATAGGTAAAAAAAAATATAAAATATTTTTTATAAATTCAAACTTCATACTAAAATGTTCCTTAAATACGCGTTTTAATACACCGACTGCTCAAGCACGAATTTATTTGTGGATAGTATAAAGCTGAGTCCACCCGCCACGTCTGTCCGTCGTGATAAACTTTAAACCTCTGTGCAAATTTTAAATGATTTTCACCGTCAAATAGATAATTTTAAGCAAGTTTTATACAACATTGCACTAATATACCATATTTACATACAAATAATCACGTCGAGTCCTTCAGGCCGGCTACGAGGCAGTAAGAGTAGAGCAACAGTTCTCTCTAGACTCTTTCTCTCTAATACCTCTTTCGCATCAGCCACATTTTTTTTGATTAATATATGAATCAATCTCTTCATGCATACTCGCCGGACTCGAGTACTCTTGTTGTTCCCATCCTTGGGTTTCGGATTTAATACATCTAGTTACTTGGATCGTGGTCTTCCTCTGCCTCTTCCACACTTTTCGTATTGTATATCTGTTTCGTCAATCTTACTTTTATCTTTATAAATGCAAATTAAGCTTTTTTTCTTTATTTTCATGCACATGATAAGTCCATCGCCGTTTCTCAAGCACGAATATACACACGTCCTTGAATTTTTCTCAAACGTATGCAGGTTTCCACTTGATGTTTTCCTTCACCGTAAAGCTCGCGGTGTGATTAATCTCTGTACTTAAATTCAGAAAAACTCATTGGTACAGTCCGGGCTTCGAACTTGTAATCTTGCAAAAACTTGCGTTGTGGGTAACTAGCTCACCAAGACATTACTTGATTTGCAGGTTCTTTGGTCACCAGAGGATTAAACTTACCTACTTCTAAAACCACTTTCCAACTACCTGAATCAAATCGATCGGACGCTCAAGGTTAAGAGTACTCGAAACCGACGAGCATGTATGAAGAGACTGATGAATGTGGATGAAGCGAAAGAGGTATGTAAGTCTAGAGAGAACTGGCGCTCTATACTCTCTGCCTACCCCGTTAGGGACTTGGCGTGATATGTATGTATGTATGTATGTACTTCTAAAACGTATAAAAAAATATGATAGCACTGTAAAACCGTTTAACGATTCAGTATTTACCACTGAATTTGTATATCGCCATGTTCGTGTTGGATTCCGAACAAAAATCTTGTAAAATTTAAATACATACTTATACACATTTTGTATGCACGGTCACGCCGCGCCACTTACAGTGGCGGGATTTTTGCAACTTTTATATTACGGACGATACACATTACTAGAGAATAACTGAACACTGCGCTTGGTGTTTTTGTCGGATTCATATCACATAAGATATTTAATTTTCAATTACTTTAAACGTAATCATTATTTTATTAATTACCAGCTTATGCCCGCGGCTTCGCCCGCGTGGAGTTCGAAAAAGTAGCTTTGGAATTTTTTCCTGCTAGAATCGGTTCAGCCGCTATGCCGTGAAAGAGCATCATACATTATAATATAAAAAAATTTAATTGTTCTGAAAAAAAGAGTTGCCTATGTCATATTCCTATGTAAATTTATCACCATTTCAAATTTCAGGCAAATCGGTTTAGCCGTTTGGCCGTGAAAAAACCGCAAACATCCAAACTTACAAACTTTCACATTTATAATATTAATAAGATTTTCAATAAATTATTTCTCTCTGTAGCTAGCCACAGCAACAACGGCTATTCAAGATTAAAATAAGCTTTTATTTAACTTGTAGATTGCGTTCCTATATCATATTACGAAGACCAATAGGCCTCCAGCCAAGTACTTCCATTGTTCTTAGCAAACACAGCTAAAGGCACAGCCTGGTGATGTACGTTGATTGGTCCGTTAGTTCGTTGAAAGTTTGGTCGGTTTTCAGTACAACACTATCCGGCATGGCGTGCAGTGTAATATATCACAGTACATAAGTTATTAAAATCTGTGAAGCACACATTGCGTACATAAACCAGACGGCCACTTCGCTACACTTGTATGTGTAAAATTGTGCAAAACAAACGCGGAAGCCTCCACCAAGCATTGCTGAAATGAGCTTTCCAGCCAATCTGTTAGTTGGACAGCTTTCACAATACGCCGCTTTTGTATACTCGCCGCTTTTTGTAAGTGCAGGTCATTTGTTAGCTGTATTTACGATCCGATGTTGTTTCGATTCAGACTTTTTCATTTTGAAAATTTGTCTTTTTAATGATGTAACAATTATATTATGGCAAAACAATTTGGGAAGGATTTGAGCAAACGGTTGCGCGAAAGAGGATGCGACCCAAGATCGGACTCGTACTCAGTAAAGCGTAAAATTTCTTTAGCGATACAGCGTGGAAACGCACAAAGCATTTTGGAAATGTTTGAGCCGGGTATGTGTCCGACCTAATATTTAGTTAGTGGTTAGTATTTTATGTCGAAGCATGTGCTGATAACTTTTATTTTATACTAGCGCCCGACCCGGCGTCGCACGGGTGGACATTTATTCATTAAACATTTCGGCATAATTTTTTTTTACTTGCAATTAAAATAGCCTATATTAATCGGTCATAATGAAGCATTCGAAAGATGAAAGAATTTTTTAAAATCTGTCCAGTACTTTTTGAGCCAATTCGTTACAAACATACTTACATACAAATCTTTCCTCTTTACAATATTAGTATAGATGATTATAATAATACCTTCCCACGGCCCCCGAAGGGGCAGCCAGAGATGCGTAGTGCACACACACACTCCACCGGTGATATAAGTGCCAACGGGACAGGTGGCGAGTGCAAAGCCGTTTGCCGTTTCTCAAGCACGACTATACATCCGTCTATGAATTTCTTCACAACGTATGCAGGTTTCGCCTCGATGTTTTCCTTCAACGTAAAACTGTGACATGTTACTATTAAAGTAATGGGTGCAGTCAGCATTAATCAAACCACTCGACCACCACGGGTCTTACTCTCAAACGAATACTGCTTTGTTTAAAGTCCCTAAGCTTTATTTTTTTGCCGACAAGTATTTTAATTCTTAATTGACGTTATGTGACGAATCCACTGCAACTACTATACTAGAACTAGGTCTCCAATATTTAACCGACTTTATTAGACGGATGAGGTTCGTGGAGGCCAGATGTAGTGTAAACAAGCATACGGCCAGCTGATGGGAAGCGGTTACCGTAGCCTATTTTCGCTGACGATACCGAAGTGTACTGTGTTGGCAGCATAATGGAACTATAACAACCCTCCCTCCCCAAGGAGCTCATTAATCAATTCCATTCGTTCTGGCATGATTGAGTTGATAACAAATATCCTCACAAACTAATGATAATATGATAATTGTTTATAAAGTTCAAAATGGCATAGCTCTGTATTCCCTAGTCAATGGACCGCTACATCTCAACTTGAAATAAAAAGAATCAACATTTCACACAAATTCAAGGAATGCCAGAAGATAAGGTATAAAATAACTCCACGAACAGTATCTGTTTGTAAATCTATATAGAGGTAATGCCGATATCGGAGCGTTTCCCTCCCCTTTTCACTGCTGTTTTATGTCTTTCCAAGGCTATTAAGAGAATGGGAGTTAATAGTGTCGGGGTGCAAAGCAAATTGGACTTTTAAGGGCTCTTAATTCCTTGAATCTGTACGTTTATGTTATTTAAAGTTATTGCTATTTTTATACATATTTCTATATTTTTAAACCGCGTGAGATTTCATTAACATCACCACTTTCATTGAAGGCTTAACCCCGGTGTCTGAAGTACAGGGTTTTTTTTTTTTTTTTTTTTTATACAACAAGAGTGGCAAACAAGCATACGGCCCACCTGATGGGAAACGGTTACCGTAGCCTATTTACGCTCACGATACCGAAGTATCACTTGCGCGTTGCCACTCTGTGTTCGGAGAGTTACAGTGTGTTGGCAGCATAATGGGTTTAATCCCTCTGCTTCCAACACAATGTAACAATCCTCCCCCCTCCCCAAGGAGCTCATTTCATTTCTGGCAACCTTATTCACCGCGCAGGAACACAACACAAAAAATTGTGTTATTTGGCTACGGCCTTCTATAAGGTGGAGGTCCTGCCCCAGTCGGGCAGCTCCAAATTCGAACGGGAAACCCGTTATGCCCTACCTCTCTTAAATATGTATCATGTAGATATATCGCGATGAAATCTACTTAATACGTTGATAAGACATTCAGACATATAGACGTCGTGTTTGAGTAAAGACTCGCCATCTGACACACTCGCACCTAAATTATCTTTGGCGGAAGAGGGTATTGTTACACCAATGCCTACCCAAAAGATGAAGATGAAAGAAGAAGAAAGATGATGAAGGGATGTTTTTAACAACTTTGATACAGAAGTAGATTAGGCATTAGCAAAATAAATTGCTATAAAATTGTTTTATTTTACTATTTAATTATTAAGCAGCAGTTGATTCGGCGTCCTATCGGATGCATCCTATCCTAATTATCTAGTTTGTTATCCAATCATGCTACAACAGATGAACGAAATTTGATAAAATTTTGGTGCAGAGAACACTGGAAATATGTTTTATTCATAATAAATAATAATAATATCCTCACGCCTTCCCACAAGGTCCCCGAAGGGGTAGGCAGAGGTGTATAGTTAATACCCACACACCCACTTTCCGCCAGAGGTATATTAGGTGCCGACGTGACAGATGGCGAGTCCATCGCCGTTACTCAAGCACGACTATCCATACGCCTTTGAATTTCTTCTCAGACAAAGCTAGTATATAATCAGAATTAACGCTTAAGCAGCTATGGGACACAGCTAGTCTTTAATAAAAGAAATATTTTATTCCTTCCGAAGTCCTCTAGAAAGCTCCCTCCATCTATTTCGGAAGCAACATATATCTCGCGAAATGTTGACAAAACTGCCGCCATCGAGTTACATTCGGTCAAAGCACAAATCGACTTTCAGCTCGCAGTTGCCCTTATAGGCTAGCTCTGAGAAATGCTCGCTCGTCGAGACAAATCGACATCTTCAAGATTTTCTCGAATGATTACCCGTGACTTATTACTCAGTTTTGTCAATGGACACACAGCCCGGAACAACAGTCAAGAAGCGGTTAGCAGTAAAGCTGTGGTGGCCGGGTCACCTGCAGCACAAAGATTGCAAGAACGAATCCCGACTGTACCAATGAGATTTTCTGAACTTAAGTACCGTGATTAGTCACACCACGAGCTTTACAATGAAACAAAACATCGAGAGGAAACCTGCATACGTTTTAGAAAAAATCAAGGGGAAAAAAGTATAATCGAGTTTCAGTTATAGCGATTAGCTCGCTAATGTCGGGTTATCACGTAAAATATATTTTTGGCAGAAAGTAGGTGTATGGGTGCTACCCTTGTCTACCCGTTCGGGACTCTGGTGGGAAGGCGTGAAGATTTATAACTAAACCGGCAGAAGCTTGCTCACCAGGCTTCTGGACCGTGTGTGTTCCTACACTTTGCTCTTAAAACATTTTCACCTCCTTTTGTTTACCCCAAAGGATTCCTAACACCTGGCTACAAAGGGAATCTGTTCAAATTAATCACTTGTCAAAGGGCCCTTGTTCGTAGATAGTGATTAATCATTTACGATGCGAATATTACACCTTAAGAGCCCGTCAAGTTTATTAAAGTAGGCTTGCGATTTATCAATTTTAGTAATAACCAGTTGTGCTCCGCAGTGTTACTCGCAATAAATTCGATTAAATATATTATACATGATAAAAAAAAGTAACCTTGATATGTACCTTTATATAAAGTATAAGATAAGCTATCTGCCAGTGAAAGTCCCGTCAAAATCAGTTCGGCTGTATCGGAGATTAGCCGGGACAAACATACAACCAGAAAATTAAAATGTAAATTGCGTTTCTGTTATTCATCATGTTTAGGAAATATATATATTGCTATTACGAGCAAACACTTCACAATTAAATTTTTCTTAAGAATGTCATATTAAGTCTATTTAGTCAAAAAGTAGTTTACGAAGCTACCTGCGTATTTATGGCATACAAAGAAGCTAAAACAGATATCAGATAGGCTTAAAATTAAGCAGTCTAAGCGTGATTATCATAGGAGTTATAAAAAAATAGAAGGAAATGATTTGGGTACCACTAAAGCTCCTATGAACATAACAACGAGTGAAGCAAAGGAAATGCACAAAATTTTAAGAATAACTTTACGAATTCTTTCAACCTGGCTGGAAAATAAACAGTATTTATACCATACCAGCATTAAAAGTACTATGCCAAATTAAAAAAAAACCTGCACTCATTTAGCTCTCCGCCGGACGTGTGACGTCATCTCCGGTCGACAATGACACCTAACGGTACCAACATGGCAGCCATGATTGTCTTTTTCTGCATATCGCACTCGTTATGTGACCGCGTAAATGGTGTCACACAATTATTCGAATCTCGAATCGTGAACTAAATTGTATATTCTCTACGTAAGTATCATTATTAGACCTTCGTTTTTTATTTACATATCAACCATGCTGATTTCGAGTACGCGACGTTCTCATACTTGAAAATTTGAACAATTTGATCTCAGTAGTTGGAACCTGGTTTTCCTATGCATATATATCCTAAAGCCTTCCACAAGGGTCACCGAAGGGGTAGGCAGAGGTGTATAGGTATATAGTACATACACACCCACTTTCCGCCAGAGATATATTTTAGGTACCAACGTGACGGATGGCGTGTCCATCGCCGTTACTCAAGCACGACTATACATACGCCTTTGAACGTATGCAGGTTTCATCTCGATGGATGTCTTTTCACCGTAAAGCTCGTGGTGTAGCATCTACATCATTACAAACACACCCTCGTTAAGGCCAGTTGCTTCTATGCCATTTCAGGTACAATTTTCTAATGGGAAAATGATGATAGCGAAAACCTGCAGAATGCAGACACAACGACACTAAGTGCTTAAGGAAAATAAACCAGCTCGCAATTTGCAGCGGTCCATTACAGTACAGGTCCAAATAAAAATGCTTGAGGTCTTTTGAGTACGCTTCCGTATCGTATACGGAACCTGACCTCACCTATTCACGTGTATATTCTACGTTCTCTGACTTAATATCAGTGATTATACCAAACTAGTTGTGCCTCGCGACTTAATCTGAGTTATAGTATTTAGTTCTACACATATTTATTTATTTACATTACATAAGTTATCTATATTAACTTGAACCCAATGCGATAGATGGCTCGCGATAATTTAATTGGAACAAACCAATGTTACTTATAATGAGTACAGTATACATTATCATATTATCCTCATAAATTGGAAACAATATTTAATAGAACTGCTGCAAATTTACTCCATTTAATTATATATATATAAGAGCTATGTAAGAAGTCGAGATGTTTGTAAGAAGGGAGTACTGCCGTTCTACTCTCTCTCCCTCCCTGATGAGGGATTTGGCGTGATGATATATATGAATTAACAGCAGTTAAAGAACAGTGGTGGCCGAGTGATATGACGATTTGATTTGAGATTCTGCACGCAAAGATTGCAAGTTCGAATCCCGACTGTACAAATTACGTTAAGTACAGAGGTTAATCACACCACGAGCTTTTCAGTGAAGGAAAACATCGAAGGGAAACCTGCATATGTTATAATAAAATGTACGTCTCTCAAGCATAGCTAGCTTGAGAAACGGCGGTGGACTCTCCATCTGTCCTGTTGCCACATAAATCTATCGCCGGCGAAGGGGTGGCGTGTCTGCCTAGTCTTTCAGGGACCCTTGGGGGAAGGTGTGAAGATATAGGTATATATTTATATAAACTCCTCCTAAACCTATTTTAGTTGAAAAGCTTAAATGCCAGAGTTCAAAACTTCATGGCTATAAATTCAGTCTCGTTGCAACGCTAGAAACTCCTCGGCGTTAGGATCAAAGTGCTAATGTAACCTAAGTGCACTAATTAGCTTACTTCGAAGAGGGAAGAACACTGGCTAATGCAATACGCTATGTTGCTCTCAATTTGTAAAAAAACATCTGACAGCTGGCGAGCATTTTGCTCAGCGAATGAGCATTGTCGTACGTGACAAGTGAGCCTGCCACCTTTGGCGTGACAGAGTTTTCAGATTTTAATTTTATTTGTAACTAGCTGTACCCTGTCACGCTTCGCTGTGGATATGTGACTAATGCAAAAAATTGATAAAAACTTGATGCTATATATCATGCTAAAATTTCAGCTCGATCGTTACAGAACTTTTTGAGTTTTTGAAGCGTACACAAACCAACATAACATTTATATATATATAGATTAATCAACAGAGTATTTTATGCAGCTATGTGTTCGGTATAATATTATAAATGCAAAAGTTAGTGATGATGTATGTTTGTAACCCGATTACGATAGAACGGCTAATCCGATTTGGCTGAAATTGCGCACAGACACAGCTTATTATTTAAATTAACACTTAGCATATACTTCAGGAAAATATTGTACAGATATAATGAAAAAAAACCGCAAGGCAATTTCCGGCAGAACTGAAGTCCAACAACATTCCATCTGGTTAAACATTCGGCTCAATAGCAAAGTTCATGAGACAATATCTAATTAACAAGGAATTGTGCGGCATAACCTTTCTGCTTACAAAGGCTTGAAGGCAAATTATATTATTCCTACAAGTAAATTAAACTAGCGTATTATCTTTGTACCCAACGTAAAGGGTTTTCATTAAAAGGGAAATTACATTCTTAATTAAAACGATCAGTAATTGGGTACCTACTTTCGTATAATATTTTCTATATGACATTGTCTTCTACTGTATCGTTCGTGTCTTTGGTTCAATAAAACGTATAAGAGTTATTCAATGTTGTGTGAACCGTAAAAACCAAAAGTTCCAAAACACAATCGTAGCAACATTAACCGAGTCCAAATGTAAATCTCTACCATCCAGAAACTCAACCAAACTGACATGCAACGCGCAAGCGATATCCCTGGTGTTGCAAGCGTCCATAGGCGGCGGTAACCGCTTACCATCAGGCGCGCATCAGGACCGCATGCTTGTTTGCCACCTATGTGGTATGAAAATAAAATGTATATACCATAAAAAATGGACCTAATCAGTTTACATTAATTAATAACATTAAATTTAATTAATCAAGTACGTTTAACGATATCAATTTAATTTAATTATTTTTTTATTAGAGGTCTCGCGCCGTCTAGTCGAGACCTCTCGTGACAGGCGGGCTGGAACATATCTCGCTCAGAGAATCAGCATTGCTATCCAGCGTGGCAATGCTGCTAGTCTTCTTGGCACGTTGCCTCGGGATACCGATTTGGGTCAAATATAGTATCTGTAAGTAGTTAGTTTCAACTGTTCTTTGTAAATATTATTAATTGTTGTTATTGTAAATAAAGTTTTTAAATTATTTTTTAGATTAAAATTTACACTGATGGAAAGTGGGTATGGAAGGTGGGTGGAGGGTATTACCTATACACCTACACGCCCTTATAGTAAGGCGTGAGTATATTATTATTATTACAAAGTATATAAAGGCAATCAGAACGATGAAAACGATACTATAACTTTAAAGAAATTCGATTTAACAACACGGGAACAATTTAACTGGGCAGATGATAATTTCACCAAACTTTCCGTAATGGATACCATTAATAGCCATTACTAGCCTTAGAATAGTTGATATATAGGACATTTGCGGGCGTCGCAAGTCCCAATGGTGGGCAATTGGGCGCAGTCAGGTCACATCGCATGTCGCCGTGACATTTGCCTAAAGATTTTCCGTTTGCAAATAAAACGTGGTCTTGGTTACAATAAAGCATAAGTTTGAGGTTTTCCTTGTTGATATTTCCGCACCAAGAACGTATTCGTAGTTTCTCTGCATCATGTAGTCCCTACATGTTATACTAGCGGTCCGTCCCGGCTCCGCACGGGTGGAATTTTTTTTTTATAAAAGGCAATATAGCCTATGTCACTCAAGGTGAATGTAGCTTCCCAATGGTGAAAGATTTTTTCAAATCGGTCTAATACTTTTAGAGCCAATTCGTTACAAACATACTTACATACAAATCTTTCTTCTTTATAATATTAGTATAGACTAGCTGTCCCGCCCAGCTTTGCTCGGGTGAAAAAGTTACATTGCCCGTAACACGATCGCAGCGCCACCTATCGGGTCCAATTGTAAATCTAAACCATTCTCGAATCCACCTTAAGACACACAGAAAGGGATAGCTTCGCACGGGTGAAAAAGTTGAAATTCCTAAAACTCGATCGCAGCGCCACCTATCGGGTCCAATTTAATATAGCCTATGTTACTCGGGGATACTGTAGCTTTCCAAAGGTGAAAGAATTTTTCAAATCGGTCCAGTAGTTTCGGAGCCTATTCATTACAAACAAACAAACAAACAAACAAACAAATCTTTCCTCTTTATAATATTAGTATAGATAAAACAATTCCCCCGCCGCTTTATGAGGAAATTTATGTAAGTTTAATCTGAATTCGTTGTTTTTTTAATGAAGGAATATGTCAAGCCGTGTGATTTCATCGAATACATGAAATACAAAAAAGTTGTATTTAATAAAATGGCGAGTCCACCGCCGTTACTCAAACAGGACTACGCCCTGGAATTGCTTCTCAAACGTATGCAGGTTTCCTTCCGATGATTTCCTTCACCTTAAAGCTCGTGGTGTTACCTATCACTGTACTTAAGTTCAGAAACTCATAGGTACAGTCGGGATTGTAACTTGCGATCTTTGTGTCGTAGGCAACTACTCGAACTACTCGGCCACCACGGCGGTTTTTCTGATGAAGCAAATGTGTTGTTATAATATTCCATTCATACCTTAATCGCATATTATTGGAGTTAAGGTTCACACAACAATTAAATGAATTATCTATTTTGTAATAATAATAATAATATCCTCACGCCTTCCCACAAGGGTCCCCGAAGGGGTAGGCAGAGGTGTATAGGTAATATCCACACACCCACTTTCCGCCAGAGGTATATTAGGTGCCAACGTGACAGATGGCGAGTCCATCGCCGTTACTGAAGCACTACTATACATACGCCTTTGAATTTCTTCTCAGACGTATGCAGGTTTCCTCTCGATGTTTTCCTTCACCGTAAAGCTCGTGGTGTGACTAATCACTGTACTTAAGTTCAGAAAAACTCATTGGTACAGTCGGGATTCGAACTTGCGACCTTTGCGTCGCAGGCAACTGCTCGAACCACTCGGCCACCACGGCTGTTGCAATTATCTATTTTAACATTTTAATCATGTCTTTCGCAATTTGGAGTCCTTATCACGCTTCAATGGTTCCCAAAACAAATGTCACAATGCTATCACATAGTTTAACTACATACTGAATACAATTTGTATTCAATTTCCTTAAAAGTTCCGAAACAAAGGATTCTGAAAAAGTTTCAGCAATGTTCAGCGCTATAAATCTGCACAACCTGTTACAGAGAGCATACGCTGCTGGCTCTGATAGACGTTAGTTTGGAGTTCTACGTCAGCGTGGACAACAATTTGAAATAAAATGACTTTATTCCCTATTATTTGAACCATTACGGAGTTCCACCCGATGTCAGACGAAACTTTATTTCGTTTAGACTAAAAAGGGAAAACATTATTATTAAATAGTTTTTTTTCGACAAAATTAATTGAAAATTTCCATTTCCAATATGAAGATGACGACGCTATCTGTCCCCATGTCAAAACGTCAACGTCTAATTATTAGGTGAATAGTAGTTCACTCCGAATCGAGCACTATGTAATATTACCCACACATCCACTTTCCGCCAAGGATGTATTTTAGCTGCCAACGTGACAGATGGCGAGTCCATCGCCGTTACTCAAGCTCAACTATACGTACTCGAAACCGACTAGCATGTATGAAGAAGATGACTGATGAGTGGTGGATGAAGCGAAAGAAGTCTAGAGGGAACTGGCGCTCTATTTTCTCTGCCTACGCCGTTAGGGAACCGGCGTGATGATATATAGTAACATATATATGTAATTATTCCAGCTCTTAAATTTATAATAATATAAAGTATCAAGATCGAGCATCGAGCTAACACAATAATATAGTCGATACCAAACGTGTACCTCCGAAAACTTGTGCGTATTTCCTGCATGCACCTGGGCTGCCGGCTCGATCGCATTTTTCAATTGGTATAGTGCCGTCGAGTTCCGACAATGTTCACGTCAACATATTGACATAGTACGTTTGGTTCTCTGTTGGGGACAGGTGAATTATATTTGAAGTATCGGGAATATTAGGCGAGGTTGGTGAAATGTTTCATACAACCGTAACATTGTAAATCTATTTGTGTACGCTGTTTACACACGTTTACTGTATTTATCTATATATATATATATATATATAGATAAATTCATATATATATATATATATGAATGTGGACGAAGCGAAAGAGGTATGTAAGTCTAGAGAGAACTGGCGCTCTATACTCTCTGCCTACCCCGTTAGGGACTTGGCGTGATGATATGTATGTATATATATATATATATATATATATATATATACTCGGCCACCACGGCGGTTTTTCTGATGAAGCAAATGTGTTGTTATAATTTTCCATTCATACCTTAATCGCATATTATTGGAGTTAAGGTTCACACAACAATTAAATGAATTATCTATTTTGTAATAATAATAATAATATCCTCACGCCTTCCCACAAGGGTCCCCGAAGGGGTAGGCAGAGGTGTATAGGTAATATCCACACACCCACTTTCCGCCAGAGGTATATTAGGTGCCAACGTGACAGATGGCGAGTCCATCGCCGTTACTCTATATATTACTTACATATATTTCTTTACTTATATATATTTCTTCCGCACGTGTGTTTGTCACTGAACTCCTCATAAACGGCTGGACCGATTTTCATGAAACTTTCTGTGTGTCTTCAGGTGGAGTCGAAAATGGTATAAACTCACAATTGGACCCGATAGGCGCTGCGATCATATTTCACGAACTTTCATTGTTTTCACACAAGCGAAGCTGGGCGGGCTAGTATACTATAAACATGACTCTAACTATAGGTGCCGTATACAAAATCGAACCCCGACTGCACCAATCAATTTTTCTCACCGTATGTACAGTGAAGGAAAACATCGAGGGAAAACGTGCAAAAGAGAAGAAAATTAAAATGTTTTCGTATGGTCGTGCTTGAGTAATGGCGACGGACTCGCCATCTGTCACTAATATATATTTCTGGCGGAGAGTGGGTCTCTGGTTTCTACCTACACATCTCTATCTACCTTTTGTGGAACCTTGTAAGAAGGTGTAAATATATACTAAAGCTATTATATATGTCCGTTTTCTTGCCTTTTCACGCCACAATCGTGTCCGAAGCGGTAAGCAGCTATATTGGCGTATCTACTAGGTATAGCTAACTGATATCATTGGCAGGACGGAAATAAGGGATCGGTAGGCCTAGCCTTTGCCACTCAAAGCAGCCCTACGCCTACATAATGTATTAGTTTATCCGTAATATCAAATGAATAATTTACTCAGCTGACGGTTCGCGATACAAAATATTTACACTATCCCGAAAAACCTTGGCATATTAGGACACATGCTCCCATTTCGTTCGGTACACGGTCCATTCTCAGTTGATAGGTTCCCTGGCTATCCTCGTCCAGCCGTATGTGGGGCATATTTAGTACACGCGTGGATGGCTTTTGATGGCTGTGAAAACAACCCCAAAATAAATTACGAAGGAAAACGTTCAAACTTTGTAACATACAAACGTAAAATTATAATAATATGTCCTCGCGCCTTCTCACAGGGTCCCCGAAGGGGTAGGCCGGTACAAATATAGGTAGTACCCACGCACCCCCTTTCTGCCAGAGATATATTTTAGGTGCCTACGTGACAGATGGCGAGTCAATCGCAAGCAATTAATGTATGTCGGGTGATAATTAGTTGCTATTACACCCTATGAGAAAGTGTAAACATCTGATGAGTTCATTGAGAATTTCTCCGTCTATTGTTTGTCTGATAGCATAGGAAGGTTACCAGACTAACACTGGAACAGATGTTTACTGGCCAGTTACACAGTTCAAGTGCCATAGGGTGAGTTTATGGTGTATACATTAAGCAAATATGGGTCTTATGACGGTGCATCAAGGTGCATTTGGTATGTCTGTCATGTAGCATCGCTATGCATATTTCATGGGCATTCGGTGAACGAACGTGGAAGCAAATGTAAACTTTACACTGGAAACGAGTTCGACTGCTTCGTGACAAGTAAATATTATATACGTTTTTGAAAGTGTAGAAAAGCTTGGTCGGCAGAAATTGATTTAGATGGACTAATTTATATTTTATCAAATTGTTATGTGTAGTATCAAACATAGTTAGATATACAAAGGTACCCAAATTTTTTTAAATACCTGTTGGCAAACCATTTTATAAAACAAAGCATTTCAATTCCTACTAAATTATTCTTTTTTTTATACCAATAAGGTAGCAAACATGGAGTCCGCTACTCTCTGCTTACTCTCTCTCTCTCTGCCTATCCCTTGTGGGAAGGTAGAGAGCACGACGACGAAGTCGCACGACTATATAGTACGGTCACATTAACAAGACGCATCACTGGAATGCGAGGCCCCGCCCGCTTCCCCCCGCATTCCCTTAGCTCGCCCGGCAATCGACAGTATGGTTAGCATCTCTGTTACCGATAAGCGCGTCGATATGTTGACTAGTTTTCTGTTGCTATTGTTGTATTGGATATTTTGTTACGTTTTCGTTATTGTTTAAGTTTGGACTGTTTTTGTTAATTTTATCTTGTGTTGAAAGTGTTTTAAAACAAACAAAATAGTTTTCAATTATATTGTATAAAAAATACATGATGCAACATATTGCAAGATTAACAAATAAAACCTATGCTCCAAAATAAAAAATATAGTTTTTATTTAGCTACATGCTTTTTTTTCGCACCGTACCTGACCGCCAAAATGACGTCATCAAAGCCATGCGTCAAGTTAATGCGCTTGTAGATAGGTAGTGACATCAACGAAGACGCGCCCCACCAATTTCTGTTCGGGGGTCGCGGGATGCGGGGACTGGGGAGTATGGCCCGACTTAATTGTAGTAAGTATAGATAAATCAGTATGTACCGACAATACTCAGCGTTAGTGGAAGGTTGCCCACTTACACTATGAAGAATAGTAGGGCGCGTCTTCGCGGATGGCACTATTTATATATCACCTAGATTTCGCAAAATCGTTTCCGTTGTATCATCGTATTTGTGGATTGTACTTCACAGTAAAAGCATTCTCATCCATCCATCTCATCATTGCTCCATTGCATGTTATGAAATGACATCTCTTCGCTCGCGATGCTTTTAAATATGCGTCGTTGATGTACAGAGCCATGGGGTAGAAAGGGTTGATCTACGGGTCATTGTCCTCATCGATTTTAAATTTACGAACGTGTGCACAATACATTAAAGCATCGAAGGTTTCGGGTAATTAACATATTAATTTCTTTATAGTAAAAATATATATCTTTGACGGCCGTTAGAGCTCCTGACTACAAAACCTGAGGTCGCGGGTTCGAATTCCGCTAAGGGCAGATATTTGTGTGATGAACACGAGTGTTTGTACCTTAGTCTTGGATAAGTAGCTTTGCTTAATTTAGGACTAGGTCAATTTGTGTGCAAATTTTCCCAAGGTATTTATTTATTATCTACTAGCTTATGCCCGCGGCTTCGCCCGCGTGAAGTTCGAAAAAGTGGCTTTGGAAATTTTCCTGCTAGAATCGGTTTAGCCGCTATGCCGCCAAAGAGCATTTACATACATTATAATTTAAGAACTTTGAATTTTTCAGGACTTTTTCAGGACAGGAGAAAAAAAAAAGTAGCTATCACCATTTCTGCTTGCAGCCAAATCGGCTCAGGCGGCATAGGCGGCGGTGACCGCTTACCATCAGGCGGGCCGCGTGGTTGTTCTAGTTAAACAAAAATGTTCCCCTCTTGATAATTCCTGTCCGTCTCTTAAGTTGCTGTGTCCCACAGGGTCCAATGTATACCCTGATATTATGCATTGTGATATTATTGTAAGTGGAATAGCAATAAATAATTATGATTATATATCCTCACGCCTTCCCACAAGGGTCCCCGAAGGGGTAGGCATGTATTATGAGTATGATTCGTGGTATTAAAAAAATAAAGCATGTTAAAGCTAAAAAGAATCTTCGAAATAAGCGTTTATAGTATATATAAAGTTTCCTAGATAAAGTTACAGGAAAGCTGATACGATGCATAACATATGACCCTTGAAGGGTAGAAAATACATTTTCACTCCGCCAATGTGGAATCAAATGATGCGCGAGGTTATGTACAGAACACACCCGAGCGACGCCGACATTGCGCTAGGTTCGTTCGGGTACACCGAACAATATTGGAAGTCACTTCGAATCGCTTAGGCGTGTCTGCAGCTTTATACACAACGTGTTGTGAATCCCCAAGAGGTTGTTTTGATCAATTTGCTAAAGTGTTTCAGGAATCATCTCGGGAAAGTTTATTTTTCAGTAAAAACGGGTGTATGTTTTGATTTAATCTATTTGTTATTTTCAATTAAGAGGATACGAACACATACGACCCTGAAATACAAATATTCTTTAATGAATACTATAAAGAGGCAGATTTTGTTTGCTTGAATGCACTAAACTCAGTATAAATAATCCGATATAAAATTGGCATTAGATAACCCATTTATTGAGGACATATATAAGCTGATATAGTGATTATTTCGTTCACGAGGTTAACGATCTGCATACGTGTGACAAAAAATTAAAAGACGTACACACGATGTAACGGTGATGGACTCGCCATCTGGGACGGTGGCACTTGAAATATTATTCCGGCGAAGTGTGTGTTTATATATGTATATACTACATCTCACCTCTTTATATATATATATATATATATATATATATATATATATATACTAGCTGTCCCGCCCAGCTTCGCCCGGGTGAAAAAGTAAAAAAATAGTTGATTTTCCTAAAATCCGTTTTTAGCTGACCTCTACGCCGCGTAAGGATATTCCAAATTTCAAGTAAATCGGCCTTATAGTTCCTGAGATTTCGTGATGAGTGAGTTCACAAATAGGATCTCCTATATATATATATAGATTTTATTGGTTTGGATTCACAATTGGACCCGATAGTTGGCGCTGCGATCGTGTTTAAGGAAATATAAACTTTTTCCCTCGGGTGAAGCTGGGCGGGACCACTAGTACATACATATCTTTATATATATAATTCTTCTGTGAGTGTGTATGTCACTGAACTCCTCCTAAACGGCTGGACCGATTTTAATGAAATTTTCTGTGTGTGTTCAAGGGGATCTGGGAATGGTTTAGATTCACAATTGGACCCGATAGGTGGCGCCACTGGGTCCGTGGCTTTAATTTTTTCTCCCAAGCGAAGCTGGGCGGGACAACTAGTCTATATATATAAAAATGAATCACCGAAATGTTTGTACGCGCATAACTTCCAAACGACTACACCAAATTGGATAAATCTTTCTTTTATGTATCCTTTATTGTCAGGAGAAGGTTTGTATGAAAAAATGTATAAAATTTTTCTTCTGTGCGTGTGTATGTCGCTGAATTCCTCCTAAACGGCCAGACTGATTTTAATGAAATGTTCTGTATGTCTTCAGGTGGATTCGAAGTTCTTAGGTGGCGCTGCGATCGTATTTCAGGAAATTTCACTTTCTCACCCAAGCGAAGCTGGGCGGGACAGCTAGTATATAATAAAATTTAATGCGGATAACACCGCGGGATCATTTAGTTAAATATTAAACGAGCTTCAACAGCACGTTTACTTGGCTACTCGTATCTGGAGCCAGGTAGATAAAGTACAGATAACACAATCTCGGTGAATGAACCAAAGACCGTTTACATTTATTAAGCCACGCATTAATCTAAAGAGCCGTGGGAGCTTCGTAGATAGCAACAATTTATTATTATTAATATGACTATTATCTACTGTCGCTAAGGCAACCTTCCAACTACCTAGAACGTCGAACGTCCACGCAATGGAAACGACAAAGATAACTCGAAACCGAGCTTTTATGAAGAGACTAATTAATTTGGTTGAAGCGAGGCCCAAGGATGGAGAGAACTGAGAACTATGAACTTTTAAGAGAGGTAGGGCATAACGGGTTTCCCTTTGAGTTGCCCGACTGGGGCAGGACCTCTACCTTATAAAAGTCCGTAGCCAAATAACAACTACACTAACTAATTAACAACGAAACTAAAAAAATTTTTGTGTTGTGTTCCTACGCGGTTAATAAGGTTACCAGTAATGAGCTCCTTGGGGAGGGGGAGGATTGTTATATTGTGTTGGCAGCAGAGGGCTTAGTCCCATTATGCTGCCAACACCCAAGTAATACTTCGGTATTGTATGCGTAAATAGGCTGTGGTAACCGTTTTCCATCGGGTGCGCCGTATGCTTGTTTGCCACTCTTGTTGTATAAAAAAAAACTGGTGCTCTCCCTCTGCATACCCTGTGAGGAACTAGGCGTGATGATAAATGTATGTATACACGAACGCTGCAATAACAGTCTATGTTGCTAGGTTTTTGCTTGGCAGCCGAGCCTAATGGACCGCTCGAATTCCTCAGAAACAATTTCAGGCCCATCGATAGGGAAACTTGTGAATTGTTTTCGTTGAGTTAAGCACTACTTGAAAAGGTTTTGTTTCGTTTCGGGGTGTAACATCACACGAATAGCAACGTATTGGGGCGTAAAGTATAGTGATTCAAATCCATTATCATCAAAACCGTGATTAAATCTTATTTTTCCTTTTATCTTCACGACTTAAAGGCAATTTTGTGATTCATTCACCAGTCTCTTTATACATGCTCAGTTTTCAGTACTTGGTATTTGTTACCATCTAAGAATGGTTGGTCTATTTCATCTAGGTAGTTGGAAGGTACTTTTCTTCTGCGTCTTTTTAAAACACTTTTGCATTGTATATCTGTTTAGTCAACGTTTCTTCACACATCTTCTGTAATTCTGAGATTCTGGATCAAATCGATCGGAGACTCAAGGACGGGAACGACAATAGTACTCGCAACCGACGAGCATGTATGAAGAGACTGATGAATGTGGACGAAGCGAGAGAGGTATGTAAGTCTAGAGAGAATTAGCGCTCTATACTCTCTGCCTACCCCGTTAGGGACTCAGCGTGATGATTTGTATGTTCTTCACACATCTTTTCTTTAAGTCCAATCCAATATAAAATGCCTTCATTAATTCACGCAAGATGCTTTGCCAACCCATACGCCGATACCAAGATATTATTATGATAATTATAATATATCCTCACGCCTTCCCATAGGGGTCTCCGAAGGGGTAGGCAGAGGTGTATAGGTAATACCCACACACCCACTTTCCGCCAGAGGTATATACTACTCGCCATCTACCTAGATAACCTAGCCCACGTGACAGATAGCGAGTCCGTCGCCGTTACGCAAGCACGACTATACGCCTTTGAATTGTTTCTCAGACGTATGCAGGTTTCCTGTCGATGGAAATGTACGGTGAAGGAAAATTCACCGTAAAGATCGTGGTGTGACTAATCACTGTACTTAAGTTCAGAAAAACCCATTGGTACAGTCGGGATTCAAACTTGCGATCTTTGTGTCACCGGCAGCTACTCGAACTGCTCGGCCACCACGGCTTCTTATATATCTTCAAGATATTACGATTGGTTGAAATGTCCTGCACACCAGAACAATACGAGTATCAGTTTTCATCACAAACGTTTTACTGCCGTCCAGCTGAAGGGTATACAGGAACAAAACTGAGGCGGTATTTATGTACGGCTATCAAAAACGCCATCAATATGATGAGACTCTTTACGACCCGACGTGGGGAAACTTAATAAACTTAATTTATTCCTCTCCTGGTCGGCTATATTAAAATATGATGGCCAGCATTTGTTTCTTTTTGTGGGTAATGTACCCTGTTTAATTATCTTGGTTTTTTCTCTCTGTGGCAACACTAGCGATCAGCTGCGCTAAATTTAACTCCCCTTTAATTATTAAGTTTTTATTGTGTAACTGTAATTAATCTTAAAAATAACTTTTGTTTACGCTTTAAGTTACACCTAGGTATAAATAATATTGATTTAAAGTGTATATTTTGTGTTAATAGTTGAATTTTAGTTGAATAAAATTTGACAGTTCAAACTTAAGCCGGTAGCAACAGTTTTTAAAACTTGTGAATCATTGCCATCGCTTTTCAGGTAAGCTTTATCTCCTGTACATTTAGATTTAAAGGTGCTTGAATACATTCCGAGGTGTTTTTTTTTTGCATTTAAATACTTAATTCGGCCTCAATAGTTGTACACGCAATCTTTCCTCTTCGTCTATTTTCATTCCCTCACAATCAATAATAACAATGATGACCAGAAGGGCTAATGCACGTCAGGAGGAGAATAAACTCCAACTGACGCTGATAGAATTAAAGAAGAGTAAAGACTTGTGTGACCAACTCCTACAGGAAAGAGATGACAATGAGAAGGAAGTAATAAGTATTTTAGATTGTAACAAAAAACTTAAAAGTGAATTGGCAGAGCTGCATACCAGCTATGTAGATGCCATATCACAAAGGGATCAGCTTCAGGAAATAGTGAATGGGTTTGGCCAGTGCGGAGAGGAGTATGAAAACACATTGAGGCACATCACTGAGCTAGAACACAAGCTTGGTGATGCAAACAACACTATAGCCTCCCTGGAACTATCTCACCAGCACCATCAAGACACAAGGACACAGACACTGTACCATGAGCTGATCCCTAGTAAAATACCCTCATCTAAAAATAAATTAAAAAAATACATTAAAGTAAACAGATTCATTCAGAAAACAAAGAATCTTTTGAAAACTAACTACAAAGCTCTTGCATTTTGCAAAAAGCATAATAATGTTTTCCATAAGTTAAATTTGACACAACAAAAATTAGAAAATAATTATTTAAAATATGAAGCTGACATTCAGCAGCTCGAGTCTGAGGTCACTGCGCTTACTGCATCACTGCAACAAGTTACAATGAAATACAATAGCTCTCGTGTTGAAATTCAGGAGCACATACTTGCACTCAGTGAGGTGGTTGATATGTCAAAGTATAATTATGACCGCTTCACTTCTTTGTCAAATAAATGTAACTGTGGGTCTGATGTGCAACCATCTCATGTGCCTCACATGCTCCTGTCTGAGCCATTGCTGAATGACAGCTCCAATAAACTCAATAAACTTAGTACTTCCAAAAACCGGCCAACACAGGATATAATACTATATAGTGATGAGTTAGGGAAGGATATGGGGTTGCACTTGTCACACAGTACTTGCCAGGCCATAAACCACTGTGTGCCTGGTGCAGAGTATAAACACCTTGTCTCTGAGGTGCTGAGTGATCGGTGTAGTTCCTGTCCTACCATAGCAATTATGTGTGGGAGAAGGGGAAATATGAATAAGGATGAAATGACTAAATTAATTGACTCGCTGAGTTGTCTTAGTGTAAAACACATAATATTATTTGCATTTCCCTATAGCAGAGGTTTGTCACAGAGGGAAAATTCTATTAGATATAAATTAAATTGCTGCATGCAGCTTATAAGCAATTATAATAATATATTTTCATTCATTGACTTGAATAATAATAATTCAATAATTTCGAATTACAATTTGATTAATGAAAGATATCATCTTTCTAATAAATTTAAGAGACAAGTAGCAAGTATGCTACATTATTGTATACACATTTTTTATTTAAGTACAGCCAAATCATTGGCTACCAATACTGCTTCTATTGAGCAGTCAAACCATGATCAGAATAGTTATTCTTTGGAATACGTTCCAAATACTTTAAATTAAGTTCTAAGACAACAGAGGCTTTCTCTGGCACAACTCACATATGTAATAAAAATGTTTTTAACCTGGTGCATCAGAATATACAAGGTATTTTAAATAAAGAATTAGAATTGGAATTGTTCATGAACTGTAATAATATTAATATCTTATGTTTAACTGAACATTGGCTAAGAGACGAGCAGATCATGCTCAATTTCAACAATCACCAGGTTGCTAGTGCCTTCAGCAGGAAAGATGCAATACGTGGGGGTTCCATGATAATATTGGAGAAAAACCTTAAATATAAAGAACGTAGGGACATTGTGCATCTTTCTGCGGAGCGTACTACTGAATTGTCATGTATAGAGTTAGAGCGATACATTGTTGTGTGCGTATACCGACCCCCAAGTGGAGATTATGAACAGTTTGAAAAAGCTATGGAAGAAGTTTTAAATAAAATTTGTAAGTCAGGCAAAAATATAATAGTATGTGGAGATTTTAATGTTAATATACTTGAAAACTCATCCACAAGTAATCGTTTTAAATGCCTTTTTGCTTCTTTCAATTTAACTCATATGTTTTCTGAGCCTACAAGAATAACTAGCGCATCAGCTACATGTATTGATAATATATTTACTAATTTTGAGCCCATTAGTAATGCCATCATAAATAAACTAGAATCAGATCACTGCGGCCAATTAGTAAGTTTTCGAAAACATAATTTTAAAGTTTCCAAAAAGCGGATTACTTACGTACCTGTAAATGCAAGTCGCTTGAACAGTTTTCGTGGTAACATGCTCGGTAAATTTCCTTTAAAAAGTAACCACCAAAATCCTCAATCTATGTATAATTCTCTTTTCCAAGTGGTACATAAAGAACATGAGCGCATATTTACCCCTAAGACTGTTCACATTGGTAACCATATGGCGTTTGGTGAATGGGCTACCACAGGCATTCACAGAAGTAGACGAAGGCTGTATGAACTTTACCATGAGAAAACATGTAATTTTGATTTAGATTTTATAAATTATGTTAAAAATTATTCCAAAGTGTTTAAAAAGGTTTGTTCAAACGCCAAGTCTATTGCTGTCAGAAATAAAATTTCAAAGTCATCCAATGTGACTAAGACAACGTGGAATATTATAAATAGTGAGACTGGGAAATCGGCACTAAAACAGGATAAAATAATAATAAAAATTAATGATAGTTTAATAAAATCTGATATTGCTGTAGCCACCGCTTTTGAATCTGTTTTTGCTGATATTCCAGTCTCATTAACAAAATCTTTAATTTCATCACCTTCCGCCGCTGAAAAAATTCTTAAAGCTCATGTGGAAGAATCTCATACTGAATTTTATTTCAATACTGTTACCCCCGAAGACATAATTAAAACTTTTAAATCCCTAGACATGAAAAAGTCGACTGATTTATGGGGACACTCTGTACAAGTTCTAAGTAGTATTATTGACATTGTTGCAGTAGACTTAGCATTAGTTTTTAATGCATGTATTGCTAGCGGTGAATTTCCTGATCAAATGAAATACAGTAAAATCATTCCTTTATTTAAAACTGGTATCATGACCGACCCAAACAATTTCAGACCCATCTCAATATTGCCAGTTTTCAGCAAAATTTTTGAAAAAGTTTTACTTAACCAGATGCTAGCCTTTTTTAACAAACATGAGTTGATGCATAGTAAACAATACGGCTTCACAAAGGGTCGCTCGACTACCGATGCAGGTGTCGAGCTTATTAAGAAAATTCTTGAGGCTTGGGAGGATTCAAAAGATGCTTTAGGTGTTTTTTGTGACCTATCCAAAGCCTTCGATTGTGTGCATCACGAAACTTTGATCAGGAAGTTAGACCACTATGGTATAAGGAATTTAGCTCTAAACCTTATATCATCATACTTAAGTAAACGAGTACAAAAAGTGTGTATACGTGGGGAAATATCTCCGGGGTGCCCAGTAGCTATGGGCGTTCCACAGGGTTCGATTCTCGGTCCATTTCTTTTTCTTATCTATATCAATGACCTACCACACCTGGTAAATGATAAACATGATATTGTATTATTTGCTGATGATACTTCTTTACTATTTAAGATAGACCGACAGAAAGAAAACTTTGACGATGTAAATAATGCTCTCTCTGACGTGGTTCATTGGTTTAGTGCCAATAATTTGGTACTTAATGCTGGGAAAACGAAATGTATTAAATTTACAATGTCGAACGTGAAAAAGGTTTTAACTACCCCTATAGTTATAAATGACGAGGAGTTAAACCTTGTGGATTCAACAGTCTTCCTTGGAGTCACATTGGATCACAAACTGCAATGGGGACCCCACATTAATGGATTGGCGAATAGACTCAGCTCTGCAGCATTCGCGGTAAGAAAAATTAGACACTTGACTGATATCAACACAGCTCGTTTAGTTTATTTCGGCTATTTTCATAGTGTCATGTCTTACAGCATTCTTTTGTGGGGTAATGCTGCAGACATTGGATCTATTTTTGTGCTGCAAAAGCGGGCTATTCGTGCAATTTATAGCCTTAAGCCTCGAGATTCTCTCAGAGAATTATTCAAGGAAATTGACATATTGACCGTACCATGTCAATATATATTCCAAAATGTGTTATTTGTAAGAAAGAATATTATAAAATTTAAGAAAAATAGCGACTTGCATACTGTAAATACACGTAACAAAGATAAACTCCATGTTCCTACAGCTAGATTACACAAAACTAGCAACTCATTTGTCGGGCAAGGTATACGCTTTTTTAATAAGCTACCTAGGAAAATAATTGAATTACCTTTTGTAGAATTTAAAGCTGTAATTAAAAGTAAATTAATTCAAAAGGCTTATTATAAAACATCAGATTATTTGAATGATGGCCATGCATGGCAATGAATTGCTCCTCTGGTACAGATTTTATATATGTAATCTTTTCTCCCCCCACGTAAAAGGGAACAAATGTTAAAAAAAAAAAACCGGGGAGTTTGTTTCGCCGTTTCTTCTCCTGGCAGGTACTTTTTTTTCTTGGAAACGGTGGTAACTTTAGTTTATATTAAATATGTGACGTTCAATAAGTGTTCCCTGTGTCCCTTACATTGAATAAAATATTTTGATTTTTGATTTTTTTTTTTTCTTGTATCCTCACACCTCCCCTTGCCACGAACGGTCCGTGAATTAGGCACAAGTGTAATTACAACCTCTTTTAGCCGGACATGTATTTAGGTGTGATTCGGTTTCCACGACTGTAACGTCTTGCATTTCATCTGAAATATTCGCACCTCCTTGCGAGGGATTATTTCGACTTGAAGCTGTCGAGACCTCTCGTGACAGGAGGGCTGGAACATATCTCGCTCAGAGAATCAGTATTGCTATCCAGCGTGGCAATGCTGCTAGTCTTCTTGGTACATTGCCTCGGGATACCGATTTGGGACAAATATTTAATCTGTAAGTAGTTAGTTTCAACTGTTCTTTGTAAATATTATTAATTGTTGTTAATGTTAATAAATATATATATAACAAGCTGTTGATATTTCAAGTTATTGCAATCAAGTTATACTTATAGTATTAAATATTGGTACTGGCCACCGCGGCTTGATCTTGCAATCTAACTATATATTGGAGACTTTGACCAAAGCTGAAATAATTTCAAAAAACTGCCATTGTAACATGGCAGAATCTTTCCTAGTTCACACTTCAGTCGCCACGCGTCAACTTATTCCTTTATCGTATAAACGAACCTAGTTAATGATCCGAGACCCAGACTCCCACAATTTGCGCCTAATGCACAAGTTTGTTCAACTTTATAATAAAATCCCTGGTGCCTACCAATTTGAGGATAGCACGCGATTCTAAACCCTATATTTGGAGACGGTACTGGAAGGTAGGGTGAGAATCGCTTCTCTGAGACTTGATTGTAGACCTTATGTGTATTTTGGTTGAAGTTGTTGAAGCGTGGCCCTTATGGTGGCTCGTGAGTTCAGATTATGTTTTTACCTTACATATTTAAACATCACGGGACAGTCAGGGAACATTGGGTTTTCTCGATCCTTACCTGAAACACAAAATAATATCGTCTAAAATATGTCAATGCCTAAAAAAATCTATATTTTATACACCAAATAATATCAATACAGATTTGAAGTATTTGTGTCCCGAGATGTACGCACACAGTAGTGACATGTAATGATACAGATCAGGAAAGGCATGTCACGTTGTTTTGGACATAAAGAAAGGATAAGAAAAGAAAGATTTACGAAAAAGAAATACAATGCGAAAGTGTGTGCAAGAAGAGGCAGAGGAAAACCATTATAGAAACCATATGGAACAAAATATTTGTAATTCCGTAGGTCTTCCGTTAATTAGGTAGTATACAAATTAATCTTAGACGTGGCTTTTATCTGCCATACAAAATGCTATATTATTTAACAACTCAAGAAATTCTAGAGGGAAAATAAACATTATATTATACAAACACTCTGTCACGTTGAAATAGGTTTTTAGTATCAATGGCTTTTATTTGCCAGTTCTTTACAAGAAACCAACATCAATCTTGATTCCGGATCCATCCATTACAAAGAATAAGGGACTGAATGAAACCTTTTCAATTGGACCTCCAAAGACCTAAAACTTTTCATATTTATGTTCTTGGGTTGGAAGGTTTGTCTGAATTATTAAGTACTAGCTGCCGCTCCGCGGTTTCACTTGCGTTATTTTTCATTTTTACACGCTTTATATTAGCTTCACCTGTATGTATGTAACCGACTTCTTTGAGCTCGATTTTGACCCACTTTAAACGGCCAGATTTTTTATATTTAAGACTAGCTGTGGCCGAGATTTTGTCCGCGTGGAATTTAACAAAAAATAAATTTCCGTTTCTAAAATAAAAGTAGCCTAAGTTACTCCTTTTTATATCAGCTATCTGCCAGTGCAAGTCCCGTCAAAATCGGACCAGCCAATTTCAGAGATTAGCCGGAACAAACAGACAAAAATTGTAAAAAAAAATATTTTGGTGTATGTACCGTGTATACATCCATATGCATTTAATAAAAAGCGGTTATTTTCATATTACAAACAGACACTCCAATTTTATTTATTTGTATAGATATGCCGTGGTGGCCCAGCGGTTTGAGTAGTAGCCTGCAACACAAAGATTGCAAGTTCGAATCCCGACTGTACCAATTACTTTTTCTGAACTTAAGTACAGTGATTAGTCCACACCACGAGCTTTACGGTAAAAGAAAACATAGAGAGGAAGCCTGACAGAAATTACGTGCTTCAGTAACAGCGATGGACTCGCCATCTGTCACGTAGGCACCTAAAAATATTTCTTTGGCGGAAAGTGGGTGTGGGTACTAACTATACACCTTTGCATACCCTTTGGGGATACTCGTAGGAAGGCGTGAGGATAGATGTTTATATTATAAATGCTAAAGTATAACAAGCTAACAAACTATTTAAGCGCTAAATTTCATCCATTCTGACGTGATTGAGTAACAAACATACATACATACGCTCTATACTAGTCATAGTATAGAGCGTCAGTAACAAACCTAGTATTGCTATTAGATATCTACTTTTTATTAAGACTTAAATTAATAATTCTTTTGAAAAAACCCGTATTTGTAGTTGAATATGTGTTTTTAAATGTCTGACTGTAGGCTAACAAATTTCAATTTAACAGTGATTTTTAAAGAAAACAATTCTAACGAAATTATCAAAACCCTAAGTATAGGACTTTGAACCTATATGAAGTCTAGAACATAAATTAGACTGCTGTAAATAAGCTAACATTAGGTTACGCTTAGGATTCGAAATTTGAAAGAAGCCAGGTGGAAAATTTGGAACATAAAAATAAATTTACCTTTAGGGTTTATACGAGACTACTCCACTGGAAAAAATTGTATATAATATGCTTTAACAACCCTTATCTGAAGGCCTATCCACAAGGGACCCTAACAACAAAACCTTCTTTTGCTATATTTAGGTGTATATAATATATCCTCACGCCTTCCCACAAGAGTTCCCGCAGGGGTAGGCAGAGGTGTATAGGTAATACCCACACACCCACTTTCCGCCAGAGGTATATTAGGTGCCAACGTGACAGATGGCGAGTCCATCGCCGTTACTCCAGCACTACTATATATACGCCTTTGAATTTCTTCTCAGACGTATGCAGGTTTCCTCTCGATGTTTTCCTTCACCGTTCAGCTCGTGGTGTGACTAATCAGTGTACTTAAGTTCAGAAAAACTCATTGGTACAGTCGGGATTCGAACATGCGACCTTTGCGTCGCAGGCAACTGCACGAAGCCACCACGGCTCTTTATTTATATTTATTATTTAGGTGTAAACATGACAGGTGTCGTGTCCGTTACCTTTTCTCAAGCACGACAGTAAGTATGTTATTGAATATATTCTCAAATGTATGCAGGTTTCCTTCACCGTAAAGCTCATAAACGCCCAGAAAAAACTCATTGCTACAGTCGGGATTCAAACTTGCAATCTTTGCATTGTAGGCGACTAGTCAAATTACTCGGCCACTATGACACTGGACATGGGATAAAGAGTATTCTTTCAACATAGCTGAACAAAAAAGTACTTTATTAGTCAGACGATAAAGCATAAAATACATCACACCTCGTACAAATAATGACTGAACCCTTTGTAGATAACACCCTAGTGTCTCGTGAAAACTGAAAACTGTGATTCAACACGACATGTACCGTTGTTCAGGGATTGTAGCACATTTGCGGCCTATGGTCGTTCGTATCTATTACAGTTTGGGTAAATTATAGCCAGGACGTTATGACGACCACTTATATTAGACGTTCAGATGGGAGGGTTTTTGGAACAAACAAACATTAGCTTTCATTTGTACCTAAACTAGCTGAGCCCCATGGTTTCTCCCGTGTATTCATATAATAAAATTGTAACGGCACCTTTATCAACGCAAATAGCACTTGAAACAATTATTTTTAGAATTTCTGTTTGTCTGTGCGTTTGTGCACGCTTACCTCAGACACGGCTTTTCCGATTTACATGTGTAGCATATAAACCTTATATAAGTATACTTAATATAAACCACAAGATATATTTAAAAATGCTGTCGTATACTTAAAAAGGTACGTCAAGAGTACTTCACAAAACTGGCGAGCTTGGATGAAGAGACTAAAGAATGGGAATAAACTGAAAGAGATCTGTAAGTCTATAGAGAACAGGTACACTCTCTCTGCCTACTCTGTTAGAGACAATAACACAACACAGATACAAAGGAAGGAAATTCCACTTCGTTATTAAAAGGAATAATTTATATTAATATTCAACGTTACATTAACGAAATAATTGAAATATTTCTTAAAACAAACAAAAATGTTGCTAAGGAAAACATTACAAGATAAATAGGATTCTTGTAAAATTCCCTTTGAAGATTACTCAAAGTGTATTTTCTCATATCCGTTTTCATAGAAGCACTGACAGTTAGGTATAACAAATTCCATATGTCAGTATAGTACTTATAGTATTTTTTATTTATATTGCTTAGCATATTTATATTATAGTAATTGTGTATATTTCATCCGCTAAACTATCACACCTACCTTTTGTTTTCTCTATTTCTTTTCTCTCTAACTTGGTTGCCTGGAAGAAATCGCTTTTGCGATAAGGCCGCCTATTTGTGCGTACTACATGTTGTTCTCTGTTTTTTGTCATCCTATTTGTTTTTGTAGATGTGTGTGTACAATAAAGGATATTATTATTATTATTATTATTATTATTATAGTACTGACATATGGAATTTGCTGCTGGGGTAAACGTGTTCTTCAGTGGAGACCTCGACTAGGCAAACGTAGTGTAGGACGCCCTCCGACCAGGTGGGATGACGATTTGCGAAGGACTGCTGGCAGATGCTGGATGCGGCAAGCTGAAGACAGGGCGCTATGGCGCTCATTAGGGGAGGCCTATGTCCAGCAGTGGACTAGAGTGGGCTGATGATGATGATGATGATGATGATGGAATTTGCTACACGTTAAATCTTAAAACGTTATCTGTTAAAAGCATCTTGAGGAAACCTGCATACACGTAATAAGATCCTGGCATTCTTAATTATTTTAGTCCCATCATTGACGGATTCACTGCTAGTTCCCAGAACTCGAGGTGCCAAGGCAAACCATAATATTGCACATAACTGAAATAGAGAACCGTGGCCGTGTGGTTCGTGACTCGTGTAATCGCTTACAATACAAAGACTGCAAGTTCGAATCCTGACTGTTCTAATACATTTTCTCTGATCTTATGTAATTTATTAATAGTACCATTAATACCACTAGCATTACGGTGAAGGAAAACATCGAGCGGAAGCCTACATACGTTTGAGAAGCAACTCAAAGACGTATGTATAGTCGTGCTTGAGTAATTGCGATAAACTCGCCATATGTCACTTAAGCGCCAGAACATATCTCCGGTGAAATGAGAGAGAGAGTGCTAATACACATCTCTGCCTACCCCTTTGGGAACCCCTGTGGTAAGGTATTCAACTTAAATAGAGAAAACCAAATCGAGAGACACATGAGTGAAAATTGAATGGTTGTCAAAACGACCTCACAATTGACCACAGGCAAATTAAACGTTTCCATTCCGTGGGCAGCCGTCGTCGTGCACAGACGCGTCAGCCCACAGACTTTTAATTACGTTTTATAATTAAAACGCAAGTCGCGACTCAAGGTTTTGTTGTGCACCGGAAAATTGAATGAAGCGACTAAAAAAGTTGTCTTTATGTCCTCTTTGCATGGCTTCCTCGGCGGAGACTCGAGTTGTTTAATTTGTTTTAATATACAATTACGCAAAAAAGCTTTCAGGCGCTTCATATACTTCGCAAGTTGTGGAAATGTTAATGCTTTATCCAATATCCATTTAGTACACAGCAAACTAACTACGCAAATACTCCTATGTGTGGCAAATAAAAGTCGGCATATGAGTAGAGGTTACGGTGTTGTTACCAATGTACTCCTTGTGGTGTTGATGTCTATATATGCTTCGTATCACACTATTATAAATGCGAAAGAATATGAAGATATATGTGACTCAATCACACTAAAAACGCTGAACGAAATAGGATCAAATTAAGCAAAGTAATAGATAATTGGCTAGATTTTTTAATCCATAATCTACGAACAAATACAATAATTTTACTCAGTTGAAACCACAGAACACCGCCAGTTTGCATAACATGTAAATGCAGCCTACATGAGAGAAAGAAGAAAAGAAATAATATCGCAAAATAAAATATTGGAATCAATTCGAGATCAAACCTCAAATTGCAAACCAATGGGAGCAATGTGTGCGGCGCCACCAAACAGCATACTCAAACATGTGGGGTGGGGCAAATTGAATTTCCCTCAGAATACAGCACGAACTAATAAAGGAGGAATCGGAGATCTCTGCAATAGAGGCGCATAAAGGTCGGAATATTTAGAACACAAGCTTTGTTTGAGGTATTATTTGCAAGGAACTTGAGGACTATGTTTAGTTACGTAAGTGGATATTTGAAATGGCATATTCGAATTATCTTAATATGTTTAAATTACGCTTTATAAATATAACAACGCCTCTGAAAAATGTGAATGAATAACATATATGCGAATTCGAAAGGTTCCTTTTAATATTGGTAACAGACCGATGTCAGCAAATCATATATGGGCTAACTTTTATGATAATAATTAAATCAATCAGTTTTTGAAGAAATTCAACAACGTATCTATGTGTAGTCGTGCTTGAGAAACGCCGTCGGAAGTCACGGTGGCACCTATAACTTGAGCGAAAAGCAAGTATTTTTAAATCTCTGCCTACCCGATCGTAGACCCGTGTGAGAAGGGTAGACGATTGGGTATGTTAATTAATGCTCATTCTCTTTGTTTCCTAAATATTCCCCACGAATTTCAACTCGAGGACCGAAATAATTCATTGCAGTACTGTCGACATTATGCATAGGAAAAGTTTGTTGTAAGTAGTTGCACTCCAAGTAATGTTGATTGGCTCAGGGTTGTTGGTTTTGTTATAGACGAGTGAAATGAATTCTCATATATATGTCGAAATTGCCTGACCTCAAGTGCGAGCAGCTACGTTAATTAAGCTCTGAACGTAGTTTAAGTTTTCAAGATGGAATGGTTACATCAATTTTAATTCAGACAAATATTATTGTTGCTTACTTCTAAATAACTATTAAACTAAGCAAAATAACTGGAAACCTGTGTGTGCCAAGACGACAAGAAGAAAACAGGCAGAGGAAGGCCACGTTCCAACTACCTGGATCAAATCGATCGGACGCTGAAGGACGGGAACGTCAAGAGTACTCGAGACCGACGAGCATGTATGAAGAGACTGATGAATGTGGACGTAGCGAAAGAGGTATGTAAGTCTAGAGAACTGGCGCTCTACTCTCTGCCTACCCCGCTAGGGATTTGGCGTGATGATATGTATGTATGTATGAATATAGAAAAGTATTAACTCCTTTATAGACGTAGACCAATGGTCGTTCGATTTGTTTAAAAGGAAGAGAGAATGAGATAGTTTTTATTTGTATCCCCTACTTCATCAGGGATGATATTATAAACGTTCAAACATAAATTGAGGTAATATAATATTCTGTACCGGAATTTCCTTCCACGAAAGCTCAGGCTGTAAAAATTTCCCCGTTGAGGTTTTCCTTAGAGAGTAATGCATGGATTCTTCAAGAATAGTGTGTAAAGATTCCTGCAGGGTATCCAATATATATTTGCTACGATACCCTACTGCATGCGCGCATGGCCGTGGTAACAGCTTAACAACAGGCGGACGGCAAGCTTCTATGTCACCAAAGGCGGATAAAAATAATCCACTAAACTGTCCTTTTATGGTAAAGGATGAACCCTGTATAAATTATTCCAAGGGTTCTTTATTCCGAATGTTACCTTCGGGCCTCTGTCAGGTGTCATTTGAACATAATAAATGCAAGACGACCAAATATGAGACCATATATAACAGAGGTAGGGCATAACGGGTTTCCCGTTCGAATTCGGAGCTGCCCGACTGGGGCAGGACCTCCACCTTATAGAAGTCCGTAGCCAAATAACACAATTTTGTTGTGTTGTGTTCCTACGCGGTGAATAAGGTTTCCAGTAATGAGCTCCTTGGGGAGGGGGGAGGATTGTTAAATTGTGTTGGAAGCAGAGGGATTAAACCCATTATGCTGCCAACACACTATAACTCTCCGAACACAGAGTGGCAACACGCAAGTGATACTTCGGTATCGTGAGCGTAAATAGGCTGCGATAACCGTTTCCCATCAGATGGGCCGTATGCATGTTTGCCACTCTCGTTGTATGAAAAAAAAAATGAGGCAGGTTTCGATATAGCAATAAATAATTTTGTCCCTTTTCAGGGCCGAAAAAGAAAAATGCACACATACACATATCATCACACTGAGTCCGTAACGGGGTAGGCCGAGAGAGTAGAGCGCCAGTTCTCGTATAAATATGTTACTTCAGAAACGCCTTTTATTGTCTAAATAACTATTTATCGGGTACCGTACTCCTACAACTACAAGACACAAAAGCTCACTATAAATCATACGGCGGGCGTTGTGTAGAAGTTTACCTCATAAATTACTGTTTGCAATGTATCGCCAGCTTTGGGTGAATAGCCACTAGCATATTTTAGTGGTCTCGTTTATCATGTTACACAAATGTTTTTTGTTACTTGGATGTTAAAGTTTCCATAGCTTAGCGACCACTCTGAAGGAAATTGATATGAAATTAGGTTGACCGAAACGTGGACAAAAAGTTACCATAGCATATGTTCGCTAGCAATACCGAAGATAACTATTGTGTTGCCGACCTAACGCTGGGTGAAGTTACTGGGTTAGCAGCCCAAGGGACGATTGGATTGTTGTAG
Organism: Drepana falcataria; assembly: GCA_945859725.1. Classification (NCBI taxonomy): domain Eukaryota; kingdom Metazoa; phylum Arthropoda; class Insecta; order Lepidoptera; family Drepanidae; genus Drepana; species Drepana falcataria. The sequence continues at coordinate 11,269,196 of OX243929.1, forward strand.
CCTTTCCAACAAGAGCTCGTAACGAACTAGAAACATATAGAAATAATGAGTGAACAAAGATTGACGAAACAGATATATACAAAGCGAAGTGACCCTGCCTGGATAAAGGGAGATCAAATAGAATGAACAATCCAAGGATGGGAACGTCAAGAGCACTCCAGAACTGCGAGTTTGTACGTAGAAACTGACGAATGTGGATGAAGCGAAAGAGGTTTGTAATTATAGAGATAATTAGCGCTCTGCCCTGCATACGCCGCGCCGTGACGCTCTAGCTAGACTCATTCATCCTTTATTTTCCTTTACGCTTTAAATTAATTTCTTATTCGAAGTCGGTCAGAAACGGATGTGTAAACAATAAAATTGTTTCGGCAACGGTGCCATGTGCGGGTTATGGTATGTTCATAAGAATATTCTAAGCAAAACCAATTGTCATATTGAAACAATGATGGTGAATCAGCCAGTTGCGAGCAATTGTATTCGATGCCTGGACAATGGCTCGCATTAGACTGCATAGGCAACAGTTTGCAGTATGTTACAGTTACAGTACAATGGAAAACTTAAGAAAATACTTTTAAGTTTTCCGGGAAGCGTACGGAATAAAATGTTAGTCTTAGGCAGGAGTAAGGATTATGAATATATGTAAGGGTGAACTTGTAATTTTTTGTATATAACCTTCCCACAAGGTCTCCCGAAGGGGTAGGCAGAGGTGTGTAGGTAGGTAACACCCACTTACCCACTTTCCACCAGGAATATATTTTAAATTTCATCTCAAACGTATGGAGGTTTCCACTCTCTGTTTTCCTTTTTCTGAACATAAGTACAGTGATTAGTCACACCACGATGAAGGAAAACATCGAGAGGAAACCTGCAAACGTCTGAGAAGCAATTCAAAGGCGTATGTATAGTCGTGCTTGAGTAACGGCGATGGACTCGCCATCTGTCTCGTAACACGTTGGCACCTAAAATATATCTCTGGCGGAAAGAGGGTGTATTGGTATTACCTATACACCTCAGCCTACCCCTTTGAGGACCCTAGTGAGAAGGCGAGAGTATATATTATTATTATACCTAAATGACCTTGGGACAAGTCCACACACATCGACATAGCCCCAAAATATTTAATAAATTCATACTGAATATTCATCCTCCTCACAACCCATACAGTTCGATGACCTAAAGTTGGGGTTACATTGAAATTGCAATTGGCAACGTTCAACCTAATAAGGCTCACGAGCTTCCTGCGGACACAATTGCTATTGCAATCCCATATTCAGTGTTCTTACGTTCATGAATGCTTAGAGCTTCTGTATATTAGTCATTGTAGTGCATATTACACAAGTACAAAGAGCATAAAAGAGGCATAACGGGTTTCCGGTTCGAATTTGGGTCTGCCCTGGGGCAGGACCTCCAATCTTATAGAAGTCCGTAGCCATATAGCTGCCAACGCAGTATAACTCTCCGAACACAGAGTGGCAACGCGCAAGTGATATTTTGATATCATGAGCGTAAAATGGGCCATGGTGACCGCTTCCCATCGTGTGGGACATATGCGTGTTTGCCATATTGTGTGTGTGTGTGTGTGTGCGAATATTGGATGGATCCTCAATCGCTCCAGAGCGCAGAGAAGTATTTGTTTAATTCCAAAAAAAAACCCATCGAATACTCGGGCTCGAGCATTAATAAAATAAGTGTACGACATAAATACAAAGGCGTACATAAAATCTCGCTTCGGAAACCTTTGCCTACATTTTCGGGAAATCTTGTGGACTTTGTGAAGATACCTAAAGACACATATACACTTTAATTCAAGACATATATCAAGATAATTTAGACTAAAGAAGATTTAGTCTAAATCCATAACCGAATAAGACAAGTTTTAACCGAGTTGCCTACCCTGCTAGGGACTCGGCATGATGATATGTATGATTTCCTCGTTACATTCAATGATAATTCGAAAATGATTTCTAGATTAATGTGGCGACAAGATTAATGATCCAGTTCTAAATTCGGCCACATTCGCAATTCAAACCTCCCTCTAGACCAGTGGGCGAGACAACAGTATCTAACTACAAGAATCTATTCATCTAAGTGTATATATTCCTTTGATTACGATTAGTTTTCATTGGCATCAATCTCAAAATCTAGTAAATAATATATACTTGTAAACTTAATTATCAATCGAGTACCATAAACTTTCATTCTTAATATTAATAGCAAAAAGTCGATACTTTTTAATTTCCCCGAAATCAAAAAGTCTTGATGAAGCCTTGTGATTCTGTTATATGTAATTTTGATATTCAATATCTGTTGGAAATTTCTGTAACAAACTTTGAAGAAATCATTCGAGTTTTACAATTCGCAATAAATGATTGCTTTCAGCTGATATAAATCGGAACAACGTAGCCAAAATAATTTGTTAAATACAGTTTATCGAGTCCAATCGGTAATAGAAGTGAAAGGATTCCATTGGCCCATTTCTTAATGACTAATTGAAGAGAGTGGTCTTCAGACGGTCGAGGCAACAAATATACCTACCACCAATTCCATATATATATAAATAACGCGTCACGTTGTTTGTCCGCGATGGACTCCCAAACTACTTAACCGATTTTAATAAAATTTGCATAGCGTGTGTAGTTTGATCCAACCTGAAAGATAGGATAGCTTACATCTAATTTTATAGTCGCAATATATATTAGTGTCTATTTTTTTGCAGTCACAATTATCTGTTAGCTTCAAACGATTTTAGCAGATGGCGATATCTGTTGATTGGATTGAGTAAGTATTCAATAGATGGCGCTATGTTAAAAGTAAAAACGTTCCCTGGCTGGAGGCCTAGGTCTCGCCATTGACCGGTTAAGTAGCAAAAGTTCCCGGAACTCACGCTACGAGAGACAAGCAGCTACAGCGTCTCCGGCTCCAAGCGGAGGCGGGACAGCTAGTTGTTAATACTGATGATGCTGTGGTATTGGAGAGCTTCTGCTATTGCAATAAACGTTAAGACTTAACTAGCCGTGGTGGTCGAGTGCTTCAAGCAGACGCCTGCATACTGCAAGTTTTAATCCGGACTGAACCAATGAGTTTTTCTAAATTTAAGTAGAGAAATTAGTCACACCACGAGTTTTACGGTGAAGGAAAACATCGAAAGAAAACCTGCATACTTTTGGGAAGAAATTCAAAGGCGTGTATTTCGTGCTTGAGTAATGGGTATGGACACGCCATCTATCCTAGTGGTACACAAAATATATCTCAGGCGCCAAGTAAGAAAAATATACATACCTACATTCCTTCTACTAAATACTTCTGAGATGAAATACTAATTTAAGCGTAAGTCAATGATGAGGTTTGTTACTCAATCACGACAGAACGGCTGAACGGAATTGAATGAAATTTGGCACAGAGATAGATTATCGGCTGGATTAACACATAGGATATCTTGTACCAAAACGATCTCCCACTGATATAACATTACACGCAGCTGAAACTGCGGGGAACACCTAGCCAGTTCATAATGGAATGTCCCTTTGTGCTTTAATGTCAGATAGAACAGAGGGGAAACAAGATTGACAGGACGGTTCAAAGGATACTATATCTGTTCACGCATAGAGCCTGAGGCTCCGCCTATTCTGTCTTTGAAGAACTGTCAGATTCATTGAAACCTTCTCTGATCGGCATTCATATGAAGATACTAAATGCTTATAACACATTGAGTATTATAATAACTTTACATAATATTTATAAAGACTCAGCAATGCTTACAAACTAGAAATATTTTTCTCATTTTCTCACACCACTAACTTTACGGCGAATGTAAACATCGACAAGAAAGCTACAGACGTTTGAGAAAAAATTCAGACACGTATGTACTGTCGTGTTAGGGAAACGGCGACGGAATCGCCATCCATTTCGTTGGCAGGTGTTCTAAGCACCTATGCCTTCAGGGACAGTTGACTTCAGCGACTTCAGGCGTGTCGATGTATGACTTAACCGTATTGGTTATTTTCTTCTCTTTATTTAAGGAGTTTTAAGGAGCGACTATGCCACTCCGTGAAGTTACCTGAATGTAAAAGTAACTAAAATCTACCCTTTGACTCTTGTGGGATGGCGTGTAGATATCAGTATTCAAGCCAAGCGCTATATGTCTCTACATCGGCCCATAAGCCGATCCCTCGTGAACAACAATAATATTTAACCCTCACTGTTAGACAACAGACGTCAATAGTATACATGTTAATTTTACTGTTATCTCTGACGCCATTCGCTTTAATGTAAGCGAAGTTCTGAATAGTAAGATCATGTAACTTTGAAGCACTTGTCTAACGTTAGGTGTTATGTTCCGAGCCCTTTTCAGCTTGTACTAAGTATTTTGTCACACACAAACCAAAGAATTAGCTTCGCTATTCGTCTGTATTATTTTGTACTAATAATTTTTCTCTTAAATTTTCACGGATTTTTATCTTGAAAAATTATAAATTTGTTTCGCCACTTAGATATAGGCAATTGTAAACGATCGATGACGCGCGTCGAAAGAGGTACACCTGAGGAGAAATCTAAGACATAATCATAAAATGGATGAAAATAAAATATTATTGGCTCGTTATAAAAGATCGCAACTGAAATAAACTTCTTGAGTAGTACTACGTTCCTGCGGCAAAGCAAGATGTGCTAGCAGAAGGAATATCATTTATTTCTTTCCTGCTAGCACAGCTATTGCTCTGAACATAGTTTTTTATACCACTAGGGTGGCGAACAATCACGCGGCCTGCGTGACTGATGGTAAATGGTTACCGCCGCCTATGGACGCTTGCAACACCAGGGGATATTCCTTGCGCGCTGCCGACCCAGCATGAATCGTTTCACACCCTTCTTGAAGAATTCCATGCTGTACCAACGAGGAGTATATTCCACAGAGTAGAGCGCTTGCGGAAGTAAACTTTATGTTGCGTAATATTTATTATTGCAAACACCTATTGCCCGGTAATTATCAACGTAACCTGATGAATGGTTGAATTTGAATCATGTCAGATCAGTAATTAGTAATACTAAACTACTCCAGTCGATATTGAAGTATCTAAACCAACTGATTCGATGCCGTCTCAATAAAGTTTCGACGAGAAATACAGTTCGATATTGCTTAATACTCAGTGCCGTCGATACAAACAGCCCTTGTTCACCTCAATAACGGCGCTAGTAATCAAAGATATATGTAAAGGATGCTAAAAACAACCAGTCACACGTCAGAGACGTAACGGGCCGTGAGAATGGATCATAAGGACGACTGGTCGCCTCGGGTTACGCGGTCAACGATCGGTTCTATTACATAATCGATTCCAGACTGATATAATTATGGTAATGTGCGTGATAAAACTATTCACCCCTGTATTCAGTAGTAGGGTAAGATTCGAACACTCAGAGGATTAATGTTGAATCAATATTAATGAAGGCTTCATGCAGAGGCTTCATGTGGCTGTATTCTGGTACATAAGCTACCAAGTGTGCTTAAGTAAGCTCTTACGCCCAAATTGAGGCATTATATTGGATACACCTTCAAATAAACATGAAATTCAATGTAGCATTCCTTGAAAAGCATAGGTACTAGGAATGCATGATTACGTAGGTACATTACAGAGTCAGAGAGGCCACATTTTATCTATCTAGATCGAATCGAACACTCAAGGATAAGAACGTTAAGAGTACTCACAGCCGGCGAGGATGTATGATGAATGCAGATGAAGCAAAAGAGGTGTGTAAGTATGATACTAGAGAGTACTACCTACTCTCTTTGTCCACTCCATGAAGGATTAGGGTCTATAATTATTATTATTATTTATACTCAATTGTGTCCCACTACTGGACAAAGGCCTCCCTCCTGTCCTTCCACTCCCCGCGATCGAGCGCTACCTCCGACCAACTGCTCAGGTGCATGTCCAGTTCGTCCCGCAGACCTTTTTGAGAAGAAGATGTCTTCTCAAAAAGGTCTGTGATATGTATATTTTATATGAAACCATATTTCTGCCAACTGCCAAGTCAATATACATGTTTCGGTAGAGCTTTGGTATTGGCAGCCTTTGCCGTTGAGACTAAGACCATAGGTCCGTGACGCTCACTCGCTGCTTAAAGAGATCTCACTTCGTTTGATCGAGGTCTTTGGTGACAAGGACACATTACGCAATGCCAGCCTTCTTGCCACCTTTCCGCGGGACAACGGGTTGGGACCAGTGTTTTACGAGTTTAGTTTAATCTAGTAACGTACGTATATTTCTATTTCAACAGAAATGCATGTGTTTTGTGAAACCATATTCATTATCCATTTAATATATTGGGAGTGTGATCGATCAGCTTCAATTCTAAGGGCCAGAAGAAGTCCTGCAGGAAAGCGCATTGTTCAATGCAATTTTAACTCCATTTCATATTCCGCGGGAAGTTTCCCCATACGTTGCCGCGGAAGTAATAAAATAGCTTACAAAGAGAAATTGGCATGCCTTATTAAAGTTCAGTATGCGCAACCATCAAAGTTCGGTTCGAGGCCAACTTTTTGCGTTCGAGCTCTGAACTTTATACGCCATCTAAGATACAAACAAAATGTACAATTTAAGTTAACATATTTATTATATGTATGTATTATATAACCATATCTAGGGATGTACCAGGCTAACATCATCATCATATTTATTATTTGGGTGTGTGGGTACTACCTATACACCTCTGTCTACCCCTTCGGGAACCTTTGTGGGAAGGCGTGAGGATATATGTATACTTTATTACAAAGTTCGCGTTTGGAATTAGCCACTTAAAGTGATAGTATACCTTTCGGTTCAATTAGCATAATGATCTCGCCTTCCACATGTGGTAGGACTGTCTTTTTATCAATCGATCATGTGAAGGCATCAACAGAGTAAATGACAAGTTTGACATGGCAAATGCCAGCAAGGTACTATTTGCTATACTCATATAACAGGCCATGTTTGAACATTCGCAGATTGCGTTGATTACTCATGTGCAAAGACAAATCAGAGAAACTATACCAATGTAGATAATTAAAATCACAAGGTTCCGTATAAGGATAAGCAGAGATAGCACTGCACCCTTTTACACTGAAGATATTTTTACGTGCTAGCTAGTTACAGATGGCTGATCCATCTCTGTTTCTCAAACGCAAAATATGCCTGAAAAGTGGACAGGTCCTGGATGCTTTCCCTTACCGTGGTGTGATTATTGACTATTATTGATTATTATTGTGGTCGTGGTGTGATAATTGACTATACTTACGTTGGGAAAAGTCTCATTGTTACCTACAGTTGTAGTTTGAAATACAGCGAGGGATTTAGACATGATGTTACTATTGATAAATGGTGACGTCACTTCTCTTATGTATCTAGTACTAACGCTGAAATACTGCTCCGTTGGCTTCAGTAAGCCTTAGAGAATACTGAAGCCGTCCCAAGGCGCTCTATTAGAGTTGGCTCGTCAGTACTGCGCTGTATAGTTGAAACTTCAAAGCAAATCTTATGTGGTATTCAAGTGGAAAACGGGAAATCCGTTAATACAAGTGAATGTGGTCTGTTTAGTTAGTAGATACAACTGGCGCTCTACTCTCTCTACGTACTGTTACTCTCTGTCTACTCTTATTAATTACAATTTTCACATTTGTGTGAAAGCGAATTTTTATAAGAAAATTTTTATTGCTAATATTTATAACTGTGCGACGCGGTTCCATACGCGTACAAGTCGATTTCATTTCAAAAATAATTTGATCCAATTTTATCTTCGGAACAAAGCATAAGCTTTTATTAATTCAGTTAATGTATTAATTTAATTGAGCTACCAAGAAGAAACCTGAAATACGTGCCTAGCGGTTTCAAAACAACCTGTATTATTAAGAGCTAACAATCCATTTCTGTGCCAAATTTCATCCAATTCTGTTCAGCCATTCTGACGTGAAACTTTCTCATTTGTAATATAAGTAGATAACATATCATAACGCTATAGATATACAGTTAAGAGAGTCGAGTGCCTTTTTTTCCTAGACTTCTAGATAAAAAAGCCGTGGTGGCCGAGTGGTTCGAGCAGTTGCCTGCGACGCAAAGGTCGCAAGTTCGAATCCCGACTGTACCAATGAGTTTTTCTGAACTTAAGTACAGTGATTAGTCACACCACGAGCTTTACGGTGAAGGAAAACATCGAGAGGAAACCTGCATAAGTCTGAGAAGAAATTCAAAGGCGTATGTATAGTCGTGCTTGAGTAACGGCGATGGACTCGCCATCTGTCACGTTGGCACCTAATATACCTCTGGCGGAAAGTGGGTGTGTGGGTATTAACTATACACCTCTGCCTACCCCTTCGGGGACCCTTGAGGGAAGGCGTGAGGATATATTTATATATTATTTATTATTACTTCTAGATCTGACGGACTCGCCATCTGTCACGTTGGCCCCTAAAATATATCTCTGGCGGAAAGTGGGTGTGTTAGTCCTACCTATACACCTCTGCCTCTAGAATATATATATATATATATATATATATTCTAGATTTCTTTCGCTTCTTCCACATTCTTCCTACATGCTCGTGTATATTAAGTTATAGTCAGACTGGAGACACATAATCTTCGTCAAGCTCTCAAGGTGTTAGTACTCGGTTTAGTTTGTCTAGTGTTTCAAGTTGAACAAGCTAGAGTAGGATGCTTAGATCAGCTCAGTGGCTCTCTGGTACTAATTACTATGAAGGGATTTCAACTTCAAGCTTTAGTTAGTGCCATCCACAAAGATGCGCCCCACTATTCTTCCTTACAGACCATCCACAAAGATGCGCCCCACTATTCTTCCTTACAGACCATCCACAAAGATGCGCCCCACTATTCTTCCTTACAGATTATAGTGTAAGTGTGCAACCTTCCACTAATGTGTGAGTATTATCAGTACATAGTGATTACCTATAAGTGCACACGCACACTACAATTAATATAGTGGAGTCATACTGCCCGCATCCCGCGATCCCTTCAACTAGAAATTAGTGGGGCGCGTCTTCATGGATGGCACTACCTAAAACATTGGTACTATGTTATATTTTACGTTCAGTGGGAGCCTTAATTGTTCACTGTAGGACGCTTAGTGGTCGGTCATTTTAAAGATGACTTTAAATGAAGAAGAGCTAATTAAAGTCCACTTTACACAATTATAATAAGGAAGTAATATTATGAGCATTATTTGAGCCGCGGTGGCCTGTAACACTGTACGTTTTTCTGAACTTAAGTCTAGTGATAAATCATACCACGAGCTTTACAATGAATGGAAACATCGAGAGGAAGCCTACATACGTTTGAGAACGTATTTAGGCATTATTCAAAGTATGTATAGTCGTGCTTGAGTAGCGGCGATGGACTCGACATTTGTCACCTTGGTACCTAAAATAAAACTCTGGCTGAAAATGGGTATGTCTGTTTGTTTGTATTGAATAGGCTCCGAATTTACTAGACCGATTTGAAAAATTTTTCACCATTGGAAAGCTACATTCACCCTGAGTGAAATAGGCTATATTTGTTTTTATAAAAAAAAATCTTATGTCCACCCGTGCGATGCCGGGACGGACCGTATACGGATATATAGACGGATATATTGGACCACTAGGTCCAATATATTCATTACACTGTACGGTTCATATTGGCGTATGCAACAACGAGGAACTTGGGAAATTAGTCGCACTACACGATACTGGGGTAACTTGTACAAGCGGAGCTTTTAGTTGTAGATACCAGTTTTAAATTAGTTACAAATACTTACATAATATACATACACTTACGGTGAAATACATTTAAGAAGAAATTCAAAGACGTATGAATAGTCGTGTTTGAGAAACGGTGTAGGACTCGTGATCTGTCTCGTTGCCACCTAATTATATCTTCGACGAACAGGAGGGTGTTAGGTTTGCTTACCCCGAAGACCCCCTCTATGGGGAAGCGTGAAGATATTAAAAGTTATATGCAACGAAATTAAAGAAGCTTCTTTTATATAATCCTTACTAATATTATAAATGTGAATGTAAGTTTGTTTGTTACGCTTTCACGTAAAAACTACATAACTGATTATCATGAAAGTTTGTACACATATTCCTGGAGGTATAAGAAGTAACATAGGATACTTTTTATTGAAAAAAAAAAAACATTTTTACGACTGAAAAAAATGATATTTTTTATGGTGATGGCTTATACCCAGGATTAAGACATAGGCTATATTTGAATCCCGAAAGATTCAGAGCTCTAATATTATAAAGGCAAAAATATGTATGTTGCTCTTTCCACGCGGGCGAAGCCGCGGGCATAAGCTAGTAATAATAATATATATCCTCACGCCTTCCCACAAGGGTCCCCGAAGGGGTAGGCAGAGGTGTATAGGTACTACCTACACACTCAATTGCCGCCAGAGATATATTTTAGGTGCCAACGTGACAGATGGCGAGTCCATCGCCGTTACTCAAGCACGACTATACATACGCCTATGAATTGCTTCTCAGATATATGCAGGTTTCCTCTAGTTGTTTTCCATAGTTTTCAATTGTTTGTATACGTTCTACTACTGTGATTGGTTCGATATCGGTTAGTTCTTTTGAACTTGAATACATGCCTTGAATGATGATATGAAAAACTACGTATGGGAAATAAGGTATATGAAAACCGACGCACGATCTATGAGAAGTAAGTAGGTGACAAATTATCAAGTTATGTATGTAAGTACGCAGTTTCACTAGTACCAATAGGCCAGACAGAGGTAAAATAACACCTTAATTTCCGAAGATATTTAGCTGCCATTGTGACAGGATAAAAAATCTGTCATAATTGCATAATAATCTAACACATTTAGTTACATAAACGCAAATGGAACTCGCTACCATAGTTAAACCATTTCGCGAAATCCTGTCACCAATTGGCATTAGCAGGAATCGTACCTAATACCTAAATCTAAACAGGAAATATAGAATAGGTACATAAACTAAGATACTTGCGGGAAGCTGAAACCGTAAATAATGTGTGGTGTATTAATATTGTTCATGGCGCGGGGCAAATGGGTAGGTTAGCAGAAGATTTCCCTGCGTTAGCAATTTCCGGTTTAGCTAAGGACTGTTTACACCCCCGTATATCGTTTCGGTTCTCCGGGGGCTAGGGGTCGCATACCTGGCTATTATCACTTGTTAATTATAACCTTTGTTTAACATATAATGTCGTAGAGAATGTGTGTTTAATAATCTACTTGCAGAGTAAGTGATACAGATTCCGAATCCAGTGTTGTCAATTGAGTGTTTCGTTAAAGGTGACCGTAGTGACAGATGGCAAGTGAGCCACAGTCTCTCAACCACTAATGTACCGTTATATATCTGAATTTCGTCTTAAATCGCTGACCACAAGGGTGCAACGGGTACAAGAGAGGGTAGTAGCTATGTAATAACACACAATATTTTTACTAAAGATATATTTAGGGGCTAATATGACATGCCTTCGCAGTACAGCGCCTGATTAATCATGTAGTTGAATTCAGAAATGTTAAAAAGTATTTAAAGCAGTATGGGGTTTATCCCGGATATCCACCCACTGTTGTATCCGAGCTCCAACTACCTGGATCAAATCGGTCGGACGCTAAAGGACGGGAACGTCAAGAGTACTCGAAACCGACGAGCATGTATGAAGAGTCTGATGAATGTGGAAGCGAAAGAGCGAAAGAGGTATGCAAGTCTAGAGAGAACTGGCGCTCTATACTCTCTGCCTACCCCGTTAGGGACTCGGCGTGATGTTATGTATGTATGTATCCTAGTTTATTTATTCTGGTTAGGTATGGTAGGATACGGCAAGCTGGAGATAAGGATGGAACTTGCTCTGGCTACCACCTTACTTCAGGAGTTGCGCGGTAAGGTCTACAACCCTTAGTGGCAAAGTTAAGACTATGTGTGTACCGCAGGCCTGCCTAGACAGACGACTGAAGCCAACGCTGTTGGATGTCGCTCTAACGCGTACTAAGTTACTTAAAATGGCGCCTATAACGCGAACGCTACGGACGCTCAATGCGGTCGCACCAAGGGTGGATTTGTTTTCGTGCTCGTTGACCGAGTTCTCATGGATATAGATTATAGCTAAAATTAAGTACTATATTTTTCATCGGCTTAATAAATTTCTAAACTTAAGTTCATTTGTGTTTCCAGCGGGAATGGTATTTGAAACTGCGGTATTGACATTGACACCAAAACCTCAAGTCCAATACAGCCCTAAATATAATATAGCCCTAAATATAATATATATATATGTGATAATATTCCCTGTCACCATTAGCGTATTAGTAACAGATAAACTCCATAGATGTTCGGCTCAAAGATGATGCACCATTTATCACAAGGGCGGAGCTACTACGGGTCTGATTCACATCAATCACTAAACGTTTCTGTTATTTGATAGTGATGGGTTACTTTTGGCCTGTTATAGATATAAGTTAGTACATACTTACACGAGAGAGAGATATATTTAAATAATTATCTACTGGATTCTAGTTATTACTAATTTGCACAATGGTTTCTCTGCTTGTACAATTGCGCTGCTTTTATCTGCTTTTTGGTTATTAGATTGCTGGCCGTAAACATTCTCTTTATATATATATTTCTTCTGTGCGTGTGTATGTCACTGAACTCATCCTAAACGGCTGGACCGATTTGAATGAAGTTTTACTGTGTCTTCAGGTGGGTTCGAGAATGGTTTCGATTCACAATTGGACACGAAAGGTGGCGCCACCATTGTATTTTTTCACCCGAGCGAAGCTGGGTGGACAACTAGTACTAGTGGGTACTAACTATTCACATCTGCCTACCCCATCGGTTACCCTTATGGGAAGGCGTGATGAAATATTATATATATTTTGTAGTCAGCTAAAAAGATTGGAAAAGATCCTCGAGCATGATATTACAGTCAGTTATCCTCCTTTGTATCTGCATACAGCTATGTAATTGTAGCGTGTAGGATTGATGTTTACATATATAGATAGGTAGATAGATTACAAATCAACACGCCGAGTCCCGAGGTAGGCTGACAGAGTAAAGTGTCAGTTCTCATTGAGTAATACCATTTAAGCATCTAAAATGTTCTAATATGTCTAATAATTTAAAACGTATGTACTCAGTGTTCGATGAACCGAATACATACATACATACATACATATCATCATGCTGAGTTCACAAAGAGGTAGGCAGAGAGTTACACACCTCTTTCACTTCGTCCACATTAATGTCTCTTTACACATGCTCGTCGGTTTCGACTACTCTTGACGTTCCCGTCCTTGAGTGTGAACCGAACTGAATAAATAATTACAACACGGTCACATTAACTTGACGCATCGTTGGAATGCGAGGCCCCGCCCGCTTCCCCCCGCATTCCCTTAGCTCGCCCGGCAATCGTCAGTATGGTTAGCATCTCTGTTACCGATACGCGCGTCGATATGTTGACTAGTTTTCTGTTGCTATTGTTGTTATTGGATATTTTGTTACGTTTTCGTTATTGTTTAAGTTTGGACTGTTTTTGTTAATTTTGGACAATGTTTGTTACTACTAATTTTTGAACATGGGGAAATCTATACACAGTAAAGGGAGAAATCTTGTGTTGAAAGTGTTTTAAAACAAACAAAATAGTTTTCAATTATATTGTATAAAAAATACATGATGCAACATATTGCAAGATTAACAAATAAAACCTATGCTCCAAAATAAAAAATATAGTTTTTATTTAGCTACATGCTTTTTTTTCGCACCGTACCTGACCGCCAAAATGTCGTCATCAAAGCCATGCGTCAAGTTAATGTGACCGCGTTGTAAATTGATAAAGATACACGCAACCAACTACGTAATTCAATAATTATTACAAACAAGAGCTGATTTGCATAGCGAAGAGTAAGTTAAAAAATATTTTAGGAAGGTATAATTATTTCTAATATATAATAAGTGCCTTATTGTTAATATTACATGTTTTGAGGTAGTGTTGATGTTAGAATTTTTACTTTCTTGGTCATTTATTATTATTTATGTTGATTGTTAACTTTTTATATATAAGTTAACTATAGTTTAATCTACATTTAAATATATCTGTACGCCTGTCATGGCAAAGAGCACTGTATTTTTATAATAATAATTGTATTTTGCTTACAAATAAATTGATTGATTGATTACATATTAAATCGGAACCCTAAATGGGCGGGTCACTCTTATTTGCCGCTTTTCGCGGTAAACATATTAATGAACGTAGCTGTACTTTTGGTGCAGAACACCGTACAGTGTTTGCATAACGTGTCAATTTAAAATCAAAAGGGCTTCGTTAAATTAACGCACGAGCGAACCGCGAATTGATACAAAGCTCGGGTGTTGCTTGTAATAATTTTATTATAATCAACTCAAATCGAATAACAAAAATGTTATCTTTCCACGACACGGTTAAAAAGTTGCCGCTTATTAAAAATGAATGGGTTTTTTTTGTTTACAATTTAAGCACTTAATGAATTGCCTTAAAGAAAGAAGAAAAACTTTAAATTAAATCAAACCAATCAATTTAGTACATGTAGGTATTATAAAATGATATAAAAGCTTGTCGCTAGATTTGCATATTTTATAAGAAACATTATTATTTCTTTCATAGAATTCAAAATCAATATTTTTATTTCACATAGGCCCAGGTGGGCACTTATAAAACGTCGAAAAAGGAGCACGGTTCGGGTTGGTCGCTTCCATGGAGAATAACCGGCAAGAAACTCCATGGTTACTTATGTATTAATTACTTATATGTAGTAATTACTTATGTATATATACACATATATATAGAACTAGCTGACCCGCCCAGCTTCGCATGGGTGAAAATTTACATACATACATACATACATACATATCATCACACCAAGTCCCTAAGGGGGTAGGCAGGGAGTATATAGCGCCAGTTCTCTCTAGACTTTATACTTCTTTTGCTTCGTCCACATTCATCAGTCTCTTCATACATGATCGTCGGTTTCGAGTACTCTTTTCGTTCCCGTCCTTGAGCGTCCGATCGATTTGATCCAGGTAGTTGGAACGTGGCCTTCCTCTGCGTCTTCTTGCACACACTTTTGCTTTGTATATCTGTATCGTCAATCTTTCTTCACTCAACCTTACTATATGTCCAAGTCAGCGTAGCATGCCTTTCTTCATCTTTTCAATCTCGCCCTGATTCACGCCAGTTGATTTGCGAATCTCTTGATTCCGGACTCGAACTAAGATCGTTACTCCGCACGTTTTTCGCAGCTGATATCGCATCTCAGCTGCATTTAAGCTATCTTCATACTTCCTCTGACATACCCAGGGTTCGCTGCCATACAATAAAGTAGGCACAAATATCACGCTGTGGACAGCAACCGTTGCTGGCCATCAACACCGACATGGCCCCATTCACCTTAATACCGGCAGTTAGCCTTCTTTCAATATCTTTTTCATACTTTCCATCTCGTGTGAACATGCTTCCTAGATATACAAATTCATTCACTTGCTCTAGAATTTGTGAAAAGAATTTAAAATTTGGGTTTTCAAAAGAAAGTTTGAAAGTGATAATAAAGTGAGATATAGGGCTCGTTTAGTCGCTAAGGGCTCTACCCAAGCAGAAGGTGTGGACTATAAAGAAACATACTCACCTGTATTAACACTTTGAGAATGTTATTTTCTTTAAGTGTAAAGTTAAATTTAGAAATTACTCATCTTGATGTTAACACCGCATTTTTAAATGGCTAAGTACCTTGATGAAACAGTATACATGCTAGTACCACCTAATTTAGAATGTCAGAGTAACAGTGTACTCAAACTAAAACATGCAATTTATGGACTTAAACAATCAGCAAGGCAGTGGAATAAGAGAGTAGATGATTGTTTGTTAAGCCAGGGTTATATTAAGTCTAAATTGGAACCATGTTTATATAGTAAAAGGTAAATAATGAACAAATTTTAAAAACTGTGTTTGTCGATGATTTTTTTCATATTTTCCAGTAGCAAGGCATTGACAGATGAACTGAAACATAGTTTAATGTCAAATTTCAAAACTAAAGATTCAGGGCAAGTGAAAGAATGCTTAGGTATGAGAGTAAAAGTATATAAAAATGGTTGTATATCATTAGATCAGGAGCATTTTGTCGAACATATTTTAAATAAGTTTAAGATGTCAAACTGTAATGTTGTTGATACTCCTATTGAATGTAAATTGAAGTTGGATAAGAAAATGTTTGTAAATAATATCCTTATCAGCAACTGATAGGAAGTCTTATGTATTTGTCTATACTTACACACCCAGATATCAGTTACAGTGTCAGCTATTTAAGCCAATTTAACAATTGTTTTACTGCAGTTCACTGGAAAAATGCAAAGAGAGTGTTAGAATATTTAAATAAAACAAAATCTTATGGTTTAATGTTTACAAATGATAATAAAAACTTAGAAGGATTTGTAGACTCAGATTGGACATCAAATACTATTGACAGGAGATCTTATACAGGTTTCTGTTTTAAATTGTCTGGTACTGTAATATCATATGAATGCAGAAAACAACCGACAGTGGCATTGTCCAGTACTGAGGCCGAGTACATGACAATGCCATGTCAAAATTTCAATGCCAAGGCAATTTGCCAACTACTGAAATGCCTGCTGACTTGTTAACGAAAGGGTTAAGTAGTTTTAAACATTACTATTATGTTAAAAAGTTAGGCATTAAAAGTATTGTTTAGGTGTAGTTTATATTCATTTATTGTTACATGGATATTAGATTATTTTGATAAGAGGTGAGAATTTGCCCTAATATGCTGAAGGATGATGGCATCATTTCTTGGTTACATTACAATATCGCGAGACTCCATATTCTCCCCAATCACGATTAAGGCAACATCATTTAACATTGGTGCATTGATGCCTCTCTTATGACATGTTGTCTCCTGCAGGTCGCTTGTCTGCTGTGATCACTATTTTCTGATTGTCCGATGGCATCACATTACTTGTAAGACAGTTTTGAACAATTGGATCAACTGATTATGTTCATGCAAAAGTTGTTGTAACTGCTAAATGATATCTGCGAACAGCGTTCATTTACCTCTTCTTCAGAATTCCCCAGGAAATAAATCTGGAGAAATTTGTATTTACCGTTGCCTACGCTGTTCTTCAGTCTCATTGGCTCGAAGATTGAACTGGGCTTGCGTTACACTGCGATTGAATACGACTTGCGTTACACTGCGATCGAACTGGTGTGCGCCAACAGATATTTTGACGCCTTACGGGTGGTATTACTAATAAAATACGACGATTAATTATGAAACTCACACTAAAACACAACAAACATCTTTTTGCTTTTGTTGTTATGAAAGAAACTGTAATTTGAGGTTTGTCAAAACTACTACTTGAATGAAATGTCAGTCTAGCTATACATAGGGTGCGTTCCACTAAGCGTTCACAATGATCACGCTCACGACCACAGTTTGCTTGTAAGCGTTACTGTCGTAACCTCAAATGGAATGGATTATAGAGCGTTTTGAGCGTGCAGGTAAATAATACAAACGGCGAGTTAGTAAAAAGAAAGCAAAAGATTTAAGATACATACATACATACATATCATCACGCCAAGTCCCTAACGGGGTAGATTTAAGATGTTAGTTTATAATCTGTAAGCCTTGAAAATAAACTTGATTAATTTAAATAGATTTATATTGAAAAAAAATATAATGTTTTTTTTATATTTAATATTATTGGTGTTTTAAATTAATTTACGTTCAAATAGAATTAAAATGTCTTGCGGCGACACTTGGATATTTGGTAAGAGGTACAGTCGCCATTTTATATGCTTTGAGTTTTGAAAATCACGCAAATTTTCTTCGATTCAACGATCACTTCGACCCACCTTTTTAGATGGGTCGTCGTGAGCGTAAGTTATGACATTATAATTTACGTTTTCGCCGCGACCACAACGACCGCGGTCGTTATGTGGATCGATTAGGTATAGGAGAATTTTCATTGTTGTGGGCGCTTGGTGGAACGCACCTTTACCGTCAATATTTACACGTCACTCTGACAGAGTATTTGTCAATATATTGAAAACGTCTCAGTATCTTGTTGTCTGTCTCTTTCGCACACTCACTTTTCAGAGATTTTTTTAATATTAACCATTATTTATTTATATTTTATACAGCCTAAAGCCTTCCTAGAATCATGGACTATCCAACACAAAAAGAATTTTTCAATTCCAACCAGTAGTTCCTGAGATTAGCGCGTTCAAACAAACAAACAAACAAACAAACAAACAAACAAACTCTTCAGCTTTATAATATTAGTATAGATTGCTTGTAAAAACATTAATGTTAAGAAACACTTATATCCACAACTTTGCACAGCAGCCTCGAAAAGGTGCCAGTACGCATTGGTGAAGATTTATCTCCTTCCACACGCCTTCCCACAAGGGTTTCCGAAGGGGTAGGCAGAGAAGTATAGGTTGTACCCATACTTACTTTTTTTTCTTCAGAGAAAATTTCACGACAAATTACTTCACTTATGTATTTACGAGCTTTACGGTAAAGGAAAACATCGAGAGGAAACCTGCATACGTCTGAGAAGCAATTCAAATGCATATGTATAGTCGTGGTTGAGCAACGGCGAAGGACTCGTCATTTATCACGTTGGCACCTAAAATATATATAGGGCGGGGGTGTGCATACCTATACACCTACCATGCCATCTGCCTACCCCTTCAGAGAACCTTGTGGGAAGTCGTGAGGATATATCTTTAGGCATTAAAATTGAAATATATTGATGTCGATTCACAAATATGCGCTATTTCTGCGTCATTGAGCACTCCGGAATAACAGGCGCAATATTATTGGCTTGCTTAGGCGAATGTAAGTCGGTGTCAAAGGAAAATCACGTTTTGGGGATTATGCCGTACGTTCACTATACATACATATAAGGTGAATACATACGTGTGCGTATGAATATGCTTAGGGTGGATTTTAGCCCCTTGCATTTAGATAAACGGCCTTTCGCCTTCCCTTTACCGATTTTGGAATTTGACAAAGTGTGGAGCGGGATTTAGTGACGAGATTTGGGAAAATGGTTTTTGGGTTTTTTTGGGTAAAGGCAAGTTTAACTTACCAGAAATGCTGCATATATCATTTTGTAAGTGTGGTTTAAGCAAGAAGCCGTTAGAAAGGAAAAATATATCATATTAATGTTATTGAAAATAATGGTTAGAAAAAGAGGCGAAGTTTGGTTACTGTGTTTGAACGCGCTTATCTCAAAAACTACTATTCCGATAATTGGATTATTTTTAATGTACAATAATAACAATTAATAATACTAACAAAGAACAGTTGAAACCAACTACTTACAGATAAAAAATAATTTAAAAATATTTTTTCATTAGCAGCCCGCTTATTGAGCCTGGCTTTATCTTACTGAATTTTATGGAAGTGAATGAAAGTTTGTTTGTTTGTTACGCTTTCACGTAAAAACTACTAAACCGATCATCATTAAACTTTGTACACATATTTTCTAAGGTATTGGGTCGGATATAGGCTACTTTTATTAATACTTCTAAAGGCTTATTATAAAACATCAGATTATTTTAATGATAGCCATGCATGGCAATGAATTGCTCCTCTTGTACAGAGTTTATATATGTAACTTTAATCTTTTCTACCCCTACGTAAAAGGGAACAATGTTAAAAAAGCAAACCGGGGAGTTTGTTTCGCTGTTTCTTCTCCTGGCAGGTATTTTTTCTTGTAAACGGTGGTAACTTTGTGTGTGTTCAATAAGTGATGTTCAATAAGTGTTCCCTTTGTCCCTTACATTGAATAAAATATTTAGATTTTCATTTACATTTTGACTAAAATTATATATTATTAGTTGCATTATCACAAAGGATATGTTTGATCCAAAAATACATATAGATAAAATTATACTAATGAAATCGATGTTTACGCGAGCGAAGCCGCGGGGCACAACTAGTAGGTAATGTCATCAGCAGCGATGAAAACCAATTGAACTGAAATATAACGTAAACTTGAATATGTAAATAAAATCGAAAATATAGGCTGAGATTTCTCGGCCCAATTCAATACAGCAAGCACTGCTGGGTGACGTAATTGAGGGTGTATCAAGAATATCCCAATTAGGCACCCGAACCGGGAGAAACCAAGGGTGCATATTTTAAAACTTTATACCTTCAATGAGCAGTAATTGCATTTTCAATTTCCGTTCATTTGAAAAAGTATCGGAAATTCCATTTTGAAAACTTTAACCATTACTAAAGTGAACAATGTTTACTGAGCGGGCTGGCACTGAGTTCAGCTTTTTTGCAAACAATTTATACCTGGCTTATTTTGAGGGAACGAACTTTGCGCAGTTTCGACATTAATGCTTTACTTTATGTTGTGGACTATCATTTTAGAGCCTGAATCGTAAAGTATTGACTTAACTTTGATACTGTTTAAATTATATGTAGGACCACTGGCGTGAACGTATGTGTATACAAGAAGAGGCAGAGGAAGACCATGTTCTAACTACATAGATCAAATCGGAGTCTCAAGGACGGGAACGTTAAGATTACTCGAAACCGGCGAGCATGTATGAAGAGAGTGATGAATGCGGACGAATTGAAAGAGTCGTAAGCCTAGAGAGAACTGGCGCTCTATTTTCTATGCCTACCCTTTTAGAGACTCGGCGATTTCAAAGGCGAATGTATAATCGTGCTTGAGTAGAGGCGATGGACTCGTCTGTTACGCCAACGGAAATAAATATATATATCGGGCGGAAAGTGGGTGTGTGGGTCTGGCTGGAGGCCTAGGTCTCGCCATTGACCGGTTAAGTAGCAAAAGTTCCCGGAACTCACGCTACGAGAGACAAAAAAAAAAAAAAAAAAAAAAGGGTGTGTGGGTATTACCTGTACACCCTTGTGGGTTGGAGTGAGGATATGTATAGGTATTATCATGTGAAATTTGTAATAAGAAGAATGAAATCTGATGAAGAAAACATATTAATCTAAATAGAGTCATAATTAAACATACAAAATAAAGGCGAGAGTTTTAATAAAATATTCAAAAAGCAGCTAAACAAAAACTTCATAAAGCGAAATTAACTTCACTATCTCTCATCCTTCAGCTAGATATTATCTCGGGTCGCAAGCAATATGCAGTTTTCAGGGGAAAACATTTTTCATAATCTGAAACCTCCGGCTAAGTACCCAACATTTCAGTGCTGAGCATTGAAAGGAACATTATTTTTAAGCCAGCATTCATGCGATGAGTATTTGGAGTTTTGACGTATAGCTTATAATAAATAATATAATATATCCTCACGCCTTCCCATAAGGGTCCCCGAAGGGGTAGGCAGAGGTGTACACACCCACTTTCCGCCAGAGATAGATTGATCATTACTATCGCCGTTACTCAAGCACGACTATACTAACGCCTTTGAATTGCTTCTCAGACGTATGCAGGTTTCCTCTCGATGTTTTCCTACACTGTAAAGCTCGTGGTGTGACTAATCACTGTACTAAAGTTCAGAAAAATTCCTTGGATCAGTGGGGATTCGAACTTGCGAACTTTGTATCGCAGGCAACTCGAACCCCTCGGTCACCACGAGTAATTTTTTTGTTTATTATTTTTACTTGTCTCAATTCGTATCGGTGTAATTTATAAAGAGGTCGCCTTTGATACTGTTTCAGTTTTCAAAACTCCGTATATGAAAGACGCCATTGAAATGTTAATCGAAAACAATTTAAGAGAGGTAGGGCATAACGGGTTTCCCGTTCGAATTCGGAGCTACCCGACTGGGGCAGGACCTCCACCTTATAGAGTCCGTAGCCAAATAACATTTTTTTTTGTGTTGTGTTCCTACGCCGTGAATAAGGTTACCAGTAATGAGCTCCTATGGGAGGGGGGAGGATTGTTATTTTATGTTGGCAGCAGAGCATTAGACCAATTATGCTGCCAACACAGTATAACTCTCCGAACACAGAGTGGCAACGCGCAAGTGATACTTCGGTATTGTAAGCGTAAATAGGCTACGGTAACCGTTTTCCGCGTGGGCTGTATGCTTGTTTGCCATCCTTGCTCGTCCTTGCGAGCCTGAAGCCTGAAGGTAACATGTATGGATTAAGTTGAGAAAAGACCGTGGGCAAACGTGGGTAAATGCAGGCTTATGTGATGGTAATGAAGGATGGAATAATAAAACGCCGAGTCCAACGGTCATTAAAGTAAAGCAAACAAAGTTGAAATCGATGAAATTTGAATATTCAAAAGGCTTGGCGTTGCGGTTTCTCTACAGATTAATTTGATACCCCTTGATTTCCCTTTTCACGGGTTTGTTTTTCAAAAATGTACAACACGGCAGTTGTAATTATAGTTTAAAATAAAATGTATCCTCACGTCTTCCTACAAGAGCCCCCGAGGCAGAGGTGTTTAGTGCCGGCACGCTTTTCGCCGTAGATACATTTAGATGCCAATAGACAAAAGACAGATGACGAGTCCATCGAGTCTAGTATTTCTTCTCAAACGTATACATGTTTCTCCTCTATATATTATCCTTTACCACAAAGCTCTAGGTGTGATTAATCACTGTCATTTAGAAAAACTCATTCGTACAGCTGGAATTCAAGCATACATTAGTGTTACTGGCGATCGACCACTTGAGCCACCTCTTTTGCAAATTGCATATAAAGTACTTAGAAGACTTTTACCTACTCATAATTAGCTATATCACGACAATTTTCGTGAAATTATCGTCAATGACAAGAACGCAACGCAAAATCAGTTTTAATAAAATTCACCCAGCGCTGCTGGCTGTGATCGAATCCAACCGACCGTTAGGGCTGCTGTAATTTATAATAAATCGTAAATTTTTACGTGAAGTATTATTTTGAATTTTATTGCCGTGCGTTGAAAGTTTGATATCCAATATCACGGTATGATGGCGGTTCGTACACACAACTTGTTTAATTTAGGCCTGGAGCACCTTTGTGCTCGTAATAAAATAAAGCTAAAAGTTTCCTTTATATTGGTGTAAACCCATGAGAGGCGTCAAAGAGAATTTTCCGAGAGAGAACATGGACCAAAAGGTATATTGGAATAACGCTCGACATTTTTTTATTATAAGCTTTGCCTGAAAAGCACTGAAATTGCTCAAACAATTATCTCCAATGATGTGTACTGTGTAGATACGAGTTTTGTGGGCACAAAGAAAATCGGTCCAGCCGGTGTACGATTCTATAAGGGACATACAGACACACATTAATTTTTAGATATATATATATATATATATATATATATATATATATATATATAGAAGAAGGAAAGCTTACAACTTAGAAACGGCTCTAGCGATTTCGATAAAATTCTGCAACACTTATGGGTAGGCAGAGACCACTTCTTTCCACTTGCTACGATCCTTACATACTTCTTTCGCTTCGTCCACTTTCATTATTCTCTTCATACATGCTCTTCGGTT
The DNA here is from genome assembly GCA_945859725.1 of Drepana falcataria. Classification (NCBI taxonomy): domain Eukaryota; kingdom Metazoa; phylum Arthropoda; class Insecta; order Lepidoptera; family Drepanidae; genus Drepana; species Drepana falcataria. Next base: position 11,292,703 of record OX243929.1, read on the forward strand.
TAGGGTATTCTTGACCTGGCCTTTTTTCAAGACGTCCCTAATTTGGTCTAGAAACGTCCGCCTAGGTCTACCCCTTCCAACACTTTCATTCACACTCGCCTTATACACTTTTTTCGTCAATTGTTCTTCATTCATTCTCTCGACATGGCCAAACCATCTCAGCATACCTTTCTCAATTTTTGTCACTACATCTTCTTTCAGACCATAGCTACCTAGCTAATTCAAAATGATGCTAAGAGGCGTAAAAGTAACATTACGCGATATCATTGTTACAAGTCATTCCAAACCCGAATTTTTCCTCGTATTTTCCATTTTAGAACACATATGTATATGAAAGCCAACAGGAGGTGAATTAATTACGTTGCAATGCAATGCAATAGAATGTAAAATAGCTTTTGACAGATACTACCTCCACTTGAATCACTTACAAATGCAAATGTCAGCTTTTAGCTCCATTTGCAAATGGTAATAGGATGACAGTCAGAACTTTCCGTTTAAGTTTCATACTGCGAACGTTTTAAAGAGCCATAACAAGTTTAAGTTTTAAAATACGTTCCACGGGGATGAAGTCTCATATAAATAATAATAATAAAAAGATCCTCATGCCTTCCCACGTCCCCGACGGGTTAGGTAGAGGTGTATGCTACTACCCACACACGCACTTTCCGCCAGAGCTATATTTTAGGTGCCAACGTGATAGATGGCGAGTCCAACGCCGTTACTCAAGCAAGACTACACAAACGCCTTTGTATTGCTTCTGAAACGTATGCAGGTTTCCTCCCGATGTTTTGCTTCACTGTAAAGACCGTGGTGTGACTAATCACTGTACTTAAGTTCAGAAAAACTCATTGGTACCGTTGGGATTCGAATTCTTTCGCGATCTTTGTGTCGCAGGCAACTACTCGAACCATTTGGCCACCACGGCTCATTAATGGGGTGAAGATATAGAATAAGACACTAAAAGGCAAATGCACTATACATATTTACAAATAAAATATCTTTTAATCTTCTTTTATCTAACAAGTGGCCCACAGCGGGAATGGAACTCGTTACCTTACACTTCGCAGAGCTCTAGCCACTGGATCAGACGTCTGTTTGTAAAATTTAAGCGCACTGTACACTCAGTCGAAGGTAAACGTTCAAATTGCAGACAAATTACTCCAGTATTTGTACTTCAAATGTCCACCCTCGGACAGTGCACTTCATTTGTTTCCGTCGGGCATGCCGCGTCGCATTGTTTGCAATACGCTGTTGTCGTAATGTGATTGTGAACACGTCTGCTAAATGCACTGGGATGCTGGGTCAGAGGAATTAATATTTAGTCTTTAGAGTGTCTTCTATCTCCCGATGGACTATGAAATGCAGATATTCTTATGAGATACATTTTAATCAAAATTATAATATAATATATCCTCACGCCTTCCCACAAGGGTCCCCGAGGGGGTAGGCAGAGGTGTATAGGTAATACCCACACACCCACTTTCCGCCAGAGGTATATTAGGTGCCAACGTGACAGATGGCGAGTCCATCGCCGTTACTCAAGCAAGACTACACAAACGCCTTTGTATTGCTTCTGAAACGTATGCAGGTTTCCTCTCGATGTTTTCCTTCACCGTAAAGCTCGTGGTGTGACTAATCACTGTACTTAAGTTCAGAAAAACTCATTGATACAGTCGGGATTCGAACTTGCGATCTTTGTGTCGCAGGCAACTGCCCGAACCACTCGGCCACCACGGCTGACATATATATTCCTGAATATACACATCATTTTTCTGATAATCCAAATCCAAAAAATCGAAACGTGCAAGGTGTTTCGATTTTTCTGATGAGAAGTGTATAGGTATTAGTCACAAATAAAGAGATACGTATAATATACAAAACGACGCCACGCCACACTTCACGCCATCCCACAAGTGTCCCTGAAGGGGTGGGCAGAGGAGTAGTAACATAGATATTCCAAGGTCAACGAGAGAGATGGCGAATCGCCGTCTCGATCGAATGGCCGTCGCCTACTTTCAAGCACCTTAAATACACACGTCTTTGTTTTTTTAACAAACGTGAACAAAATTTCAGTGATTTATCACAACAATGAGTTATACGGTGGAGGAATAATAGGAATACTAATAATAAATAACAATACTAAAGCAAAGTATTCCATAAAACACGTGTTTACCTAAAGTCGGAGAGTCTATCCATCGTAAAGGGAAAATTGTTGCGCGGAGTACTAAAACTTTCACGTGTGCTCCTGAATGCGACTGAAACAGTCCTTTGTGTTTGCAACAGCTTGAGATTCAGTAATATAACATTGCACTGTACGAACTTCATCACTTGAAAAAACAGCAAAGGATTTATATAAGATCAATCTTTATATATTATATTTCTGCTGTGCGTGTCTGTCACTGAACTCCTAAGCGGTTGGACAGATTTTAATAAATTTTCTGTGTCTTCAGGTGTATTCGAGAAAGGTTTAATTTCGCAATTGAATGAAATTGATCGTGTTTCAGAAGCTTTTATTTTTTCACCCAGGCAAAGCTGGGCGGCCAGAGCTAGTTTATATAGGAAAATACAACCAAGATCAGATGCATGACAAATAATAAACCTGTGTGCAATTGCTGTGAACTGCGATTAGGTTATGTTTGGACATAATGTGATGCCAGCTTACCTGGAACAAAATAAGGGTTTGTGTTAAACAAATTAACATTAGCTTTGCGGAAAATAACCATGGAGTTTCTTGCCGGTTCTTCTCCATGTAAACGACCAACCCGAACCGTGCACCTTTCTCGACGTTTAATAAGTGCCCTTCTAGGCCTATGTGAAATAAAATATTTTGATTATGAATTGGTTTGTCTGCGAATAATATAAAAAAACAATAATTAAGAAATTAAACACCAAGAGGTGTTTAATTTCTAAGAATAATTTTGTATTAAATATATTTTGTCATGGATTGGTATTATCCTCACGCCTTCCCACAAGGGTCCCCGAAGGGGTAGGCAGAGGTGTATGGGTAATACCCACACACCCACTTTCCGCCAGAGGTATATTAGGTGCCAACGTGACAGATGGCGAGTCCATCGCCGTTACTCAAGCACGACTATACATACGCCTTTGAATTTCTTCTCAGACGTATGCAGGTTTCCTCACGATGTTTTCCTTCACCGTAAAGCTCGTGGTGTGACTAATCACTGTACTTAAGTTCAGAAAAACTCATTGGTACAGTCGGGATTCGAACTTGCGACCTTTGCGTCGCAGGCAACTGCTCGAACCACTCGGCCACCACGGCTCTGGTATTAGAAATGTAATTAAAAAAAAAACAGTTTAAGTACTTTAAAATGAAATTAACTCAAAATTATGATTTTTTTATCTTATATAAAAATCCCATACTGAAGTATGTCCCAATAAAAAAATAATGGTCAATATCCGAATGATATTTACCTATGGAGAATATACTCCTACGTCGACAAACGTAAATTTTTATTTATTAGGTATACTTTGTATTTGAGCCAGAATAAATAATCATATGTAAATATTTTGAATTGTCCGATAATATTACATACAATACCAAAAGTAAATAAGGTGTATTGTTAGGTTGTCATCCTCCCTTTTTAGTCGGTTAATAACGTCACGTGTTCCACCTATTTCAGTAATGTAATCAGAAAATACTTTCTTCAATAAAGCCTTCAGTGCAGCTATAAACTTGTGGATTACTCCACAAGTTTATAGCTGCACCAACCAACTGAATTATCTATGGTCCTCGTAAAAATTTTGGATTTGTCAAGACAACAAGAGTACGCGCACGAGTTACGACTCCTGTATTGCGACTGTGCAATTTATGACACGATCGTTAATAAATAATTGGAATAAAATAGAAGGGATCGGTGGGCAGAGGATTGGGAACAACCATAATAAAATAGATATTCTATATAAAAAAAAAAACAAATATATATCCTCACACCTTACCACAAGGATTCCAGAAGGGGTAGGCAGAGGTGTATAGGTAGTACCCACACATCCACTTTCCGCCAGAGATATATTTTAGGTGCCAACGTGAGAGATGGCGAGTCCATCGCCGTTACTCAAGCATGACTACATACACCTTTGAATTTCTTCTCGAACGTATGCAGGATTCTTCTCGATGTTTTCCTTCACCGTAAACCTCGTGGTGTGGACTAATCAGTGTACTTAACTATTCTTAATGAAAATAAATTGATGTTTTTATTTAACCTTTGATGCGACTGATGCATTTCAGTTCAGTATAGTCAGCCATTTTCAGTTTCCATTGGCTTAATTAAATCCCTCTTTATTTGAAATTCAATTTTGCAATTTCGATCAGTCAAAGTCAATAAACAAACGGTTACAGGAAAAAAGAAAAATGAGAAATTTCAACAGACACTTCCTGCTGCCCGCATTTCCAGTACAAACTGGTAATATCTGGCCCGATCCGCCACAAATTGGATTGGACTGCACGCCGTAGGTACTTGTATCGTAACGTCAGTTTTATTTAGTTCTGCCGTGATTGAGGAATCCAATAAGATTATTCAATTATTTTTATTGTATGTTAGTAGTCACTCATGAGAAAATAAATGCATGTCCTACATGTCCATAGGAGTAACTAACGTTATTTTATATTTTTTTATACTGTAGCTTTACTAAGTACACATTATACACGTACATACAAACCTACACATGTTTTCCACAACGAACGCTGCTTATATCATTGATGTAAAAAAGAATAGATACGTCTTACCGCGCTTGGCTTGGCTAACTCAACACAAGATAATTGGCTTGAGTCAACTTAGTCGCAGCTTGACTGGCAATGACGTAGCACTTATTCAGCATTTAGGAAAATGCCTTCTTAGGTGCTTAGAAACTGCAGAACATATACTGGACGAGTGTAAAAAAACAAGAATTATGTCTTTTCATTTGTAAGTAATGTAAATTTGTTATATCTATCAAAAATACGAAAATTTAACATTAAATTTTAATCTGAATAAACTCCTGCGACGATGCCACTGCGCCCTCGTGCGAACGAGACAAGTGGCGCGTTACGTTTAAGAGCGAAAGAGGGGACGTTTAGAGCTCGACATATTGGCACGTGGCTGTGCTGTTATCCCTTTCTGACAACTAGGATTCATATACTTCGTGCTCTTTTAATCTCATCAGTGTGCTTAATGCCGTTGTGTGAGTTGTGTATTGTAGCTATATGTAGGAATAGCATACAATTTGCCATGTTTATACTTCATATTCAAGGAGTATAACGTCTCTATAGATAAAACCTCATTGGCTTATATTGTTTTAAAATACTACAAGCTGTGCCGTGTGTGTATTTACGTCGGAGGTCCCCAATATTCGCGATTGGATTCATACCATACCTCTAAATGAAATCACACCATACATCACGTTGGCACCTCAATATTATACTGGCGTAGAGTACATGCTATACTTCTACCAATCGCTTTTTGGATTTTGGGAAAGCTTAAAGTAATGAGATAAGGAGTCAACAAGGAGTCGGAGGCGCTCTACTCACTCTGCCTTCTCGGTGAGGGTCTGGACGTGATGATACGTATGTCTGAGTCACTTCTACCACCGCACCTCTCGCCATCGACGGGGAATTCATCCCCATACCTTGGAACCACAAAGGTCTCGCACTGTGCGCTTCCAAAGGAGTTTTCTTCCGCGAACGCTCAGGCTGTGGAATGAGCTCCCCGTTGAGGTTTTCCCTGGAGAGTACAGCATGGAGTTCTTCAAGAAGGGTGTGAAAAGATTCCTGCAGGGTCGGCAACGCGCGAGTGATACCCCTGGTGTTGCAAGCGTCCATAGGCGGCGGTAACCGCTTACTATCAGGCGGACCGCATGTTTGTTTGCCACCCAAGTGGTATAAAAAAAAAATGAGTCAACTTCTACAGAAATTGATTGTTATTACGGCTATACACAGGTGCGACAGACAGACACGAAATAGCGCGTTAGCGGGGGTGAATAAGTTTCTTTCACTACGAACGAAATTTTAGGGAACCCTAAAAATTAATACGAACATTATTTTTCGTTGGGCCGTGAGGAATTCCACGAGACATCTGTCGGCCACAATAATAAGCCATCCATTGTTTGTTGCCTTTGATGGGATTATTGCCAAGTCCTTTGTTCCTTTGCGATGAACAATGTACATTACCAAATTCCTGGCATTGTTAATTTGAAGGTACTTATTTTATTCTTTATATTTACTTATTACAAGTAAAAAAAAAACATTAATCATCCTTTTCATGTCGGCGTACTAAATGCTACTCTATTGAATTACTGAGGGTACAAATAAATGTTATAAATACGAATGTTTGAGGTTTCAGCTGTGCCATGAGCTTCAGAAGTATTCTCGCACGCTCGCGCAAGTTCGTATTAAATACTAAAAAAGCCATTATGTTTTACATATATAATTTTGTTTTCGTCACAGCTAGACAAAAGGAAAGATAGTAAATAAATAAATTGGTAGGTACCTTGGGACAATTCCACGCGAATTGACCTAGTCCCAAATTAAGCAAAGCTTGTGCTATGGTAACTAGACAACGGTATATTTACTTATATATATACATAACATAGATATATACATAAATACATAGGACATCCAAGACTAAACATATACACGTGTTCATCGCACGAATATCTGCCTTCTGCGGGAATCGAACCCGCGACCTCAAGTTTCGCAGTCAGGAGCTCTATCCACTAGGTCTAACAAGCACTAGAATACATATACGAAACTATTTGATACATACATATTTATATGTGTGTGTGTGATATGTGCATCGATAGGTTTTCATTACCATGTCAAATGTATGGAAATTAAATTATGCTCAATGGTGAATTGTTGAACGCTTGTTTAAGTTCGAGCTTTCATATGCTAGTGGGATCTCTTGAAGTCATACAGGGAGGACCTAAGTGCTATATTAGTGTCTTTATATCTCTTAGGTGAGAGGCTAATAGTACTTACTTACTTAATATGACAAAAAAAATCAATACTAAAGTAAGTAAAAAATATCCTCACGCCTTCCTACAAGAGTCCCCGAAGGTGTAGACAGATATGAAATATATTTTATGTGCCAACGTGACAGACATCTAATCTAGCCTTTTTTTTTTCCATCTAGAGACATGTTTATTTACAATGACAACAATTAATAATATTTACAAAGAACAGTTGAAACTAACTACTTACAGATAAAATATTTGTCCCAAATTGGTATCCCGAGGCAACGTGCCAAGAAGACTAGCAGCATTGCCACGCTGGATAGCAATGCTGATTCTCTGAGCGAGATATGTTCCAGCCCGCCTGTCACGAGAGGCCTCGACTAGACGGCGCGAGACCTCTTTAAAAAGATGGTGAGCCTCAGGACCCCTAGGCCCCAGAGTTTCAACCGCAAATGCAGCAAATATGTAACCTGACCCGAGACAGGCATACTTGCGGCGCTTGAGGCACTCCTGCTGAGCAGCAGCGGCGCCGGCCGCCACCGATGTATCAGGAAGACGGGAAGGAGCCAGTGTATCGACACACGTAGCGTCCCAAACAAAGGGCCGACCCATCCTCCATGGCATCAGAGACATACCGTCCGGCCTCCGGCCATCGCCGCGAGCGAGACCGACTGGTTCCAGCACAGCAGGCACGCCGGCGCTGACCAGAGCTCGGCGTATCAAGTCATTTATGGAGAAATGACGTGATATCCGGCCGGCACCGCTGATGCAGGATAGACCATGGTGTCCGGAGTCATTGACAATATCCCCGCAGTGACACCGATGTGGGACAATACATTTAGCGCCTAAACGTAGGCTCGCACACAATCTGAAGGTTTTATTTAGAAGCCTTAATTTTAAACTAACAAGTAAACTTAGGTTGGTATTAAGCTTATATATTTAAAAACTGTCGTTAAAAGTGAATTAATTGAAAAGGCTTATTATAAAACATCGGATTATTTTAATGATGGCCATGCATGGCAATGAATTGCTCCTCTTGTACAGAGTTTATATATGTAACTTTAATCTTTTCTACCCCTACGTAAAAGGGAACAAATGTTAAAAAAGCAAACCGGGGAGTTTGTTTCGCCGTTTCTTCTCCTGGCAGGTATTTTTTCTTGGAAACGGTGGTAACTTTAGTTTATATTAAATATGTGACGTTCAATAAGTGTTCCCTGTGTCCCTTTTATTGATTGAATGATTTTAATTAACAGCCAAATTAAAAAGTAAATTAAAAGGAGTAGGTAGGGGAACTTTTCCATCAGCACTCAACACCCCGGAATACATTGAACCTATTCAAATAGCTTGAATGCAGTTGAGATGCGATCTCTTCGAAAAATGTGCGGCGGCGTAACGATATTAGATCGAATCCGCAATGAAGAGATTCGCAAATCAACTGGCGTGAATGAGGGCGTGATTGTAAAGATGAAGAAAGGCATGTTACGTTGGTTTGGACACATAGAAAGGATGAGTGAAGAAAGATTGACGAAACAGATATACAAAGCAAAAGTGTGTGCAAGAAGAGGCAGAGGAAGGCCTCGTTCCAACTACCTGGATCAAATAGATCGGACTCTCAAGGACGGGAACGTTAAGAGTACTCCAAACCGACGAGCATGTATGAAGAGACTGATGAATGTGGACGAAGCGAAAGAGGTATGTAAGTCTAGAGAGAACTGGCGCTCTATACTCTCTGCCTACCCCGTTAGGGACTTGGCGTGATGATGTGTATGTATGTATTTTATCTGTTGTATCAGTTGTATTATTTATTATCTCTATTCTCTGTTGTATGTTGTATCAGGCAACAGTTTTGGCGATCGTCTCTTTTAAAAATATTCTTTTGAACGCCCTTCCATTATCTATCTTCAAATTATCATGTCACATTAACTAACAAAGCTAGATAACATGTCAAATTGTCCAGAATCGGTACACGGATAAATGTTTAATTTCCTCGTTATCAACACGGCGGTTCGCGTTATATTAACGATGGTAGTTCCCCCATAGCTTTGCATTTTGCATATCGGACACTGCGTGGATCGCACCTTTGTATGCACAGCTGGAAATAGCAACCAACTTGGCTGGATTAATAGGAAAATTGCTTAAATTAAAATGAAGATGACTTAATCAATAAATATAATATAAATAATAATAATCATATAAAATAAAAGGTCTCGCACTGTGCGCTTCCAAAAGAGTTTCCTTCCGCGAACGCTCAGGCTGTGGAGTGAGCTCCCCGTTGAGGTTTTCCCTGGAGAGTACAGCATGGATTCCTTCAAGAAGGGTGTGAAAAGATTCCTGCAGGGTCGGCAACGCGCGAGTGATACCTCTGGTGTTGCAAGCGTCCATAGGCGGCGGTAATCGTTTACCATCAGGCGGACAGCATGCTTGTTTGCCACTCATGTGGTATAAAAATCATAATAATAATAATAGTGTAGGTACCCAAGAGATTTAGTATAGAATTTCGCGTAGTTCTCTGTTCCTTAATAAATAAACAAAATAATTTCAAACGAATGAAAATTCTCACTCAGCTAAGTAAGTAATAAAACTACGCTATTATGAAAAGTTGAGCAATTACTTGAGCTTTTCCACTCAAGACAATATTTATTAATATCCACATTGAATATTGATATATTTTATTACTAAGAGTGGAGCAAAAGGTTCAAATTCCGCGAGCAGCATTCCTCAGTAAACTTTCCTATATATTTCTCTCAACCATCGATCAATATCGATACGCAATCCATTTTATAAACAAACATTCAAGTTGGGTAATTCATTGCTTACATTTTGCGTTTTTGTTTGATCTAAATACCATCCATCATTCCGAGTAGCTATGGATGTTCAAAGATATTTACTTCCACTGAATTCCTAAGTATTCAGTTAACATTTTAAAACCAGAATTATATCGTCACGCCTTCCCACAAGGGTCTCCCAAGGGCTAAGCAGAGGTGTATAGGTAGTACCCACACACCCACTTTCCGCCAGAGATATATTTTAGGTAAATAAACGTATGCAGGTTTCCTCTCGATGTTTTCCTTCACCGTAAAGCTCGTGGTGTGACTAATCACTGTACTAAATTCAGAAAATAGACCTATAAAACTATCGGACACTTAAAGAAGTGACTTCAAGAGTACTCGAAACCGACGAGCATGTGTAAAGAGACTGACCTACCCTGTTACCTACCGTGTACCGTGCCTACCCGGTTGGGGACTCTGCGTGATGATATGTATGTATGTATTTCTGCATTTCATGGTACACGTGTAGCGTTCTCAAGTGCATTTCAAAGTAAAAAAGAATTTTTATTAGCCGAGGTGAAGCCGTGACAGCATCTTCTCATATAATACGTCAACCAAGGTACTTCTAACTACTAACTACTTCTTTGTTATGTACTAAGCTTAGCACTATTAACAACACGCTATCCTTAATGACAACGCCATGAAATGTGTTTGGACGTCATAAATTGTCATTAAACTAAAGGCTGGAACGTACAACCGTCGTCATTGGAAATATCGTTAGTTTACGTGCCGCGAGTGATACAATTATATACAGGATAGGCAGAGGAATGAGTATACTATATATGTACATATAGAATGGTCTTAAGGTTATTATCTATACGTAATTATGAAAAAAGCCGTGGTGGCCGAGTGGTTCGAGCAGTTGCCTGCGGCGCAAAGGTCGCAAGTTCGAATCCCGACTGTACCAATGAGTTTTTCTGAACTTAAGTACAGTGATTACTCACACCACGAGCTTAACGGTGAAGGAAAACATCGAGAGGAAACCTGCATACGTCTGAGAAGCAATTCAAAGGCGTATGTATGTCGTGCTGGAGTAACGGCGATGGACTCGCCATCTGTCACGTTGGCACCTAATATACCTCTGGCGGAAAGTGGGTGTGTGGGTATTACCTATACACCTCTGCCTACCCCTTCGGGGACCCTTGTGGGAAGGCGTGAGGATATATTATTATTATTTATTAATTATGAATACTAATATAATATGTGCAAGAAGAGGCAGAGGAAGGCCACGTTCCAACTACCTAGATCAAATCGATCGGACTCTCAAGGACGGGAACATTAAGAGTACTCGAAACCGACGAGCATGTATGAAGAGACTTATGAATTTGGACGAAGCGAAGAGATATGTAAGTCTAGAGAGAACTGGCGCTCTATACTCTCTGCCTACCCCGTTAGGGACCTGGCGTGATGATATGTATGTATGTAATTATGAATATGTCTGTCTCTAATGAGGTAATAACAGGAACGTAAAAGCCATTAGTATTGGTAGCCATATATTTAGTTATTATATTACATAATAGAGCCGTGGTGGCCGAGTGGTTCGAGTAGTTGCCTGCGACGGACTCGCCATCAGTCACGTTGGCACCTAAAATATATCTCTGACGGAAAGTGGGTGTGTGGGTACTACCTATACACCTCTACCTACCCCTTCGGGGACCCTTGTCGGAAGGCGTGAGGATACTTTTTTTTTACTATATTACAGAGTTGTGAGCCGTTGGCCGAGTGGTTCGAGTAGTTTTCCTGCAACACAAAGATTTCAAGTTCGAATTGTACTATTGTCGATTGTAGTCGTGATTGAGTAACGGCGATGGACTCGCCATGTCATGTCATGCCATGTTAGGACATAAAATATATCTCCGGCGGAAAGTTGGTTCTAATTACACACCGCTGCCTACCACTTCGCGGACCCTTCGCCACCTATCGGGTCCAATTGTCACTCTAGCCGTATCTCGTAACCTCCTGAAGACACACAGAAAATTTCATTAAAATCGGTCCAGCCGCTTAGGAAGAGTTCAGTGTCATACACACGGACACAAGAAATATACCTATGTAATAGATATAGGTATATATTACAGACATGTTTTCCAAGAAATAATTCCAATGCTCCTTGATGTTTCCTATGAAGTCGATACTAAAACCAAATTATTTCTTTAACTGCTAACAACACACGGCATCAAGTTTGAGAGGAAGTCGCATAAAAATAAAAGTGTACCATTTATCACAATGTTATTGAACTTCACACTATAAATAAGTCGACGAGCCTCTTTAACAGCCGACTCTCATCAAAATTGGCGTCGGATGGCTTCTGGCCAGCCGCCAAGCACTTGCTCTATCAAGCGCTTCAAGCGAAATAATTATCTCATCACATTATTTTAATGCCAATCCAGTCCAGTTCTTCAAGTCCAGGCCTACTAATAAGAAAAAAAAAAGATTCTTACTCCAACACGCTGATACGGCTGAACGGAATTAGATAAAAATTGCCGTTAGATATATTATTAGCTGGATCAACACATATGTTTCCATGTTCTATACAAGAAAAATCTAATCAAAATAAAATGTATACCAAATTACACCTATGCGGATAAACCTAAGCTACAATATATCCTCACGCATTCCCATAAGGGTCCCCGAAGGGGTAGGCAGTGGTGTAAAGGTAGTATCTACACACCTACTTTCCGCCAGAGATATATTTTAGATGCCAACGTGACAGATGGCGAGTCCTTCGCCGTTATTCAAGCTCGACTATACATACTATACATAAACCTAAGATACTGTAGTATATATGTATGTACTATGTGATCCAATGCTCCTGTAGTCACAATATTCAAGATTGCAGCCATTACAGGTTCCCCAGATAACCCAGGTATAAGCCAATGCGTTATTCTAAAGTTCAAGGTTAGGAAAATGTAAAGGAACGTGAATACTTATGAAATACATAGTAGACCGCCATCACAACGTGGCCAACGGACATAGGGCCCACCTGATGGTAAGCGGTTATAGCCCAGAGAATACTGCATAGAGTTCTTCAAGGAGGTGAAAAGATAGCAACAGAGTCGGTAAAGCGAGAGCGATTCCTCTAATGTTGCAAGCGTCCATAGGCGGCGGTATAGATAGTGCCATCCACGAAGACGCAACTCCTCGATTCTTCCTCATAGTTTAGAGTGTAAGTGTGCAACCTACCACTAGTGTTTGAGTATTATCGGTACACACTGATTACCTATAAGTGCACAGGCACACAACAATAAATAGACGGGTCATACTCCCCGCATCCCGCAACCCCCTATACTAGAAATTAGTGGGGCGCGTCTTCGTGGATGCCACAATCTATACCGCCGCCTATGGACGCTTGCAACATTAGAGGAATCGCTCTCGCTTTACCGACTCTGTTGCTATCTTTTCACCTCCTTGAAGAACTCTATGCAGTATTCTCTGGGCAAAAACCTCAGCTTTCCGAAAGACACTTAATTGATTTGTTATGGAGTGGAGAAATGCGTCATCGCACTGATATTTACTTCGCTGATCCACTCAAGCGGTAAATGAACTACGCCCAAGATGCACCAAGCTTCAATAGATTGTAGAACGTCGACCCCACTTTCAGTACAGCGCTTTACTAAGCTCTTGCGCCAATCTTACCGACTTTTCGGTCTGCGGCTTTAATATTTAAAAGCGTTGAAGCCGCTAATTTTCCCTTTGCCACACAAATATTATGACAATAACAAGCAATCTTAGCTGACCTTACAATGATTGCAGACGACGATCGCCCAATAATTTGCATTAAGTACTTTTGGCGTAAAGCCAGTTAGAGCAATATGTAAAGATTTTATATTTTTTTAGAAAATTGTATGACAAGCGCTATTAACTTAAATAATTATGTATATGCTCACGCCTTCCCACTAGAACATTCGTTACGTTGGTTTGCACATATAGAAAGATTGACGAAACAGAAAATGAAGAGGGAGAGGAAGACCACATTCCAACCTACATCAAATCGATCGGATGGTCAAGGACGGGAACGTCAGAGTACTCGAAACTGACGGGCATTTATGAAGAGACTGATGAATGTGGATGAAGCGAAAGAGGTATGTAAGTCTAGAGAGAACTGGCGCTCTAAGCCTTCTGCCTACCCCATTAGGGACTCGGCGTGATGATATATAGGCCTTCCCACAAGGGTCCCCGAAGAGTTAATAATACCCACACACCCGCTTTCCGCGAGTGATATATTTTAGGTGCTTATTTACTTACGGTTTTATTTTCTGCAATGAGTTTTTCTCTCTGAAGTCTTCGATTTTTTTCTTAAAATTATGCAGGTTTCCTCTCGTTATTTATATATGTAAGCTCGTCGTTTATCACTGTATTTGAGTTATAATACTCATGGTTACAAACGCGATTCGAAAGGAAAATCTTTGCGTTGCAAGCGACTACTTGAAATTGAATAGAACTATTTATTATTTAGTCTCAGAATTGATGGTTAATAATTTTCTTTTATCTTTTTATTTATTAAATCTTGTCCATATTGTTTCTTTATAGTTTTGTACTAAGTCAAGCTGTTTACGCATAATTTGGATTGTTATCTAGTTCCTATATCTCTGTAATTTCATATTGATCTCAATCTGTTTGTGTAACATAAATAAATAAATAAAAACACTCAGCCATCACGGCTCTTTTGAAAAATACATGTACAATCTGACATTTAAAAAGGGGTGAGCTATTTTTAAATGTGAGTTTACGTCATGGGGGCTTAGGTTAAAAATGTGTTTACACACTACGGTTACTTACGCATTTATATTCCTTCCAGTAAAAGTACCAACTAAACTCTATTTGTATGAAGTATGATGGTGATGTATGAAGAGACTGATGAATGTGGATAAACCGAAAAAGGGTTGTAAGTATTGGGAGAACTGGCGCTTTATATTCTGTGCCTACCCCGCGAGGGACTCGGCGTCATGGTATGATGAAGACCAATAACATTATTTCCCTTCATCATACCATCTAAAAGAAAACTGGGGTGTTTGCTTAGCCGTTTCTTCTCCTGACAGGTTTTTCCTTGATACGGTGGTAATTCTTTATTTAACTAGCTGTGCCCTGCGATTTCACCTGTGTTTGTTTGTATTTTTCCCGCTGTTGCTCCGCTTCTATTGGCCGTAGCCGAGTACTCTTGACGTTCCCGACCTTGAGCATCCGATCAATTTGATCTTGGTAGTTGGAACGTGGTCTTCCTCTACCTCTTCTTGCACACACTTTCGCTTTGTATATCTGTTTCGTCAATCTTTCTTCACTCATCCTTTCTATATGTCCAAACCTACACATAACATTACATAACATACGTAACATACCTTTCTAGATCTTTATGATCACACCCTCGTTGACGCCAGTTGTTTTGCGAATCTCTACAGTAGAGATAAATAAGTTTTCCCCGAGTCCCTTACGTTGAATACCGCTTTTGATATAGACGTTGAAAGCACACAACAAGCTATCTAATTATGAAACAAACTGTATTACACATCAAATTCGAGCCAAATCCACGTTACCTAAGTTAACAACAAAAGATATGTACCTGCCTTGCCTCGGGCGAGTCATGTTAACGTTGGCCTGAATTTACAGGGGGCTTAATTAAATACCTCTGTTGGCAAGGCGCACTCTTTGTAACAATGCTTTTCTATTAACTAAGCTGCGGTAATTGCATGGCGAAGGGGGTGGCAGTGGTACGGTATATTTGGAAAATTTTCTTTACATTCGCTACATCCAATTAAGTTTTAGTACTATAGCAATAATCATAAAGACGCCGTGGTGGCCTAGTGGTTCGAGTGCCGGCTGCACAAAGATTGCAAGTTTGAATCCGACTGGACCAATGAGTTCTTCTGAACTAAAGTACTAAAGTTACACTACGAGCTTTACAGTAAAGGAAAACATCGAGAGGAAACCTGCATATGTACGACCAGAAATTCAAAGACGTATGTTTGTATAGTCGTGCTTGAGTATCAGCGATGATCGGTCACGTTGGAACCTAAAATATATCTCCGGCGAAAGGTGGGTGTGTAGGTACTGCGTATGTACCCCTACTTACCTCTTTCGGGGATTCTTGTAGGAAAGCGTGATGATACGTAATAATATTCTTTCAAAACTTGAGAAGTTAAGAGTAATATCAATAGTAACATGTAAACTACATATATGCAGATCATCACGCAGTCCCTCACAAAGTAATACTAGATTGCCACTTTTCTCTAGACTCACGGGTGTTTTGCTTTACCCACATTAATATTCCTACAAGCTCGCCAGGTTTGACTATTCTAAACGTTATCATACTTGAGTGTCCGATCGATGAGATCTAGGTAGTTGGAACGTGATCTTCCTCTGCCTCTAATTGCTCACACTTCCACATGGTACATTCATGTGTTTCGTCGATTTATTTAACACATTTAACTACTGACAAATTGTAACGAACATATTAAACATGGATGATTCCGTTCAGTTGCTTTACCTAACTTCGCATTTATAAAATTAGTGGTATAAACCAAAGCATGGGGCGAAAATGAGCACAGAAAGAATATAAAAGATGGAAAAGCCACTTAGTTCGCTGATAAAAGTGACACAACACAGAATACGACGTTGACCGCGTCGATAGCGACACGTAAACATACCATTAGGCAATAGACAATAACCATTGTCGTAAAACATAAAGTTAAATGTACATCACACTAAAATAGAAAGGAAAGCTGTAAAGATGAGGAAGCTGTTTGAATTTGTGTAAGCAACGTTAAGCGATCTTATAGACGAGATTAAAGTTACAAGATATTTGAAAGCAAACATACCAATTATATTTAAATACTAGTGGTCCCGCCCAGCTTCGCTTGGGTGAAAAAAGTAAATGCCCTAAAACACGATCACAGCGCCACCTATCGGGTCCAATTGTGAATCTAAACCATTCCCAAATCCATCTGAAGACACACAGAAAATTTCATTAAAATCGGTCCAGCCGTTTAGGAGTTCAGTGACATACACACTCACAGAAGAATTATATATATAAAGATTGGACACTACCGCGTTGACTGTGAAGTCGCCTGAGAAAGCTTGCAGGTTCGAATCCCAATTGTACCAATAAGTATTATAATGAGGTTGTATGGGTAATTAAAACTGGATATAAGGATTAAGAAGGAATTCAAAGACGTATGTAAGGTCATGCTTAAGAAACGGCTACGGTTTTGCCTTCCGTCTCGTTTGTACCCAAATATATCTTTATATATATAATTCTTCTGTGTGTGTGTATGTCACTGAACTCCTCTCAAACGACTGGACCGATTTTGATGAAATTTTTTGTGTGTGTTCAAGGGGATCTGGGAATGGTTTAGATTCACAATTGGACCCGATAGGTGGCGCCACCATCTTTTTTTTCCACCCGAGCGAGCTGGGCGGGACCACTAGTATACATATATATCCTTAAGCCTTCCCACAAGTCGGGATTCGAACTTGCGATCTTAGTGTCTCAGGTAACTACTCGAAACTCTCGGCCACCACGGCGTTGTACCTAAATATATCTCTGCCGAAAAGTGGGGTTTGCTACCCCTTCGGCCTGCTTGTGGGTAGGCGTGAAGAAAGGAAGTCTTTATCATACTAACCTATTTTAAACATACTCTCTCTGCCTACCCGTTAAGAACTCGGCGTGACGACATACATGTATTTTAAACAGTGGAAGTTATTCAAGATCTACAAAAATAGCTACTGAGGCACATAGAACAGAATGACGACCTATTTCAATTGAGTCAGCGTCTAAGAATTTGCCTTATTCTCTAATTGGATGTACCAATTTAAGGTTGGGAGCACAAATGTGACATGATGTCACATGGAACTTGATGTTTATTAACAAAACTGTTTCTGGGTTTATCTTAATATATATAGGTAAATTACGTGTCACGTTGTTTGTCCGCGATGGACTCCTAAACTACTTAAACGATTTAAATCCAACTTAAAAGATAGGATAGCTTAAATCACAATTGAACCCAATAAGGTGACGCAGCGATCGCGTTTCAGGAAGTTTCACTTATTCCCTCAGGCGAAGCTGGGCGGGACAGCTAGTAAATACATAGAATCTACTCAAACAAATGACAGGACGCTAATAAAGATGACTGAGAGGAAAGATTTTATCAAACGTTCGTGTTGTAGTATACTTTGTCTGTACTTAGGTAGTAGGGATTCGTTCACTCGCTCTCCCTCTGTGTCTTTCTCAATCATTTACGTATCTTTAATTGTACCTACTTTAATTATTGTAGCATTAATAATTTAATACTATACATTACACAAACAATCCAAAGGAGTAGATTGAATATTTTATAATCTCATTTAGTATTAAATACCAAGCCGTGGTGGCCAACTCTAAGTAACGGCGATGGATTCGCCATCTGTCACGTTGGCACCTAAAATATGAAAACCGTGAAAAACAATATCAAGGAAAATAGAAGGTACCTTACCTTCTCGAAACCGGGAAGGAAAAAATATATTTAACTTCAGTGCATATCTATAAGATTTATTTTATTATATAAGACTTAAAAACAGTAAAAAATACAGCTATAAATATTTATTTGTATAATTCCCTGTGTAGTATCCACAAAACTCTATTACTCTCGCGAGAATGAACACTTCCTGGAGGATATGGTATGGTTTGTAGCTATAATTTCCTTTGTGCCTGTTATACGACATTCCATTCGTTCATTATATTGTGGTCACGTGTCGAGCCAAGATCTAAGTTTTGTCAATATTTATTGTTACCAATAGTTGTTTCATCATGTCCCGTGGTTCCAAGTTTCTTGGTGAAAATTGTATCTACCCGGAGTGGTTGTGTGATTATTATGTTAACTTTTCGTTGAACCTGTGGTCGAAAAGTCGCCTGCATCGCAAAGACTACAATCTCCTATTCTTGTACCGAGAGTTTTTCTGAACTTCAGTATAGCGTTTAATCATGCAGGCAAACTTTACAGTGAAGGAAAACTTCTTGGAAAAAACCTACATAAGTTTGGGAATAAATACAAAGATGTAAGTCGCCTTCTTGAGAAACTGCGACGGACTCGCCATCTGTCACATTGGCATCTAAATATAACTCCCTAGTGAAATATACATATATATGTAGGTACCTATATGTAAAAGTTAAAAGAATGTCTCAATGTAAGTATTGTCGTCACAATGATTAGGCGAATCATGCTCTTGATATTCCCGAATCTGAGTCCGAAATTCGAACCAAAAACTAAATTTTCCAACCGTAACATAATACATTATTTAAGCAAGTAAAAGAATAAATACATACCATCACACGATGACAAATTATGGTGGGTCTGCTTATTGAGACGTGGGTCGGCGCGGTGCCGACGTGGCATGAATAAAAATGAATCCAAACGGTAATCTATAGACGCGTTAATATTATTTTAAATCAAAACATCAGTACACTCGATCCCACTAATAAAATTATCAGTATTTATATATCATAGAATGACAAAATGAAGCTATGTCTGGATAAAAATTTATAAAAAAAAAAAAACAAATTGGTAGTTGTATGTACCAAGAAATTATGCTAAGGTAATAAATATAAATATCTTAATACATATATATAAATTATGTGTCACGTTGTTTGTCCGTGATGGACTCCTAAACTACTTAACCGATTTCAATCAAATTTGCACACCGTGTGCAGTTTGATCCAACTTAAAAGATAGGATTGCTTACATCACAATTGGACCCGATAGGTGGCGCTGCGATCGTGTTTCATACATGGTTTATTTTAGGCTTACACAGGCGGCAAAACAGCCTGTGTAAGCCTAAAAACTAATGTTAAGCAGGCCCGTGCCTCTAGATATAAAAGTTGGTTAAAAGTAACTACCAGCGAAGAAGAAGAAAAGTTAGGTTCCCTTAAGAACAATTGACGAAACAGATAGAACACAGTTCAACGTCCTGCGATAACCGAGTAATGCAATCATAAATTAGCGAAGCTCAACACGAGAGATAAGAAAATCTAGGACCAATGTGCACTATACATAAAT